>JAGMUU010000002.1:0-2400000 GCA_020744375.1 Dactylonectria estremocensis | reverse complement strand
GACAGCTTCCTCCTCAAGGTATCCGACGAAGCGATGGACAATCTTGGGCGAGATAAGGTACGACACGAACAAGCCATTGAAGAAGACACCTTGTGCGCCAATGATCATCATCTTCATGAACCACCCGGGTTCGCACATCTTCATGAATGTCAAAAGGTGCATTCGCTCGTTGTAACTCTCCTCGAGAAGGGTCTCGATCCACCCGTTGTCTCGCTTCATTCGGCGAAGGCTACCTAGGTGGCGTAGCATTCCGCCAACCATCCCCGGCACACCGGCAATGCTTTCGAGGAAGATGAATCGAATCAACTAAAGCCACATGTTAGTTTTCGAGTCCCAAAGGCGCATAATTAGGCTAAAGAAAGACGCTTACCCATTGTGCTTCGGTCAAGGGCTTTGATGCGCTGATGGCAGTGGTTGGGTTCTTCTTATCGACCTGTTGAGCGCGGTCCATCCCTGTTGCTTTGTCCATGCAGTATCTAGCGAGGCGCACAATTCTCCAGGCGGCCCAATCGCCGAAACCTCGAGGCTCACGATGAGCTGGGACCACCGAGAGCATCTCCTCGTAGGACTGAGTGTGGTGAGGCCATGCTGGCTTGGTGGTCAAGATATGCGGAGTATCCTTGGATGGGAAAAAGTCACGAAGCTGAGCAGCGGTGGTTGTCGAGAAGTTTCGGGAGCTTTGATGGTGTTGAGAAGCGGCGCAGGTCAACCTCAGTCCGGCGGGAGATCGAAGAAGCGAGGAAGACGAGGAAGCCGAACGGACGAATCCCAGAGCCGCAGCTTTACCCAGCTGAGCAGCTTGTCTCGAAGCGTGGGCGTGAGTCTGGATCTGAGTAGAGAGCATCGGGGTAAAGGGGGGGACAAGGAAGGGAGGGGTTTGTCAAGTGTTGATGTAATGAAGGTAGGTGATTTGAGTATGTCAAAGAAGACTTGGAATTGTTTGATACAGTAGATACAGAAAAGTAAAATGTTCATGCCTGACGAGGCCGCAGTAGGCTTATATACACGAGCACATGGTTACACATCGATGGCGATGTCAGGGAGCAAGTGTGAGCAAAATGCACTAGCACTAGCAGAGACATCACTTGCTGACCAAAGGCTACACGAGGGCACGAACACAGACCGGATCGCTTTTCGGTGAAGGTGCGAGCGTTTCCGCGGCGGCGGCGTCAGCGGAGGCACCGAATTTGCATTGCGGCATGCGGAGGTCGTGAAGCCGCTTGGCGGACAAGGTGAGGCTGTTCGTCCAAGCATCGTTTTGGTGGCCACGTGAGAGAGCTGCCATCGGGAGGAGTCGGAAGTGGACGCGGTGGTGAGCCGCCGCCATCGGATTGGGTCGGGCTTGGAGTTGGATTACCCAAATAGAACAACCGAATTGTGTCATTCCAGCGAGTCGGGACCTGGTGGACCTGGCTGACCCCGGAGTAGGTCTAACCAAGAAGGGACAAATGAGAGCCTCACCTCATACTCGGGCCTGTTTGAAAAGCGAAGTCGCGAGGTCATCCTTGATTTGACTTTGTGGATTTCACGGCGGGAACGGAGCCGCGATGGCCACGGACATGTTGAAGCATGGGGTGTCGTAATTTGCCTTATCTTCAAAACCTCAGCTCACTCAATGAACTGGGGATGAGGACGGACAAAGTTCTAATTTGGGGATAGAATTCATTGTTCAGCAATGGCTGAGGAATCCTTATTGCCGTTTTGGGGGGTTACAACCCGGCCATGCAGCTTCGTAAGGCTTCAGAGAATAGACGACGGTTCCCGCTCGAATTGGAGTCTTGATACATGCTTGATTGGGATTACACTGCCTCCACTTGGATAGCAAACCAGCATCTCACTTTTCCTCTATGGGCCAAGTAGGAAGCCTTTGAAAAAGAATACGGGTGGGTGCATTAATGAGTTACTATGCTCAATGCAGTTCCCAATGCAGTTCCCAATGCAGAGCAAAAGAACTTGCTTGGCTGTGAGCTTATGGGGATTTGACCAAGCCTGCGTAGGTTGCTATTTTAGAGTGGCTGCATAGGCGGCACATGGCACATCCTAAACTCGGAATGGCCGTGCGTGTAGGCAGGTAATCAAGACACACTCACTCCCTCTGTAGAACTGGGAGAGCGTCATCTTGCATTGTAAATCCTTTCTTGTAATTCATTCAGAAATTACGAGTGATTTAAAAGAGAACTAAGTGCATAGTCATGATGACAATGCCGCAGTGCCCGCGACGGCCGTGCGGGCCGCGAGTGTCCGCACACCATGAGGGTATCCATGTAACTGACCCAGTAGAAAGGACCCAAGTTACGCAACAGGTGACTCATAAAAGCCCTTGCACGAACGCCCAGATACGCACAACGGCGAGTCGGCGACTGCTAACGAAGCATGGCAAATGCCTCATTTTCTTGATGCCAGAGTCGGCGATCTTGACCCCTCGACTTTACTACGGAGGTAGTTAGTCGCGGCGCAAACCCGGCGCAACCGGGAGGAGGCACCATCCCTTGGCGGATGGTTTTCAGGAACGTTTGCGTTGACGGCAGATTAGTGAGGGAATGCGTCTATTCACAACAACCATGGTACATAGATGTGCATGGATATGGATGCTCTTCCTTTGCTTGGTCTTCTAGTTGCCTATAAAGGCCGTGACCCTCCAAGGTGGGAACTTAAAGAGGAAGCCGTGAAAAGAAATCCTAACCGTCCAAGCAACCCGTCATCATGAACAGTGAATACCTTGATCCTGGCCTCGGCCAGCAGATAGCTAAACGCGTGCGCGCGAGGATCTTGTAAATCCGGTTGGTTGGTTAACAATTAATTAGCAGGTGACGCGCTGCAAAAAAATTGGACAAGGCGCCAGAAAAAAAAAACCCGAATTTACCCCTCCAGTGACGAAGTGGCATGCGCCAGTTACTGCCCCTCCTTCCTTGCTTCTTGTCCCTCGGCGGCCCCTCCCTTGCGCCGTTGATCGGGTTCAGGCGGCCACGGCCACTGCCATAATCGGGTGCCTTCTAGCCCTCTACTGCGTATCTTTGTGCCTGACCCGAACTTAACCCTCTCCTCTGCTTTCCTTACCACCGTTCTCGGATCCAAACACAAACTTCCTCCTCCTCCTTGAGCCGACTTTGTTTTGCCATCTGGCTTGGAAGCCTCGTTGCCTACCTCTCTCTACGTGTTTTGCCTCTCTCCGTCTCCGTGTAACCACGACTCGATCCATCTCGATCCGAACCTGTTCCGACGCCCTCCACGGAACGACACGAGCCCACACAAATTTACATCAAAACCCACCACATCTCTACAACCAGATATTATGCCTCCCAAGCAGTGGGGTAAGACACGAGCTTCTCATTGTTTCTTGCCTTCTCTTGAAACCCCGGAAAACATGGCATCAGTCCTTACGGGATGCTCTTGTCCACTCCCAACAGCCGCGGGGCCGTGGCCCACTCTTCAACATTCGCAACCCTGAGCTCGCAACCTTGAACTGACTTGTTCCCTCTGTAGACGAAGAGGAGAGCGACTCCGATAGCTCTTCCTCCACCCCTCCCGTTGGTGCTGGTGCTCCCGCCGCTCGCCGCAAGTTTGATGATGAGGAGGATGACAGCGATGTAAGTCACATATCGCGCACCCCGCTCACATCACGAACCTCCAACTGATCATCCTTCCCCATTTCCAGGTCCTCGACTCCTGGGACGCCGACGACTCCGAGGCAGAGGCCGAGAAGGCCAAGGTAGCTGCCGAGGCCAAGGCCAAGGCTGCTGCTGAGGCTGCTGCCAAGAAGGTGCCTAAGGGCGAACGAATCGCCCAGCTCAAGGCTCAGCGTGCCGTACAGGCTGCCCTGGACGACGACTCAGAAGATGAAGACGAGACCGAGGCTGATCGTCGTGAGCGTCTCCGTCGCACCGAGCAGGAAGCTGACCTGGCCCACGCTTCCGACATGTTCGGAGACGCTGGTCTGAGTGCTGGCCGTGCCAAGACCAAGACTGCTGCTGTTGTCGTCGACCAGAACGACCCCACCAGAACCGTCGATATCGCCAAGCTGCCCCTCTTCGACCCTAAGACCAAGGGCCAGTTTGAAGCCCTTCGCCTGGCTGTTGGCCCTGTCATCGCGGCCCACTCTAAGAAAGCCCATTACAGTCTTTTCCTTCAGGAACTCACCAAGACTCTGGCTCGCGAAATGCCCAGTGACCAGATCAAGAAGCTTGCCAGCACTCTCACTGCCCTTGGCAACGAGAAGATGAAGGAGGAGAAGGCTGCCGATAAGGGCGGCAAGAAGACCAAGGCTGCCAAGACCAAGACTTCCCTAGTCACTGGCCGTGCTAACGCCGCTGATACTCACGTTTACGAGGATGACGGCTTCGGAGAGTTCGTACCCCTGATCTATAGCAAGATCGTATACAATGCTAACAATGCTTTTAGTGATGACTTTATGTGAAGCAGCTTTTCATGCGGCTACAGAGCCATGTGCCACTTCTATCACGTACACCTAGGCGACGCTGTCAGTCCCCGGATGTGCAACCCAGGCCGCGTTTCGCGTGTCGACCTCTTCTTCATATAGGGAGAAAGATGCAACAACCCCACGAAGCCATCGCCCTGTACCTCTATCTCCGAGGCACCACCTTGACGCGCCGGGGCACATTGGCGCATTCTGAGGCGGTATTTGGGAGGGCACTAGGAGCATGGCTGAAGGGGAGGTAATGTTGGATGGGCGGCGATGCTTAAAAGGAAGGATCGAGTGTTTTCGATATGAGTGGGTCATACTTAAACCTGCAAACGATTAGTAGTTTCATGCATCTGCATTTTTTTTTAACATAGGCGTTCTGTAGACAAGAGTTTGTCAACCGTGCGAGGGTTTTGAATCCCCAAGCGTGATTTCTCACCATCTTGATCAGATGGGGGACCTTCAGGACGCAAATATATATCTGATTGATTCTGAGCTAAACCTCTGGAGCCATGTTCCAAATGTCCAATTGTTGCTCTTGCACACCGCACACTTGTCGCCTACTTGGCGTACATGCCAGACGTAGCAAGGGTATCTTCATCAGCCGCCGTCGAGGTGAGAGTCACCATCGCGGGGCACTTCTTCATTAAAATCAAAACCCGTAAACTCCACGGGAGGGTTCCGTCCCGAAGAAAACTGACGCCATTTCCTTTCCGTTTCCATGAGCACATGACCCCCATCTTCCAGTCCCACGTAAATATGTACAGCGTCGTGCATGGGATCATCACATCTCGTTCCATAATAAACGCAACCAAAACAAGAGAGTAGAGTAGAGTAAAGTGAGCTGGTACATGGCTCAAACAACGTTGCCTGCCATGCCCATGAAGAGCGCGTGGACGGCTAGTGACAGCGTCCAGAAACCGACCTTCTTGAAACGGCGCACGCGACTTTGCTGGTCTTCGACGTCCTTGGCAAAGGCCAGGTACGTCTCAGCCGACATGTCGTTCATGAGTCCACAGTCGAAGATGGACCAGCTGCCCTCAAAGTCGGTGGCTCGCTTGACAATACGGCAACCAATTGGGATATATGTCTTTTTAGCATTGATATATGCGACAATGGGGCGGACCAGTGCCTGATTCACGTATGACATGTCCTTGGTGAACAAGGGCACCGCGGCTTTGACGTCGTTCATGTGGATGCGGAGATCCATAATGAGGTAGCGACGTTCATCGTCAACAGCGAGCTCCACGGGCACATCATTACTCTGGTCTAGACCAGGGTCTGAGAGGTGCCCAGAGTCTGAGAGGTGCCCAGAGGTGAGAAGCGCAGGAGCTTGCTCCCTGACGTTCCTTAGAAATCGATGGCGATTCTGGATGACGACCTCTTCAAGTTGATCGTAGAAGTCCGTCATGACCTTGGTAATTCCTTCATCGGTATCAGCCGGGAACATGACATCGGCCACGATGTCTACGTTCCCCTCATAAATCCAGCCGAATGGTCCCTCGACGCCACGGTTGAGGTGATCAATCTTTAAGCCGTCAATTCGCAGTCTGCTGAACTTCTTCCATGCCTTGGGGTCCCCAAAACCGAGAACCGAAGCCTGGTCTTGGCTAGGAACCACGCCATGAACCTGTTTCGGATGGATTGTGAAGAGTGAACCGTCGAAAGAGCCAGACATGTGATTGGCAGAGAGGAAGTCGTAGAAAAGCCATTGTTTTCGAAGTTGTGGCAGTTCGCATGAGAAGATGCTCACGGAAAATGGCCGGAATCCAGCGGGTTGATGAACGGTGAGCAAAAGATCCTCCATCTTGAACTTTTCGATTTCAAAGTCTCCAGGTTGATGTTCGTGACGGTAGGACAATGGTGGGAGTAATTCCTGGGGCCAGACCACCGAGGTACGGTCGATGACGCCCCGGACCCCCTTGACCTCGACGTCTTGCAGAAGACCCTTCCCATTCCACCAGTTCAGAAAGGACAAAGTGACATTAACAGTTGCGATAGTTACGTCGAATTGGGTGTAGTTGCCGTCATCTTCAACAGTGTTGTCTGGTTTTGCCAGCCGATCCGCAGCAGCAACCGCAGCAGCATCAGAAGATCCCTTACTGACCGAAGATTCGCCTTGACCTGGCCGGCGAGAGACGAACACATTTCGGAAAGAAATGACGCCATCGCGCCATTTGGGAACAATGGCAGATTCGAATATGACCGTGACGCCAGCAGATTGAGTGAGGTAGTCACCGATCCACTGGGCAAGGGTTTCTGTAATGCATTTAGCAGAAATCTCGATCAGTTCATGAGAGATAACATACCTTGAGCAAGCACGGTGTTGATCGAGAAGATGACGATCGAGAAGAATGTGGTGGTCCCAAGCAGAATCCAGACAATATGGCCCAGCATGAACCATGAAACGAATGCGCCCCATTCATCGGCGTTCCATGGTCTCATGCTCCTGATTGACATCCACTTTAGCCGAACTTTTGATCTATCCCAGAATCCATTTGCAGCTGCGAGTAGCTCTTCCTTGGTTGGTCGGTGGGGCAAACTCGGTAAATGTGGAAGATGAAGGTACTTCGACATGGATGCAGCGATTGATTCCAAATCCGCATCTGTTACAACAGGCCTTTCAGGTGAATCATTTGGTTTTGCCTCTGGGTGTTGCTTTGAGCCTTTGTCTTCCATTTTCGCCTGATTCACAATATTTGCTTTCCCGGGATGCTTTTCCGGGCTTGCTTTGCCACACGAGCATCTGGGCAGTTTTCCGTCATCGCTGTAGCTCCTTTGCTGACGCATCCAGGGTGAGGAGTTGGAGGTATTATAGCCTAGGACTTGGGGATTTGACAAAGGGCTTAGCCACCCTGCATAGGTGATCCTTCTAATGCCCGGAAGCCATTGGTACCCTGTGGTTGACAGGTCAAATTTATATGTTCCGGGCTTTCGAGCTTCGCCAAAGGGACCCCATGACAGCTGGTTATGAGTATATCGGTGCGTCGAAGGTATGATCGGCGTCGGTGCTGCTGACGATGATCGACCAGCTGAGGCGAGGGCGCGGAGAACTGGTGAGGATTCGGATATAGTGGAGTTTGAGATCCCGAAGCGACGCCAGGTGGAAAGCGAGGGAATGCCCTTAGCCATCATTCCAGCACATGGTGCCTGCCTCAAGGACAAAGATGGCACCAGAGTTGTGACAGACAGGATCCTCACAATGAGGATGGAGGTGTGAGGTTAGGCCAGGAGGGGGAGATGGAGCGAGAGTTGGCAGCTAGTTCAGTGATGCAAGCGGCACCAGCTATGAAAAGTCACTCCATGACGCGCCGCCGCCGCCTCGGAGGCCGGGCCAATCGATAAGCTGCGATAAGAAACCACAAATTTTTGATCGGTGTGAGAAAGTTGTCTCCGAGCCCCCACCACGACTGACCCTCACTTTAATGTGATCCTGACCACGACCGTTTTCTACATTGGACGACTCGAAAAAAAATTGCCTGTGCTTTTGTCACCCTACATCGCCGACTTGATCTCGCTCATACTCCGTTACTGTCACCAATATGCCTGCGCCAACCGCCCTGAAGCAGGCGGAAGATACCCCGCTTGCCACAAGTGTTCCACTCCCAGCAGGTAAAAACCCTTCCAAATCTAACCGACGCCTCAAGGTTCGCTGACATCCTGTCCAGAAAACGATGAGGAATTCCTGTTAGATGCTCCGGAAGTTCTACCGGAAGATGGCAGCGCCTTTGCGATCGTGGACGAGGGCAGCGACGACGGGATGGCAATTGACGAGGAAGGACGGCCTCGATTTGCGCCGGCCAGGGACATTGTGAGATATCTGGAACGGATTCACCAGCCCACGATTCTAACTTCTATCGCAGGACCCGATTACCCGAGTCGAGACTCGCAAAATTCCTATCCCCCCTCACCGAATGACGCCACTGAAGAAGTCATGGCCTACCATCTACCCTCCCCTCGTCGAGCACCTGAAGCTGCAGTGCCGAATGAACATCAAGCGCAAGACGGTCGAGTTGAGGACTTCAAAGCACACCAACGATACTGGTGCGCTTCAGAAGGGCGAGGATTTTGTCAAGGCCTTCACCCTGGGCTTCGACGTGGACGACGCCATTGCCCTACTCCGACTGGACGACCTGTACATTGAGACCTTTGAGATCAAGGATGTGAGAACGATGCACGGCGACAGCGGGGCGCGAGCCATCGGCCGTATTGCTGGCAAAGACGGAAAGACCAAGTTTGCGATCGAGAACGCCAGTCGGACCCGAATTGTGCTGGCCGACTCCAAGATCCACATCCTCGGTGGATTCAAGAACATCCACATTGCTCGCGAATCGGTTGTCAGCCTGATTCTCGGAAAGCCTCCTGGAAAGGTCTACGGCAACTTGAGGACGGTGGCTGCGCGGATGAAGGAACGCTTCTAGCTGATGCTAGCGATAGACTTGGGTTGATCCGGCGTTTGGGTGGGGAGCATTTATGATTTTGAGTTCCGGGCTCCTTGAAGAGGGGCAAGGCATGGCATGTCAATAACGATACATTGGGATGAAATCAATTTGATGTTTCGTGGATACCCACACACATATCTGGACCGGCATGTCTTCGTGACTGTTTGTTACCACATACCGATGGTTTTGCAAGCCAAAAGAACGATTGCAACGATATGGAAAGAACGGAAACAGGCGAGTGCGCCTCGCCGGCATTCGGTGTTGTTGCTCGCTTAGGTCCGGGATATTTTACGCAGTAGAAGCGCTGGACGTCTGTACAAGCAGCGTGTCTATTCGTAGCTCTTGCGCAGGTCAGCCATCTTACGCCTGTACCCTGTCCATCCAGGTCCCATCATTGCATCGACTGATATTTATTCCCTGACCGACTGTTCAAACAACGTCCGAGGTCCCAATGCATGGTTGTACCCGGCTCCGTATCTCTCCATGGCCCATGCAGGTTCCCGGGACTACGGAGGCCCGCGGTCAACTTCCAGGCGTGATCCCGGGTGTCCCCCTCCTAGTTTCCGATCGGGACGGTGGATTGTCCAACCGGAAGAGGCCCCTCAGCCGGACACGGTGAGAGATGGCACCTGGGAAGTCTGGCAGAGGAGAGGGAAGGGCCGCAGGCCCGGGAACGAACGGGAGGGAGTGAAGGAGGCAAGGGGAGAGGTCGGGCTACGTGGGCGGCGTTGAGTTGCATAGGGATGTAATGGGACTGGGCTGGGCTTGGGCTGGAGTGGGTTGGCTGAGGACTGGGTTGGCTGGGGCGCGCGTGAGTGCGTGGGTGTGTGTAGGTGAGGTGGTGTGTGGTGAGTGGTGCGTGAGCGT
This sequence comes from Dactylonectria estremocensis, assembly GCA_020744375.1. NCBI lineage: Eukaryota > Fungi > Ascomycota > Sordariomycetes > Hypocreales > Nectriaceae > Dactylonectria > Dactylonectria estremocensis. Next base: position 2,390,271 of record JAGMUU010000002.1, on the reverse strand, counting down.
ACAGGACGTGCGTGGATGATTTGTGGTGAGAGCCTTGGGTGCTTATTACCACCGAGACTAGGTTGTTTAGAGCCGCCAGGCATTGGTAACAGAAAATACGGCGTCAGAACAGGCGAGAAGTGAGGAGAGGAGGTTCCCAGACCACCATGCCTCCGAGGTGAAGCCTATTGGTGAGCCCGGTGGAGGGAGGTGGGACGTCTTTGGATGTCGACTTTTGGTCGTGGGGTGAGGTAGAGATAGTACCAGCCCAGGTTAGTGAGATACGGTACATGGGCACCCCGATACCCAGATACGCAGAAACTCAGATGCTCAGATACCCAGATACAGCAATCGTGGCATCGTGGGTGGCATCGTGGGTGGCCTGTCAGCCTGCGTAGCGGGGTACGCTTGGCGACCGCCTCACCATGCAAAGGACAGGGGTACCCCTCTAACAGCTCCTGGGCCTCCTGGCGCGAGATTGTGAGATCATTTTCACCCCTCCCCTCCCCTCCCATGTCTCCTATGCCCATGCCCTCCCATCCCCTCCATCGAACATGGCTGCCCCACCTCATCGAGTTATCCTGACCTGTGCCATGCTGTCATGTCCTGCTTGTCTGCGCAGCCCGCGCTGGAGCGAGTAGCAGCTGTAGGCGCGCGGGAGAGGGCGTGAGTGCATCTTTCGTGTCATCGAACCGTTTTGCTCATACCTCCTACTCCTCTTCTCCTCCCTCTACTCCCTCCCGTTTTTCATATAAACTCCCCTCATCCTCCGTCCTGGTTGCTCAATCTCCCTCCTCCCTCCGTTCTTCATCCCCTCCCGCCAGACCACACTCTTCCCTGTCGGTTCTGCCCTCGCACTGTCCTACGCTTCTCCCAAGGTGAGTGAGCTTGAGCTTGAGCTTTGCTGCCCCTCCTTTCCCTCACCTTGCCTTACCCTACCGACCGACCGCCGCCCAATTCTGCCCTGCTCCCCTCCTTCCCCGCCATGCTCGCCGCCGCCGCCCAAGTTGCCATTGCCAAATTACCCCACCAAAACAGCTTGGTGCTATCTGATGAGCAACACCAAAAAGACTGTTGAGTTGAGGCATATTTCAACCGCCCCGTTGTCCGCACCAGGCTTTTATTTCGCCGCGCAATAGCCCGCCCGAAAATCCTACTCTTCTTCTCTTTTTTTTTCTACCTCCCTCACCCCATCTTTCCCTTCGCCGCAATCTACGCACGAACCTACATCGACTAACACATCAGCCCATCCTTCAGCACCACTCTATCAACTCATCCATCACACCACCTTTCAAAATGGCCATCACCAAGGTCTTCGCTCGCTCCGTCTACGACTCCCGCGGTAACCCCACCGTCGAGGTTGACGTCGTTACCGAGACTGGTCTCCACCGTGCCATTGTCCCCTCTGGCGCCTCTACCGGTTCGTCCCGACCCTCCCCGGATCATCATGCATGCTCCAGTCAAAGTAACACTTCATATAGGCCAGCACGAGGCCTGCGAGCTCCGAGATGGCGACAAGACCAAGTGGGGCGGCAAGGGCGTCACCAAGGCAGTTGAGAACGTCAACACCGTCATTGCCCCCGCCCTGATCGAAAAGAACATCGATGTCAAGGACCAGTCCGCTGTCGATGCCTTCCTTAACGAGCTCGACGGTACCCCCAACAAGACCAAGCTTGGTGCCAATGCCATCCTCGGTGTCTCTCTGGCCGTTGCCAAGGCCGGCGCTGCTGAGAAGGTCAGTACCATATCCCTTATGCATGGGCTGTCGTGCCATATGCTAACATGCACCAGGGTGTTCCTCTGTACGCCCACGTCTCCGATCTCGCCGGAACCAAGAAGCCCTATGTCCTCCCCGTTCCCTTCATGAACGTCCTCAACGGCGGGTAAGTTCTCTCAGTGATGCGCCAAACACTTGATTCTGCAGTATTCACTAACATGGCCTGCTAGATCCCACGCCGGTGGCCGCCTTGCCTTCCAAGAGTTCATGATTGTCCCTACGTGAGTAGCTCGTTCCATCGACCAGCTTAACATGCTTGCTAACGCGGCAAAGTGATGCCCCTACCTTCACTGAGGCTCTTCGCCAGGGTGCTGAGGTCTACCAGGCCCTCAAGGGTCTGGCCAAGAAGCGCTACGGTCAGTCCGCCGGCAACGTCGGTGACGAAGGTGGTGTTGCCCCCGATATCCAGACCGCCGAGGAGGCCCTCGAGCTCATCACCGATGCCATTGAGCAGGTTGGCTACACTGGCCAGATGAAGATCGCTATGGACGTTGCTTCCAGCGAGTTCTACAAGGAGGAGGAGAAGAAGTACGACCTGGACTTCAAGAACCCCGAGAGCGACCCCACCAAGTGGATCACCTACGAGGAGCTCGCTGCTCTATACAGCGACCTCTGCAAGAAGTACCCCATCGTCTCCATCGAGGACCCCTTCGCCGAGGACGACTGGGAGGCCTGGAGCTACTTCTCCAAGACCCAGGACATCCAGGTTGTCGGTGATGACTTGACTGTTACCAACCCCCTCCGCATCAAGAAGGCCATTGAGCTCAAGTCTTGCAACGCTCTCCTTCTCAAGGTCAACCAGATCGGTACCCTGACCGAGTCCATCCAGGCTGCCAAGGACTCCTACGCCGACGGCTGGGGTGTCATGGTCTCTCACCGATCTGGTGAGACTGAGGATGTCACCATTGCCGACATTGCTGTTGGTCTCCGAGCTGGTGAGATCAAGACTGGTGCTCCCGCCCGATCTGAGCGTCTGGCCAAGCTTAACCAGATCCTCCGCATTGAGGAGGAGCTCGCCGGCGAGGCCATCTACCCCGGTGCCCAGTTCCGCAACTCTGTCAACCTGTAAATGGGGACTGAGCTCTCGTATGAAAACAGAACAACTGCCATTGGGTCCTTAGCGTTGGAGCGCACAGGATGGTTTACCAAGAGGCAAAAATTGAAGTAATAGAGACCGAAAACAAAAGTGAATTAGGCTCGCAACAATGAAAAAAACACCTCGTTTGAGTTCAATAATTGTTCCTGTACCAGACTGTGACCTGGTATCATTTTACAAAATCAAATAAGGGATTCCCTGCCTTAATGTTGGGCAACAATAATAAACCGTTAGGGGTTAAAATGGGGCTCGTGCGAACATGGTGGCGTACTCTCAGCCTCACGTGGCTGTTGTCACAGCAACTGTAGTTTATTCATGAGTGATAACATCAACATTTCCGACAGGGGCACGCACCCCACGATTTATCCCACTCATTAACAAGACGACAAAACTTATCGTGACATTCGACAACTGCTTTGGAGAAGTCGAAACTTCTCGGTCGACACGAGTACTAACCCAAACATGGCACCTTCAGAAGATCTCATCAACTTCGACTTGATCGAGGGGCAAAAGGAGAACATTCAGTCCTTGCCCGGCGGTCGTTCAGCCAAGAAGCTGGCGGAGTTGTATTCACCTTCTCCCCTTCACAAGCACTTAACGCCAACCCCTTCTGGCACGCGAAATGTCAACGACTGCATCCGTGCCGAGTACGAGGCCGAGGTCGAAAACATCGCAGAGTCAGACGACCCGCTCGACGTCTATGACCGATACGTGCGATGGACACTAGATGCGTATCCCTCAGCCCAAGCAACTCCCCAGTCACAACTCCACACTCTACTTGAGCGCGCAACGAAGGCGTTTATCGGCGCGGCGCAATACAAGAATGATCCCAGGTACCTCAAGCTGTGGGTGCACTACATCCACTTCTTCTCCGATTCACCTCGGGAGACGTACATGTTTCTCTCCCGACAAAGCATTGGCGAGGGCCTCGCTCTATACTACGAAGAGTATGCTGCTTGGCTCGAGGGTGCCTCACGATGGGCTCAGGCGGAGGAGGTCTACAAACTGGGCATCGAACGCGAGGCCCGACCCGTCCAGCGGCTCTTGCGCAAGTTCAAGGAGTTCGAGGAGAGAGTCGCTCAGCAGCCAGAAGTCATGGACGAGCCATCGTCTCCTGCTCTGCCTACTATGCGACCTGCCCTAGCTGCCAAAGTAGACCCTTTCGCTGCCGCTGCACGACCCGTCGACCCCCAAGCACCACGGCCAGCCAGTGGAGGAGCCTCAAAGCCAGCCAAGTCCAAGCTAGCCATCTTTTCTGACTCGGACGCTCAACCAAGCGCAATGTCCTTGCGAGGACCTAGCTCCAAGGGTTGGGACACGATCGGATCCCTGGCGGACCGAAAGAAGGAAAACACTGTCGAGGCAAAGCCTTGGGTGGGTGAAACACTCAAGGCTGGTGGAAAAAAGAGCGCTGCCCCCAAATTAGCGATATTCAGGGATCAGGTAAGTCATTGTCTCGTTTGCCCTAATCGCCCAAATGTTGATTGTCATAGGACTAATGATGGATATGTTGGCGTTATGTAATATAGTCTCTTTCACAAATTCAGAACATTATAGTTGTTCCATCCAAGTGCCAAATTTCTATTCATCCTCAAACGGGGAAGAAGGAACGAGTTTTTGTTGACCTAGCTGCCATCTACCCGACCCCAGAGGAACAGGGTACCGAGCTGAGCTTTGAGGAGATCATGGCTGCCAACCGAGGCTGGTTGGACTGCGCCTGGGAGGATGAATTGATTGACGAGAATCTGGTCCCAGAGCCAGTTCTTGTTCCCTTGAGAGATATCGATGAGAACTTTGCCCCGGAGCCTGTCCTTGTTCCCTTGAGAGACATTGACGAAATCAGCAAAGGAGTAAGCCGGAAGCTGGTTATTCACCAAGATCCTGTGCATTTTGACGAGAACGGTGCTGTGATGGAGCAGCCCCGGGCACCACGAGGGGGGAAGAAGAAGAAGGTCATGGAGGTCAACGAGACGCAAATCAGTAAGCATGGTCACTACCGTCTTCGCTCTTGGAAAAATTAACACATTCGACAGTCAAGGCGAAGCTCGACTCGCCGTCGAGACCAAAGCTTCGCAAGAAAAACACCGCCGAGCCGACCATGACCATGCACACCAAGTCTGCCACTGACGACATCTACGACATCTTCAACGCTCCCCTTAAGCCGGCTGGTCTAGAGGAGGAAGAAAGTGCCGATGAGGATAACTACGAGAGTGACGACAACTACACGACTGACGCCGAGAGCACCTGCACTACAAGACAAATCGATGCTAGTGAGGTTGAAGATGATGAGGCTGGCGAGGAGGCTGGAGATGATGAGACATCAGACGTCAAGAGTATTAGCGAATGGTCTGATTTCTCGACTCGAAGACACGTCCCAGTCATTGACGGTCATGTAGCCGACGCTGAGTTCAATGACACTCAAGTGTCCGACTTGATCGACACAAGTGTTCCAGGGCCTGAACAGTCAGGCTCTCTGAGAGAGGGGGCTAGTTTCGAAGAAGAAGAGGAGGAAGAGAAGGATGAAGATGCAGAGGATGAGGAAGCCAGGACTTCCGCATTGGGAGATTTCTCTCCCGTAACGCTGACTTCTTTTGTTCCCATCCCCCCGGAGGATTACGATCCACCAACTCGGCCATATAGGGATCCAGCCGAGGTGGCCAATAACAGGCTCCCCTTTATGACGCCCATCACGGAAAGGACTGAGGTTTCTCTCGATATTTACAGAGAAGAGCAATGGAAGACGCCTTGCAAGCGGGACGAGACCCCGACGCTTGATGAGGAGGATGAGGAGGACGAGAACTCAGACCTCGAGGCCATGAGCAGCCCCTTGCGCGAGATTGTCGCTGATGCTATCCCTGCACCCAAGATCTCTGCACCTTTGGCCCTCAAGACGGTTGGGCCTTTGGGGAAGTCCATTCCTTCCAACACACTGCGCCCAAAGGGTCCCATCATCAAAGATGTCCAGTGTAACCCGGTTGATGAGGCGGTTCGCACAGAGATCATCACCAAAATGCAACCGCCGCTTAGCTTGTATGCTGGCTTCTACGACCACCGGCAGGAAAAGTTCGAGCGCGGCGGCGAGATCCGCAGGTTCGCCAAAGCCTACTCCAAGACAGGCAAGGCAGGTGTCGACAAGACTGGGCCCGTAGCGATGCCTGTCGTAATCGAGTTCCCCGATACCAAATCCGTGTACACGATCAGGAAGGAGCTCGGGGCTGGCGCCTTTGCCCCTGTCTATCTCGTCGAGAACTCAGCGCCCCAAGACGAGAACGATGAGAATGACGAGAACGCGGTGGTGGCGATGGGCAAGGGGGCTTTTGCCGTCAGCCATCGCAGCGAGATCGAGGCTCTCAAGATGGAGACGCCACCTACACCGTGGGAGTTTCACATGATGCGCGTGGCTCACACTCGGCTGGGGCCTCAGCATCGTGCCTCAGCGTCGCTCTCAGTGGCCCACGAAATGCACCTGTACCAAGACGAAGCGTTCCTCTTCCTGCCCTATCATCCTCACGGCACGCTGCTCGATGTCGTCAACTGGTTCCGTGCCGAACCATCTGCCATCATGGACGAACAGCTAGCCATGTTCTTCACCATTGAGCTGATGCGCACTGTTGAGGCCCTGCATGCCAAGGGCGTTCTCCACGGCGACCTCAAGGCTGACAACTGTCTGCTCCGCCTCGATGCGATGCCGGGCGACTCGCTCGCAAGCCAGTGGCTCTCCGATGGCAGCGGCGGCTGGTCGTCGAGGGGCGTCGTGCTCATCGACTTTGGCCGCGGCATCGACATGCGCGCCTTCGTTCCCGATGTCGAGTTCATCGCCGACTGGAAGACGAGCGCACAAGACTGTGCCGAGATGCGCGAGGGGCGTCCCTGGACGTGGCAGATCGATTATCACGGCCTCGCCGGCACAATCCACACGCTGCTCTTCGGCAAGTATATCGAGACGGTGCGCTGCGACCAGGGCGGCCTCGGCAAGACGGGACGCAAATACCGCATCCGTGAGAGCCTCAAGCGCTACTGGCAGACGGACCTGTGGGCCGACTGCTTCGAGCTGCTGCTGAACCCAGGCTCTTCTGTCGCTGCCGAAGACGGCACGCGTATGCCCATGCTGCGCTCCATGCGCGCCGTCCGCGAGCGCATGGAGACATGGCTCGAGGCCAACTGTGAAAGGGGCGTGGGGCTCAAGTCGCTGGTCGGCAAGCTCGAGGCATTTGCCAAGGGTCGCAAGTGAGAAACGTGATTTCACGGACATGTTGTTATCATGACATGGCATTAATGTCATGATTCTACGTTGATATCATGACTTGACATTGCTGTCATGACTTGGCGTTGCGGTGGTCAGAATGGTGGGCATAGAAGGAAGCGTCGTCGGGTTTGTTTGGATTGTACGGCCAGGTTTTCGTTGTTCTGTTTTCCCATATTCTTCCCTCGCTCGCGTTGGAGAGAATCGTATGCGTTATGAAATACCCAGTCGAGATACTATACATGAGTACATATACATGCCCTTTAATATTAAGTGATATACACTACGAACAGTTCCTCTCAAGGGATGTAGAGCACGTGCAGTACAGGCATCATGTGCCAGTCTGCCTACTCGCTCTCATCATCCGACTCGTCCTTCTTCTTCTTGACGGCGGCCTTCTTCCCCCTTGTCCCCTTCTTCGAGTCCTTTTGCACCTTACGATTTACCTGGTCCTGGATCTTGTCCCGCTCACCAGCGCCCTTGGCCTGCAGCTCCTCTTCGAGGGTGGCGAACTCGTCGCTCTCGGCGTCCATGCCGACGAGGCGCTCGAGCAGCTTGATCTCATCGGCCCAGACCTGCTTGTCCTCGACGGACTTGCCATCCGCGCCCTTGCGGTCTATGGGCGTCTCGAGGACCATGGGCATGCCCTGGAAGGCCCCGTAGTTCATGATGCTGTGGAAGGCGCGCAGGCCGAGGAAGCCGGTGCCGATGTTGGCGTGGAGATCGCGATTCGAGTTGAAGGGGGCTTTGCTATCGTTGACTAGATAAGTGGTACTGTGTTAGCTGGTGATGACGGGGTGGAAGAGACAGGTAGGGGTCATACGGTGGAATGCCTTGAGGTACTTTTCGCCCACAATGTCGTTGAACGAGTCGATGGTCTTTTTGAACGTCTCTGCCGTCCGCAAGTCGTGTCCGGCCGCAAAGGCGTGGCACGTATCGATACAAACACCCACTCGGCTCTTGTCCTCAACCAACTCGATGATGTCTCGTAGATCCTCCCAGGTTGAGCCAATCACATTGCCGCTACCCGCCATATTCTCCAAGACGGTAATGACGGTCTTGGTCGCCTTGTGGGACTTGTTCAACTGCGCAGCAATGCGCCCAATGGCCGCGGGTCTAGGCTCGCCGCCGGTGTTGCCCGGGTGGAAGTTGTACAGGCGGATGCCGAGCTCCTCGCAGCGGGCGAGGTCGTCGACGAAGCTGGAGTAGGCCTGGTCTGCCTTGGTCTCGTCCGGCTGGGCAAGGTTGACCAGGTAGGAGCCGTGGGGGAGGGCATGCTCGCCCGCGCTGTAACTGTGGTGCTTGCACTGGCTGATGAACTGCGTCTTGGCGGCCGGGTCGAGGGGCGGGTTGGTCCATTTGCGTTGTGACTTGAGGAAGAGTGCGAAGGCGTTTGCGCCAATATGGACAGCGTTGGTGACACTGTTCTGGACGCCTGCAGGTACGGCATGGTCAGTGAAAAGGGACAAGATTGGCAAGCATCGGGACGCAAACCTCCCGCCGCGCTGACATGGGCGCCAATATACATGGCCTTCTTGAGCGACGGCACCGCAGTTCGGTCGACGAGCGGCATGGCGTCCCCGTCCTTGGCCTTTGTCTTGCGCTTCTTAACCGTCTTGGGCGCGGGAGCTGGCACCTGGTCTTCGTCCTCGAGCCTAGGCTCAGCCTTACGCTTCTTGGCCGTCTTCGGGGCAGGGACAGGCGCCTCGTCCTCGTCCTCGTCCTCGAGCTCAGGCTCGGCCTTGCGCTTCACCGCAGCTTTGGGTTTGGTCCCGTTGGCCTTATTGGCAGCTCGGCGTGCGGCGGCAGGCTTGGGCTTGACGTCCTCGTCGTGGTCTGAGCGGTCTTCGTTGTAGCTGACGACTTGCCTTTTCCGCGGGGATGAGCGAGCCATTGTCGAAAGTCTGAGTGCAATTGACGCAAGGCGCGTTTCCGCTACTCGACGACGGTACAGGCTTAATAGTCAATAACGAGGTCGTCTCTCTCGCCTCGAGGTTGGATATCGCCGCTGAAAAACCAATGTCCGCTTAGTCTGGGGGACGCGAATGACGCGGCGCCCTTCGATGACCAAGCGCGCAGTCACATGACTCTCCATCCATCCCAACAATTGCGTATCTCGATCACTGGAGATCAATTTAAGAACGACACCAGTATTCCCTTTTTGTCTGCCAAGTATTCTCTCAATCACATAGTTGAGAGCAATATCTTCGGGTATCGAGGAGTAAGCTGGACATGTCTCTGTCATTATGTGATTGCACTCGCAAGAACCTATTATCATGCCATTTAATTACACAGGATCACACATTGACTCCTCCCATCATCCGGCCCATCAGGTTCGTAAACAAATACCATTCCCAGTCACCAACAAAGAAAACCCATTTGTGTGTGTAGTAGACACCCGAAACGTGACCAAGTTAGGAAATAATTTCCAGCTCGACACCGTCTGCAAACTGGTCCTTGTACGCCGCCCACAGCTTCTCAATCTCCTGGACGTATTTATCGTGTAGCAAATCAATCTCTTCTTGCTCTGGCTGCGGGCCATGCGCCCTATCCACTTGAATCGGCTTCCCAACCACGATGTTGACTGGTCGCCGGTATGGCATGAAGCCGACGTCGTAGTTCATCACCCCACGGCCATGGAGGGCGGGCACCGTAAACTTGAACACCCTGAGAAAGATCATCTGCAACTGATGTACGAGCGGGTGCGTCTTGGGGCTCAGTTGGTCATACAAGTCATTCTCCCCAAACCCAATAACCGGTACTAGGTCTGCTCCAGTGCGGAGTGCCATCTTGATAAAGCCCTTGCGACCCTTAAGAATCAATCGGAGCGTCCCTGGCTGGGCCTCGAGAGACTCTCGAGCGCCTCCAACGACGATGGTGACAGCTCGGCCCTGGCCGTCGTTTTTGGGACCACCCTTATTTAAGATATTCCAGATGGATTCTTTCGATACGGACTGGAGACCCATCCACAGGATCCAGTCTCGGTTGAAAGGGAGACGGAAGTTCGAATCAAGTGTAAGCAAGGTGTTGGTGATGCCTGGGAACAAGCCTGCGAACCCGAGAGCATTCGTGACAAAGGCAGCCCAGGCACCGTGAGAGATGATGCCATGGGGGTGATATCCGAAGATGTATTTTCTCTTCGGATCCAGGTCGTACGTCTTGTGCAGCTTCATGGGGAAGTACCCGACAAAGAGCTTCCACAGCCGCAGATTCCGCATGTACTCGGACCGATAGGACAGCTTTCCGTTGGTTGCCGCGGTAGAGAGGGTAAGATGGATGAGATATGGCACCAGGACCGGCCACGTCAACGGATTGGCGCAAATCAACCAGAAGATGGACACAAATAGCCCAATCGACATACAGTGGAATAGCACGGCACCCGTCTGCAACCGACGGATCATAGGGACTCGCAAAGGGGCAAAGTGAATGCCTCCGGCCCGCCATCCCTCTCGCTCGCGATTGATCTCATCAAGGGTAGGCAGCTTAGGGTATGTGTGGTTGTCGTATTGCTTGACGGCCCCATCAGCTGGTTTTCCAGCGGCGACGGCGGCGTACGTCTTCGGTATGCCATTCGAAGGATGATGCACCGAGTGGTTCGATTTGCCATTGGCCGTGGGAATGCTCATCTCAAGGTCGGATTCTGAGAACTTTGTGTTCTCCTGAAGGTTCTGTTTGCTGGCGTCAGCTAGGATTTCTAGAAGGGAGCCATGGATGAAGTTGGGCATACGTACATGGGTTTCTTTGACGTGTGAAGGAGGGTCGTGGGGTAGGGACTGGTTGGTCTCAGGGTTCTCAATTGTCACCACCTTCTCATTCGCCTCAGTTGGAAGAGGCCCTAAAGCTCCGTTAGCAATAATCGGCATCGATAAGACTATTCCAAAAACGATTCTCTCGTGCTGATTGACGCGAGCTCGCCCGCGGTGTGGTATCTGCAAGCTCGCACGACGCCATCGATACATGCTGACACCATCTATCTCCGGTCAAGCCGATGCGCCAAGCAACCTGACGGCTCGACCAGGCGTCGCGACGACAATCAAAACTCTGTACTCACCATCGTCGGCCTGAAGTGAAGCCTCAATCTCCGTGCTTTCCATAATGTCGTTGTGCGCAAAGTCGTGGACGCTGCGTCAAGGTCAAAGTAAGAGAGTGGTGTGGGCGCGTCTAGAGAGCCAAAGAGAGTGGGACAGAGCAGCTAGGGCAACGCCACGTCGAAAACAGGCATTAGATGACATGCAAGTAAAGGAGAACTCAGTTTGTAGGCCGAGCGTGTGGGCATTACACGCCAGAACCATGATATGGGTGCGATTCTTGGGAGCAAGATCAAGGGATGGTGGGCCGGTTTCATGCCCGGTTCGAGGAGAGGCCGAGAGGAAACCGATCGGATGGCCCACTGCCGCTGCGATGACGTCGCGCGCCTGCGCCTCGACACGTGAAGTCAGAAAAGCTCTCGCCGCATGGCCCGTGCGCGTTGTTCAGCAGCCTCGGCAGGTGGGATTAAGATACCATATCCGTCACCCCATCTACCGGCATCACCTCATGAAGGCCTCATACGAACTTCAAGACATGAGGGACTAGGTATACATTAGTACACGGACATAGTTAGGCCGGGAAAGAAACAGGAAACGGGTGGTACTCTGTCACAAATAAGGACGGAAAACAAGTACCATGCTGACAGCCGCGAATATCATCCAGACCGCAGGATGCCGAAATAAGAGTGCATCCCTACCTAGGTAGGTAATTAATTGCTCAAGCTAGGCGACTAACCCCAAAGTACAATAATGTCACACGTCAAATCACAGGCTCCGTGTCCCACGGGGTGCTGCTCGTTGCCCTCGCCAGGTTCCAGCAAACCAATGTGGAATTCCACTACCCCTTCTGCTGGATGCTGCGATGGGGCATACTATCTGAACAAGGAAGTGTTTGTAATGTACAGCACAATGCGAATGCCAATTCATAAAGATCCCGCGACCATCTTTTAGGTGGAGGTCCCTACCGTCCACAACCGAATTCCCAAGGTCCCAAAACGCCGTACGGCAGCACCATGCCAAATCCAGTTTTGAGTCACAACGAAAAGGTGTCTCACTATGCTTATAACAGGTCGAAAAATGCATCAGGTACCCTCCGTCACGCTCTGGCGGCCTCTTGGTTCTCAATATGCTGCTTCAAACCAGTGACCTCGTGGTCCAGCGTCACCACCTTGTCAGAGAGCACCTTAACCTTCTCCTCCAAGGTCTGTATGTACGCCCACACACTCGGGTCGCTCTGCGCAAACATGTTGCCGCTCTCGCCCGCCGCCTGCGCTCCACTCCCGCTTCGCGCATGCGAGAATCCCGACGAACTTGGTGCGGCAAAGCCAGGGTGCGAAAGCCCAGGGAGCTTAGGCCGAGGCTGCCCACTGTGCGGCGATTGTAGGTCGGACGCCCGTCGACCGTACTGTTGCTGAAGTTGTTGAGATAGACTTGGCGATCGCTGTCGGGCAATGTTGACCGGGTCGTGGCTCTGCACACCGGGGCTCAGTGGTTTTGGGCTTTCCGTCATATTCGCTTGAGGGTACATAGCAGCAGTCGCAGCGGCGATCGGCATAGAAGAAACGCTCGTGCTTGGGGTGTGACTGCTACCAAGACTGTTGGACACACTAGGCGAGGCGTTGGAACTTGCCTGGCTCTGGTTCACATTTGGAGGGTACAGCCCGCTGGTGCCAGGTCGAGCGCCTGCGGGTGGATAAGTTCGAGAAAGGGGAGTAAACGCATCGGTTGTTGAGCCAGCGGCATGCGGAGGGTTGATACTAGGTAGGCTTTGCCGCCTCAGTTCATCCTCTTCTCCCTCGTAGGGAAGTCCCGACATCGTGGAATCGTCTCCTTCAACCATGCTGCCGTCCAACTCGTCACCATCAGCGAAACTGCCCATGCTAGACCGTCGCCCCGCGCAGCCACCAGCTCCCTTACTGTGGCGAGCCAAGGCATCACCGCGAGCGAATTTGCGATCGCATTTTGGGCACACGTGAGGCTTCTCGCCAGTGTGTAGTTTGCCGTGGCGTTTTAGATCATGAAGACGGCGAAAGCGCATTTGGCAGTCGGTGCAGACATAGGGCTTTTCCTGACTGTGGGTCAGGAGATGGCTCTTGAGGTTGTGATGGCGCGTGAATTCGGTGTTGCAGTAGGGACACTTGTGCCTCTTCGACCCAGATCCAGGGGGAGACGCTTGACCTTGCGAGGGCATTGGATAACTCATTCCGCGAGCCGGTGCTTCAGTCATATTGCCACTCGACTGGAGCGATCCTGGGTACGACAAGGATCCTGGTTGAGTCCTCTCCTCCAAACCAATCACTTGTTGCGATGTCTGCTGGAGTTCAACCTTGGTGTCAACATCCATTGGGGTTGGGCTCTCTGTGACGGGGACTCCAACGACGCTAGTTGCGCTCTGGGGGCTCATCTCGTCGCGCTCAACAATTTGGGCTGCCGCATTTTGCGCCATTGAAACGGGATTCGGCGTCTTGGGAGATGGCTCCATGGACGCAGTTGGAGCCGGCTGGGGCAAATCAACCGGCCGGCTCATGGCTTGGACGGCTCCAGACATCAGGGAAGCTAGAGCCTTGTGGCTGGGGTTGTCGGTCGTTGGAGGGTGGTTTTGGGCCTGGATGTCCTCTTCGTGGATGTTGTCGTCGCGTCGCCGGCGCTCGTCCTCCAGCGCGGCGGCACCCGTCAAGGGTGGTGGGGAGGGTCCGGTCGCAAGGGCCAGGCGAGCAGCCTTTGTCGGGGAGCCGATGGAGATGGTGTGTTGCGACTGGGATCGCGGCGAGGCAGGCGAAGGTGAGCGAGGCCGCTTCAATAATCTGACAGGCTCGTCTGAAGGGATGTAGTCAGGAGGGGTTGCACCTGGGCGCGTTGCTGGAGGGGCGTCGGTCGCGGCAAAGGCGGAGGCGTCCGAGGCCATAGACGCAACTACGGAGAGTGGAATTGAAGTGGAAGAAACGCGAGGAATTGCAGCATGCAGCCAGTCTAGGGAGGTTGACGTCGCCGAAGCCTTGGGTCAAAGGCACATATCGGGGCGGGTGGTGATGCTATGTGTGGCTGGAGAGCGTGGCGAGAGCTGGATATTTTTTCCCCAGGTAGGCAAGGCAGCGCAAGTGATGAGGCGACGCGGCGGAACAAAAGCACCGGGCAGACCAGAGAGTGGCTCAGGCGACAAGAAGTAGTAATTGCGACTGTGCAGCTTCAAGAAACAAGCGGAAGGCGCGGGTTGATGCGAGAATGTTGTAAATGGTGATTGCGATGAGGGAACTGAACCTGACGAGGCGGCGGATGGGAAATGGGAGAAGAGAGAGGTGTGAGTGCGAGTTGAGAAGTGGCAGTGAGAGCGTGTGAGGCAAAGGTGGGTGGGCGAGTGAGTGGGCGGGTGGGCGAATGGGCGGGAGGCGGCGGAAGGGTGGAATAGAGAAGGCAGAGGCAGCGGGAGTGTGGCAGTCATCGACTGTGGCAGTCGCGCAACCAAGGAGCCTGCCTCGCCAGCAGTCAGTCACTCAGCCAGCCAGTACCAAGCCAGCCGACCAACCAAAGGGCCGCTGTGTGTCTGTGTTTTGACAGCTGCCGGGGAACGTGGGGCTGACCCAGAGTGACTTTGGTGGTGACTGTGGTGACTTTAGTGACCTTATTAGTGACCTTGGGGACTTGCGAGGCCCTGGCCGCCGGGTGGGAACCTTGGACGTCGAGAAGGCCGGGGATGGATATTGGGAAAATGGGGCGCACTGAGGCGTCCAGACTCGACCTGGGGCGCGCCTGGAGGGAACGAGCACGGGAGACGAGTGAGGAAGGGGGAAAGAACGTGCTCCGGGAGCAGGTGGCGGCCCAAAAAAAAATCCCGAACAGGGTGAGGGCGGGCGGTGCGCATACGTTTTGGGGAAAGGCAACGGGGGCTTTGTTTCTTGGAGTGAGCATGGGTCTGAGGTACGCTGTACTTGTACCTCAAGTTCCGAGGCCAGGTACCTTACCTGGCGCACTAGAGATGCTAGAGGTATCACTCTCAGCTGTCTTGCCTACGAGTTGCCGTAGATAGAGCACAATGCTCTGGCTCGGCGTTGTTCAGCAGCGCCAGCAGCCGATCCAATACCAGTCAGGCCAGTCATCTGTCTGCCAGCCCAAGGAAGCCTGCCCAAAGAAGCCTGTGTCTGCCTGTCAGATGTGCAAAAGAGATGCGATTGCAGGAAGGCCGTGCACCGATTTGACCACCGTCAGCTAAATGTGACGCAGTTCCCATCAATCAATCCTCGAGAACGGTAGGTAATCCTAGCCTTGCCCTGCAATCCACTAACAGATGTGTACTTCGTATGTCGGGCGTCCTCCATTAGGCAGGTTCGTCGAAAAGCGGAAGCATGAGCGCTGATACACCTAGCTGAAAGAGGTGCGATGTAACATATTCAAGGAGTAGCTGCGCCAGTTACATCCAGCTGCTGCAGCCTTCCATGGGAGGCTCGGGATGAGGAAACACTCAGGAACGAGTTCATCGCAGCTGAAGCTTCTGTTCCCGCTGCAGTTGCTGTCAAAAGGCACTTTGGAGACGCTAAACCAAGCACGGAAACGCCCACGGAACTGGACGTGCCCGAGTTGTCAACAAGATATGATAAGGCTCCACTGTGCCGGCTGACTTGTTGAAGAGAGCAACACATTTGAGACCAGAAACTGCGAGGCTTTTAGGTTGATCCGACAATCCACCAACATATTACGTGGGTGGGCTTGGGATGCTTGTAAAGCAGAATGCCACTGAAGGTACCTTTAAGTTGCAAACTGCAACGCAAGCCAGGGGTAACATAACTTCGTTCAAAGCCATCAGTCATCATCTTATCCTTATTCTTGGGTTATTCAACGCGCCTTGTTCACGTTCGTATCCAGCAGTGCTATGTAATAATGCTTCCCTGTTAGTGGTGCCAGCTTAGCATCAGCCAACCTGAGCTGACAGCCAGCGCTCGCTCTAGCATTGGCACACAAGGAAGGCAAGCTCTAGGAGGAGTGGGTCGATCAGAGTGGCGGTGCAGCCATGGGCCCATGGCAAGCCCACTGCAGGTGGACCGGCGCGCCGCAATCCTAAAAAAACCTGAGGCTGGCTGGGGGATGGTGGGCAGCCCCGGCAACTTCCAGGCATGACCCAGCTCTTACCTGTGAGCAGGTTTGGTCGCCTTGGTGTGGCTGACCACCCTAGCCCTTGCTCCGCCACTCTGCATTCATCGCTGCCATCGCTCCCTCTTTGTTCCACCTTCTGGCCACACTGGTTGACCGATGACAGGGCCACGAACCATTCACCATTTATTGCCAGCAACAAACTTGCAAGCCCGGGACGCCAGGTCAAGCTGGCTGCGGCTTGCCTCGTGTCCGTGGCTCAACCGCTCTGGCTGATACAGCAATACCTCGTACTGGCTGATACTGGCTGACGCTTGGGGCTGATGCTTGGTGTCCCGCTACGCTTGCGCTGCGTAGCAAGTGGCCATCCTTGTCTCCAGGAGGCGCCACAGTGCGCCACGTTCAGGCCAGTCCGTCAGCAAGCCACGGAAGCCACGGCAGTGTTGCTCTCCTTGCCGATCGTCGCCTCCTTGCTGCGTTGAATCTGGGCCACGAAGAGTTGCTCCCCCTGGTGACATTAAACACCAACAGCCTTGCCCATTGAGCGCCATCTTGCTGCTGATTTTCAACAGTATCAATCCAGCTGATGACTTCATCTCCAGTCCTCGACACGTGTGCCCCATCGGCGCCATGTTGCTTATCAGAGTTTTTGACCTGGCGGGTTTAAGCGAACAAGCTTGCTTGGTTTTCAGGAACAAAGCTGTGTCGAACAACAAATCACAACCGCCAAAAGGCTCTGGCCGAGGGGCTCTGGACATCAATAGTCGAGGAGGGACCGCCCCCACCACACCGGCAAGTCAAACCCATGCCCGTTCTTACTGGCGTCCGGTCCGAGGCTATGAAACAGTCCAGTCCCGTCCTGTCCACACGAGGTACGTGAGCTCATGAGAGACGGGGCTCATAGTCCGCAGAAGGGGGGAATACTCCCCTCCAAAGTACCCTGTACACCTTGTTGGCTCCTCAACATGACACCCAGCCAATGACGGAACTCCAACCGCGGGGAGAGTGACGTTATCACGGTCCATGATCTCATCGCACTTTCGAACCGTAGGTCTTCAGGTCCTCAGATCCTCCCTCAGGCCATCAGCTTCGAAATGATGTTTTTCTCAGGTCACATCCCACACCCGTGGCGCACTGTGCCGACGCAGATCCAGGCGAGCAGTTCTATCAGCATTCGGCATCCATCATCGCATTTAGGTGCTGGAATCGATGATTATTGCTGGGGAATGGGATGGTGCACCTGGGGATCGACCGTCCAGGGGTTGCTTCGGGCTGATGACCTCTGCACCTGGAGGATCTTCCTTGTCCGCTAACAGCGTTTGCGGTGACCAATCGACATCGACAGCAGCGCAGAGCCTTCCTTTCACTCATATCTGGTCCCATGAAACCTCGTACCGTACCCAGTCTTCTGTGCTCGGTTGGATGGAGGTTCAGCAGCGAGCAGCGGTTCAGCAAGCGCCAGCCCGCCCGTGCAGGAACCTGTGAGACTGCCCTCAAAGCCAATTCGACGTGTCAGAATGCGGTGGGTAATGAATAAGCTGAGACCCGCAGCCACAACGGCGCGGATTGGAGATTCGTCATCCACTTCAGCTTTGCGATGGGCCTGTGGAACGAGTGTCGACTATCGACGGCATTTGTGGCGTATTATACGGTGTTGAGCTTCTGCTCCCCACCCACCCACCACCCCAAACTCCCAGAACCAACAAGGAGATGCTTGCGCATCCTGGGAATGTCAAATGTCGATCTGTGTAGCAACAAATTATTGACGGCACCAGAAACATTGGGTACCAACGCTAGCTAGTGCAGCTGTCACAACAGTTTGTATTTTCGGCTAAACTTATCAAAGCTCTTCATCTTTGTATGGATTGGCTGCTATATGGCCACGATCGCACAACCACTACCCTAGACTACACTCCTACACGGTTGCGGTGCCAGACCTCGATGAACCGAACATCGTTAACCTAAAACGTGGAAGTCGTGTGGGCTCTTGGTTGAGTTTGAGAGAGACAAATGTCCTGTTGAGATAATGACACAAATCCGGTTTATTGTCTTTCTCCGGGAACTCAGGGAAGGCCAAGAAGTGTCGACAGTATTCACCATTGACCTTCTCTACCAACCGTGGCCACCGACATCAACTGGAACGTCCGTCATGTCACCTACACGATGGACACTACTCCGTTGTTCATGCCAGACTACTTCAACTAATGGTCAACATTTCAAAGGCCCACGTCGTGAATCAGTCAATGCCAAGACCAACTGGGCCGACAACATCCCAATTCAGGTCGAAAGAAGATACAATGGACCCGGATCAGCCCTCTTGGCATTCCGTGAAATGTAGCAGAGTCCCAGTCAGTCGGTTACGTTCGTGCGTAGGACGATATTGTTGGTGCCGTTGCGGCTTGCCTCGCGCGCGCTATTGGTCTCAGTTCGTCAATCGTCGATATTCGGGTAGCTGAGATATTCGGGACGTAACCATCTCATCGGCGTGCGGTTTTGTTTCAGAAAAGCCACAATCCTTGCTCATTTATTGTATCCCGAGACTCTGGACTGATGTGAGCTTATTATCGCCTAAGGCCTGGGGCGTGGGGTTTGTGGTCTGCTGGTATGCGTGAGCGGGTTGGTGTTTAAGCACATGGATAGAGTGACGGGCTGAAGCGGCATTATCAGTCCTATCTAACCAACACAGCACATCGGGCGGCGTCAACCACACGAAGTGGTATCACATAATATCTCAGGCAAACAAGCATCCTTAAAAGTAATGTCACACCAGTTTCGAGTAACCTTTGGGAGTCTGAGAATGGCAACTTGAACACCACGGGAGGGAGGACCTACAGCATCTAACCTAGAGAGCTGGCTGCTAGACGGGCTCTGGACTCTGCTAGCTAGGCCTCCTTACTTGGGAACAAGTAGAAAGCTAGGAAGCTGTGGCGGCAGTGGTTGAAACTGGACTGTGCAGATGCCATAAAACGGTGGGCATCTATACTGACCTCCACCATTCTACTGCTGCCGTCAACTAGTACCAGAAACCTGGCCCGTAAACTCATCAGAATGTCAATCTGGGACGAACATAACTCAAATCGAGAGACAAATCATGACACTTGGATGCTCGAGCTTCATCGGAGAGCTACTCACATGCCCTCAGGCACCTGGCACCATTGGCCAAAACATATTCGCTTGACCTTGGGTCTCATGTCTGAAGCAATATACCACACAGCCTCGCGAATTGAAAGCAATGCAATTGACATACCCACAGTGAGTCGCCACAACATAGTACTCAGTACGTACATGGGGGCCTCGAAGACCCATATTGACCCATCGGGAACAGGGCACAAAGCTTACGATCGAATAGCCATACCAGGGCTACGCCATAAGGCTGATCACCGGCCAATCCAACTAGAAAAGGAAGCCCGCGAATGTGATTCATCATCGGTAGACGCGTACTAATCTCAAAGTCTCCCCCGTCGTGCTGTCAATGCGAGCGGTAAGTGCATAGTTGTAGTTACTGACTGGTCTGGAACAACCAAGGCCGCGTCCTCATCTTTGATTGGCACGACGAATGAACGAAATCACCGCATGAGGGATTTGCGGATGGACCCAAGAGTAATGGCAAATCACTAAATTTGCGTTCTGGAATCATGTGTGGGTCTTATGTCAACCCTGTACCTATGTCACCAACAGAGATGGAGATGGAGCGGAGGGCAGGGGCGGACGAGTTGACCTCTGAGAGAGCGGTGACATATCTGCCTCGAAAGGATTGGCCTCTGGATAGTATTAAACCAACAGACTTGGACCCGGGAATGTAGGAACCGGAGACATTCTGTAGCACGACAGAAGATAGGTCAAAGATACCAACTTCCTTGCCTTGTCCCCTACTCGACATTCGATACTTGCCACTTGGCTGTGCATCAACGACATGGACAACGGCATGGCGGCCAGGCGAGACTGGGGAGATGAGGTTGAAGGATGTGTTGTCCTGGCTTGCGTGTCGGGATATCGGCGAAGACCCAAGACCCATGGTGCGTGGCCGTTTTGGGTAACTCCTTTTAGTGCTGACGTAGGCCGATTTGACTGACTGGAACAATCATCTGTCAAGCACAATAGGAAAATTGAACGAATTTTGCGATGCTATTGACACCTTGGCATGTTCTGGCTTGACGGTAGCAGAGTGTCTCACGATGTAATCAACAATGACATTCTCGGATGCAGATCAACAGCGGAAAGCACAAGCCGAATCGTCGAGTATCTAACACTCATATCGAACTGAGCCCATTCCAATTCAATTCAGCGTGCTTTATTATTAGAAGCAGGGGTGGTTCGGATTGCCCAGCCCAGCAAGGTTGGCGGCAGATGGGGAGCCAACAAGGACTCAAGGAGGGAAACAATCTCAGGCTGGCAGCCACGCGCTAGCCATGCGTAGGACGCCAACGAGATGGGGCTGGAAGGATCAAACCCCACTGGATGACCCAGAGAAAGTCTCGTGAGGTTGCGCAAGTGAAAGGAGAGACGAGGGGGAGAGAGGTCTGGGTAGGGGAGGTGGAAGAAATTAGGTGCTGACGCGTGCCATGTCCTCCGAAGGCCAAGGCTAGGTACTACTAGGCACTTAGAAGTGGACGGGGCACCATTGCTTGGCAGGCTTCTTGAGAGGCTGGACAAGGCTCGATGGGCCTTGACAGGAGTAATTAATAACATTGGGCAATGTCTTTTCTCTGGACTGCCGAGAAGACGGGAAGAGAAGCCTGGACTCTGCAACGAGTATTGAAACAGAGCAGATTCGGTGTGGGTCTCATTCGGCCTGTCGTTGTTTCTCGAACGGTGAAGCAGGGGTCTAAGGAATTTGTTTGTGTTACTTACAAGGACAGCGGCGTCTCTGCATATTGAAACTTTTCTGGAATGATTTAAAACATGTATAAATTAAGAAGCTGTTGTGTAAACGTCTTTAAACGTCCGAGTCGAGTGCAATACCGGATCATTGCCAAGTGATCTTGTTTGGTCTGGAGTGCAGAGCTTTGCCGCTGCCAGTTTTGGGGGTCTCGGTTTGACTGTGTGCACCTGAGTCTATGCAGCAAGAAGGTTGTTGCTCATGTAAACGGGTATCAGACCAACGGGCTTCGACGAGTGACACGATAAGCTGCCCTTGCCAAACATTAGCTTAGCTTCGTCGCCTGTAGTGGTTGATACCCAAATGGCAATAACCGTAAATTGGACAGGAATTGCGTTGACGCTTCAGGTGGTTCTGGGGAGCAAACTTGCCATGGAGGCCTGCCTCGTCATGGACTCGGTAGATTTCAGAATACGTACAGCCAGACTCATCGGTTCGATAGTCCCTACGTACTTACACATGTGGTAAAGGTTGACGGTGGGTGATTCAACTAAAGAGGGGCCGTGGCCAGGGTTGGAGTCATGGCATGGACCATGGTCGATGTCGGTGATGGAGAAGACGGGGTTGATGAGATGAGGGCATATTTCGCCATGTCTCTTTCCTGGCAGCGTGGCCAAGCGTGGCCAATCTTGCCAGCTTTGCCAGTGTACGAATATTCCAAGCAGAAGGGGAGGGGCGTCGGAAAGAGCGAGTGACAGCCACGATGCGCTGATTGGACCCTGGCTTGGGATTGGGCAGAGAAAATCACAAAGGAGGTGTGCCGAAAGGGGAATAGTTCCAGGTACCCGAGCGCAGCTCCAGAGGCAATCTGCGGCGCGGGGGCGGTGGTTCTGGGCTTCTGGCCCCGGTGACTGGCCAGTTCCCCTGAAGGAAGCTGCGCTGGGACGACGCGGTGTGTGCCTACCGCAGCTGGCAAGAGTGGTTCGGGGGTGCGTGGCTGAAGCAACAGGAACAACGCGAGTGGTGTGGTGGGCAATGGACCGACCAAATGAGGTAGGTACCACCTACCTTCCTGGGCAGTTTACCAGTTCGCCAGTCTGCCTGCCCTGACTTTGGTTCTGCTGCATGAGCTCCCCGCCACGGCCTCTACGAATTACGAGGGCATGTTTCGCATTTTGGTCGTGATACCTTGTTTATTCTCTCCACCGAAATGTCTCTGGTAGGTGGTCGGTCGCTTCCGCAGTAGAGATTGAGGCTCGACGAGGGGCGAGGAATGTTCAGACAAGGTACACTAGGTTCCTCCTGCTCGCGGCTCAGCCTGTTGACCGCTCTCGCTTGTTTGGTCCCTGGGCAAGAGGCGCTCAGCCAAGAGGCGCCAGACGAGGCCGTGAACCAAGGAAGGCTGGCGCAGAATTGGTGGACGAGCCGGTGCGGTGTGGATTGTTGGCCTGTTAGCTAGCCTGTTGGTGGTAGCCTGCCTGGTGCTGTACTGGCGCGAACAAGCCTCTGCCTCCTGTTGATCCGGGCTTGGCCGTGGTGCAGGGGGCCGGGGGTCTGGTTCGCTCATCTCAATGCGTTGAAGAACAAGATGATGATTGACGACGCAGCCGCACAAGCCACTGGAGGAGGCGCGGAGCAACGAACGAGCGACCGGACGACTGGGCTAGAAGGAGACGAGCGAAGGCTGGTGACGAAACGAAGCGACGATCGCATTTCTAGGCGTCCCGCAGATGGCACACCCCGGGAGCGGTCGTCGGTCATGCGCCCCTCACTCCTTGACTCCCAAGATTCCCAATCCCACTGGGAATTTTATGCGTGTATTATCGGCTGGTTGGTACTTGGTAGCGATGCGGGGATGGATCAGGGCTCCTTGGCGCAACTTGAAGATGTGCTGATCATCGGCGGGCTGCCTGCATTGTTTTCGAAGCCGTGCAAGCCGTGGATCTAGCAAGAATCTTCGTATCGAGCAACGGGTTTTCCCAAAGAGCTGAAGGATCCCATGGCGTGTTTCTTAGCAGACGCTGGTTGTGGTGGCTCACGAAGCAAGGAGCCGACCCGGTGCGTGCTTGGCTGTGGCGGGCATCCACCAGGCGCTGGTACTTCGTACTGACGCTGGGGGCGTGGCCAACGGGCGGAGGGAGAGTCGAGCCGACGAAGGGAGAGATGGACTCGCCGCACTCGCGGGCCAAGAGAACCCACTGACGACAGGCCAATTTCCCGTTGACGGTTGGTCCCGGGTCGAGTCGAAAAAGAGGTGGGTGGTCCTACCTATGGAAGAAGAGAAGACTCATCCCGTCAGTACGTGTGTAGTCCGTACGCGCCAGAAACCCGGATGGACCCTAATTTGGTCACCCTCATTGATGGCTCATCACTAGGTGGGAGCGCGTACGCACCCAGCATCAGAACGCACCGAGGAGTCGCTCGCCGGCTGCCACTCTCGGGGGGGCAACCTCATTCAGGGGACTGCGCAAAAATGCCCTAATTACTGGGTACGTGGTCCACGGTCGACCCCCCTAGACTACCTGGACAGGCCAAGGGATTGTCCCTAGAAATTGCCCGCGCTGGTGCACTGGCTTCTCTGGCTCCCCTGGCTGCCCCTCCGCTGGCCTCCACTGGGCCTCCACTAAGGGCCCGTGAAACCCCGGAACGGCCCCCTAACAGACGCCCCAACCGGTTACGGACTGAACGACCCTTGTCTTCCCCTGGCCCCGGCTCGTTCGTCTCCCTCACCCACCCCGGGCGACCTGTCTAGTCAAGACGCTGGCCTACCTCCCCTTTCGACTCCGCTCCGGGCGCTTTGCTTCTCCTGCTTCTCATCGTGCTTCCTTGCTCATCTGAGAGATCTTTCCACTCTCTATCACGCTCCTTTTTCCTTCTTGGTTCTTCGTACCACCACATTCGTTTCATCGTTGTCGCTCGCTACGTCCGGAGCCGGGACTTACATTCCAACACCTCCCTCAACAACAGGTCAGTCCGTGAATGCAAAACAAGCCGAGCGAGTGATCAGGAAAGTCCGAAAAGAGAGAGACGAAGAGCGGAAGAGAAGGAGAGAGAGCCAACGAGACGAAGGAAGATCGTCATAAGTGGGATACATAAAAATGCCGGGAACGATATTCGAGCGCCGCCTTGCGATTACACGAATTTAAAGAGCGAGTCATGAGCAGGACGACCACGGTCTTTCGCAAAGGGGAACAACAACAAATCGCTTCATTTCAACAACTCATGCTCTACCGCCTGGAGAATCCGCTCATTTGATATACTGCGCTCTATCCTATCTCTCTTTCTCGTCACTTCAATTCGTTCTACTTCCAAGAACGGAATGAGTGTGATCGCGGCCGCAACAACACCAATACCACTATCGGTAGACAACCATTGTCAACAGTTTCATTGCTAACATGGCCGACCATAGATCTTAAAGCAGTACCGCCGATACATCGTCCCACAGGAAAACACAATTGCCACGATGAAGAACCTCATTACCTACACCCTCGCCGCGACCCTGGTCGCCGGCACCGCTGCCCAGCACCAGCACAAGCATCACCACGAGCGTCGCCTTGCCTCCAAGGTCGTCAAGCGCGATCCCGCCGTTGTCACCGAGTTCGTCGTCGCCGCCACCGAAACCATCTACGAGCTTGAGGGCAAGAAGCTCTCTCACGAGGAGGCGCAAGCCGGAATCCAGGACGGCAACCTCGTCGTTGTTGGCGAGTCCGAGCCTACTTATACCAGCCCCGTCGTCGTGGAGACATCGACCTCTGTCGCCCCTACCTCGACTTCCGAGGCCGCCTCCCTGGGCGCCCAGTTCTACGAGTCTGAGTCCGCTGAGCCCACCACAACCTCGACTTCGACCTCGACGACCTCGACTCAGGCTGCCGCCTCCACCTCTGCCGTCCAGGAGGTCTCCATTTCCTCCGAGTCAAGCTCCACCACCTCTTACGGCAGCGGTGTTTCCAGCAAGTTCCCCAGCGGCACCATCAAGTGCAGCCAGTTTCCCTCCTCCTATGGCGCCGTTGCCCTGGACTGGATGGATCTTGATGGCTGGTCCGGCATCCAGTACGTGCCCAACTACAGCCCTGGTGATTCGTCCATCTCCGACATTGACACCGCGATTGCTGGCGACTCTTGCACCAAGAACGCCATGTGCTCGTACGCTTGCCCCGTCGGCTACCAGAAGACGCAGTGGCCCGAGGCTCAAGGCACCACCAAGCAGTCCATTGGTGGTCTTTACTGCAACAGCGAGGGTTACCTCGAGCTGACTCGTGACGCTTCCGACTATCTCTGCGAGGAGGGTGCTGGTGGCGTCACCATCAAGAACGAGCTCTCCGTCGGAGTTGCCACCTGCCGAACCGAGTACCCCGGAACCGAGAACATGGTCATCCCTGCCTGGGCTTCTGCTGGCAGCACCATCGATGTCTGCAACCCCATCCAGGACGCCTACTACATCTGGGACGGCTCTGGCACCTCTGCCCAGTACTACGTCAACAAGAAGGGCTACACCAACGAGGAGGCCTGTGTCTGGACCAGCTCCGTGGATGCCGAAGGCGCTGGCAACTGGGCGCCCATCGTCCTCGGCGTTGGCCAGGCCGCTGACGGCAACACCTACATCTCCATCTTCCAGAACCTGCCCACCAGCACTGCTGAGCTCGACTTCAGCATTGAGATCAAGGGCGGCAACAGCAAGTGCTCGTACATTGACGGTGTCTGGACTGGAGGATCTTCCGGCTGCACTGTAAGTTCCCCATGGTCTTTTCCTTGGTTGAATATTATGACTAACACGTTTTAATAGACTGCCATCAGCAAAGGCGAGTCGGCTGTTGTCCGATACTTCTAAGTTAATAGCTTGGCTGTGATGTAGGGAACTGCGCTTTGGATCTTCTTGTGGATATTCTGGGCGGCAAGGCTAGGTTCCCTCCGGAACACATGCCACAGACCAGACCGAAAACAGCATCGAGTGGCGGGACGAAGTTGAACACCGACGTCGACCTCCCAGTCGAATGGTGGCAGTGTACGGAGCCGCGGAATCTCCTTTGTCGAGTTTGGGTACTAGATTTTTTTGAATATGGGATGATGGATCCGACTGGGGAAGAAAGAAGTTTGGTGGACAGATCTATGTGCCATTATCTGCTTTATTTTGTTTTGTGAGCAATGCTTTTTTGTTTTCCATGTGTCACGGTCTTGCTATCTGCATGTGTCGCTTTTCCGCCGGTATTCTCTCTTTTCTGGCTACCAAAACCCCCCTCATGCCACGGGGAAGGACGAAGGGCAACGAAGTGTTTGCGCATTGGGGGGACAGGACCTGGCGGCGTTTCCGAGCGAGAGGCGGTGCGAGTTTCTCTGTCGGTTGAAGAGAATGATGTCGGTGGCCGGGCCCGAGTCAACCACGCCCTTTTGAGGCCATGTAATGTCTGTGAACCTAGTACTGCAGTGTCTCGACGCTTCTCGCAATCGACGTCATTCTTTCTTATCGGCTGGTGCCCCTGCTGTGCATGATGCGAAGGCTTGATGCCTTTATGTAAGACGATTGGCCAAGAGGCCGGCGGCGGCGGCGGTTGCAGGCCACTGTTTTGTGGGGCGGAGACGGAGGTGACGGGCTGCGGGGGAGCCATGGTTTGGGGGCCGACACTGCGGGTGGTGAGATGCAGGATGGATGGAATGCGACCTTCGTTAGTGGCAGAGAATGGCACGTTTTGTTGTGGTATTGCGCTGTTCAGTACGGTGCCCAGCTACTCGTGGATCCTGCAGACGTGGGTTCTATGAAGCCTCGCATCACACCAAACACGACGCAGGGCAACGAAATGCAACGCTATGCAACACAAGACACACAAGTCAAGAAGGTGGTCCAATCATCGCAGTCAATCATCGCAGTCAATCACTCGTTCTGTCTATATCCTGATGTCACTGCGGCTCGTCATGGCCAGGGGCAGTTGATCCATTCATGCGGCGGCAGAGACATGGTGGCCGCTAACCACTGGAATTGTGTGCACAGAGTCGAGATGGCGACTTTCTTTTATCTCTTGGAAGCGACGCCAACTAACGGTAGCCCCGGGATCTAGTTGGCGTTAGCCTGGGTGTTGTTTATCGCGTATTGCCTGGGAGTATCGTGGTGTATCTTTGGAGCTGGCTTGGGTGGTAAAGTTATCTAGCACAGTACGACACTGTGCTGTATCTTGGGAGCATCGGCCCTTCGCATATCTCGAGTGAATCTCTGCATCGGGCATCGGGCCATGACGCGCATCGCCCTGCGGCCAATCCGTTACGTGCGCCGCCCTCCTCTTTGAGGCTTCTTCGGGCTTGAGGTGTTTGCATGCTGGGGGAGGCGCTGGGTAGTGTGCGTGGAGGGAGGTATAAATGCATGTCTGTTCTGATAAGAAAGAGATGGACCCTGGAGATTGATGGCGGGGGGTTGACCGCCGAGGATAGGGCCATTGGCGACGGCCATTATCTATAACTAACTGCCGACCCGGCCGACGATTGTTTTTGACATGATTCTGAATACGGCGAATAGGTGACTGATCCATTGGGTGAGCTTCACTCCGGGAGACCGTTGTGCAATAGAGTCTTGACGTATTTGACTAGCGATTCTGTCACCTGCCACCCTTTCTGGTCGTTTCTGACTTCCCCACCTCTCCACCTCTTCGCCCCCCGCCTCCCCCCCCCCCCCCTTCATAACTCGGTCCTCCTGCTCCTTCTCGGAGCCCATCGTCGTCGGCCAGGCGAGAATCGCTTCTCTCCCAACTCCCATCGCATTCGCCTCGACCAGCCATGTCGCTGAACCGCGTCGCCAGCCTCGAGACGCTTGCCGTACCACCTGGCCATCGCCATGATGTCCGCGACAGGCGGGGCAGCGACTCAAGCCTACGCGTGCGCCGTCTGAGCTTCAACCCCGTGCCGCAGGACTGGGAGGCCGCGGCGCTGCTGGGGCCGGATGATCCTTACGTTGAGACTGTAGGCGCCTTCGAGGTTCCGCAGTGGAAGCGAGTGCGTAAGTGGCATTGCCGCGTGGAATGGATTGTGGTCATGATGTGATGGTGCATGGTCAAAGTGGATGCTCCCCCGATCCCATCATCATGGCGTCCAAGCTCCCATCATGACTACAGACCATAACCCATGAACCCAACCATGAATATATGCCAACTAACAACCCCGTCTAGTACAAATCACCATCGCCGTCATCAACTGCCTCTTCGCCGCCGGCATCGTCTTTGGCTATGCTGCCCTCAAGCCCGTCCTCAAGGAATCGGGCGCCTACGCCGATGCCTGCCCGGCGCCTCCCCGCGAAGGAGATGACGAGTCTGGCGACATCTTCGCCCTGATGCCCCGCGACACGTGCGTTGAGATTCGCCTTAACCTTATGTTCACCGTCGCCGCCGTCGGCACAAACGTCGCCGCATTGCCCGTCGGTGCCATCCTCGACCACTACGGGCCCCGTGCCTGCGGTGTCCTCGGCAGCCTCTTCCTTGCCGTTGGCGCCCTCCTCATGGCCTACGAGGCCGTGCTGCCGTTTGATGGCCTCCTCCCGGGCTATCTCTTCCTCGCCCTTGGAGGGCCCTTCACGTATATCTCGTCCTTTCAGCTGTCCAACGCCTTCCCCCGCCGGTCCGGCTTCATCTTGGCCCTTCTGACAGGCGCCTTTGACGCTTCTAGCGCCCTCTTCCTTGTGTACCGCATCCTGTTCAACGCCACCGGCGGTGCCTTCAACCTCCGCCGCTTCTTTCTCATCTACCTCATCGTCCCCGTCGCCATCCTGGTCGTCCAGCTTGCCGTCATGCCCGCTCAGTCTTACAAGACGGTTGGCGAGCTGGTCGACCAGGCTGACGAGGCTGACGCTGCTTACACAGCTCTCACCGGCACACCCGAAGACCAGGTCGACGAACACACGGCTCTGCTACAAGAAGAGCGCTTCGAGGAGCGCCAGCGTCGCCAGAACGTCATGGCTGACATCGAGACGCTGCTGGGCTCCGCTAAGGGAGGCGACCAGGTTGAGGCTCAGGAGCGCAAGGTCGTGGCGTCGGGCGTCTGGGGCGTCATGCACGACAACACGGTGCTGCAGCAGATCACCTCGCCGTGGTTCATCCTCGTGTGCCTCTTCACCATCGTTCAGATGACCCGTATCAACTTCTTCGTCGCCACCATCCGTGCGCAGTACGAGGCCATCTTTGGCGACCACGACCGCGCCGTCCAGATCAACACCTTCTTCGACCTCGCCCTCCCCATTGGTGGACTCGTGTCCATTCCCTTCATCGGAACCGCACTCGATCACTTCAACACCGTCATCGTTCTTGCTGCCCTCGTAACCACGGGCACCCTGATCGGCGTCCTCGGCGTCCTGCCATACACCTGGGCTGCCTACGGCAACATCATCCTGTTTGTGCTGTACCGCCCCTTTTACTACACTGCCGTGTCGGATTACAGTGCCAAGGTCTTTGGATTCCGAACCTTTGGCACCGTTTACGGCCTCATCATCTGCCTCTCGGGTCTCTTCAACTTTTCCCAGTCGGGGCTCGATGTCTTGTTTCACCAAACCTTCAACGGCAATCCTGTTCCCGTTGATGTCATGCTATTATCACTAGGCTTGATAATTGGTGTCGCCCTTGTCTCCTTTGTGGCTGTGCAGGTGCGGAGGATAAACGAAAAGAACCGAGGAGACTCGTACAACTGAGAAGGGGATACTCATTTAAGCGTGCAAGGAAACCATCATGCTGCATTGTGCTTATCCTGACCTATTTCGTTTTCGGAAACAATGTTGGAATTCACTGCGAGACAACGAATGTTCTTAGAGTTGCTTGAGGAACTGATAATATTTACAATAATTCATCTATGATCTGTCCTAAAGCAGATGCATCCATCATGTATCGTTTGACATTGGGCCTTGGACAAGAACTTCATGAGTACGCAGCGCGCCTACTCGTACTCAGCCTCGGCAACACGGAAGGCCGAACCGCTGCAGTACTCGCCCCAGCCGTCAAGCTGAGCAGAAGCCCATTTGAGGATCTTGCTGAAGTCCTGGTCGTCGTCCTCGGCCTCGCAGTAGAAGGTCTTGTCCGAGGAGCTCAGCGTGCCGTCGGACGCGCTGACGGAGGGGGGGTACTCGATCTGGAGCACGGGCTTGCCGGCCTCGACGTAGCTCTGGAAGTCGGAGCAGAAGGAGTAGGTGCCCTCGCTCTCGTCGCTGCTGCCGCGGCACTGCTCGAGGACGGCGAAGTCGAGGGTCGAGACGAGGTCGGCCGCGATCTCGGGGGCGTTCTTCTGGCCGACCAGGAGCGGCTGGCCCGCCTGCGTCGTCAGCGAGTGGGCGTGCTCGGCCATGCTCTTGAGGTAGGCCGTGTAGTCGGACGATTTGAGGCTGAAGCCCGTGGGGTCGTCGCCGTTCTGGGCCCACGCGTCCACGTTGTCCGGGTCGACGCCGTCGCAGCCGACGGCGACGGCCGACTCCAGGCGCGCCTTCATGATGTCGAGGACGCCCGCGTCTCGAATGTCGACGTAGAACTCCTCGGTGCCGTAGGGGTAGTCGAGGGGTTTGCCGACGACGGCGTCGAGGAACTGAGCCTTGTCGTCGTCCCAGTTCTGGACGGCGCCGGCGTTGAAGTAGCAAATCACGAACTTGCCTGCTTCCTATTTTGAGATGAGTTAGTACCATCTTTGGAAACCCCCGCCGGTTTTATTTCCTGTAATTGGCCTACCTTGAGCATGGGAATCATGTCGGGGAACTCGTGAGCGTGTCCAAGGTCAATGTCCCAGACCGTGGCCGCGGCTGGGACCAAGTCATCGACGCTGTCGTGCTTGATGGGGTGGTGGATGCAGATATCCCACTTGACACCAGGTTTGAAATCCGCATTGATGCCACTGCTAGCAGTAGCAGCGGGAGCACTGGCCTGGGCCGACGTTGTCTTGATATCAGTTGATGTTGTCTTGATCACTGTCGATGTTGTCTCGATATCAGCCGATGCACCCCTGGTCACGGTTGTCGTGACCCTGACCAGAGTCGTCGTGGCTGTTGCGCCATCATTGCCGCCAGAGCTAGATGTGGGCACGGAAGGGACAACGGTTGTCAACCCCTTGGACGTTTCTGTCAAGAGAGTGGAGGGAAACGGCAAGTCGTCAGTACCAGGGGCAGGGTAGGAGATTGACTTCCACCAGTCATGATCCCCGTGGTGATGGTGACGGGCGCTGGCGGGGACTCCAAGTGTGAGCGCCGCCAGGGCGAAGTGAGTCAAAGCAACCATTTTGATCTAGTTGATTGAGCTGTAAAAGAGAGTCGAAGTTGTAAATAGTTGCTACCAGAGCAACTGCCTCAAGGAGTGAAGGCGAAGAAGAAATAAACGGCAAAGGAGTGTAGAGAATGGATCCGGGTCCGTCAAGGAACGTGGTGGTGAAAGAAAGAAAGGAAGGAAGGAAGGAAGGAAGGAGAATGAATGAATGAATGAATGAACGAACGGATCTTGAATGTCCAGACCAAGCAAGGATGGATGCAGGGGATGAGACAAGTGGGAAGGGGAGGATTCAACCCATCATTATATAGCGATGCCAAGTCGGCGAAAAGTCCTCATGCGTGATGCAAACATTTTTGAAATTGCAAACATCCTCTTCGCCCCTGGCTAGACATAAGCTTGAAGGCGAAGCATATTCCTCGGGGGACGCTACATCGGCTAGATTATACGAAAGTCCTACATGTCATCCTCGGGGTGCGACCCAACATCATGACTAGAGCCAACGGCCGTTGGATCTAGCCCTGGAACCAACCCGTGATCTAACCAAACAGCTTCATCCAAGACAGGCGGGGTCAAGATTTAGCGCTAGGAGCGTTTCTGAAAGCAATCGCTTGGAAACAACCCTGGAAACGGCGCGTGGTGATGCGACACCCCTGGCTATGATTTGCGCAGGGGGTAAGGAGAAGACGGGATGACGGGAGATGGGGAAGCAGGATTTCCTTGTCCACCACAGCGAAACTTGACAGGCACGGAGGTTTCCTTGCATATAACGTGGCGCCGGAGGATCCGCTGCGATAGTGTCGTGCGGGGTCCAGCTCCTGGGCCAGCTGGTTTGAGCTTAGATAGGAGGGGATGGGCTGAGGGCGGACGAAAGTCAAGCGGCACTGAAACCGTTACTGCGTATGTAAGAGCTCCTAATGCTCCCTTTGCCCCTGTTTCTTCTCTCAATATGAAGCACAGGATGACCGTTTTGATTGACCAGGACCCGTGCCCCACTCTAGCCTTATGTCTTGAACTGATTCATTGCTCGACTTCGTTGCACCGCCTGCCTGGCAATTTGCTGGGGGTTGATATGGGTTGGTCTTGCATTTGGTCTAGAACTCAGAGAGTCGCTGCATGACTCTTTTCCAGGCTTTTACCAAGCGTTGCTAACAGTGCCTCGTGGTCCAACCGCCCTTGGCACTGCGCGCATGCCGCCCAATGAGGTACCATGACATTCTGATACACTCAAAGTTCCATGGCCGTGCCCACTGCGGCCTCGCGCGCCCTGCGCACCTCGTCGTGTCTTTCATCATTCTCCTCCTTCAGCCGTGCTTCCACGTCGTCTCGGATCGCTCCGAGATCGGGTGGGATGTTTTGGAACTGGACGCTGGGAGCCGCTGCCACGAACCGGAGCTGCTCCGTGACATGCTGAACAATGTCCTGTAAGCGTTTTTGGGGATTGCGATTCTGTCGCGGCTCGCCCAGGATCTGCTCCAGGGTGGGGAAAAGCGTTTCCTGTCGGAACTGATCTCTCCAGGGAGCGTGCTCAGGTAGGATTGGGTTGATTTTATCCTGACAGCTGATGGCGATGCTCGTCTCGTACGTCCAGGCGCGGGCCACATTCCTCGGAGTATATCCGCCGCCCCCGAACAATATCATGGGAATGCCCATTTTCTTGCAAAACTCCACACATGCTCCATGTCCTTGCACTTGGAGATTGAAACGACCTAGGCGGTCACCGGCTAACGAGTCCGCACCACATTGCAGCGCAATAGCACCCGGCCGGAACTTCTCTACAATCTTGCCAATGACGGTGTTGAAAAGATGGTCATATTGTTCATCCGTGATGCCGTCATTCAGTGGTACATTGAAGGCGTGGTGTGAGCCCGGATTATGCTCGCTCTTGGGGCCGTTGTCATCGAGAGCACCGGTGCCAGGGAAGAAATTGTTCGGGTCGTACTTGTGGAACGAGACGGTCATGACTCTGTCGGTCGAGAAAAAGGCCTCCTCAACGCCATCTCCATGATGCACATCAATATCGATGTACAAGACTCGCGGATAGTATCGGAGTAGCTGTAGGATGGCGAGTACAATGTCGTTGATGTAGCAAAAGCCGGAGGCCTCGGCCCTCTTGGCGTGATGCAGGCCGCCTCCCCAGGATATGGCAATGTCGGATTGCTTGTTGCAAATCTTTCTCGCAGCATCGAGGGACCCACCGGCCGACAGAGAGCAGTAGTCGTAGAGGCCATCGAAAAGAGGGCAATCAGAGCCGCCCAAGTTGAACTTTAGGTCGAGGTTCTGGTTCTCAAGATCTCGGGGCACTGGCTCAGGAAGCACCGTGCCAAGAAAGTCGATGTAATCTGTAGAATGGAAGGACGCCAACTCTTCGTATGTGGCGGCTCTGGAGATGTAGTTATCCATGGCAAAGGACATGCCGTAAGAGTAGATGAGACTCTTTGAAAGTGTGAGACGCCATGGCTTCATGGGGTGGGTGACGCCAAAGTGGTGCTTTTCAATGTCCGGGTTGCAGTGAAAGGATACGTTGTAGCCTTTGGGTCGTGTGATACCTGACTCTTCGGCGAGACGTCTGCACTTGTTGTAGAACTTGGCGTTGTCCATTTCACTCGCGAGGCCAAGCGGCGTGTTGTACTCCTCGATGATGGACTCATCAGGGTCAACGTCCAACTTGTGAGGAAGATAGTTGGGCTTGGGCACCCGATATCTGTATGAGTCTATATCCATGGCTGTGGGCGACCAATGGGCCCTCGTCTTAACTCACGATGCGAGAATGCGATGAGAATGAGATGAGTTTCGTGACGGTGAGTAAGCAACGCCGGCTGCCCGGAATAGGCGTAGATGAGAGCGGAAGGAATCTGAGAAGCTGGACCAGGTGGCAGTCTCAGTTGCAATATCGCGGAAGCGCTGCCTAAGGGAGTCGTGTCGCAGATGGTGTGTCGATGAGTTTGAGGTGGGAGTGGATGTCTTTGGCAAGTTCAAGTCCAGATCTTTGAGAATCGAAAACGGCCCAAGATGCGCGTGGTTGCCCGTGCTGGCGGCATCCATGCATCAAGTGTGGAATCCAGTTGGGGTAGCTAGCATGTACTGCTTGACCATGTTTTACAGCCACAGAAGGACTGCTGTGGGACTTGAGGGACTTGGAAGATACATGTCCCAGCGAACAAGCAGGTACGTGCCCCACGAGACCTTCCCGCGTCCATGCAGAGTCTCCACTTCTGCTGGCTGAGATGGGACTAGGGGCTGCTGATTGAGGCTGCATCTCAAATCATGGCTGGGGAAGTGTGGCTTGTTTCTAAGCCGGTGCCCGATGAAGCGACACCCTCTCGGCTGGACTTTTCTCCTGCCTTCTCGCCTCCAACATCGTTTCTCGTCCTCACACACCCCCCATCTTGTCGTTGGAACCGCAAAGTACCATCTTGCGGCCTCTAGAACCGCAAGCACCGCAACATTTCCGACAGCCCCATCATCTGCTCCAACACTCCACGAAGCAGCAGGCCTTTTTTCCGTCCCGTCCGAGGTGAGCCGAGTCATTCACTTCGAGTTGCTCTCTGCGCCGTCTCTAAATCGAGCCTATCACCGCGTTGCGCGTTGCTCGTGACAACCACTCCCTCCCCTGCCTGCTCAGGGCCTCTGGGACCACTTCTTTCTTTTCCTCCCCGCCCTAGCCTTGCCTGACCAACCATCAGACGTCTTGTCTAGCATCTGGCCTGGCATTGTCTATCTCTGCTGTGTCCATCTCACCCTGTCATCTGCGTCTGCGTCTGCATCTGCTTGCCGCGTCCGTTGGTCTGACCCATGGGGGCTTGAGAGCTACGACGTCAGCGCGTTCTAAGCTCATGTCGGTGTCATTCGACCATTCCATCATTAACAGTCATGCCTAGAGACGATCTGTCCATCGACTTCGTCAAGAGGATGCCTCAAACCGAGCCCCTCGACCCGGGCTTGATCCTGGACGACTGGATCAACCGCGTCCAGAACCTCCCCGAAGAGATCCGTTTCATCCAGGAGGAAATCTCCGACAAGGACCGCCAGTACGCCGAATGCATTCGCATGGTCGAGGATCGCGACGGCAAGATACAGAAATGGATCAAGACCAATGGCAGCCACGAGCCCAACCCTAAAGAGGAGCTGTTGCGCGCACAGGTTCGGGAGAACTTTGCAAAGGCCGATCAGCTCTCTCAGGACAAGAT
Organism: Dactylonectria estremocensis; assembly: GCA_020744375.1. Lineage (NCBI taxonomy): Eukaryota > Fungi > Ascomycota > Sordariomycetes > Hypocreales > Nectriaceae > Dactylonectria > Dactylonectria estremocensis. Next base: position 2,354,852 of record JAGMUU010000002.1, on the reverse strand, counting down.
AGCCCTGATGCAGAAGCTGCAAGTTATAATGGACAAGCATCTTCGTAGCCTCGATATCCAGGTCAAACTTCTCTACGATCGAGCCGAGCCTGGCTTCACCGACCCCGACGAAGTCCCTTCATTGCTTAGGGCCAGTCCCGCAAACCAAAGCGTGCCTCATATCCGCTCTATCAACATGACGAGCGCAATCGCGACCACAGGCCCAGCCGCCGTACCCCTGACGACAGTCCCAACGTCATCCAACCCAGCCCTCGCTCGACTCCCTAGCCACCCAAACATTCGACACGCTCAAGGACAACCACATCCTTCGTCCGCCCCCGCTACTCCGGCAGCCAGCATGATACTCAACAGACAGCGTGAAAGCTCTGCGGGACCCATAACAAAGCGAGGTCCCCGCGCCAACCCATCATTGGGGAGCATTCCCGTCACATCCAGCGGACTAGCAAGACATGCGTCATTGGGGCCGGGGACTCCTAAAGGGGGTGCGTCCAATGGACCGAGTTCTCTTACGAGAGCTGGGAGTGCCGGTCCAAGGTCGACCTCGGTCAAGTCGACAGGGATGGTGAATGGTCGACGAGGCACACCGACTGCCACTTCACGAAAGAAGCCGATTAACAAGTCCTCACTATCCCGGGTCAAGAAAGCATCTAACAGAAACTCACCTGCGCCAACCGCCGACAGCGAGCTCTCTGATCCAGAGAGTGGAAGCGGGGACGATGAGGATGGCGGCGATAGACGATCTCGGGGGACACCAACTGCCGATGGCAAAGACGGAGACGGAGACGACGTGCTAGGTGACGCGGATGACGATGACGACGAGGGAGGCGACGACAAGAAGTACTGCCTTTGTCATAACGTAAGCTATGGCGATATGGTTGCGTGTGACAACGACAACTGCCCCTACGAGTGGTTCCATTGGTCGTGTGTTGGTCTTAAGAGCGAACCAAATGGCACATGGTACTGCCCAGTATGTACCGAGAAGTTGCAGAAGAAAAGCATCAAATAGCTCCAGGAAGCCAAAGCTTCCAAGAATTGGAAACAGAGCGCGTGGGGGGTATGGAGATGCGGACTCCCATGCATTAAGAACTGTGTGGAGAACGGGCAAGGGCACATGACATGTAAATGTCCGGCGTTTTGGAAGGCAAAATATACCCAGCTTCGCTTTTGTATTGGAATTAGAAAACTTGACTAGCATGCTTCCTCTATGTGTTGGAGTGGGTGACTTGGGAAGTGATTGAACTTGATTCTGTATTTGACGTCGTCTATGTAGGTCCAAGAATACATCGAACCACGCCTCGCCTCACGCCTTCAGTTTCCTCCCTGATCTGATCAACGACAGCCCCCTTGCCACGAGCCTTTTCGATAAAGTCATCCAACGAGCCACCCACTCCAAAGTACAACCTCTTGGCACCGATATATGCCCCCGCCTCGCTGCCGGGAGTGTCTCGCTCCCTCTCGAGGATGGCGAAGATGGTCTCGGTGAAAGCCTGCAGCGCAAAAGGGGAGTAAATGGTCTCCGCGCCTAGGAGAAGAGTGCTGATGGCCTGGCTGTTGCCCGCAGGCAGCGTGTACAACAGGTCGACGAACTCCTTGGACCAGGCACCCGAGGCGAAGGAAAGGGTGATGTTAGAGGCCTGCAGGTACTGCTCGAAGGCTGCAATGACGTCGGGGCCGAGCTCGACTTCGCCCTCGATGGAAAAGGCATCCTGGAGAGCCGGGGTGTGCGGGTTGCTGAGAGCCCAGGCGAGGATGAAGTTGGGCAGGGTGACGAGCTGGAGCACCGTGGGATTGTAGTCTGCGAGGACTAGGGACAGTGGCTTCCTCTCTGACGGCATGGACGCTGCCCATTGGAAAAGCGCCACGGATGGTAGGGCGGTCCCGCATCCAAGCTGTTTTTGACAACGGGTGTTGATTAATAGACGAACGTTGGATGCTTTACAATCTCAGGGGGTCTCAAGTCTCTCTACATACCTCAATGACGCGCACCGGCGTTTGCAGCAGAGCCGAGACGGCGCCGTTGGCGGCCAGCACCTTGACCAGGTCCACGCTGCTCTCCCAGCTCTTGAAGCCGCCCTCGTACACGCCCGTCTTGACGTCGTGGGCGCCCAGGCCCTCGGCGGCGGAGCCGGCCTGGACAACGTCATCCTCGGCCATGAGCTGCACGCGCACGTCCCAGAGCTCGCGACGGGGGATCTGGACGGCCGTGCCGTCGTCCAGCGTCACGTCCAGCGTGCCGTAGGCGATCTTGGACGGCAGCTGCGCCAGCATGCCGGCGAGGCCGTGGAGCGTCGCCGGGAGCTGCGGTTTGCCCGGCACGGGGAAGGCGCTGGCGGCCGGGGTCGGGACCGGGGCCGGAGCCCGGTGGGGGCTCGGGCCGCGCTGCTCGTCATCGGAGATGTCTTCGCCGGCGAAGCCGAATGAAAACGCCATGGTTGCGGCCGGTGTCGTGGTTTTCTCGTCGGCGCTCTCATTGAACGGGGCCTGAGAAGGCCTTTGACAAAAAAGTTGTGAGTTTGTGCACTGTGCAGTGGGGCCAGCTTCCCGCCCAATCGATATTTCTAGGCACTGTGCAAAAGACTCGAGCCATTCGAGACTACTCTATTCGTCATCAAACTCGATCCCAAAAGACTTGACAACCCCCAACGGCACGCGGTGCCTACACTCCTCAAGTTTTGTCTAGGAAGATCCGGCCGTTTAGTGCATAAAGATTGACCAAGATGCGTCCTTCTCCCCTGAAACTGGCTGTGGCTGCCACGCGCGGTGGTCTCAGACCCAACTCCGTCGCCCTCTTACCACCCATCCACCTGTATCGCCGCCTGCTTCGAGCCCACCGCAAGCATCTCCCCTCCGAGATGAGACTCCTCGGCGACGAGTACATCAAAGCAGAGTTCCGAGCCCACAGGCACATCGACAATCCGGCTCATCTGGCACGTCAATTCCGCCCCCAAGGACCGAGGTCGACGCTCGGCTAATGCAACTTCTAGATTGGATTTCTGACTGAGTGGCAACTCTACGCCCAGAAGATTGAGGGTGACTCTTGGGTTGGAGAAAAGCTCGATGAGGGTAAACTCTCGAAAATGAGCGGTCAGTGAAGGCCTCGCATATTCCCCTTGTCTTTGTACTGACAGAAACTAGATGAGCAAATAGCTCAACTGTACGAATTGATGCAGGCAATTCAAAAGAGAAACAAGGACGAAGAGTCCCAATCATAACCGCAACCATGTAATATATGTAGAATATTGAGTCGTTGTACATCTAACCCCGGCCTCGCCGCTATACTTGAATAAATCACCTGCCCTCCAGAGCCTCCGCGATCCAAGTGGCCTGGATCGCGCTGACCTTCTTCGCATAGTTCTTGTTGGTATATACGTGCTCCAAGAACATGATAGCCTCCTTTTTCTGCCCGTGCAACACGCTGGCAGGATGGATAGCCACGACATGTTTGCCGTGGACAGTCACGAAGCTGCTGTCCGGCGCCAACATGGCCGTCCTCAAGGCAAACCCGCGGAGGAAGCACTTGAGAAGTTGTTCGGCTCTTTCGGGGGCAAGGGGCACGAATGGCTGCGGATCAGGTGGAGGAGACTCGTCCAGCAACTTCTCCTTGAGGCAAATGCCTCGAAGTTGCCTGCGGATATTCAAGGCTTGCCTCATGTTGCGCGTGTTGATCTTCCGCTTCTTACACCAGTCTACCCTGTCGGCGTTCTCGGCAGTGTACAATTGCATAGTAGTGAGATAGGTCATGATGTCTCCCTCACGACGTTGGAGCTCTTTCCTAGTCGCTTCCACTTCCTCCTGCGCCTCTTCTGACTGAACCTGGAGGAAAATGTCATCTCCAGATGTGATGCACGAGATAATGTCGATGGTCTCAGTCACACAGTCGAACTCGGGTTTTGCGGCTGCTAAAAGGACCGCTGCCAGAGGAGCAGAGATAGGAAGTCGAGCCATCTTCTCTCCAACAGCCGTGATCGAGCCATCGTCATTCAGCGCGCCCAGAAAATGCAAGTGAACCAATGCCTTCTCAATCGATTCCGTCTCTGGTGGGTCCATCAGAGGAAATGCAAGAACGTCCTGGATCCCACGAGCCTTCATGGTCAAGACCGCCCCAAGAACATCATTTCGAAGAATCTCGGGAAGATCTGCGTCCTGGAGGCCTTTGAAGGTCTCTTCTGTATAAAGTCGAAAACACTTGCCAGGCCCTTCACGGCCCGCTCGACCAGTTCGTTGAACAGCCGACGACTTCGAGATTGGTTTGGCCAAGAGCGATTCCATGCCAAGTCGTGCGCGATACTGCTTCAACTTGGCCTTGCCAGAGTCCACAATGTATCTCACACCTGGGACCGTAACGGAAGTTTCGGCAATATTTGTTGCCAGTACAATCTTTCTTGTGAACGCGGCCTTGACTGGCAGGAAAGCTTGACGTTGAGCCTCCATTGATAGCTGGCCATAGAGGGGAAACACCTTGATTTTGGGGACGTTGGATGCGAGGGTTTCCGCGTACTCTTCAATGAGTTTCTGAGCAGCCTCGATTTCTTCCTGACCAGTCAGAAAAGCGAGTATGTCTCCGGGTAGCTGCTCCTGAAGATGAATCTTGAAAATGGTCTTGAGAAGAGCATCCTGGAGATCAGGTACAGGTTTCGGCTCATGGGTGAGCTCCACAGGGTACTGCCGTCCCTTGATTCGAAGAACCTGGGTAGGACTCACATCCGTCGTTTCTGATCGGACATCCTTGAAAAAGTTTTGAATAACACCCACATCGGCGGTTGCGCTCATGATAACCACCTTGAGCGGGATTCCACCACGACCAGCAAAATCCCCTGCCAGAATCTGCTTCAAGAAGCCAACGAGAAGATCGACGTCCAAGCTTCGTTCGTGGATTTCGTCAACAACGATGGCACTGTAGCTCCGTAGGTGGGGATCTCGCAGCAGCTCCTGCAGCAGCATTCCCTCCGTCAAAAACTTGATCTTGGTCCCCTTCGGAACCACATGATCGAATCGGACGGAGTAACCAACAAGACCGTCAGGTCGCCCCTTTCCCAGAGGTGTACCTGCTTCTTGTGACACGCGATGGGCCAAGGTTGTAGCAGCGACTCGTCTCGGCTGCGTGATGGCAATCATGCCGCCCACCGACACCTCGTCGTCGGATCCGGGAGTCTTGACCTTTTGTCGTCTGCACCAGGATTCCTGGTAAAGAAACTGAGGGACCTGGGTACTTTTTCCTGAACCAGTTTCACCAACCAGGACAAGCACATTGCTGTCCGACTTGCGCATAGCATTTTGAATGTTGTCGCGGTACCTCCAGATAGGCAGTTCTTTGCGCGTCTTGAGCAGCCCGCGGTCTTCTCGACTTCGGGTCTTGTCAGAGTCCCGGGATGGAAATGACTTCTTTGGTCTAGAAGCATTCGCATCTCCCTTCACCGTGGTGGCCACAGCGTCGTTTGTCTGAGGAGTTGGTGCTGGTGTGGCTGGCTCTGAAGCCACGGCCTTCTTTGCTGGTTTTGGGGCAGGCGCTGTGAGGTATCCCTCAAGCGAAATCGCTTTGCCCCCGATAGTGAGTGCGTTGGGGTCTGTACGGGTCTTCCGCCTCTTAGCCGGGTGTGCTGAATTGTTTTCGGACGCCATCTTATTGTGACTGCTCGAGGTGATGATCCGTCTCCTCTGTCTACTTTCCAGGGCTGGAAAATTTCTTAGCAAGTTCGACAAAAAAGTCCAGTCGCACAGTGTTGATAATATCAGCACTGTACCCGCCGCTCACCCTATATTATCCTACAGCAACGATTGACTTCAAACATTTAGCTAGAAATGATCCATTTCCCGGGCACATTCTGCCAACTCAGATGCCTGTTGAAAATTATTATTATTATCTCAACGCGCTTGGGCGGCTAGTATGGCTATGACTCTACACCGTACTGATTGCAAAAAAGCACCTCATCACGGTGTCCAGACAACTAGCTACTAAACCCGGCAATGTGACCTCGAGTACGACACGCTCCAAGTTGGTTTCCATCGACTTCACAAAGCATAGGTTCGACTTGACAAGGCTCCTCTGGACCCTGTCACTCGTATACTTCTAGCACCTGTTATAGAGTTCATATTTACGGTTGTCCCCGAACAAGCGGTGCACAGGTGGGAGGACGTAGACATGAGGTCAAATTCTTTCTCCAAACATATTATATCGATATACCCAAAGGAGAGTCAAACAGCGCTAGCTCCCTTAGTGACGATGAAGCCGAGGCCTCCTTGTTTTATAACCATCTACTTGATGCGGGCCAACCGTTCTCGGTTCATCCGGGTCGCATCATCAACATCGTTGCTCTGTCAAAGATGGTTAGCATTGAATGCAAGTATTAGCAATATGTTAGTGTCACTTGCCTTGTTCATAAGCCTGTCGATCTGCTTGTTCTGTGCGTCCACCTCCTTGCCAATGGCTCTTCCGACCATGTTCATCATGGACACCTGGCCAGACAGTTCATCGAGACCATCATCAATCTGATCCTCGAGCTCATCGGCGCCTTCTTCGTCATCTAGGTTGAACTTACCATAGTCCTTCTTGCGAGGCTGTCTCCGTTGGCCACTTTGATCGATGTCCTTGAAGTTTGATTCCATGCGCTGGTTGGCGTTGAAGCCGTCACGGCGAGTGGATTCTCGTGCATCTCTCTCGGATCTGTGGCGGTTCAGAACGTCCTCGTCCGCCTTTAGTTGGCGCGATTTGGAGGTGAACGGGTTTCCGACGTGCACTGCAAACATGCTTCTGTTGAGTGTCTTCAGCTCAGCGGCTCTGTCCTGGGCAATCTTATTCTGGTTGGCGGCCAAGTCGAGATGCTTCTCCGTGTTGTTCAAGCGTTCGCCTTGAGCACCGAGTCTGGCAAGAGTGGCACGTCCTACTTCGTTGGCCTGCCTGGCCATCTGGACCGAGCGGTTGACAGATTGAGCACTCTCTTGTTGAATGCCTCGCTTCTCTGCAAGGATTGCCTGGTATTCGGCCTCCTCTTGCTCTTCGGCAGTCAGCTCCCGGGATTCACCATATCCGCCATATGAGCCTCCATCTGCCCCCGACTGTTGGCCATAGGCACCATTAGGAGGACCCGTTGGCGGCTGCTTCTGAGCCTGTCTCTCCGGGGCACCAGCAAAGAGGGCATCCCGGTTGTTATCGGGCTCATCGGATCGACCAAACCCACCATAACCGCCAGGACCTCTAGCCCCGCCAGCAGGAGCGTTGTGTCGGTCCTGGGTTCCGGCGTTGTCGTATCGATTGCCACCGTAGCCTCCACCGGATCCATATCTGTCGGCACCGTATCCGCTAGGAGGCTGACTGTTGTGGCCTCCAGGAGGTGCACCGTATGGGTTGGACTGTTGGGAGGATTGGGAGGAATGCTGGGAGGGAGGACCGCCTTGACCGCCGCCTGGAGGACCACCCAGACCAGAGCGGGCTTGTTGGTAGGGTGTCATGTTTGCGTACTTTGCTTCGTCGGCATATGGATCGTTACCCCCAGGTTTGGCGTAGGGGTTGCTGGAGGCGGGGGATTGGGAGGATTTCTTGCGGCTGAAGAGAGCATTGCGATTGGCGTCGTCGCCGTCGTCGCTCTTCTTTCCAAAGCCGAACTTCTTCATGGCGGTGGATGTAAGCTGTAGAATGAGATTCGAGGGTTGTCCGAGCGAGGCCCAAAGTTCGAAAGGGAAGGTCGAGGGTGTTTTGAAGGAGGGAGGAGAAGCTTCAAGCCGGATCGGTGGCAAGTCAGCAAGTCTTATGTTGTGGCTGATGATGGATGGTGGATGGCGGCTGAGAGATGTGGATTGGGGAGTGAGAGTGGTGGACCCTTGTTATGGGCGGTGGCTTTGGCTCTATCTAGGCGGGTTCTATCCAGGCTAGAGGGGCCTGGCGGCGGGCGGATTGTTTCGGGAATGGGGGGTTGAATCAGCTGTCTGTCAGGCGTGTCGAGCCTAAAGCGATTGATGGAGCAGGCCACTCCAGGCTAATCATATGGCAAGCTGGAGCGGTACCTTAGGTACCTACCTATGTACAGCACAAATCCAGGACTGATTCCAGGCCTCTGAATCAAGGGTCACAGGTCACAGGCCACAGGCGCCTAACAAGTGCCCCAGGCTCCCAGAGACTCCATTTGCGCTTTATTGGAACAGGCTATTGCAAGGTAAGACGCAGTTCTACTTGCTGTGGATGTGGTCATGCCTACCCCGGCCCCTCCTCAAAAGCCCCTCCATGTAACCCCTCCATTGGGCTTTCGCTTCTCTCTGACGCAAAGCGAGCCCCAGGTGAGGTTTGTGCTGAAGCGCGCTCGGTATTCCAGTGCACACTAAGCTTCAGGCCTTCTAAGGGGGGCGAAGGGGGGGGGGCTGTGAATATATTCCAGCGCCAACGATGTGACTGAATTCGGCCAAAGGATGTGTGGCTGAGCCTCTTGCTTCGTCAGTCAGTGGCGGCGCCCACGCAATTGCTTAGGTCGTCATCACCGGGCTGATGTTTGGGAGCTAGGCTTTCAGCTCTAGGCTCTGATTTTATGCTGTCAGCAGGGAAAGAGGAGCCTCACCAGGGTTGACATGGGTGGCTATGGAGAGGAATCTCAGAAGGGGAAGGAGAGCAGGCAACCGAAATACTTTTCCAGGTGTCGAAATTGCGAGGCACCAAGCTCCCGAGAAGCTGCAAGCTGTGGTCAGTGACCATAGCAACTTCAAGAATGAATCGGCGACAGGCATGCTGGCTCTGACGAGAATCCCTTAATCCCCGATAGATAAGCTACCTACGGAGTACTGGAAATATAGTCATAGATTCGAAGAGGAGGCGGATGCAAGAATTTGCATTCGATAAGTTTCCTATTCAAAGAGTCATACAAAGCTCTCCATCGCCGACTACTTCTTGCTCCATGATTCTATGAAGCCCTACTAATTATTAGTTTGGGACAGCCATGGACTGCTTTCTGGGGGAACGGTCAGTGGATATCGGGGAGTGGGGACGCTATAACCGGTAGAGGGCCCACTGGAGTTCACTGAAGAACTTCTGAGACTCTAGGGCGTTGACCAGCGAGGCAACCACCAGCTTTACAGCTTCTCACAGCACTCACATGATTGGCTGGTTGGCCGATGCGTCACTCCTGACTCGTCACGACTCATTCTCCGTCTCCGTCTCGGTCGTTTGGCAGCCTCAATCGGCCGTTTATCTACAATACTTAAGCCCGCAAACATCTCGCGTCGACTTCACACCTCCTCTTTCGACCCCGGAATTGCAAGTCGGTGTCGACTGAAACCAGACATATCCTAATCCAAATCCCTATTCGCGCCATCATCATGTCTTCGACTTTCTTCTGAATCGACTCTCTGGCTGTGTCACTCTCTCGTGATCCATACATCACTACAACCCGTACCCTACACAAACAATCAAGATGATACTCCGAAGAAGGTGCTCTTGCTTATTATTTGGCAATAGAAATCTCGTCATAGGACTTACAATACGGCGGCGCGCTTCAATATCCTCAATATCCTGAGCTTACTTCTGGGCTGAACAACACCGCAATTTCATTTCGCTTCCCGCCTGTCGCCGCACTCTCATTATGGCTTCAGTCTTCACATATGACCCTGACCCTCCAAGGGTATCGTCCCCATGGATTCTCCCCATTGACCTTGGCAAAAAAGATAGCGAAGGTGGCCGAGGCGCCCCAATCCCTGGAGCCGTCCAAGTTCAGCCTGGATTGCTCTCCGAGTATGGCGTCACAAGGTTGGAAGCAGAACCCCAGAGTGGCCCAACCGAGTATAAGCTCCACCTGCTTCTAAGACAACGGAGAGTGTTCAAGGAGATGAGCACAGCAAAACCAACACCGCTATTATCTCAGCCTCAGGGAGGTGGCTCCTCAAAACCTTCAAACCCCAGCCCAATTGCCTCCAGCCAGCCACGTCAAGAAAGACTCCAGCATCTGACTACCCAGCTCCTGTGGAGATTGCAACAATCTTCTCCCTATCATGCCTCTAGTTCCAAGGAGCTGGCTCTTCCGAGGTTGCCCGACGATGCCGTGGATCTCACCGCCCCAGTCAAACTCAGTAAACTTGTTGCCGGCCTCGAAGAGTCACGAGGTGCTCTGTATGAGATTGGTGTATCCGACGATGGAACTCTAATCGGGCTCACCAAAGACGAAATGGATGAGAGTATTGCCACCCTGAGGGTTATGGCTGCTAGCCTTGGTTGTTATGTCGAAGTCCTCCGCATGGTCATCGTTGGAGACTGCGAATGGGTCGAATCGGCAGAACTGATCGACCACTCTGTTACATCACCGGCTCAAATCATCCGAAGAGGCAAGCTATGGGTTGCAGAAGCCCTCGTGATGCCCAATCTCGGTTTCACAGAGGGCATTGAGGCAAACACCAACTCAACGACTCTGGGCTCCGAACAAGCGGTCTCGGAGAGTGTTGCAATTCCCAGTCGTGGTAGCTCTACGACTCCACAATTGAGAGTCACCTTCACAGGGCCCACGACGTCCGGAAAGTCCAGCTTACTGGGCACGTTGTCCACGGGGACGTTAGACAACGGTCGTGGAAAGAGCCGACTTAGTCTATTGAAGCACAGGCACGAGGTCGTCTCCGGAATCACCAGCTCTATAGCCCAGGAACTTATAGGATATAAGGACCGGGCCATCTTGAACTATTCTCACGGCAACATTGAATCCTGGGTGGATATCCACAACTGTTCCGAGGAGGGCCGTCTCGTCTTCGTCTCTGATTCGGCAGGACATCCCAGGTATCGGCGTACAGTGTTGCGTGGCTTGATGAACTGGGAGCCTCATTGGGTCATCCTTTGTATCGCCGCGGATGATGCGGATGCGCCCTCCAGCAATTATGGTGCGACGTCCTCAGCGCGAGATGTTCTTGGCGTCGCTGCAGCAGGTGTCGACCTTGTCAAAGCTCACTTAACTCTATCACTCAAAATGGAGGTTCCCATGGCCATTATTATCACAAAATTGGACCTCGCCTCCAAGACAAGTCTTCAGAGAACAATGGTCAAAGTTCTCACTGCCATCAAAGATGTTGGGCGGATGCCTAAGATTCTTCAACCGGATCAAAAACAGCATGAGGACCTCAAGGAGGTGCCTTTAGAGGACTACGTCAAGGTTCAGGAGCTACTGAAAGGCATATATCAGAGCGGAAAGTTGACTCAACTTATTCCCATTGTGCTTACGAGCGCCGTCAAGGGCAGTGGCATCGGCCTGATGCATGGGTTGCTGGAGAACCTCCCGTTGCCACCTACGCCTACTTCCCGCGACCTTGTGGGCATGGCCCTGAACCCGGAACAGCCAAAGTGTCTATTTCACATTGACGATACCTTCAACCTGCCAGCCTCCTACAACGCATTGGCCGGGAATCTCGGGAAACAGGCAGACCAAGGCATCGTGGTTTCTGGCCACCTCCGCTTCGGACGTCTCTCAGTGGGTGACAAGATTGTGATTGGACCGTTCCCATCTGAAGAGGATGAGCCGCGTGGCTCAACACCTGAGGACCGACCATCTCCTGGTAGCTATGGGCTGTCGATATCTCACCCGTCCTCAGCAGAACTGGCTCGCATAGCGATCAAAAACGCAGTGTCCGCGTCAACGATTGCAGGAGAGTGGCACGACGCGCAGATTGTGAGTATTCGGAACCTCCGGTTCCCTGTGTTGACCTTGGAGGCTGGACAAGCTGGTTCCATTGGCCTCATACTCCAACCTCGTGCAGTCGATTATCGGAATGGCGCCGTGGGCTCAGCACAGTCCTCGGATGATGTTCCTCGCATTCGTCGAGGTATGATTCTCGCTGTTCCCTCGAAACACATGGCAGACACTGGGTTGAAGCTGCAGGCAGCCAGCGGGTTCACGGCAGTGTTCAACGATGCAGAAGCGGGGGTCCTCGCTATTGGCTCTTTCGTTAACATCTACATTGCCAGTATCAGGACCGTTGCTCGGATCCGTCGCATCTCACAGCAATATCAAGGGTGGGAAGCGGGTACTGTTGCGACAGACGAAATGGACGACATTTTTAACCTCAATGAAGCCGGCGTCGAAACCGAGACGGAGCCAGAACCAAAGAAGAGTGGAACCGAAGTGTCTTTGGAGTTGTTACATCATCGAGAGTGGGTTGAGTTGGGCTCACGGGTGATACTGTTAGAAGGAGGAAGTCAGGATAGATCTGGCCTGGAAGGATTTGTGGGCAAGGTGATTGAGATCGTCGATTAGAGCTGAAAGCGTTTTTTTTTCTTTCGCGACTTGTATCTTTCATTTATGCCAGCGCATTGTATTTCGTTTGTGGTTTCAATACAAGCAACGCCTAATTTGTCAAGCCGGACCTCAAGACACCAGTCGCATAACAAATGGATCCCATAACTCCAATGACGCCATGTACATGCCAAAAACGCATAGGGGCACAAGGCGATCACACCCTGATCAAGCCGTAAAATAGAGTCCACGTCAAGATGAAGCCGGAGATGCCGCTGAAGGCACCACTGAGCCAGAAGTCGAAGACGCCGCGGTAGAAGCGGGTGGGGTCGAGAGGAGGACGGCCCTCGGATAGCGACTCGGGCGCAACCCTGAGGAGATAGAAGAGGAGGGTGGTGATGAAGGAGAAGACGAAGTAGACGAGGAACCCGCTGTAAGATTCGAGGCCCAGGATGCCCACGCTGACGCCGAAAAGGGAGGCCGTCAAGCTTTGGAGGTTGGAGAGGGTCTGCGCGAGAATGGATACATGTTAGCATGGCGTTTGTTGGGCGTGAGGCAAGTCGAGAGAGTTGTTGACTGACCTTGCTGTTGTGCATCACCGACTCCTGGACGATGGGGTGGATCTGGAATTCGCGTTCGGACGACATTGTGAATGAGGATTTCGGGTGGCGCAAACGGAGAAAAGGGTCAGAGGTTCTGTCGGAAAGCGCTGGGGCTATAGGGATCGCAGAATCTCTTAATCGACGGGCGAATGTTCCTTGTTGGTAGCTGGCCGTTCTCCTGGTCGAGGTGGTTGAAGCTGGCGCGATAGCTCTGGATCGAAGACGACAGCGTGTCGGCCCGATCGTCTCCGGCAGTGGTATAGGGTAAGCTACCTAGGTAGGTAGTTGAAGTGGAGGTGAACGGGCATGGAGCTAGTGCGGGAGCCGCCCGGCTTTCTCAGCGGGTACGTACCGCTAGGCCCCTCCACCTCAGTCAATTGAGTCGAATTGAACGTTGACTCCCGAACAAGCCGCGGGGTAGTTTTGTTTTCGACGCAATTCATTTTTCCGCATCACGACAATTGACGACAATGGCGCACAACTTCGAGCCTCTCAAGAACGACCTGTTGCTCCGGGCAGCATGGGGTGGGTTTTATCTGCGGCTGTGAACATGTGTGGGCTGGCGGCAGTATCACGGAAAACGGAGCTATGCTGAGATTTGTTGCATCATGAACAGGTCAAAAAGTAGAGCGCCCCCCTATGTGGGTGATGCGACAGGGTAAGAAGATGCAACCTGGCTCGTGGAGTAAATGGTTCGAAATAACTGACTCTTGTGAACAGCTGGACGCTACCTCCCCGAGTACCACGAGGCCAAGGGCAACCGGGACTTCTTCGAGTGCTGTCGTGACCCCGAGGTCGCTTCGACCATCACCCTGCAGCCCGTCGAGCGATACACCGGACTCCTCGACGCTGCCATCATCTTCTCAGATATCCTCGTCATCCCGCAGGCCATGGGAATGGTTGTTGAGATGGTGGACAAGAAGGGCCCGCACTTCCCGAACCCGCTCAAGACACCCGACGACGGACAATACGGCGAGGTGCTCGCGCGCGACGTCGACGTGGCCGCCGAACTCGGCTACGTGTACGACGCCATCACACTGACGCGCAAGAAGCTTGCCGGCGAGGTCCCCCTGATTGGCTTCTGCGGCGCGCCGTGGACCCTCTTCTGCTACATGGTAGAGGGTGGCGGCACCAAGTTGTTTGCGCAGGTCAAGACGTGGATCTACAAGTACCCCGAAGAGTCCAAGAAGCTGTTGAGCAAGATTGCCGATATCTGCGTGGACCACCTGGCGTTGCAGGTCAAGGCAGGAGCACAGGTAGGCTGGAACCCCGAGAGAAGACATAGAGGGAGGGAAGGATGCACGGATGACTGACAGTAATTGGATACAGCTGGTGATGGTCTTCGACTCTTGGGCTGGAGAGCTGGGCCCCTCGTCGTACCGCCAGTTCTCGGAGCCCTACCTGGCGCACATTGCCGAGAAGCTGCCCGCTAAGCTGAAGAGCCTCGGCCTAGAGCGTGTGCCCATGACCGTGTTCCCCAAGGGAGCCTGGTATGCGCTGGACTCTGCATGCAACCTGGGTTACAACGTGGTGGGACTGGACTGGCTGCACGACGCCAAGGAAGCCGTCAGGATCCGGGGCGACCGCAACATTGTGCTCCAGGGCAACGCTGACCCGGGCATCTTGTACGGAACGAAGGAGGGCATTACTGCGGCGGTGCAGGAGATGGTTGACGGGTTTTGGGTCGGAAACAAGGGATGGATCGCCAACCTCGGCCACGGTATGTTGCCACTGCTCGATAACATCATCGAATGTATGTTTTGGTTGCTGACCAGGTATTCCAGGAATCACGCCTGGTGTTCATCCTGACAACCTTAAGCACTTCTTCGAGGAGATCCATAGATTGACGAAGAAATGAGCGGGGTGCGCATGGGTGGTCAGGATCAGGGAAGCGGAGGAGGTTGATCAGGCTCTGGTATCAGGTGATAGAGCGATGTCCTGCCGGCTTATCTGATATGTTGTGTTGAGGACCAATCACCAATCACCGGGCAAGATAAAGAAAAAGGAGGGGTGAAAGAACATATATAAATGCCGTGTAATAGTATAGAAATCGTGATCCATGGTACAATTCATCTCAATTCATCTCAATTCATCTCAATCCATCACAGGCTGGTATCTCTTTTCCTGCTTTGACACGAGCCAAGCGGCCCGATCCATTTGCCCACGCGGCGCCACAACACCAGAAAACACCGAGCTTGACACAGAAGCAAAATCAAAGACTCGTCACGCAGAAGAAAAGGGGGCGGGGGGGATAGGAGGCTAGGGCGACGTGAAAATGTGCTATTATGCCTTCTTTCCGAAGAGCCAGTTCTTGCCCTTGGCAACGACCGAGTCAGGGCCATCGTCGACAGCCAGATCGTTGCCGGCCTTGCGGGCGAGCTCGGCCTCCTCGCCCTTGAAGATGTTGCCGGCACCGCCTCGACCGGCGTGCTGAGCGCCAGAGCTTGGGCGTCGAGGAACGCTGCAAAAAACGGCGGGTCAGCATTTGATTTCGGGAGAATACGAGACGAAAAACAAGAGAGTTGAGAATCTTGAATTGGAGCAAGGAGGGGAGGAGGAGGGGAAATGGCAAAAAAAAAAACACAAAAAAAACACAAAAAAAACTCACGCTTCAACGTCCTGGCGCAGACGAGTCTCGCGGGGGTCCTTGTTCTTGGCCATGTTTCCAGTGCCGCCGCGGCCAGTGGTGACGACGGAGCCCTTGAGGACGGGCGTCTGGAGGTCCTGAGGGTCGGTCTTGGGAGTGTGGGCAGCATCGGCCATGTTGCCGGCACCGCCACGGCCGTGAGAGGCGAGCATTTTGAGAGAGTGGGAGAGTGATGAGAGTTGTAGGAGTGGCAAAAGTGGTGAGTTTTTGAGGTGAGGATGAGCGGGGTGAGCGTGAGTGAGTGACGATGGCTCCAAGAGAAAGAGGGGGAAGGAGTAGTGGGTGGTTGGTTCTGTCGGTTCTCGTCTGTTGCGTGACAAGTTTCGAGGCGTCAAGTCACGGCAATGAAGAGGTCAAGCAAGGGTAGTTTGAAAAGAGTTGCGTTGCGTGTGCGGTGGATGAAGGGAGGGAGTTTCAACGTCAACACCAACCGGCTTGCCAGCGGATTATTTATCCCCAACGCCAAGGAGGGGCGCCGAGCCAGGCCTCGATGATGTCGGTTGGTTTTTTTTTCTCTCTCTAACAACTGACTCTTCAACTCCTCGGGATCCCATGATCACGCACACGCACACGCACACGGCTCGCACGCATCCACCGCCCGGGGGCGCGGAACTACCTTGGAAGCGGGATGAATGGCGGCTACGACGACGCCCCCTCCCTCTTCCCCTCCTCTCAGGTACTTGGCGAGAGAGGGCGTGTGGCCACGCCGAATTTTTCTTATTCTTTCTTGGCTCTTCCCCTCTCTCCCCCCCCCGCCTGGCGAGACAGCAGGCTAGGGGTCGGTCAAGGGCTGGGTTTGTGCCACGGTCGGCGTCTCCAGGCAGTTTTTGCTCGAGCCTAGCGAGCATGAGCCAGCGGACAGAGCACAAACCTGGACGACGGGACGAGACTGGCTGACGGGGCAGGGCTGCTAGGCAGTTTGCAGGCCAAGAGGACAAGCAGGCTACAGGGGAGGAGGCTGCCCCATCCTGCTTTTCACAGGGCCAAGCCAAGCCGTCGTTCGGCCACTCCTTGACTAACGAAAACGTAATGGATTCGCCCCATCATGGGTTTGTCCTCGTGGCCCGTCCAGACTTTTTTTCGCCAGCCCAAGCCAGCTTGGGCCCTTGCTTCGAAGTACGTACCTGTCACCGCCGATTCGCGCCCAATCAGCGTCGCCGCTGAGAGGGTTTGCCATGTCGTTTAAGGTTTTTGGGTTTCGGGGGGTTTAAATGGAATTTCACAAGCTTCGGGGTCCTTCCTGTTTTCTAGAATGCGCTGCATTTCGCCCAGTGCGGGAATCGACTCAGGGTATGCCATGATAATATGTCGATATCAGATACGCACAAACACTCACGCATGTTATTCGCTATGCAACGGACCTCGTCGTCTTCTAGACGCTCGCCGCCTTTGCACTAGTCCTGGCGTTTCGGGCACGTCTGGCCTTTGATCACACGCTCCTCTGCTCTGGGCATGGGGCGTGCGTACCCTGCCTGTGTCCCCAACACCAACGGGGCCGGGAGCCTCATTCTCGCCGTCGCCGGTTTCCGATACCTGTCACCAGCTGTGTCCTCATCCTGAACTTAGTACCACAGTCCTGTGCCCATTTTGAGCATACATACACATGCGCTGCTTGCCTCAACTGCCTCGCATGCATATCATACATGCTATGTACATACGCAGCACGTGCTAGCTAAATGTTTTACCGGCATCAAGTGCATATATATAGCCGCACGTGAGTGACAAGGGTGAATGCACCAAATCACGTTGTTTCATGCAGAAGACATGCTCGCATCGCCTTGTCCTGCACCACAATCTGCATGTACAGAAGTACATGCACACTGCCACTGATTCGCGAACAATGCGAATCATTCTTATTCCTATTAGCCCGCATGCCCTGCTTGGCTTGGGCATGAGGGAATAAATCCCCCAAATTGCGATGCCACACAAACCGGGGGGCGTGTACTGGCTTGGACTCTTGTCACCGCAGTATGACAATGACGTTTTTCAAGAGACATGGTCGTGTCCGTCTCGCCTAATCCTTCCCAGGGCGAATTGCGCCTTCTGCATGTTCCCTCTTCTTCTTCTTCTTCTTCTTCTTCTTCTTCTTCTTCTTCATCTTCATCTTCATCTTCATCATCATCATCATCACTAACCTACCTTACTGTGCTCTAATTTACACATCTGCTTTGCTCTTTTTGCATTTTCCCGCGCACTACTACCCCCAGTAACCCAGTCAGCTTCACTTTTGGTGTCGTCTTTCTCGGCCTCAGTCTCGTGCTTTACATACCTAATAGTCTGGCACTCGCGAGCCGGGCGACTTGCGGTCTTTTAGGTAGTAGGTATCATATGTCAGCTCTCTCCCTTCCCGTACTGGGTGTCCTTTGCCTTAAATATGTCCCGGCTGGTCGCCTACATTAAAACCGCGTCCTATTTGATGCGGTATGGTTGCGGGAGCATAGTGATATATTATTAACCATTACAGCAACATAGCCCTCCCAACTTTTCATCGGGTGCGTCGTCAAGACACGGAACGGGCAACTTGTCTACGCCCTGTCTTGTCCAAGGGCGCTTCCTGTTGCTTGACAAATGCCTGACCCACTGCTTTATCCCGCCTTCTGGTGCTAATGATGTAGCTCTCAGCTTCGGCATCCCTCATACTCATATCCTGGTCCTCGAGCTTTCCATACTCTTGCAACCCCGCTGGCCCCCTATCGGAGTCCCTTCCCGGAGCCGCGACGCCATCTCCGTCCATGTCCATCTGCACCCCGCATTATCACATTCTCACCCCTCTAGAGCCCCCTGCCCTAGATCGCAGCCGTGCAGAGGGGACTCCTTGCTGGCCTCCACTTCCACATCTCCACATGTGCCTCCACACCACCCACCGGCTTCACCAGGCAACCAGGGTCCTCATCTATCGTTGACGCTACCAAGGGATGGATGAAAAAAGAAGCACATCATGAAGCATCAACTTGCTGTGTCCCTGGGAGTAAAGTTTACATGAAATGATACCAGATCATCATTTTATCTATAAGTGTGAAAGTTCATAGACTAATTTCGTAAACTGTGGGGTATTTCCCTAACATATCTCTTAATTTAGGGACACATCATTTGCTCGATCTGTCGTTCAATGGGCGTCATTAGTGTGTGAGTGAAGAGTATAACTCTTTCGGCGTCGTCATTTTTGTTATAGTCCAACAGCGGTAACTGCCCTGTCAAATCCAACAGAGTGAACAAGGTTGCCGTCGGGATAGCAACAGGCTAAGGCTTGAGGATGTGGATGACAATGATGTTTGGAAGTCAACCGTGCGGATGGTTGAGTTTCCACTCATCTTCATTGGGCCCCGATCTTCTCGCTGATTATGATAATTTAGTCGTAGTCGTCGTCTCCACCGTCCCCTCCCTTGATGTTTGAGTCCTTGCGGATCGGAATCTTGATGCCTTGTGTTGCAAAGGTTTTGCTCAGGGCGGTGCTCTCACACACTCCTGGAAATTTCTTGGCAGAGTATACATTAAATACCTCGCTGAAGCAGGAAGCTAGGATGAGTGCCTTGCCTTGATTGACCTTGGGACCAGCTCCGTCTCGGCTTGGTCCGCCCACAGGCCCGACATTAACAAACGAGAACTTCAATCTACAATTCTGTTAGTCTCACTTTCTAGGCAGTTCCGTTTGGTCACGTACCGAAATGGTCCTTCAGTTCTGACACTGAGATCTTGAAGAACAAACCAGATGCCAATGTGGTCCCGAGTGTCGCTCAAGCGGAATGCGCTGGCCGCCAGGCTGCCGATGAGATTCCTCGTAAACATTCCTTGCGGCTGACCCCCAACTACAGCCATCCTAGTGAGAGCGTTTTGGTCTTGGCCATACACAGGCTGGGATCCATTGCGGTATTGATTGGATGCTGGCGGGGGATCTCCTCGAAATCCATGTCCTGGGAAGAACTGCTGTGGGGGTCCATAGGAGCCGTTCTGAGGATACGATGAGGAACCTGGCCTAGGTTAGCGAGCTCTCACGGAGTATTTTGCGCACTAAACACTCGCCTTGGCTATAGCCTTGTGGCTGTACAGGATACTCCGGCACATAGCCCATATTAGAAGACTGGGTGTATGTCGAGTCGCGGCTTGGAGGCAGGGCTTGCTGCTGATATTGGACGGGGGTCGAGTCGCCTCCATTCAGAGACGTGTATGAGTATGGGGTCGTGGACGAGATGGACGGAGTTCCGGTCGAGGATCGAACGAGGTTGACCTCTTGGGTGCCATCCTCGTTCCAGAGGTCAACGTTAAGAACAAACATGGCATGATCTATGTCACTGTGAATATGACATTAGCGCTGGAGAACACGCGACCAAGACCTCCGACTTGTTATACGTACTTGCAGTCGATTTCTTTGCCGGTGACCATGTCGGTTATGACAAGACGGACACATGGCGGCGGGGTTATGGGGCGTCGATCCTGCTGTCGGTCAGAATAAGTGTTAGGCATGTATAGGATACTGCGAAGCCCACCTTGTCGCCAAAACCACACATGCGAGCGCGGCGGGGTTGTTGTACAACATCGAGGCTGTGAAGGTGTGTTAGCCAGGTCCAAGCCGCTGAGGCGCTGTGCAATGAGCGCAAGGCGAAACATACTGATATTTCCGACCGGTGCTCTCGTCCACCTTGGAAAAGGGCACGTGCTGCTGCTGCTGCTGCTGCTGTTGCTGCTGCTGCTGCTGTTGCTGCGGGTGTTGTTGCTGCTGCGGGTGTTGCTGCTGCTGCTGCTGTTGCGGGTGTTGTTGCTGCTGGTGAAGGTGGTGAAGAGGTTGTGGTGCCGGCGGGGGAAGCTGAGGGGGAAGCTGAGGGGGAAGCTGAGGGTGCTGGTGATGCTGATGATGCGCCGAGTGCGCGTGCTGAGACGGTGGGTGCTGAGGTGGGGGGTGCTGAAGGTGATGCAGTGGGCGTTGATGTTGGTGCGGGTGTTGGTAGCTGTGCATGGCGGGTAGGCTGGGAACGTAGCCAGATGCCGCACCAGTCGTCATGGGCACTTGCTGCCCGTCGGGCGGGTGGTGGTAGCCAGAGTTCATGGCGACGCAGCGAACGGGGCCTTCTCGAGGTAGATGCAAAGCAGTGCGGATGAGAGATTGAAGGCTACGGGGGGTGACAAACGGAAGTAGAGAAAGAGACGGGAGGAGAGAATAGAGTCGGTATGTCGTCGTCGCAGCGGCAAGGTAGGGTAGGTAGGCAGGTGGGGAAGGAAGCCCCGGGTTAGCTCAGAAGTGGCGCGGCGGGAGCGCTAACAAAAAAGACTTGAGGCGCGTCTTCTGGCAATGCCCCGGTGCCAACCTAAATGTCCAACTGCCAGCTGGGGCAAGCACAGAGGTAGGTACCTAGGTAGGTAGGTAGGTGGGTAAGGTCTTAGTAAGGTCTTGGGGTAGGTACTGTAGCCGCTGGAGGCAGCAAGGGAGGCAACTCAAAACCAGGAAGGGAATGGACCGCCCAGGATGTTGCCAGGATTGTCAGGTTGGGCTCCCTAAGCAGCTTGTTTGCAAGCTGATCGATTCCCTATCAGACGTGATACTCCTACCAGGGAACTTGTCTCTTATGGGCCACTGGGTGGGGGAGTTCTGTGGATAGCGGAGAGACGGAGGATGGCAGTAACGTGCACTGCAATGACTCTCAAAGGTTGAGTTCAAGCCGACGTGAAGGCGGCCTTGAAAGAGCGTGGCTCCGCTATTTATGTGATTAAGCCAAGGCCGATGGTTGGAAAATTGGTAAGACCATTAATTACAAAGGCGAAAAAAAAGAAAAGCGTATCGCACAAGACAAAAATGATGAACGCTATTGAGAGGCTTTCAAGGTTCAGACAATTCAAGGCAAGCCAGCATGCGCCGTCGGAGCAAAGAAGCATAGCACCGACACACCGCAAGCAACCAACCGCCATTTGCGCGAGGCGCACCGCCCGTAGCCGTCAGCTATCACCCATCGCCATCCATACATCTCGCAGATCACACACACATCCAGGCGCGGCGACCGACAATGGCCTTGTCCTTGCGCTGCCCCCCTGCCAACATGTTCTGACCCGGGTTTTATTAGCGCACTCTTGTTCCCGTGGTACCGTAAATTCTGGCCCCTCTTCTGGGGGAAGGTAAACACCACACACCACAAAGCATGAACTTAGCCTCGGTCTGTAAATGATAATAGGATCTAAATTAGGAATGTCGTAGACTACTTTGGTAGACCAATTGCGTCTTTCGGTTTAGTCTTGGACTATACATCAGTTGTGACTTGTTCTATAGAGGGGCGAATGGGTTAGGTAGGTTTGGTGGAAGCGGTAACTTTATGTGTGGTCTTTTTCTTCTCCTAGACCCTTGTAGGTCTGTGGAGGGCGATGGATGGGCGATGATGGATGGCCTTTCGGTTGGTGGCATGCCAGACCAGTCCCAGCCGCAGCTCGGCCCAGTCCAGCCCGATCCAGTCCAGCCCAATCCAGTCCCGCCCAGCTTAGCCAAGCAATCAAGTACCTTGCATCATGCTACGCACGGTACGGAGTACGGAGCACAGCGTACATGGTCGTTTTTCACCGCGGTTCTAAGTGGGGTTTCAGCATGAATTGGCCCCAGGTTGATTGGCGAGGTCGCGAGGAGCATTGTGAGTTTGTTATTATACAGCCTCGTGCTAGAGAGGTGCGCAGGCAGGCGACACATGACACGGAGTACTGTATGTACGTGTAGCTCGTGTATGCCTTCGCCCAGGTACAAACAAGTCTGTGCTGCTGCATCAATTGCTCCGGATTCCTGCCGCTGCCTGCTTTACCTTGGGGGCCCTTTGTGTGAGCTTGCTTGCCTATCGCGTGTATTCCAGTCCATTAAGAAGCGACCGCCATTGGCTCCGCCGTCGTTGGGCGTTGCTCTCATGTATGACAGCCGGATGAAAGTAAATCATCACGAATACTACACCTGACCCTTGAAGCAAGAGGGAACCAATACGTTACACTCGTTGTCGTACCAATTCCCACCGAGCGTGTTTGGGTTACGAGGGCTGGTCAAGACGCGCCGTTCCACCACATTGGTCCCCCTTCCGCATACCGGGTGGCCATCCCTCGTGTGCCAATGCGCCGTCTTTCACCTAGGAGCTGATGTATCAGACATGCGTACGGTCAGAGACATGGGTGGACCACTATCCCCGCTTCATTCAAGGACGCCCACGCCAAGAAGGCTCCATGAAACGGCGGCAGAGGCAGAAGACGACGTGCAAGCGAACAGTCCACACGTAATAGATCGGACCGGATGGCACGGGGCATGTTTCTGTGCGCTGTGTCGACAATGTAATGCGAATTGCATCGCGTGTTATCTGCTGGCCCTCCCATTGGCGGTAATTAAGTGCCGCGCAGCTAAAAGCGGTATCAGCAGCAGCCGGGCTTTACGAACCCATGCCCAGTGCAGTGCAGCGCAGCGGCAGTGATACGTTAGGGGAGGGTAGAGAAGGGGGACACTGAAGTTTGGTACCTGACAGCCCAAGGAAACACTGATTAGCGGGCAACTGCCCGGTCTTAGCGCCACATATGGCAACCCCGCCATCATGGCAAAGCCCCGCAATCGGAGTCACCACCCACTGTTGCGCTCACCACAAGAATAAATTCCCCCACCACGACACTGCGCCTGACTCTTCACGTCACGTCGCTTCACGACCCTCACCTTCCCGAATCTCCCAATTTCAGCTGCCCGCCATGGATTTTGCCGATAGGTTTGTTCTTTTGCCTTTGAGAGCAGTCCTGGAGCCTCGCACTGGCCAGCTCACCCCTTAATCCGCGCTCGCAGTTGACACGGAATCGCTAATCTTGCACCCGCCGCACCCATTGCAGTCTCGAAGGCCGCCTGCTCTTTGCCGTCCCCAAGAGTGAGTGTGGCTCAACAGTCTCGGACCCCCCTGCTATTTACGCTGCTAACCGTGCTATGCAGAGGGCCGTCTCAACCATGCCACGCTGAACCTGCTCGAGGGTGCCGACATTCAGTTCCGTCGCGAGAACCGCCTCGATATCGCCCTCGTCAAGAACCTCCCCATTGCCCTCATCTTCCTCCCCGCCGCTGATATCCCGACCTTTGTCGGTGAAGGCCGCGTCGATCTCGGTATTACAGGGTGGGACCAGGTTCAGGAACACGATGCTGGAGTCCGTGAATACAACCACGCTCGCCGCAGCTCTGTAGATGCGGACGTGACTCGGGAGAAGGTTGCTGGCAGCGATATGGTCATGGAGTTGGGCTTCGGTGCATGCAAGCTCCAAGTTCAGGTTCCAGAGAAAGGCCAGTATGTGACGGCCAATCATCTCGTTGGTCGCACTATTGGCACCAGCTTTGTCAATCTTGCCATTGAGTACTTTGCTAAGCTTGAGGCTGGCGATGATGCACAGGGTGGCGTTTCTCCTCGGAGGATGCGGACCAAGATCATTGAGCTGAGCGGAAGTGTCGAGGCCGCTTGCGCCTTGGGCGTCGCAGATGGAATTGTCGATCTTGTTGGTGAGTCATGGCAGCCAAGAGCACCTCAAGCGCGCTCCTTCTATGTCTCCGTGTAAATGCTGACAACTGCGAAATAGAATCGGGTGAAACTATGAGGGCGGCAGGCCTCAAGGCTATCGATACTGTTGTAGACAGCCAGGCGGTGCTTATCAAGTCAAAGTCGCCTTCGAACCCCGAGTTGATCGACCTCATCACGTCGCGTATTAAAGGTGTCATCACTGCGCAGCGTTATGTGCTCTGCCAGTACAACATCGAGAGGAAACTCCTCGCCGAGGCGACCAAGATCACTCCCGGCAAGCGTTCAGCGACCGTGACAACTTTGGACGAGGAAGGCTGGGTGGCAGTGAGCTGCATGGTGGAAAAGAAGAAGATCGCCCTCGTCATGGACGACCTCACCCGAATTGGCGCCCAGGATATTTTGGTCCTCGACATTCACAACGCCCGATAGGGTATGCGCTGGGTTACGGACGTTTCGCGTGGACAGATCGGCATGGGAACAAGGGCGCTGGGTAAAGGGAGTAACGGATAGAGTCAAAAGATGGAAGCTGGTTGGGGAGGAGACGGTAGAGTGGTACCGTGGCTTCAAGTTGGTGCCACTGTAATGAGGTATCCTGTTAGAGCTTAAACGACTTGACGAGCGAGTCTTTGCAAAAAATGGCAAGATTAAAAACTAAAACATTGAAATGGCAGTGCAACCCATCACTGTACCAGGGCTTTTGGTGGTTTGCCTGCTCCGCCTCTGGGGCTTCGCACCACGAATGCGAAAGCGACAACGGTAGTGGCTTAGGCGTGGGTGTGGAATGACCTCACGGCATGGCTACGTCAGGAGGCGCGAAACCATTCTATCGTCGATTGTACAAAAACCCATCCCTTGCGCACGTTTCAACCATAGCAAACACCAATTAACTCTCTACACTCTACGCACCGAATCTCAAATCGCCATGGCCACTATTGCCCCGTCGTGTCCGTCTCCATTGCCTGTCAATGACACCGACAGTGGCCCTGACTCGCAACGTCCGAAGCAGCCGTCGGCTCTGTATTCGGTGGGTCTTTATCGAGCCGGGTGACGACGAAGCCCACGATGCTAACGATTTCATTCTAGATGGTGATGACGCCAGTCAACTTGATCGTGTTCCTCGTGTCGTTGGCCTTGGTGGACCTGCGATACACACTCGCCCGCTCCAGCAACTACCAAGATGGCGCCGGTGACACCACCAGTCGGCTTCTGCCGTCATGGTTCTCGAGATGGCTCCCACCATGGCTGTCCCAGCGGCTTGGTCGGCTTGTTTGGTCGTTTCGCGGCCAGCCCTACCCACACGATGCCCGGAATGCCCGGGATGCCTCCGGCCGCCGCTGGTACTATCACACCAAGCAGAAGAAGTTGATCAAGATGGAGGCCGACGAGGCGTTTCAGCTGCGCGGTCCCGTACTGGCGGCGCTCGGCGTGCTTGCGGCCGCCGTGACGATGCTGTTCTACTGCGTGGCCCGCCGCGCGTACCAAGCTCTACTAGTAGCTCTAATAGATCCTGCCCTCAGCTAGATGGCGTCTCACACAGCAGACCCGACGAATAATGCCACAAAAAATAGGCCATGATGGAGTTGGGGATTGCGAAATTGCTCGACAACCCGCAGGGCCAAGGTACGCATGAGCATTGTGATGGCCTGGACCACACCCCGGAACCGCAGCACAGCCTCATCGACCTGGTGATTCTCTATTTCGTTTGGTTTGCTTTCCTGTCATCTCCCCGCATGAACGCATTTCAATGCGGTCCTTGACGTTGAATGAGGTGGGCCTCGAACGGTGACCGTTGTCAGGTTGCCCACCAAGCTGGATGCCTCTTCCTCATAGAAATGCAGGCATGGCATGAACGCATGCTGGTCCGGCCGCTTCTGCCATCGCCACCCACCCCGAAATAGCGTCGATCATGCTATCGGGCGACGATGCAAATCGCGATGGACTCGGGATGATAATGACCACGACTTGGACTATTACGACGCAAATTCCAGGCCGTCGTGGTGGGTCACAGATGCCCCGAGTTGTTGTTTCAACCCCCGGCCGCTGCATTCCTCCATGCTCGCGACGGATTTAGGAGTCAGTACCAAAATCACGCACGAAGCACGACACAGGAAGGAGCATGAGCGAAATTATCAAGGTTTTTGTTTAGGCCCAAGTTGGCATCGCCAAAAAGGCTATTGTATTCAAAGGTCATGCTATCGTGGAGGTTGCAAACCAGTCCACTCACACATGGAGGAGAAGCTTATGTACCGAGCCCACATATTCATAGATACCAACGCAATCAACGCCATGTCTCCCTCCAGACTTGAAAGACGATCGCTATTTCAAGAAATCTTTCTCAGTCTGAGAGGGGGGGGAAAGAGAAGAAAACAAAAAACACCACGTGAAACCCAACAAAAAGTCCCCCCAGAAGAATGCGTAATCGTCAGAGAGTCGTCATAAATCCATCAAAAGTGTAGAGATCCCATCCGCTCCTCCACGCCGCCCCAGTAGACGATGGGTCGAGGCTCCAGGACGTTTAGCTCGCTGCCGAACTTGCGGCGTTCTTCCTCCATGCTCACCAGGGACGGCTGGCGGAGGATGATGCTGTTGATGGTCGACGCCGAGGAGGACACGCTGGTGCTGGACGAGTACGAATCTCGGGCAGACGAGCGTGATGAGCGACGGAATGAGCGGCCGATTCTGGAGGGGGAGAAGCGTCCGGAGACAGTCTCGAATCGGCTGTTGAACATGATGGGGGTGTTTGGTTTTATGTGCGAGGTTGGTGAAGGTGTGTGTGTGTGTAAATGGCGTCAAGGCGCAAGTATGGACAACCAGTGTCGAATGGCAAAAAGTACACTGGTGATGAAAGGCGCAACGAGAGTAAAAAGCAACTTGTCCAGCAGTTGACCAACGAATCTAAAAGCGATAGGCACAGCCTGTCGAGATGCGTTTCGTGGAGAAGTTCAAACGAATGACTTGGTTGTGTGTGGCTGCAGAAGCACAGAGGAAGAAGAAAAATGGTGGTGATGGCGCCTTCGAACAAGAAACGTGACGACAAAACAAAGGCCAGGAAATCGGCGGCCAGGACGACGCCCTTTTAAACGGCCGCTCTGGTGATCACAACCACATCATGGGGGGGCATGAACTACGATATCACCTTCGTATCATGTCTCTCCGAAGACCAGGGTTTGTCGACGCACGGGTGTTTCAAAGAATGTTGTCTGTGACCCGCAACTCCACCAGCTGAAACCGTCGGGGCATCCCAGCAGCTCCTCTTCCCAAGCCCCAACGTCCTTGCTGGCTCAGGTAGACGTGGTAGAAATAGAACAGATAATACTCCGGGCTCTGTGCTCTGTGTTTTGTACTCCGTGCTCCGTGCTCGCTTCTCCGTGCTCGTCCCCGTCTCGTCTCCAGCTTCGTCTCAGTCTCATGTCGCAAGTCTGGCTGATCACACAGATGGAAGGATTTCACATTCGTCCTCAACATCATGTCAAGTACCTGTGTCTCTATGTATCTTCCCCTTGCCCCTAATTCTTCCGGAACGCCTTGCCTGTTCTTTTTTCTGAAATATCCCCTAAACATTACCATCCGTCATGGTGTACATGATTACGTCTCCCGTGTACGCGACTGCGTACGTACATGCTATGCATCCATCCCCATCCTCAGCCCCGCCCCCTGTCGATCCTCACTCGAGATCTCCGTATCGATACTGGCCCGCCTGCTGTGATCGCCGGACCGTGGCACTGCGCCGAATGCTCTCCACCCACACCGAATCGTCCAGCATTCCCCGGACTTGCGACGGGCTCACCGCACTCGTCGGCTCCGCAGTGTCCGCCGTGGCCGCGTTCTCGTAGCCATCGGGCTCCTGCAACTCAAAGCTGAATGACGACGGCGTTGCGTGGTGAGAAGTCGAAGGCGGCGCAGCACGGGGGAAGCTCAGAGGATGTTGCCATGCCGTATCATGCAGTGACAAATCGGTGGCCCCTAGCCAACTCTGACGTTGCCCGTCACCCACGCTCGAGTGAGGTGACGATGGCCCAACTGGTGACCGAGGCGCTCCCCCACCAGGGATGCCACCAAGACTTTCATCCTCCTCGACCATAATGTCGGGGATATCCAAACGGGGAATTCCTGTCATTCGAGCTGCCTTCTTCATCTGAATCTTCTGCTTGAACTTCCTCGACCAGTATCTAATTAAAACAGGAACAGTCAATCGTGTGTCCAGTCTGCACCTCAATCAACCAGTTACTTACAAGGTGTCAAAGAAACCGAGCACAATGCGGCGACGGACTTGCTCCTCGACGCGCTGAAGCCGCGCTCGACGTCTCAGGAATTCTTCCAATCTACACCGTGTTAGCACCTTGTCCTCGGTATCTGCAACAAGCTGACCACTTACTTCAAGCTCTTGTTGTCACTGATGATGTTGTAGTGAGCAAGAATCATAAGCACAGTCGTAAAGGAAATGCCCCGGTCTGGATCCGCAGACACCATAATCTCCTCGTAAAAGACGTTGAACCGACGCCGTCGTTCACGAATTTTCACTACATCCAGCTCCGCGATTCGTCGGTTAAGCTTTTCAAGGTCGACCTCGGCTAGTGTAGTTGTCGTCGCGATGGACATGTGTCGCGATATCTTGGCGTCGTTCTGAACGTCTTCTAGGATCGATCGGACTGAGTCATCAGGGTCGTAGATGCGCATCTGGAATACTCCGGACAGTTCGCCCAACAGTCGTGGAAATGCTTCTTTGGTGATGTAGCCAGTCCCGGCTGGGTCCACACTTCGCCATGCTTCCTTGAATCGTCGAATCTCATCTCGGTCAACAACAGCCATGCCGCTCGATCGCTGATATACGTAGCTGAAGCTTTCGTAAATCAACGACACGAATAAGTTGACAAAAATGTACATGCTGACAATATTCCATGCAATGAACAGGAATCTTGCCCACGACTTGCTTCCACAATCACTGTCGAAGAATTCTGCCTCCTCCACACACAGGGGCGGTTCGATATTTGCATATTCTTCCATGACCTGATTCCAGCCTTCGCCGAGACTCATCCTGAAGAGCAAGATCAACGCTTTCGGCACGGTTCGGAAGTTGACGTCATTGGTTTCGCTCTCGCCGAACCGTGTCAAGCTGAAAGCCTGGGTCATAGCAATGGCGAAGACCAGGAAAACCACCAGCCACGTCGCCAGCAAATTGCCAATCACAGTCAGACTGGCTGCAGCGGTCTTGAAAAGCTGATCGAGAGCGTCATTGCGGGGAATAAGGAGGAGCACGATGCCAACCAGGAAGACCTTGTGCAGCTGTGCATATAGTTCGCTCTTGGTGCTGGAGATGATGAGAGTGAGTGTAGCTATAAACGCGCCACTCACAATCAAGAGGGAGTACACGTCCCATGAGCTTCGGCGGAAACGAGCCCATCCAAGGCCGATGATGCGGATTGCAATGTTCGACATGTATATCGTGATGAAGGCGAAGAAGACGTAGTCTCGACTATGGGTCCACCAGAGAGGTTCGTCGCTGAATTCTGATACCAGCAATCCCAAGTGCAGGACCAGGACCACAGTGATTGTCTGATACCACTTACCTCGCTTCTCGATGGCTCGCTTGTGGCACCATTTTTTCCAACTCTTCTCCGAGTCGTCATACGAGCTCTTGGAAGGCGAGATCTGACGCAAAATCTTCCGGAGCTCCAACCATGATCGCTGCTCTGCAGTGAGAAAGGCAACTCCTGTCTGCTCCGTGTAATTGCGCATAAAGACGGAGATGAAAAGAGTGAGAACGAAGACGGTCGCTAGCAGGTTGAAGGCAACGAAGAATAAAGCATTTCCTTGAGACGCAAGATCCGAGGGCTGACTGTTGCGCCCAGTGATGGCTTGCGAGGCAAAAGACACATCAGTCCACCCTTCTTGACTCACAATCTGGAAGAGAATGAACAGCGATGATCCGAAATCGTCAAAGTTGAAAAAAGGGTTCGCAGCAACTCGAGGAGCCAGCATCGGCCATTGGTCGCTGAATGGTTCGCTGTCGTACTCGCCAAAGCAGTCAGACATGGTGCTGATTCCATCCCCGCCATCGTTGCATATTTGCATCAGGCCATTGAATAAATTTAGGCCATAAATTGCAAACGGAATTAGGAGCGACAATGACACAAAGGCAGCCTAATTTGCATCAGTTTAAGTCGCGGTATTCTCTTGCGGATTCCAAACTTACACCAAGGATTTTCCACCATCCAACAATGATGAGATCATGAAAGGTATTCCTCGCACTGTTGCTGACGTTCAACAGGCGAAGAGCTCGAAGAGCCTTGAACGCGCCGATGGCTCTAGAAATGGCGCCGTCGTTGATTAGGAGCGTCACTACGTTGATCCAAAGCGTAATCAGCACAACCGCGTCCATGAGTCCCCATGAGCTCCGCAGAAAAGCGTTCGGTGTCCAAATGAGCCCATCTGCAATGATCTTGATCAGAGCTTCGACGGTGAAAACGACAGCAAAAGCCATATCGGTCCAGATGTACCAGTTTCGAATGCTGAACCCATGCTGCTGCTGGTACTCCTTTTGATAGAGAGGGGTAGTGACACACGCAAGAACTACCATGGCTACAATGGAAGCGTAGATAACAATGGTAAAAGTATACCAAGCCACCCTGTTTGGCTCAAGGCCATCGAAACGTTCAGGACCTCGGGCTGGTCCGACTACTTGTTGGCAGAGTCTGCGGATTGAATTGTCAGGCTTGAAAATGTAGAGCGAATTGTTGTACGTCGGGTTTCGAGCGAGATATTCTCTCTGGGCCCTTCGCCTAGCCGATGTCGCAGACACAGCCTGTTGAGCCATCTGCCGCGGATCCTGCGTGTCGTTCGGGCTATCAAATCGAAGATTCGAGTAAAAGGGGTTCGGCTCTCTGTGAGTGACTCGTTTCACAAACTTCCCCCACACTCCTGACATGAATCCAGGTCTGACATCATTGCCCAATAAAGTAGTGGTGCTTCTCGGGAGCGGACGACGCGGGTCGGCCGGATCGTTAAGAGGATCCATGTTGTCTTCAAGGAACTCGCGAACCACGGCATCTTTGAGGAGCATCTCCATGGTTGCCGGTCCGTAGTCGAGTGGGTCTTTGTGCCGTCGAGATTTGCCAAAGGTAAAGATAGTAGAAAGCGCTAGGTGGCTCGAGGGATTTCCAATATCCCTCCTTTGAAGAAACGCCTTGACTTGTTGGAGCCGTTTCTCGTCTTCGGATACATCGAAATTCTCCTGGATGACAGCAATGAACATGTTGACCAGAATGAAGAACGCGACAATGAACCATCCAATCAACAGGATGGCACCTATCCATGACGTCTGAAACGGTCGAGTGTACAAGGTGACAGTATACAGGATTTCTGTCCAGTTCTCACTCGTCAAAACCTGATACATTCCCATAAATGAGTTGAAGATCTGGTAAAAGGATATGCGATTCAGTTCTCCATCATCATAGATAGGTATCTCGCCCCTAAATAACTGGACTGCGAAGATGGCCATCATGAAGGTCATGAGGAAGACGAAGAACATCAAATTTGCAATACCAGTGGCGTTGCCCAGAACAAGTTGAATGAGCTGACGGGTGACTGGGATTGCAAGGACGACTCGGTAAGCTCGCAAGATTTGAAAGATTGTCAGCCAGTCGTAGGCACGAGTACCACGAATGGGGGGGATGAGAATGATTGACGTAATCACCGCCAACCCCAGGTCGAAGATGTTGCGCCAGCTTTTGTGGAAGTGGTTCCAGTCAGCTGTGAATCGGACGATTAATTCGATATCGAGAAGAATGGTTACGACGACCTCGGCGTTATTGATGAAAGTTTCTCGCCAGTGCGACATCGTAGAGCTGCGACAAGCTTGACAAACGAGTCCGAAGGCAATAATCACAACCCACACTGGCGCCGTCCGTTCATAGATGCGCTGCAAGGGGAATTACGTCGAAGCCGCTCCTCAGGCCGAGGTTGAGCAAACGGCTCCTGGTCAACTGTGAAAGCACTTGCTTTGCTCTCTTCTCGGATGACTTGAAACGAGGACGTGATAACCGCAATAAGCAAATTGGTTAGCCAAAGCATCATGATCATGATACCGGCTCCAAAGAAGAGAGCGGCTTGGGAGTAGTCTGAGCCCATTGTGTAGTACATGAGGTCAGAAAAGGTATTGGCACTCATGATAACGAAGACAAGCTCCAGAGAGTTGAATATGTTGTCAAAGTTGACAGTCCCGCCGAATGGGTTAGTCTGTTGAAGACAGATTGAACCGCGGGGACAAAGAAAGCCTTTTCCCTCGGAAGTCCCCTCTTCAAGATTCGCCAGCGAGTCAGGGACTGTGAACATGACCCATGGCTTGGTCTCCCCAGTCTCATTGTCCAAGAATCCGCCACAGAATGCCTCGGAGTTGGTGTACGAGGCACTGAGGTTTTTAGGATCAAGAGGATCCAACCACACACATTGACGGCTCAGACTAGCTTTGAAGCTCTGGACTCCAATAATAGCGAAGAGCAACCAGAAGAAAGAGAGCAGAAATGCAACTCGTACAAGGAGTGGAGCTGCTTTCTTGAGACTTCTGAGAATAATCTAGGTCATAGTTAGCCAACGTAAGCTGTGCAATTGTGTAGAAAGGTGGCCATACTGCGGTGCCATTCGTTAGGGACAGCAGTCTCAAAATACGAAGGCAGCTCATCATTCGAAAAACGAACAGATGGTGTTTGGTCTCCAGGCCAGTAGTACTCAGATAGAACATGATCCAAAATGAAACCACTGCAACAAAGTCGATTCGATTGAAGGAATGTCTAAGAAAGGCACGCCTTGCGAGTTGGAACCTTTGCTGTTCCTCAAGGGTCTGCGGTAAAGCTTGCTGCCCCTGCATAAAAGTTGTGAACGAGCGAGCAATTGTCGAAGGCTCTGCCTGAAACTGATGTTTGTTTTTGACAGACTTTTGTCGTTCAGGTTGAAAAATAACTCTGTATTGGTCTGCAACCGCAGCACGAATACCACGTTTCCGGTCAATCGTGCTGAATTCCGCAGCATTTAGGATAAACCCAGACACGATGATTCGCGATATTAACTCCAATGTGAAAATGATGAACAGCACTAACATCGCCCAATCGATGGCAGTGCCTTTCCAGCGCTCCGGGCGCTGCTCGCCGTCAGCAGAAATGGGAGGGGCAGCCTCCACTGCAAGGAGAATAGCTTGGAGCACGATTAATAGGAGGAGGAATGGCTCGGTGTAAGGGTTGACGAGAAGGTCGCATAGACGGCGTCTCACAAAGTTATCAGGAGAAAATAAGCCCAAGGATTTTCCTTTCAGAGGGTTCGGGAGGGGTGGCCGAGGGGCTGTTGAAGGATGGGATTCAGAGATTAGGTATCGAGGCTCCCCCGTCTTTTCTGCTGTAGGGTTGACAACCTGTGGCTGGTAGGATGTGTCCACGAGCATCGATGCAGTGTCACGAGTAGGATTTCGATCAAATGCATGGGGAGACTGTGAACGATGGCGGGAGACACGCTGGTCTACAAGTTCGCTTTCTCCACTGAGATTGACGACTCGCTGCGACATTGCTCGAACGATTGAACCAGCACGCGACAAAGCTCCCGTCGGAGACCTGGATCGCCGGTACTCGTTTGGATTAAGAGAGGCGCCATAGCTGCGGTGACGAGCAGCTCCAAAATTAGCGTCGAGGTCCTGTCCTAAGCTCCTCCCGGTGTCGCGGTTTCGACTGGGGCTGTTGTCGACACTTGACACTGTCTGGAAGCTATCTCGAGGTCGGTCATCGTGACGGTTTGGTGTGAGCGAGCCCGAGATGGGCTGGGCACCGGCCGTAAGAGGGACTCTGTCGGATTCGACAATATCTTCTCCCGGGGCATCTTCGACATATGCGTGAGGACGGTCAAATGGATCGGCGGAAGCACCAGTTAGCCCAAGACCATTATGGTAAAGGTCTGGTGGCAAAGCTGCTTGCAAAGCCATAGGGTCTATCGGCGAATGGGGGCTTATTTCGTCGTCGTAGTGTGAGTGGTATGGTTGTTCCCAGTAGGTCGAAATCCCCGACAGGTTGGCCGTCATCTGAGCCTCGGTCAACGAGGTTGATTGGGGTTGCTGCGGTTGCTCTTGGGCAAGCCGCTCGGACTGGTAGTTTCCATAGGGAGAGCCATCTAGATTCTGCAATGGTATCGACTGGCGCCGCGACGGGTCGCCACCTGGGAAGTTTGATGACATGGCAACGGTACAATTCGACGGCGAATGGAGCGGTTGCGAATCGCCGACAAGGCCCCGTGTCAGGATAGAATCGTCTGGCGGGCGTGTGTTCCAGAACACAGCATCTTCGAAGTCTCGTCGGCTCGGGAATCGTGTCGATTAGTTCGTGTTCATGAAATCTTGGGATCTTGGAGAGGCAGATCTGACAGCACAGGAGGCCTGGAGCTGACAAGAAGGGGACGAGTATCACAGTACCACTAGATACGGGCACTGTCTCGTAATGGCGATTAGGGGTCGCGACACGCAGATGCAGCGCGATTCTTAATATAGAACATGGCCCTGCCACAGTGCGAACAATTACTGCTTCCTTCTAGCTTAACAATGTGCAGCCCGGGACTTGGCAAGCTGAGTCCGTATCATTGGCTGCTGGCATGTGCTTGTGGCTGACTGCGCCACAACCTAGCCTGTTTCGCGAACTTCAGCTCTCGTTCTCCAGACACGAGCACCGTGACGCGCCAGTGGCATCGCCAAACTCCAGTACCGACACAACAGTCTCGCCAACATGTCGTCGCGCAAACGATCCATCCAAGCCGCCGATGGCGACTCTGGCGATTCGGAGCCATCGCTATTACACCAGATTCGAAACATGTGGCAGTTTGCGAACCTCTGCCAGTGGATCTACATCTTTGGCAAGGCTGCCAAAATCCCAGACTCGATTGACATTGAGGTACTGGTGCTCCTGACTTCCAAGCAGCATTCGGTCCGTCCTCACTGACACGCATCTCTCACACATAGGAAATCGAAATCGAGTGCCTCAAACCGATCTCGCCCATGCTTGGGGACCTTGCCCTGGCGCTTCTCAAACTCATATCGTCGCATCGCGGCTTGACGTACGTCTCCGGAACTTCCATCAGGCCTGCGCCTTACTAACAACGAGATGAAGCTACGAAATTTTCGATGACCAAGCCCGCAAGCAATTCCTAGCCAAAGCGCCCAGCGACAACCCATTTGGTGACGGGGATGTACCCGCCAAGTTTAGCGAATTCGACGTACCGACCAAGGTAACCTCTGTCGCATACAGGATCATCACGGCCAAAGCTGACAAATGGATGATTTCATGATAGATTCGGGTTCTGCAGCAACTGACTCAGTGGACGATGATCCACCCTGAACGCATCCGGGATCATATGGACGAGCAAAAGGATATTGAGCAGACCGAATGGGTAAGCATCAAGTGTCACACTCAAAGTAACCTCAATTGATGACAAGGTTTTTTTTTGGCTTTTTTTAGCGAATCGAGCCCTACGGATGGGATGCAGATGACCGAACGTACTATGTCCTCGACGATAACAGAGTCTACCGGTTAACAGAAGCCCCTCCCTCTGCGCCGACACCCAAACCGAAGAAATCGAAAACATACCGTGGCGGGCGTCGATCGAGCAAACGACGAAGAACAACTATCACGGAAGATGAAGTTGCCGATACAGACGGAGCAAATGAAGAGGAACAAAGACAGGATACGAGCCTTGGGGGCATGACCTGGGAATGTTTAGCCGTCACACTTGCCGACGTTCGATCCATTGTTGACGGGTTTCAAAAAACTCGAGACGAAAACGAGAAAATACTGAGGGCACAGTTGACGGACCATCTTGTGCCCATTCTGGAAAAACAGGAGGAGGGCAGGAAAAGAAAGGAGTTACACCGCGAACGCGAACTCGCCAACCTTGCCAAGATGGCCAATGCCAAGCGGTCAAGTCGTATTGCTGGGAAGGTAGAGCAACAAAAGCAAGAAGAACGTGCGAAGGACGAAGAAAAAGAGCGCCGAGAGACCGAAGTAGCAAAGCGGCGCGAAGAAGCGGCAAACCTCAAAAAGGAGCGGGAGCGGGACAGAAGACTGATCTCACGAGAAAAGCGCCTGCTGGACCGCGACGCCCGGCGCCGCCAGCACGAGGATGAGCTTGCACACTTGTCGGAGGACAGCAAAGGCCTGGCAGCTAGTGAGGGGCGCACATCGGAGCGTCAACTGCAGGCGGAGATTGAAAGAAACCAGCTGGCCCTCGAGGAACTCGAGCAGGAAGAAGATTGGGTTTTCGACTGCATCTGCGGTCTGTACGGGCAGGTTGATGACGGAACTCACAGCGTGGCGTGCGAGAAGTGCAACATCTGGCAACACAGCAAGTGCTTGGGCATCACCGAAGCCGAGGCTGAGCGCTCAGAGTTTCAGTTTATTTGCCGCTCTTGTACTCACCATGAGGAGGCCAAGGCTCGCCCAAGAACAACTATTAAGTTGAAAGTTAGCCACCCACACAGCCCAAAAGAACAAGGTCAGCCGACCAAGGAAACAACCAAAACGCCCACGCCCAAGGCCGCCGAGTTGCCTCTCAACCCCGCGGTCCTAGACGGCGGAAACAATACTCGAACCAACGGCCAGCCGTCGAATGGCGTGCTTGCAGAGGTTCTGCCTTCTGTGACTAGCTCGAGCAATGGCGCCGTTCTCAACGGCGTTGCCCCATCACCCAAGTCAACGCCAGGTGCCCAACGACTAACTCTGGCCACCCCCAGGGCGATACCAGTTATCCCAGCTCCCATCAAGTCGGATGCTGGCAACGCAGATCGACAGAGTCAGGCGGGCAACTCACAACAGGGCGCGACCGCTGCCTCCCCAACGGCGTCCGTAAAGACTGCCAGTCCCTCCAGCAGCTTTCACAGCCTTCCAGGTGGTCGATCATTTGAGTCTGCGCTAAGTACGCCCAAAATCAGCCGCGATATCTATCGTGCGGCCTACGTTCAGAACGGCACCCTCCCTGCCCAAGCTGGAATCTCGCCTACAAAACATTCACCCCCACGACCAACTGACCGAGGCAGTGCAAGCAAGATCACCATTGCGACCCCGATTCTTCCCCCTGTCGCAAGTCTCTCCCCATCTCCCAGGCCCCAAGTTTTGACACCTCCATCGAAACCATCGGAGCCTCCGCGACCCTCCGCAAGCCCGTCTGTCAGGCCCTGATGGAGCTGATTGGTTGGCCTTGGCGACAGCTGCGCGTGTTTTCTAATAATGTCATGGTCAATGCATCTTTGGGTTCGCCATGTTTTGGAGATCATGTGTACTACGGTCGCCTTCTCAACTTAGGCTCGAAGTGGTTAATCAGTCACAAGCAACGAAGGGTGGATGTTCAGCCACCAGCCACGGAAACACATTGAATAGGAACCAGTTGGCAAGGTCCAGTATTCAGTCGGAACACACGCGCTATCATAATACGGCCTCCCCGTACGCCACCTCTTCTCATGCACATTATACAAGCTTGGGTCTGCGTTTGGGGTGGAAAAGTAAGGCTTGGCACACGCCAACACCGCTTCTACTTACGGAAAGTGACGTGTAGGTTATAGCAAAATCAGGAAAATGAATAAATCGGCCTGGCTCTGAGACCGTCTCGCGGTAAAGACCAACATTAGACGCAGGTATCCGTCCTAGACACAAGGCTGCGGTCAAGTCGACTGCCCTTGGAGGACTGATGATTGGTCGGTCGCCCACATTCATCAAACAGGCTTTCAGAGTGAAGACCGGGACACTGCGGGTTGCCGCCGCCTGGCTTCAACAAGGAACGAGGACCTGCAAACAAGGCTGAGACAAGCCGCTTGATTCACCCACCACGGACACTAGGGGACGATCACAACTGGCGCCAGGCACCCGAAAGAGGGGACAAGAGTGGGCAAGTTGGCAAGTGCCAAGTGGACAAATGGAGAAGCTGACAAGCCGACACGCATGTGTGGACAGGTGATGTGTGTGTGTGTCTGCCATGACCAGGAAGAAGGGAGTAACAAACACCTGAATGCGTGGGTGGGGGAGTCGAGCACACGTCAATTGAATGCGCCATGGCTTGTGCTAGAGCTGCGCCCAATCGAACGGTGTGGAGCGCCAAGCCTTGGTGGCTGGCATTCCAGTCGATTGAAGGGAGGGTACCAGAGCGTCTAGCGGCTTACACCTTTACTTCGCAGAGAGGGTCATCAATGGTCACATCAACTCCATGAGGGCATGGCCCAGGCGGTGGAAGGGCCGGGAAACGGCTCCTGCGATACAGCACCAGCTCGATCTCTTTGGTGACAGCGCACGGAGTGATCCGTTTCGCTCGCCCTACCGTCTTCCCAACCTTATTCTTTGAACCAGATACGGCAGCGCGTTGTTGTCTATTTGTGGTCGTGGTCCTCGCGTTACAGACCAGTTCAAAAAGAACAAGGGAGCCGGCTACGTGCAATGCATATACATATTCCCCCATTCGATAGTTTCAAAGAAACAGACTCAGTCTTCTTTCCTTGTCCAACAAGCTAAGCCGCAAGGGACCGACCCAGGCACTATCAATAAAAGGAGAAAGAAGACTTCGTTCCACTTGTGTTCTCTTTCATAACCCAAGACGCCTCCCCCTGTCTACCTGGATAACCCCGAGCGTAGTCTACCTTTCTCAAACCCAGATCGTAACTCATCCCTTCCACAGCAACCCCCACTCCCATCTTGTCGCTCCGCAAACATCCGAGCAAAGACACCGCTCGGCATGGAACAGCCAACACCACCGTCACCTGCGCCATCTATCGGAGGTTTCCTTCACCAGCCTTCAAGTATGAGGCCATCCATGAACACATCGCATCCCAGAGACGGCGTGGCCCGCGGATCTGAGTTTTTGGGCTACCCGCGTTTGCAACCAAGACACAGTAGCCCCGACCAGGAGGCCAACACCGTTGCTCGCGCGCACCCTTCTGACTATTCGCAGAATAACTTTGACGTATCCCTGGTATGTTCCTAGCTCCCACATCCGGTGATCTACGTTTGTTAAGGAGACATCGTTCTAACCAGTAACTGCAGGCAGAATATACCGTTGGTCAGGATCCCTTCAACTCTTACGGCCCCCTTCCTGGAGAGTTAGGCTACAGTGTAAGCTTGATGCCATCCTTCCGCAAGAGACAGTCCTAACGTACGTTATCAGATTCATATACCGTATACGCCGGAGGCATCACCTCCAACGCCAAGCCCAGCCAATATCTCCATCAAAACTCGCAGCGGGATGAGTATCGCCAAGCGATCTGCCATTTCGAAGTCGGCGGTAACCAAGGGAGGCCGTGTGCAGAAGAGAAGCAGGGATCAGAAGCAAAAATACTCATCCTCGATCGTCGGAAAGCCTCTTACCCAAATCGCCTTAGACATGCCCCGTCTGCCTGTTGCCGACATGGGGACATTCGTACACCGTTCAGCAGAAGACCGACACTTGGAGACGGCTCGCAATAGGAAATCCGGCCAGATCAAGCGTCCGATGAATGCATTCATGCTGTACCGCAAGGCATATCAGGAAGTAGCCAAGACACAGTGTACCAAGAACAACCACCAGCATGTGTCAAAGGTATGCGGGGCCGGCTGGGCGTTGGAGTCAGCTGAAGTCCACGAGGAGTTCAATGAATGGGCTAGGATAGAGCGAGCCAACCATCAACAAGCACACCCGGGATACAAGTTCACGCCGTCCAAAACCCGCAAGGGCAAACGGGAGAACGAGACAGGGGATGGCGGCTCCGAAGCAGACGACCCAGATTGGGGCACCAGGCGGGAACTTCCACGAAGCATTGATCAACGAGCAAACACCAGAAACGTATTACGACTAAGTGAGACGCCTTCTCTGACATATGACCCGGCGCCTGGGGCTTTAGGGGACCAATCCACGGCGGCCTACCTTGAGATGCTTGGGTATGCGACCCCGCAGCCATCCCAAGTGCTCCCGTATTACCACCCTGTTCATTCATCACCATACGACCCTCATATCCATCAATATCCCCACGCTTTTAGCGAATTTCAGCCCGCTCTGGATAGCAGACACTCATCCCCGAATGTCGAGTATCCTGCCCCGCCACTAGATAACGGCTCTGCGTTCTTGGATAATTACTACCCGGAGGTTACAATAGTTACAGAGACGGCCAATGATGCCTCTTTCCAAGCCGATAGATTGTGTGATGAGCTTCTTCGATTCAACAACCATGCTCTGGGCGCGACTGAGGACTTCTGGCCACATGTAGCCAGCGCGCCTAACATGGCCATAGTGGAATTTGGTGGGACGTCTGAGCACGATAATTATCTTAGAGGCACGGCAAAAGACTGGGAAGTGACGCAGTTGGATGAGCCTTTAGATGAAGCCAGTCAGTTCGAGAGTTGGCTTACACCGACAGAGGATGATTACATGTAATTGGGGAAGATGGATTTTGGCGTTCATGGTTCAGGAAATATCCGGGGGAATGGTGCAATTAGGGTCAGGAAAAGGGTCAGGTTAGAATATATTTGGCGTGCGTTTAGGGTGTACTATTTAAGTGCTCTAGGAGTTAAACGTACCTATGCAATTAGATTGATTTTTGCTCTTTATACCTGCGTATACACAGCCTGAAGTGATGGAGTAATATGTCTTGAGTACAGGTACCTACCCATGCGATCCGCAGCCTACCCGTGGGGAAGGCTTACCTACGGGGGAGGGTGGTGTTTTTTTAAAAGTGTGCCTGGTAAAATAACAAAAGCATGCAGGCATGATGTTACCCCTCTGAGAATCATGTGCGTCGCCAAGGAAATCATGTAGAGCGCGAAAACATCGTGTCTACAGCATTTTGGCAGCTGCCGGCCACTTTCTAAAATCGGGGGTCACCTGCGTGACCTAGAGATTTATAGAAGACTTCATTGAGACGTAGCACGGGGACGGTAGAAAGAGTAACTGATTCACAACGTCTTTTGCAGGTTACCCGACTGAACTAGCTGAGCGATGGCACGAACAAGCAAACCATGCTCGACTGAATGGATCCTGTTCTCCAAATCTTCGAGAGAGTCAGACTCAGAGCACTCAACCTCCTGGACGAGGATAGGGGCACCCCGATCGACCTCAGCGATGACATAGTGAACCATGACACCAGTGCGGCCATTCTCCAGGGTGCCAGCTTGAGCGTCGGTGTGGGCACGGGAAATGGCGCCCGCACCGTCGTACTTGCCTATAACAAAGCTGTGAGAACATTGCAATAGGATGGATGAGATGAGCTAGTAGTAAGGAGACACATACCAGGCATGGCCGGGTGAAGATTAATAACGGGGATTCCAGCAGCCTCGAGAGGGTCGAGGAAGGCCTTTGTGAAGACGTGCATCCAGCCAGCAAGGACAACCATGTGCGGCTTTTCAGCAGCAATCTTGTTGCCCAGATCGGCGTCATAACGAGCTCGAGCCTCGTTGACCTTGTCTGCGTCCTTCTCGCCGGCGGCGTGGTAGCCCTTGTTGACGAGGTTGAAGTACTCGGAGGGCACGCCAGCCAACTCGGCACGCTTGGCCGCATAGGCCGTCTTGCGGTTGACGATGACCTTGGAGACACGGGTGTTGGGAATCCGCCCATCAGCGCAGGCATCGAGAATGGCCTGCAGGTTGGAGCCGTTGCCCGAGGCCATGACGAGGAGCGTGGTTTCGGCCATGACGTTTGACGGTGATCTAAGGCACGGCGTGAGATGCGATGAGGGGATTTCTAGGTGGTCTGAATTGTTCATCCATCAACTTTTCGTTTTAGACTCACGCGCAGCTTTTTGCAGCGACCCTGTGGAGCAGAGCCGACATCCTCCACAGTACCACCTACATTAGGTACTCTTAAAACTTGACGCCTCTATGAAGGTTTAGATGTATATGAGATCTAAGGTTGAAGTCTTATGTAGAGAGCTTTAGTGAGAGAATACCCCATAATTCATTAAATCTTTACTTGTCCCTGAATACGATTTCTAAACAGTGTGTTAATTGCTGCTCTAATTGTGGGAGTGTACGGTGACTTTTGGCCTATGATTTTACCTTAGGCTGGAGTGGGCGGATTCGCTTAGTCATGCTGCCTCCCAGTCCAGCTGCAACCAAGCTCACATCCATGTTCTCAGAGTTGCGATTTGTCCACAAGGATCCCGAATCAACTGCGCAAAACACAACACCACCCAAGCACACAATGACTTGGGTTTCTCGCGCCGTTACCGTCACCGGCCTTGTGCTGCTCGCACATGCGTAAGTCCCAACGTCTTCGGCATGCAGCCCACCTAACCAGGACAACCCAGGTGTTATTCAGCACAAGAGCACTCGGCCATCGCGTCAGCCTCAGTACAGCACGCCGCGGCGCAACAGCTCTCAACACACTCCCTACCGATCGACGTATCCATCGAGGCGCTGGCGGCGACACTGGTCGTGTGCCTAGGACTGGTTATGGGATCCCCGAAGCTTCGACCCATCCGATGGCATGAGTGGGCGGGCAAGATCGAGCGCGAAGGAGCCGCCGGGTTCCGTTCAGGCGGCGGCGAAGTGGACAAGGACTATCAAGGCAACCCCTTTGGTGCACTGGAGACGCGGCCAGGGTTCGTGGATATCCGCAAGCAACGGCGTGACTTTGCGGACTGGGTCAAGTCTGGCAGCAAGCAATGATGTACCATAGGGAGCACCCATCAAACTCCAGTCGGATCTTGCATCTACTGAACGACGAGAACCTATTGCGCAACTATCCTAGCTGCAATGCTGTTCCTCGTTTCATAAATAGTCCTCGGGGCCTCCAACGCCTACGAACTAATGTGCA
Organism: Dactylonectria estremocensis; assembly: GCA_020744375.1. Classification (NCBI taxonomy): domain Eukaryota; kingdom Fungi; phylum Ascomycota; class Sordariomycetes; order Hypocreales; family Nectriaceae; genus Dactylonectria; species Dactylonectria estremocensis. Next base: position 2,312,146 of record JAGMUU010000002.1, on the reverse strand, counting down.
TCAACTGACGACAACATGAGCTCAAAATGCATCAACCACAGGAGCGAGATATCGTACCTTAAGCACCAGAAAGGCTAGGTTACATGCTGAAATAGGTAGAATTAGACAAAGTAGTACTCACAAATCCATTGAATGTATGGCAACCGTTAAGCTCGTCCGCCTCACTGACGTTACCTACCTATGCCGTCGCACCTTCCCTCTTGCCTCAAACACTCACTTTCCCCAACAACACCTCAACTTGTAAGCTACATTGTAAGGCAGGAGCGCTCCAAGTACCTACCTCCCTTAGATACTCAGGTCCACAAAATGTTTGAACATCTTCGTTCCTCTATCTCTTCTACCTCCTTCATCCCCTGAACTGGACGGATGCATTTTGTGCATGCTTTTACAACTCCATCTCACCTTTTGAACCATTACCAGCAAGGCCATATCTACCTAGGTGCACAATATGCCACCCGCTCAGTCTTCAAACGCCTGTGGCTCACGTCAATGGGGCCGAGGGAAAAGAACTGGTGCGAGAGGGGGTCGGCAATACCCACGGTCCAGCCGCAACAGTGCCAGCTCCTCGTCGGCAACGGGCTCAGCCAAGCAAAAAACACCGCGGGGATCCATCCCTACTGCTCAACATCGCCAATCTTCTTCAAGCCAGCCCTTGTTTTCTCGTCGTCTAGGCATTGGTTCACAAGCTGATACACCAACTTCCAGCGCCCCCCTTTCAGGTGAACCAAGCACTGTCGCTCAAGATGAGGGTATCAGGGACAGTAGTCCTGAATCTGTGCTGAATGAGATCATCATGGCCATCGACATACGAGAAAAAGACACCATTGGTTGCGCATATTTTGCAACAGCAGAAGGTATTTTACAGCTTGCAGAGGATATTCCCATGGCGAATACGGACATCGCCGAACAGTTTCTGATTCACGTTCAACCTACTACCCTGCTCATTTCGGCCAGAGCTCCTGAAGACTTTCAGAGGTTTTTTGAAAAGCAGTGTGCTTCCCTAGATGAGGGTATGTAATAGCGCGGTCGAGCCTCGACAACGAAGAAGAGCCGCTAAACCTTCACAGTAGGGACATCCCGTGGTGTTGTCTTCCGTGGTTTACAATCGTCCGAATTTTCCCTCGATTCAGCTCATGAAAGGCTGCTCAACCTCCAACTCGACCATTCACACTCGGTCAAGGCGATTTTCTCGAGTGGTATTGACAATAGCTCCCTCGACGGCGGTGCTGATCAGGCAGAAGGGGACATGCTGCAGGAATCCCGAGTATTCAAGTCTTTACGCTGCGGCGGATCTATCAACATTAGCAGCCATGCTTCCGTTGGTCGTTCTAAGAGGTACGGTGTTGATTTCAGGGGCTGACACTTGTTAGGTCGGTTGCGCTGGTGCTGTCTTGGGCGATCTCCACCGTCGTCGATCTATTGGTTTCCTACCTGATGGACAAGTCGCAGGCGCTGTTTTCCGTATCCAATCGATGAAAATGTTCTCACTCTCAACTTACATGTTCGTCAGTTCTGATGCTCTCTTATCTCTCCAACTTGTCCAGACAGAACTTCACCCAAATAGCCAAGCTCTAGGCTCCAATCCGAACAAAGGTAGCGCAAAGGAGAGTTTATCGGTCTACGGCCTTTTCCACTATCTAGCATGTACACCTCAGGGTCGAGCACATTTGAGACAATTGTTCCTCCGCCCAGTACTTGACATGGGGGTCATTGGGGAGAGGCAGAGGACGATCTCGGCATTCCTCCAACCAGACAACGCAGACAACCTCGCCCAAATCACGTCAATCCTACGCAAGATCCGAAATATCAAAACTACTTTTGTGCAATTAAGAAAGGGCGTCGAATATCCCACCGCTGGCCAGTCCTTCGACAAGGGTGTGTGGGCTACAATTCAAAACTTCACGGCTCAAGCATTGAGACTGAGAGAAACTGTGGCATCACTGAATGCCTGTTCTGGCCTTGAAATAGTTGACAAGGTAATTTCCCCACAATCAGCAACTTCTTAGAAAGGAATGTGTTGACGTCTAGGAATGCAGCTTCTTGACGGTCTACATCTTGCCAACCTCGTTGCGGTTGGTGACATGATCGACAAAATCATCGATTTTGACCAGTCTAAGACTCGCCATCGATCATCTGTCAAAGCTGGAGTTGATCCTCAGCTTGACGCACTCAAAAGGACATACGATGGGATGGATAGCTTCTTGACTGAAGTGGTCAATCACATGAACCGAGAGCTACCAGAATGGGCAACGCAGTATGTCAGATCTTGTATCTTTCTACCCCAAATCGGGTTTCTCACTGTCGTTGAGCCGAACCCAGACACCGGAAATGGCCGTTATGAGGGAGAAGGCACAGCCAGTGGTATGTGGGAGAAGCTTTTCGAGGCAGAAGGAGCAGTGTGCTACAAAAACAGATACATGAAAGAACTTGATGAGGAGTATGGAGACATGTACTGCCAAATCGGAGGTGAGAAACTCCATTGCCATTCCTTCGCCCATACTAAAACTAGCAAGACAGGGAGGTCGAAATCATTCACGGCCTTGCCAACCGAATTCTAGAACACGAGGATGTGCTTGTGTCTTCTTCGGATATCTGTGGCGAGTTCGATGCGATCATGGCCCTGGCTTTGGGCGCGGATAAGTACGGATGGCGAGCACCTAAGATAGTCGAGGAAAGCGTGCTTCAGATTGAGGGCGGACGCCACCCTCTGCAAGAACTCGTTGTGCCGTCTTTCGTGCCTAACGATTGCCATCTCGCATCGGGATACTTCTATGACAGCCCCGAAAACATGGAAGTGCCACAAGCCTTAGTCTTAACCGGACCGAACCATTCAGGTAAAAGCGTGTATCTCAAGCAGGTGGCCATCATCGTCTATCTCGCGCACCTCGGAAGCTTTGTGCCTGCTGCTCAAGCCACGATCGGTCTCGCAGACAAGATTTTAACATGCATGTCAACCAGAGAGAGTATATCTGGGTTTGAGAGTGCGTTTGCCAGAGACCTAAAGCAAGCGGCATTGTCAATGAGATGCTCTACATCGCGAAGCCTCATCCTAGTCGACGAGTTCGGGAAGGGGACCAACGCGGATGACGGATCAGGCTTGCTAGCCGCGTTATTGGATCATTTCATGGCCTTGGGTCTTCATTCGCCACGGCTCTTGATAGCAACCCATTATCACGAGATCTTCGAAGGTGGTTACTTACGAGGACACAAGGGCATGTGTTTGGCTCACCTTGATGTGAGAGTGAACTGGGATGCGCCACAGGCTGAAGACCAAGTGACATACCTTTTCAGTATGGCTTATGGCCACAGTACGTCGAGTTTTGGGGGTAAGTGTGCGGCGCTGAATGGTGTTCCAAGCGGCGTTGTCGAGCGTGCAGACGCAATTGCGTTGCTTCTCGCACAGAATGAGGATCTTGGAGCGATCTGCACTCGGCTTTCATCACAAGAGGAACAGCAACTGGATGTGGCAGAAAGGACAGCACGGCGGCTTCTAGGGGAGATGTTTGGTGAAGGTAGCGGTAACCTGGGCAGGGGGGCCAGAAAATCTGTCAAGAGTGCGTTGCAAGACATACTCTCAGAATGACTTGATGTCTGCCTCGCAGGCCATTCTCAGGCGTACATTTGCACTGAGAAAGGGGACCAGGGGCTACTCGTCAGATTCAACGCCAAAGGTCCCGCAAAACTCTACTATCCTCAGCTACCCTGCCCGGCAACCTCCATACCCTAGGCCTTGCCATCACCACCGCTTCACGTCGTCGACGTTGCAACAATGGGCGTAGCATTCATCGTGGCTATTTTCATGCTGCGACCCATTGGTTCAAAAATGATCCGAAATATATCCAATTGGGGGTTACTATATACAACCGAATCAATTGATTCGAAATTGAACCACGCCGAATGCTTGCTTGCTGAACCAGATGCCGAGTTATCGAATCGACAGCTAAATCTTCGTAAATGCAATCCTGATGAACGAGAGTATCTCCTCGAGCTTGACCGTCCTGTAGTCGCCATGATCCAAACACTGTAGCGCAATGGACCCTCTCCCAACTGTCGGCCATCAATAGGACTTCTATATCATGTCCTACTATTGAGCCAGCAGCATGCTCAACAAGCGCATCATGCACAATGCGACCCCAGTAGAGAAAATAGAAGACCCGGTACAACTCAGTGTTCCAGGTCAAGTACGACGTATCGTGGGCACCAACCAACTGTACCCATAGATGACACTGGCCTGCCTCAAAAGCAATCTGTGACTGCCTTCGCTTAGACAACAAGATTGAGCAGCCCAATAGCTATGCTGAAGCCTGCTGCGAAGAGATCAACTCTAACAGAGAAAGAAGCAGCAGATCCAAAGTCCGAGCACTTAGTATCCTCGAGATCCGAGCAAGCTCTGGAGCTGAGGCTCGAACAGATGGCGGTAGCAGAAGTGCCCAGCCCAGAGCCATCTGCCTCGACCGTGGTCCCTCCTCCGCCCGGCACAGCAATGGTCACGCCAAATGAGCCGCTATCTCCAAGGGCCGTTATACAAGCATCGTAGTTGTCTGAGCAGGCATCGACGGCAGAGTTGCAGGAATCGCTGTCATCGTATGAGGTCGGGGCGATCGGGAAGGAGAAGTATGAATTGGAGACGTAGGACGCTATCGCGGTAGGATCACCGGTGGCCGAGGCCGGAGCTGTTCCGGTACAGACAGCGCTGCAGAGAGGTCAGTATTGCACCGAGTGCGGATGCGAGGACGGGAAGCTGCACTCACCCGGAGGGACAACAGGCCGGGTCATTGTTAGCGTCGAGTGCGCATGCCTGTCCATTCTGGCAACAAATGTCGCTAAATTCGGCCCCGAGATCATCGGAACACTGGAACGTGTTTGAGGGACATGAATCAGCCCTCCTGAAGAGGAACGAGGCTGCAGGCGCATAAGTCACAGTCGATGTCGCAGCAGCAATGACGGCCATAGCTGAGGGTAGCTGGCCAGCAAGCAGCGCCAGCGGTAGCCAGCTTTGGCGGATCATGATGACGGTGTCGCAGGATGGGGCCAAAGAAGCAAGCGGCGGATGTGTTTAGAAGATGTCAACGGAAATTGTATGCACTCAGGATGAGGTGAGGAGAGAGATGTTTGCGAGTGGCCAAGTCAGGCAGACAAGAACCATTGGGTGCTAGGTACGGCAGCCGGGGTGGGTTTTTTTCGTCTCTGGCGGCCGTCTTGGCTCCGAAGCAGGGTTCTGGGACACGGCCCGGTGAGTGGGGTGGTTGTGGTTGAATGCTTGTCTCGCTGTCACATCCTGTAGCAGTGCATGGTTGTGCAGGCTTTGGGCTCCTTAGCTGCTCGGTCGGCTCAGCCTAGACCTGGGATACGAGAGGTGACAGGCGTGGAATGATGTCATTGGTGGTTGGCACAGTTGACCGAGCAACCCTGCCTCCACAGCCCACCAAGCAACCGCCCCAGGGTCCGTTCGATGCCTCCTAGTCAACCCTTAGTCTGTTGGTGGTTAATAAGGTGCAGAATCGCTTCATACGAAGTACATCTTTAAAGGCAGGGCGAATAATATGCATACAAGGGCACCCTGTCCTACCATTAACCATCATCAGTGCCCCCGGACATGGGCCAAGATCTGCCTCAACCTATCCAATGCCTTCGTTTCCGGTGCACGATCGGGGACGGCTTCGGTGGAAGCCAACCCCTCCACCTCACGCCGAGCCTCTGCTACTAGAGGTTCGAGATCGCCCCAGACGTGATCGGTGTAAGAAGAGAGCACATCGCTCCATTGATGGAGCCAGATGTTTCGTGCCTCGTCTATGTTCCTGGTTCCCAGGTGGAGCTCCGCGTCCTCGGCCGACGCACCCGGCTGGTGGAGAAAGTCCGGGGTGAAGTTGAGCATGTCCTCCCAACTGGACTCGGGATGTGTTGAGTCGAAGAGGGCCTCTCGAAGCTTGGCCGCTGCCTCGGGAGTTAGGTTGTTGTCGTCAGGTGTGTCACTCCGGGCTCCAATAAGAACCTGGTCGAGCTCGTCGGAAGGGCCATTAAGTAGATCGATGACTGCTGCACCATCGACGCTCTCTTGCTTGGTTATTGATGAATCCTGTTGTCTTGGCGGTAGACTGTGATGCTGTTCGAAGTCCAAAGAAGATCCAGACCCAACAAAATCACTGAAAGCTCGAGATGCCGTGCTAGAGTCCAATGCCGTTTGCGCTCTTATAGATTCGCCCATTCGCGCTGAGTGTAGCCTATGCGAAGATGCTTCACCCGCCATTGATGAGGCCCTGTCAATGTTGCTAAAGCTCACTGTGCCCTTTTCCCCAACTTGCTGGCTAGCAAGGTCAGGACCGCCTACCACCGCGTTGAGCGCCAATCTTCCAGATGCTTGCAGACGATCGGTTATGGGCCTAGAGGCTTCACTAGATGTGTCTGTATCCTTGCCCTTGGTATTAATGTGCGCTCTGCTGTCGCCCTTCGGCGCATTGTTTCCGGGACTGTCGTGTTCTCCCATTGTGAGAAGATCCACTTATCGACAGTGTGGGGTCGCAGGAGTGGTGAGTTGAGTGGTGACGGAATTGAGGAGAGAGAGTTGAAGATGGTTCGTACGATGTAGATTTGGAGCAGAAACTAGAGGGTGGTGGTATCGACGAGCTAGATTTAAATATAGCCTATGAGAGGCTAGCTTGTCGCCGAGGTGAACTGAAGCCGACGTAGCTTCTCGCGCATGCGCGAGGGTGAGCGGACGAGCGGGTGCGGATCCGGCCGGGTTCTGCTTGTGAGGCCTGTGAGGCCGAGGTCGACGACTTGTTGAGGTGCCAAAAGGCATGAATTCGCACATGCTTGCTTACCCAGTCAAGGAGCTATATGCTTGCACCGAAAGCGGACAATCACCATCCCACGTGCCGACCTACCTTGCCTGGCCACCTGCCATCCTCTCGTGGATAGGGAGCTGATGACGGTCCACCCGGGTCACCCGGCTGCCGGCTCGTCCTGTTCTGTGCTTCAGGTAGCTCGGCAGGGCCTGGTTTGCGGTGGGCGAGGTAAGGTGAGATAGCTAAGGTGAGGTAAGGTAAGGTGACGCGAGGACTCACTTGGAGTTGGGTCAGGTTGCTCTGCGCTGTATTTTTAGTGGAGGGGCTTCACCCCGCCGTTACTTCTGCCCAGCCCACCTGGAAGCACCTGAGGGTATTGGGAACCAGCAAAGTGGAGCCAAACAGCAGCCTCAGCAACTCAGGCTTTCAGAGATGGAAAAGTTAAGGTGGACCCCAGAGCAGCTACGACGGTGGGGGAATTTCACCTCCTCTTCAACCTTCACTACAGGGCTTCGTCCAGGTGGCACAGGCAGCTCCAGCACCCCATCGCGGCACCTGGAGTGAAAGCGTCCAGGCGGGGCACGCACCAGCGAGCTACCCTGTGGAAGGTAGGTACCTAAAGTGCCATACCAACACAGAGGGCATCCAGGTACCCTTCCGTGTTAACCAAAGACGGACATGCTCTCAGCAATCTGAACCCATATTCGTAGATGCGGCGGTCCAGTCGTACCAAAGCACCAGACCCATCCAACCACAAAGCACCCACCCCATAAGTTACCGTACCTCACACCTCATCGAGCACACGCACCAACCCCATCACACCTGTCCCGTCCCATCCCAAATCAAACTTGCACCTCACCCTTGGGCCCTGCTGCGTCACATCCCTCGCCCCAAACTCGTCCTCTCGCCCATCTCTCGCTCGCCGCGGCATCCCTTGGCCTTCATCCTCGCTCAGCTCTCCCTCTTCCATGCGGTCCTGACCGACATCCCGATCGCCTCTCCGCCTTGCCGCCTTGCCGCCTTGCCGCCACTCTGCGTCGCTGCCGCTAGCTCTGCTGCCCTCGCGCCCGCCGCCCGCCACCCACCTCACCTCAACCCACCAACGACCACCTCGAAGACAGGCCGACCTGCATCATCCATTCTCACCACCACCACCAACATCACCTTTCCGCCTCCCGATCGTCGCCCGTCGCCTGTCCCCGCTGCTGGACGCTGATAAACCTGCAGACGGTATTGACATCGACGACATCAAAGACTTCCAACAACGACACTGCCCGCCTCTTGCAACACCAAGCGTGTCCTACTGTAGCTCTCCTCCCAACCTGCCGACTCTCACCTTCCATCTTGCCCACGCAAGCTCCGCCTCTCACCTCCCGCGAGCTGCCGTGGTTCATCCCCCTCTCTGGACCCCCGCCATCCACAGACTTTCTTTCGCCTTTCTTCTCGACTTCTCTAGATCCCCGCCCGCAGCCCTTCTAGTCCCCCGCTATCATTGCTCCCCAAAATGGTCGATAGCGAAGCGAACTCCCCCACGTGGAAGTTCACTCAGTATGCTTCCACCACCCCACCCAATTTATTTATTGTCTTCATCATGCTAAGTTCACGCTCGCAGGTGCTTTGGCGACAAGGGCGATGTCGAGGATATAACTGAAGGTACACATCTACCGCTCTCCCTTCGTTTTGACTTGGACATGCTGACCGCCCTCCTCCCCTGCTGTAGCCGACATCATCTCAACGGTCGAGTTCGACCACACTGGCAACTATCTCGCCACGGGAGACAAAGGCGGACGTGTTGTATTGTTCGAGCGAAACGAAACTGTGCGTCTCTACCTCCAACTGATTGTCCGGCTGCAATCAGCTCCTCCTTTGTCCCGCCATCGTCGGCATCCTCTATTTCCATGACCACCCTGTCCCCTTCAACATCATCTTGCTCGTTTCATTTGTCATCTCTAACATTTCGATAGAAAAAGACTTGCGAGTACAAGTTCCACACCGAGTTTCAATCCCACGAGCCCGAATTTGACTACCTAAAGTCACTTGAGATTGAGGAAAAGATCAACAAGATCAAGTGGTGTCGCCGACAAAACTCCTCCCACTACTTGCTATCCACCAACGACAAAACGATCAAGCTGTGGAAAGTGTTTGAGAAGTCGCTCAAGGTGGTGGCCGAAAACAACCTCTCTCATGATGTAACTCCTGGTAGTCTCGCCGGTGGTGGTGGTGCTCCTCGACCCCTCCCCGCCCACCAGTTTCGCAATGCCGCCGATTTGAAGTTGCCTCGACTCACACATCACGATACCGTCGTCGCCGCCGTGCCACGCCGAACCTACGCCAACGCACATGCCTACCACATCAACAGCATTTCTGTCAACAGTGACGGCGAGACGTTCATCAGCAGCGATGATTTGCGCATCAATCTGTGGAACCTCAACATCCAGGATCAGAGCTTCAACATTGTCGATATCAAGCCTGCTAACATGGAAGAGCTGACCGAGGTTATCACAGCTGCTGAATTCCATCCCATGAGCTGCAACTGGTTCATGTACGCTAGTTCAAAGGGCACGATCAAGCTTGCCGACATGCGAGAGAGCGCACTGTGCGACCAGCACGCGAAACGTTTGTATCCCCAATCTCCCGCACACACATGGCAATCCCTCAGAACTCCGGCTGACACCCCTGTGTAGTATTCGAACAAGAGGAGGATCCGTCTTCAAGGTCCTTCTTTTCCGAAATCATTTCGTCCATCTCCGACGTCCGATTTTCGTACGATGGCCGATATATCCTCTCCCGCGACTACCTCACCGTCAAAATCTGGGATATCAACATGGAACGACAGCCCGTCAAGACGATACCCATCCACGAACATCTGCGCCCGCGACTGTGCGACACATACGAGAATGACAGCATATTTGACAAATTTGAGGTTGTCTTTTCGGGCGATGCCAAGAACGTCATGACAGGTAGCTATAACAACAACTTCATGATTTACCCGTCAGACCCCGACAAGGAGGTCGAGGTCGTTCTCCAGGCGGACAAGTCAGCATTCAAGGCGAAGAAGGTTGGAGTGCCTACCCCCATCAACGCGACAAGCCCGACATCTACCAATGGCAGCAAGAAGGGTGGCTCACGGGCAGGAAGCCCCGGCGGCCAAGGCCAGAGGATGCGAAAGGAGACGGATGCGGACCAGATTGACTTTAACAAGAAGATCCTGCACATGAGCTGGCATCCGTTCGAGGATAGTATCGCTATTGCAGCGACAAACAATGTGAGTTGCAAAAATGCACGGTACTCATAGGGACGGTGGCAGCTAACATGATGGCAGCTCTTCGTCTTCTCGGCGCTCTAGATTAGGACACGGCGTTCATCTTGCAGGTGAGGGAGCGTGGGGATTCAATGGGTGATTTGCCAGGAGGGAATGCAAATTTGAAAGACCAGGGCGGGCTCCGTGGCGGTTGATGGAAGCCGGACTCGCCCTGCTCAAGACAAGACCAAGGCAATATCCCTATTATGCACAGCGAGGGGTTACGGACCATGCGCAGGCTACTATACTTAGAAGAGACCCAGACCGGCGGCACTATGTCGACGAATTCATCGTGGAGACGATGGCAAGGGAAGGGCCCTGACCAGGTCGGAGAGAGGATGACGTCGTGCCAATCAGCCTACACGGGCGGATGGACGCGTGAGTAGCGGAGGCAAGTGTATGGGACGGCGTTTGCTCGCCGCTTGTAGTTGAAACCAAACAAAGAGAAGAGACTATTTGAGAATCAAAGACGAATGCCACTCATCCAACGAAGAGAGATGATGTATTTTGCCCGACAGTATTGCAGTTTATAGTGCTCACAGTTGAGGATTCCAAGTCAATTTCTTCCCGTGATCAGATTAGCTCAATGTTTAACGCAACAGGTTTGCGCTCTCGTCATAATCTAAGCTAAAGCTATTGATTAGTTGGACAGCTATTTGTTGGTATTGAGTGCTGAGTCCTCTGTAGTGGAAGCTAGGAGACAAGCCCACCCCATAGCTGATTGCAGTAAGATGTATGAGAGTATTCAGAAGTTTCCAGGTTGGTTCAACGTTGCTGATTCTTTGCTACCCAGGGAGAAATAATAATAAAAAACACGCCAGGCAAACTTGATATTGCTACGTCCACGATAACTGAGGCGAGCGCTACTGCGTGCCTGGATACCTGCCTTGCGTTTCCCCAAGCTCTGATGGGAAGTTCGGGAGGTGGGGTGAGTTGGCAAATATGTAGATCTCCCGACACGACACTCTTCCGGTAATTACCCCTTGTTTCAGTATCACCGCCCAAATATCAAGTCTCATGCATGTGTGTTCTTGTTCAGTCTACCACGCGGGGCACACCTCCGTACCTTGTTGATCTAAAGAAGCTAGTATTACGAATAGGTGGTGACGGTGATTAGCTGTCAATACAGCTGTTGGGGCCCCTGCCTGGTCGAGTTCAATAGTGACCAGCTACAGGCTGCTTTCAGTAGTTCAAGCCTTCAAGGTTGCTGCTACACACGGCTAGCTGCCCTGGCTATCTGGGTGTGGTGCCGCGCTAGTTCGCGTGTCCTCTCAGGGCTGGGCCGGGCTGGGAGCATCCGAGTGGCACAACCGCACCTCACCCACCAGCTGACCTACCCGGTAGGTACCGGGGTACCTGCTAGCGCCCTAGGCCCTCTGCACAACTCTGGCCTTTATAACACGAGGCGCTTGTACATTGTACCTCGGCTTGCACCTCGCTTCATTCTCTCTCCAATCTCATGCCGTCTTCGTGTGACCTGGTCTTACTTGGTCTGACTTATTAAGACGCAGGCAACTTCGACCTGCAGCATCGCCGTCCTAAAGGACCACCTTACCAGCACACCCACTGTTCAACCCATCCCTGCGGGAGCCATCTCCATGTCGACGTCCGCCCTCCGAGAGAGAAAGGCGACCAAGGCCCCAGACATGACCCGTAGCGATGATGCCCATCGGAACGCGATTGAGCTGGAGCTGGAGTCTGGGCCGTCTTCCTTGGCCCAGCGTTTCGCTCGCGAGATGGGCCCCTCGCTGTTTTCTGCCATGACCATGCTGGGCCTCATCTTTGGTGGATGCTGCTCCAACGTATGGCCCCCTTGGGAAGCCAGCAGCTTCTGTCTTGGCAAACGCGTGATGAATACATGGGCTGACATGATTGACAGGTTTACGCACTGGAAGCTATAGTCAAGTGAGCGAGAGCCCTTCCTTCTTTCTCTCGGAATTCCATGCTAACCTATATCAGTTACGAGCCATCAAGCGGCATGTCTATTCTCAAAACTGCTCATCTCAGGGGAGCCCAGCTGACCAACATCACAGGCACTCTCCTGACCTTTGTGCAATTCCTGTTTGTGGCTGTTACCGGCTTCATCGCGCAGTTCGACTGGAAGAATCCCTACTTTATTGCACCCAACAAGGTCCCGATCCGCCGCTGGATGATCAACATTGTGCTCTTCTTCACAATTAATGTTCTCAACAACCATGCCTTTAGCTATGACATCTCTGTCCCAGTCCACATCATCCTACGTTCTGGCGGTAGCATCACCACCATGGCCGCTGGATATCTCTTTGGCAAGAAGTACACTCGCGCGCAGATCTTGGCCGTCGTTTTGTTGACGTTTGGCGTCATTCTGGCTGCGTGGTCAGATTCTCAGGCCAAGGTAAGTCGTCAAACGGCCTCCACCATCTGCTTTCCTGCTCTTTCTTCTAACATGGTATGTTCTTATCAGGAAACAAAGGAGAGCAGCGGGCGTCCGGCTTTCAGTACTGGGCTTGTGATTCTCTTCGTTGCGCAAGTCCTCTCGGCTATCATGGGCCTCTACACCGAGGCTACGTACGCCATTTACGGGCCCCAGTGGAAGGAGAATCTCTTCTACTCCCATGCCCTCTCCCTGCCTCTTTTCTTCCCTTTCTTCCCATCAATGACCCGTACTATGGCTCATTTGTTGCAGAGCCCGCCTCTCCAGATGCCCGGCCTTTTCAGCGTTGTCTTCAACTTGGTTCCGGTCCCGAGCCAGTTGGTGTACCTCGCCACCAATGTGTTGACTCAGTACGCCTGCATCCGTGGTGTCAATCTCCTGGCCGCACTCTCCACGGCACTGACTGTGACCATTGTTCTGAACATCCGGAAACTGGCGAGCCTTCTCCTGAGCATCTGGTTATTCGGCAACCGTCTCGCACCTGGCACTTTGCTCGGCGCCATTGTGGTCTTTAGTGCCGGAGGTTTGTATACCATGGGAACGAAGCGAAAAGTGGAGGAGAAGACGGTGAGCCATGTACGAGAGGAGAAGACGAGCTGATAGATGATTGCACGGTTGTCATCCAGATTTGCGTTTGACGTGTTGATATAGAGGAATGACCCGTAGAAGGGTTTACAGTCCCGGTTGTTATATGCACTCTAGAAAATGAGTGGACGAGTGTACGAAAAAAATAGATTTATAGAAGGATGCTGCTCGAGTGGCTAAAGGACGAATCGGCTAGTCGTATCCAATCATGACACATTGTATCGCACTCATTTCTCGGACTTTAAGCCATGAAAGCTGCGGTGTTAGATGGAGGACATTGACGACTTGAAGCAGGGGCACTGCCTGCTTATTGCAGACTTGTCTTGGTAGGTATTTGTGGAAACACAACAATTTAGTCCAAGCCAGCTTATTCGATGTGTATCCATTGACGGTGTTGAGACTGAAGATGTTGACTCAGGAAGTCAAGAAGTGAAGACTGCTTGCATAATATGAATGGTAAGAGATTGTTGACTTGATGAGACCCGAGGTTAGGAGTTAAAGTCCATCGCCAGGTCGACTATACCAAGTTGGAGATGTCATTGCCGGTGGGAGCCAAATCGCCGAACCGCGGTGGGCTGATCAATACGGATGATCAACCGCTCGTCCTGCTGTCTAAACTGTAACCATCGCGAAGTCCACTTTTCTCCAAATCTCCAAACCTGGCTAGAGCAGTGGGGTGGAGAGAAGTGAGCATCTTTTCGAAGACGTCGATCTGAAGTTATTGGCATGGAGCCGATGCCCACCGGGATGGGGTTTTGATACGTTGTTACAAGTTCCGGTGGGAGAAAATGCCACCGTCACACAAAAGCTGCCAGGGGACCTGATCAGGAGATGACTCCCACCGGAGACTCAGGCTGAATCAACTTGTTGGTACGGTTTTGGGTAGAAGATGGTAGGATGGGCATTTGGTTGCGGGGGATCGTCTCCCACCGGGCTGGCATTGTATTTGAGGGGCATATGAAGGTAGTTGTTAACGCCCCCAAACAACGAGATGCTGACGGAAGGCCATTGCATCTGAAGCATTCGAATAACTCGGATCATCCAAAACATTTCACGAGACCCGAGCATTTTTGGCCAAAGACACCTTGACTATGGCGCACCCACAAGTCACCTTTCGTGAGACAACCTTCACGGGCAAGTCGCTGCTCTCAACTCGGCGAGCAACCGTCTCGCGTTCTACTGTTCGTGCTCAGCTTCAACAAATTCGATCCACTGGTCGATATGAGTGTTTTACGCTCAAGTGGCACCCCATCTACGAAGATAAGTCCATGTGGCCTGTGCCATTCCATCTCTTCTGGGACAGTGACATTGCGAAATGGATCGAGGGTGCCTGTTACTTCTTGGCGGAAGAGTATGATGCCGAAATCGACAGCACAATTCGCGAATTTGTCGATATGATCAGGGGAGCGCAGAAAGAGGATGGCTACCTGAATGTGCACTACACTGTTGTAGAGCCCGAAAAGAGGTGGTCCAACCTCAGGGATATGCATGAACTGTAAGAGACATCATCCTGCAAGAGGTATTCGTCATTGACTTGGATTTCAACAGGTATAACGCTGGACATCTTATAGAAGCTGCAATTGCTCACAGGAACTATTATCGCAATGACTTGCTGATGGCGCCCATTCAAAAGTACGTCAGCCTCATCAGCAAGCAGTTTGGACCAGGCCAGGACCAGGTTCACGGCTACCCAGGGCACCCGGAGATCGAGCTCGCCCTTTTCCGTCTCTACTCGGCCACTGGAAGCATTGATGCTTTTGAGCTGGCCAAGTACTTCTTGACTGAGCGCGGAAACCCGACCGGGCAGGACGGAAAGCATTACTATGACTGGGAAATGGAGAAGAGAGGCGACGAGCCGTGGCTGCGGCCTGATGCCTACCCGGAGAACCGAACTTATTGGTACTGTCAAGCTCATGTTCCTATCGTGGAACAGCCCACTATCGAAGGGCATTCTGTCCGAGCCGCCTATCTCCTCACTGCCGTTGCCGACATGATCCATCTGTCTCAGGCCGACAACCGACTGCTGGACGGCTCCTCAGTCTGGTCCCAGGCTCTCCAAAGGCTATGGGACAACATGGTCGAGAAGAAGATGTACCTAACTGGAGGCATCGGCGCCATCAAGCAATGGGAGGGCTTCGGAATCGACCACTTCCTCCCGCAAGGCACAGACGAGGGCGGGTGTTATGCGGAAACGTGCGCCTCTATCGCCGTCATGATGCTCGCCGAACGCCTCTTGCACCTTGACCTGGACGGACACTACGCCGACATTATGGAGCTGTGCTTGTACAACAACATCATGACGTCCATGAGTCTGGACGGCAAGACGTTTACGTATGCAAACCAGCTCGCCAGCTCCGAGACGGACAAGAGCGAGCGCCACGAGTGGTTCTGGTGCGCGTGCTGCCCACCAAATGTGTCCCGCCTGTTTGGGAGTCTTGGTGGGTATATTTGGGACTATGGCTCCGAGGGAGAGACTGCTTTCATCAACGTGCACTTATACACGGGTGCGAAAGTCACATTCGATTCCAACGGAACCCCCGTTACGCTGGAGCAGAAATCTAACTGGCCGTGGGAGGGTAACATCATGTTCAAGCTCTCATCCCCTTCGGCCATGCAAACCACGATCCGCCTGCGGCTGCCGGGGTGGTCCAAGGGATCATTCATCCTGACGCCATCTCCTCAGCCGGGAACAGTGGAGGTAACGAATGGTTATGTCTGCCTCGACCCAGCGTATACCACGGAAAATCCTTGCTTCTCCCTACAAGTCGGCGGGTTCGAACCGCGTTGCCTGTCGCCGCATCGATACACGAACCAACGGACACTGACGCTCGCTCGGGGCCCTATAATCTACTGCGTCGAGGATGTCGACAACATTTGGGAGAAGAACCACTTCAAAGACACGTACTTTCGGACGGACTCGCATGTTACCGAGCAAAAGTGCAAGGATGAAAAGACAGGCGAGGAATACGTAGCCCTGCACAGTGTTGGTTGGAACCGTCCGGGAACGAGCGGGGCTTCCTCGGCGACCGGGGAAGAATCCGGCGAAGCGAGAGAGCTGGTTTTTATACCCTATTACTTTAGAGCCAACAGAGGAGGCCAGGGGCACATGAGGGTAGGGCTACTCAATGGGGGCGACGAGTCTGGTATCGTGTTTCCAGAACGAAGGAAGGATTCTTAAGCCTCACTGTGCGTAACCCTTTTCAAGCCACGAGTAGGGAAGGAATGCCGAGCGAGGATGAATTGCAAGCGAACATGCGCGGCGCGCAAGGGATGAGTTCCTTGAGAGGCTGGGTCGAGGTGCAAAGGACGGTATAGCTGAAGATAGAGAATAGGCAATAAGGAGGCGTGGGTGTTATCAAAATCCACGGCAAGCTTCCGAGGTCTAAGTCAGCGACGTGGGCATCTCATCGAAAACCAAGATGAGCGGCGTGTACTCGTTTAATCCAGAAAGCGCGATGATTAAATGGCATCATTCGCGAAAATATGGCCCGAAATCCTTCTCAGTGTAGCAAAATCCCGGGTTTTGCTGGGATCATCTCCAGATTCGTTGACAGGCATGCGTATCGGTACCGCAGCCAGATCTGAAGCAGCGCTGTCTTGGAGCCGCTGTTGACTCGTGGCTGCAGAAAACAACGGCTTTTGGTCTGGAGCGCAGGCTTCCAAACATAGTAGGAGTTAGACCAGATGCCCCTGACGAACGGAGCCGCAGCATGGATGAATTTTTCCTTCCCCCTGTACCTTGCGTTTTGATCCCCTTGTCGTCTTTCATCCAGCTCCCCGGAAGCAACGTCGCAATGTCTCGACATCTGTCAGTGTCAGGACGGGATCAAGCGGCCAGGGATCTCGAGTGCGACGTCTGAGCATTGTTAAGCAGCGCCCGCTGAGTGCGTCTTGTTGGCGAATCAGTGAGGCCATGCCCCCATGTTGGGGTGCTGGGCTGAGTAGTAAGCCCACACGCATGCAACACGAGCCAGCATCCTCCGCCGCAGCCCTTCAAGGCTCTCTCACCACATGCTATGCCGATGTGATGACGAAGCGTCAGGGGTGTCATTTGTGAAGAGCTTCGGAGAGGAGCTGGTTGCGGGATTTGTCAAGGATTTTGGCTTGGAAAAGAGACCTGAGGCTTGCGGGCTAGGGCTGTAGATGATGCAGACGGATAGAGGTGATTGGGACGATGGAGATGATGTAGACGATAGGTGCTGGGCAGGCGTAGACGATGCAACCGTTGGCCCCGCCCCCGGACTTCTGCCCCATGATCCTTCCCCAGAGCACCCCGGAGGACTTCACGGAAGATCCCCGCAAAATATGTCGATTAATTTCGACACGATACCCTCGTTGGTGCGCATCCAGCCTCTTGCGTCGAGGTGGGTGCGGAGCTTTGCAGCGTTGCCCCAAGCACCATGAACGGCCCGCGAGTGGCGTCGCCCATCATTCAGCCTGTAAAAAGGCGACCAGGTATTACTTACGCATCTGCAGGGGCGCCAATCATAGCGAGCTTCGAAATGCCTCTGACAGGGCCTCTGGCAGGCTTGATCCTTTGCATACCACATGGCGTATTCGAGGGATGCCTTGGGATGCTTCGGGATGGATTGGGATGCACTTGGATACAAATCAGGCAGAATGGAGTTTCACGCATCGCACCCGTTGGCTGCGGCGTGGTACATGGTGCACCTTTGATCGCCCACGCATATATACTGTATCCTGCGCCGACCAACCCAAGTTTGGGGGTTTGTGAAGTGGTTTCTGCGATTTCGTTTGCTTGCCCGCCCGACAGTCGGTCGTCTGACAGTCTGACCAGAGTCCGGACGTGTGATCCAACAATGTCTGAAGTCGACCTGACCGTCTATTTCCAGTCCAGCTGGGCCATCCTCAGCACCATTGGAATAGGAAATGTCCTCTTCGGCCTGACCGTTGTTGGCATCACCAGCCTCTCTGCCGTCTCCCTCATCCCCATCGTCGTGTCCGCCGCCGGTGCCATCGCAAATGGCTTGTGCTACTATTACAACTTTGGCGATTATCCTGTCGTCAACTCGGCCGCTGCTTCGGCTGTTGCCGACATTATGTGGATGGTATGTTGACGTTGTTCGCTGTCGACTTCGATTCGTCCTCAATTGTCCTCGATTCGTCGTTCTTTGTCCCGCTAACGAAGCCTTGGTTGATCATCCACTGTAGATCCAAGAGGCAGGAGTTTCATTCTACAGCTATGTCATTTTAATCCGCATCCTGCGCAACCGCGACCGCATCGTCTTCATTGCCATCTTTTGGTTCCTCATCCTTGTCATCTTCGTCCTCAGAATCCTGATCCTCATTTCTCGGGTCAAAGTCATTCTCGCTGGTCGAGCCATCTTAAGGTCCACCATCAACGGCCTCCACATCGGTTACTTCGTCTCCATTGCGCTGGTAGAATGCCTCAGTGCTTACTTCCTGCTGAAAAAGTTTACCACGGCTAAGAAAATATCCCAAGAAGTTTCCTTGCGGTCAACCTTGTTTCAGCATCTCATGCGAAGCACCGAGATACGGCTCGCCACTCTGGCCATCATTGGCATAACGAGAGCCGTCACTTACTTCTTCCAACCATCTGTGCAAAATGCCACAACTCTGACAAGCCAGATTGACCACTTCTTCTACACCTTAGAGTGTCTGTTCCCTGTCATGATCTTGTGAGTTGCTGTGTTACAATCCCACCGGCACAAGCACATCAAAAACTAATTGCGTCTATCAGTATCGACATCCTTGCCTCAAAGCTAGCGTTTACAAGCAACAACGCCAACAACGCCAACAACATCAATAACAACCCTGACAGTTCCTCGTTTCGACTTGCAAATCGGAGACCATCTCGACATGAGAGACTGTATTCGTCAGGCGGGAATGAGGCGCCGCCCTTCTCGGTCTGGGATGGAGTTCAAGACGAGGCTTGCCACCCGGAAGTGGACAGCGTCAAATCATCATCATCGTCGAAGCAGGAAATACTTGAGAGGCAAGGTCGAACTGTGGAACCAAATCCGGAAGGGAATGGCATTAAGAAGACAGTCGAGATAAGTATTCATCACGGGAACCGGGCTGCTTCGGCGTCGTCGGAAACGGCCAAGCTGCCAGCTTAGGATGAGGGGATTCGGAGTTAGTTTGGGTTCGAGGGGCGTTGCACGGTGTCATTGGTCGGTCACTCGGTGGATTGGACTGGAGGTTGGGTTCTTCTTTTGGCTACCTCATACGATTCCGCTACCACAAAACTTAATATATAGCCCAACGAGTTCATGAGAATGTGCATTGCAAGTTTAGCGCATTAAACTTGGGTGTTGGAAAACGAGGTAGATAAATAGATGGCAGTAACCCCATGTCGTGGTAATGGCAATGTGTAGTCTTCAAATGAACGATCAAAAAACAATCCAGTTGTAATAGGAGGGGGTAGGGGGGATCTCTTATCAGATGTTGATCAGTAGCATGTTGGCGCTGGGCGCATTGAAGCTGCCACGAGGTGAACCAAACCATGAGCAATTGGCAATTGCTTGGTTTCATCTGGGAAAGACACGGAGGCCATGTTGTTGCCCTGCTCATAACTTGTCTCAAGTACGCTCATGATTCTTCGCCGTGTGATCTCATCATGCAACCCCAGCTAACTGAAGGCAGATAGATTCGCGAGGGATGGCACCCGACGAAGGTTTATTCTCCTCAGAGCTCTGCAGTCATTGGAAGGGCGGTACGAAGGCGAGGACTGGAGCCATGCCCTGCTGATTTGCAAGAACTGTGCTTGAATGGTCTAGAATGCTCCGGAGCAGCACCCCTGCCAGCCTCAAATATCAAGGCCTTGTTGGAAAAAGAAAAAGAAAAAAACCCCCAAAATTAGAATAATTGATTTGGTTCATAATTCTTCAGTTCTTTGCCTCCGACAAACGCCACTAGGCACGGCCCTCGTGACGATCCTCAATCATTAGGTCACCTCGGATGTCTCGTTGGTGTCGCTAATAAAGCAGCCTGCATTAGTGAGAGTGCCAAGTCGACGGGTGAGCGATGCTACCTCTTCGGCGCACGGATCATCTTCCTCTTTGGGCTGGGGGGGGGAGGCGAACCACTTTCTAACTTCGAGCCGGGGATGACACTCAGCCCCTCCTTCGTCTCCTGATCCGAATACAGACATGATTCCAGCAACAATGTGCGTCTTAAGCCCTTTATAGTCCCCATTCCGAAGACCCTATCATCTGGAATGGTCCATCTTGACCTGCTCATTCAATGGCTTCTTCTCCACACCAGCCAGTGTGGCCGCCCAATCATCGCCTTCAGGCCCAAGACGTCGGATCTAGTTCCAGCTTTCAGTGTCCCCAGTGTCCTCGGAATTTCAAACGAGTCGAGCATCTGAAGCGCCATGAGAGAGGACATGAAAACACAAGAAGATTCACTTGCTCCACTTGTGGAAAGCGCTTCGCGAGGAGGTATGTAACTGGATTCAGAGATGCCCCAAAGTTCCCTGTCGATGCTCGACACTACCGCTACTATCCCCTCGTGTCCTGGTTCCTTTAGATTTGTGTGAACCTGACCTTTTGAAAAGCGATGTCTTGACACGTCATGTGCTCATTCACAACCCTGCCCGAGAGGTCGTCATGCCTCCTGAAGTGGGAATGCCAACGACGCAGCGGAGGGCGTGCATGCCATGCTCCAAAGCCCGAGAAAAGTGCAACAAAGGCAATCCCTGCAGTAGATGCCATGCGAGGTCGATTTCCTGTGTTTATCCTATGTCAAGGGTCCAACCTATCAGAGCAAGCCAGAGAGACTACCATGAAGGCCTTTCGGACCCATCGGGTATTTCCCCGGACTCTGCAAAGAGCATGTCTCCACAAACGCAGACAGCCTCGGTGTCTGAAAACGCCATGTTCGGCACAAACCTATCTTCGAAACGGTTGCATCCTGGGATAGTAAGCCAGCTCATAGCATCTCATGAGAGTCTTCAACAAAGTCAGGCCCCCGAAGATACAATGATCGAGAACAGCAATGTTGTTTCCCTACATCAACCCCTCGACATACCCTATGGGTCTATGGAAATCAACGAATTCCACCAATCTCAACCTATGCGCCCGTCAACTCAGCTATTTACTCCTGGGCCTAGTGCTCAGACGGAGCAGACTGCAACATCTGGTTTTCTCGGACTCGACGTACCTAACTTCACTTATCAAGCCACAGGCTATGACCCAGACCTAGATCTACACATCAACTGGCTACCAACCAACGACACCATAGATCTGGACTATCGATCGATTTTGGACTTGAACATGAGCGGGGATGGGCTCGAGTCAGACCCTGCGTTGCCACTTGTTCCCATGGAGAACCAAACCTTTTCCAGCTCAGCGACTATTCAAAACTTGACAGCTGCTCGGTCTCCTGTAGAATGTCACTTCCTGGCCCAACCTCGATCAATGACCTCACCATCTGGAACATCATCAAGCATATCATGGACAGGTACTGACAGCAGAGCTGGGAATCCTGGAGAGGGCGAGTTGTACGCAACTAGTAAGAACGGGGCACGGATCCCCTGCACAGTTCGTTCCAAGGTGCCCCAGATTTTGATTCCTGGCACACATCCTCAGTTCTCGTCTTACCAGCTCCACTCGGAGCAAGCTCCTTCTTCTCCTTTCGGTTTTCCAGATCTTGAACACTTGGCGACGAGCCCCCCCTTGATCGCAGATCAGCAAGACCTCTTGATATGGAAATCAACTTATGACGAAATACTTAATCATTTCAACCAGCTGTGCTTGGATTGCGATGGGTTTTACTCTTCGTACATCACTCATAACTTTCCCTCTATCCAGCATTTCGACATCTTCCTCCGTCTTTTTCTCGCCAGCTTCAATCCGATTGTGCCCATGATCCATCAGACTCTGACAACAGTCAATGATTTTTGGATATTGACGCTTGCCATGGCCGCTGTTGGCAGCCAGTACACCCAGACCCAAGAGTTTGATGCGATGGTCATACCTATGCACGAGTATCTGCGAAGAGCCCTTCAAACTGAAGTTGAACGTCAAGGCAACTCAGATCATCCAATCCCCCTCTTCCAATCAATCCTCCTGAGCCATATCGGTATGCTCTACTACGGGTCAACTCGATTAGGCTCATATGCCATGTCACGATGCGGTGGCCTCGTTGGCCTCGCCGAGTTGTTTCGATTACTCGAATCCACATCTTCCTCGGATGAGTCAATTCTCCACCTTAAAGATACGATCCGGAATGCATCGCTGGACACTCTGCAAGAGCAATGGCAGAACTGGGTTCGATTAGAAACTAAACGCAGGCTTGGGTATTTGGCATGGGTATGTGGAATGTGGTCGCCTTGAGTGATGTTGGCTAACTGACCAGTTACTCGACTGTATGAGTCAATACCACCATGTCGATTTCCAGTCTCCGTTTTCCTTAGAAGTACCTACAGGCGATCTACCTCACGAGGGTCTTTGGAACACGAACAGTGCGCATGAGTGGGCTGAATTGTTTCAGCGGACCAACAGTAAGTACTCTGATCTTGAATCTGCGTCACATCGTGATTGGAGACAGTGTCGTTTTCTGGTCAAGGGCACTATCTAAATGCTTGTAGGGAACCCATCTCTCCAATCGGCGCTACGGAAACTCTTTTTAGAACGCCAAGTCAAATCAGATCTAGGAGAGTCGAGCCGTGTTATTCTTCTGCATGGGGTATACCACGAGATCGAGCTCGTCAAGTCGTACCTCCAACGGCCACTCTCCTCCTGGATCCCCTCTGCTCAACAGGTGCCACGCACTAGCCTCGCATCCGGAGGGCACTTGCGAGAAGCGCAAAAACCCAGCGAAAAATGGCTGAACGAATTGCCCACGTTTGCGGCGTGGCGAAATGCAGCACTCGATTGCGTGGATGTGTTGCACTGGGCTGCAAACGGAACAATCGCACTTCTCTCGGGAGCGGAGCATCCAACTGTCTTTCATTTGCACTTCTCACGAGTGATCTTACTAGTGCCACATCGAGAAATTCTTTCTCTCGTCTTATTTACAGTTGGCTCGGCAGCCACGCACTCAAGAATACCAGGCAGAGAAGAGGCGAGAGCGGCCGAACAAGAGATTCTCCGTTGGGCGCAACGCGATGAAGTAGGTAATCAGAGACAGCTGGTAGCACAAGACTGACGCAATTTCTAGTCGAAAGCCCGTCTTGCTGCTGTACATTGCGGTTGCTTATATTGGCATATTCGGAGGTACTCGACCATGGCATTCTACGAGCCAAGCTCCGTCTTCCTCGCCACATTGTCCTTGTGGGCTTACAGTTACTACGCGTCTCGAGCGTCTCCGACCATACAGAGAGAGCGCTCTGAACATGAGTATGACCGTAGTGGTAGCCCTTCACGGCAATCGTCACCTTTCGCAAACGTCTCTGGAACAACAGCATCAGCGCCTGGACCCGACCCAGGAGTTGGCGAATCCAGGGACCTAGAGTCGAGAGGATCACCCCATATGCCTGACTCCGACCCCACGTTTATTCGCCTCGACCGACCTAACGATGACGAAATGGTACAGCACTTTGTTCGATGTGGCCGCCCTTCGAACATGAGGGCCTACATTACTGGGGTTGGTGACATCTGTGTAGCTAAAGGTCCTACTCGAATTTTGAGGGAAGGGAGCAAGATTCTTGGGGCAGCGTCCCTAGCATGGGGCCGCACTCGGGATTATGCAGCCACTCTCAAGGCTCTGGAGAGGGCTATGTCAGGTGCGAAGCTGTGCGAAGAGCCCTTTCAGGGGGCGAAAGGTTGACTCGGTGTACGGCTATTGAAGAGGTGCTAAGTTCGCCCTGATGGAAGACAACACTGGTGACGAGGAGGGAAGCGAAAATATGTTGATATTGATCAAGGAGGCAGCGCGAGAATCTCTGATGGCACTCTTCATGTCTTGACAGCCTTGACATCAGAGGTCGCCTCATTGCGTTCCGTGAAGGAGAAGTATGTGCCACGCGGCTACAGGCTACCCAAGTAACGTTGCTGGTACCTACGAACTTATGTACTTACTATACCCACTGTCTACCAAAATAATTACTAGGAAGGTATCTATCCCTCAAGAAGGTGAGTCAACCCGCTATCATGCCCGAAGCGGCTGGGCCGACCAGACTTTTGCACGTCGCGTATTCGTTGCCCATCAAGTACATTCCGAATATGGCTTGCCTACGGGGCCGTACCATCTACCTTCAGTTCCCCATACCATACCATATCCTACGTGACAGTCCTAGATAGAACCGGGGAATAATGATTTACAACCCAATGGGCATCCATTGTGTGCCATATAAACGTCCTCCCCGGGTTGTCCTTTCATCTAACTTATCCTATACTCACTGGCTGTGGTGCATGGCGGGGCCGGTGCCGCCAACTACCGAAGCACCTGGTTTCTGAGGTACTAATGTAAGTACCTCAATGAGGGGCAGCAATTTAGCGCCACAGGGGCCAAACCCAGAACCTCCACATCGCCTGCTAGCTACATCATTGCATGTGCGGGCATCTACATATTAGGTAGGTGGGAAGCCAGCAGTACCTAGATGGGCCATTGATACTAACGAGACAAAGAAAAAGGTCGAGAGAAGAGTGGTGATTCTCGGGGAAGAAGCCACCGTTTGCTCCCGAAAGCCCTGTTCCCGTTAGCTCGCCTACACACCTTCCCCTCATCCAGATACCGTGTCACCGAGCTATCTCTTGCTCACCGATGCCGCACCTGCCTCCCTACCACCTACCTTACCCACTCCCTTCATCTCCGTCAACCCCATCTGGACAATTCTGCCCTCAACAACCGACCTTGGCTGTCCCCTTCTCTAAACTTGGTCCGCGCCTCGAGCTTGATCTCTCTACCAACTTGGAGATATCATCATGGCAGGTATGCATGTTTGCTTCATACCCAAGCTGTCTCCCTTGCCCATAATGTTTACCCAGCCATGGCGGGTCGTGCGTCTTTGGGATAAAATGCGACCGTCAACACTGCTAATCGCACACGTATCGTAGACCACACTATCTATGACGAGGACGACAACCCAACGCTCGCTATGCGAGCGATAGAGTCGGACGAAGAAGGCGACGAAACGCGAGACTCTGGTACAACAACTTCCCATGACCAAAGCCAACACCACGCCGAGTCGCAGAACGACAGCGACGAGGACGATCTTGAAGATGGGATGCTGCCGCGAGATTTGCCTAGACGAACAACTTTCTATGACCCCGTTGCTGAGCGCCAGATGAGTCAGACAGACGCGAAATTCTTCTATCACCGGAGTAAGGTCGATCTGCGGACTGGGGTCAATGTTGGCTCCCAGTCAACACCTCACGGCAGTCCATTGGTCACTTCAGGCTCCCACCCAGCCACTGAGTATGGCGCTGATTCTTTGATCCTTGATATGGACACCCGCCGGTCAGATGCGAATGGTCTTGCCCCGGAGAACTCAAGCTCAGGCTTCGACGCAGTCCCGGGCTCTGAGTCAACGGCAAGAACGCAAGCCCAAGCTGCCTCGCATGCGCTGGGCTATCCATTGACTCATCCTACCCACGACAGTCAAACAACCCATGCCGCGAATGAGAAGATCAATGACAACTCTAATGCTGGATTCTCAGGGGGTGGTCTTTTCGACACCGAGCCTCACATCACCACCGAGCTCAGCGCCATTTCTCAAGACATCCAACGGATTCTGGATCTGCGGAGAAAGTACGTTACTCTATCATTGCAAGGAGCAAACGACAACCCAAGAGATGAGCCGGAATGGGATATCTATCCTCCTCCTCCAGAGCCAGCCTGGAGACAGGCTTCGGACCGCCAAACTGGTGGGTCCGATGGTGCCAGAGACGGAAAGAGGCCCTTGAGGAGGCGAAAGCCAGGGCAGGATATTGGGGAAGATTTCGACATGAATGATTTGTCTCCCTTGCCAGGAGTCGACGGCATGACCTTCAGGCTGGATGACAGTGGAGTCTACCAGGTTTTCGATGATGAGGCTGCCCAAACACCTGGTATTCAAGTTCCCACCATCAGGGAGTTCTACATGGACCTGGACGATATCTTGAATGTCTCTTCAGACGGACCTACTAAGAGCTTCGCTTTTCGTCGACTTCAGTATTTGGAGGGCAAATTCAACCTCTACGTGTTGCTCAATGAATACCAGGAAACAGCCGACAGCAAGAAGGTACCTCATCGAGACTTTTATAATGTACGCAAGGTGGACACCCACGTCCATCACTCAGCATGCATGAACCAGAAACATCTGCTGCGCTTCATCAAGAGTAAAATGAAGAAATTCCCGAACGAAGTGGTGCTCTTTCGTGACGGCAGGCATTTGACTCTGGCCGAAGTGTTTGCTAGTATCAACCTGACTGCATATGACCTCAGCATTGACACACTTGATATGCATGTAAGTCCCACCAACGGTTTAATTAAGCGAAGCGTGATTCTCATCTTCACAGGCCCACACGGATTCGTTCCATCGATTTGACAAGTTCAATCTGAAGTACAATCCTATCGGGGAGTCACGACTCCGAACTATTTTCCTCAAAACGGACAACTTCATCCATGGTCGATACCTCGCTGAAATCACCAAAGAAGTCATCTCAGACCTCGAATCAAGCAAGTATCAAATGGTGGAATGGCGAATTTCTGTCTATGGAAAGACTATTGACGAGTGGGATAAACTCGCAGCATGGGTCGTCGATAACAAACTGTTCTCGCACAATGTTCGGTGGCTCATTCAGATCCCAAGATTGTATGACGTGTACAAGGCCAGCGGTTTGATGGAGACTTTCGAGCAAGTGGTCAGAAATCTTTTCCAACCGCTTTTCGAAGTGACCAAGGATCCATCGAGCCACCCGAAGCTACATGTGTTCCTGCAGCGAGTGATTGGGTTCGACAGCGTTGATGACGAAAGCAAGGTCGAGCGTCGCCTATTCAAGAAGTTTCCGGTACCCAAAGCGTGGGACACAAAGCAAAACCCGCCTTATAGTTACTGGATCTATTACTTGTTTTCGAACATGGTGTCATTGAACTATTGGCGCCGAAAACGTGGGTTCAACACCTTTGTTCTGAGGCCGCACTGTGGAGAGGCTGGCGACAGTGAGCATCTCGCAGTCGCAGCCTTGTGCTGCCACAGCATCAGTCACGGGCTGCTGCTTCGCAAGGTACCGCTTCTTCAGTATGTTTTCTACCTTGATCAGATCGGAATTGCCATGTCGCCCCTGAGCAACAATGCGCTGTTCTTAACCTACGAGCGCAACCCTTTTCACCAATACTTCCGGCGCGGGTTGAACGTATCGCTGTCAACCGATGACCCTTTGCAATTCGCATTCACAAAGGAGCCCCTCATTGAGGAATACGCCGTGGCTGCACAAATCTACAAATTAAGCCCAGTAGACATGTGCGAACTCGCAAAGAACTCGGTCAAACAAAGCGGATATGAACTATCCATTAAGGAGCAGTGGCTCGGCCCCAGCTGTGATAAGCCGGGCAAGGAAGGGAACACAATGGTGAAGACCAACGTCCCTGATCGAAGGGAAGAATTTCGATACTTCACGCTACTGCAAGAGAGAGAGGTGTAAGTCAACGGCGGAGGCGATATATCTTGGAGACGCATGATGCTGACATCTGTTGACATAGACTGGGCCGGTACGTCAACTTTAATGTGAACAACGACCTCTCGTCTAGCACAACTGGGGCGGGCAACAATATGGCAGAGTTCGCAGCATCCACGGCTCAAGGCGCAGTGTTGAGCGATCCAGGACACCAGTTGGAGTCACCAGTTCTCACGTCAATGGGATCGCCTACGGGCCTGGCATCCCGAGAGCAAGTTTGGTCGAACGATGGCATGGCGGACCTCCACCTCTCAGGAAGTGACCCTCGAATGTTCCCGGGTGTCTTCACTCCTGGGCAACGGGTAGCGAGTTTCCGAAATTTGGGCCAAGCCATCGATGGGAAGGCCTCCGACGACGCCTTGGGATCGGAAGCAACGTGAGAGGACGTTTGCGCAAGCCAATCCACATCTTCCCAAGCCCGAGAAAGGAGCGCGCGATACTTGATGCCATGAGATATTGATATGCATCGGCATCCCTCGCAGGATATACTTCCCAAGCTAAGATAGAGTCAGGGTCGTCTTCGCCCCAGACCAAGGGATGAATTGCTAGTGCGAAGTTCCCCCAATTCACGTCCTTCAAATTATTTCATGTGTGGGTGTGAGGAGAAAGAGTCGTGGGCGCCGCTCCCAATTCTGGGTAGAACTGGTTGGATCAATACTCCAGGTGGGTAGGTGGTTATCGGGAATAGGAGCAAAGGGTATCGTTGTATCAAATGCTTGCAAGGCGATGTAGCAGAGACGTGCGGGCAAACTGGCGGGTTCTACAGTAGGTACGAGACAGTTCACCAATGTTTAGACCAAGAATATCTATGTGCACAAAGCCCTCAATCGGTACGAGGATACTTAGGATGGTAGACTATGGCCATCAAGGAGTGGACTGAGCAACCCGTCTCCCAAACCAGGATCATGTCAGTACACTGTGCAGTGTTGAAGTGCTCCCAGGTAAGTTAGGGCGGCATGGTTTGGACCAACTGAGTGGGCCTGCGAATGGGTGGCACGATGATGAAGGTGGAACTTGCCAAAGGGGAAACTGGGTGACTGGGGCGACTGGGCAACTGCGGAATAACTTGGTGAGATGGGGTTGTGTGAATTCGGCTGGCGGTACCATTTCCGGGTGCCATGAGCACGAACAATTTCTTGAGGCCATTTCCTTGGGTCCATTTCTTCTTTGAGGCCAGCCAATGCTGGTGCTATTACGAGGTTTTTGGTGCTCCCAGTGACGTCGCAGCTGTGGCACGGGCTGTGCTCGCCGCGTACCCAGCAAGAGACGGTAGGTACCTGCTACTTGGACACCTAGCGCACGCGAAGCTTACTTCTTGCAGTAAGGCAGCTACATGCGACCCGTCGGGGGGGCGGTTCATGGCCGCTCACATGGCTGGCCGCTAATGAGCTACGTACCTTCTGTACCTGGTGCGCCTCCTTGCCCTGTACCTCCTGTACCTCCTGTACCTCTCTCTGGCCCGAGTGGTGGTCTGGATTGCTCGCTCCTCAGACACAACGACGCCGCACTGCGTCACTTCGCATCGCAACGCCTCGCTCGTCCCAACTTTCCTCGACTCGACTCGCTCCACCCTGCCCTGCATCGCATCGTCAAAGTAGCGTCCTCTAGAGTCTCTATTCTCCAGTATACACGTCTGCAGTGTAGCCCAAAGAGTCACGCTTTCCAGTATGGGGTTTCTGGGCGTGTGCCGGGCCGTCTACGACTACGCCGCCCAGGCTGAAGGCGAGCTGGCCATCACTGAAGGCGACCTCCTGTATGTCCTTGACAAGAAAGGCGATGATGGCTGGTGGAAGGCCAAGAAGAAGGCCGGTGCCGACGACGAGGACGAGCCCACCGGCCTCGTGCCCAATAACTATGTTGAGCAGGTGTGTTCTCCCTTCCCCACTCCTCTCCTCACCTTTCTCCCCTTGTTGAATGGCTGTGCTGATGCGACTGCTTCCCTCCTTACAAAGGCCCTGCCCGTAAGCCATGCCCGCGCACTTTACGACTACACACGCCAGACCGACGAAGAGCTGTCCTTTCCCGAGGACGCCAGGTTAGAGATATTCGATGCCACTGATCCCGATTGGATTCTTGTTGGCCTCGACGGCGACTATGGCTTCGTCCCGGCCAACTATATCGATATGGACGGAGCTGACGAGGCTCCCACGCCATCTTTACCCCCAGCTCCCCCACAACTGCCCGCGAGGCCACCGCAACCTCAGCCAGCAGAGCCGGATAGTCCGGTCGAACCAGTCTCTCCCGCAAATCCGGCCGCCGCTCTTGCCGGCGTCATGCACGCTCGTGCAGCCTCACGACAAGCCTCACCTCCTCCTCAACCTGTTCGGGATCCCGCCCCGTATCATGAGCCCCAGGACTTCGATGATGAACCCGTTCGATCCCCTACCCTACCAGCCCGACCACGGCCGCTCTCGCCGCCATCACCCACATACGATGAGCCAGGTTCTCCCGTTATCCAAACTCCCAGGGATAATACTCGAACCCCCGGGGGCTTCCACATGTACAATATCAACGAGATGGTCTCAATTATGGGGAAGAGGAAGAAGATGCCCACCACTCTCGGCATAAATCTCTTGACCGGAACGATTCTCGTAGCACCAGAGCACGTCCAGGATGGCCCATCGCAAGAGTGGACGGCCGACCGTATGACCCACCACTCACGCGAGGGCAAACACGTTTTCATGGAACTTGTTCGACCAAGCAAGAGCGTTGATTTTCATGCCGGCGCTAAAGACACCGCCGAGGAGATTGTAAATGCCCTGGGCGAGTTGGCTGGTGCCGTGCGCGCCGAAGGACTGCGGGAGGTCATCATGGCGGGTTCTGGTAAGAGCAAAAAGAAGGGCGTGATCCAATACGACTTTATGGCCCAAGGAGAAGACGAGGTGACAGTTGCCATTGGTGACGAGGTCATCATTCTTGATGATGCCAAGAGTGAAGAGTGGTGGCAAGTACGTCGCCTCAAGAACGGCAAGGAAGGTGTCGTTCCCAGCAGCTACATCGAGATAACTGGCACTATCACCCCACCGCCTGGAGCTGCAGGAGGCTACTCGGCCAAGTCAATGGTGGAACAGAACAGGCTGGAAGAAATCAGGTTGACAAAGGAGGCTATGAAAGCCAGCAAAGAACCGCAGCAGGTAGGGCCGGGAATGCGTCTCCCTGAACGAGGCAGTAGTCTCATGGCGAGAGAGAATGGTAGTAATTCTGGACAGCAGCGAAATCGGCGAGAGAATGGACGAGGCGACGGCAACAACCAGCCCAAGTCCAAGTCGAGTGAGTGCTTCCTTCATGATCCCGCCTCGGAAGGCACCACCTTTCACGTCCCACTCGGCTGTCAAAGGCCGAACAAATCGCTTACTCGGTGTTTCTAGAACCGGATTCGTCCAAGGTGCGCACCTGGACAGATCGATCTAAATCATTCAGCGTCGACGCCCAGTTTCTTGGGCTTAAAGATGGCAAGATCCACCTGCACAAGATGAACGGCGTCAAGATTGCAGTTCCCATCACCAAAATGTCCCGCGAGGATCTCGAGTACGTCGAGAATTTTACTGGTATTTCTCTAGAAGACGACAAGCCCCTAGCAGACGTCAAGCGAGCCCGATCTGCAGAAAAGAAGGCGCCTGAGCAGCAAGCAGGCGTGACGATCGAAAAGAAGTCCGACTACGACTGGTTTCAGTTCTTCCTGTCTTGCGAGGTTGCAGTTGGTCTCTGCGAACGCTATGCCCAAGCCTTCATCAAGGACTCGATGGACGAAAGTGTGCTCCCCGATGTAGACGCCAACACTCTGCGCGCTCTGGGCTTGCGCGAGGGCGACATAATCAAGGTCGTGCGGGCGCTCGATGCAAAGTATGGGCGCAATCGTGGCGGCAAGCGGAGCGTCAGCTTTGCATCAGACCAAGGGCCAGATGGTGATGGCGCGGTGGGAGGTTTGTTCTCAGGGCCGGGGGGAACGTTGCGAAACAACACACGCAAGGGTCGGCCGGCGCCGGCGGTGCAAACAAGCAATGTTGTCGATGCCAAAGCCTTCTCCAAGTCGGAGCCGTCAGGGGCGAGCGACGACGATGCTAAATCTCCATCGCCAGCTAGCCCAAGCGCGACGGGCTCTAACGCTCGCCAGGCTGCCACGGGCGGATTTGACGACGACGCGTGGGATGTGAAGCCCAGCAAGCAGCAACCGTCTGCAGAGTCCAAGCCGAAGCCGAAGCCGGCCTCTGAGCCTACGCCAGTGACGCCGCCGGTCACCCAGGTCCTAACCGGCTCTATGAAGGAGTTGTCGCTGCTGACGGCCCCCCTTGAGCCAACCAAGACGGAGCAAACGCCGCCGCCATCACGGCCCGAGGCCCCTACAGAGCCACCGGCCCCGGCCCCGGCTCCCCCGCAATCTCTGCCCGGCGCCTCCCCGGCTTTCTTCTCCGCCGTATCTCAGTCACAACAACCCGCTCTCGCCAACCACGCCTCGCCCCAGGCGCTCTTGCGGCAGAGACCTACCGCTCCCCATGCACTGCAAGGGCAGGGCTCTCTTGTACCTCCACCGCCTCAGCGGCCACTGTCGGCTCCGCAGTCGGCGCAACCTAGCGCATTCTCCCCGCCACCTCTGATGCCCCAGATGACGGGCTCTTTACAGGGACAGGTTGCGCCGCCTGGCCAGAGCCTCCACGAGATCAATCAGGCCCGTCTTCAGCAGCAGTATACGGCGCAGATGCAGCAGCAGCAGCCGTTACAGACTATGCAACCTATGCAACCCATGCAACCCATGCAGCCTGCCATGACCGGATACTCGGCCCAAGGCATGATCCCGTTCCCCACAGGCGCCTCAACGCAGTTCATACAGCCCATGATGACGGGCGCGCCAGGACAAAACCAGTTCGCCCCGATCCCGGGACATCCCACTGGCTTCCAGCCGTCATTCTCCGTCACACAGTCCATGTACGGCCAACCCGCTCCTGGAGGCGTTAATAGTTACCTCCCTCCGGCACTGGAGCCTCAGCGAACGGGTATGTCTGTTCTACAGCCCCAGGCAACCGGTCTTGGGGGCATCAACGGCCCAATGCCCCCTCAGCCTCTGCAACCACAGCAGACTGGTCCTGCGCCTGCCGTCCGCTTTGGTGTGACGGGTGAGGCCAACAAGCTCACTCCCCAGGCAACCGGGCGCAGGGCCAACCTGGCGCAAGCAAGTAAGTCACACTGTCTCCTCGACCTCCTTAGTGCTCTACTAACACGTACCACAGCCCCGCAAAATCCTTTTGGTTTCTAGAGAGTGTAGGGTGTGGACCTTATGGGCTGGCTTAGTCGTTGGTCAGCTATTGGGTGTGAAGCTTGTTGTCACCAGTAGCCTCGGTTTGGACATGTATCATCCTATCTCATATTCATGTCAGCTTAGGTACTGGGTTAGTCGACATCACGTAGGTGCATTGAGATAAGCCGGAAGATAGTAATATATATCGAGGACTAGCCCAGGCTGGCCTCATCTAATATTTATGATCGCTACATATTGCCATCCAACTCTAATAGGGGATGGTTACAAGTGCCGTGTTGTGCGGACGCTGAAACCTGAAGCATTCGTGAGCCAACCACCATCTGGAGGTCGGGCGGTTGTGTCGTGTAACAGCTTCTAGGTCCCTCTATCTATGAACTCGTTCGGTTATGTATCACGTAGCCATGGCAGAGTCATTATCCAAGGCCATCCTACTCCTCCCCGCAGTATCAAAAACGGGGTGTCGAGCGATCGGGGCCACACAGAGTAAAACAAAGCTCTCGAATCCGTTCAGACGGCTGGGACTTCCGAGTTGCCATTGGCTGGCACGTTGGCAAATGTGAGTTTCGTCCATGCCGGGAATGAGGATGACGGTTTCCCACAGAAGACAGGGCCAAGCCTTGACGTATTTGCACTCACTCTGCCAGAATCGTCTAACCGTGCACTCTAGACAGGCAAGGGGGGCATGAACCCAATGATGTCGGCTGGTTCATAAACTTAAGCCTTGCGTCTTCGTCCATTGATTGTGGGTTTTTCCACCCCTGATGCAACTGGTGAGGCCTCGATCTGAGCTTCCGTAATGTATTCCGAGTGTTTTTCGACAGCCTTGGGGGGGTCAAATCGCTTGCGCACGGCTCGGATCATCATAAAAAACCAGTAAAAGTTCAGGCCATTGAGCGTCAAATTGCTGAGAAGATATGTGGCAGCAAGCCAGAGGGGTACCGTAGATTCCTGGGTCGCAAAGAGCAGCGTGGGCGATAGCTCGAGCTTGCTGAGGTTAGGGCTCGCGTTGATGCTCGACCAGATATCATGGAAGACACAGAAGGACGAATAAGTGCCGTATACAAGGCGACAGCAGAAAAAAGTGAAGAGGAGCATGAGGCCATTGTATAGCTGGGCCCGTGAACCAGTCATGTTCACCTTATCCATAAACCAATGGACGTTGAGGAATGGAGTTGAGAGTTCCCAGAGAATGAACACACAAGCATAGTAGTTGACGAAAGGGCGCTAAGCAACAGAAGTTAGCCATCTCAAGGGCCGCATAACAACAGGGGGCGACGAACGAATCCAAGAGAGTAAACGAAGAGAGCCGCAATGGCGTGAGCCAGCGTGCCAATGCCGAAGACGTCAAAATTCAGGCTAGTGACGATGAGGTCCCAGAGAAAATAGCCGGCGGCAAAGGCCTGAATGAAACCAGAACCACCAGTATAGCCCCAGACTCGCTCCTGCCAGGTCATCTGGTTAAGTTCGTCGTCAGTGAGCATGACCCAGATGGCGAGGCCATTGATGAGAATGGACTGGAACATGGAGACGACATGAGCATCCCAGTTGAGCCGACGCTTGCGGGGCAACTTGGAGTAATGAGCGGGGGCGAGCCAGTTCGACAGCAAAGGGGAGATGGGGTAGAAGATAACCGAGTAGAGCAGCGCGGCAAACAAGACCTCGTGGATATGTAGGGGTAGCGTGGGAAGGCCAAAATAGTCGGCCCAAGGCTGGGCCTGCTCCGAGAGCCAGGGAATAGGCTTGATGAAGAACGGATCTCTCATGATGGTGGTTGCCTGTCGTCTCTTGGCTGAGAAGCCAGGTTCAGGTAATGAGAGAGGCGTGGGGAGCAGGCGTTGCGGCGAGCAGTGGCGAGTAAATCGAGGAGCGCGCGAGTCCAGATGGTGTTCGGGAGATGTGTAAAGGCAGCCAGGCAGGTGGCAAGCACGCCCCAGCAGATGGAGAGGGCGTGGTATTTAAAGTAACAGCTAGTAACATCGAGAGGTTCCTTTCCTCTGGGGCACACCCTTGTAGAGAAGCTCATGTCTGTTGGGGTGAGTGGCTCACGTGGACCCCAGGTGGGCTTCGGCCTTGTGGCTGAGGCGCATGTGTGGCCCTGCTGAGAAGGCTCCCACTGAATGGTACATGCACAATTCACTGCACATTCCTCGCACAAGACACACGGTACCTAGCAGAAGCCTGGATTGGTGTGCTGAATTGGTACCAGTACTTGCTAGCGTACCTCCTTTGTGGAGTCAGATTCAGATTAGTAGTGGGGGTTGGAGGTCAACACCACACGCACTCACCACCGTCTCAAGGACAGTTGCCAGGTATCCTACAACAATTACCTAAGGTAAAAGGACCGAGGAGTAATCATCAGTTCCCTCTCCTACCTATCTCAAACAACCCAAGTCACCTGCCATTGTCAGCACTACCGCTACCACCATTATCATCACCGCCGTCGCTACCTCAAGTTCAGATCACACGCCAGAAGCACGCGCAAGGGGCCCACGAGGAATCCGCCCCTTCTCGTTCCTGACCTTGGTGCCAAGTGCCCGATCTCTCTCAGCACAACTCCGTTCAACCTCGCGATCTCCCAAACACGAAGCTCGATCTATCATGGCCGAGGCATTGCAAGATCTGCTGGCCCCCCAGAAAAAGACAGACGCCTCCGCCCTCGCCTATCTCAGCCACCTCGCAGAGCAACAGTCAGACGTCCTGAAATCCTCCGAGCCTCAACTTCTCTCCCAAGCCTCCCACTCTCTCCTGCTTGCCGTCCAAGCCCTCTCCAAGCGATCCCATAAACCCGTCGGCGAATCGGCTGCTAGCCATGCCTCTCTCCGCCAGACGCTACCTATCCTCGCCCAGAGGGCCGCGGACTTGACTCAGGCGGTCCCCAGGCTGGACTCGCACGCTGAACAATTCTCGTCCGCCTTCGGCAAGGCCAGTGAGAATAAACTCCTTGCCCGGAGGAAAGAGGCCCTGCTTCTCCTGCGCAATTCGGAGCGCCTCGTCGACGTAATGGAAATGCCCCTCTTGCTCACCTCGGCCGTCTCGACCGCTCCAGTCAACTACTCGTCCACCCTGGAATTATACGCCCATGTCCGCCGCCTCGCCTCTCTCTATCCTAACTCTCCAGTCGTCTCGTCCATATTAGAAGAGGCAGATGCTGCCATCCGTCAAATGGCTGCTGACCTCGTTGGTACCCTGAAAACTCCAAATTTGAAGCTGGCCGCCGCTGTTCGTACCATGGGTTGGCTGAAGCGCATCGTCCCTGACATGGTCACCGGCGCGCCTGCCGAGGATGCACTTCCCGCCGTGTTCTTGGTCTGTCGTCTGGCCACTCTTTTGACAACCCTCGAGGCGTTGGAACCGCTCAGAGAACTAGCAGATGAAGAGCGAAGGCGGCAAGACAAAGCCGCAAATTCATGGTCTGGCGGCCAGCAGACGGAGCGCTATCTGAAACGGTTTATTGAAATATTCCGCGAGCAAAGCTTTAGCATTGTGTCTGTATTTAAGAGTATCAACACCAGTTTTGCTCTACATTCAGATGACGACGAGGACCCTTTGAGCCCTCTACCTTCGCCCATGGCGAGCTTCCCCCTACACCTAGTCGAGATGCTTCTCGAGACTCTCCGCATCTACTTGCCAACTGTTAAAGACCAGGCCTCAAGGGAGAGCATCCTCACGCAGGTGCTGTACTGCGCTGGCAGCCTTGGACGTCTCGGTGCCGATTTTGGAATGCTGCTGGCTGCGACTGGAGTCGGCGAGTGGGTTGAGCTGGTCAAGCGGCATCGCCTTCTTGCTGGCCGACTCGAATCCGTCATTGGCGATTATCGGGGGGCCTCAAGACCCAACCGGTTGGGGCCAACTAGTCCAGGCGGGGTATTGGTGGAGGCAAATATGCGTCAAAGCGAGGGATATCTCGCTATCGGGGCGTTCCACCCGCGCTGACCTGATTCTAGTCACGTCACTCATCAAGATCTCTCTGAACATGTGGACGGCAATCACTTCCAGCCATGGGCCTCACGATCGCCACCCCCAGAGCACAGCAGGATGAGGTCGCGGCATCTACAACGGCAAGACCCCAACGCGCCTCGCGGCCAGCCAATTCAGGTACGCTGACCGAGGCTTCCGGTGCCTCTTTCGGCTCAATGTTTTCTTACTCATCTAACACAAATTCAGTTCACCACTTTGTCTCAGGCCTCGGCTCCGGCGTTTCCTCTGCGATTATCCTGCAGCCGCTTGACCTGCTGAAAACGCGAGTCCAGCAATCGGGTCAATCATCCCTCACAGCAACCTTGGGAGAACTGAGACAATCACCCAGTCTGGTGCAGGCCTTGTGGAGGGGCACAGTGCCCTCCGCTCTGCGAACGGGCTTCGGTTCCGCCCTCTACTTCACCTCTCTCAATGCGATTCGCCAACATGCGCAACGCACTGGAATCTTAGGCCACCGCATCCAGACTCAGAGTGGTTCATCCGCATTGCCGTCGTTGAGCAACTCGGCCAATCTAGTATCTGGAGCTGTAGCCAGAACCTTTGCCGGGTTTGTGTTAATGCCTCTCACTGTCATCAAGGTTCGGTTTGAGTCAAATCTCTATTCGTATCCGTCCTTGATGACCGCGGCTGCCGACATCCGCAGAACAAGCGGTTGGCGAGGATTTTTCTCCGGTTTTGGTGCTACGGCGTTGCGAGATGCTCCGTATGCAGGCATGTACGTTCTCTTTTACGAGATTCTCAAAAAGCGATTTGGATCTCTAGTCATGCCAGCTACTACTACTGGAAATGCGCCGGGGAAAATGCAAGCTACCCTGGCCAGTTCGGTCAATTTTACATCAGCTATGCTTGCTGGCGGTGCCTGCTCGGTGGTTTCAAACCCTTTCGATGCAGTAAAAACCCGTATCCAACTGCAACCACAACTTTACCGCAACATCTGGCATGCCTGGTACAAAATGGTAACGCAGGAAGGAGTCCGCTCACTCTGGGACGGGCTGGCGTTGCGTATGAGCCGAAAAGCGCTCAGCTCTGCACTCGCATGGACAGTGTATGAAGAGCTTATCCGTCGGGCTGGGGCAATGTAAAACATCAAGAACATGTACACTAGCTGTAAAAACTCGTCTCATAAATAGATGCGTCATGCCGCAAATTTCAGCGCTGGGCAAACTCCAACAACCTCCCAACATCGTGCAATCATCATCACCTCGTGCAAGCTCGACAACCTATGCGGGACGTGCGCCAGCGAGATACATGAGAAGTGAGGGCGACTTGCTTCTCTTGCGATCGTGCTTCTTGCGAACCCATTCGAACTCCGGTTCGTGAGAAGCGTGTTTCTTCTCTTCTATCAGCAGCATCTTACCACGCTTCTCTCGAAGATATTTGGTGTGCTTCCACAACTGGTCCTGCTCCCATTCCGGAACCCAACGTTTGATCAAGACATAGTCGGGATCCTAGTGAGGTGTTAGCTTCGAAACATAACATGGCACCGGGAAATGGACATGAAAGGGGGTTTTCGTACCGCATCAAAGTCAAAGTCAACCTGGTAAGACCGCAGCGTCTCAATCGAGAGATGCTTACGAGACATCCGAGTGTACGTAGGCCGAGCAACCTGAGCAGGCGGAGCTTGGGTGACCGGGACAACCTGAGCAGGTGGCACATAAGGAGCCATCTGGCCGTAGTGTCCAGAGTGTCCATAATGATCAGTGTGGCTCATCTGGCCAGTATGAGTGATCTGACCGGTATGGCTGATCTGGCCAGAATGACCCATCTGACCGGAATGGCTGACATGGCCAACATGGTTGATAGGAACCCGGGGCGGTTCGGGTGCTGATGACTCCTTCTTGATCTTTTCCTTCTTGAGGATAGCCGCAATGGCCCTATCGTCGAGTCCGGATCGTCGCAAGTCCTCCTCAAGTCGGCGCTGGTATTCCTTGTCCGTGGCCTCCTTCTCCTCCTTTTCTTTCAGGATGCGGTCTCTTTCCTCCTGCTTATATCGCTCGACTGCCTTCTTGGCCTCTTTCTCCTTCTCTTCTTCGTACTTTTTCTGTTTGAGTATCCGGTCCCTCTCAGCCTGTTTGTATTGCTCAACAGCATCCTTGGCCTCTTTCTCACGTCGATCCTTCTCCTCATTGGCTTCATCCTCATCTCTGAGGCGTTTCAATTCCATCTCCTTCTTAAGGCGCTTCTCCTCTTCGGTGCGGGCTTCACGACTCTTGATGTCGTCCAGTTCACGCTTGGCGCGTTGCAGCTCTGCTTCCTCTTCGTAGTCCTTGATGAGACGACGCTCATCTTTCTCGCGAGCGTTAGAAAGCCTCAAGCCCTCCAGATCTTTGCGAGCCTGCTCGGCTTCCCAATCTTCGCGAGTCATATGCGAGGACGATTGAGAACGAGATCGGGACCAAGAGCGAGATCGACGGCGGTACTGAGAGGAGCGAGCCACTTGCATGCGACGGTCGTCATCCTCGTCAGAAGAGTGATCATTGTAGATCCGATTGTTGATTATCACAGGAGCCGGTGGTGGGGGGCTACTCGTGCGACGGTCGCGAGATCGGGAGCGTTCGCGCGAGCGAGATCTTGCCACCGTAACCAGATGTTCAGGATCTAGGTAACTAGGGCCAGGGCTAGCATCATAGTAGCTTTGCGGCCTAGCAGGTCGCTGGACATAGCGAACAGGGCGCGGCGATGGTCCACGGTGACGTAAATGGATATCAATATCCTCTTCGTCGTCGTAGTATACGCGGCTCATCTCGATATTGTGTGCACACTGCAGTGAAGCTCTTGTGCCGGTTGGACTGCCTCTTGGGACTCAAAGTAATGGTGGTATCGGTAGGACGGGAAATGGGTTGAGTTCACCGATTACAAAGCAGAGGAGGAAGAGGGGGTAAAAGGCGAGCGTGTAAAGGTGCGAGACGGGCAAATATGAAGGATGGCCCATGGGGGGGAACATCGGACTTTTGGTAGGGCTGGGATGGGAGGGGCGGGGCTGAGGCTAGGTGGGGGCCAAAAAGACGAAGGCAAGGAGCGAGCTTGCAGTAGACCAGGGAGTTTAGCGCATAATGGAACACAATGTAACTGCTAACAGGTATGCCGGTAGTCTAACCAGAGGTAGATATCGTGGATGGGTATATGGCTTCTCGAGATACTTGGAGGGCAGTGGGACGATGTGGCGGGGTAGCTGGGTTACCTCTCACCGGTACGCGGGGTTGCACTAGCAAGAGCATATGGTGGACGGTATCTCATGGAGGGACGGCAAAAGACGGACGGCAACACAAGGGTCTCGTGAGCAGTTCATCTATGTAGATACGTATCTGAAGGTACTGGGGGTCCCGACAATGCCAAACACAATTGGGGGCGGACCCGCCTTGTTGGGCTGATCGCGGCACAGCCAAACCGGCCAAGCCGGCCTGCATCGTGGCGGTGCGGTGCGGTGCTATGATAGGGCTGCCTGCGCCGAGCCGCCAATACGATGCACCTTGTGGCGGTTCCTGAAACCGTCGCGAGGCCTCGGCGGCTCAACGACGACTGGGATTGCCAAGAGGGAACCCAAAGGCCTCAGAGCCCCGAGAAAACGCTTTGGTGATGGGCGCTTGGGCTATTTGGCACCCAGCATCTGCTCAATGTGGTCGCGACTGTTCTTGTGTGTTGTTTCCAAGTACAATAACCGCTGGCCGAGTTTTTCCACCTCGGTCTCGAGGTTCTGGGTCTGGCCATCCAGCTTTTTGCGTAGAGAGTCAACGGGGAGCGAGACGAACCTGCAAATGGCGCGCAGGGCGGCCTCGGCGTTAGACATCGAGGGCGACGTTGGTTGGACTTGGGGCTGGTAGATGGAGGGGGTTCGTCAAGTAGATGGAAGGTGGAGAAAGAGGGGACCCAGTGTAGATGAATAACCATCTCATAAAGAGTTTGAGGGGAATCAGGAAGGCAACAGTGACAGTAGTGACAACAAAGGAGTATCAAGTCAACATACATTTTGCCTACTCCCTCATACACAACCGCATCCTCAGGCAGGCTGGCCATCTCGCTGAGCGTAAGTCGTACCAGGCGCTGCTCTCTTTGCTTGGCCGTCATTTGCGTGCGGGCCAGACCGATCTGTTGCTGAGCCGCCAGAGCCTGGCTCTCAATCTCGTGCACCAGCTACTCTAGTGTCAGCTTGTTCCACCCTTGAAGGTTCGTGGTCCGCCATAAAGTCCCAGGGAACACCGGGAAGCTGGTGCAAGTGGTGCTTATGAGGGGTTGTTGCTAGAGATGACAACAGGAAACGAGGCCGCATAACCAGAAATTGGCGTGCATTCTAGAAAACGGAGACCATACCTTCTGCAGAGCCTCGTTGGGGATCGCCATAATGTCAAAAGTAGACCGGAGATATAGATAGACTGGCGAGTGTGTGGTTTTGCACTTGGCTTTGATTATCTGCTCTTGCTCGCTTGGCCAGTTGCATGCTCGCTGATGTCACCCCGTTTGTCGCATACACTGGTAGAGACATATTACCGGTTGACCTCAGTTGGTACACACCTAGCAGGGGCTAAGGCACTTAGTCTACCTACCTACCTAGGTAGGAAAACACACCGTGCAGGTTCGCAACATGCCTGTGCTTCCTCGATGAGTAGCAGGCCCCCTTTTATCTCCGCTAGGTTTTGGAAACGGCATTCATCTCGGCTCCAGCACAGAGTCTAAAGACGACGCGTCAGTGTTGGTAGATTGTAGTAAATCAGGTTGAACAAATGCATCTTCTATCGTCTACCCTCAAAGCACGCAAGGACAGCCTCTCTTACTATAACGAAAGAATCTTATCAATCACTGGTCGTCCCCCTTTTCAGTCCTATTTCAGTCCTGCCTCCGACAGTTGCCTCCACATGCCTCGTCCTGTTATCACATTGGCCTTGGCAACCGCTACCGGAAGAAAGATGCCTGTCGACTCGGTAAGCACCTAATAAATTCGGACAGACTCGATTCGTACGGCAGCCGTAGCTGCTGCACTGAAACAAGGAACAGGTGTGCTTTCACGTGCAAACCCACATCCGGCTCTTCCGAGTTATGTCCAGGCAGGGCTCCTCACCCGTAACCATGAATCCTCTTGGTCACTCACTGTTGCTTCGCGTTCTGCTGCTTGGCCCGTCGAACTTCGGGGATTGACGTCAACAACCGCGGCCAGTGCAGCATGTACTCGTCACCGTGTCCGGACAAGCAACGACGAAGCCAGATGCCCCATGTGATGTAATAATATGCTATTGCAGAAGGAAAAAAAAAAGAACACGTTAGCTTATTGGTCAGGCTCCAAGCAGATCGAGGTCGTATTACCTCCTGTGCATCTCGTTAGCCGGCATTCGCCCAAACACGCTGCATTCCACGCCAGAAAACATACCGAGGCCTGTCATCAGGTGCCACCACGCATGGCCCTCGAGCAGCACTGCCCATGGAAGGCCAATGGAACGCCTCCACCCTGTCACCTGTGCGCAGAATTCGTTGTCGAGGATCCAGAGAAGATAACCGCCCAGGAAC
Organism: Dactylonectria estremocensis; assembly: GCA_020744375.1. Classification (NCBI taxonomy): domain Eukaryota; kingdom Fungi; phylum Ascomycota; class Sordariomycetes; order Hypocreales; family Nectriaceae; genus Dactylonectria; species Dactylonectria estremocensis. Next base: position 2,269,746 of record JAGMUU010000002.1, on the reverse strand, counting down.
ACCGCAAGCCCTTTAATCTTCCATCAGCATCCGCTCGCCAGGGCAACGTCGCCGAGGTGACTCTCAACTCACCAGTGATAACCATAGCCCACATTGTCCTGAGCAGTTCGCTTGACTTTTCCGCACCACGCTGTTTCAGCGCCGGCCGAAGCTGTGACTCCATAACCCACATGCTCCGGAAGACGACGAGCGCCGTGAGAAGACCGTACGCCGTTTGATGGAAATCGGGGTCCTTGGTGATATAGTAGTACAGCTTTAACCATCGTTAGCGCTACCCAGGGACTTCTGCTTGTGTGAGACAAACCGTAATGAATGCAGCCAGAGCAAGCAGACTAAGCCCCAGTAGTGATGAGACGGCCCTAGATCTTGAATAAGAGAAGCTCGCATACATCATGAGGCAGGTGGTGTAGATCATAGACAGTTCATCCACGAGCTGCATCGGGTCTGTCGTCATTGGTGAGCTCAAATTGCATCCATTTATTGAGGAGGTTTCCGCCAGGACATCACGCTTACACTTAAGAGTGGCGTGGAATGATATAGATCCCAATCCTACCACAATGTACCCGATGTAGGCAACCAAAAAGATGCCGGGGTGCGAATACTTGATGCAATTGCGGATTCCCTTCAATCCGAGCCAGAGGAAAAGCCCATTTGTCACAGTCTAAAACTCATTCAGTAACGATGAGTATGGAGGAGAAGATGAAGGTCTTACGTTGCAAAGTTCCGCGCAGTAAAAGGAGAGAACATAATCCTGGTCGTGTTAGTCTTCCAACGGAGTGGTAGAAACCGAATGAGTTTGAAGCTGTGCTGACCTCCTCACAGAAATTAAGCGTCGATGTCTGTTCACCCCAGAATCCGGGTCTGTGATCTGGATATGGGGCTCGAAGAGACCGGAGTAAATTGAGCGACGCCATGGAATTAGGAAGGAATGTTTTGGATTAAGGGGGTATCAATGAATATGAAGGAGCTGGTTGTTATTAAATGATTGAGAGATGGAAATGATATAATGGATTGGGGGTATTACTTAAGCAGTTGTTGCTAAGAAAGTACATGGTTAAATGAAGGAGGAAGAAATTCTATATAAAATATAGTACTTTTAATATGTATATATTTTTAATGATTTATGAATTAAAACTTTTAAGAATTTTTATAATTTTATATATATTAATATAAATATTTATTACTTTAAGTATATATTTAATAAAGGAATTAAAGCTATAATTAATAAAAGGATCTATATAATCTTATATTTAAAAAAAAGATATATAAGCTAGTATAACCTGCTTAAAGTACTACTAAAGATCCCAGTTAATCTATATATAATTAAAAATTCACTGCCTTTCTATTTTAATTAAGCTATTACTTTACTTTTACTATTATAAATATTATTATAATTTCTATATATATAACTAGTCACTATTAAAACCGCTATTTAAATTATTATTTTAACATTTCTATATTTCTATAGCAGTTATATACTTACTTTATCTAAATATAGCAAATAAATCGATCTTATTAAGTTAATTATCTTACTACTAACTTACGCCTTTTTAATACCTTAAAATACCTTTATTAAACCCTTTATTATTTCTAAATTCCTTTAGCTTTTAATATATCAATCCCTTAACTACTAATTAATAAGCACTATATTAATTATTAGCTATATAACTTATACTAATGTATATAATAAGCTTACGTGACAAACAAGTAAGCGTGACATTCTGATTTCCACCTTAAACTGCAGTTTTAAAATAATTCTTAAAATTTTAAATTAAGCCTAAAATAGCTAAAACTTTAACTTTAACTTATTTATAATATATATTATTTTTGTGAATTTTTTTAAATTATATATACATATAGCGCTAGTAGTATTAAATTCACACTGTTCTTTTTACTATATTTATTTATAACTAGCTTAATAATTTATTTAAAAATATAAAAAAAGGACTAGCATATTAACTTTTTAGTTAAATATCTAAAATTAATTTCCTAAAAATCTCAGAGTTATATCGTCTGTTTTAGAAATTTTAAAGTTTATACTTTTAGATGCATAGTATAAGTGTTACGTAAGCTTGTTTGTTACGCAAGCTTATTATATACGTTATTTAGTTTATATTATTAATAAATTATTAAGTTATAAAAGTTATTTCTTTCTTTTATATTTTTTAAATTAAAGCCTTTAAGTAAATCTATTTTATTATAATTTATTAAAATATTATAATATTAAATAGAGCTATTCTATCTTATAGTAAAATATAGTAACTAAAGATTATTAATTTAATAAGGGTTTTAATATTAAATTAATTAATTTTAATAATAGATATATCTTTAAGGCTAGATTCTTTAGTTACAATTTATAACTTAAAAATAAAGCTATAATTTACTTTAATAAGGGTATATAAATTATATTATAAATTGTTAATATATATTGACTTTAATAAGCTATTATTATAATATAGGTTAATATATAACATCTTTATATAAGCTATATTATTTAATTAGTTAAGAGGTTATTAATTAAGTAGTTATTAATTATAAAGTTATTATATAAGTTATAAATTAGAATTTAAAGAGCTTGAAATATATAGAGGTTATAGTTTATGCTAGCTTTTATTTTATAGGCATTTTGCCTTTATTAATATTTAGCTTTTCTAGTTAAAGTTTATTTATTTATAATATATATATCTAGTGGAGAAACTAAAGGTTAAATAAAATAAAAATTTAATAATAAAGTAAAATAATATAACAAACTCAATACCTAAGCTTATAAAACTTAAGAAATTAAAGTTTTTACTACATTAAGCTATAAGCCTTATTACTTTAATTATAACCCTTTAAAATACCTTAATTAATTAAAAAAGCTAAATTATAAAAAAGCTAGATATTAATAAAAGCAAAATACCTATAAAATAAAAGCTAATAAAAGCTACTCTTCATATATTACCTTACCTTTTAATAATATAATAACTTTATAATAATTTAACTAATTAAATAATATAGCTAATAGCATTATTTAAATTAATATAACTTATATTATTTTATATTATAATAATAATAAATTATATATATAATATATTATTAATTTATAATATAATCTTTATAATAAGATTATAAAAACTCTAGATTTTATTTTTAAGCTATAAAGTATAACTTAAACTTCTAATTTAAATTAAATTAAGAAGACTAAAATTAGTAGGCCTAGCGATTTAATGCTAATCCAGTTAGTAATCTTCAGCTATAAAGTCCTCCTACAGTTCGGCATATATTAATATAATTCTAATATGAGGCAGTAGATTATAATAAAATAGATCTACCTAGAGGACTTAGCTTAGAGAGAGTAAAGGAATAAGATAACTTATATAGACTATAAATTTATTAAGGAACTAAAAGGCTAGAAGGCATAGGTTTTATAACAGATTATAGATATAGAGCTTATTAACTTATAGCTAAGGGACTGATGCATTAAAAACTAAAGAAATTCTAATATATAGAGGGTTTTAGTAAAGGAATTGGATATTAAAAAAGGCGTAAGTTAGTAGTAGATAATTAACTTAATAAAATTAATTTATTTACTATACTTAGATAAAGTAAATATATAATGTAGAAATATAGAAATATAGAAATAATAGTTTAAATAGTAATTTTAATAATATATTATATTATTATATCTATTATTACATTGTTATTTTTCAATTTAATCTCTAGTTCCTTTATTAAGTATATATACATAAGGTAAATAAACTTTATATATTATAATATTTATAATAAAATTATAAAAACTTTAAATTCTATTTTTAAGTTATAAAGTATAATTTCAACTTTTAATATAAATTAAATTAAATTAAATAAATTTAATAAACTTACTTTTAATTTAATTAGTAGTTTTTAATTACTAAGTTCTTTTATAATTTAATATATATTAATATAATTTTAATGTAAAGTACTAAATTATAATAAAATGGTGTTATTTAAAAGATTTAATTTAAAGAAAGTAAAGAAATAAAATAACTTATATAAATTATAAATTTATTAAAAAACTAAAAGACTAAAAGGCATAGGTCTTATAATTAATTATAAATATAGAATTTATTAATTAATAGCTAAAGAATTAATATATTAAAGACTAAAGAAATTTATTTTAATATTATTATAAGGTTATATAGAGGGTTTTAATAATGGGATTTTAAGATATTAAAAAAGATATAAGTTAATAGCAGATAATTAACTTAATAAAATCAATTTATTTATTATATTTAAAGAAACTAAATATATAATATAGAAATATAAAATATAAAAATAATAGTTTAAATTGCAATTTTAATAGTAATTATTTAATTTATATTATTAATAAATTATTAATTTATAAAGTTATTTTCTTTCTTTATAGTTTAAATTAAAGCTTTTAAATATATCTATTTTATTATAATTTATTAAGATATTATAATATTAAGTAAAATTATGTTATTTTATAATAAAATATAGTAATTAAAGATTATTAACTTAATAAAAGTTTTACTATAAAAATAAGAAATGTTAATAATAGATATATTTCTAAAGCTAAATTCTTTAATTATAATTTATAACTTAAAGATAAAGCTATAATTTACTTTACTAAAGATATATAAATTATATAATAAATTATTAATATATATTAACTTTTATAAGCTATTATTATATTATAAATTAATTTATAAAATCTTTATAAAAGGTATATTATTTAATTAATTAAGTAATTATTAATTATAAAACTATTATATAAATTATATATTAATAATTAAAATTACTACTATTAAAATTGCTATTTAAACTATTATTTCTATATTTCTATATTTCTATATTATAAATTTACTTTATCTAAGTGCAGTAAATAAATTGATTTTATTAAGTTAATTATCCACTATTAACTTACGCCTTTTTTAATACCTCAGAATCCCTCTATTAAAATTCTCCACAGTTCTCCCTTAGCTGCTAGTTAATAAGCTCTATATCTATAACTAATTATAAGACCTATGCCTTCTAACCTTTTAATTCCTTAGTAAATTCACAATTTATATAAATTATCTTACTTCTTTACTTTCTTTAAGCTAAATCCTCTAGATAGATCTATTTTATTATAATCTACTGCTTTATATTGGAATTATATTAGTATATACTAGGCTATAGGAGGACTTAGTAGCTAAAGACTACTAACTAAATTAGCATTAAATTACTAAGCCTACTAATAATATTTTTAATTGAATTTAAATTAAAGGTTTAAACTGCACTTTATAACTTAAAAATAAAATCTAGAGTTTTCATAATTGTATTATAAAGATTATATTATAAGTTAGTAATATATTATATATTTAATATATTATTATTATAATATAAATAATATAAGTTATATTAATTTATATAATATTATTAGTTATATTATTTAATTAATTAAATTATTATAAAGTTATTATATTATTTAAAATATAATTTAAAATATAAAGAGTTTAAAATATATAAAGTAGCCTTTATTAACTTTTATTTTATAAGCATTTTACCTTTATTAATATTTAGCTTTTCTATAATTTAGCTTTTTATTTAAACTAGGTTTTAAAGGGGAAGATAGTTAATTAAAGTAAAGGTATATTAAGTTATAAATATAGGCTGAAGCTTAGCTTCTCTTTAAAAGTAAATTAAGCTTCCTTATTTAGGGCATTACTATTATATTAGAGGTTATATACTTATCGCTATCTATGACCTTATATTATAGCTCACTAGTTTTAGTGAAGTTACTATATTAAGTTCGATGCTCTATAGCTTTATTGCCTTTATATCATTCCTCCCTCTAAAGCTCTATATTTAAAATCCCTTATGTATATTATATTAAAATATTATAATTTATAATTAAGACATATCTTTATTTATAATTATAAAGTTAATAAATTATTTTCATTTTTTTATTATATAAATAATTAATTTATTAATATAATAAAGTCCTTTTAAATATATTTTAATTAAAGTAATTTTATATATATTATATATAATTTATAGCTAGTTATTATATATTTAATCTTTATTTATATATTAAGGATTTTCTTCTTTTTTTCTTTCTTTATTTTATTTCTTTATAGCTGTTTTTTATTATTATAATTTTATTATAGCCTTTAAAACTCCTTTTTATTTAATGTATTAATTTATTAATCTTTTAATCGTTAATTAACTTCTATTTAAATTATTTAAGTTAGTTAAGCCTTTATATTATCTTTAATAAAATAGCTTAATATCTATTTCTTTTTTTTTAATATATTATTTTCTATAAAGGCAGCAACGCTATAGAGAATTAAGCTTAAGATAGCAACCTTATAGAAACTAGCAAGCTATAACACAAGGTTGCAGAGAGCAATAATTATATAATTCCTAATGTAATAGTAATGCCTTAAATAAGGAAGCTTAACTCCCTTCTAAAGAGAAACTAAGCTTTAGCCTATATTTATAATTTAATATACCTTTACTTTACTTAACTATTCTTTTCCTCTAAAATCTAGTTTTAATATCTTAAAGCTTTTTATTAATTACTTATAATATTTAGATAATTTTAAAAAGTATAGTAGCTTTTTTATTAAAGGAGTTTTTAAAAGAATTAAATAGGCTTATTTAAAGGAGTTTTAAATAAAATAATATAAGAGATAGGCTATATAATATATCTACAGATATATTAATATATTTACTTAGTTATTAAAGAGAGTTTTCTTTTAGTTAAGAAGAATTTCTTAAGATTTAAAACTATAGAAATTAAAAGAAGAAGAAGGTATTTAAAAATAGCTTTATTAATCTTTTATTAAAAAGTAATATTATTTTTAAAGTTTTAATAATTTCTAAAGGGGAAAGTAGTTTTTTATTTTTTATTTTTTATTTTTTAAAAAAAAAAACTTATATTATAATATTTACTTATTAAAAAAGCTTTTATATAAATAATAGAAGAAATAAAAGCTTATTATATTTATTAAAAAAAAGGTATTTCTTTAAATTTTAATTTAATAAAAGTAGAATCTATTTTAATTTATTAAATACTATAAGGTCTTTCTCTTTATTATTATTATTAAATTTACATATAAATAAAAAAAGACATTTAATAATTAAAATAAAGAATTAAGCTTTTTAAAAGTTTTAAATAATTATATAACCTTAAGATAAATAACTAAGTAATTTAAAATATATTTTTAAATTTAATAAAATGTATTAATATAAAAAGAATTATATATTCTTTATATTAAATAATATTACTTTAAAGAAATAAAATTAATAATTAAATTACTTTTATAAATTAAATTAAATAATTTATAATTAATTTAAAAAGAATTAAGTTTACTTTAAAAGATAGATATATTAATTAATAAAAGATCTAGGAAATTATTAATTTATAAATGCTATTAACTTTAAAGAAGTAAAATAAAAGAAGAATTAATTTTTTTATAACTTTTATATTTATTTTAAATTATTAAAAAAGTATAATACTTTAGTTTAAAAAAGAAGTATATTAATTTCTTCTTTATTAAGCTCCTTTTTATAATATTAATTACTTTTTATATAAGAAGATCTTTTAAAGATAAAAGAAGAAATAATTTAAAAAGCTATTTCATAATAGAAATTAAAAAGATCTTTTATATTAAAAAGTAAAGAAAAACCACTTTTAATTACTAAAGAATTATTAATAAAAGTATTTAAATATTTAATTAATTATAAGCTAACTAAAGGAAATTAAAAAATACCTCTTTTAGAAATTTAATAAAAAGGAGTAAAAAAAGTAAAAGAAATATAAAGATTAAAAGGATAATAAATATATAAAATATCTCTATTTCTTTTATAAAAGTAATTAAGATTTTATTAAAGACTATTTTTAATAGAAGTTAAAGAGTTAAAAAGGGATTATTAAAAGAAAATGAAAAGACTTATAATTAATAAAGTAAGCTTATTATTAATTAATTTAATGTATTTATAAATTACCTTTAATATAATAATATCTATTATAATATAAATATAGAAATTAATTAAATTATTTAAAGTTTTAAATTTAAATATAGAAATAGATATAATTAATTAAAAGTTAATTATTAAATTAAAATTATACTTTTATAAAATCTAGACTTTATTAATAAAAGTATTAAATAAGTTTAATTATTTAATTTATAGAATTTAAAGGGTTTTAATTATATTTTAAGATTCTTATAGTTAAAAGAGGCAAATTAAATAATATTTAATTAGAGTTAATTGGAATTTAACTTTAAAAGTATAACTACTTATGTTTTTAATAACTATATTTAAAGATAAATATATCCTTTTAAATTCTAGTAATTAATAGTAATAATATTAAATTATTTAGAATTAGCTTAAGATTATATTAATTTATAAATCTTTATAGCTATATTATAATACTATTAAAGTTTATTAAATTTAAGTAATAAATAAGTCCTTTTAACTATTTAATAATAATCCTTTAAATTCTATAGGTTTTAAAGGAATTTTAATAGAGATTTTAACTTTAAAAGATATCTTTTTTATTAATTTATTAAATATTTTACTACTTTATTATATTATAAACTGTAAGATTAAGATCTTTTTAAGTTTAAAGCCCCCTTTTAAATTAGTTTATCTTCTATTACTAAGGAAATTAAATACCTTAAGGAAGTATCTTAAATAAAACCTAATAAATAGCTAAATCTATTTTTTAAGAGCCTAATAAAAGTATTTATTATATTTATATTTAAATTAGATAGATCTTTAAAACTATATATAGATTATTATAATTTAAATATAGTTATTAAAAAAAATCAATTACGTACTTAATAAGTATGCCAATTAAACAAATATACCAGTCACTTGCGTTTTATACCTTAAATTGCAATTTTTAAAAAGTTTTTAAAAATCAGAACTAAGCCTAAAATAGCTAAAACTTAAAATATAGGCTAATTATCTAATATAGTATTTAAGAAGATTTTATAAAACTTTAATTATTTTTTTCTATAAAGTTATTAAGAAAAAACCTATTTGCACTATATATCTTTATACTTTTATATATAATAAGCTAACTAAAGATTTAAGAAAAGTCCTACACTATTTTTCTTTTCTTTAAATATCTAAAAATGCTTTTTTTATATTTTTAACAGTTATATAGCCCGTTTTTGAAAATCTAATATTGTAACTTTTAGCTGTATAGTATGAGTGTTTAGCAAGCTTGTTTAACTGGCATGCTTATTGAGTACATTATTTATTATTATTAATTATTAAAATTATAAATTAAGTAAAAGGGATATAATATTTCTTTAAAACTAATATTATTAATATTTATTATTAAATTTATATTTAAAAGAGAAATAAATAGAAGATAGCTTTTTTAAATTTACTATAAATACTTTAAATATATAGTAATATTAGTGAATTTAATTAATATTTTAGTGATTTTTTAAAACTATATTTATTAAGCTTTTTAAAGGCTAGTAGATATAATATATATTATTTATTTTAATAATATCTTAATTTACTTTAAAATATAAAAAGATTATATAAATACTTATAATTAATATTAAAATATCTAAAAGAAGTTTAACTTTATATTAAATTAATTAAATATTCTTTTTATAAAATTACTATTAATTTCTTAGAATTTTATATATTTTATAAAGGGGTATTAGTAAATTTAAATTAAGTTAAGACTATAGCTAATTAAAAGGAACCTAAGATATTTTAGAAAATCTAGATATTTCTAGGCTTTTATAACTTCTATTATAGATTTATCTATAGATATTTAAATCTAAAAATGCCTTTTAGCAATTTATTAAGAGGTAGTATAAAAGGGAAGAAGCTAAGGTATATTAAGCTTTCTAAAGCTAAAGGAAGAGCGTTCCTTTAGCTATATTAAGTATTTTAAGAGGCTCCGCTATTAAGGTATTATAACTCCCTTCTTTCTATTTAATTAGAAACTAATAAATTTATATTTATAATAATAAGGATTTTATTATAATTATTAAAATAGAATCTTTTTTATTTAATAATATTTTAATTTTAAAAATCTACTTTTTTAAGTTAAAATATAATATATTAAATTATAAAATAATAGCTATTATGAAATCTATTAAATATTAATAATATTATCTTAAAGGGGCATTAATTTCTATTAAAGCTTTTAATAATTATAAAAACTTAAAAAGCTTTATAAAAATATTAAAGTTTAATAAATAAATAGCTTAAAAATATATATATTTAATACTTTATAACTTTATAATTAAATATAAACTAAAGAAAATTAACTTTATAAATAGTTTATATTATTTAAATTTTAAAGATAAAGAGGCTTTGAATTTAAAGCTATTATTTTCTTAAATATATTTAGAATTATAAACTTAAGGTAATTTCTAAAGGAATATTAAAATATTACTTTATAAAGTCTATAAATAAAAAGGATTTATAAAATAAATATAAAATAAAATAGAAGTAATTTTATATATTTCCTTTATAAAAGTAAAAGTTAAAATATAGTTAAAATATATCTATAATAATAAGGTTTTAAAATTAATTATTTAATTAATTAAGTATTTTTAAAAGAGAAATCTAAAGATAATATATTAACTTACCTTTAATATAAAAAAGAAGAAAGCTAAAGAAATAACTTAAATAATGATTAATAAATTACTTTAATTTAAAGATTAAGTAATAGTCTTTAATAAACCCTCTATTTAATAAGTATTATTATAATTATTTTATAATAATCTATTTATAAAATATTTTAAAATAAAGAGAATATTTAACTTCATAAAAAGAAACTCTTTTTAATTTAATATAAAATTAAATATATTAAATTAAATATAACGTATATAATAATCTTATATTATAGATAAGTATATATCACAAAAACTCTTAACCTTTAAAACAGAAATTACTAGAAAAGTATAATAAACTCTTTAATTAATTAAAATCAATTGCTATATTCTTCTTCAGATATTGCAATAACTATTTGATATATCCTTGCGTTATATCCTATCTTACTGCATCCTCTATAGTGCCTTTCCCTTAGTCGCGCTATCCCTCCTTAACTACTACTTTTCAATAATTCGCCCTCGACCTACCTATCTATATTCATCTAATTAATTACTTCCCTTACTTCCTCTACTATTATCACCCCTCCTTTCTATAATTTAATCCTTTTTACCCTTTGACGCTGACTTAGTGTTTCATTTGCTTATTAAAGATTATAGACCTAAGCTCTTAATAAGGCATTCTTATATATTATTGCCTTTATTTTTTTAAAAAGTGACTTTAATACTTTTAGAATTAACTTTAGTAAGCTACTTTTATGCCTTTTAATTTATCTATTTAGATATTTAGATTAAGCTTAAGCCTTAAGGATAGTCCTAGGTATCTTTAAAATCTAAGCAGTAGAGGGGCCGGCCTCCTCCTTAACCGGCGTTGGAGTCTATAGCTATATATTAAGCTTTAATACTATACTTTTTAAATTAAGAGGAATAAGCCTAGCCCCTCTAAAAGCTGCCTTAATATTTTTCTCTATTATAGTGGCCTAAAATGCTATATAAAAGGCAGAAAAGAACTTAGTTTTAGAAATGTAGGTTATAAAGTATTAGATTAGATATTTGATTTCTTATTTATAAGCCTTCTTAAGTAGGCTAAAGCATCTAATATTAAGAGGCTAAAGTAGATAAAATAAATGAGGTAGTATATAGAGTGTAATAATATTATTTATTTAGTAATATTTCTTAAAGTTAAGAGAGTAGTGACTTTTATAGCTATTAAGAATTAGAAGATAATAGTAACTAACTAATTGCATATTTATATATTAGTTAAAGTGCTTTAGCTACTTAAGGCCTAGTTTATTATTAATTTAGCTATTTAGAGATATTATAATAGCTTAGTTATTTAGGAGGTTAGTTTCTTAATATTAGTTAGTGAGGTGATATTAACTAGTATCTATAATAAATAGCGCAATCGCCTAGCCTTCTATATTAATTGCTTAGATAATAGTAATCCATTCTCTATTTTTAAGCTATACTAATTTCAGCTTTATATACCTTTCTAAGCCTATAATAACTATTTTACTTATAATTATATCTATTAAAAAGCTAACTTTATTAAAGTTATAGATATTAGCTAAGTTAATATTATATTTTATAATCATATTTTTTATAAGCTTAAATTACTTTTAAATCTCAGTTAGGTCTTTATATTTAGCCCTCTAGTAGTTATATCTATAAAAAAACCGCATCTTAAGCTCTTTATATTACTTAATGAAGTTAGAAGCCTAGCGCTTGCTGACAGGTAGTGCATTGCAGTTAGTAAGCAATCAGTTAGCTATTTCTTCTATACTACGCAGTTGCAGAGGAAATCCTCATAAATCCAGGTCGAGGATGAACTGAACTATAATCTATTCCTCTAGATTAGATAGTTTATGTAATTTAGGAATCTAATTACATCGAAACTATATGCCTTGCTGGCAGCGACCTAGCTTCTAATAATAGACCTAGTATATTGATATAGCGCCTTAGATACTTAATTTTGGATTATTTTGAAGGGCTTATAGGGTAAGAAGAATTTTTACTTTATCATTTAACTGAGATATCTTTAATAATTAAGAATTAATTAATTAAATGTAAAGAGAAGAGAATGAGGGATTTTTGTGACATATGCTTATCTATAATATAAGCTTATTACATACGTTATATATATATTATATATTAAAGAGCTTTAACTTTAAAATATAAGCTATATAAAAAACTCTAGTTTTTATTATATTTAATATAACTTTAAAAAGAAGTTTTTATAAATTTTATTATAAATCTCCCTCCTTTTATTTATAAAGAGAAGGAGGTAAATGCAATCTTAATAATAGTAAACTATTGTATTAAATATCTATTATTCTTATTTATTACTATAATAATTAATATAATAAAGCTTATAGAATTATTTTATAAAAAAGTAGAATTAATATATAAATTTCTAAAAGGAATTATAAAAAATAGAAAATTAATCTTTATTAGCAATCTTTAGTTAAGACTTTATTATTAAAGTAATATTAAAAAGAAGTTATTAATAATATTTTACTATTAAATTAATAAATAAATAAAAAGAATAAATTAAACTTTAAAATATTATCTTTAATATTATATTAATAAATATTAAAATAATTAAGCTATATTCCTTTATAATACTTAGTTTATTTATAATAATATAAAGGATATAATAATAAATTATATAGCTTTTAAAGTATTATTAAAATACCTCTTTAAGATTTACTTTTAAATTAAAAGTATAAAAGCAGCGAAGCTATAGAGAATCAGGCCGGATATAGCAACCTCACTGAAACTAGCGAGCTATAATATAAGGTCACAGATAGCGATAATTATATAACCCCCGATATAGTAGTAATGCCCTAGATAAGAAAGCTTAACTCCCTTCTAAAGAAAAGCCAAGCTTCAGCCTATATTTATAACTCAATATACCTTTGCTCTACTTAACTATTTTCCCCTCTAAGACTCAGTCTTAATAAAAAGTAATATTTTAAAGAAAGGAGTTTTAAAAGTAAAAGTTAAAGTTTATTATTTAAAGGAATTATATAAAACCCTAAAGGTAAATTAAAAGTAAGTAATTAAGTTTTAATTTAAATATTATAACTACTAATACTTTAATAAATTATTTAAATTAAAAGAACTTATTAATTTACTAATTAAGAATATCTATATTAAAAAAGAAAAAAAGAAATTAATATTTAAATATATTAAATCCTTTTAAATCCTTAAATATATTAATATTTAAATATATTAAATTCTCTTTTTCAAAAAGTATAATAGAATTTATATTATATTATATATTAGTTTCTTAAAGTTAGAATATCTTTAAATTAAAAGTTAATTTTAATTAATTTTAATTTTAAACTTTAAAAACTTTAATTTTAAATAAAATATTAAAAAAGTTATAAATTAAAGAAAGATTGAAAGGAAAATCTATTATTTTATAGAATAATAAAGATAGCTTTTAAAATATAGTTAATAAATTTTAAAAGTAAATATAAATTAAATATAAAAAGTAATTAAGGACTTTTTAAAAGTATTAATAAAATATAAATAAAAGTAAATTAATTCTATAGAAAAAAACTAAATATAAAAGTAAAGAAGATTAAGAAAGTAGAATTAATATATATATTAAAGTAAATAATCTTAATTATAAAAGTTAAATAGCTTATTAAAAGATTATTAAAAGATATCTAAATAAAATTTAATTTATGTTTTAAATTATATTTAATTATTATTATATACCTTATATATTATATCTATTTTTATATTACTTTTAAATTAATATATTATATTTTTAATATTTAGATTTTAATTTTAATTTTATAATAATTAACTTTATAAATAATAAAAGTAAATAGATTAAGGAATTTATATATAAATTTTATATAAGTAAAAGACTTCTTTTTAAATTCCTTTTAAATTATAGCTTTAAAGTTATCTTTAAATAATAACTTAATAATTACTTATATTATAAATTCTAACTTAAAATAAATTAAATATAGCAATTTATAATTATTTTAGCTAGCTATATATTTAAATTAAATATCATTAATAAAATTAAGATAAATTAAAAGTAATTTATATTAAAAATATAAATAGAAGAAAATAGCTTTAAAATAATTAAAAGCTAACATTAGCTTTGAATATAATCTTAATAACTTAATTAATATAATTATTAAAGAATGAATATTAATTTCTATATAATTCCTAAATAAAAGAATATATATTTTATAAGCTATAGTATTATTAATAATGCTATAAAAGGATATATATATATTAATAATAAACTAAAATGCCTTAAGTAAATATATTATAGCTAAATTAATAATATATTAAGTATAAAGAATTAAAGTATAACTATTTAAAGCGCTACTTATACATTTATAAAGATAAATAAAATCTTTAATATTTCCTTTAAGGAAGTTAGAAAGATTAAATATATTAATAATAAATATATTTATAAAGAAATAGATTTATATTTAATAGCTACCTTTATTAATATTATATTATTAATAATATATTAAATTTAAAGTAATGAACTTATATTTAATAAAAATAGATATAAAATCTATATTTTTTATAATAGCTTTATTTTATATTATAACTAAAAGTAAAGTAATAATAGGTTATATATTGTATATTTATAATATTAAAAGCTTTTAAATAAGTATTATTATATATTTAATTAAGTTATATATTATTAGAAAATAGTATGTTAAAATTAAAAGAGATAGATATTAAGCTATTTTATTAAAGGTAATATAAAAGCTTAATTAACTTCAACATTTTAAAGGGAGGTTAATTAGGAATTTAAGGCCTAGTAAATTAATAAATTAACTACAAAGGGGTTTTAAAAGCTATAATAAAATTATAATAATTAAAAATAATTATATAGAAATAATCAAAAAAGTCAAAAATATCCTAATATATAAATAAGAATTAAATATATAATAATTAGTTATAAATTATATATAAAATATATAAAATTACTTTAATTAAGATTTACTTAAAGAAACTTTACTATAATAATAAATTAATTATCTATATAATAGAAAACATAAAAATAATTTATTAACTTTATAGTTATATATAAAGATATATAATATTTATAAATTATAATTTTTTTAATATAATATAGATAAGGGACTTTAGAGATAGAGCTTTAAAAGGGGAGATAATATAAAGGTAGTGAAGCTATAGGGAATTGGGCTTAATATAGTAACTTCACTAAAATTAGTAATATAAGGTTGCAGATAGTAATAATTATATAACCTCTGATATAATAGTGATGCTTTAAGTAAGGACGCTTAACTCACTTCTAAAGAGAAGCTAAGCTTCAGCCTATATTTATAACCTAATATACCTTTACTTTACTTAACCATTTTCCCCCTTTAAGACCCAGTCTTAATACTTTCTAAAAATATATAACTTAATTAAATATATAATAATATTTATTTAAAGGCTTTTAATATTATACATATATAATATATAATTTCTTACTACTTTACTTTTAATTATAACATTATTATATAAACTAAAGCTATTATAAAACGTATAAATTTTATTTTTATTTTTATTAAATATGACGTTTTTTATTTTAAACTTAATATAATATTAATATAAATAGCTATTAAATATAAGTTTATTTTTTTATAAATATATGTATTATTTATATATTTAGTCTTCTTAATTTATTTAAAGAAGGTATTAAAAGCTATTTATATTTTTATAAATATATAAGTAGTACTTTTAATAACTATACTTCAGTTCTTTATAACTAATATATTATTATTTTAAGATATATTTAGTATATTATTAATTTAATAATACTTTATTTACTTAAAGTATATTATTTTATTTTTAATATATGTATATTCTATTATAATATTATTAATATTCTTATATTTTATAAAGTATATATTCTTTTATTTAGGAATTATATAAAAATTAATATTCATCTTTTAATAATTATATTAATTAAATTATTTAAATTATATTAAAGATTAAAATTAAATTCTAACTATTATAAAGCTATTTTCATTTATTTATATTATTAATATAAATTACCTTTAGTTTTATATTAATTTTAATTAATAGTACTTAATTTAAATATATAATTAATTACAATAGTTTTATATTGCTATATTTAATTTATTTTAAATTAAAATTTATAGTATAGGTAATTACTAACTTATTATTTAGAAATAAGCTTAAAGCTATAACTTAAAAGAAACTTAAAAATACATCTTCTATTTATATTAAGTTTATATATAAATACTTTAATTTCTTTACGTTTATTTTTAATAAAATTAATTATTATAAATAAAAAGTAAAATCTAAATATCTAAAGATTAATATATCAATTTAAAGGGAATATAAAAATAGATATAATATATAAAGTATTTAATAGCTATTAAATATAATTTAAAGTATAAATTAGATTTTATTTAGATATCTTATAATAATTTCTTAAGAAGCTATTTAACTTTTATAATTAAAATTACTTACTTTAATATATATATTAATTATGGTTTTTTTAATTTCCTTTATTTTTATATTTAATTTTCTTTTATAAAATTAATCTATTCTTATTTATATTTTATTAATATTTTTAAAAAGTCTTTAATTACCTTCTATATTTAATTTATATTTACCTTTAGATTTTATTAATTATATTTTAAAGGCTATCTTTATTATTTTATAAAGTAATAAATTTCTCTTTTAATTCTTTTTAATTTATAACCTTTTTAACTTTCTATTTAATATTAAAATCCTTAAGATTTAAAATTAATATTAATTTAAGTTAATTCTTTTTAAAGGGATTATAGCCTTACAAGGCTAATATAAAATATATTATAGATTTCTTCTTTTCTTTTTTAAAATATATATTCTTAATTAAAATATTAATAAGTTTCTTTAATTTTAAATATTTATTAAAATATTAATAATCATAATATTTAAATTGAAACTTAATTAATTTTTATTTATTTCCTTTTGAAGTTTTATATAATTTTTTTAAGTAATAAACCTTAACTTTTATTTTAATACTCCTTTTTTTAAAATGTTATATTTAATTTAAAAGTAAATCTTAAGGAAGTATCTTTATAATATTTTAAAAGGGATATAGCTTATTATCATATTCTGTATATTAATATAAATAAATGAAATATAAAGAAATATATAATTTAATTCTTTAAATATTTATTAATATAATATTAAAGATAATATTTTAAAGTTAATTTATCCTTTTTATTTATTTATTAATTTAAAAGTAAGTTTCTATTAATAAGCTCTTTTAAATATTAATTTAATAATAAAGTTTTAATTAAATATTATTAATTAAGATTAAACTTCTATTATTTACAACTCCTTTTAAGGAGTTATATATTAATATTACCTCTTTAATATATAATATATATAAATCTAATATAATATATTAAATTTTATATTAAATTTAAAACAAAGTACTATTTAAATAAATTAAATATCCTCTTCATTTTAAAATATTTTATAAATAGGTTATTATAATATAATTATAACTATATTTACTAAATAGAGGGTTTATTAAGAACTACTACTTAATCTTAAAATTAAAGTAATTTATTAATAATTATTTAAGTTATTTCTTTAGTCTTCTTCTTTTTTATATTAGAAGTAAGTTAATATATTATCTTTACATTCCTCTTTTAAAATGACTTAATTAATGAAATAATTAATTTAAAATCCTTATTATTATACATATATTTGAATTATATTTTAATCTTTACCTTTATAAAGGAAATATATAGAATTACTTCTATTTTACTTTATATTTATATTATAATCTTTTTTTATTCATATAGTTTATAAAGTAACATTTTAATATTTCCTTAGGAATTATTCTAAGATTATAGTTTTAAATTTAATTAAAGTTATAATGTCTTAAAGTCTATTGAAAGTTATAACTTTAACTCTGTTTAAGGTTTAATTATATTTAAGTCTATTTAAAATTAAATATATAAATTTCTTTTAATAAATATTTTAATTAATTTAATAGCTTTAAATTTAAAGCCTCTTTATCTTTAAAATTTCAATAAACTCTTTATAAAATTAGTTTTCTTTAGTTTATATGTAATTATAAAGTTATAAATTATAAAATATATATATTATTAAGCTTATTATGTATTTAATTTAAATATTTTTATAAAGCTTTTTAAGTTTTCATAATTACTTAAAACCTTAATAGAAATCAATATACCTTTAAACTAATATTATTAATATTTAAAAGATTTAACAATAGCTATTATTTTCTAATTTAGTATATTATATTTTAACTTTATAAAAATAAACTTTTAAAATTAAAATACTATTAAATAAAAAACACTTCATTTTAATAATTAATATAAGATCTTTATTATCATAGACTTAAAGGCATTAGTTTTAAATTAAATAGGAAGAAGATAGTTATAATACCTTAAGAGTAAAGGCTTTTAAAATAATTAATATAATTAAAAAAATGGTCTTCTTTTAGCTTTAAAGAGCTTAATATACTCTAGCCTCTTCCTTTCTATATTACCTTTTAGTAAAATACTAAATAGTATTATTAAATTTAAATATCTATAAAGAAATCTATAATAGAAGTTATAAAAGTCCTTAAGTTCTTTTTAATTAATGATAATTTTAATTTAATTTAAATTTATTAATATCTATTTATGAAATATAGAAAATCTTAAGAAATTAATATTAATTTTATATAAGGAATATTTAACTACTTTAATATAAAGCTAAGCTTTTCTTAGATATTCTAGTACTAATCATAGATATTTTATATAATCTTCTTATATCTTAAAGTAAATTAAGATATTATTAAAGTAAGTAATATATATTATATTTACTAGCTTTTAAAGAGGTTAATAAATATAGGTTTAGAAAGATATTAAGGCATTAGTTAAGCTAAATAGCATAACTATATCTTTAAAATGCCTATAGTAAATTTAAAAAGCTATCTTCTATTTATCCCCTTTTTAAATATAAATAAAATAGATGCCTTTATTAGGCTTTTAAAGAATTTCTTTTTGCTATTTATTAAGTTCTATTTAAGATACTCCCTTAAGGTATTTAATTCCTTTAATAATAGAAAATAAGTTAATTTAAAAGGGAGCTCTCAACTTAAGAAGATTTCAATTTTATAGTCTATAGCGCTATAAAGCAGTAGGATAGTTAATAAATTAATGGAAAAGCCATCCTCTAAATCTAAATTCTCTATTGAAATTCCTTTAAAACCTATAGAATTTAAAAAGTTATTACTTAATAATTAAAAGGACTTATTTACTACTTAAATTCTATAAACTTTAATCATATTATAATATAGCTATTAGAATTTATAGATTAATATAATCTTAAGCTAATTCTAAATAATTTAATATCGCTATTATTAACTAGTAAAGTCTAAAAGAATATATTTATCTTTAAATATAGTTATTAAAAATATAAGTAGTTATACTTCTAAAGTTAAATTTTAATTAATTTTAATTATATATTATTTAATTTACTTCTTCTAGCTTTAGAAGTCTTAAGATATAATTAAAACCCCTTAAATTCTATAAATTAAGTAATTTAACTTTCTTAATGCTTGTATTAATAGAATTTAGATTTTATAAGGGTATAGTTTTAATTTAATTATTAACTTCTAGTTAATTATATCTATTTCTATATTAGGATTTAAAATTTTAAATAATTTAATTAATTCTCATATCTATATTATAAAAGATATTATTATATTAGAAATACCTTATATATGAATTAAATTAATTAATAATAAATCTACTTTACTAGCTATAAGTCTTTTCCCTTTCTTTTAATAGTTCATTTTTAACTCTTTAGCTTTTACTAAAGATAGTCTTTAATAAAGTATTAATTACTTTTATAAAGGAAATAGAGGTATTTTAAATACTTATTATCCTTTTAGTCTTTATATTTCTTTTTTTATATTTTATTGAATTTCTAAAGAAAGTACTTTTAATCTCCTTTACTTAATGTATTATTAAATCAATATTTAAATACTTTTATTAGTAATTCCTTATTAATTCCTAAGTAATTAATGGGTTTTTTTTGACCTTTTATTTTAAAAGATCTTTTTAATTTCTATAATTAAATAGCTCTTTAAATTATTTAATTTTTTATTTTTAAAAGATTCCTTTATATAAAAGATAATATCTTTATTATAAAAAGAAGTTTAATAAAGAAGAACTTAATATAGTTCTTTTTTAAAATAAAAATATTAATTTTTTTTAATAACTTAAAATAAATATAGAAGTTATAAAGAAAGTAATTCTCTATTTATTTTACTTCCTTAAAGTTAATAGTATTTATAAGTTAATAATTTCTTAAATCTTTTATTAATTAATATATCTATTTCATAAAGTAAATTAAATCCTTTTCAAGTTAATAATAAATTACTTGATTCATTTTATAAAGATAATCTAATTATTATTTTTATTTCTTTAAGGTAAGATTATTTAATATAAAAATATATAATTCTTTTTATGATAATATTTTCTATTTAATTTAAAATAATATTTTAAATTACTTAACTATTTATTTTAAATTTATATAACTATTAAAAACTTAAGAAAAACTTAATATTTATTTTAATTATTAAATACCTCCTTTTATTTATATATAAATTTAATAATAATAATAAAGAGAAAGATTTTATAATATTTAATAAAATAAAAGGAATTCTACCTTTATTTAATAAATATTATAAGCTTTTACTCCATTTATTATTTATATTAAATCTTCTTTAAAAAATAAATATTATAATATAATATCTTTTTTTATTTCTTTAAAAATAAAAGATTACTTTCCTCTTTAAAAGTTAATTTAAGTTTAAAGATAATATTACTTTTTAATAGAGGATTAATAGAGCTATTTTTAAATACCTTCTTTCTTTTATAAGCTTTATAATTCTAAATCTTAACGGATTTTTATTAATTAAAAGAAAACTCTCTTTAATAATTAAATAAATAGATTAATATATCTATAGATATATTATATAATCTATCTTTTATATTATTTTATTCAGAATTCCTTTAAATAAGCTTATTTAATTCTTTTAAAAAGTTTATTAATAAGAAAGTTACTATATCTCTTAAAAGTATTTAGATACTATAGGCTATTTAAAATATAATTACTTTAGGTAATTAATAGAAAGCTTTAGGATATTAAAACTAGATTTTAAAAGGGGAAAATAGTTAAGTAGAGCAAAGGTATATTAAGTTATAAAATATAAGCTGAAGCTTAATATGTCTTCAGAAGGGAGGTAAGCTTCCTTATTTAGGGCATAGCCACTATATCGGTGGTTATGCAATGGTCGCTATCTGCGACCTTGGGTTATAGCGCGCTGGTTTCGGCGAGGTTGCTATATCGGGCCCGATTTCCTGTAGCTTTGCGGCCCTTATAGGGTTCCCTACCTACTTTTTTTTAATAATCTTTATAGTAATAGTAAGGCTACTATTTAGAAGTATTAAGATAATAATATTTCTAAGCCTTGTATTCTTTTTTTTAATATTCCTCCTATTTATTATAATGCTACTAGGTCTCTATTTACTATAGCTTTATTAAATATTCACTATATATATTATAAACATCCTATAGATATTAGTTTAGTTTTTTCTACTCCTTTTATAGATATTATAGAGAAAGCTACTGCTTTTATTATAGTTATTAAACTTTTACTACTTATTCCCTCTATAGTTATTAAAGTTCTACTTATTATTTCTTTTATAATTATTAAGCTTCTACTTTATTATAGTAATTATATTTATTAATTACTTAAGAAGTAAACTCTTTATAAATTAATTTAATTTCTATTTTTATTTTTATTTTTAATTATTCATATTTATTAAAATATTATTTTATTTCATTAAGTCCCTTTAGAATATTTAATATATTTTTAACTAATATTAAATATTTATTAAGTAATTAATATATTATTAATATATCTTTCATTTTTATTATTGTGCTTTTTATAATTATAGTTTCTTTATATAAAATATTATTTAAGAGATTTTTATATATTCTTTAAGTATTTTAATACTTTCTAAATATTATATTTTATTAATTTATTTATTTATTTAATTAAATACAAGGTATTATTTTCTATTTTCTATTTAAAGATAATCCCTTTTACTTTTTATTTAAATTTCTTTCTTTTTAACTTTAGAAGATTTATTATATATTCACTCTATTTTAAATATATTACTAATTATAATTTTAATAGACTAATGAAAAATATATTATATATTTATTAATAGTATTTTAATAAATATATTTAATAAATTTACTTTCTAATTTATTTAATAATAGCTATTTTAATATATTTTAATATTAAAATTTTATTTTTAAAATGGAAGTTCTATATAGATAATTCTATAATCTATCTTTTATAATATTCCTTTTTAATATATCTCTAGTTATATGCCTTGATTTATATTTCTATAGCGTATATTTAAATTTCTTATATTTTGGTATATTTTTATTCAATATTCTTTATATATTTAGCTACTCTTTAAATTTATATCTTTAAGTATTTTAAAGTATAGCTTATTATCATTAGGTAATAGCTATATGGTATTTAAATTAGTAGAATATTAATAGTATTATATTAACTATTATTCTAGATAAACTTAGCTTCTAGTAGCTATATTACCTACCTTTTTAAAGTATTCTTTAAGAATATATAAAAGTATTTCTTAAGTAATTAGTTAATCTTTTTTATTTAATTATTTATTTATAAATAGTACATAATAAATAGTTAATAATAAACTATCTATCTTTTTATAAAGCTCATTTACAATCTGTTTATAAGTAATTTATCTATATTATTAATTATACCTTTTAATATATGAAATTGATATTTCATTTATTTATAGAGAATTTATATTAATTATGAAGTAATTATTATCTTTTTAATATAAAATAAATTATACATATTTAGTTATATACTATGTAAAGTTTGTTTGCCTCAGGTACACACACCTGGCGGAGGGACCAGAGGTCAAACAGAAAGAAAAAAAATCGAACAGTAGGCATAACAGCGTAATGGACCCAGTACACAAGCCCACGAATTAGTTATATAATATATAACAGGTAGAACTATATTAAATTGTTTATTATCTATTTATATACTATTTAATAAGTTAAGATTAAAGTTTATTAAAATTTCTTAAAATATAAATATATATATTAATACTAGCTATAGCTGTTTATACATTTACTATCTTAATATAAATATATTATGGGATTATTTATATATAAGAATATATTAAGTAATATCATTATTAATATCATTCTTATTGAACTTTTAATTAATTAACTTTAGTACTTTACCTTTTTTTATATAATTAGCTTTTAAAGAATAATGGTTTATCTTTAAGTAATTAATTTAATTAATATTAAATATAGTTTAAATATAGGGCTTATATCTTCTATTTTTTAATAAATCTATTTCTTCAATATAGCTTTTCATATTTTAAATGTAAGGTAATCTATCTTTTCTCTTATTTTATAAATTATAGAGTTTCTTGCTCTTTTTATAATTTATAATATAGTAATTTATTTTATTATAATTACAATATTAAATTAAAGAATTATCTTTAGGTCTTATTAAGTTATTACTATTTAATTAGTACTTAGTTAGTTAATAACTATTTAATTAATATTAATTTAAATGGTTTTCCATTGCTTTAGCTTTAAAAGAGCTTTAGCCTTTTTATAATATATAGAGGCAGTTTTATAAAGAGCTTAATAATTTTAACTAAAGTACTTTATATCGTCCTTTTTAAATTCTCTTTAAATTAGGCATCCTCCTATTATATAGTTATAAAGTCTCTTTAAAGTAGATAAAGGAATTCTATAGTTATTATATCTTTTAACTTAGCTCTTTTTTATATAAAATATTAATCTTTATTTTTTAAATTGCTCTTCTTACTTTATTTTAAAAAATTTTAAAATATCATATTATTAACATATAGTTATTTTTTAAATTTAATATGTTTAATAATAAATAACGTAATTTTTATATAATACTTTTATAGTAAATGGTTATTAATTTATTAAAAAATATATAATTCTTTATAAAGTTCTACTTCTTTCTATTTTAAATTAATATAAAGTTTTTAAAGATAGAAGGTTACGTATTTTTATATAAAGTAATTTAAATGTCTAAAATGTTATTTTTATTTTATTTATAAAATTATAAATAATTTAATTATTAATAATATAACCTTTTTTATAACCTTTAATAAACTTTTAATAATTATTTATTATAAATAAAATTTAAATTTAATTATCTATTTAAATATTAATAATATCTTTATTTAAAATTATATAAAGGTAATAAAGTAATTTACTATATTTCTTAAGACTTTTCTTTTATATTCGTTAAGTAAGTTATTTTAATAATCTTTCTTAGAATTATCTATTTTTTTATTATTTTCATTATTATCATTATAATAAAAGAGTACATATTATTATTCTCTTCTTTAATAATTAATTATATATTTAGTATTAACTATTTATATTTTAAGTATTATTTAATAAATATTCAAGTAAATAACTTTATATACATATATATCATGATTCGCTTTATTTAGTAAATAATATTATCTATCTATGTCTTTATTTTATATTAATTGATTAATTAATTAAATCTATAAATTTATATTTATTAACTTAATTAATACAATTATATATATTAATTAAAGATTTATCTATTCTTTTAATTAATTCCTCTTTTAAATTAACATTTATATTTACTATTTACTTTCTATATAGGGTTTACTTACTTTATATATAGAATCTCCTAGAATGTATAATATGACTCTGTGTATTTTATATAATATATTAATAATCTATTAAGAAATAGAAGTAAATCAATTATAAAGGTGAATTTATTAAGGTATTATATAAGTATTTAGAAGATAGGTATTAATATATATATAAGCGTTTACTTACTAAGTGCTTTATAAGCTGTTATTATATAGCTGATCTAGGTTCTACTATATGCTGGCTTTATTTGCAATGAGGCTCTATAGGTCCTCTAAAAGCTTAACATTTATATTAATATAATGCTTATAATATAGTATTAATAAAGATAGCTATTAAATATAAATCCACTTCCTTATAAATATATTTATTGCTAATGCATTTAGTCCTTCTAGCCTTTTTAAAGAAAATACTAAAGACTCTACTTATTTTTATACATATATAAATACCGCTTTTAATAACTATACTTTAATTCTTTAAAATTAATATATTATTATCTTTAAGTATATTTAATATACTATTATATTAACTATAATTTATTGACTTAAGGCATTTTACTTTATTATTAATATACATATATCTATAAGGGCGGCAAAGCTATAGGGAATCGGGCCCAATATAGCAACCTCGCTAAAACCAGCAAGCTATAACATAAGGTTATAGATAGCGATAATTATATAACCCCCGATATAATAGCAATACCTTAAATAAGGAAGCTTAACTCCCTTCTGAAGAGAAGTTAAACTTTAGCCTATATTTATAACTTAATATACCTTTATATTACTAAACTATTTCTCCCTTTAAAATCTAAATTTAATATCTTGAAGCTTTTTATTAATTACTTAAAGTAATTATATTGTAAATTATTTATAATATTTAAATAATCTTAAAAGGTATAATAGCTTTTTATTAAAGGAGTTTTTAAAAGAATTATATAAGCTTATTTAAAGGAATTTTAAATAAGATAATATAGGAAATATATTATATAATATGTCTATAGATATATTAATCTATTTATTTAATTATTAAAAAGAGCTCCTTTTTAATTAATAAAAGTCTCTTAAGATTTAAAATTATAAAAATTAAAAGGGAAAGAAGGCATTTAAAAATAGCTTTATTAATTTTCTATTAAAAAGTAATATTATTTTAAAACTTTATTAACTTTTAAAAGGAAAGTAGTCTTTTATATTTAAAGAAATAAAAAAAGAAATTATATTATAATATTTATTTATTAAAGAAGATTTAATATAAATAATAAAAGAAGTAAAAACTTACAATATTTATTAAATAAAAGAAATATCTTTTTATATTTTAATTAAATAAAGGTAAAATCTCTTTTAATTTATTAAATATTATAAAGTCTTTTTTCTTATTATTATAATTAAATTTAAATATAAATAGAAAAAGATATTTAATAATTAAAATAAAGAATTAGGCTTTGTTAAAGTTTTTAATAATTATATAAATTTAAAATGAATAGTTTAGTAATTTAAAATATATTTTTAATTTTAATAAAAAATATTATTATTAAAAAGTTTATATATCTTTTATATTAAATAATATTACTTTAAAGAAATAAAATTAATAATTAAAATACTTTTATAAAAGAAATTAAGTAATTTATTATTAATTTAAAAATAATTAAATTTCCTTTAAGAAATAGATATATTAATTAATAAAAGACTTAAGAAATTATTAATTTATAAATATTATTAACTTTAAGGAAGTAAAATAAAGAGAGAATTAATTCCTTTATAACTTCTATATCTATTTTAAATTATTAAAAAAGTATATTACTTTAATTTTAAAAGAGAATTATATTAGTTTTCTCTTTATTAAGCTCTATTTTATAAGAAAGTTATTACTCTTTATATAAGGGGATTTCTTAAAGATAAAAGAAGAAATAATTTAAAAACCTATTTAATAATAGAAGTTAAAAAGATCTTTTATATTGAAAGGTAAAAGAAAACCCTTTTAGTTACTAAAGAATTATTAATATAAGTACTTAAGTATTTACTTAATAATAAACTAATTAAAGGGATTAAAAATACCCCCTTTAGAAATTTAATAAAAAGGAATATAAAAAGTAAAAGAAATATAAAGATTAAAAAGATAATAAATATTTAAAATATCTCTATTTCCTTTATAAAAGTAATTAATATTTTATTAAAGACTATCTTTAATAAAAGCTAAAGAATTAAGAAGGAATTATTAAAATAGAGAGAAAGGACTTATAGCTGATAAAGTAAATTTATTATTAATTAATCTACTTTATATATATATTACCTTTAATATAATAATATCTATTATAATATAGATATAAAAATTAATTATATTATTTAAAGTTTTAAATTTTAATATAGAAATAGATATAATTAACTAAAAGTTAATAATTAAATTAAAATTATACTTTTATAAAACCTAGATTCTATTAATAAAAGTATTAAGTAAATTAAATTCTTTAATTTATAGAATTTAAAGGGTTTTAGTTATATTTTAAAGCTCTTAAAATTAATTAATATTTAACTTTAGAAATATAACTAGTTATATTTTTAATAACTATATTTAAAGATAAGTATATCTTCTTAAATTCCACTAGTTAATAATAACAATATTAAATTATATAAAATTAATTAAAATGATATTAATTTATAAACTTTAATAGCTATACTATAATGCTATTAAAGTTTATACAATTTAAATAGTAAATAAATCATTTTAGCTATTTAATAATAATCCTTTAAATTCTATAGGTTTTAAGGGAATTTTAATAAAGATTTTAAATTTAAAAGATATCTTTTTTATTAATTTATTAAATACTCTGCTGCCTTATAGTGCTATAGATTATAAGATTAAAGTCCTTTTAGATTTAGAGCCCCCTTTTAGATTAATTTATCTTCTATTATTAAGGGAATTAAATATCTAAAGGAAGTATCTTAAATAGAACTTAGTAAATAGTTAAATCTATTTTTTTAAAAGCTTAATAAAGGCACCTATTCTATTTATATTTAAATTAAATAGATCTTTAAATTATATATAGATTATTTTTATTTAAATATAATTATTAAGAAAAATTAATATTTACTATTAATAATTATTAAAATTATAGATTTAGTAGAAGGAATATAATCTTTCTTTAAAATTAATATTATTAATATTTATTATTAAATTTCTATTTAAAAAGGAAATAAATAGAAGATAGCTTTTTAAACTTACTATAAGTACTTTAAATATATAATAATACTATTTAATTTAATAAATACTTTATTAACTTTTTAAAACTATATTTATTAAGCTCTTTAAAAGCTAATAAATATATTATATATTATTTACTTTAATAATATTTTAATTTACTTTAAAATAAAAAGACTATATATAATACCTATAATTAATATTAAACTATCTAAAAGAAGCCTAGCTTTATATTAAATCAGCTAAATATTCCTTTTATAAAATTAATATTAATTTCTTAAGATTTTCTATATTTTATTAAAAGATATTAATAAATCTAAATTAAATTAAAACTATAGCTAATTAAAAAGGATTTAAAATATCTTAAAAGATCTAGATATTTTTAGAGTTTTATAACTTTTTATAAAAGTTACTAGCGAGGAGAGACCTCGGTCTAAACTAGCCTTATTATTAGATATATAGCATGATTAAATAATATAAGCTACTTATAATTACTTAATCTTTTACCTTAATTAATAATAGGTCTTTATATAGCTTAAGTATACTGCCCCAACCCTTATAATATTCTAAGTTAATATAGGTGCATAGCTATATAGAAGGTCAGGCGTTTAAGCCCCAGGCAGGAAGCCCTAGCTAGCTAGGACCTTATAACTGCAATAGGCTACGTACTTATAAAACTGCAAAGTCTTAGGGGTTGATATCTATAGTTATCGCCTTCCTAAGCCGGAGGCTAGCTTAGACTCTCTATTACCTACGTTAATATATAGGCTTGACTACTGGGCGCATTATGCTAGAGGGCCTCTGAATGCTAGCTATACCTAGGTAGTATGGTTCAGTAGCCCTAACTATATTACGCTAGAAGGGCCACTATAAGCCTAGCCCAGCCTGAGATATGCTAGTTAGAGGGGGGGATAATTATAAGAGTTAGCGGCGAGGAGAGACCTCAGCCGGGACTAGCCTTATTATTAGATGTATAGCATAATTGAGTAATGCTAGCTACTTGGAATCACTTGATCTTTTGCCTTAATTAGCAATGGGTCTTTATGTAGCTTAGGCATGCTGCTCTAACCCTTATACGTTTATTATAAGTTTATTTATAGATATTTAAATTTAATAGTACTATTTAGCGATTTATTAAGATGCAGTATAGAAAGGAAGAAGCTAAAGTATATTAAGCTTTTTAAAGCTAAAAGAAGAGCGTTCCTTTAGCTATATTAAGCATTTTAAACAGCTCTATTTTTAAGGTATTATAACTTCCTTCTTTTTGTTTAATTAAAGACTGATGCTTTTAAGTTTATAATAGTAGAGGTCTTATTTTAACTATTAAAATAGGGTCTTTTCTATTTAATAGCATTTTAATTTTAAAAGTTCACTTCTATAAAATTAAAATATAATATATTAAACTATAAAATAATAGCTATTATTATATCTATTAAATATTAATAATATTACCTTAAAGAAATATTAATTTCTATTAAAATTTTAAGTAATTATAAAAGTTTATTAAGTTTTATAAAAATATTAAAGCTTAATAAATAATAAACTTAATAGTATATATATTTAATACTTTATGACTTTATAATTAAATATAAATTAAATAAGACTAACTTTATATATATAAGGGTTGGACTATTAAGATATTGCATAAGTGTCTAAAATGTAGGTATTGGTATATATATATGCGTTCACTTAGCGAATGATCTGCGAGCTCTTACTATATAGCTAATCTAGGTTCAGTTATATACTGGCCTTATCTATAATAAGGCCCTATAGCTCCTCTAACGGCCTAACTCTTATAATTATCCTCTTTCTCCTTAAGGTTCATTTTAAAATATAAATTAAATATAATTACTACTATATTTATTATTATAATTAATATATACTTAATATATATTTACTATAATCTACTTATATAAATTCTATTATTATTATTATATAAAGCTTAGTATTATTATTTTAATTTAAATATTCATTATATATTTATTAGCTATTATTTTATTTATAATATTTATTTTCTTTAAATATTTTCTTTAAATATTTTCCTTTTTAACTATATATATTTTATATATCTTTAGTTAATATAACTTCTCCTTTCTTTTAAATAAGCCTTTTTCTTATAATTTCCTTTTTCTTAAGTATTTTTTAATTATTTATTAATTACTTTTTCTACTTTTATTAATTTTTATTAAAATATCTTTCTTTATTACTATTAGAAAAGCTTTATTTATATATAAATTATAAAATAAATTAAATTCCCTTCTTTAATAATAAGTTTATTAAAATAATAAATAAACTATTTTATATTTTTAATATTTAATATAAAATAAATATTTTTATTATTATATTTATATTTATAATTCTTTATCTTTTTATTATTATATTTATAAAGCTAAGAAATAGAAATATAATATAATAAGTTTATAATATATTCATTAAATATTTATTAAATATTTAATATATTCTTAAATTCCTTTTAAACTTATTTTAATTATATAATAATATTAGAATGTCTTTAAATATTAAGATTTTTATAATAAAAATAATAAAAGTTCTTATAAGTTTAAATAATAAATTTATAAATCTATAAATGTTACTATTATTATTAATCTTATATCTTTTTTTTTATTAAAAACTTAATAATATTTATTTATAAATATTAATATATTATTTATTTATTAAAAGGCTTTTTATTTTATATAATTTATAAAGCTATAGATTAATTATATTATATATTTTCTTTATATTTTTATAAGTTATTTAATAATTTATATATAATTAAATCTACTTTTTAATATATCTATATAAAAGTTATATAAGTACTTTAAATCTATTACTTCTCCTTACTATTATAAATCTACTTCAGCTATTACCTTTCTCTCTACCTTTTATTATTTTATTATTATTAAGTAAATATTAATTATTAATATTATTTCTAAAGGTTCTCTATTTTATTTTTTTAATAATCCTTATAATAATATTAAAGCTATTATTAAGAAGTATTAAAATAATAATATACCTAAGCCTTCTCTTCCTTTTTCTAGCACTTCTTCTATTTATTATAGTATTAATAGGTCTTTATTTACTATAGCTATATTAACTCCTTACTATTTTTATTATAAATATTTTATAAATATTAATTTAACTTTTTCTACTTCTTTTATAAATAATATAAAAGAAGTTATTACTTTTATTATAATTATTAAACTTTTATTAATTATTCTTCCTGTAATTATTAAATCCTTATTTATTATTTCTTTTATAATTATTAAACTATTACCTTATTATAATAATTATATTTATTAATTACATAAGAAATAAACTCTTTATATTTTAATTTAATATCTATCTTTAATATTAATTTTAATAATTAATATTTATTAAAATATTATTTTATTTAATTAAATCCCTTTAAGATATTTAACTTATTTTAACTAATATTAGCTATTTATTAAGTAATTAATATATTATTAATATATCTTTAAGCTTTATTATTTTACTTTTATAATTATATTTCCTCTATTTATAATATTATTTAAGAAAATCTAATATATTCTTTTAATATTTTAATAGCTTTTAAGTATTATATTTTATTTAATTAATTTATATATTTAATAAAATAAAAGGTATTATTTTTTACTTTCTTTTTAAAGATAATTTCTTCTACTTTTTATTTAAATTTCTCTTTTTTTATTTTAGAAGATTTATTAAGTATTTATTTTATTTCTAATATATTATTAATTATAATTTTAACAAAGTGATAGAGAATATATTATATATTTATTAATATTATTTTAATAAATAAATTTAATAAATACATTTAATAAATTTACTTTTTAATTTATTTAATAATAGCTACTTTAATATACTTTATTATTAATTGCTTATTTTTAAAATAGAAGTTTATATAAATAATTCTATAATGTATTCTTTATAATATTTCTCTTTAATATATCTTTAATTAAATATCTTTATTTATACTTTTATAGATTATATTTAATCTTTTTATATTTTAATATATATTTATTGAATATTTTCTATATATTTACCTACTTTTTAAACTTATATCTTTAAATATTTTAAAATATAATTTACTATCTTTAGATAGTAGATATATAGTATTTGGATTAATGAAATATTAATAATATTATATTAACTATTATTATAGATAAATTTAGCTTTTACTAACTATATTATTGACCTTTTTAAGATATTACTTAAAAGTATATAGAGATACTTCTTAAGGAGTTAATTAATTTTCTTTATTTAATTATCTATTTATAAATAATAAATAGTAAATAGTTAATAGTATATTATTTATTTTATTATAAAGTCTATTTAAAGTTAGTTAATTAATGATTTATTTTTATTAGTAATAATGCTATTTAATATATTAAATTCATATTTTACTTATTTATAGAGGATTTATATTAATTATAAAGTAATTATTATCATTTAATATAAAATAAATGATATATAATCGTGAAAATTATATTATATTCTTTATTATCTATTTATATATTACTTAATAAATTACTAATACAATCTATTAAAATCTCTTGATATAGGTATATTAATATTAATAATAGCTATAGCTTTATATATAACTAATATCTTAATATAAACATATTATAATATTATTTATATATAATAATATATTAAATAATATCCTCATTAATATTATTTTTATAAAACTTTTAATTAATTAATTTTAATATTTTAACTTTTTTATATCATTAAGTTTTAAGTTAGTATAATATTTATAAAGAATCTCTCTCTTTAATATTAATTTTATAGAAATTATAAATCTACTTTTATAAAATAAAGTGCTTTATTTATTAAAATAATATAATTTTAACCTTTTAGTTATTTATTAAACTTTTCTTAATTATTATTAATAAAATTAATCATTAGCCTATAGTCTTTAAATTAATACTATTAATTTAGTTAATAGTTATAATATAAATAGTATTCTATTAGTTATAAGCTCCTATATAACTTAGTATAGAATATATTACTTTAAATTAATAATTCTAGCTTTAGATAAGCCCTTTTAGCTTTTAAAAGAAGCTGGCTTTCATTAAGCAATGTCTATATTTTTATTACTTATCTAGCCCTTAACTCTTAGCCTTTATAACTATAGAAATTAATACTATTTATATTTAATCTTCTTCAGTCTTATTATATTAACTTTAATTATAAAATAAAGGTACCTACTATTTAACTTAACTTATAAGGTTTTTTATATTTTATTTAATATATCATTATATTAACTTAAGTAATATTTAAATCCATTATTATAGCATCTATAACCCCATTTAGCTTAACATCCTCTAAGGGAAAGACCATCCCTAGTGAAGATACTGCTATAAAAGGTAATGATATTTCTAAAGATATAAAGTCTAAGGAAGAAGTGATTAAATAAGTTATTAA
Organism: Dactylonectria estremocensis; assembly: GCA_020744375.1. NCBI lineage: Eukaryota > Fungi > Ascomycota > Sordariomycetes > Hypocreales > Nectriaceae > Dactylonectria > Dactylonectria estremocensis. The sequence goes on along the minus strand of JAGMUU010000002.1, from coordinate 2,235,766 downwards.
TAAAGATCTAAAGATACTAAAAAAGGTAAATAGGGAGTTAATTAATAAAATTAATAAGATTCTTAAGTATAATAAAGAAACCTTAACCTATAAATGAAACTAAATTAATACCTTAAATATCTAATATTAAGACCTTATAAAAAGAAATAAAGCTTTTACTTAAGATCTCATTAAATAGAATATATATAAGGACTATATTAAGAATACTATATTTAATGCAGCCTGAGGAAAAGATGCTAAAGAAATCCTTAAATTAAGATAGCTAGACCTTTATAATAGCTTATTAATTAACCTTTAAGAATTCCTTATATATCTCTAAGCTTACTAGATATATTACCTATTCCAGTTTAAAATAGAAGAAGCTAAAATTTAATATATAATGGGATTTCTTTATAACACGGCCCTATAATAATTTAAATCTATTATAAAAGACTATATTAATAACCTCTATAAACTTAGGAAGAAGGAAAGCTTAAATATCTATAAAAGTTATAAATACTTTAAATAAAAGCTCAAGGACTTTTGCAGATTCTAGAATAAGAAATAAATAGTGGAATAGCAAATTTAGAAACTCTATTAAAAAGGAGCTATATCTATATATATCTCTAAATATTATAACTCTACTTTACGATTTAATCAAAGGAAAGAGGCCCTTATTGCTAGCTTCTATTAGGGGTTGAAGTTAGAGGTTAAAGATATAATAGTAAGAAAGGAAAGACTTATTATATATAGTAAACTTATTTAACTAATATACTTAATAAGCAAGTGAGCTAAATAAATAAGTGAGCTAAAAATCCTAACCTTTAAAATTAAAACTTTAATAAAAATATAATAAACTATTTAATTAATTAAAACTAATTGCCATACTCTTCTCCAGAAGTCTCAATTATAGCTTAATAAGTCCTTATATTATTGCTAGTCTTTCTATAAGTTCTATAGCGCCTTTCCTTCAGTTACGCCGACCCTTTTTAACTACTACTTTTTAATAATTTAGCCTATACCTATAACGTACATGATAAGCTTACGTAATAAACAAGCTTGCGTAACAAAAATCCCTCCACCTACATCTTCTCCATTTAATTAATTAATTCTTAACTACGAAATATGTCTAACCCTAATGTTAAGGGTAGAATCCTTCTTGCGCTTCAGGCCCTTTAAAATGACCCGAAATTAAAGTTCTGACGCGCTGCAGAGATCTATAAAGTTGGCTGTATAATGCTATGGCGCCGGCAGAACGGGATTCAATCTAGACGCAATTGGATCCCCAAATTGCGCAAGCTGTCCGATCTAGAGGAGCAGATCATTATTCAGTTCATCCTCGACCTGGATTCGCGAGGATTTCCCCTGCGACTGCGTGGTGTTGAAGAAATGGCTAACTGACTGCTTGCTGATTGCGATGCATTATCTATTAGTAAGCGCTAGGCTTCTAACTTCATTAGGTAATACTAAGAGCTTAAGATATGTTTTTTTTATAAATATAATTATTAAAGAGCTAAATATAAAGATCTAACTATTATTTATAATTAGTTTAGGTTTATAAAGAATATATTATAAAATATAATATTAACTTAGTTAATATCTATAACTTTAATGAAACTGGCTTTATAATAGGTATTATTATAAGTAGAATGGTTATTATAGATATAGATAGATATAGAAATTTAAAATTAGTTTAATTTAGAAATTAGAAATGGATTATAGTTATTTAAGTAATTAATATAGAAAGCTAGGCAATCTAGCTATTTATTATAGTTATAGATTAATATTACTTTATTAGCTAATATTAAGAAAGTAACCTCCTAAGTAATTAAGCTATTATAAAGACTTAAAATAGCTAAATTAATAATAAAATAGATCTTAAATAGCTTAAGTACTTTAATTAATATATAAAGAATTAATTAATTAATTACTATTATCTTCTAATCTTTAATAGATATAAAAGTTACTACTTCATTAACTTTAAGAAATATTATAAAGAAAATGATATTATTACACTTTATATATTGCTTTATTTATCTTACTTACTTCAGCCTCTTAATATTAAATACTTTAAGCTACTTAAAATAGCTTATAGTTAAGTAATTAAGTAATTAATTAAATATTTTATAACTTATATTTTAAAGATTGAATTCTTTCTAGCTTTCTATATTACTTATATAGCTACTATAATAAAAAGTAATATTAAAGGAGGTTTTTAAAGGGCTAGACTTATTTCCTTAAATCTAAAATATATTATATTAAAGCTTAATATATAGCTATAGACTCTAACACTAGCTATAGAGGAGGTCAGCCTCCCTAACCCTTAGGTCTTAAAGACTTTAAAGATAGTATTTAAAGCTATTTTATAATTTAAATATCTTAAAAGATAAATAAAAAGGTATTAAAATAGCTCTTTAATATTAATTCTTAAAGTACTTAAGTCATTTTCTAAGGGAATAAAGGTAATAATGCACTAAATAGCATTATTAAAGTTTAAAAACTAGATCCTTAAATAGGTAAATGAGACTCTTAGTAAGTAGCGTAAAGTAAAAAGAACCTGCCTATATTAAAGAGAGAAGATGACTGTAGATAAGGGAAGGGGTGAGATAGATTAAAGAGATATTAATGTATAGGTAGTAGCTGAATTATTGAGAAGTGGTGGTTAAGGGAGGTCGGTGATGCTGAGGGAAAGGCGCTATAGAACTTATAGAAAGGCTAGTTATAATATAAGGACCTATTAGGCTATAATTGAGACCTCTAGAGATGAAGATAGCGATTTGTTTTAATTAATAAAATAGTTTGTTATATTTTTATTATAATTTTTATTTTAAAAGTTAGCATTTTTATTATATAAGCTTATTTATTATATAAGCTTATTATATATATTATATTAATATCTATTTAATTAATTAATTCCTTTCCTTCTTTTATAGTTATCTTCTCTTTATTTTATAGGTAGGTTCTTTTTGCTTTATATTATTTATTAAGAGTTTCATTTATTTATTAAAGGGATCTGGTTCTTAGACTTTAATAATGCTATTTAATGCATTATTGCCTTTATTTCTTTAGAAAATGACTTAAGTACCTTAAGGATAGATATTAAAGAGCTACTTTAATGCCTTTTCATTTATCTTTTAAGGTATTTAAATTATAAACTAGCTTTAAGTACTATCTTTAGGGTCTTTAAGACCTAAGGGTTAGGGAGGCTGACCTTCTTTATAGCTAGTATTAAAGTCTATAGCTATATATTAAGCTTTAATATAATATTTTCTAAATTTAAGGAAATAAATTTAAATTATTAAAAACCTCCTTTAATATTACTTTTTATTATAATAGTTATATAAATAGTATAAAAGGCTAAGAAGAACTTAATCTTTATAATATAGATTATAAAGTATTTAATTAACTACTTAATTATTTAATTATATATAATTTTAAGTAATTTAAAATATTTAATATTAAAAAGCTAATATAAATAAAAAAAATAAAGTAATATATAAAATATAATAATATTATTTTCTTTATAATATTTCTTAAAGTTAATAAAGTAATAACTTTTATATTTATTAAAAATTAAAAGATAATAGTAATTAATTAATTAATTCTTTATATATTAATAAAAGTATTTAAGTTACTTAAGATCTATTTTATTATTAATTTAGTTATTTTAAGCTATTATAATAGCTTAATTACTTAAAAGGTTACTTTTTTAATATTAATTAATAAAGTAATATTAACTTATAACTATAATAAATAGCTAGATTATTTAGCCTTTTATATTAATTACTTAAATAACTATAATTTATCTTTAGTTTTTAAATTAAATTAATTTTAAATTTCTATATCTATTTATATTTATAGTAACTATTTTATTTATAATTATATCTATTATAAAGCTAATTTTATTAAAGTTATAGATATTACTTAAGTTAATATTATATTTTATAATTATATTCTTTATAAATTAGAACTAATTATAAATAATAGTTAGATATTAATATTTAGCCCTTTAATACTTATATTTATAAGAAAAAAATATCTTAAGCTCTAATTATTATTTAATAAAGTTAGAAGCCTAGTACTTGCTAATAGGTAATATATTATAGTTAGCAAGCAGTTAGTTAGCTATTTCTTTAATATTATATAGTTATAGAGGAAACCCTCATAAATCTAGGTTAAGAATAAATTAAATAATAATATATTTCTCTAGATTAGATAGCCTATATAATTTAGGGATAGTATTATATTAAAATGGTATACCTTTCTGCTAGTAATATAAGGTATTATAATATATATTATAGATCTCTACGGCGCTCTAGATACTTAATTTTAGGTTATTTCAAAGGGCTTAAAGAGTAAGAAGGATATTTCCCTCTTTATTTAATTGAGATATCTTTAGTAGTTGAGAATTAATTAATTAATTGAAAAGATGAGAGATTGAGGGATTTTTGGCTCACTTACTTGTTTAGCTTACTTACTTATTAAGTATGTTAGCTATAGAAATTAATAATTAATAATTTAAAAGATAATAAAAAAAGAAATTAAAGAAGGTAAAAGAAATATATATACTTTTAATAAAAAGAATAAAAACTTCTAAATTAATTTAAAAAAAGAAATAATAAATAAACACCTCCTATAGAACTTAGTTAAAATCTATAGAATTAGCAGCTATATAATGAAACTACTTATAAATTAAATATTAAGATTGTAGAAAGATAGGCTATTTTAAAAGTAAGTATTGAAGTTTTAAAACTAATTAAAATTATAAGCCTATATTAAAAGGTAAATATATCTATTTTATTAATAAACTAAATAATAAACTATAATTAAAGATAATTATGATAATTAAATATAGTTATAACCTCTTTAATATATCTACTAATGAAACTTATAAAACTATTATATATAATTAGATATCTATTTTAAAAGGGATACTCTAAATCTTTATATTTAGAAAAACCCTTATTATAGTAAAGAAAGGAAAGAAAATCTAGCCTTTTATATTAATTTTAAAAGAAGAAGGTAGCTTATTAATAACTAAAAATTAAAATAGAAATTCTAAATACATAGTTTAATAAATGCTTAGAAATATTTTCCAAGGAGAAAAAGGCTATATAAAATAAACTATATAATAATAAAAAACCTAAATAAAGTAGTAAATAATACTATATTAATATTAATAAGCATTAGGAACTAGTAATAGGAAGTGCTAAAGGTAAGCAATACTTAGAAACCTTCTAAATCCTAAACAAATAATTTAGCTAGAAACTAAAATAAATTATTACCTCTATAGATAAATACCTAGAGGAAAAGCAATAAAAAATGAAATAACTTCTATATTAAAGAATATAGACAGTTCTATAAATATAAAGAATAGTGAAATATAGCAGAATATAACCTATAAGAAATTGTTATGGGCTAGAGCTTTGCTCTAGCCTTAGAGATGGAAGACCTTGTATAGCTAGTTGGTTGATTGCAATGGCAATCAATTAATACGTATCCTTTTGCCGCAATGGCAAAGGATAGCGCCCGCAGGCGCTGGTGGCCGTTGCGCTAGCTATCACTTAGCCTTTCCGGGGTCAGCCCATCACAGAAATGTATATATAAATAAATAATAATAATAAATAGAAGAATAATTATTTTTCTATATATTTAGAGAATTACTTAGGAACTATATGATACCTATATATAGAAGTTAAGGGTTATTAAATATAGAATTGCTATTCTTAAAAACTTTAAAGGGTTCTTTTTTATAAAATATATTAAAGGACTAGCAAACTCCATAAAATATAATAAAGTAAATTATTAAATCTATATATATATTAAAATCGACCTTTAATATATATATTAAAATAAGTAAAGGAAATTACTTAAAGATTATAATAAAGTTAAAAATAATTTATACTATCTATAGAAAAGCAATAGATAAGTAATATACTAAAAAAAGAACTACCTCTATAGAAAGCTCTATATATAATAAAATTAGTAATAAAATAAATGATATTTAAGCTATAAGTGTAAGTTTAGGATATATAACTTACTATATTAGTAAATAGTGGAACTAAAGTAAACTATATTAATTTAAAGGTAGTTAATAAGCTGAAGTTAAAATAGAAAAATGAAAAGGATCTCTATATAATATATAATCTTAAAGGTGATTTATTTAAATATAATAATAAATAGATAATTAAAGAATTTAATTACTAAAAGGTTTTTATTAATAAAAAGAATTAAAGTATTACCTTTAATATTATGTTACTATAGTATTATAATATCTTTTTTAGATATCTATAGCTAAGGGAATATAATTTATATATTAATTGGAGAATTAGCTAAGTAGTAATTAATAATATAATATATTCCTTAGTAATAATGAAAATGACTTAAAAGATAAAAGATCTTTAATTTTAATTCCTAAAGATAGTAAAAGTGAGACTTTAAATAAGGATATAATAGAAACCCTATTACCTTTAAACGGAATATAATATAAATATTAAAAAAGTAAGAAATAAATACTTTAAAGGATCATTAAATGCTTTAATAATAGTTTACTAAAATAAATAAAGACCTTAAAAAATATAAAAGAATCCCTAAGGAAGAATAACTTAGAAATATATTAATATAATATTATATTTATAGAAAGCTCTTTATAAAAGAACTTAAGATAGAATTACTACTATTTAGTTAATAGAATTATAAATTTAACTAAAAAGATAGAGCATTACCTATACTTCATTTTATCTTTAATTTAAATATTATATAACTTTAAATACTTAAGAAATATATTAAAGATATAAAAAAGAAAGGATATATTAACGAATTTATATTATTAGCTAGATATTGAGTTATATTTATTTTTAAAAAGAATAGAAAGCTTTAACTTATTATAGATTAGTATAGATTAAATGAAATTATATTTAAAGATTAAACTTCACTACCTTTTATTATAGAGCTTAAGAACTAACTTTATAAAATAAAGGTCTTTATAATACTAGATCTTAGAGAAATATATAATTTTATTTATATTAAGAAAGGATATAAATGAAAGACGGCCTTTAGAATAAAGTTTAGATTATATAAATACCTTAATATCTTTATTATATATTACCTAGATAATATCTTTATCTTCTTTAAAATAGAAGAAGAATATATAAAATATATCTATAAGGTATTATAAATATTATAAAATAACTATTTATTAATAGAACTAAAGAAAAGCCACTTCTAGATTAAAGAAGTAGAATTTCTTAGATATATAATCTCTTATAATAAAATTAAGATAGATCTAAAGAAAATCGCTATAGTTAGTAAATAGCTAAGACTTAAGAACCTTAAGGAAATATACTCCTTTTTTAGCTTTATTAATTACTATTAAAGATTTATTAAAGAGTTTAGTAGATTTACTATATTATTAACTAACTTCAATAAAAAAGGAGTAGACTTTTAATAATATATTACTATATAAGAAGTATTTAATAATATTAAGAATATTATTTTAAGTAAATTAATATTAATAATATTTAACTTTAAATAAGAAATCAAATTAGAAATAGATTTATTAAACTTTATGTAAAGTATTTAAATTAGATAATAAAATAATAATAGAAGATTATACTTTATTACCTTCTTCTTATATAAAATATATAATATTAAATTTAATTATTTTATTTATAATAAAGAATTCCTTATTATTATTAATATCTTTAAGGAATTTAAATACTACCTCTTAGGAAGTAAGTATAAAATTAAGGTCTATATAGATTATAAGAGTATTTTATACTTTACTACTATATAATAATTTAATAGATAGTAACTATAAAATACTAAATATCTTTTAGAATTTAATTATATTATTATTTATTAAAAAGGATTAGAAAATGGTTAAGTAAATGCTATTAATTAATAATATAACTTTAATAATAGCAAAACTATAATTAAGAATTAATTTCTATACCTTATACCTAAGGGATATCGTAAGTAGAAATTCATTATAAAAGTTTAAAAAGGATAGTACCTTCTTTAGCTAGAGTATCTAAAGTTAATATATAATAATAAACTAGTATAAGACTTTATAAATTAAGTATATAGTTATATTAGAAGAGTTATTTATTAAAATAGATATATCATTATTTTATATTATTACTAATATTAAATTATAGAAGACCTATATAAAGAAGGCCTTTATAATAGAAATATCAATACCTTATAAAAGTATATTACTAAAATCTACATTATAGGCGACCTTAATAGCGCTTTATAATATATAATTAAAAAATGCTTAAAATATATATTACTAAAGAAACCTCTAATAGAATATTTAAAACTCTTAAGGGAACTAGAAGACTACTAATTTAACTTAGTTATTAGCAATTCCCCATAAGAAAGATATATTAAATAAAGTGAAAATAATAAAATTATTATTTTAAGAAATATAGAGAATTACTTTATATAATATTATTATAACCTAGTATATAATGGAATGCTTTAATAAGCTAAAATCTATATAGCAGAATTCTATATTATAGAAAATATATATAGAGTTATATAAAAACTTATAATATAATGCCTAAAGTGCTTTAAGAACTAAATATATATTATTTAAATAATAGCTATAATATATATAGTAAAATAAGGAAACCCACTATTTAAATAAATTTAGAAATGTAATAATATACTAACGTATATAATAAGCGAGTCAGAAATACAAGCAAGTCGGTAATTACAAAATAGACCTTAAAATGAAATTTTAGGAAAATTCTTAAAAAGTCAAACTAGGTCTAAAATAAGTAAAATTTTAGACCTAGCTTATTTATAATATATATTATTTTTAGGAATTTCTTTACGCTATATGTACTTATAGCGCTAGTAATATAAAATTCGCGCTGTTTTTTTCCCTATTTTTACTTATAGTAAGCTTAATAAATTTTTAAAATTCTTTAAAAAAATACTATCTTATAACTCTTTTTCTAATTTATTCTGAAATGTGTTTTTAGATCTTAATAAATTTTATATCTAGTTTTAAGAAATCTAAAATTACTTATTTTAGCTGCATAGTATGCTTTCTGACTCGCTTATATTTCCGACTCACGTATTATATATATTAAATAAATTAAAATAATATATTAATTTCTTAAAACGAAATAGATTATAAGGAATATTATAAATAAATGCTATATTTATAAAAACACTGAGGCTTAATATTATAAACTATATAGAGAACTATGGCCTCTATCTATTATGAAGTGACTTTAGAACTCTATTACTATAAATTTCATTATAAAACTACCTCTATTAGAAGATTCTATAACTAGAGTTATATATATATAATAGCATTTTTATTATTAGAGATAGACTTATGAAGTTTTTCTATTTTATATTATATTAGGAAGTAATAGATATAGAGTAGTTTATCTATATCTTTCTAAGGAATATTATTCATTTACATATAGTTCTATTAGAGATTCTCTTTAATAGAGGACCTCCATTTACTTCTAGGTTTTAGTAAATACTAATAGACTATATAGAATTAAATTACTAACTCTCTATAGCTTTTTAATTATAGATTGATAGATGATATAAATAAACTAAATATTAAAATAATACCTTTATTATTATATTAATTATAAATAGAATAATTAAGTTAAAAGCTCCTAATTATATAATTAAGCTATAATACCGCAACCTATAAAAGCAGAAAGCTCACTTTAGTATATATTAACTTCAGATTTACTTCTAATGCCTATAAAGCAAGTGAAAATAGGTTAATTATTTCTAAAGCCATTTTTATATTAGAAAATTTAAAAAATCTATATAAGGAAATGAAGATTAAACTCAAATTGATTAAAAATTAAATAAAGAAATACTATAATAAAAAATAGATAAAGAGACTATCCTTTTAAAAGGGAGATATAATTCTATTTACTATAAAAAATATTAAAATAAGATAATAAAATAAGAAACTAAACTATAAATATATTGGACTTTAGAAAATTGTTAAAAAAATCTTAAAAAATAACTATTAGTTAGATTTACTACTAAAAGTTAAACTTCATCTAGTCTTCTATATCTCACTCCTTAAGAATATATTAAATACTATTATAATAAAATTTAGTAGTAAATATAAAACTGAAGTTAAAGGATTAAAGAAATATAAAGTTAAAAAGATTCTTAATATATAATAAATTAATAATAAAACTAAATACCTTATTAAATTGAAGACCTACTTTAAAAGTAGTAATTAATAGAAACTTATTAAAAACCTTATCTATATATAATGCTTACTAAAGAACTTTTATTAATAATATTAAAATTAAATAAAGAATAAATATTATTAAAATTACCTTTAAGACTTACAGTAAATTAGTTTATATTCTTTGAAACTTTTAGTAACTTCAGATTATAAATAACTTAGTTTTTATAAGCTGCTAATGTAGAAAGAATATTATCCTCCTTATTTAACTTTTATATCTCCTACTTAAATAAATTAGAACTCCATTCTTTTACTTTCTTTTTAATCTTTCAGATCTTAGCTAAATGATTTACTACTATTGTAAAAGATGCTTATAGTTCAGCTAGTTAATTATAGATAATTATAATTCAATTATCTGCTTCCTCTCCTTTCTATATAAGCCTTTCTTATTAGTTAATGAATTAATTTACTAAAGTTATTAATAGAAGTAATAAAGGAAGTTAAAGAAGGTGCCTTATAAAAGAAAGTTATATAAATACTATTATAAAACTAACTATAATAGATATATTCTGTATAATAATTAAATTAACTAATATCCTCTATTTAATATTTAATTTTATATTTAAAGTAGTATATATATAGTATATTAGTAATATAGCTATTTAATTTAATATACAAATGAAGGAAATTGTAATTAGATATTATTTTAGCTTTTTTAAATATCTTTTTTATTTATTTAAATATCTTTTTACGTTTTACTTTATTATATACTATAGCATTATATTAACATATTTATAGATAGTTATAAAAGGAAGTTATAGATTAATATTAGAAATTATATAATGCCTATTTATATAGCCTTAAGGATAAGACTAATGGAAGGGAGATATTATATTATAGCTTAATCTATATAGATTATATAACCTTGACTAACTATATCCGCCTCCGCCGATTTCTAATTAATTGTATTTAATTATAATCCTTAACTATGATCTAATAATAGAATTATAATTTTGAATTATAATCTAGAAGGATGAATTATAATTTTTAACTATAATTTATTAAAATACCCTTAGTATATAAGTATAGTCATTTAGCACTGTTATAGAGATAGCTTCACTAGTTATTAATATACTTAGTTATATAAAGACTCACTTTTGCATATTACTAGACTGTGACCTATATTGCTTACTATAACATCCTAATTCACTAGATTATATACCTCACACCTCAGACCTACTCTACACCCCTAAGTTAAATCTAACTATTATAATAAAGATAAGTCTAATAATAAAGATGATATTAATATCTTTATAAAATTATACAAATTACAATTATAAAAGCAATATTTACTATTAATTACTGAAGTAAACTATAAGAGTTAGGCCCTTAGAGGAGCTGTGGGGCCTTATTGTAGATAAGGTCAGTATATAATAGAACCTAGATCAGCTACGTAGCGAGAGCTCGTAGAGCACTCACTAAGTGAATGCTTATATATATATTAATATCTACCTTCTAGATACTTATATAATACTTTAATAAATTAACCTTTATAATTTATTTGCTTTTATATTTTAGTGGATTATGAATATATTATATAAGATAGCAAGAGTTATATTATATATTTTAAGAGGCTCTATATATATAGTAAGTGAACTCTATATGAAAATAAATAGTAAATAGAGTATATTATAGTAAATTAAATCTTAGCTTAAAAGGAAATTTATTAAGGAAATAACTAAATCTTTAATTAATATATATAATTTTATTAATTAAGTTAATAAATATAACTCTATTAATTTAATTAATTAATTAATATAAAATAAAGATATAAGTAGATAATACTATGTATTAAATAAAGAGAATTATTATATAAATCTATATATAAAGTTATATATTTTAATATTTATTACATAATATTTAAAATATAAATTATTAATAATATAGTAATAATTAATTATTAAAGAAGAAAAATAATAAAATATACTTTTTTATTATAATAATAATAAAATAATAGAAGGAAGATAAAAATTTTAAAAAAAATATTAAAATAATTTACTTAAGGAATATAAAAGAAAATCTTTAAAGAATTTAAAAGATTACTTTATTATCTTTATATAATTTTAAATAAAGATAAAATTAATATTTAAATAGATAATTAAGTTTAAATTATATTATAATAAAGAGTTATTAAGAGTTTATTAAAGAATATTAAAAGGTTATATAATTAATAATTAAGTTATTTATAACTTTATAAATAGAATAAAGAAAATACTTTAAAAATTAAAAATACTTTATATAAAAATAGTTTACCTTCTTTTTATAAAAACTTTATATTAATTTAATATAAAAAGAAATAAAATTTTATAAAACACTTTATATCTTTTAATAAATTAATAAGTAATTATTATAAAAGTATTTTATTATATAAAGATTACTTTATTTATTATTAAAGATATTAAATTTAAAAAAGTAACTATATGTTAATATTATAATCTTATTATAATCTTTAAAATAAAATAAAAAGAGAGATTTAAAGAATAAAATTAATAATCTATATATAAAAGAGCTAGCTTAAGAAATACAATAACTATAAATTCCTTTATTTACTTTAAAGAGATTCTATAACCATATAATAAAAAAAGTTTTTTAAATAGAATTTAAAAAGGGCTATATAAAGTATATTATTTAAAGTTATTAAACTCTTTATAAAACTGCCTCTATATATTATAAGAAGACTGAAGCCCCTTTAAAGCTAGAAGAAGGAGAAACTAATTTAGTTAATATTAATTAAATAGTTATTAATTAAGTAGTTATTAACTAAATAGTAATAGCTTAATAAAATTTAAAATAAGTCTTTAGTTTAAATACTTTAATTATAATAAAATAGATTACTATATTATAAATTATAAAAAGAGGAAGAATCTTTATAATTTATTAAATAAAGGGAGAGATAGATTAACTTAAGTTTAAAATATTAAAGGCTATATTAAAGATATAGATTTATTAAAAATAATTAAATATAGAGATAAAAGATATAAGCTTTATATTTAAACTATATTTAATATTAATTAAATTAATTACTTAAAGATAGGTAATTACTTTCTAAATATATAATAAATATATAATTTTAATTAATATAAATATTATTATATAAATAAGCTTTATTAATAAAAGCTTTATATAAAAATTAAGCATTTAGCTTATATTAATTTAATAAATATTAAAGCTTATAAGCTTTAATAAAAGGATTTAATTTATATTATTAATATATTAATTAACTTTCTTTTTATTAAATTACTAAGGGTTTATAAAAAATATTAAATAGCTATTTATAAAAGTAAATTAACTTAAAGGTATAAGTAAACTACTTCTTTTAAAAGAAGCTATAAATTAAAAAGGTATTATTATTAATATATATATAAATATATAATATTATAAAGCAGTTTTAATTTAAAACTTAAAGTCTTTTATAAAAGACTTTATTAGTAATAATAAAAAGATATATATAATATATAAAATATATAATAAGTAAGTGAGCTAAGAAATCTCTTAATCTTTTATCTTTTTAATTAATTAATTGATTTTCAATAACTAAAGATATCTTAATTAAATATAGAGGGAAATATCCTTCTTACTCTTCAAGCCCTTCCAAATAACCTAAAATTAAGTATCTAAAGTGCTATAGAGATCTATAATATAGATTACATTACCTTGCGTTATTAACAGAAAGGCATACTATCTTAATATAATACTATCCCTAAATTATATAAACTATCCAATCTAGAGGAGTAGATCATTATTTAGTTTATCCTTAACCTAGATTTATAAGAATTTCCTCTATAACTATATAATATTAAAGAAATATCTAATTAACTACTTACTAACTATAATATATTATCTATTAGTAAGCATTAGGCTTCTAACTTTATTAAATAATAACTAGACTTTAAGATATATTTTTTTTATAAATCTAACTATTAGAGGGCTAAATATAAAGATCTAATTATTATTTATAATTAGTTTTAATTTATAAAGAATATAATTATAAAATATAATATTAACTTAGTTAATATCTATAATTTTAATAAAATTAGCTTTATAATAAATATTATTATAAATAGAATAGTTATTATAGATATAAATAGATATAGAAATTTAAAATTAATTTAATTTAAAATTAAAAATAAATTATAATTATTTAAATAATTAATATAAAAGCTAAGTAATTTAACTATTTATTATAGTTATAAGTTAATATTACCTTATTAATTAATATTAAAAAAGCAATCTCTTAAATAATTAAGTTATTATAACAATTTAAAATAGCTAAATTAATAATAAAATAGATCTTAAGTAATTTAAATACTTTAATTAATATATAAAGAATTAATTAATTAATTACTATTATATTTTAATCTTTAATAAATATAAAAGTTATTATTTATTAACTTTAAGAAATATTATAAAGAGAATTATATTATTATATTTTATATATTACTTTATTTACTTTAGCCTTTAATATTAAATATTTTAAGCTATTTAAAATAATTATAATTAAATAATTAAATACTTAATTAAATACTATATAATTATATTTTAAAATTAAATTCTTTTTAACTTTCTATATTATTTATAAAGCTATTATAATAAGGAGTAATATTAAAGGAGGTTTTTAAAGAGTTAAATTTATTTCTTAAACTTAAAAAATATTATATTAAAGTTTAATATATAGCTATAGACTTTAATACTAGCTATAAAGGAAGTTAACCTCTTTAACTCTTAAGTTTTAAAGACCTTAAAGATAGTATTTAAAGTTAATTTATAATTTAAATACCTTAAAAAATAAATAAAAAGATATTAAAATAGCTCTTTAATATCTATCCTTAAAGTACTTAAGTTATTTCTTAAAAAGTAAAAGTAATAATATATTAAATAATATTATTAAAGTTTAAAAATTAAATCCTTTAATAAATAAATAAGATTTTTAATAAGTAATATAAAGTAAAAAGAACCTACCTATAGAATAGAGGGAAGATAACTGTAGATAAAGGAAGGGGTAAAATAGATTGAAGAGATATTAATATATAGGTAGTAGCTAAATCGTTAAGAAGTAGTAGTTAATAGAGGTTGGCGA
This sequence comes from Dactylonectria estremocensis, assembly GCA_020744375.1. Lineage (NCBI taxonomy): Eukaryota > Fungi > Ascomycota > Sordariomycetes > Hypocreales > Nectriaceae > Dactylonectria > Dactylonectria estremocensis. The sequence goes on along the minus strand of JAGMUU010000002.1, from coordinate 2,220,461 downwards.
TGCTAAAGGAAAGGCGCTATAGAATTTATAGAAAGGCTAGTTATAATATAAGGACCTATTAAGCTATTATTAAGACTTCTAGAGAAAAGTATAGTAATTAGTGTTAATTAATTTAAGATATTATTATATTTTTATTAAAGTTTTAATTTTAAAGGTTAGGATTTTTAGCTTACTTATTTATTTAGCTTATTTACTTATTATAACATACTTAATAAGCATGCTGGTTAAATAAGTATATTAGTTACTTATATTATATATTTTAAATTGCAATTTTTAAAAAGTTCTTAAAAATCAGAACTAAGCCTAAAATAGCTAAAACTTAAAATATAGGTTAATTATATAATATAATATTTAAGAAGATTTTATAAAACTTTTCTTATTTTTTTCTATAAAGTTATTAAACAAAAACCTATTTGCACTATATATCTTTATATTTTTATATATAATAAGCTAACTAAAAGTTTAAGAAAAATCCTATACTATTTTCTTTTTCTTTAAATATCTAAAAATGCTTTTTTTTTACTTTTAATAGTTATATAGCCCGTTTTTAAAAATCTGATATTATAACTTTTAGCTGTATAGTATGAGTGTCTAGCAAGCTTGTTTAACTGGCATGCTTATTAAGTACGTTATATATTATATATAATATATTAATATTAAATAAATAGCTAATGTATATTTTAAAAGAAGAAGGAATATTATTATTTAAATTTAAGTTAAAATAGGAGATTTTTAATAAAGCTATAGTAAAGAAGCTGCTATTACTTAAAGAAATAGAATATTTAATTAAACTGATATTAAATAAAGAGCCTTTATTAAAAATGATTTACTTTATTAATAAAGAATAAATGAAGATTATTTATAAATATTTTATTAAAAGCTTAAAGATTAATTAAGTAAATAGCTAAATTAACTAAGTAAATACTTTAATTCTCTTTATTTTAAAGAAGGATAAAGGCATTAGAATTTATATAAATTATTATAATATATATACAATTACTATTAAAAACTACTACTTACTACTACTAATTAATAAATTATTTAATAAATTATTAAAAATAAAATAGATCTTTAAAATTAATATTTATAATATATATTACTATATTTATAACATACTTAATAAGTATACTAATTAAACAAGTATACCAGTTACTTACGTTTTATACCTTAAATTGCAATTTTTAAAAAGTTCTTAAAAATTAAAACTAAGCCTAAAATAGCTAAAACTTAAAACATAGGTTAATTATATAATACAATATCTAAAAAGATTTTTATAAAACTTTACTTATTTTTTTCTATAAAGTTATTAAGCAAAAGCCTATTCGTACTATATATCTTTATATTTTTATATATAATAAGCTAACTAAAAATTTAAGAAAAATCCTATACTATTTTCTTTTTCTTTAAATATCTAAAAATGCTTTTTTTTACTTTTAATAGTTATATAGCCCGTTTTTGAAAATCTGATATTGTAACTTTTAGCTGTATAGTATGAGTGTCCAGTAAGCTTGTTTAACCGGCATACTTATTAAGTACATTATTAAAAAAGAAGATTGATAAAAGATGGCATTTAATATAAAATATAATTACTTTAAATATATAGTTATATCTTTTAAATTAATTAATATTTTAATTATATTTTAAATATATATTAATTAAATATTTATTAAATTACTAAATATATATTATATTATACACTTTAATAATATTATAATATATTTTAAATAAAGGAATAGTATATAGAATATATTAAAGAGATCCTTTAGAAGTTAAAGACCTTTTAACTATATATAAAGTTATTAAAATATACTTTTTATTAAAAAGAGATTAAATTCCTTAGATATATAATTACTTAAGAAAGATTAAAAATAGAGCTAAGTAAAGTCTACATAATTACTAAATAGCTAGTATTAAAGAGTATTAAAGATATTTAAGCATTTCTAGGATTTGATAATTTCTATAGAAAGTTCATTTTAAAATACTTTTATTTAATAATATCTATAATAGAGCTATTAAAGATAGAAGATAGAAAGAGAGACTTTTTATAAAAAGAGAGCTAAAGGATAGCCTTTTAAATATTAAAATCCGCCATTTATATAATAAGCATTCCTTAATATTAAGATTTAATAAAAAGTATTAAAATAGAAATAGATATCTTTTTAAAGGCAGTTTTAAGTATTTTAACTTAACTATATAAAGATTAGTAAAGATTAATAATATATCAGTTTTATAAATTAACTTTAATAAAGTAATATTAAAGTATTAGTTAATTAAAACTCTTAGCTATTAATAAAAGCCTTAAGTATTGAAGTTATTAACTATTAAAACTCTTAAATAAATTCCTTTTATTAATAAATTATATAGCTCTTTAAGAAGTAATTAAAATACTAGCTAAAGATATAAAAGGTAGGCTAGCTAAGTAAATATATATAATTATAATATTTAACTTTAATATTAAATAGAAACTTAAAGAAAATAATTTAATAAATAGATTATATTATAAATTAGATTATATAGAAGGGAAAGTAAAGTATAATAAAGTACTTTTAATATTAAGTTAAATTTAATGTAATGAGCTTTTACTAGATATGTATTAAATAATTAAAAATCTTAAAGGTACTTTAGGAGTTATTAAGGTATATATCTAAATGGTATAAGTAAATATAAAAAACTATATATATTAAGTTAGATAGTAAATACCTTTATATTATAATTATAATTAATATAATAAAACTAAAGAAAAGTAAATTTAAAAAGTTTTAATTTCTATAGTTATAAAAGTTAAAAGTAAAAGCGAAATAATAAAAGAAAATATAGACACTACTTAATAAAAGCTAGCTACTTATAGAAGCTAGAAGGACTTATTTACAGCTAAAGTTATTAATTTAAAGTAATATATTTTATATTAAATTATATAGAAGTTTATAATTAATGAAATAGCTTTTTTATTATAACTATTAGCTAAGTTAAAAGAATTAATTTAAAGATTGTAAATTAATAATTAATTTTATTAATAATAATTAATAAAGGTTTAGTAAATAATTAGAAAGTTAAAACTATATTATTATAATAAATAAAGTACTTTATTTTATAAAAGTAGATTTATAATTCTATAGAAATAATATTAAAAAAGAGATCTTTATAAATATTATAATAACTTAAAAGCTAATTATATAAAAAAGTTAAAATATTAAAATTAATTAATTAAAATTTTATTAAAATAATATTAATATAATATTATTAAATATATTATATATATAAGTAATGCTATAATATATTTATATTAAAGTATAGATTATATAGGAAATTATAGCTACTTCTAATATTAATATATCTATTTTAAAAGATTTTAATAAACTTTATTCTTAATTTATTAAATAATATATAAGTAGATAATAAAGAATATAATATAATTCTAATTATTATATAACTAAGCATATATTATTTATTTTATATTAAAAGATAATAATTACTTTATATTTAATATAAATCCTCTATAAATAATAAAATATAAATTTAATATATTAAAAGTATTATTAATAATAGAGATAAGTTATTTATAAGCTAATTCTAAGTAGACTTTATAAAAGAATAGGTAATTTATTATTGACTATTTATATATATTATTTATAAATAGATAGTTAAATAAAAATAATTAATTAATTACTTAAGTAATACCTTTATATATTCTTAAGTAATATTTTAAAAAGGTAAATAATATAGTTATTAAAAGCTAAGTTTATCTATAATAATAGTTAATATAATATTATTAATCTCTTATTAATTTAACACTATATAGCTATTATTTAAAGATAGTAAGCTATATTTTAAAATACTTAAAGATATAAGTTTAAAAAGTTATTAAATATATAAAAGTATTTAATAAATATATATAAAAATATAAAAAAGTTAAATATAAGCTATAGAAATATAAATAAAGATATATAACTAGAGATATATTAAAAAGGAATATTATAAAAAATAAATTATAAAATTATTTATATAAAAGTTCTATTTTAAAAATAAGAAATTAATATTAAAGTATATTAAAGTATATTAAAATAGCTATTATTAAATAAAGTAAAAAGTAAATCTATTAAGTTTATTTATTAAAATAATATTAATAAATATATAATATATTTTTAATTACTTTATTAAAACTATAATAAATAATATATTAAAAATAAAGTAAATACTTAATAAATATTCTAAAGTTAAAAGAAAAGAAATTTAAATAAAAAGTAAAAGAGATTATATTTAAAAATAAAGTAAAAAATAATATCTTTTATTTAATTAAATAAATAGATTAACTAATAAAATATAATACTTAAAAACTATTAAAATATTTAAAAATATATAGAAATCTTTTAAATAATATTATAAATAGATAAAATATAATTATAAAAAGTAAAATAATTAAAATTAAAGATATATTAATAATATATTAATTACTTAATAAATAATAAATATTATTTAAAAATATCTTAAATATCTTAAAGGGACTTAATTAAATAAAATTATATATTAATAAATATTAATTATTAATATTAATATTAATATAAAAATTAAATTAAAATATAAAGAATTTACTTTTTAAGTAATTAATAAATATAGCTATTATAATAAAGTAAAGACTTAATAACTATAAAAGAAATAATTAATAGAGGTTTAGTAACTATAAAGGGAAGAACTAATAAAAGTTTAATAATTATAATAAAAGCAGTAGCTTTCTTTATATTATTTATAGAAGAAGTAAAAGAATTTAAAATAATATTTATAAGATATTTATAATAAAAATAGTAAAAAGTTAATAAAGCTATAATAAATAGAGACTTAATAATACTATAATAAATAGAAGGAGTATTCAAAAAAAGAATAAAAGGCTTAAATATATTATTATTTTAATACTTCTTAATAGTAGCTTTAATATTACTATAAAAACTATTAATAAAAGTAGATAGAGAACCCTTAGAGATAATATTAATAATTAATATTTACTTAATAATTATAAAGTAATAAAAAGCTAAGAGGAAGGTAATAACTTAAGTAGGCTTATAATAATAAAGAGAAGTATTAAGTTTAAAGTACTTATATAATTATTTTATAAATATATTAAAAAGTAGATCTAACTATATATAAATTAATAAAAGATTTATTGAAGCGGGTCGAGTTGGACTGTGGATTATGAAAGGGGCCGGGGGCCGCCTTTAGTATCATGCCAGGGGGTTACGGGCCGGGAAGCTCAAAAACGGAAGTTAGTCGCAGTAGGCGACGCAGCAGAGACATCATCACCACAAACACTGTGAGGGAACGAGACCTTCCTATGAAGGCATGGTGATGCCTTTTTCTTTCAACATTGTATTAATACCCTTTTTAATGACATCCTCATCCAATGTCTCATTGCTTTGCCTAGTGCCGCAAGAATCCTCTTTTCCGTCATTTCTGGTGTCGCGCGTCTGTCCACCTCAAACCCTCACCGCACTCTTAGGCTGCAAACCGACATTCAAGCCTTGCCACCTTCCGCAGCCAAAGACCCATTGGATAGAGTGTCTAATTAGACACTTTTCTAGCTATCTTGAAGTCCTTGGACTGTCTACCTCAAACGCGGTCGTGCTACTAGCAGCCGCTACCTACTCTGTCGGAGTAGGCAGGACACCTTCCTCTGCGGCTTGCCCCCGACATCCGTGAGGGCTAGCTATCCAATTGGGGTGTGGTTATCTTCGTCCGCTGTGGTCGTTTCATTATAAAGATATAAAGAAAATATATAATATAGTTAATTAATAGCTTTATAAATTATATAAAATAAAGAGCCTTTTAATAAGTTAAAATAAAATATTTACTATTTATAAATTAAATATCTACTAGATTTTTAATAAATAAAAAGATATAATATATATAATAAGTAAGTTAGTGTAAGGGTTGGGGCAGCATGCCCAAGCCCCACAAAGACCCATTGCCAGTTGAGGCAAAAGATCAAGCGATTCCGAGTAGCTAGCGTTACTCAATCGTGCTGCACATCTAATGATAAGGCTAGTCCCGGCCGAGGTCTCTCCTCGCTGCTAACTCTTATAGTTAGAAATATAAGTAGATTAGAAAAAATCCCTTAACTCTCCTTCTTTTTATTTAATTAATTATTTCTTAGCTACTAAATATATTATAGTTAAGTAAAGAGGTAAATATTATCTTTACTCTTTAGGCTCTTTAAAATAATATAAAACTATATATCTACCTTACTGCAATATTATATAAAGTCCTACTTAATACTCTCTATAACTAATATTATAATAAACCTTCTTAAGGCGATATTATCTTTAATTTATATTAACTAACTGACCTTAAGAAATAGATTATTATTTAATTTATTTTCAATCTGGATTTATAAGGATTTCCTTTATAACTATATAATATTAAAGAAATATCTAACTAACTACTTACTAACTATAATGCATTATCTATTAGTAAATATTAGACTTTTAACTTTATTAAGTAATATTAAGAGTTTAAATTTTTTTTTTTAAATATAACTATTAAAGAGCTAAATATAAAGATCTAATCATTATTTATAACTAGTTTAAGTTTATAAAGAATATAATTATAAAATGTAATATAAACTTAATTAATATCTATAACTTTAATAAAACTGGCTTTATAATAGATATAATTATAAGTAGAATAGTTATTATAGATATAGATAGATATAGAAATTTAAAATTAATTTAATTTAAAAATTAAAAATAGATTATAATTATTTAAGTAATTAATATAAAAGGCTAAGTAATTTAGCTATTTATTATAATTATAAGTTAATATTACTTTATTAATTAATATTAAAAAAATAATCTTTTAAGTAATTAAACTATTATAATAACTTTAAATAATTAAATTAATAATAAAATAAGTTTTAAGTAATTTAAGTACTTTAATTAATATATAAAGAATTAATTAATTAATTACTATTATCTTTTAATTTTTAATAAATATAAAAGCTATTACTTTATTAACTTTAAGAAATATTATAAAGAGAATTATATTATTATATTTTATATATTACTTTATTTACTTTAGCTTTTTAATATTAAATATTTTAAGCTATTTAAAATAGCTTATAATTAAGTAATTAAATAATTAATTAAATACTTTATAATTTATATTTTAATGATTAAATTCTTTTTAACTTTCTATATTACTTATAAAGCTATTATAATAAAGAGTAATATTAAAGGAGGTTTTTAAAGAGCTAGATTTATTTTTTTAAATTTAAAAGATATTATATTAAAGCTTAATATATAATTATAAACTTTAATATTAATTAAAGAAGAAATTAACCTCCTTAATCCTTAGATCTTAAAGACTTTAAAGACTATACTTAAAGCTAGCTTTTAATTTAAATACTTTAAAAGATAAATAAAAAGATATTAAAGTAACTCTTTAATATTAATTTTTAAAATATTTAAATTACTTTTAAAGAAAATAAAGGCAATAATATATTTAAATACCTTATTAAAGTTTAAAGTTTAAATCCTTTAATAAATAAATAAAACTTTTAGTAAATAATATAAAGTAAAAAGAACCTACTTATATAAAGGAGGGAAGATAATATTAAATAAAAGGAGAGATAAAATGGATTAAAGAAATATTAATATATAGGTAGTAGTTAAATTATTAAAAAGTAGTAATTAAAAGAGGTTAGTAATACTAAAGGAAAGGCACTATAGAAATTATAGAAAGGCTAGTTATAATATAAGGATCTATTAAGTTATAATTAAGACTTTTAAAGAAGAGGATAGTAATTAATTTTAATTAATTTAAGTTATTATTATATTTTTATTAAAGTTTTTATAAGGGTTGGGGCAGCATGCCCAAGCTCCACAAAGACCCATTGCCAGTTGAGGCAAAAGATCAAGCGATTCCGAGTAGCTAGCGTTACTCAATCGTGCTGCACATCTAATGATAAGGCTAGTCCCGGCCGAGGTCTCTCCTCGCCGCTAACTCTTACAATTTTAAGATTTTCTATTTTACTAAGTAGCTTCCCTACTTAGTTAGACTCTATAAGTAGATACCTTCCTTAGTAACTTGCCTTTAATATTTATAAGGGCTAGCTGTAAGAGTTAGCGGCGAGGAGAGACCTCGGCCGGGACTAGCCTTATCATTAGATGTGCAGCACGATTGAGTAACGCTAGCTACTCGGAATCGCTTGATCTTTTGCCTCAACCGGCAATGGGTCTTTGTGGGGCTTGGGCATGCTGCCCCAACCCTTACACTAGCTATCTAATTAAGATATAGTCATTTTCATTTGCTATAGTTATTTCAATATACTTATTGTAGGTTTCAATATTTTACATTACGCCTTTCATTCTATAGATGCGTTAGTTCCCTATGTAGAGTGTAGAATTAGAATAATTATAACAGTTGGTGTTAATTAAGGTAACTCATAGAATGAGAAGACAGGGATAGGTATATTGCAAAGCTTCCACTTTGCGAGCTGTCTTTAAGGGCTCGCCGAGCGTTTTTGACATGCCGCAAGGCTGCTGACTAAGGCTCCGAGGTCAGGTGACCGGGATCATAGGGGGACCCGTGACGCCAACTCTTACAAGAAACACTTGGGGAGCCCTCCTAGAGAGCTAGCCAAGTAGAGGCTTTGCAATGAATCTATTCCTACGGAGTACCTTCTCTTCCTATTAGTCACCCCGGTTCACAGCCCCCCCTTACACCAGAGCCATAGGGAGCAATTAGGTGGTTGCCTCAATAAAGACCTCAATTGGTGTGTGGCTTATTTTTCGACCCGCTTGCTACGTACATGAAAAGGTGAACCCCACTACTGTCACCGCCTTCCTGCCATGCGCGGCAGAAAGTGGAGGGTCCATTTATTTTTTCCATTGAAGTAGCATGGAAAAAAAAGATGCCAATGGCGCTCCGTGGTGAAGACATCCTCTCCGGCGCAACTTTTCGCTGAACTCCCCTTCAATGGCGCCGCTCATGTCCTCACGCAAGCGGAAAGGCCTCTCGCAGGAGACCACTCTGGAAGACGATCTCGCGGATATCGAGCTCGACGGTGTTCTGTCTCAGAGCGACGATGAGTCCGAACCTGACAACGAAGTCGAGGACGAGATCTCTGACGACTCTGTCGAAAATGACGACGACGACGAGATCGATGCACATAGCCAGGATGATCCTTCAGAGCCGCCTGACGGCGATTGGGGAAACCAAGGTCTCGAGGCTGAGAGGGAAGAGCCCAATTATCGGATTGTCAAAGACGCCAACGGTCAAGAGCGATACGAGTATACCGAAGTAGATCCCGTCTACGACAGTGACGACTCGGATGCCCAAGGACCGGTTAATACGATCGGGGACATTCCTCTGTCTTTCTATGACTCGTACCCGCACATTGGTTACGACATCAACGGCAAGAAAATTATGCGCCCAGCGACGGGTGAAGCTCTTGATGCCCTCCTCGATAGCATTGAAGTTCCTAAGGGATGGACTGGGTTGACTGACCCAGAAACCGGAAAGCCCTTGAATCTTAGCCAGGATGAACTGGAGCTTCTACGTCGCCTTCAGATGGGTGAGGTCCCCGAAGAAGGTTACGATCCGTACCCAGTAAGTCATACCCCAAGCCAGGAACGAGATCGACAATGACGCTAACGGGTATTCAGGATATGGTGCCTTACTTTACGAGCATTGAGGAGAAGATGCCTCTTAGTGCGGCACCGGAGCCTAAACGTCGATTCGTGCCATCCAAACACGAGGCCAAGCGGGTAGCAAAGATGGTCCGCGCGATTAGGGAAGGGAGAATTTTGCCGTATAAGCCTCCTGAGGAGCGACAGCGAGAGGAGCAGGAGAAAGTAGAGACCTACTATGATGTCTGGGCTAATGAGGAGCCCAAAGACCCGCACGTCATGAACATCCCGGCCCCCAAATTGGCACCTCCTGGCTACGACCTGAGCTATAACCCCCACCTGAGTATCTGCCAACAGAGGAAGAGAAGGAGGCCTGGAAGAATATGGATCCGGAAGAAAGAGAGAAGGAATATCTTCCTGCTAAATTCGATTCCCTCCGCAAGGTGCCTGGTTATGGCGAATTCGTTAAGGAGCGATTCGAGAGATGTTTGGACCTGTACCTGGCTCCTCGAGTGCGCAAAAACAGGCTCAATATTGATCCGAACTCGCTTTTGCCTAAGCTGCCCCGCCCCGAAGACCTCAAGCCCTTCCCTACTCTTGGCCAGACAATATTCCGTGGTCACGAAGGCCGTGTTCGGAGTGTGGCGTTTAGCCCTGATGGAGAATGGGTTGCTTCTGGAGGTGACGACGGGATTGTCCGTGTCTGGGGCCTTAATGGACACCAGGAATGGATGGTCAAGCTCAGCAGCGAGGAACCTGTGAACATGGTCCGATGGCGGCCCACCAAAGAGACGTTTATCTTGGCAGCGGCGGCTGGCGAGGATCTCTTCTTCATGATTCCCTCTTTTGCCAGTGACGCTACAGAGAAGGCAAGCCGCGAAGCCCTTGATGCCGGTTTCGGATATGCAGCGAACGGCACTCAGCCTACAGCCGCTGGAGGCCCCAAAAAGGAGCCTCCTGCGAAATGGGCGAGACCAGGAACCAAGCTGGAGGATGCTGGGGTTCTCCTGAAGGCCACGGTCAGGTCTGTCATCAAGGTCATCACCTGGCACAGACGTGGCGATTTCCTCTCCACTGTCTCGCCGACCGGGCAACGTAGCTCGGTTGCTATCCACACACTCTCCAAGCATCTAAGCCAGATCCCCTTCCGGCGTTTGCCAGGTCTTGCCCAGACTGCCCAATTCCATCCTTCAAGACCCCTTTTCTTTGTTGCCACCCAGCGCATGATTCGATGCTACGACTTGCAGAGACAGGAGCTTGTGAAGGCGATCCAACCCGGTGCTCGCTGGATCTCGTCCTTTGATGTGCATCCTGGTGGCGACAATCTCATCGTTGGCTCTTACGACCGAAGACTGCTCTGGCACGATTTGGACCTCTCATCCCGGCCGTACAAGACAATGCGATTCCACGCAGAGGCCATCAGGGCTGTCAAGTACCACAGAAGCTTGCCTCTGTTTGCAGATGCCAGCGACGATGGGACTCTTCAGATTTTCCACGGAAAGGTGGTTAGTGACTTGATGGAGAATGCCACCATCGTCCCGGTCAAGATGCTGAGAGGTCACAAAGTCATCAACAAGTTGGGAGTTCTCGATGTTGATTGGCATCCCAAGCAACCATGGTGTATAAGTGCTGGTGCGGATGGAACTTGTCGCTTGTGGGCTTAATGGACCAAACTGAACACACATGTAGATGCCAAGGACGTGGTGACGTGGAGGTTTTTAAAGTAGATCGAACACGGCGTTGGGATTAGGTGAAAAAGAATTGTTGCAAATTTCAACCCTCGTTTTATTCTAGTTCCTCAACTACCAACATGTCCATGAGTTTTTGACACGTACGCGATGTAAATTTGTTCCCGCATCATCCCACTTTACTATCGTTATGAGTGTGGAACGAGTTGAATATTCACTCATTGCCTCATGTCAATGTAGAAATGAATCAATCAATTTCATAGAATCAGGAGCCTAATTCATACTATGCCCATCACTAGTAGGCGGAAAATATCAACTTATCCTCGTCCTAGAGGCATCTTGTCTTTTTGTCCTTTCCAGTGCAAGTCACCCGCATGCTGTAAAATAACCATGCGTTCCTGCAGATCAACGCTGAGTAAGAACTACAACCTCATAGCTCCTCCCTGATATTCTTCGCCTTTTTGTTGGCTTCAGCCTCAGCTTCCGAGAGCTTCTGCTGCGCAGCGTCACTGCCCAGACTAAGTTGATGGGCAAGCCAGTTCCATCCATGTTGCAAAGTCTCCTGGACCTTCGCAAGTACTGTTCCTCCTGGAGAAGACGTGCCATATCTGAAGTATGTTGACTCCTTCCGGGCCAAGGCTTTGAGATCATCTAGTTTGGATCCCTGAGGGACCGGGATACCATAACTATCCAGATAGGCCTTGAGATCCGACTCAGACCAAGTATCAAATGTATTCTGCTTGGCGGCCGCAGTGATCGAAGCAATGTAGTTGGTGGCGGAAGCAAATTCAGAACCTCCAGCAGTGGATGCCGAAGAATAGGCAGACTGAGCAGCACTCACAAGCTCATCTCGAGTGGAGTCTTTCTTTTCAGCGGCCTTCTTGGCAACAGAGTCTCCGTTTTGGATCAAGTAGTTCTTCAAGTTCTCGTAACTCAAGTCGTCAAAAGTCCAGGCACTCCATCCTGTAGCAGCAAGGTGGGAGTGCTTGCGTACGAGAGCCTCCAGTTCGTTCTTCTTCGAACCTTGGGGGACAGGAATGCCGCGGGCATCAAGGTATCCCTTAAGTCTCGTATCAGACCAGGCAGAAACAGCCTGGTTGAAAACATCCTGGGCAGCGAGTGAGGCGCTGTCTGTTGCTCTGGCATATTGGTTTTGCGCATTCGAGGTGGCTGCTCCAAAAGCAGATGACGCTTGTCCAGCAACGTTGTCACCAAGAATTGACGCCCGGTTCTTTCGGACCAAGGCCCGAAGCTCGTTCGCCTTGGTACCCTGGGGAACTGGAATTCCGTTCTTATCACAGAACTCTTTAAGCTGTGACTCGCCCCACGCATCGATGATCATGTCAGTGAGCGTCGCATACGCAGCTTGGGCGCTGGAAGTTGCACTGGCAGTTTGGTCCTGGGCTTTGAGATAGGCGAGGCGTGAGTTGCGGCGCACCGAGGCAATCAACTTGTCGCGAGTGGTTGGCTGAGGGACTGGGAAGCCCTGAGTATCGAGCCAACTCTTGAGATCAGATTCGGACCAACTCTCGTACAGCCAGTTTCCAGGGTAGTAAGACGCTTGCCCGGCTTTGTTGGCTACGGTCTCATAGCTGGATCGGGCCTTCTGGAGTAGCGTATCACGTTGTCGTGGCTGGGGCACTGTGGGTGTTGTTAGCTGGATGACGTTACAGACACTAGAAAGAAATCCTATTACGAGTGGTGTGTACATACCTGGGACACCGTTCTTGTCACAAAATGCTTTGAGCTGGCTCTCGGTCCATGTGTCAAGAATCCAATCCTTGACATTTGCCCATGCTTGGTAGCTGCTCTCCTCAGTCTCATACCAATTATCCTTGACCTGTGAGACCAGGCTGTCCTTTGTCGAGGCCGTATTATCCCGGGCGGCCTTGCCTTTGGCTTGAAGGTAGGCACTCAGATCAGCCTCTTCCCATTTCTTGTAGGGAGAGATGGCATAATCATCCCAGCTGTTTGCGACGAGGCTTTCCAAATCCTTGCGATCGGCGGGGGTTGGATATGGGATGTTGTGATCGGATAGCCAGCGCTCTAATTCCGTCTCATGCCACTTGTTGTACACTGGAATACATATTAGCCCGTGATGGTGGGAACGTGCTTTAGATCCATATTAGACTTACATGTTTTCGATCCCGGCAACCATGAGCTGGCGGTGACGCAGTGGGTGGACACGGAGATGCCCCAAATCACGTTGGAAAACCGCATAGTGGCGTTGCACAGGCTGCGATGAGCCAGGTGCGGAAATAGAGGTGATGTGCGGTGGTAAAGACGAGACGGAGGTGTGAGGTGTCAGTGTCCAGGTGGAGGTGAACCGGTAGATTGGGAGAGACTGTGGTCGGCTGGAGTAGGTGTAGTTGGTGAAAGAGGAAAAAGCTTGTGGGAAATGAGATGGGAATCGCAGCAGAAGTAGTAGAAAGCAAGCAAGCCACTGAAGTAAGTCAATAACGTCACTGTGTTGTTATGTCGTGGCAGTGGTTGTGGCTGGAGGGCTTGCTGCCATGAAGCACGCAACACATGGTACCTTCTCCACGGGCGTATTTCACCTGGTTGCCGAGTCGCCACAACTTGGTTTGCGACTCCCCTCCCGACCAAAATGGAATCAGCCACAGGCGAAGCCTATCTCATCATGCTCATTCCTCTTCACCGTCATCATCAGTGCTCAGCACCGGCATCATCGAAATCGTCATTCATTTTTCGCGATGTGCCACACACGCGGGAGCCAACAGGCGCGGCGACGATGACGTCTTCCATGCATGACTAGAGTGGCCCAAGCTCAATGCCTAAACAGGAAGTAGGCATTCTTGAACGTTTGCTTACTTAATGAGTGTTGGATCACCACTTTCATGACGAGCATGGGCACGGTGATTCGACGTCACCTTGCGACAGGGTGGCTCAATTCGTGCATGAGTGAGCAGCGAACTATCCCTTTGACTGTGGTAAGGCAACACTTGACCCATAGTGCCCACAGAGGCCGGGGAGATCAGCGGTACGCTGATTGACCTCAAAAGCTATGTGGCTCCAGGGAAATTTTATGTACTGTGATGTGGATCCCTAAGAGCCGTGACTTCTGGCACTATATGAAATAGGTGGAGCCTTATGTATCTCGTCTTTCACTCTTTTTCGTTGGTTTAGATCCCTGCTACTAGCCTAAGTGTTGCCTTACCAAAGTCAAAGGGATAGTGTGGCAAATTTTCCCAAGTCATCAAATGACGACTGAGAAGTTGCCATGCGGACAGGAGTTATGTTTCACATGGCTCGCCAGTCTCAACTCTCAATCACTTGTCGCCGCTTTGGATATTGTAATTAGTGGGGAATAATCAAGCCTATCAATAGTGTTACATTGGTCTATGAATCCCATTCTCTGGTCTAGTCTACGCCAAGACCCAGTTCCCGCAACCGCTATCCCGGTCCTGTTTTGGGGTTCCAGTGACGGGACCTCCCTGGAATTAAGCATAGAAGTTGACAGTCTGCATCTCTCGGTTAGTAAAGTAGTCCAAGAGTTAGTGCCGGCAGCTTCATCACTCACATCCTTCTTTTTGGCCTGCACTTCGGCGATGGCGTCGACGTAGTGCTCGTGACCGATCTTGTTCTTGCCTGACCGCAGGGCAATCATGCCCGCTTCCACACATACGGCCTTCAACATCGCACCGCCAAACTCGTCTGTGCTTCGGGCCAGCTCACTCCAGTTCACTCCGGGGTCAACCTTCATCTTCCGGGAGTGAATCTTCAGAATCTGAGCTCGTGCCTCCTCGTTAGGCAGCGGGAACTCGATCTTGCGGTCCAATCGGCCAGATCGTAGCAAAGCTGGATCAAGCACATCAACGCGATTGGTGGCAGCCAAAACCTTGATTCGGTCATCCGATGCAAAGCCATCGAGCTGATTCAGAAGCTCCAGCATTGTCCGCTGCACTTCTCGGTCGCCGCTCTTCTCGCTGTCAAAACGCTTGGTACCCACAGCATCCAATTCATCAATGAAGATAATCGCTGGCGCCTTCTCCTTGGCCAACGCGAAGCAGTCTCGCACAAGCTTGGCGCCGTCACCGATGAACATTTGAACGAGCTGAGGGCCTGCTAGCTTTAGGAAAGTGGCGTCCGTCTGAGCCGCACAAGCCCTTGCTAGGAGCGTCTTACCAGTACCAGGTGGGCCGTACATGAGAGCACCTGGATGCTGTGTTAGTTCAAGTTTGACTCATACGGGCGAGAAGTCGACATACCCTTGGGGGCCTTGATACCAATTTTCTTGAATCGCTCAGCCTCCTTCATGGGCCAGACAATAGCTTCGACTAGTTCCTCAATCTGCTTGTCCAATCCACCCACATCCGTGTATTGTTCCGTTGGCTTCTCATCGACCTCCATAGCCTTGACACGGCTGTCATATTCGGCAGGTAGAGTGTCAAGGATGAGGTAGGAATCTTTGTTCACTCCAATAAGGTCGGCAGGCTTGAGCTTGTCGGCATCCACTAGACCGATGAGTGGGAGAAAGATGGTTTGACGGGTAGAGGTCTTGATGACGGCCGATTTGCCTACTCGAGTGGCATCCAAATCAATGTTGGCACCCTCTTCAGACGACTCGGCTGTTGGGTCTAGGTCGAGCAATTCCACGACGTTTCCTACTAGGTAGGGGAGTTGCCTGAAGTTGAAGTCAGAGGTGACATTTCCAAGTCAGTTCCGGCGAAAAAAAACCCACCTGTTATTGGCAATCTTATCCAGATTCTCTTTGATCTTCTCGCCCATGGCGGCCTTCTCGTGTGATAGCCGCGATAACTCGCTCTTCATGATTCGGGAATCGTTCTCAAGCAGTCGTTTTCGGGTCTGAATGTCCTGTGTGCTGAGCCCCAGGATCTCCTCATCGAGAATATCATCGTCGTCCTCTTCGGCGTCTTTCATCTCAGCATCGCCATCCTGGCCATTTTTGTGGTCCTTGTCATCGCCATCTCGCTTCTCTCGTTTCTTGTCCTCCTTCTCTCTGCGATCGAGGTCATCGAGCTCTTCGAGGGTCGACATGGTGGAATGTGCGGCTGAGGGTGGTGTTGCGGAGAGTTTGAAATGCCTACTAGGTGGACGGGAAACAGAAGCGATGAGTTTTCGGGAGAAAATGCTTAAGGAAAGGGGGAGTGCGGGTGGAGTTGATCGAGGCGGTTTGATGTTTGTGTAGCGGAGGGCGAAGCTTCGAGGTACCTACCCAGGCAGTCAGGTCGCGCGTAATCAGCCTGGCTTGCTGAACACAGCTCAACTGCGGCCAATTCACGGGAGCCGGGCGCGGCGGTGTTTTGTTCCGGGCGCACGGGCCATCCGAGGTCCCTCCACCACTCATGTATCGTGAGGCCTTCATAGAAATTTTGATGAGGACGTTTGTAGATCCTGCAGCACCTCACATATACGTAAGTTGAATGTTCCCTGTGATGGAGATGGCGATTGACTGTTTTCTTAGAGGCTCAGAGACGATGGCACCCCGAATATCCCTAAGAGGCTCGCCCTGCCTGCGCCAATGGCGCCGGGAATCTGGCCCCTCGCAAACGTCATGGGCTCTCGCGGTTCGCAGGATCTCAACCTCGGGGAGCCTTTCCACGGCCTTGGCCTCTGGCATCCGCCCTCCTGTCGACTATATCCCCCGACGAAGCCTCCTAGCGCTCGGCCGGTCGAGACGAGAAAGAGTCAGATGATTCGAACATACACATCGCTGCTCCGTACAACACCCCTGATTCTTTTCTTCCAGCACAGTAATTTGACAGCCATTGAGTGGGCTGCTGTGCGACGAGAACTAAAGAAAGCTTTGATGGAAGTCCCCCCACCAAATGCTGCCCCGGGAGTCAAGCCACTTGACATCACCCCTCTGGTGCAACTGCAGGTCCTGAGGACTAACATGTTAAGCGTGGCAATGAAGCTTGTCGAGTTCTACGATCCAGAGGTTGCCGCCGCGTCAGCCAACACCCCACGAACAAGGCGAGGGCCCATTGTACATGATCTGTCTGAAACAGCGTACGAGGCTGTCAAGAACGCCAAAGTTCCCGCAGACTCAGCTTTCGCCCAGATTGAACCGCTGCTCGTTGGCCCACTGGCCGCGTTGGTGCTGCCTGCCGTCTCGCCGGCCCACGTTGCTGCGGCGCTCAGTGTCCTGGCCCCTGTCCCTGGCCAATTCCCGGCGCCAACAAGGAAGAAGAGCCCCGGTTTCCACGACCCCATCTGCCAGAACGGACTGGCCAAGCTTCTACTTGTGGGAGGCCGTGTCGAACAGAAGATCTTCGACAAGGCGGGCGTCAACTGGGTTGGGGGTATTCAGGGAGGCATGGATGGCCTGCGGGCACAGCTTGTTGGAATGCTTCAGGGAGCTGGCCTGGGCATCACCCACGCCCTTGAAAGCGGCGGCAAGAGTTTGTGGCTGGCGCTGGAGGGTCGAAAGACGCAGTTGGAAGAAGTGAGTAAGGGTAAGGATGGAGAACAAAACCAGGAATAGTAGGCTTAAAGCCCGTGATGCGGCGTTGGGTGTATGGATAAGACGCCTTCGAGAGGCAATGTATGTGTACATGTACGAACAGCAATTTGTGTTGTTGCTGCCTGGAACTTTTTCTCTTTGTTACGCAGCTTGTTAAGCTGCTCTTTGTCATGCAGCTTGCTTAGCTATCTACCTATGCAGCCTGATTAAGCTGTTTAGATAGACTAGTAGATCAAGCAGCTTGTTTAGCTGCTAGATCAATCTGCTTGCTCTGCTGCCTACTTAGCTACTAGACTTCTGAAAGAAGTCATAGGTCTAGGTAGCTAGGACATATTGAGTATAAATTCTCAACCTTGCCTCAGCTGAGAACTTGATCTCTATCATCACAGTCAAGATATTCAGTTCAGTCGATAGATCAAGTACTTGGAAGCAAAAAAAACGCCATTAGAGACAGGATCATACACTACACTACAAAATTATTTCCTTTGGGAAGTTGAGCGAATACCTTGCAACTCTTCTTCAGCCCAGGTGAAAGTCCTGCCTGGCACTGTGGGGCTGCCGTGTATTATCTTGGAGCGCATTGAGTACATACGTTGGTAAGGTACCTGCCTCATTACCTAGGTACCTACCTACCTACCTACATTAGGTAGATATCGTATGAGGTAGCAGGGAAGTCTTCAATTCTCCATGTGAGCCGCTTTCGAAACATCAGTGAACATGTTGTACCTTCTTCAGGCAGTAACTGTGTATCTCGGGATGAAGCAGGGCAGGCGTCCACAGGCCCATCCCGAAACTCCCCCCACCGTAGCCGTAGTGGCCGCATGGGGCCTCCAATCTGGGGCCTTCAGTGAGCGCTAAGTAAATGGAAGGTGCTTACGTGTGGCGTCAGGGGATCCCTTGGAAGTCAAGCTTGGTGCCAAGCTGTCGCCGCTTCCTCCACGTCGGGGCCGAATCTCCATATCGACGCGACCTCCAACAACCCCCTCCCTCCATCCCACGAGATCGCTGGAATTCCCCAGATCCCTCTGGCCATTCATTTATTACCACCATCGAGACTGTGTGCAGCCGCAATTAACCTCCGAGCTCGAAACGCGAGCAACTTCCTGCGCCTCTCAACGCCTCCTCCACTGTAGCAAGACGTCATCAGCTCTTGGCTAGCAGATATCTTCGCGCGACACGAGAGCTACATATTTCTGCCTCCTACCCCCCAAACGGCGACGCCTGTTCCTCGACCCGGCTCCTCGACAACTAGAACCGCTCATATGGGCATGCGCGCTTCCGAGTAGCCAAAACCAATCATCCCGGACTCCATCTCAACCATGGACTTTGCACCCTACCAGTCCTCCCCGCCCGAGCATGGCCGCGTGGCGTCCCCCGAGTACGCCTCTCCACGACACTCGTATGACGCCAGACGCTCCTTTTCACCTGTCGCATCTCCACCGCCTCTACAACACCCTCAACCACAACGAGGATGGGCCGGCTTTGACGGCCAGGGCGGCGTATGGGGTGCTGGAGCGGACACAAGGGCATTCGGAGCCTCGAGCACGATGCCCGGCGCATATCCCTCCGCCGAAGTAAGCGAGTTCGATACGAGTCTAGGCATGCGGCTCGACTACGAGGCCTGTCTAGCCTACCTGGCGTTCCCGCCCATTGGCGCGATTGTCTTGTTGATATTAGAGCGGAATAGCGATTATGTCAGGTATGTCCCGGTTCTTGCTCTGCAAGATGACCTCGCTCGTTATGCAAGAGCAATGCCGGTTTATTTCATCTGCCTCCGCACCGAATTTCTCCATATGCTAGCTTCTCCTTACGCACAATGCTAATTTCTTCGGGCCAGGTTTCACGCGTGGCAGTCGGCTCTGTTATTCACCGCCATCATGGTCTTCCATCTCATCTTCTCATGGTCGACCTTCCTGAGCTGGGTTTTTTTTCTCGGCGATTTGGCTCTAATCGCTTTCTTGACACTGAGAGCGTATCGAGATGCCGAGATCCTTGACAGGTATGTAATGCAATGAGTTCCGTTATGCCCAGGTCCACGCTAATGGCAACCCAGATTCGAGATTCCTTTCTTTGGGAGCCTAGCCACTCGGTTTCTCGATGATGAGTGAATCCACGACAGAGGATAACTGCGTCTGCCCTTGCTACTTTCTCTCTCATTTCACTGCTGCAATACCCTTGTCTTTTAATGTACCCGTGGATATACGATTCCACTTAGAGCTGGTCACAAGAGATCATTAAGCTTGATAGAAGATATATCTAAGATCTTTTATTCGACTCTGCAAATTCACGGTACAGCATTCTCTGCGCGTTTGTCTGTTTTCCATCGGTTCTACCATTGAAAATAAAAATTCATGCAGGCCGGCGCCGTCTGAAGCTCTCCTCCACTGACTCCGTTATGCCCACTCCCAACTATCTGGATGACACGCCCAAAACCTTACCCTTTAATGTGGGCTTCTTTTCAAACACGACTTCGCCAATGTTTGTCTCGGCAGTGCTGCCCATCTCCAGCCACCTTGCTAACATCGTGTTGCTCTCCACTGGCTTCACCGAGTTGTCCCTTGTTCCAACCGTGATGTGTGCCACGCGGTTAGTGCATTCCCACTCTCCATCTTCGTTTATTAACCGGACAACGACGGCCATTACCCGATCATCGAACACAACCTAAGAAATGTCAGCGTCTTGATCATGGAGGGTCCGCAGAGTGCCCTACCCGTTCCAGCAAAACATCACAGTCTCCAAACGTCGCATTAGTGATGCCAGCCGCCTCCGCTTGATCATGCAAAGTCGAGTACCGCAGCCATACGTCGGGATTCTGGCTGCTAGTTGCACGATGCATTAGCGTGACGTGGTATTTCGGCTGTGTGCGCCGAGTTTGCTTCAGCTGCATATAGAATCGAGATGTCTCAGGTGGTGCTCCCTTGAAGACCTCCTCGAGGGAAGCGCTGAGCTCTGAAGTGTTGACGGAAACGGACATGTACTCCAACCGTGCCGGTTTCTTCTTCTTCTGGGACTGTTGTTGTCCCCTCTCCGGTGCCTTGTTGGCCTCGGTCTTCTTGCCCCGGTTGGGTATGTCCTGTCGGAAATCGGGCTTATAACCGAGTGCTACTTCTATCGCAGTATCGAGTAGTTCAGGCCCGGGGACCTTTTTGACCAAATTAGGGAAGAACTTGTTCAATTGTGTGACCACAGTTTCAAGGTTTTGACGGCTTCCCACCGTTGGATTCAAGTCAATCACAACGTCAAACCCATCATCAGGGCGGGCATGTGGGTTACAAGGCTCAAATCGATTGATGAACCCTTCCATGACGCCAATAAACTTGTCCTTGTCGGATGCAGCATGGATAGTCTGGTGGTTGTCGCCACGTTCAATAACCCTTTCCTGGGTGATGCGTCTGATTTCATCAATGGACTCCTCGTCGTGTTTAAAATTCAGACACACAAGTTTGGCAGTAGTATGCTGCAGCTTGACATCGGTGATGATCTGCTTTCGCTCGTGTCTCTGAGCGTTGTTCCGGTCCGCCAGCACGGCTGGATGGTCCTTGAGCTGGTCCAGAACCGCCTTAGTGAAGCGAGGGGGTCGACCTTTGCCCGAGATATTGTCATTCTGAACATGACCCCACCCAAAGAGGTGAGCTAGAGCCAAGGCAATAGTTGTCTTGCCACAGCCGATGGTGGCGATCGGGCAGAGGATAACATCCTTGGTCACCTCTGTCATGACTAGCGGATCGAGGTCGTCCATGTTCGCAGCGTCGGCACCCTTCAGGTTCTTGAATTTCAGAAAGTCATCGCGGAGAGAGATGATGCCGTGGTTCAAGTTGTACTCCTTGGCTAGTTTGGGATCGCTTACGAGGCGCTTGCGGGCATACAGCAGGTATTCTTCGGTAATGGCGATGTGTTTCTTAAACTTGGGTTGCTTGTTGGCAATCAGAGCCTTGGTGCACTCTCGCCACTGGCGATACATGAGGTAAGGCTCCTCGAACTTGTACTTGAAGAACCAATCTCGGTAAGGCATTGAGTCAGGATCATGGCTCATCTTGCAGCGGATGACGAAGCCTTCGACGTCTCTTCCATCGTGTGCACCGGTCTGGGCTGCCTCCTCGAGAAAGGCCTTGACCTGATTGATGTCATCCATGACTATGAGGCCAGTCTTGATGAAACCCCAATCAGCGGCAAAATCTTGAACGTGTGCGCTGGGGTAGGTAGCAAACTCCGGGAGGTTATGATTAATCCCATGAAGGTACAAGCCAGCTTTGTCCGGGGTGTAGGCCAAGATGTGTTCCTCAAATGCGTCGTCGCAAAGCTCGGCAACGGCAGTGACATTCCTCTTGCGGAGTTCTCGGGCCAGGTCAGCCTTGGTTTTGCCCACAGCGGCCAGTTGCTTCTCGATGCGCAGCTCACCAGCGCCTGCATGGCTTATCTGGACATCGCTGCGATCTCCGGTAGAGTGCTTGCTGCAAACAATAAGAGTATCATCCTCCAGGCCAGCGATGAAAATAATGCATCCATTCTCCTTCAGCGTCAACTCGTAAGGACCCTGGGTCCGAGTCAAAATATTTGACCACTTCGTCTCATGGACCTCTTCAGTATTAAAGAATTTGTCATAGCCTCTGACAGCGATTTCAGGTTCGTTCCTCCTCGTCTTGGTGGTGAAGAGGCCACGAGCATAAGTAGGGAGGTCACGTCGCTTGTAATCCCAGTCCTGCATCCGCCACGAGTCGACCTGGATGCCATCTCGAGACCCCTTGACATCGAATGTCGTCTTTTTCACGGCGAAACTACCGCGGCGTTTCTCCTTCCGGGCAACGTCGAGGCCAGCCAGCATCTGGGAGACCTGACGGACATCTTGGGCAAAGTAAGGTGCTGCCATGGTGCCAAAAAGTCGAAGACGGGGCGTCGTTCTATGAATAGTGTATCTGTGGGCGAGTGTGAGAAGCGAGCGATCTATTGAGATGAGTTGTAGCTTGTGGTGAACAGACGTGCCCTTGGTCTTCGTTTGTTTGACCTTGGGCATGCCTCCTCCCTCCCGTACCTTGATAGGGCCTGGTGGCGGCCAATGTTCTCCCGCAGGAAAGATGCGGAGCAGCAAATGGTGAGTTCCTACGACGTCGTCGTCGAGTGGGGACGAAGCGAGGATTAGTTCGGGAGGGGGCTTCACTGTGTTCGCTGAACTTTCCGCCAACTACCAGTGTACACGAGTGAGGAGCGAACTCGAAAGGAAAGAGATGGAAATGGTCCAAATAAATGCCCTGAAAGCGCACCCAACCATGTATGAAGTACTTGGGCTCACTGCAGTGCGTTCTAGGTCACGGGCAAGAACCGTGGTTAATCTTTCCCCGTAAGTAAGGTATATGGGCACCTACCAATGTGAGTCAGTAGGTGTGTGTACCTAACAATCAGGTAGGTACCAACTGCCTGTCAGGAATCGCTGTACTGCGGGCATAAGAAACTGCCTCAGTGCACCGCCTCAGGGCAGGCAATCTGCCTGCTTTGTGGCTCTGGACGCTCCACTAGTAGGCACTGCCTTCTAAACCAACGACGCACCAGCTTAAACACATGTATTAATCTAACCCGAGGACACCGAATGAGTCAGAGCCAGAGGGAATTCACCACAGGCTTGGTTTCCCTCTTTTTGAAGCTGACCTTACTTATCGATCTAAGTACCCTTTACCCATTGAGTCGGTAGGTAGGTAGACACCACTACCGCCCTGGGTACCTTGCTTCTTTTTTGTCTTTTTTTTTTCCTTTGGTATTTGAGGTGGGGTAGGGCCTATCCTGATGATAGAAGAACTGCCATACATAGGTGCGCATTGAACCGTATCTTATTCCATTGCTTAGGCAGACACGGTAGGTAAGTAGACTACGTAAAAAGCTTAACGAACCTACTATGTGCGCACCATACAAGACATTGTAGCGAATTGATGGGAGCCCAACAAGCATGGCGTTTGGCGTACACTGACCCTAAAGCCGAAGATTAAGTGCAGAGGCTGAAAAAAAAGTGGTGCGTTACGCTGTAGATATTGCAGTCTTCACAAGAGGCACTCCCATGAATGCGAAGGCTCCGAAATAATTGACAAGATGCCTCGGGCTGCGAATGTGGACCTGAGCCTGAGTATTTCGTTTCGAGGTCTAACGTATTGAATTTGAGTGCGAGTTGGTAGGCTGCATTGCAGTCTATTATTTATTTACCAATGATGGGCATACTCTTTAAGCACCCACAATACGGAGTATGACATCTGTCATGGCGGCATGTCAACCCCAAAATTACCCTACTAGCAACTCTGCCGACGACAGCACACGCGCCAAACTTCCAGCATTTTGACCTCTCCCCTCCGACATCCCTGCGCAGGCTACCGTCTCAAACATCACCCGCCGCTGAATCGCAAGGCCACCGACAATGGCGCCCTTTCCAAACCCGTTTCTGCTGGCGGCCGATGACCACCCCACCCTGCTGCCCCTCCTTCGAGAAAATCCAGCTTTGGCGTCGTCGCAAGACGAGCATGGTTACTCACTTGTTCATGCCGCTGCGAGCTACAACCACCTCGACCTCCTCCGAGTACTAGTTCGCGAGTTCCACGTCGACGTAAATCTCAAGGACGAGGATGACGAAACCCCTCTGTTTGTGGTTGAGACCGAGGCCGCTGCCCAGGTCCTAGTCGAGGAACTTGGGGCCGACATTAAACATAGGGGGTCTGAGGGACTGACTGCTAGAGAGAAGATTGAGGCCGAGGGCGATTTTCCCGCCATCGCGGTGTACCTCTCCAAAGTCGAAGCCAAGCAAGGAGATGACCTCGACTCGACGGCCGCCGCCATTTTCCCCGAAGTGATCCCTCCCCCCCGGAGGGTATGCCCATGACGATCGGAACCATGGATCAAGCCCAAGATGCTCTTGGAGATGCCGACCCCGAATTCCGGAGACGCATTGAGGAGCTTGCTCAGCGCGAAGATTTCAACACTCCCCAGGGCCAGGCTGATCTGCGTATACTCGTCGAGGAAGCGTTGATGGGAGAGGGGTTTGGCGACGAACGGAGTGTGCGATCAAAGCAAACTTAGCCTCTCACTTCGATACCTTTATTTCCCACATGAGATACTTGGCCCCAACTGCCGGAGGACGAAGAATCATGATCTCGTCGCCACCGCCTGAAATGCGCTTTGAGAAGCAACTCGCACTCAGAGAGAACCATGCAGTCGACGGACAAGTTGCAACAGTATCAACAAGTAATCTGTGGAGCCAAACTGAAGAAATAAATCCCTGCCAACTCAATTTGCACACAGACACCTGCCCCTCGGTATCCCCTGGTACTTGGTATCTCGAAAGATAGGGGTCGATGTCATCCCGCAGCTCCACGCGAGGACTCCCGAGCCGAATGAGTGAGAGCCACTCGTAGCACTCCGTCGCCCCTTCCTCAAGGGCAGACCGGTCGGCATTGGCAAGGGTTTCAGAGGCAATGTCTAACGGGCCCTGGACCGCGACGAAGTCTTTAGCAATTCCCGGAGAAGAGGTGAAGGACGTTGGGAAGTATTTCTGGAGAGGGTCTGGGGAAGGAGCTGTACAATATTAGAACTGTACTGAGGGGCTGGGTGTCTTTGGATGACAATGCGACTTACTTGAATCAGCAACGTTGGAGAACAACCAGGTCGTCGGTTGGTTCAGGACATTTTTGCAGGCATATATCAATCGATCGAAACCTCTTTTCCCACGGAGCATCGCTGGGCTTCTCAGATCGAATGAGACAACTGCAGTCGACGATCAGTATTAATATGGAATCTGAATCTGGTGACAAACCCCAGCGTGGTCTCAATCCTCTCCCACCCTTGGCACCATACGGCTTGCCGACAAGCCCAGCTCGCTCATACACCTCCTTGTCGAGGTATATGACCAAAGTGCCTGTTTTCGATTAATTTATTGGTAAGCGGAGCATTGGTATAGTCATACCTTCGTGCAGCGTGAAGAGGCTGCTGGCGGTCGCTTTCCCCTCGGAAAGCATAATGACATTCCCTGCACGCAAGCTCAGCAAAGGCTCATCTTGAACGATTTTTTTCTATTGTAAGCACCCTTCTTGATATACTCTGTGAAGAAATCGCCTTCGAGAATATCACCAAGTGTCATGGTCACTTTGGAATATTGAGGCGAGTGGCGCGTCTCAATGACCTTTTGATATACCGAGTCGAACAGCTCCGAGGGCAAGATCAAGTCCACCTGCACTTGAATCAGCCTACATGATCTGGATCGCATTGATGTGTTGAACCTTGTGTATGAAGTCTTGCGACACGATGGCCGTCCATGGCTTGCCCCTATGAGGCGCTTGCTTGGGGTCGACATGACCCATGGTTCCATACGTGACAAAGCATTTTGGCGCTTGATATATGGATGGCGTGGGTGGTGAGAGCATCTTATGGCAGCTGCAAGTAGAGCAACCAATTAAGTTTTATAGAGAGGCTGACTCGGATTCCATTCGTTTAGAAGGATGTCTGTAATGGGAAGCGTGCAGTAGTTAATTAGTTGTGAATCGAGGTATGAGGAAGGCTTAGAAAATCGACGAGTTTCGTAGTCGGGGTTTCATCGGCGAATATTTTTACCACCCACGCCTAAGAGTTTGGGCAGGAGGGCTTCTACCTGCATCCACCCAATCACCAAAATTGTAACTACCATCCACAACCTTCATGGAGTGTGAATCTGTGCTCACTTTCGAATTATACCTCACAAGGGGCCGTTCTGGTTACATGACGAGCGTCTGGAGTCGATTT
Organism: Dactylonectria estremocensis; assembly: GCA_020744375.1. Lineage (NCBI taxonomy): Eukaryota > Fungi > Ascomycota > Sordariomycetes > Hypocreales > Nectriaceae > Dactylonectria > Dactylonectria estremocensis. The sequence goes on along the minus strand of JAGMUU010000002.1, from coordinate 2,193,963 downwards.
TCTCAATTCGTGGGGCTGCTATCTTGATTCCTGCCTCCCCCACTTCGCGTGAGGAAGATAGGATTGAACGTGTGCTTTCCAAAGCAAACACCAGTGGCAAGGACTCGAGCAACATGCATTTCCTCATCAGGTTCGCGCAGGTTCACGAGTCTTTTCGGCTCGCTGAGATCGAGGCTCTTGCGGTCGTCCAGGGCGTGGACCTAAAAGTTTTGAACTATAGCCTAGATGTATGTCTGACTACATGGCACCCAACCCTCAAATTCTCACACTCCAATAGTCCCCATTTTGTATTGTGCAGCTTCCCTCAGCCGAGGCAGCAAAGCGACTTATCCAGAGGTCTATCCTGGCCCAGTCTATACATGAGCTCTGGGGTACTGGAAAGACGCTCGAGGAGATTCACGAATCCGTGAAGCAAGGGACGCAACACCTCTGGACGCAATACAAAATGTCATCATTCAAATTTGTCGTGGAGCCCTACCAAGGAACCCGTTCCAACACCAAGAGGCTTGAGCTTATCAACTCGTTTCGGTTCCTCGGCTTTGATGGGCCTATCAAAATGTCTAACCCGGACGAAACCTTCAGCATCTTCGAGGAATGGCCGCACAACAGTGTTCCTCTTGGGATCCCAGACCCTACGGAAATCTACTTTGGTCGGTATCTGGCGAATTCATCTCGAGACCTCATCATGAGGTTGGACTTGAAGAAGCGAGAGTACATCTCCACCACAAGTATGGACTCAGAGCTTGCCCTAGTTACTGCTAACATAGCCCTTGCTGCGCCTGGGAAGCTCTTTTACGATCCATTTGTTGGAACTGGCTCGTTCCCCGTTGCGTGTGCACAGTTCGGAGCGTTGGCGTGGGGAAGCGACATCGATGGCCGAAGCATGCGAGGCGAGGGTGGAAAGAAGAGCTTGCAAGGGAATTTCGAGCAATATGGGTTAGGTGCATGCTTGGGTGATGTATTTTCTGCGGACTTGACGCACACCCCGATGAGAAAACGCCGATGGTGGGACGGAATCGTCTCCGACCCTCCATACGGGGTTCGGGAAGGCCTAAGAGTGCTGGGTTGCAAAGACCCCGAGAAGACTCCTTGGCTCATCGAAGCAGGAAGGACCAAGGGAAAGTATGTGATGCGCAGTACAGCCTAGTATGGATCCGAGAACTAACAAAGACAGTGACCCGGATTACGTCCCGCCAAAGAAGCCTTACAGCTTTTTAGCAATGCTCGATGACATCCTGGCATTTGCCTCTGACACCTTGGTCGACGAGGGGAGGCTGTCTTTCTGGACACCAACTGCCAATGACGAAGAGCTAGAGATTCCAGTGCCTACACATCCATGCCTGGAAATTGTGGCCATCTGTGTGCAGCCATTCAATAAATGTAGGCCCCGAAGTTCCAGCCGTCCCAGGTATCTGTCGTCCCTGACACTGACATACACAGGGTCGAGGAGGTTGATAACGTACCGTCGTATCCCTGACGCACAGGTCTTGCCATCTGCGCTTGAGGATCATGCAAGTCGAAAAAAGCTCGCGACGAATGGGACAACGGCGGACGAGCTTAACCCGTTTCGACGTGGATATTTCAAGAAGTTTGAGGCTGACGAATAAAAAGCATGTACAGGAAGGCGCCCTTTGCCCATCAAATATTCCCGTGCTCCGCATAGAATAATCCAAGATATTTGCGACTTCATAAATGTCCATTCGGGTACACCAGAATTTCATCATAAGGGGTAATTCCAAACCTGCCTCCCATCTATGTGTGGTGTGGATGTGTGTGTGTTTGTGTATGTGTTTGCGTGGTGTGTGTTCGTGTGTATCAATATTTTTCCGACTGACCTTGGTCACGTTCGATCGAACAAGTGGTTGCCGCTGGTTTCCTCCCGCTCGCAGCCGTCAATGTGTGAAGCGAAACACGGACTGTGTGAGCAATCATCGAAATTCGGTTGCAGCGAAGCAACCCCGGTCGGGCACATGCTTCAACTCCAATTGCTGGAACCTGAACAGGAGTTAGTATGCAAACACTCAATGATATGATGGTCAAGCACTCACTTTTCGCTCTTGGAGTGGAAGTAGATCCCGCTTACTTCACCCTTGACCTGGTTGAAGCATATATAGTAAAAGCCCTCGAAGCTCGCACCCGTGATCGTGCGCACCCGATGGTCCGGAACTAGGAAGTGTTCCTTCCACCTCATGAATATGTGTTCCCTCTGGGCGCCGTCCCGAATGGCGATGGGACCCTTACGTGCCTGTTTCTGGAAGGGGCGGAAAGCAGGGAATTTGGCCCAATGGCTCAGATCCACCTTGCTGTTCGCGCCCCAGTTGTCGTGTTCGGTATAGAAACTGTACTTGGTTCCAATAATTTCGCCTTCAAAATACGTTGTGAGTGTTGGATGGTCTTCAGTGAGTCCTGCATGTAACGTTAGCGCTGAGGATTTGGAGAATCGGCGTGGTCGCGGCAACCTTGTATGCGCAGGTATCCACAGAGAAAGGACTCCCGCATGTCTACGTGCTTGATTTCCACCTGGACATCATAGACCTGTCTTTCAGATTGCTGGGTGCCATGGAACCGACTGCCCGCACGCAGGTAGGATGATGGCGAGGAGGGGATGACCTGGTGTTGTTAGCAGTTGCGTCATATGGAGAGGCGCGATGGTTAGGTGTATACCCGCATGCTGGAGTAGTCCGGACCCATTGACGGAGACCAGAGCTCGTCCTCTTGCGCATCAACATCGACTGATTCCCATTCGTGGCTGGGCGAGGGCCTCCTCCTTGCAGTGGCACGCGGCAGTGATTCGGCCTCGGGAGCTTGTTGAGCGCTGATGGAGGGTTGACGGCTCAACTGACTGCCGATCTCGGCATCTCGACTCTTGACCAAGTCGGCGTCCGGTCCGCTGGGGGCGGGGGACGTGACGGCGGTGGCGGTGGACTGAGGTCCGGGGGACATGGTGGTTGACCGTGATGATGGTTCATGGGATACCCGACCATCATCCATGACGGTATCATCCGTCACTGGGCCCTCGAGAGGAGGCGGCGCGTCACCCTCGAGAGGCGAGGCGCCTTCTATCGAGCCGGAGGGAACAGGTTGGACGCCCATATCGCCACGGTCTTGGACGGCATCGTGGGATTGCCAGGAAGGATGTTGAACGTCGTCGGGGCAGGTAGAGAAGCTGTAGGACCGTGGTGACGACGGGTCGGGAGGAGGGTTGGAAGCTGGAGTCGGCATCGCGGGTGGCGTAGAGCCCGGGAGTCTGGGCCCGCGACAGAAGGTGGAAAGGTGAGCGGGATTTCAAAGGACGGAAGAGACGGGGTCGTTGACCTCGAATCCCCTGGAGAAGGGTTGAGGCGATTAAAGCGTGGATGGCGGCCCGCCGTCGAGCGCTGGTCCTGTCGGATTCGCTGAGTAGAGAGGCTGCTTAGGGGATTCACCACCGGTGGCGATCTCGGGACAGGAGGAACATGGGGTTATGGCTAACAAGGACCCCAGGCGCATTAATCGGCCTTTAAGAAGCAAGACGGGTGCCCATTACTGGTGTTGGAGAGGAAGGGGAATAAAGAATAATAGTACAGGACGAGGAAGTGAGCAAGCAAGAGAGCAAGATGGCCAAACCGCAAATGGGTCGATGGCGAAAAGGGTCAAGTCAGTGATGATGGGCTGCTGGGTTTTCATGGGGAGACTTGGGAAACCTGGGAGATGCACCAAATGCCCTGATTTGCTAGCGGCCGAATGCAGCGTGGGTAAGTGGTAGGGATGGATGGGGAGATGGAGAAGTGGATTGGATCGTAGGGGATGGGGACCCGCGCACCAGGTCCCCAGCGGGACGAGGTACTGCATTGTTGCGCCATAGAACGCTGAAGTGTAGGTACCTATCATCATGCCTTGCCCCCCCGGGACATCACCGCGCTACAAGCCCTCTGTATGGAGACCTGAAGCTCTGGAAGCGCGTGTCATTCTCCCCGGAAGCGCCAAGTGAAGCACAACAGCGCAGATGCGGGCCAGCGGGAACCTGGCGTCTTATTTAGGTAGCGACGGGACTCTCACTGTGAGCGGCCTTCTCAGCGGCCTTCTCAACGTTTACTACAAGTTGCTGGTCGGTGCACGCAACAGGCCGCCGTACCAGCATGGGAGCAACCGGTTAGTTCAGCCCTGAGTAGGAGCTGGCCGGACCCTGCTCACGCCAGCCATCTCCGTGCTCCGATCCGAAGCCATTTTCGTGCGGTTGGCATGGCTCAGAATCAGACAACGTCACGGATGTGGAGGGGCGTGTTATGTAGGATCGTAGAGTCCCGGAAGCTTCGCCACATGTCAGCGCAGCCCCCAGCGCAGCCCGCCAACCCGCCTCAGACGCGACCACAACGCCCCTGGCACTACTGTTGACCGACTTCACGAGCGACCAGTCGCGTGCGTGTATAATGCGTGGGAGTGCGTGGGAGTGCGTGGGAGTGCGTGAGTGCGTTGGGGGCTCTGTGTGAGTTGGATGAGTCTGGCGGGAGTGTGCGTTGTGTGTGTGTGCGGGAGGAAAAAAAATTGTGTGGCCCGACCTTGACCTGCCCATGTGGTTGGCATCCAATCCCTATCAACGACGGTCGTATCATGGCTCGCATCCATGAGCTTCGTCTGACAATCTCTACTCAGTTTCCGACGCACGCCATTCAGGGCTCTTGCTAGGCGGTTCTAGGCGATACTACCCCTAGGCTTGGGGTTTCTCTTGTTAGATGCCTACCTACCTACCTAGTAGATTTACGCTCACTCCCTCTTAGGCCCCTTGTGATTCTCGGCGAAGCTGGTACGCACGCGCAGACCCGCGCTACTAAGTAGCTAGACAGAGCCATATAGGCCAAGTTGTATGCAATCCCAGAGACACTTGCACACCGTTCTTTGCCAGCCATTTCACGGTATGTTGGAGCCCGGCACACACCTTCATCTTACACCCCTCCCCAAGGCTGTGTCATCGTGTTGTGAACATAAAAGGGTATTGATCGTCCTCAACGCCCATTCCCAGCTGACTTGCTCGTTACCGATTTAGATGGGCTTGATCTTGAAATGAAGTGCGATCAGGCTAAACACCAGTGCCTTCAAATCCTGGACAAGGTAGTAGAAGACCCGTAGGCCTTCTGGATCGGCCGACTCCGTTACGTCGACCAACGAGCCAATCTTGGCGGTCTGTCGTCACAGTCAGTCTTCCCGTCAACACTCAATCTGACGTAACCGACCTCAAAAGAAATGTGATCATTTCCAACTCGAATTTCCAGCTCTTGCCGGCCGTCCTTGTTCTTTTGCGGCCACTTGGAGTCGTCTTCCCTAGTTAGAGTTAGAAAGGGCTGCATTCGAGTCGGGAGGACCATCCATCGTACTTTGTGATTTCGCTCGTCTTGATGATGCGTTTGATCTCATCCACTACCACAGAACTGACGCACACTATGCCTCTCCGTCAGTGGCTGTCGGTCCAGAAACACAAGATCTTGCCGTACTCTCTTTTCGAATCAGACTGTCGTTTCGGTAATTCGAGTTGTTTGCATATCTCGCCACAGCACTGCGACCGTCGCCGACGACGCGAAAGTCGAATTCTGACCGTTATTCAGTAAGCGGGTGGTTTCCATGGAGACCTGGGAACTGATCGTTGGGGTTCGTACCAAGGAATTCGTGACCAAAGCGACCCATGTGGCCGGAGCTGTTTGAAGACAGTTTTAGTATCGAATCTAGGCGAACAGGGGAGGAGCGTTGCGGGCGCCGTACTAGTATCGGAGATAGAAAGGCTCGTTCGTGGCAGACATGTCGGCGGCTGTACGTATGGTCAGTATTGAGTTATGTAGAGGTCGTCGAGCTTGGTAAATGAACCCAGCCGGTGAATCTTCGAACCCTGCCGTCGGCGAGGCTGAAGATGCGGGACAGTATGGTGGGAGCCATACAACGCACGGACCAAGGGAGGCGGGGCACCTGGTTCGTTGCACTCCCAAGGAGCTCACTACCGTCCGCCTCGTGCTGTGTCCATAGCCCCTCACGTGATTGGCACCCGCCGTTTGCTTAGTGCCACCTGTTCGACGTCTCGCTGGCAGGACAGATAGATCTTCTTGTAGCTGGAACTCCAAGACAGCTGGTCCATAACATCTTTGGGGACTCTGGCAACCTTGGCCGGCGATTGCGCGCTGCGATACTCAACGGATGGCACTCGCGGAATTCCCAACTTGTCCTGTCCCCTAAAGCTGGAGAGCTCCGAGCACCACGAACCCCTGAACCTCCCCACCGCCGAGTCGACACTACCCCCGATCCCACTTCCGCCTCTCGTCTCTTTCGAGCCACGTCCCATCTACAACTTCCTCCTCCACCACCACCTACGGCCAACCGCCGGCAACATTGCCCATCATGTCTGGCTTTCTCGAGAGTGCTTACAGTCTCGTCCACCAGGACAATGCCGCCGACGTCCCCACCGTCTCCGACCTGCGTACGCAGTTGGAGAAAGGCACCGATGAGACCAAGGTCGAGACCATGAAGCGCATCTTGACCATTATGCTCAACGGAGACCCTATGCCCTCACTGCTCATGCATATTATTCGATTCGTCATGCCCTCCAAGTACAAACCTCTCAAGAAGCTTCTGTACTTTTACTACGAGATCTGTCCCAAGCTGGACAGCTCCGGTAAGCTGAAGCAGGAGATGATCTTGGTTTGGTACGGTGTTCCTCACCACAATGCGCTTTGTCACACCTGGCTGACTCTATTCGTACAGCAATGGTATCCGAAATGACCTCCAGCATCCCAACGAGTACATCCGAGGCAACACTCTGCGCTTTCTCTGCAAGCTGAGAGAGGCTGAGCTGATTGAGCCGCTCCTGTCCTCGGCCCGATCCTGCCTCGAGCATCGACACGCCTACGTCCGCAAGAACGCTGTTTTCGCCGTCTCTTCTATCTACTTGCATTCGCCCACCCTGATTCCCGACGCCTCTGAACTCATATCTACCTTTTTGGACGGGGAGACGGATGCTACCTGCAAGAGAAATGCTTTCGCTGCCTTGGCTAGCATTAACCACGACGCTGCTCTTCTTTACTTGAGCTCTGTCTTTGAGGGTATTCCAAATGCAGAAGAGCTTCTGCAACTTGTTGAGCTCGAATTCATTCGCAAGGATGCCGTTCAAAACTCACAGAACAAGGTCTGTTCGCCATGCAGATGCTATCAAGAGACATCAACTGACTGAGGTGATAGGCGCGCTACCTGAGGCTAATCTTCGACTTGCTAGAAGCTGGCGTATCTACCGTCGTCTATGAGGCTGCTTCATCACTCACCGCCCTGACAAATAACCCTGTGGCCGTGAAGGCTGCCGCTGCTAAATTTATCGAGCTCAGCATTAAGGAGGCGGACAATAACGTCAAGCTAATTGTCCTTGATCGAGTCGATCAGTTGCGCAAGAAGAATGACGGCGTCTTGGACGATTTGACCATGGAGATCCTCCGAGTGCTCTCTAGTACTGATATCGACGTCCGGAGAAAGGCTCTTGGCCTTGCCCTTGAGATGGTGACCAGCAAGAATGTCGAGGAGGTCGTGCTTCTCCTCAAGAAGGAACTGTCCAAAACTGTTGACCAGGAATATGAGAAGAACGCCGAGTACCGCTCCCTCCTCATTCATTCCATTCACCAGTGCGCCATCAAGTTCTCCGAGGTGGCCGCTAGTGTAGTGGAGCTTCTCATGGACTTCATTGCCGACTTCAACAATGCTTCAGCTGTTGATGTGATCAACTTTGTTAAGGAGGTCGTCGAGAAGTTCCCCAACCTCCGAACCACTATCATCGGGCGCCTTGTCTCTACGTTGGGAGAGGTCCGGGCTGGCAAGGTTTATCGCGGAATCATGTGGATCATCGGCGAGTATTCTCTTGAGGAGAAGGATATTCGGGATGCTTGGAAAAGGATACGTGCCAGCTTAGGTGAGATGCCTATTTTGGCTTCTGAACAGCGTCTACTGGACTCTCACGACGAGGACGACAAGGCTGAAGATCATGTCAATGGGAACTCGAAGACAGCAGCACCTACTGGCTCTCGCAAAGTCCTTGCCGACGGCACTTACGCTACTGAGACGGCCCTTACTAGTCAATCGTCCGCGGCCGCCAAGCTGGAAGCCGTCAAGGCCGCTCAGAAGCCTCCCCTGCGTCAACTCATTCTTGATGGCGACTACTACCTTGCCACGGTGCTGTCGTCGACCCTTGTCAAGCTGGTGATGCGCCACTCTGAGATCTCATCTGACAAGGCACGAACTAACGCACTGAGGGCCGAGGCTATGCTCATCATGATTTCGATAATTCGTGTCGGACAGTCGCATTTTGTCAAGGCCCCCATTGACGAAGACTCTGTGGACCGCATCATGTCTTGTGTGCGATCGCTGGCCGAATTTGAGGAGAAGAAGGAGCTTGAAACCGTGTGGCTGGAGGACACGCGCAAGGCTTTCCGTGCCATGGTTCAGGTCGAAGAGAAGAAGCGAGCCGCTAAGGAGGCTGTCGAGAAAGCAAAGACTGCCGTGCAAGTCGACGATGTTGTCCAGATCCGACAGCTCTCCAAGAAGAACGCTGGTGACGGGCTGGATGAGGTCGAAATGGATCTCGAGCGGGCAACTGGTGGGGAGGCGAATGCCGAAGACCTGTCTTCTAAGCTCAGCCGTGTGGTCCAGCTGACTGGCTTCTCCGACCCCGTGTACGCTGAGGCATACGTGAAAGTCCACCAATTCGATATCGTTCTCGATGTCCTTCTTGTGAACCAAACGACAGACACGCTCCAAAACCTGTCAGTTGAGTTTGCGACCTTGGGCGATCTGAAGGTCGTGGAGCGGCCGACGACTCAGAATCTTGGCCCCCATGACTTCCACAACGTGCAATGCACCATCAAGGTTTCGTCGACAGACACGGGCGTCATCTTCGGTAATGTTGTGTATGACGGAGCCCACTCTACAGATACCAATGTGGTGATTCTCAACGATTTGCACGTGGACATTATGGACTATATTCAGCCGGCCACGTGCACGGAGACACAATTCCGTACCATGTGGACTGAATTTGAGTGGGAGAACAAGGTCAACATCAATTCGAAGGCGACATCGCTACGAGACTTCCTTGAGCAACTCATGGCATGCACAAACATGAGTTGTCTCACGCCGGAGGCCAGTCTGAAGGGCGACTGCCAGTTTCTGAGCGCCAACCTCTACGCCCGCAGTGTATTTGGTAAGTGCTAACTGATCTGGCCGTGTGAATTTTTGCTAACTATGATGCAGGCGAGGACGCTCTTGCAAACCTGAGCATCGAGAAGGAGGGCGAAGACGGACCCATTACCGGCTTCGTCCGGATAAGAAGTCGATCCCAGGGTCTAGCACTCAGTCTAGGCTCGTTGAAGGGGTTGAACAAGATTGGGTCGACGGCGTAGGGTGGGAGAGTCGCCAAGATGACATGAATACCTGAGCCGTTAAACGAGGCGTGCTGGTGCATGACAAGAGTTACGACGATGATTGGAGCGGAGTCAGGGGTGGAGCATGTTAATGGGTGTTTTCCCACCAAAAGGCTATGCAAAAGGTCCCCGGTAGAGTCAAATGTAGCAGGTTTAGGTAGACATTGATTTCAAACAACAATATGTGGTTCAAGTAGTATTGGCCGTCATGAGCAGGTAATTGGCGTGTGTCTGAGTGTGGGGGACGAAAAGGTGCCCCCTCAATAATTGAATCTATGATTATATTGAGTCACTGCGTGTGACGACGGGGAAGGTCGTGCACAGGTGACTGAGGTGCAATGATGGGGGCAGGACAAGTAGGTATCCAAATCGGCCTCTGCATCCACGGGAAAAGGGACATGTGAGAGAAAAACGAGCAACGCTGATACCACGCCCAATAACTCCACAAAAGCATCAAAAATTAGACGTTTAAGACAAGAAACAAGGGGTATTATCCAGATATGAGCAAGCAGAAGCAATGTTCGGAGGGGCCAGAATGTATGCATATGCCGTTGATGCATAGAGAGCCAGCCAACAGAATAAGCGGCTGTGCACTGAGGGTTGTCGTAAAAGAAATTGGTCGCGCTCCTCAAAGGCGATCCGTACGGGCACAGATGGATTTCGATGGAGCGAGTGAAGTGAGGCTAGCGGTTGAAGACGAGGGCATTGACAACATGGCCAGTCTGCCAGCCTTGGGCGCCGAGTGTCGAATTTTCCTTCAGCATCTTTCCCATGTAGGCTATCCGGATCCTCTTCGTAGAAGCGAGCTGGGGGTGTGTCAGTGTGATGTTCCCGACGGAAGTTTGGGCGCATGTGTCGATGACACGGTCCTGAGGAAGAAGACTTACAGCGGCCTCTTGGGCAATCTTCCTTGCAACATTCTTCACCATCTCTGACTCTCCGATGCTGAGATTGATGTCTTGGCCATTCTCGCTGAGTCTAGCTCGCAGGGGCACCATCTCGCGCACATCGATGACTTCCTTGCCCTTTTCTCGTTTCCTACCATCTATCTCGTCATCATCGTCGGTCATGTCGTCCTCAGCGGTGGTGTCGTCGCAAGCGGTGGAGGCATCGCCTTTGGCGCTAACGTCAGGTTCCTCGACAAGGTTCTGGGGATCGGAGACGACCCATTCGGGGAGTTGGTAGTAGTTGCCAAGGGTGTCATATACACCATTGACCAAATTGCCAGTGGGTAGAGATATTTCGGCGGCGGAAAGTATCATCTGGGCAGTGGCAAGGCCACTGGAGCCGTCATCATGTGCGTCTTGCCCGACTGGATCCCAGAGGACCTGTAGAGCGGCATGGATCGTTTGCCAGACCTCGGAGCGACCTGTGACCCTGGTGTCGAAGAAAGCTGCGCGCTCGGTGGCGATGCCACGCCTGGTCCAGGAGCGATCGCGAGAAGACCATTCGTGGCGACGTAGGGGCTTGTCGATGTGTTGGCCTAGAGGTCGTTGCTCGCGACGGTGACGCCTCGAGGCGCCTCGAGGGCTGTCGCCGTGGGCGGGTTCGGGGAGCGACAGCGGGGGAGGGTTGATGGCGCGCGAAGAAGCGTTTGGGGCGCCGCCAGGGTAGGGAGAGTTGGGCCCGGACGAGCGAGAGAAGCAGCAACCCTGTTGGTTCGAACGTTAGCAGATGAGATATGCCAACGGAAGCGAATCAAAGAGAGGCAGAGGCAGAGGCAGAGGCAGAGGCAGAGGCAGAGGCAGAGGCAGAGGCAGAGGCAGAGGCAGAGGCAGAGGCAGAGGCAGAGGCAGAGGCAGAGGCAGAGGCAGAGGCAGAGGCAGAGGCAGAGGCAGAGGCAGAGGCAGAGGCAGAGGGTAGAGGGTAGAGGGGGGAGAGAAGAGGGGTGATTTGAAACCGTACCATTTTGGAATTTGACTGGTTGGCGATCTTTCGGGGGATGGTGGGTGAAGTTGCGCGGCGGATGGAAGTGGACAGCGGGCGACGGCGAAGACGAAGAAACAGTTGCCAACCGAGTTTTAATAGTGTTTGGCCATCGCGGGCTGCGGCTACTTGGCTAATTGGCTGCTGGATTGCTGGATTGCTGGATTGCTGAACCGCCGAGGTCGCAAGAGTCGCTCAAGTGCCAAGAAGGCGACAGAGGCAGGAATTAACGCGACAGGGAGTGAGAAATGGGCAGAGGAGGGACTTGTAGAGGCGGGGGTAGCAGAGGTAAGGGCGAGGAGGCGGAGGAGAGCAATGATGCAGATGATACAGAGGATGTTGAGGAGAGGAGTTTTGAGTCGGGTAGCCGCAGATGTTGGTGCCGACTACCTGAATCAGTGGCGCTCGCTCGCAGCGACTCCCAGAACCTTGAGCTTGTCCAACAAGGACTGGCCTGTGACTGACCGGTCTGACCTGGGGTGGGTTTTGTGATACGTAGGGCCGGACTGAACTGGGATTGGGAGTGGGAATGATGAATGGGACTCTAGGATAAGTTTAGGTACGGGAGGGTAGTGAGTTAGGTAGGGACAGGGGGAGGCGTAAGAGTGAGAGTGGGACTGGATGGGAGAGTTAGAGGGTGTTAACTGTGTGGTAGTGGTAGGTACCAGGTAGGTGGGTGTGTACATCTCCTATACCTGAGGTAGTACCTACCTAATGTGAAGGTAAGTTAGTGAGTTAGTGAGTTAGTGCGGGCGAGGGACCTAAAAACAACAATACAGGACAAAGCCAACTACTACGGAAAAAGCAAAGCTGCCTTACCTACCTGCTAACAGCTCAGTGGCTGTCAACCTGGAGAAGTCCCAAAGGTGGTTCACAAGCGTTACGGCACCTAAAGAGATGCACTGAAGTATCTCCAAGGTTGTAGTCGTGGTGGGGTAGTTTGACGTCCTTGGTGGGATCGCCTCGACTTTGACTTGAAGATGTTTCTTCTTCTGGAATTGTGCAGCATGGCCAATGCAAGCTTGGATGATCCTAGAACGAACCTGGCCAACCCTGGAACAAGGCATGGCTACCGTCGCTCAAGTATAAGACAATGTGCCCAATTCCACGTCGTTTTCCAAGCCTGCCTGGCTTTGCCGCTCGACTGTATCCTATCCCTCTAAGTAGGTACCTCGAGGTTAGTAGGTAGATGGGTAGGGTGAGAAGCAGAGACAAACGGTTGATGGTGACATGGTTCTCCATTTTAGGTAGATCATGATACAGATGCGCGAGAAGCGCAATCATGAGGGGTCATGGAAACTCTTCCTACCTAAGGTACCTAAGGTGTGCCACGTACGAGGTACGAGGAGACGCCCTCGCTTCAGATGCCTTCTCGTGCCGTGACTAGCGCATTCTGTAGCATTATTCTCAACATTTCCCAGCTTCTCCAAGCTTAACCCCCCAGTTTGCATACCTAACTAACTAATATTGTCTTGTGGAAATCTATTCGTACTGGTCAAAAAGTCGCTTCCTCGCACAGACGAGTGCTATTCAGTCGAATTACAGCACCTGTTGTTGTGTTGCTGTCGCTGTTGACGCTTCAGAGATGTACTCGGCCCACCAAGTCGCAGTGCTGACACACGCCCTGTTGCCCTGTTGCCCTGTTGCCCTATTGCCCTGTCGCCTTGCCGCTCTCGCTTTGCCACTCTACCACTCCACCACACACCCTCAACCCACACTGCCTCCACTCTCTTCCCTTTGCGTATGGCTGCATTAAACTTCAGTGCTTCTCTCCAAACTACCTCTCACTTACATCTCCTCGCTACCGATATTGCACTAAAATTTTCATAAAATCGGCCTCCTTGCAACTATGGAGCGGGCCACAGAGCAGCACTTCTTCCATCACGGAAAAGGAGCATGTCCACTCGATGCACGTCTGGAATACCTGGAGCTAACATATCCTAGGACCGAGACGATGAAGAGGCCAAATGTCACTGGTGCCAGATTCGCTCTTTTCCAACTCACCAATTTAACCCAATTACCATTGTCAACGAGGTCGACTCTCAAGTGCTCCCTAAGGGCTTCCGATTCATCAATAGTAATGCGCTCGGCCATGGTGTCGAACCCGCCGAGGTTAGTTTCCGCAGCGGTTGTTCCTGCAGCAGTGACATCGACTGCCAGTACATGGGCTGTCTTTGCCTCGCAGACCTCGAAGAAGATGACTCTGGAGATGAAGAAGGCGGTAGAATGGACCTAGATGGGCCAGATCTCCCCAAAAAGGCGTATGCCTACCACGCCCATGGCTCCAAGGCTGGCCTATTACGTTCAAATTTCCACAACTCAAAGGTGCCCATCTACGAATGCCACCAGGGTTGTGCCTGCAGTATCGAATGCTCTAACCGTGTCGTCGAGCGCGGCCGGACTATTCCACTCCAAATCTTCCGAACCATTGATCGGGGATGGGGTACGTATCTGCAAACAACACCGCTCGGGTGCTGTTCAAGATGACTGATTTTGTCCCCTTCATCTAGGTGTGCGATCCCCAGTCTCAATAAAAAAGGGCCAGTTTGTTGACCGATACGTCGGTGAAATCATCACCTCCGCCGAGGCAGATCGTCGCCGTTCTGCCTCAGCGATATCTCAGAGGAAAGACGTGTATCTCTTTGCTCTCGACAAGTTCACCGACCCCGACTCGCTCGACTCTCGCCTCAACGGCCCATCCTTGGAGGTTGACGGCGAGTTCATGTCCGGGCCAACTCGCTTCATCAATCACTCTTGTGATCCAAACATGCGCATCTTTGCGCGCGTGGGTGACCACGCTGACAAGCATATTCACGACCTGGCCTTGTTTGCCATCAAGGACATTTCAAAGGGCGAGGAGCTAACGTTTGACTATGTAGACGGGGTCGCTTATGAAGGTGAAGAGTCGGAGGGTCGTGTAGACAACATGACGAGATGTCTGTGTGGTAGCAAGAAGTGTAGGAAGTTCCTTTGGTGATCTTCTTGCTGCTGCTATTTCTTCATCATATCTTATATGGCTTTTCCGCACTAAACTGTGCTATCATCTTTGTTCTTTCCGGGCCAGAGCCAACTTCCACAAATCCAGAACTGACCTGTTCTTTCACCTTTGTGTCACATTACAGAACCCTTGTTCAGCCCTGTTTCCATCTAGAAACGGCAAGCATGGGGTTGTTTTGAGATCTTTTTGCTTTTGTCTCTTTGTTCCCCCTCTTTTGTGCAGTGCTATATAACGAACCGACCAAGATGTTATTTTCTTTGGCGTGGTTTAAGATACGCACCCAGTATAGACATCTCTCTGACGACGATTCTTTTGCGTCATTGCTCCCAGATTCGGATATCAGCATCATGGTATTTCAATCAAGCAACGGATCAGGAGCGCCCAAATCTCGCCCTCGTCCAAAGCGATGGGGCCTACAAGCTCAACGCACTCTTCGCCGAAGAGGACTCGCCCAACGTCATTTGATCCGGAAACAAGTTTCCCAAGGCCGACCGGATCCGCGCAAAACGTGGTGCGGCGATCCAGACTGTACTACGGACATTTCGATGTTCGAAAATCCCTTCAAGCATCTTATCGACCGAGAACGAAACGCACATGGCCTGCTTGTCAGTGACTACTACAGGGACTTCGCGAACGCCATGGTGGGACAGCTGTTCCCGGAAACCACAACACCCTTAGCCAAGGCACGCAAGCGTTATGCCGTACTGTCCTTCGTCGACTCCCCACCGATCAAAGTAGCTCTTTGGAAGCTGATGGGATGCGTCAAAAGTCGCAATCTGCGGGCCTGCGATGAAGAGATTCAAGCCGAGCTAGTCAAAGCCCAGCTTATGTTTCATGATTTGATGTTTGGAGAGAAATCTGTACAGACTATCGAGACAGTCCACAGATACATCAGCCCTGGGCAGGACGAGTTGGACCGCACTTGGAGACTAAGTGACTTTGCCCTCCGCTTCCTTATCTGGGCCGAGTTGTGGCGCAGTTGGTCCTGTCGATCTGCCGAGTGGTATATTGGTCCCGGTGAAGTCGTTGCCGAGTTCTTGACCGCTGTGCTACTCAACTATTGGCTAATGTACTTTGACGACTGTTTTATCGGCGAAGTGCTACTTCGAGATCAACGTTGGGATCGGGTGTGGGAGGCCTGGTTGGAAAAGTATCCTGTTGTGAGGAGGCCAGGTGGCGGCAATGAAGAAAACGGTGGCGTTGAGAAATGCAGTGGTACTGAGCAAGGCGGTGGGAATGGACAAGGTAGTAGCAGACATGAACCCTTTGTAACCCGTGAGGAACTTGGCGAGAGCGAGGAGGTTGTGCTTGAAATGGTGGGATATCTTGGAGGGGTTGGCAAGTATGAGGGTTATTGCGAGCGAACTCGTCTGGGATTGCGTAGGCCATCTCCTCAACTATGACTGAATCTGAGGTTGCGTTGAGCAGTGATGTTTGCTGAAACAAATTATTAGGCACCTTCCTTTCACACACAAACTGTACATATTCGCCAAGATCGAGAAGGGGGTTCTATCCTCACGGAGAATACAACCCCGATATTTGGCAATGAAAAGACGGATCAAGAGTATGTTAGAAAACTGGGTTGATAAAAGCATCCATGGAGCGTGTGAAAATAGTTGCAGCAGTCATTAAAACCCGTCTTTCTACAGCTATAGTCGAAATGTGAAACAAAATGTCTCGTTAAGCTATCAGTGTAAGATAAATCGCTGGCTCCCAGAAACCACTCTCCCCTCCATTCTCTCAAGATTATCTAACGCCTCGCCAGCCATCATGCCATGGCAATACGCCTCGCTGTGAACGCACTCGTTAGTTGACATTCACGTTGTTCTAGGGGTCAAAGGAGCTTTGGCTTACCCAATGAACTCATAGCCATCCTCGAGGGTCTTGCCTCGCGGACGCAGCACGCAGGGAACCCTCAAACCGAATAGAACGACGACAAGATCGCCCTCCGTCATGTGGTGGTTCCCCAGCCCCATGTATCGCGTATCGGTCATGTAGAAGCGCCGCTCGCAGTAGGCGGCGAGCAGTCTTTGTGCCCAGTCGTTCCGGAAGCCCAGCTTCAAGAGCGGCTGCGCCTCTTCGAGACGGGCCCGGCGTTGCTCTTCTGTAGTCAGGGGGAGGATGAGCACTCGGGCCCACTCGAGGTAGTTGTTCGTATAAGTCTTGAGACTCGTTCCGCTTTTCGTAATGTCATCGGGGAGCTCTCCGGCCATGAAGGTGAGAGCAAATGCCTCTTCCAGGTCCTCGCCCGTTGGGTAAGAGAAGAGGGTAGAAACACACGCATCGTGGCATTCGGCCAGCCCACCCTCTAAGAGCATTGGGGTCAAGTGGTAGTGTTGACTGGCGTAGGTCACCCGTCCCAGAGTAACGCCTTCAACGCCAAGGGTATACGGGTTTCCAGTATCAAACGCCTGACACCGGCCGTTCGGATGTTGCCTCGCATTTTCTCGGTTGGTGGGCAAGGGCTGGCCGACTCCCCATTCACAGCCACTGCCATTCTCCATCCTCCAGTCCGGAACCCAGGTAGGCCATCCTGGTTCTTCGTTGTGTCGGCGAGCTGTCATTATAACGTCTAGGTCATCCTGGTTGACATCGCCATTGGAAATCATGGCTTTCGTGACCAGAGCAAACACCTCCTTTAGTTCCTGGGAGTAGTCAATCGTAAAATCGACAATTTTCGAGGAGTGACTGATGCCCAGGTCGCTAACACCAAGGAGGGCGTAGACCTTGTCCTTAGCCTCGGTCGCCAGACGCGGTCGAAACTGTTCCAACAGCCGCCGAAGGGGCCACTTGAATACGGCTCGTGTCTTTTGACCGAGGAGTTGCGGGTGGAACTCGGAGCCGTGACGGAAAACCCATGGCACGTTCATGGCAACGGTGAGGTCGACACCATTGACGCGGCGCTCATGCCGACTAGCGATGGCAGCGGCCTTGTAGTGATACCACCGTGCCGCAGCTTGCAGGACCTTCCACTCGAGGCTATGAGTGCCGCAGAGCATGATGGCCTTGCGAGCTGGTAGGATTTCTTGGACGATCCAGATGCGCTGGAACCAAGGCCTGTCGAAGAAATCCGCAAAGGCGTCCCATGCCTCCTCATCATCGAACGAGATGCCGAGTTTCGTTGACTCCTCGGCGGGAATCTCCTCGTACTTCTCAAGTCCTACCCAGTCGTCAGGGTACTCCTCCATGCGAAACATGTCCGTCAACGTAGGCATGGCCACATTGGCAACTCGAGAGATCAAATCGACGGCTTTTGGGGTGGAGGTCGTTGCTGATCCCAGCCAAGCAATGACTGTCTCTGCCTCTGAATGCCATGTTAGATTTGGGGAATGGGCGAGTTGGCAGAGATGGGGTGTTGTGGGGACATACTTTCATATATCGTATTCATGAGCTTAACCTGCTCTGAGCGCTCAGGAATGTCACTCTGGTTGATGCAGATTTGATCCACCCAGAGCAGTTTATTAGGGTTGAATTTGGCAACTTGCCGCAGGGCTTCGTGCAACGTCGTCGTGATGCTGATAAAGGCCTTGCCATCGCAGGGCAAGTGAACTTTCTGGCAGGCATCTCCCCAGACGTAGGAAAGAGTTGAGTATGTGATGGGGTCTTCGGGATCGAGATCCGCGTGCTCGATGCTGGCAAGCAGTTCATCGTCATCATTGATGTCGATCTTGATCAGTCGGATCTGGGACGACTTCAATGGCAAGTAGTCGTAGTTGGCCATTTTCGAGTGGCGTCAGTTTAGACAAAGATATGACGAGATCAGCGTACAGAGGTGTTCACAATATAATTATATACGCTCATTTTTTGTTGTCTCTGGCAGCGGGTTAGAGTCTCATTATTTATATCAGTCAGCGCATTTCTAATAGCACTACATTCGCTTGTACAGCGGTGCGTGCAAGTCGTTGAAGGTGATCCCTGTCAAGGCCTCTTGTCTAGCCACACTCAGCCCTACCGTCAGGGTATTCACAGCCTCTGCGGCTGACACTTGGCAGTCATCCGTACCGGGGTCTTCTGGGGCTCTTCTGGGGCAAATATATTAAAACGGCTTGGTTCTTATCGTATTCTTTTTCTCGCTAAAAGTTCTTGGTATTGGAGACATTGAAGAACGAGGCATTGAGGAGGCATCCAATTGTGGCGGAGGGGGACTAGGGTAGATTGGAAAGTGAGGAAGAATTAAGAAAACATTTGAGGAGATTTTGCGGGTCGTCCCGCCCCACCTTGTTAAGTGGTTGCCCATCCTGACAAAGTCCACCAAGGAGGAAAAAGGACAGCAACTTGAATAAATATGTACCAGCGAGGTTGATGAGATATGTGTGAAAAGAGGGACATTTTTCAACTCCCAAATACGTCAACGGAGTGACTGCTGGGCTTCAGTGGTTGCATCACGTTGCAGTTTTTCTGCTGGCATGCTCTCTTGAGCCGACTTCACCGAGTTTGTTTGTGTTACATCTTCAAGCCTGTGTGGACCTAGGTAGCTGCACAACACACTAAAACAAAGACATCCAGGCAATCCAAGGCAAAGCACTCATGAAACTCTCACGTGCTTTGTCACGAGAAATGGTATTTGTTGTCGAAAGCGGAGCGGACATGCGGAGCTTGACCGCCGCTTGAGCTTCCGTCTAGACATGTAAGGGCACGGATACGATGATCGGCCATCGGCAATTCCATTTTCGCTAGCCGGGGCCTCATGATAAGGCAAGGGTGTTATTTGAACATAGTAGAAGCAGGAAGGCTTGGTGTTGGCAAGTCCCTATGCCGGAGGAGCATCACTCGGTCACTTTCCGATACTGCGCCGAGCTGAGTAATCAATCAGTTGGGTGTATCGCTTCCAGGATGAGCTGCAAAACAGGTATGCAAACCCCGTGCTTCAAGTTGACGCCCGTACGCATGTTCAGGTGCTAGGGAAGAGATAGGAAACCGACCCGGGCCGCCTCAGGCTGGCCGGGAATGAAGGTGTGTCATGTCCCGGGCCGGGTAACGGAGCAGCCCCCACTGGGATCGCCGGTTACCTCAGTCGAGGCCATCCTGATGGCTTTGATCCAGAATAACAGACATGGCGAAGAGAGAATGTGCATTATGGATATCATGGTGAGGGCAGGGGAGCGGCAATGCATCAGTTGAAGTGTGCGGGAACAGATGCTTGTGTCGTTTCACGGCGAGTTTGAGATGCCTGGGTTGGGGTTACGACCGACGTCAGATGCAGCGCAACGAGCGATGCACCTCGGAAATCTGATAGTATTTACGTCGGTAAACGTGGATTCGGCCGAAGCAAGTGTGGTGCAAGTGCTGAGAGGCTTGAAGTGGCGGCGGTGAATGGTCGAGACGTGGGGGAATCTCAATCCTACCCGCCAATTGGCCCAGTACTGTGCAATGCTGCGCCATATGACAACTTAGCTATGTCTAATGAAATCAGCAGGATTGGTGGTTTACCCGGGGTAACATTGATCAGGCCCAGGCCCAGGCGGCTATGCGAGAGCAAAGGGCGGCCCAGTTGGTGTAGCTTCTAATGGCGATGAGTTGATGCAAACAAAGAACCGGAGACGGGGAGATGAAGACGCATGCCGTAGTTGAAACTTGGTGCTGGATGCCCCGTAGCTAGTCCCGACAAGACGCACCTGTAGGACATAATAAGACTAGGAGAATTCTTAGACGTGAGCCGTTGTGTCCACTCTTGGGGTGCTGTGGAATCCAGCGCCATCTAGCTCCGGGCGACTTGTCACTTGTGGAAATGCGCAATGGGGCGCCTTGAAGTTTCTTGAGCGGGAAGTAGGCCAAGGTCACGAGACCAGCAATGATGGATATGGCTCCCCTTCAAGAGTCTAGAGTGCTCACCGAACTCCAGGGCTCCCATCAATCAATCCATCCATCCGTCCGTACATGGGCGATTGCCGAAGCCGAGAAATCGAGATTCCGGAGCAGGGAGTAACCAGGTTGCCAGTGCAGATTGCAGGTGGCAGACGAGAATTGGTGGTGAGATTTCCTTTTTTCAGGCAGGCAGTCGCATGTTTCTGATGTGCTGTGACGAGGACGACGAGAACGAGTGGTGATGGACTTGTCGTTTGGGTGTGACATATCCTGGCGCCTGCATGTCTGGGGACAGGTTGCCGACCTAGAGGTATGTACGGAGTATGCAAGCAAAAGGTGGGGAGGAGAATGCGGGGGTGCGAAGGCGGAAAGTGACCGAGCGAGACCTAGTGGGTGGGAGGAATGTGTGAGTGAATGCGTTTGTGTGTGTAGAATGTGCAGGGACAAGGCTGCTTTTGGGTTGGATTTGTTGTCACGGTGCGTAATGAATTCAAGTTGGGTCTGGTACAAAGAGAGCCTGAGGTGGAGAGGGTGTTTGTCCAGTCACGGCCCAGGGTGGCATGATGGAGGTTCGGGGGTACTTGCGAGGTGCTCTTGGCCTTGGATTCCCTTGCAGTGCCTGATGAAGACGGCTACAAACCCCTACAAACGGCTACCCCTTCCTGTAATGGAGCGGTGTTGCGGCGGGTGGTTGTGGTGCCATGTCGAATCTGAAAGTCTGGGGAAACACGTCCCAAAACTGACCGTCACTCCCGGCGTACCTAGCGCCCGCCCCGTCGCTCAGGCTTGATTCGGGCTGGTCTTGATGATGGTTGTCTGCCCGCGTTGGGGTGTTGATCGATGGGTCAACCCGAGATAACTTGGTAGTGAGGCATCATACGTATTGGTAACTGCGAGCGTTTGGAGCAACTTGAACTGGCCACTTTTGGAGGGAGGACCCCTCAGGTGAGGTCATGGTGGTGAGATGGACGGCCGCGGCAGGCCACATGCACGCCCCGCCCATGGTACCTGCCGCACCGCCTGGCCTGTGGCCTGTCCTGCCCTGCCGTCCCGCCTCGGCCGTAATTATGGTGGTCGCCTGCTCGCTGATGGACGCCGAGGACAGCCGAGAGAAAACAGAAAGGGGGGGCTTTGTTGCGTCGAAAGCCATGGGGGAACCGCACCAGTCGATCAGATTCTTGAATTCTGTATGTTGTAGCACAGACAAACCGAGAGGCTCATGTTGAGTGAGAAGGTGCCATTCAATCAATGCTTCGGGATGACATTACGGCAGTGCCAGTTGCATCCGTCCCTGCCCGCGTGCCTCCACATATAAACACACCTAAATCATGCCAAATCGTGCCACACCAGGACAGGCTCCCCCACATCCACTAATACCTCTACGTACTGAGTTCTTCCCCGGCCTCCACGGGGGGCTGGCTGCAGTGCTGGCTTGCCGCTGCAACGCTGCAACGCTGCTGCAACTGGAAAAGTGGTCCAGGGAATCTTGCCCGCACTCACACACCCGCCCCACCCCCTCCCCACAGCGCTCCCACCCCCTGTGCCCATAGCGCCTCTTCTCTCTCCCCCCCCCCCCCCCCCCAAAGCACCGAACCAAGCATTCGTCGCCCACTGCCGCCCAGTGGTTCGATCAGCCGGACCATCCACAGGAGCCTGTCGGCTTCGTCGTCAACTTATAACCGCGGCAGCTCCCCCGACAACTCGACCAGTTCTGGCAATACGGCTCAATACAGCATTACTACGGAGTACCCTGACTGAAGTTACTACCACTACCTTAGCTACTTTCCCAATCCATCTGGATCCGCTCTAGATCCCATTATCTGCCATATTCCACTCCGAGACTTTTCCTCCCAACCCAGCACCTTCATCATGATGCGCGCTCCTCGACAGGCTTTCTCCACCGCCGCTCGAATCCACCCCAACATCGTCCCTCATCTCCGCCCTCGAAGGAGAATGCCCTCTATCTCTCGCTGGTAGGTCGGTCCCGTATAACTCTTTTCGTCAAGTACACAAAGAATCACAGGAGTCTGACCAAATCTCAAAACAGGATCAAACCCGTAGCAGCCGTCGCAGTCGTCGGCTACGGCGTCAAGACGTACCTCGACATGGCCCAGAACCGTCGCCGGGCTCAGGTCGAGTACATGGAGCGAGAGGCTGCCACCCGCAAGCAGCGCAACGAGGTGCTTATGGACATGTATGGTGACCGGTCCAGCCTCGACGAGCTGGAGAAAGCCATTGAGTTCTACGAGAAGCGATAAATGAAGCCGCCTCCGACACAAAGTAACAAAAAGAACAAAACGACGGAAAAAAAAAAGTCTTCCGATTCGGGGTTCTGAAAAGATCCCTTTCATGCTCTGGAAGCGCTGGCGGGGACATATCACCGGAATGTCACAGAGACGACAGTCTCTTGCAGCGATGCCAACAAAGGCATTGACTGGCACCATATTTGTTTGCATGGGTCTACGGCGTTGAAATGGGAGATACCTCTTCACGAATGTTGGGTTTTTTGTTTGTTTTGGGCGCAACATGAACGACTGCTTCACAACCTGGCGATGGCATTTGTGCATTTGAGCATCTGAGCATTCAACATCGGCATCGGCATCGGCATCGGGAACAACACCGACACCAACACTGACAGCATACTTTCTTACCTTGACGAACCGACACGCGGCGCTTTCGTCAAAACAAATCAACTTTTACTTCACTCCTTCTCACCATGTCTACCCCCGTTGTTGTCCGGGTCTTTTCTCATCCGACCCTGTCTCACTAGGCGGCTCATGCTCTCTGGCTCTTCGTCTTGCTCCGTCTTGCTCCGTCAAACGTCATGGCGTAGACCGAGGCCTATTACCCCATCAAAGGGCCTGTTTTCCATCCCGACACCGCGGGGACCCACACCGTTACTCCATAGCCGGCGCCCGACCCGAAACCCCTTGGGATTTATGGGCGCCACGTGATGGCCTCACGGTGATTGAAATCCCCGGGCGGAACCCATGTTCCGTTGCGTTGAAAAGCGTCCCCAGGCTCGGAACTGTTTGATTGCAAGATGCCGGCTGAGAAAGTCGGCTGGTGCTATTTGCTGTCCAGCTTATCGAGACGAAAATCTTGACTCTTGGCCCAAGTAGAATTAGATGGGGAAATTGTTCGGGTGGTAGGCGTAAAAACGTACAGCCCGTTGCATAGTCTTGAATAAACTACTGAAATGGACCAGTCATCGCTTTTCGTCCATCCTGTGTGCATCCGCCCTTAGACTCTACTAGATCGGTTTGGGGAGGTAATGAGATCGAGAAAAATATTTCAAAGCCCGGCACATCCAGCCTCCTCGCTTTCTATCTCCGCGACGGAACCCCCAACCCATGGCTGGAAACACGTCGTCTCAAACTCCTCCGAAAAACCGAGCCGATGGAGACTTCAATTCCGAGGCGCGAGCGGATACTTCTCCAGCATCTTATCAATTGCCTCACTCATCCATCTTGCCGCACTATCACTAAAATGGAAAACGAGTCATTGCATCCTCATGATTGATTGAAACCATGACCATGCAGTCTTATCTTCTAAAGCAATGGAGCTTCCCAGTTGGTGCTCTTCCTCGCCAAGGCTAACTCCTTGCCCCCTTGCTAAGGCAATGAACCGAGATGCCATCGCTAACTCCATGTCCATTTGTGAAAGCTGAAAGCCAAATAACCCCATCCCTTCAGTCTCATAGGAGGCTCAAATGATACGTACTAGTCCATGTCCCAACTCACGCGCGCGTTATCAGCCGTCGCCTTCCCAACGAAGCCATTATGGCCCTTTCAACTCCTTGCGCCGGAGCTTCGTTCCTTGCAACGAGGCCAACTTGAACGCAAACCCACGCGACACGTGCCCGACGAACCGAGGCCGGTCCATGACCTCCTCCATACTTGAGATCCATGCATGGAAGTTGACGCCTTCACAGAAGTAAGTGATCATGAGGTCGCCCAAGTCGCTTTGCTCAGTGTGGCCTGGCTCCAGGGCCTCGTACGCGTCGGCAAAGTCTCTCATGAGCGCCTTCTGGATGACCAGGTCGGCGTCAGTGCGGAACAGGGCCCGGTGGCCGTCGCCAATGGCCGTTTTGATGCATTTTTCGATGAAGCACGCCATGATGGGACTGATGAATCGGTCGCATAGCTTGTAGACTTCGACGAAATCCCGAAGCGGTGTTTTGGGTGCCGTTGCCTCAGGGCTCTCTGCAGGAGGAGGTGGCGTATGAGGGACAATGGACGAGTGGCTGTAGGCAAGACCAATATACAACGCCAAGTATCTCGGGTCAACGTCATCCTCGAATTGGACTGCTCCCTGGGTGGCCTCTTGAAACTTCCCGTTAAAGGAGGCTTCGAAGTATTCCGAGTGCTTCGTTATAACGCTTTTCGAAATTCTGAACGTTTCGCCCCGAACCCGAAGCTCGACGACCTGCTTATCACTGCGACCCTCACGCGTTAGCCAGCACGATCTCCGCGATGCCAGCTGCGAACTTGGTTGCGTAGCTGATAGGGGAGGGGAGGAAAGGGGGCACAACGTGAGAGCTGGAGTGCAGAGAGAGTAGAGAGAGGACGCGTACTTGACCAGCCATGCGGTTCGGTGATCGGATAGCAGTAGCGATTCGGTCAGCTGATCGTCTGCGGGAGGGACTCGTGAGCTTCGAGGCTTCTTCTTCGGCGGAGGCATTTTGAAATCAGCTGGCGCTGCTTCGGTTGTTGCAAATGCTGGTGGAGGAGGTGCGTTGCTCTGTGCCGGCAGCAGGCGCACCTGGTCACTTCTTGTCCGAGGAGAGGGAAGGAGATGCAACAGCCAAATCATTTTTTTTTGTGATTTGTTACTTTATGCTTGTAGCAACATAAGGAGTAGAAACCTCAAAACAATGATTCAAAGTGCAACCCAATCGCTAACAAACACTGCACTGCGGTTGAGGCGATGCGATTGGCGTTTTGGTGTTCAAACGGTCCCGAAGCTCAATGCAGCCGCTAGTCGAGTCTGCATCGCATACAACAAGAGAACCTGGTAGCTTCAACGCATTCTGCTCTCGCTCCCGCTCTCAATGCAATCCGCTCGGGGGTATCAATACACTTACAAATATCATCCTTGTCGTGTTGGGACCTTTCGAATCACCACCCTCTCCCCGTCTAGTGCCCACCCCACGCCGTCTTTCTCCTTCAGGTCCTTCCACTTGGCATTCGTAGCCATTTCTAGATAGTCAAGGTCGACTCCCAGGTACGCCCTGCCAAAGCACTTTAGGGTATGCAAACGGATGTCGTCGTCGGCCCATTCAAGCAGCTTTTGGCGGTGTCGGTCGACGTCTCGCTTGACCCGTTGGAACAGGATGTAGTTGTCGTGGATCAGGGCTTCCAGTGCCGCATCCAACTTGCTGTCCTTGATTTGGTACTCGTGTCTGAGGGAAATTGCGTCAGCCAACTCCCTGCGCCGGCACGCCGTGTCCAGGATCAGATAGCCCACGACTTCCTGTACTTCGATGGACGTCAGAGGATGGAGCGGCATGATGTGGCCGAGCAGGTGCAGAATGGCTGGATGATACGACTCTGGGTGCTTAACGAGAACGGAGAGACGGATGCAAAAGAGGTACGCCTGGATGGAGAAGTCGTCGGCACGCTTTGAGGCTACAATGCCCTCTCTAAGCTTTCGTAGCGCCATCATGACATCCGATAGTGACTTGGTGTTGTCAGGATCCTCGAGTGCTGCAGTCGGCGGCCCTCTTGAGGAACCTGAAGCAGTGGCTGAGGGTGCGCCAGATGCACCAGATGCTCCGGATGCGCTAGATGCACCTATTTCCAGCGACGACAACCTCCGGAGCAGTTCTTCGCGCTCGCCTGCATCAGCGCAGAAGGTCATGTATCGCTCCATGATCTTGGTATAGTACTTTTCCTGCGTCTTAAAGTCGAGGAGCCTAGGGTCCATTGTCAGCCGAGCGCCCTGTAGTCCTGGCCCTAGGATCCTCTCTAGGGGTGTCTCTGGGGTCATATCGATGGTCACTACATACCTCGTATCGCCTTTGGAAGGGAGGCCAATGCTCTGCAACGGATCCTGTTCGACAGGCTTCAGCCTCCCCCAAGGACCTGACGGCGCCCTTCCACCTTTGCCACCCATGTTGAGATGGTCACATGCGCCGAAGGGAGCCAGGTCACATTCGCGTTGGAGTTTCCTCCTACTATTCCACCCTGTGCGACTGTCGGTGCGTGGCCGATGTGGGAAGATACGGGCGTTTGGATAGTTAGATGTTGATGGAGGTTGTCATGGTGGGGTAGCAAATTGGCGCGGATCAGCAACCCCCACCAACACACCCAAACTTGCTTGGACTTAGCTGTGAGACCCCGCCATGCTTCCTTACGCCTTTATACACTTGAGGTGGTTGTCACTGTGACACAACGTCACCCCTGTCCTTTACAAGCAGCTGCAAGGGTACAGCCCCATTGGAACTGTTGACATGCATCATGAGGAAGTCACATTCCGGAGCAGCCCAAACAAACATCAACTCAACCCATGGGACCAGCCTGGGAGTACCAAAGAAGGATCCGATTTTCGAGAGTTGGCTACTGAGTATTCTCTAAGCACTGCGTCTTCCATGTTAGGTCATTATTATCGAAGAGAAATATACACAAATCCTCTTATCACGGGGTATCATCGTCTGTCCAAAAGCTCTTCGGCATCCCCTTCCAATTTCATCTCCATCCCCGATTCTGTCGAGTCTCGCCTCGCGCAGCCCCTTCGGGTCCCCTGACCACAAGTTCACGCATGGATCCGATCCGCTACGGTGACCTTGTCCCAGTCCGCAGGTCCTTCACCCTCGTATTTCCCAGCCTTGGAGATGACTCGGCCTAGCCTTGGGTGGATTTCGGCTTGGAATGGCCCAAAGGGAAGCTTCTCGCCATCAATGCTGATGTAGCCGTCATCCTGGTTGCGTGGAATGATTCGGTACGCGGTGATCTTCTTGTAAGTGACATGGGGGTTGTCGAAAGATTTACCCGACTCGACATCTAAGAGGACCTTGAGGGCAGTAAGTGGTGGGAGATTGCCGTCAATGGTGACGAGATCCATGCATCCATCCGCAATGAGCGAGGCCGTGAAAAAGTTGGCATCAGGAGACATGTATGCCATCTATGGGTAATGAATAAGTCTCAGCGAAGATGGAAAGCGAAGGGAAAACTCACGTTGCCGACATAGAATGTGCCGATATTGTCATAGGATACAAGCTCCCAGCCCTCAGGGAGGGGATCTTCGGAGGTTCCGTACTTCAGTTTCGGCAAGCCGGAGTCGGTAGGCTCAGCGTTCGTGGCAAGCTTGGCAAGGTTTGTGTTGCTGACATGGTGCTTGTAATGGGCCTTGACATCCGATTTCTCCTCAATCTCTACCTTGACAGCCAAGTCGCAGGGATAGCATGTTCGCTTGAACATGCGCGTTATAATACCGTATTCGAAACGAGCGGCACCCATCCATCGAAGGTGCTCTGTGCCAAGATCGCTCTCGGCAATGATTCCGAGGGTTTGGGAGAGAAACGAGATGATGCGATTGTTTCCCTGTGTAACTGACACAAGGTCCATTGGTGTCACAATGCCCTTGATGATGGCTAGAGCGGCAAAGGAAGCGCGATGAGAACCATACAGGTTGCACGAGAAGGCGTTTCCCGAGCCGCAAGGAATGTGACTGACAGCCATAGAGGCGAGAGCGTGGCCGGCGTCGGGGCGTTTTCCAAGGCCGTTGAAGATTTCGTAGGGCGTTCCGTCTCCCGAACATGCCATGATAGTGTCATACTTGGTCAAGTCGACCTTTTCTGCGAGCTCGGTTGCCTCGCCACCGCGGGTCAGTGTCACAACGTCAAGCTCCATCCGCGCAGCGTCAAAGAGCGGCTTCACTTCGGCTTTCCATAGTCGCACAGCGCCTCCCGGGCCAGAGTTGGGGTTGATCAAGACATACGCACGCTTTCGAGGTATTGCTTCTCCATATGCTCTTGCCAGAAGAGTGGAGACGAAGGTTTCGGCGGATGTGCCATTGGGATTCTCGCTGTCAATTGGTGCAAGAGGGATGGACCACTTGTCGGCCTTGATCTTAGTTTTGGAGGCGTGCAGTGCAAAGTCCACCGTGATGCGATTATTGGAGACTTCGGCCCAGAGAACGTTGTAGAGAGGGATCAACTGCTTCGCGGATCCTGGAAGCGGGTGAGCTGTGGGCCCTTCTTAGAAGGCCTCGAACACGAGGAACTGAGGTTTGTTGAAGAGGATCTTACCAGAAGCCAGAGGCGCGCACGAGTTTCGGCCAGATTTCTGTGCAACAGGGTCTGCTCATGACTGTTAGAAGCAATTCCCCACATTACGAGGCGCTCTCCGGGGCTTCCGTACCATGCAGCTCGAGGTTGTCAGTGCCAATAGTGAGCGTCTTCTTGGCCTCGAGGTCAAGTCGCATGCCAACTCCGTCGTCCATGGTCAAGTCGCTTGCCATTGCAATATATCTCCAAGAGGGAGGGGATGAATCAGGCAAATGTTGTAGTGATGATCGTAGCACAAGTAAAGCGATAAGCTACCGTATATATTCGAGCGAGCTTGGAAGCGGCTGGTGTCTGAAATCTGAGGTAAGCCCAGCGACAAGGATCCCTTAGCTATTACGCGCGCCTGTGTCAAGTCTCTGGCGGAAGTCGCGGGTCGCGCGTGCAAGACCAGAGAAGCGGGTGCCGAATGAAGCCAGAAGAACGAGTGGACCTAGCAGTCAGAAGCGACCAAGCTAATGAGAGGCTCGTTGCGCACGGAGAAAAGAAAAAGAGCAGGTTTAGAAGGGAGGAAAATGGATGTGCAGTCGAGGAGGTAGTGAGCGAGTGATGTTTTGGAGCCAGTTTCGCTAATCACGGCGGGCAGGGCAGGGCCGGCGCAGGTGGGTGTCCGCGGGGCGCCGTTCCGAGATTGGATCCCCTAATGAATGTGGAGGGCCACCCGCCCAAGGCTGCCAATAATAGTGCCTCGGGCCCCCGCGGACCACCTTGGGGGTAGGTGAGGGTACCTACACTTACATGCCATCGGCACACTATCACGGACAAGTGGCTTGGTTGCATCGCCAGGACCATGTTTGGGAGACATGCCTGTGCCGAGTTGCCATTTATCAATTCACAGGGTGCTTCTAATGTCTTCACTGTTTTGATCACCTCGAATGGATGGGTGCGCACAGATATCTAGGTCAGAAACATGTAGATCCAAGGTGAACTTGAATCTTCTCTCGCCTTGCTTTGCTCACCGGGAGCTTAACAATCTTCGTTCCTGTCACGGAGCAGTTGCCCTCTTAGTCGTAACATTGAATCAATGAACATAACATTGGAACACATTTGCATAAACACGTGCCAACCGAGGCCTTCATCCATTTCACATTGCACATATACCAACCTGATAGTCTCTCCATAGTACAATACCTTTACGCAGTATCTCGCTCATCGCGACCCCTTCAGTTGAAAACCAAAATAGATGTGCTTTTGTTCTAAAGGGTGTTCGACTTTTTGACACACCCCAAAACTCCAAATCACGTCCTCGGGGAAATTCATGCGCCAGCCTGCCACCCCATCTAGAACCCGCACCTCTACTTGCACTCTGGCCTCCCTGTCCAGCTTCATCCAGTCCCTCCTCCTCATCTGAAGGTATGCGGCACTAATACTCTATCTTCACATGCCACCCCCTGTCATGATCGCCACCCGATTATCGTGGTATCTCAAAGAAGCCACGTTCCCGGGTGGCCCATTTCGACGACCCGAGAAGACCCGCCTTTTGAATGTCACAAATGCCTTGTTTATTCGACGTCTAGTTGGCATCGAATTCGGCTTTCAGTACCTCTAGAACCTTCGGCGAAATGTCGGATGCACTGCTCAGCAGCTTCTTGAACTCAGCGGACTGTTCTTGTACCTTGGGCGACTGGGCATCAAGAGCCAGCGCAGCCTTCAGGCAGCCGAGTGCAAGGACATACTTCTCTATAGGGGCAGACTGAATTAGTAACCAACTGCACGGGAGCAGCGTGATCCAACTTACTGCGACGCATGTAGACTTCGAAGCCGGTGAGCTGGGCTTCAATCGTCTTGGGGCTAAACTGAAGCAGGTGGGTGATGAGCTTCATTGCCTCTCCAAGGGGATCGCTCGTGGCAGCCAGCTTCAGACCGAGGGGATCCTCATCCTTCTTCTTCGCTTCTCCATCCTTGCTGGCCTTATTAGGGTCCTGCTTGGCTTGCTTCTCAATAGCCTCCCGTTCAAGACGTTGCAGTTCCTTCTTAGCCTTCTTGGCAGCCTTCTTCTTAGCTAGGGCATCCCCGGTATCCTCACTCTCCGCGCCATTGACCCCATTGGCTGACGGCTTTTCAGCCAGCTTCAGATAGATAGCGACGGCACCAAGAGCGGCTCGCGAAAAGAAGGGATGGTCACGCAAATGGTCCTCCCATCGAATCATGTCGATGTAGGCTCGAATCTGGCCCTTCCTCAGAGAGAAACTGTGAAAGTCAAATTGATCCTCATGCCAGACATCAAAAATGTTGGTCACAGCGAGGAATCGCTTGAGAGCGAGTCCGGTGTTGTCCTGTCGTGCATACGACTCTCCATCTTCGGTTAGGTACCAAATGCACTGCATATCCAAGAGATCTGCGAACGGTCCTCCAATGGTATCTGCACGGGTGAAGAGCCCAACAGTCTTCAAGGCCTTGTCGTTCTCGTCATTTCGAAGCTGATATTTGGCGGCCTTGGTGTTGATGTATCGGTCCTTGAGATCCAATTTCCTTGCAAGGTCCATCATCTCAGAAGCGTCTCTCACATTTCCGCTATGCTTTAGAATTCGAGCCTTGGTCATGTGGAAGTCGACACTCTTCGGGTCCTTTTCGATGGCTTTGTCAATGTATTCCATCGCTTTTGTCAAGTCCCGGCTCAAGTGATAGTTGTGGTGCTGGGCCAGGTAGTAGAGCGCTGCTGCTTCCCCCTTATCCTTACTCGAGGCATCGGCATCTTGAGACTCCAAATACTCCTCAGCCAGCTCAGCCAGGGTCTCTTTCTTGAATGAGTCAGAGTAGAGATGCTTCAAGTTGGCGAATGTGGAGGGAACGCCCTTATTGAGCATCAGTGTCAGGTATGACTCGGCAGCTTCCTCAAAGTCGTCACCTGTATAACTGAGTTAGACGGCGTGGCCAGCAATAAAATGGCGCACTGGCTCACCTGTCAGGAAGTCCAGGGGTAGACGCTTCGCGGCGTCACACCTGGGATACTTGGTTGCATACTCATCGTAGATGGCCTTGCGGGCCTTTAGATCTCCCTCGGGGATGTCGAGGACCTCAAGAAGGCTGTCGTAGTAAGAGGCGCGTTCTGAGTTACGGTCGAGCAATGCCCTGTACGCATTTGCCGCTTCCTCGTTCCTCTTCAACTTGGTGAGATACTCGGCCCGAGCCTCCATAACAGCTAACCGGTCGAGGTTGTACTTGGCCGCAGAGTTGAGGTGCTCCAGCGCCCGCTCATACTCTTCTTGCTCAGCAATAAGCGAGTTCTTGTACATGATAGATTCCGAGTGCTCAAAGTCATTGCGAGACGGGGTGCCCTTTAGAGTGCCCTCGTAAGTTGTTAGGACATTCTCGGCCTCTTGTGGATTGCCGGAAATGTGGTGAGCAATGGCGAGGGCGGTCCAGCTCTGACGCAGTTGTGGTCGTGCCTGGAGCATGGCCGTCCGACTCTGGATATAACCTTGATAGTCGCGCATTTGAACCTGCAAGATGGCAAGATCACGTTGAATTTGCGCTGACTCGGGCTCAAGTCGCAGGGCAAACTTGTACGCCTTGATTGCCTCCTCGAAGTTCTTGTTCGCTCGGTACAGCAAGCCGTACACGTGCCAGCAGATGTGCGACTTCATGTCCATGGTCAGAGCCTCCTTTCCAAGGGCAAAGGCCTCCTCGGTCTTGCCCTGAGCATTCAAGATCAGGGCCTTCATGGCAGTGGTATCGCCATGTTTGGGGTTCTTCTTGAGGATGAGCTCTGCGGACTTGAGTCCCCTCTTGTACTGCTTGTCCTCGTAACTGCGGATGACGGAGCGAAAGAGAGACGCCTCTTTCGAGGCGAGCGGTTGCGGCATCGTGACTGGCGTGGGGTAAGACGGAATCGAGAAATGCGGTATTCGGAGGGATTGGGACCAGAACGGGAAACACCAGAGTGGGCAGTGTTGGCGTGTAGAGGATTCGACGACAAGCTGTTGGGCGACCACACGCCAGACGGAAGTAAAGTGGGAGGGAGGGGTGGTGGAGGCGTGCGGGTCAGGCCAAGAGAGGCGAGCTTTGGCTCGGTAAGTCGAATAGGCCTCACCGTCGGGGGGAGGCGGAGGAGAATGAAGGACAAAAGGTTGGCTTCCACGACCAAGACACTACAGACTGATGGTGTTTACAACCTGATAGCAGCTGTTTTGGTGAGGAGCTGCTCGTGAAAGTGGACAGCAATTCCTGCAGCATCGGCAGATTCTCGGGGCCACGGTGGTGGGTGGTGGGCGAGTAGGAATTCGTGGTGGGAGGTTGTGGGCTACTTTCGGGATTGGCGGGGTAGTTGCGCCGTCGCAGCCCCGATAGACTACAGTCATCAATCACAGTTACTACCTGGACCTTCCGGCATCAATTCACTATTCTCTCCCTGCGTAATTCCAGTGACTACCCGACTGATGGAAGGTGGATGCGTAGGTAGTAGGCATGAAACAGAGACAAAATCAGAATCCCAAAATCCAGGAACCAAACCCAGATTTACGACACCCGAAGGACATGGTGGAAGACAGGAAATCCTATATGTAATTCGTCATGTTGCCATTACACCGTTCTTGGCGACTCTACGTGGAAAGCATGTTGATCATAAATAAGCCACACGTGTGTGTGATCAAGATTCCACATGAGCAATTTGTCGACGACTTCTGCTTGAGTGTTCCTTTTATCCCTTTAAGTGCGGTCAGGGCACACTTTACTATCTATACCCTGCTACTAGCGTAAGGGTTCCTTTACCGCACTTAAAGGGATAGATGGTGAAATGCGAACCAATGTGATAAGGCAGCAGGTATAAGGCAGACAGATCTCTAGAGAGGGAGGGATAAGCAAGGAAGCAAGTAGGATGCCAAAAAATATAGACAGAAGAAGTACAAAATTGGCAAACCCCCCCCAAGAAAACAAAACAAAAAAACCCCCAAAGAAACCTCCCGGACGCAGGACGAACCTGGATCGACGATCCCCAAGGGGCACAGTTCCGTCAGCCGACTTCATTGTGTGTCAGTTGCCATGTTACCATTACACCAATCCGGGTGGGTGTTGTTTACCACCTCTGGGACACCCACAACCTGTTTTCGTTGGGAACCGCTACGCCACAGGAAATACATTCTCGAGCACTCGTTCGTGTCCAATTGGCAGCCGCACTCATTGCTAGACGCCATAAATCGGAGAGGAGCAGAGACAGATTCCCGAATCAGACAACAGTACGTTCTCCCTCTTTCACAGATGTATGATGCTGATCTCTCAGTATAACTTCCTTGTTTCCTGGTATGAACTCCATTCTCTAAGCCGAGGCAACTGCCACCACGGTGCTGATAGGTGCTGAAGGAAAGGCAACGTCTTTTTGATTCACGTCGAGCAGAACCAGCTGCCACCTCGATGCTGGTGACTGCAGATTGAACATTGTCAATAAATATTTTGCCGCGGTTGGCCACATAGAAAGTGGATGAGTCCGTAATGACAATTCTGAACGTTGAGTTGCGCAGCCTATGTTCCTGTCCAATGTAGTTAGCGAAGCCGGCGCTTCTGAGGGCTATCTAGATTATAGATGAGGTTTCAAGGTTTGGTAGGCAACAATGATTGCAATGGAGCTGCTCTCGAAGCTGTCGAGCTAGGTAAGTCAATGGGAGATCCACGTAGAGTAAGAAAGCTGAATCCTGACATATGAGACACCACCAAGCTTTCTACCTAGGTACAGATCAAACTTTAGTCATTCCTTTCTTTCCCTGGGCTCTCTGAAGAAACCTGCCTCCTCTTGATACTATTCTAAGGCAAGGCGGTTTCTAGAGCGCCAAGTCTCGAACGGATGGTGGGAGTTGTGTACTGTGACACTGCTTACTTGGGGAGGGACACTCATTGGCCTAAATTTCTAAAGCACGTCCCCCCTGAAGGCACCTTGGTACCGACAGTCTAGGGCCAAACGTCTCCGTACACTTGCACTGAGACTCGGCATCTTTATATCAAGATTGCGTCAATAATTGTGTATATAAATGATCCTAAAAACGAGCATAATATAGTACTCGAGAAATGTAACAGTACATAACTTAGTACCCTTTTGATATACCTAAAGATGATCTCCTAAATGCATCCTGGCTCATAGTAAAAACGTAGGGGTGTACGGAGATTTTTGGTCCAAAACTGTACCTACCTACCCCAGGCGCAACCAGGGGGCGCAACAAGCACTTTACAGAGCCCCCCACCTGCGACACGAAAACGCGACACCCAGAACGCGCCGACGCGTCCCGCTTGGCCACTTTTCTTTACCAGGAGATCACGTACCTCCGTGCCACGACGCTATCACCGCCCACCATTCAACCACTTGCCAACTCGCCAACCTGACCGATTTGACGATATCGAACAAATACGTCCAACTCTCGCAACGACGCACATGCTTGACATGGGATCATACTGAGCTCAACACCGTCATGTCGAAGCCTAACCACCGGGCCAGGCTCGCCGAGCTCCGTGCTCTTCGCCAGTCTGGCAAAAAAGCCTTTGACACATATAAGGTTGATGACGTCTCGAATCTGTACGATGAGGTCGACGAGGCCGGGTACAAGAAGATTGTTCGTGACCGCCTAGACGAGGACGACTTTGTCGTCGACGACGATGGCGAGGGCTACGCCGACGATGGCCGTGAGGAGTGGGATCGTGTTCAGACCTACGAAGACGACAGCGAGGAAGATGATAGAGTTGTCCGTGGTCGACCAAGCAAGGCCGGTTAGTTCTTGTCATAGCCAGCAGCCGCATATTCAACCTCACTAACTATCGACACAGCCAAGAAGAGCCGCCAGGACGAGCAAGCAAAACGAGACGCCAACGACAAAGACATTAGCGAGTACTTTACCAAGGGTGCTGGCAAGGCACAAACCAAGCCTAAGGTAGACAAAACTGCCCCCGCGCTCTTCCAGAACTGCCAGCTAATCCCCCGTCGCAGGTTGTGAAAACGAAAGCCGACGACGACTTCCTTGCGGACCTGCTCGGCGAAGTTGACACCAATATCCCCGCCCCCGCCCATCGGGTTTCAAGAATCGAGAGATCTGGCGAGCGTCGCAAATTCAGAAACTTATCGCCCGCTCCCGAGCCAATTTCGAAGAAGAAGAAGCTGCTCGATACTCGGCTACCGTCTCCTCCCCCAGTAAACATCGACAGTGACGACGGCTTTGCTCCTCATTTTGATGAGGGGCCTCTCAACAATGCCGACGTTCCCATGAGCGATCCGGCCCCCTCCTCTCCAGCCGCCAAGGTTGCTCAACGAAAAGGTCTAGTAAAACAAGAACCCCGAGATGACGACGACGATGACGATGATATGATGGAGATAGCTCATGCCGGTGCTATCAACACAGCTAGCGTCAACATGACAAGCTCTCGGCCGATCAAGAGACTCCTCAAGAAGGAAGAACATCCTGTTCCTCCGATCTCCTCGCCAGTCAAGGCCCCTGGGGCCGCCGTGGACTCGTCGTCTTGGAATGCCCTCACTGAGCGACTCAACGTAGTCTCTAGCTCGCCCACGGAATCGAGGGGCATCGGCAAGATTGATCACCAAGATGCAATTGAGGAGGATGGAAGCCTTAACTTTTTTTGGACTGACTACACGGAGATCAATGGTAGCCTCTGCTTGTTTGGCAAGGTCCTTAACAAGAAAACAGGAGCCCATGTCAGCTGTTTTGTGAAGGTTGACAACATCCTGAGGAAGTTGTTCTTCTTGCCTCGTCAGAACCGAGACTCTGGCGAACAAGCCGAGATGACGAATGTCTACGATGAGGTCGACGAAATGATGACCAAGATGAAGGTGGGCATGTACAAGATCAAGGCCTGCACACGGAAGTATGCCTTTGAACTACCAGACGTCCCCAAGGAAGCTCAGTACATGAAACTCCTCTACCCATACACCAGTACGTCACCTAAGAATCGTTTCTTCTCTACTTAAATGTCCGCTGACCCGTTTTCGCAGAGCCGCAAGTCGATGCAGCCGCCGGAGAGGCATATTCCCATGTCTTTGGTACCAATACTGGCCTTTTCGAGCAGTTTGTTCTTTGGAAGAACATCATGGGCCCCTGCTGGTTAAAGCTTCAGGATGCCGACTTTAGCAGTATCAAGAACGCCTCCCACTGCAAGCTCGAAGTACTGGCTGAGCATCCCAGCATGATCTCTACATTGCCCGACTCCGAAAATATGGATGCACCCCCTTTGACTCTGATGAGTGTTGCCCTGCGAACCGCTTTCAACGCAAAAGACAACAAGCAGGAAATCCTGGCCATCAGTGCCAGGGTATACGAAAAGGTATCACTGAGCGACACCACTCCTGCAGAAAAATTACCGTGCCGAAGCTTCACGGTCATTCGGCCACATGGACAAGGTTTTCCTTTGGGGTTCGAACAGCTCGTGAAACAAAGGAAAAACCAAGGTCTCGTGGCTCTAAGGAAGCAAGAGTCAGATCTGCTGAGCTTCTTCCTGGCCCAGGTGGATGTTGCAGATCCAGATGTTATACTCGGCCACCAACTTGAAGGTGTTGACTACAGCGTCCTTCTCAACCGCTTATATGAAAAGAAGATACACCAGTGGTCTCGGCTTGGCAGGATGCGCAGGGCACAGTGGCCAGCGTCCATCGGTAAGATGGGCGGAAATGTCTTTGCTGAGCGTCAGGTCATTGCCGGCCGCTTGCTCTGCGACCTCGCCAACGAGGCTGGAAAGTCAGTCATGTTCAAGTGTCAGTCCTGGAGCTTGACCGAGATGTGCAGTCTCTACCTTCCCGGTGACAACCGCCGGCGCGAGATTGACAACGAGGCTGCGTTGGCCGGCTGGGCCAAGGAAAAGCAAGGTTTCATGGACTACCTAACGCACATGGAAGCCGATACCCATTACATTGCTGCTTTGGCTTTGAACGTTCAGATGCTGCCCCTGACCAAGGTCTTGACGAACCTGGCAGGGAATTCTTGGGCCAGAACTCTCACCGGGACCCGGGCGGAGCGCAACGAATACATTCTGTTGCACGATTT
This sequence comes from Dactylonectria estremocensis, assembly GCA_020744375.1. Taxonomy (NCBI): domain Eukaryota; kingdom Fungi; phylum Ascomycota; class Sordariomycetes; order Hypocreales; family Nectriaceae; genus Dactylonectria; species Dactylonectria estremocensis. The sequence goes on along the minus strand of JAGMUU010000002.1, from coordinate 2,156,562 downwards.
CCACCGCCACAAGTACATCTGCCCCGACAAGCAGACGTTCCGTGGCCGCCAAAAAGCCGACGAGGAACAACGCGACACAGAGGGAGGAGACAGCAAAAAGAAGGACAAGTACAAGGGTGGGCTCGTTTTTGAGCCCGAGAAGGGCCTATATGACAAGTTTGTGCTCGTCATGGACTTCAACTCTCTGTACCCATCCATCATTCAGGAGTACAATATTTGCTTTACCACTGTGGAAAGAACCGGCTTGGTAAGATCGCCATCTGTTTGGTTGTGTGCCCCAAATGCTAATTTTAATCCTAGACTGAGGATGAGGACGCGGTACCTGAAGTGCCAACAAACCAAGAACAGGGCATTCTTCCCAAGCTCATTGCTACGCTCGTTAGTCGGCGTCGCCAAGTTAAAAGTCTGATGAAGGATAAAAGTGCTACTCCTGAGCAGCTCGCCACATGGGATATCAAACAGTTGGCTCTGAAACTTACCGCCAACTCCATGTACGGATGCTTGGGCTACACCAAGTCTCGTTTCTACGCTCGGCCCCTCGCTGTCTTGACGACCTACAAGGGCCGTGAAATTCTCCGCAGCACCAAGGAGCTTGCCGAGAGCAAGTCGCTTCAAGTCATCTATGGCGACACTGACTCAGTCATGATCAATGCCAATGTGGATAATATCTCTGATGCGCTCAAGGTGGGACACGAATTCAAGAAAGCAGTCAACGACCAGTACAAGCTGCTAGAGATTGATATTGACAACATTTTCCGCCGCATCCTACTCCAGGCGAAGAAAAAATATGCCGCCATCAACCTTGTGGAGAAGGACGGAAAGTACGTGGAGAAGATGGAGGTCAAGGGTTTGGATATGAAGCGTCGAGAGTACTGCGCCTTGTCCAAGGAAATCTCCAAGCAACTTCTCGACGAGATTCTGTCCGGGGACGACACAGAGGTGTCTGTGGCGCGTATCCACGAGTATCTGCGGGAGATTGCGGGCAAGATGCGTGAACAGGCGATTGCAACGTCCAAGTACATTATCTTCACGCAACTCGGAAAGGCGCCCAGCGAGTATCCCAACGCCGACTCGATGCCTCAGGTTCAAGTGGCGCTCAGGGAGCTGGCTCGCAGCAAGACGGTTCGCAAGGGCGACGTCATCTCGTACATCATCACCGGCGACGGCACGAGCTCTGAGCCTGCTCCCAAGCGAGCATATGCCCCTGCAGATCTCAAGTCAGACCCCAGCCTAATTCCTGACGTGGAATGGTATATTGGCAAACAAATCTTCCCTCCCGTGGAGCGTCTATGCGCCAACATTGTCGGGACGTCGACTTCGCAGCTAGCGGAGCAGCTCGGCCTGGATGTACGCCGCTACAGCTCGATCCAAACCCAGCAAAACGGCTCCAGTAATGACCTCGAAATCCATCCCCTCGACTCGCAGATCCCGGATGACGTCCGCTTCGCCGAGTGCGCCCGCCTCTCGCTGCGATGCCGCAAGTGCAAGGTCAGCACCGCCTTCGAGGGACTCGCAGCGTCTCCCGACGGAGTTTCTGCATCGGGTGTTCTTTGCACGGCTTGCGGTGCTACATTATCAACGCTGTCCATTGTGGCCCAGGTCGAGCACGCCATTCGCACCGAGACAACCCGCTACTATGAGAGCTGGCTAGTCTGCGACGACTCTCAGTGTGGCAACCGCACCCGTCAGATGAGCGTCTACGGGACACGATGTTTGGGACCTAAAGGGCTCGCACGCGACTGTCTCGGCCGCATGCGTTACGAATACACCGAAAAGTCCGTCTACAACCAGCTGTTGTACTTTGCCAGTCTTTGGGACGTGGACAAGGCGCGCGCGAAGGCGACGTCAGAGTCTGGCGACGTATCCCGGGAGGACCGCGACAAGATTCTCGCAGTGGCGGAGCACAACCGCATACGGTTCAGCACAGTAAAGGGCGTCGTGGACAAGTACCTCGACAAGTGCGGCCGCCAGTGGGTCGCCATGGACACTTTGTTCGTCAAGCTTGGGTTCAACAAGCAGTTGGCTTGAGCCAGTGTTGGGACAGACATGAATTGGATGGGACAGGATTATGTGTATTACGGGAACTTGGGGGGCAAGCATGCTGCTCGTTTAGGGAGTCTGGACACTGCGGGACTTGACACGAGAAGTCGAAGATGGATATTGTGCTTTTCCGCAAAGGAGTAGGGTTATCTAGGTTTGTTGCCGCCCCTAGAGGCGTGGTTCCATGTGGAATGAGTTGAGGGTTAATTGCATGGGTAGCAAAGTGGAGTTTGGGAGTTGAGCTTAGCACAGCATACACATAGTCTAGCCAGAGTTGATGAGAGGAGTATCTGAGAATCTGTTACTTTCTATTACTTTGCAGAGTGCGTCCAGAAATGGAGGCCAATTCTCGCCCAGTCTTAGGACGCTACATGCTACCAAGCAAGGCCAGCTTCACGAGGCGAGGGAGTATTTGATGAAATGTGTATTTGTCTACCAATGACTCATGATCTCTCGAACGTAGATGATGTACAGCAAGGCCCTCAGAGACCATTTGATCAAGTCCGGCCTGGCCAATCGCCTGCCCCCATACATCATATATATCGACCCGAAGGAGAAGAACCGGTGGCGGCCGGGTATCCCTGGGAAGACCCAATGAGTGTGTGGCCAACTTAGGTAAGTTGGGCACAGTTTGAGGCACAGCTCGAGGCATACAGCTCGAGGCAAAGACAGCGGCCCTTGCCCGTCTTCATCTCACTCAAACCTGGTCGTCGAAGCGTCACTCAGCCCAGCGAGAGCCATGGGGCCAGAGGCTCATCTCCAAAATCGCCGTGGCAAACGCAGAAGTCCATCCGTTGCGAATCAAATTTTGCCCCGTTTGCTCGAATTTTCACCGCGTCGAAATTCATCCCCTGCCAGTCCACCGCAATGGACATCGCAGCATCCCAACTCCCCCCTCTCCCACCTATGCCTCATTCCGTTCCTGAAATCCAGTTGTGTGCCGGCAAACGACAATGAAACCCGCCCTAGCCCTGAAAACCGAAATCCTCCGCAATATTAGGAACTGGAACACACTAGGGGCACGCTGGGAAAGGCCTGAAATAGGTCTCGTGAACACAATGATGAAGAAAAATCCCTAGTCCGAAAAGTGCTCTCTCTCCAGTGAGAGGCCGTCCGTCCGTCTGTCTATGGGGCGAGGTATCATGGTTCAATATGCGTGCTCAAACTTTTAGGACACGTCTGATGAAAGCCTGTAAATGCAACAAAACAACACACCCCGCCTAATCTATCTGCCGAAATGCAAGACACCGAAGGAAGAAGAATTTACTCGCTCTCTTTCTTGTCACTGTCGGGGACAGCCTTCGACATCATTGGTGAGGCAGAAGTAGACGGGGGTGAAGCCGGATGTTCCGTGTCCATGTTTGCCAACAGACTACGTCACATGTTAGCACTTGCACAACAAAGGGAGAGTGGATTTAAGACTCACCTGAACGCATTCGAGTGCGAAGTGTTCTCGCGCGTGGGAGGTGTTCCGGTACGGGAAGAAGCGCCCGAGTCCTCACCAGCGCGGCCAAGAGAGCCACCAGGGCCAAGGCGCCGTCCACTGTTGCTGCGCGACGAGAACATCGAGGTAGGTCCAAGCATGACGTTGCCGCTTGAGGCCCTGTTGGCAGAGCCCTTCAGGCGGCGGAGATCGTCCAAGGCCACATGGTTGCTCTGCTGTTGGTTGTAACCAGCCGAGAAGTGGCGAGCGTCGCCACGGCCAGCAGGAGGACGACCGCCTCCGCGTTGGTTGCTCCTGACCGACTCCTGAGCCTTGGCAGCTTGGGCAGCCTCGGCCTATTTCAAGTTAGTAAAAGAGATATTTCAGGGTGATTAGTAGGGAAACAACATACCTCGACTCGAACCTCCTCCAACGTCTTGGGACCCTTGTTGGTCTCCTTGGAGTGCCAGTTGACCCTGCGGAGATCAATCACATCCATCAGCATGAACCGGAGTCTGCTGGGAAGATCAGGCAGGTCCGCCATGGTCTGGATGCGTTGGAAGTAGGCATCCATCATGGGACGGCCCTTGTCGGTGGCATCGAGGTTGGCACCGATGGTGCGGAGCAGCTTGCTAAGCGACTCAATTTCGGTCTCATCAGGCACTCCCTTATAGTCGACGAGTTTGTGCACACACTCGTGCATGATACGCTCAGTCAGCATGCCCAGCTTGTAGAGCTCACCAATGAACTGGACGAGACCAAGACCACGTCGCTTAGCAGCGGCGGCGATGTAGTACTCGTCAGAGAGAAGAGCGGCCTCTCCAGTCTTCTTGCCATCTCCCTTGGTCTCCTCAGGGGCCTCAGGAAGGTTGACAGTCCAACCACGCTCGAACTCCTCCTGACACCTGTTGAGTAGGTATTTGCGGAACAGGTTGCCACCGTTCACAATGTTGCCGTTCTTGTCCTTAATGCGCTCGTCGCGAACATCCGGGCTCATAGTCTCCAGCATGCGTTTACAGAACTTGGCGTACATGGAAGCCCAGTGAGCCTCATCGGTCGCCTTCTCGAATGTGAGCTGAATGACTTGGCGAAGAGTTCGGCCGTCAGTCTCGTCCTTGGACTGCGAGGCAATCTCCAGGATCTGGTCGGCGATCCTGTCAAACTTCTCGGGGGTCATCTTGTTCAGTGCGGCCTTGACCTTTCTCTGAACAAGCTCAGGATCCAAGTAGCCAGTGGCGGAAGGAGCGGCGCCGCCAGCGCTGGCTTTGCCGATGCTAGTAGGCTTCCAGCCATTGGAGGTGACGGCGATAGGCTTGAGGTCCTGGCCAGCAGTCAAAGGCATAGTCTTAGCGTCCTTGGCGTTAAAGTCATTGCGGCGGCTACCACGAGTGGGGCGGCTGTTCTGGCGAGGAGAGTTGGACATGTTGGACTGAGACGAAGTCCGGGACATGGAGGCTGATGCAGGGAATGCACCACCGGGTCGCTGGAAGGAGGCCATAGGGTTGCCCTGGGGTCGGGGCATGCTACCACTGGCAGCGAATCGTTCCGCAGAGGTAGTACCAGTGGGAAGAGTTCGGCCACCAGGAGGAGCAACAAAGGCACCCATAGGGAAGTTGCCGCCTCCGCGCGAGTTGTGTCGAGCAGAGCCAGGGGTCTGTGTTCGGGAGGCGGAGCGACCACTGTCACCATCTCCGATGAGCGACTTGACCTGCTGGTGGAACTCCAAGGAAGGCTGCTCAGTGAAGACCTTCTGGAATTGGAGCAGGAAGTTGGCATCGTACTTGAAGGTCTTGCCCTTCTTAGCGACAGCTGCGTTTAGGGATGGGTTGGGTGACTTGATGCCAGAGGGGTAGATGTCCTGGTCGATGACCTTGAGGAAGCGAGCTGACTTGAGTGACTGCAAAGCGGCGCTGGGCTGAGGGGGTTCAACAGGCTTGGTGTTCAGAGGAGCCAGGTTGAGGGCGGCAGGTTTGGCGCCACGTTTCTCAGCCGTGGTAGACTTTTGCTCAGTCGGAGTGGACGGCTTCTCGGCAATCTTCATGCTGGCGAGCTTGTCTGTGACTGCGTCGACCTTGTCTTCCTTTCCAGCTCGGGCATTGGCGAGAGCGTCGGCAACAGATACAGTCTTGCCAGATGATGCGGCTTGCTCGCGTTGTTTCTCCTTCTCCTCCTCAAGACGCTCCATCTCACGCTCCTGGTCACGGAGTTTTTGGTCGGCGTTTGCAGCATTCGTCTTGCGATCCGCCTCAGCCTTGATCTTGGCCGCAGCCTTCTCAGCCTCGCGCTTCACACGATGCTTTTCTTCTTCCGCCTCGCGTTTGGCGTCAGCCTCCTCCATTTCGCGGATGATTCGATCCATCTCATCCTCTTCAGACTCCTTAGCGGGCTCCACAGGCTCCTCGGCCTCCTTGGGGGGGGCTTCAGCCTCTTTGGGGGGCTCTTCAGCCTTCTGAGGCTCATCAGCCTTCTGAGGCTCCTCAGCAGGTTTCGTTTCCACTTCAACCTTGGCTGGTGGAGCGGGTTCCACATTGTTCTCCACCTTGTTCTCAGCGGGTTTGGCAGTCTCGTCCTTCTTGACCTCGGCAGGCGGCTGAGGTGCTTGTGTGGCTTGCTTAATCTTCTCCTTTAGCTCGTCCTGGATTTCCTTGGCGGTCTTTGGCGTAGCATGGCTGTCAGTGCGGCCGTGCGCAGGGGTCGAAGACTTGGGAGGAGGAGTGGGTGCAGATGTCGCGACAGGGGGCGTCTTGGACTTGGTAATGCTGGGGGCAGGCGAAGCTGGGGCCTTGAAAGTCGAGGTGTCAACAACCTCACCAGCAGGGTTCTTGATCTGAATCGCTGCACTCCTCCTAGGCTTGACGAAACTGGCGTTCGGAGTACCCTTGGGCTGAGCGTTCTGGGGCTGGGGGGTCGAAGAAACAATGACAGGCTGGCTCTGTTGGTTCGCGCTCGAGGGTCGCTCGGGCTGTGATGGGGTCCGCGACATGCTGTGGCTCTGCTGGTGGTAGGGAGGGGGGACAAAGGTCTGATTGTAACCTGGAGAATTAGCTTGGGGAGGAGCCATGTAGGGCATGTTGTTGTATCCGTATGGCATCGAAACAGGGCGTCCGTAGGCATCGACCTGCTGGGGAGGGTAACCGAAGTTCTGATTTTTTAAAGTCAGCATGTATTCAAATACTCCGCCCTCAGGCGAGAGATCAAGGGCCCGAGGGTCGTTTTGGGATTGACTGAGCGATAACACGGGATCTGAAGAAATGTTGAGGGCCACGCTGAAGCCGTTGCCTTCAGATTCACGCCATATCTGATCTGCGCGTTTACTCAAACGGCGCGATTGTCGGTATAAGTCTGACCCATACAAATCTCGCTTGGAAGAGTCGAATGGGCGCCCCGCTTGAAGCGACTTGTCCGAATCACGGCGGTGTTTGTTCCTCTTGGAGGGTTTGAAAGACATTTTCTCGGGCTGAAGAGGAAGAAAAGGGAACTGTACTTGTTGGTGCTGGGGTGCCATAGGAGGCGGATAGTGGTATTGAGGCGGCGTCTGAATGGCCATGTTCGTCTGCATGTTGGCCTGTGCCATGTTGGGTGTGTTCGGCATTGACGGGACGAGGGCAGGGCTTCGGGTCGGTTGAGGTGAGTTGGGGTACTGCATGTTTCGAGGCTGAGGCTGGAAAGCGGGTGGCATGCCTCGTCCCTGTCCAGGGCCGTTTCGGAACTGGTTGTTAGGGGGGTATCCCATCTGTTGGTTGTAGTTCGGGTTGAAACCACGGCCACGGCCGCCTTGGGGTTGAAAGTTGCCTCGGCCGGCGTTGTCACCTTGAGCAGAATGACCAGACTCCCGGCGGAAGTGCGAGCCAGGCTGTGAGTTGGGGTTTGGGGGGACAGAGCCCTGTCTCATATGGCGCTACGGAGATAAGAAAGTCAGTTCCGGGTTCTCAAGGTAAGAGGGTAAAAAAAAAAAAAAAAAAAAAAGTTCAGACATACCTCGCCATCGCTGCTGAGACTGCCAAAGGTCATCTGTCCACTAGGTTGTTGGAGGCCGGACGGAGGGCGGCCGCCGCTAGCAGAAGGCTGGGGAATAGGAGAGGGAGAATGGGCAGGCGAGGGAACTCGCGGGTTGCCACCGGGGATGGGAATGGGCGCAGCGCTGCCGGTCTGGGGAGTACTGTGAGCCATAGCAGGGGAGTCGAAGCCGAATTGGATGCCAGACTTGGCGCCACCAACGGGGCCACCGTTGGCAACGAAGCTGTTGGGAGCGTTGGCAGCCATGGTGACGGAGCTCTTGCGAGAGTGATCTGGGCCGGAGCCGTTCAGGTTAGAGCTGCCACGCGCGACGGCGGGGACAGCGGGGGTGACGGCAGGCTTGCCGTTCAAGGGAGACGATGAGGCTCCTTTAGCATTCTGCGCCGGGGACGACGAGGCACCAACCACAACGGGAGGGTTCGATCCAGTCGCGACTACAGGCGCCTGGGCTGGCTTCTTAGGCGCACCTGCAGCAGAGGCATAAGAAGTAGCCGTGGTCGCAGAGGTGTTTGTCGCCGGAATGGGGTTCTGCTGATTCGCAGGCGAAGTCATAAGGGGAGTTTCGGGCCGTTTGCGAGGGGAGAAGAGCTGGGTGTGTAGAGGACGAGGTGAGGGCGGAAAAGGCCGGGATGTCGAGGACTCGGTCGGCGGGGTGCTGATCGGGCAACGACAGATCGAGGTCGGGTATGCCGTGAATCGCGAGCGAAGTAACGCGGAGGTGAGCGACGGGCAGTCGATGGGCGGCTCGACGAGAGAGGTCGAGGCAGGCCGAACGAGGACGAAGAACCAAGGAGTGGAGGGTCGAGGGCCGACTTGAGGCGATCGCAGGCGTCTGAGACAGGCTACGATCCGGCGCGGCGAGCGACGAAGTGAGAAAATAAAGAACCGAGGGGAGAGAGTCCTTCTGGTTTCAATAACTCAGGACAAGTTCCAATGCCGATGCAAATGGAAATGGGTCGGGTATGAAGAAATTCCACCGGACCAGGGAGGTTGTTTGAGTGGTGAGGGTGGGAAGAAGTCGGCAAAAAAAATTTGGGCAGCAGGATCTGATATTATGGGCGGAAGGGGCGAGGGGGGGCATCTCCGAAAGAGCGCCCCAGGGCTTCTTGGTCAGGGCTGTCCGCCGCTGTCCGAAGTCACTCTCAGGGTCGTTGGCCGGCGAATTTCCACGGTGCGCGTGCAGGGGTTGCAGCCCCAAAAGACAGTGTGTAAAGACGCCAAAGGCGTCACTCGCACAGTGTGTGGGAACACTTCCGGGCCATTAGGGCACCCACTGCGGACCCAAAAAGCCGCTGACTGGCCCCTCTCAAGGTCGGTCCTGCCCCAAGGGTTCCATTGCCAAACAGGTGTCTACGTACCTACAAAGGACACGTCCAAACCTAGGTACCTACCTAGGTAGAAGCCCAGTGCTGGTTGGTTTGAGACACTTGAGAGCTTTCCATTGTGTGTCATTCTTCTGTGCCAGGTACTGTAACTCGCTCGATGGGCAGTGAGTAACAATCCATGACAGTGGGTTTCTACACATGGCCCGTCGATGGGGAGACTCGACGAGTCGACAGGACAAAAGGTGGGATGGACTAATAAATTTCTCCATCCATTTGCCCACAAGGCCACCAGGAAAGACTCGGTTGCTACGTCAATCCCCGCGGGAGAGGGCACGCTAAGACGATACCTACGACCGAGTCCCCACTCGGCGTGGCAGCTCAGACATCGCTGGTACCACTGCCTAGTGGCCAGGCGAGCCTATCGAGGGAGGGAATGCATGAGAGGGACAATGATGGGTCCCAATGAAAGAGACAGCGTGTGTGGGTGTGTGCATGTGTGAAAACACTTGAGAATGATGAAAGGAACTTGAGTTAGCACAAGGGAAAAGGGGAAATAACACGATCAAGAAGAAACAAAGAATCCAAAGAGAAGAAGATCTGCCTTCTCCAGTTAAGGGGCCAGACACCTGGACTCTTGGCCGGCTTTTGCGCTTCCTGACAATTTACCAGCATTCACATGCGACACCAAGCAATGTCAGCCAAAGCCATGGTAATCTCTGTGTTCTCCAGTCCCAGACTCCCAGGCAGGATATGTTGGGCAGTGCGCAGGCCAGGCCAGTCCGTTCGTATCGTCTTGTGTCACCTACCCATGCCCTGGCACTCTGATTAGCGATTATTAGGTCTCAACCTGACCGGGCCTCTCAGCTATTGAGGAACGCTGAACTTGTTTTGTTCATAGTGCATGCCGCGGGTCGTTGACGCGCAACAGGCTCTCAACAGGTTCTACGCGGCACAACCGAATCGATGGTTTGATGCGAGGGTGCATGGCTGCATAGACATGTCTGCATGAGGCAGAACACACGAAGGTACAGAACAAGATGGGACGGGATGAGATGGGATGACGGCTTTCGCCGGTCGAAACCCATCTTTGCATCACGACACGGTGCCAGCCGATTTCCGTTGCCATACCTATCAGATTGGGTGTACTACATACCTGAATGTTCACACGTCCGTTCCAGGGCTGGGTGGGTGACGGTGTTGAACGGCAGAGGACAAGGGTTGGGAGAAGCAGACTCAACCGCGAGTGGCAGCACCCGCCGTCTGGACTCTGGCTAGAACACGGACAGCCCAAGGCCAAGCCCGAAGCCTGAGCCCGAGCCCGCGCCATCTCATCCGTAATAATTACGGATTTAATACAGAGAGGAAACTCTGAGCTCCGTAGGCGAAAAGATAGAGCACGCGTCTTGGGAGATGCTAATTAGGGATTCGAATAAAGAGCCAAGATGAGAGGGCACGCACGCCCCCAGGCATGGCTCGGGCGCTCTCGTACCATGGAGGCATGGACTACCGTGGCGACACTAGGGGAAAGGGAAGACAGACTCCGGGAGAGGAGAGAGGACTCATCAAACGCGCCAGACGGGGCACGAAAGGAAGGGACAGGGCAGGGTGACTGTGAATCTGCATCGTTATATATGGCGGGATTGAGTACTCGCTTATCACAGCCATCTTCTGCTTCCCCTCTCCCCGGCAGTTTCGCTCCGGTGTCTGCTTTGCGTGTGTGCTATCGAGAGGAAAGAAGAGACAAGAGACAACCCAGAGCGTAGTCTGGGCAGTGGGTAATGCGAGTGAGTGAGTAAGTGCCTTTGTTTGTGGGGTTGTGGCTACTGTTAGATTCCTTGAGTGACAGCCTGGAACATGACGTTGGTGGTTTCGGTTGGCACTACTCCGGTCGTGAATCGTGATAGTGCAACCTAACAGACCTTTGACATCAGTCATGCTCGCCCTCTGGCCGTCCATCTCCAGGTTGACTGACACCGAATCACTCACCAATGATTGACTGACCGGCTGTGTTTGCTTGCCCCGGGGTTCGATTGGCAGTCACCCCCTCCTCCCTCTCACGTTGAATCCCAACTCGATTGGGACGAGTTGAGCAAGAGCAGCGCTTCAACACCTACAGACGCTCAACCACTCCAGTCTCCACCCACAACCCTCAAGCACATGTCACGATGCGCGGTCCGATCTATGCAGATTGGTTTTTTTTTTTTTTTTTTTAAGGGGGGGTCTGTAGCTTTTGGCCCTCTTCGCCCAACCGTCATCATACTGGTGCGCAGATGAACCCACCAACCAAAACAGAAAATTATCCACCGGCTGCTTTTGTCCGGTTCAGGTTTTGTGCCTGAGGTGCGAGATAATCCACATCCACACTGTGACTCCAGTTCCGGTTCCTTGACCGTGCATACCGAAAGCTACCAAGAAATGCACACACTGGTCATCATCCTGCTTTCAAAAATTGACCACAAGGGAGGATAAGAAAGAACCTCTGCATTGTTCGTGATTCCTAGGCACGTCTGAATCCTAAACGGTCACCAACGCAGCTTCCAACACCCAGCTTGTTCACCGCTTCCACGGCCCAGCGTCTACTTGCTCCGAATTTCCGTGCACAAACAATGTTTGCCTTATATATACATATATATATATACTTATATGTGCCCAAAGGCCTGTGTTGGTATGTAAAACCGGCCACACAAGCAGGGTTTTCCCGGTCACGGAACCGGGACGACTCGTGCGAGATGGTCCGCCCCATTTTGGCCACGGACATAGCCAGCACCATTGTTCAAGATAATACGTTATTGGGTGCTTGAATAAACCATGTCATACTGTATCGATATGATCATGATTCAGTAGCACCCAGTCGAGCCATTCCATCTGCAGGTACCTAGTCAGGCGACCAAGGCATTGCATCGAGTGGCTTGGCTATGACTCTTCGTCCATCTCGTCTCTCCCTCCACACACACTACCGAATTGGCACAAGTCGCAACACCAGCACTCGCATCGCCGGCGCAGCACTGCCCCCCTTTCTCTCACACACTCACAGAAGCCCATACCATAGCCCATGGACTCACAGAGACAGGTCTTCACAGCCATTCTCTTCCTCGTGTTCTAGATAGCTCGGCTTCTTGCCTCGGGCGGCTCATGAAGCCATTCTCCCAACCCGTCACTTCCCGGCTTGTCCCCCCATCCTTGCACATCCCTGCGATGCAACTCGAGAGATCTGACTCAAAGCGCCTATGCCTGCATCCTGCCCTCTCGCCCCCGTACCTTATTTTGCTGACAAACTTACGAAATCGCCGACGTTGACGTGTCGTGTCAATGCCTGGGCTTTCGCCAAAGTTCTCGATTCTACTGGCAACCTTTGCTTGACTGGTACACTTGCTGCGCAAAGTAGAGTTTCTTCGGAGATGCCGTAGCACTGCACCGACCAGACCAAGCCTCACCACTTTGTCTTGCACGCTTTTCTTTGTCCGCCCTGAGAACATTGTCCAACCACACGAGCCTTCTTGTCCGCCCCCATCATCCATAGAATGCTCCGCCATCTCTGGTGTATCCCATTGGCGGTACATAGTGCTGCCATGCAGCAAGCAATTCCATGCCAGCAAACGACCCCCGCCACCATCTTGGCCACCGTGTGTCACCACCTGCTTGGTGCTCGACACTTGAGCATGTCATCTTGATGCGATCAATGGTCGTCGAAACAGCCGCCCTAGTCCCCAGTCGTCGATGATGTCAGAAACCCTCTGCTCCGGTACAAATCCCAGAGGAGAGTTCTCCAGACCTGCAGGTTTGCAGATCACCCATGCCTAAACCCTGCCTGCGGCGTCCAACCGCGGGGATTGATATGTCATGCATCACCAAAAGCGCTTCTAGGGGCCTAAGTTGGTCTTAGAATGGGTAGGTAGCTCTGGTGGCTCATCCTTGCACAGTAAGAATATGTTCCATTTTGTTCAGCGTCCTATCCTCACGTTACTCACTTTCGCTTTGCAAGTAGTTTAATGCCATCCCTAGTACGCCGCCTTATCCTTTCTTAATTCAATATCCAGCTTGGCTTGTTCACTCCCCTTCTCGTACCTCGAGGATATCCGCCTCAACGTCCTCGCCATCATCTTCTTCGTACGCCTCCTCGCCATCCTCGACCACCTCGGCGATGGGCTCAGGTATCCCGGAACCACCCTGCTCCGTCTGCAGCTGCTTGAGCTTCGTGTTGGTCATCTCGAACACATATTGACCCAAATGTTCCACGCCCTCCATCGGCACCTCTCCATCAACTGCGCTGTCTGCTTCGGTAGAGTCTCTCGCCGCCGGCCACAACTCTCCCGTGACGAGCATGAGTTTGTCTGGTCTCTGCAACAGCAGATCAAAAGCTGGGCGGAGCTCGGGACACGCCTCAAACACCTCCCGGCGCCCAAAGATGTAAAGACCCAGTCGTGCTCGTGAAAGTGCTACCGTCATGCGACGGACGTCGCGAAGGTAACCCACCCGTGATGTTCGAGTCAGAGATAGAATGATGTCTAGAAAATTGATTGGTTAGTTGACGACATCCGCTCCGGAAACGATTTCCAGGAGATGGACACTTACAATCATTCTGCTCGCCCTGGTATTTGTCCACTGTCGCGACTGCTTTGGGGAGACCAAATACAGGGTTCCGAGCGCATCTGTGAGACAGCACATCCTTCACCAGGGCCCGTTGACCAGCATAAGTTGTGAGAATACTGATCTTCTCCGCGGGGTAGCCAAGCAGGCGCATGTATTGGTAGAGAGCCACGGCGTACTCTGCCTCGCCCAGGTTCTGAACGAAGTGAGGTGTGGGTTCCGATTCGCCGCGGCCCTTGTAGTCGGGTACGTTGATAAATTGGTAGTCGAATTTGAAACCAGCATTCGCCTTGACAAATTGCGGGTTGCTCTGCACATCAGGGAGGTTCTCCAGGTTCTGGTACCGCCACTGGTAGAGGCTCGCAATGGACGAGCGAGCACGACCTTGCTTATCAAGTGTCACAGTGGGAACGCCAAGGCGAACCAACCGTGAGAAGAGTGACTGTTCCAGGTTGGCATAATGGCGGAACGCAAGACTCTGGATGACTGGAGAGTTCTGGAAGTGGTCACCACATAGGACAACTCGCTGCAGTGGCATGTTTCCGTTAACTGGGGTCTGCATCGCCAAGGGAATAAAAGTCTCAATTTCAGTGATTTGAGCAGCCTCTTCCATCACCACATTGTCGTAGTGGAATCGGAGGGAAGAAATCTCCCCTCTCCGAATGGCTGCATGGGTAGTTGTCATTGCAATGATTCGGGCCTCACTGGTGAGCAAGTAGTTTGCTTTGTCGCGGTCTCTTCGGAGAATCTCAAACGGAAGTGCGTCGGCCAGCTCCGTGAAGATTTTAGAGATGTGACGATAGCAGCCTCGGGCGATGTCCAGAGCCTGGTCTCGGTCGGCCTCCGGTGAGAAAACAGGTTGAGGGGCGTCGGAGAAGTAGGTGTGGAAGGGGAAGGCTTCGATGATAATAGCAGCCGTAGACTCGTCGGCTTCGGCAACCTGTAGGAACTTAGTCCACGCAGGCTCAACATAGACTTTGTTGAAGTAACCAGCCGTCTCTGCCGAATTCTCATGGGCGCCGGGCGCTCCAAGGCTAGCGGCAAGCCTCTTGACATCGTGCAGATAGCGGTCTCGGTTCTCTAGGAACGATTCAACTCGTCCGTGCTTGCTGAAGTTGCCTTCGGTATCAAGTTCCTCCTCTCCATGGCCTAGACGCAGGAGATGTCGTTCATCAATATCCAGCGCAACAATCTTCGCAAAGAGCTGGTTGAGGGCCTGATTGCTATGCGCAATGAGCAATGTCTTCTGCTCGGGGAAGTTGTGATAAATATTGCTGATGATCTGTGTAGCAACGTCGGTTTTGCCAGTTCCGGGAGGGCCGACAACAACCGTGAGACCAGGTTGTGTGCCAGATGCGATAGCCTCTACTTGAGCCGGAGTGAATCGCACAGAGTTATGTCGGGGTGCGTTAATAGGGTACGGCCCCGTGTTTGGGGGTCGGTAGGTTGAGGCCTTCAGAGTCTCAATTTCGGATATTAAAGCAGGGTTCGCGTCCCGCCGGCGCTTCTTGGATGGCTTGGTTCCCCGAGGCTCTTGCGGCTTTTCTACTGCTTCCAGCACGTATGGGGGACCGAAGCTCCCTGAGACTTCATCTCCCGGGTCAATGATCTTGCCGGGCATACTCTCAGTCAAATGTTGCCAGTCGAGGAAAGTATCTCTGAAATCAAGCTTCTTAGCTCGATTAGGAAGATTCTTGTACGTGGCGCCAGCAGGGTCACCGTAGCCAAGGAAGACCTCGTGGAGCCACGCAGGCAACGGAATTTCGGAAAGGACAAGACTGCGAATAGACTCAAGAACAGGCCTAAAGTTGTTCTCCCTTCTTCCGCGCCTGAGAAGCAGGTTGATTCCGGCATAGACATCCGGCTTCCCAGCTGACGTTCGCTCGGCGTCTTTGGTGTACGTCTGCGAGTCCAACTTGAGTTGGATGCGGCGCTTGCTGTCGAGATTATTAGCTCCTTCTCTGGCCGGGCGGCCCTTCTCATCGGTGACCTGAAGAACCGACGCAGCTCGAACTGTCACCACGCCGAGCGTCTCTGACTCGGACAGTGTTTGGCCGCCATTGCTTGCAGGCTTCGTCATGGGGGGCTCAATATGAAGTAGGAAGACCACATCATCTTGTCTGAGAGAATCCCATTCCCGACGCACGCCCTCTCCCAGTCGTCGTACGTCGACTAGAACCTCAGCGCGCACCATCGATGGTTGGTCGTCACCAACAAGTGCTGGCACAACCTCCAAGATAGCCGGCTTTGAGATAGGCATCGCCATCTTAGAGAAACCAGCGAACGTAGTCTCGCCTAGCTGCTTCGTCTCAGGGCGCAGTCGGCGCAAGGCGGATTCAATGTCCTTGCGGACTCCATAAAACGATTCACAACGGTACAGTATGAGTGCTCTCCACAGGAAGTCGCCGACCGAAAGATATTGCAGGTTCAACTTGGGGAGCGCCATGGGATGAGAGCCGTCATAACTCTCTGCCTGCTGGAAACTATTGTCAAACAAGGAATGCTCAGTCGGCACCAATCCCATGCTGTGCGCTTTTTCCTGGAACGTTTTTCGGCGCTCATACGTGGTTAAGAGCACCTCCAGAAGGAATTTGCGGGAGGTAGGGAGATTGAGGCTTTCGGGATATGCGGTGCGAAGATCCAGAAGGCTCATTAGTTGAACAATTTCCTCATCCGCGAGAGGCTCCAGCAAAGCCTCCAACTCCTCCCTCTTATCGATCGCCCCGTAATTCGAAAGTGCCAAAACTGTAAGCTTATCCTTGAAATTCTTGAGGGCGATGCGCTGGAGCTTCCCGAGGGACTTGCAGTGCTTGTCATACGCCTCCGTAGAGCTGTGCTGGACACCCGTTTGATCATCGATAGCGAAGTAGGTGTAATGGGAAAGCAGGGCATAGAGCTCGCGGAGAAGAGCGTTTTCTTCGTCGTTGTACATTGGTGACAGCTTCATGGCCGGAATCAGATGAAGATCCTGAAGCAGAATGTTGACATATCGTCGTGTCGGCAACTGGCTCTGGAGGTCAGAGATGAACTCGACAAACCGCTCACAGTATAGAACGTAGTCTCGAAGCTGGTTAGCAACGGATACTTGACTTGGTCGTAGAACCGGACCTTGCTTACCGGGTTTGCTACCCTCTGTGTGCAATAGACCTAAGAAGTCGAGGAGAAGAGTATAAAGCCATGATCGCTCGAATCGGAGGCGGGCTTTGGTCGCGTCGTCGGCAGCATCGTACCGCTTGTGAGCAGCCTTCCACGCCTTCCTCAAATGAGGAGCCTGGTCCAGCTTTGACTCCTGCAACTTCTCGGTAGATAGGTTATGCCAGATGCCGATCGAAACAAGCGGTGCGCACTCCTTTCTGACGATTGCGCAGTCCAGGCTCTGGAACGCATGAATCAGGAAACATAGGAGCTGGGTTCTGAGGGTGACGGAGAGTGTTCGGTCGAGCATCATGGAAAGGAGTCGGCGGAACAGGGACGAAAAATCAGCCGGTCTATCTTCGAAGAGTCCTGGTCAAGTCAGCAAGTCAACCCCTAGCAAACGCAATGTATACTGACCCCAGGTTTCCAGGTGTTCTCGTCTCTTCACGTTGGCGATGAGTGCGATCAGCAAAACATGGTAGTTGGACGCTTCCTCGGTGTATCCAGGCCACAAGTAGCTACAGCGAAAGCGCGTTAGCAATCAGACATCGCCCGATAGACTATGAAATGTGCGCACCTCTCCAATGTCTGCAGGCTCTCGAGCAGCAACAGGGACTTGTACTGGAAGCCCTCGCGCTCGAGCTGGTCCCAAATACTCTGTTTCAAGACATCGTTCTTGACCTTGGGCTTGGTCGGCTTCTTCGACGGCTTCAGCCAGTTCTTTCGCGCGACTTGAACGAACTGGTGCTCCTCCTCTTCGACCTCGGCCGGGGTTGGGCGTCCGTCGGCGGACTTCTTCTTCGTCGGTTCAACCTTCTTCTGGGCCTTCGCAGCACCGCTGCCTTTGAGCCGCTTCACGTTAGGCATTGTCGGAAGAATCCTGTCGCGTCATGAGCTGTCGGTGGTCTTCGGGCAATGAATTCGTGGCTGGGGCAGCACCAGCGGTCGTGATGGAAGCTTGGAGCTGAAGCTGGGATTTCTCGGTTCTGGATGTGACGCTTCTTCATGCAACTCGGAGCCACCTCCAAAATTTCAGCCTCGCAGGGACCCACGCGTCTAGCCGGGTCCGCCAAGCCACATGCAAAGTATCCCTGTCGCGTGTGTACTTTTAGCCGCTCAAAAATTATGTCACTCAGTTGGTACCAAAGCAAACGCGAGACCTCGCTTTGTGGTTCGCTCACACCCTCAGCCTTCCCTTGTCCGAATATCTCCAGGTCGACAACCCAGCAGCGGCTCTCCAGCGACCCAGCACCAACAATCCAACCCACCTCTACGAATCCTCCCAAGAGCCTCATTCACCATCAACTCGATAGATCGCGAGAATTCCATCTACCTGTAGCGCATCCTTTGCGCGTAAACGCCTGCCAAGGACGGCGCCGGAGAACACCTAGTCCCCCATAACGCTGCGTTGTTCGATCACAATGCCGGCGCTGGACATGGATAATCCGGGTGTCCCAGCCGTCGCAACCTCAGTGTCGCTACTCGAGGAGCTTCTAGGGCAGGCAGAGAAAGTGAAACAAGCGTCCACCATCGAACCAGCCCTCAATAAGTCCGACTTTGACGACATCCCTGGTCGGGTATCTCAGGTCGCGGCCATCCTCACTCAAACAGAGCATGGCGAGGCTACCAGCAGCCAGATCAAAGCGCGTCAGTACGCCATGATCGAGACAGCCTCCCGTGAGATTCTCAGCAACCTTATTGTGAGCTTCGCCATCCTCTCCGAAGCTTGCGCGCCAGTGCGCTGACCAACACAGGCGACAACGACGATCGAATCCCCCGAGTTCGTCAAGGTCTGGAACCTCCTTGACATCCTCTGCATCCTCTCTGACGACGGACAATGCGACCCTGCGCTGTTGATTTGGCTTGCCGAGGAGCTACTGGACAGCCAAACCATAGCGGGATGTCGCAAAATCTTCGACTTCCTCGAATCACGGCGAGAACGAATCACGGCAAACCTCAAAGGAAAGCAACTCAGTATTCTACGAACTTGCAACGAACTACTGCGCCGCCTGTCCCGTGCGGAAGACACAGAGTTCTGCGGCCGCGTCTTCATCTTCATGTTCCAGAGCTTCCCACTCGGCGACAAGAGCTCCGTGAACCTCCGGGGCGAGTATCATGTCGAGAATGTCACCACATATGAGACAACCCCTGCCGATTCCGACACGAAAATGGACGTGGATGCACCTCCCTTGGGTCCCAGGGAGCAGATCGAGGCAAGGTTGACGTCCAAGGCTAATGAAACCAAGAATTCCGACAAACCCCTTGACCCTGATGCCCTGTATCCCCTGTTCTGGTCACTCCAGGAAAGCTTCAGTCAACCCAAGAGACTCTTCGAGACACCTCATCTCACGGCTTTTAAGGAAAGCCTTGGCGCCACAATGAAAGTTTTCAACACGACTCACCACGAGCGAGGGTCACGGAAGTCAGCTGAAGACTCCAGGCGAGGCCTGAAACGCAAGAGAGAAGGCGGCGGAGACGACGACACTGCCAATGCCTTCAATCCAAAATATCTAACTAGTAAGGATCTCTTTGAACTAGAGGTAAGCCTTTTCGCGTGGTGATTGGCATACAGTAGTACTTACAATCGGCTATAGATGAGCGACTCGTCCTTCCGACGCCACATCTTAGTACAAGCTCTCATCATCATCGATTTTCTTCTTTCCCTGTCCGCGCAAGCGCGAGAAAAGCTCTCCGCAGCTGCTTCCACAAACAAGGCAGTTATGTACGTTGACCAGGTTCTCACCGAAGAAGATGTAAGTCTAGGAATCCCTCTACCTCGCCATGCAGTCTAGCTAACTTCCCCAAGACAAAATGGGCCAACGAAATGAAGAGCACAATAGCGGATTACCTACGGCAAGGGCCTGATGGGCCATACTTTTATCGAATGGTGGAGACGGTGCTGGCTAGAGACAAGAACTGGGTTCGCTGGAAGATTGAAGGTTGCCACCCGATCAAACGTGATCCCGTCTCTCCGCCGATCTTCGTGGAGGCCAGGGGCACTGTTCAGCGTACGGCAACGAGCAAGCGTCTCAGGCCTGTGCCCATGGGAGCCGTACCCCTCGATTTTCTGCAAGACGAGGATGAGGAGACGGCCATGGAGCGGCTTAAGTCCGATGAGCGGTGCAGGATCCCCGACCTCGACAGCTTCAAGCGGAAGATTGCAGATGACGACTTTGAAATCGACATGTCCACCAACGACCAGGCAAAGGCAGCCGCCATCGCAGGAAAGGCTAGCAAGAGCTGGAGGGCTCTGCGCATTGCCGCCCGGACAAAGCTCGCCGCGTTTGACAAGATTGACGATCCCAAGAAGATCGATATCGTTTTTGAGGAGCTCGCCGAGGGCGACGACGGTGACGACGCCGCCGAGCCCGCCGCTAGTGAGGAAGATATGCCCACTGACCGCGAGCCCATCATCATCTCAGGGCCAGTGGCAGCGGGCAAGTCAGCCTTGGTCGAGAAGCTGATGGAGGATCACAAGGGCGTCTTCGCCACCGTGGTGCGGCACACCACAAGAGAGCCGCTCGACGGAGAGGTCAAGGGCAAGACCTTCCACTTTGTCAAAGCCCAGGAGTTCAACCAGCTGCGCGACGGCGACCGCCTCATCGAGTCTGGCACTCGTGACAAAGTGGACTACGGAACCAGCGCCAAAGCCATTGAAGCCGTGACCGAGGCGGGCAAGGTCCCTATCATCGAGCTTGATCTCGAGGTAAGCAAATCATGTCTTCTTTCTTGCTATGCCATTATATTAACGAACACAACCCCCCCACCCTCCAGGCCACTCAATATGCCAAAGACATGGACTTCCAGGCACGATTCATTCTTATCAAGCCCCCAACACCCGAAGCCCTCCGGGAGCGCCTCAAGTCGTCCGGCAAGGATGAGGCCGCCGTTGAAGCAATTCTCAAGAGCCTCGCCAACGATCTCGACGAATCCAAGATCGCCGAGCTATTCAACACGACTATCATCAATGACAGCCTGGACGAAGCGGCCAAGGCTCTTGGATCCTTCATCTTTGGCAAGTCAGAGGGTGGAGATCAAACAAACGGTGAAGGTGACGCGACTGAGGATACAGTCATGGAGGCTGGCGACGAGGGCGCGACGGATAACGAGGGAAACACTACGAAAGAGCCCAAGGACGCCACGATGCCCGATGCAGAAGCATCGTGAGATTGGAATTCGGGGTTGCGAAATGTATCTGTATAACCTAGATAGTGGTGCGATGCTTGCCTGAAATAGTAATATGATACCCCAACGCAACCCATGACCCTACAGTCATCGACTGGACACGATTCACATTTTCTTTAATTGGGGTAGACAAAAGAAAGTCATGCTTCAGACGCAAGAGACTGTTGAGTAAAAAGGCAACATGATCAGAGTGGAATTGCAATCTCAATCTAAAAGAAACAAACTAAAGCACCAAGTCGACTGTTGAAATAGGCTAGGTATAGAAAAATTATGTTGCACACATGTTCCTTTACTAAGCCAGTCTTCCAAATGCAGTTCAAGGCATCAGACACGAAAGGTTCGCGGGGAGTGATGGGATTTTACTCCTCGTCAGACGACTCTTCCTCGGACTCAGCCTCGGCGAGCCAGGTGAGGAAGGGCTCAGCGGCCTTGCGGACCTTCTTGGAAGTGGAAATGTCCGTGTACTTCTTGCTGGCCTTGGAGCCCCACTTGGTGACGACCTCCTCGCTGATCAGATCGTGGTGGTAGTACAGTTGAAGGATCTTGACAATATGCTGGTACACCTCGGGATGAGCCTTGCCCAGGGAGCCAACGAGACGCTCGGTGCCTCCGAGTAGTGCCTTCTCATGACGGTCGGAAGTAACGAACTGCACTTCGTTAGCACATGTCGATTCACGGAAGCCTTTGGGGTGTTGACATACCTGCTTCAGCATACTAGCACGCTTGGGAATTTGGGTGGCAATGTTCTCGTTGAAAATGGTTTGGACAAGAACAAGAACACTGCGGTGCTTGCCCTCAATGCCCAACTCCTTGGCTTTGACAAAGATGTCAATGGATGACAACTCATCAACATCACCCAGGTCATCAATCTGCTCCTGGATCCAGTTGCCGAGATCGTCATAGACGGTGTTGCCGCTACCATCACCCTCCTCGTCTTCATCATCGCCCATGTTCAGCTTCTGCTTGAACTCGCCGGGAAGCGACGCCTGACGAGCCTTGACAGCGGCCTCACTCATATCGACGGCCCACTCGTGGTCCTTGACCTCGTCTTCCTCATCAACCTCGGGAGCCTCAGCTTGCATCTTCTGGAACTCGTCATCGCTATCAGCGTCGGCATTGTCGCCATTCTCGTTGGAGCCATTCTCGGACACTTCATCGCTTCCGTTGCCATTCTCCTTGGTACCGTTGCCGTTCTGCTTGGCCTTTCGGGCAGCCTTACGCTCGGCCTTGTCCTTCTTGCCCTTCTTAGGCTGGTTCTTGAGAATGAAGCCACTCAGCTTGAGACGAATGTCGACATCACTGCGCTGACCACAAGCCTTGCAATCAAGCAGGATGCGATCGTCCTTAATGTGAACGTCGGTCTCGGGGTTCTTGCACTTTTTGCAGAGAACAAACTTGTTGATGAAGCCATCCAGGTGGTCTTGGAGCTTGGCAGCGTCGTGGGCACCGTTGATGATCCAACGGTCGTCCTTGGGATCAATGTTTGTCTGGGCGCCGAGCTCGAAACCAAAGTACTTGATGACATAGGCACCAGGACGGGCAAGAGATTGAGCAACACTGCTCAAGTTGACGACGACAGTCTTGATACCGTTTCCTTTGCCTTCAATCTTAGTCTGGATGCGCTCCATCTTGTAGCGATAGAAGGCATCGCTGACATCGCGGCGAACGTTGACGAGAGCCATGTTGACGGTATTAAGAGGTTTATTGTATGGGATAATGCGAGGGGCGAGGCTGATGCTTGATGGGCTCTTACGGT
Source organism: Dactylonectria estremocensis (assembly GCA_020744375.1). Classification (NCBI taxonomy): domain Eukaryota; kingdom Fungi; phylum Ascomycota; class Sordariomycetes; order Hypocreales; family Nectriaceae; genus Dactylonectria; species Dactylonectria estremocensis. The sequence goes on along the minus strand of JAGMUU010000002.1, from coordinate 2,134,094 downwards.
GACGAAAGCGTCATCAAGAGAGTTGAAGCGACGGGAGCTGGAGGGCGGTCGAGCGGCGAAGGGGAATCACTGCTCAAGAGGACTTTTGGTTGACATGTGGCACACCGGATGAAATTCTGAATGCTGGAGGTCAGGCATTAACGACTCTGTGCTCTGGGCTTCAGCCGTCAGAGATGTCAGGACTACAAGGCTTTCGCGGTATGCGAAATAACTGCAGCTTGAAGAGGTGTCTGGAGACGGAAAGTTGGTCGTGCTGATACATAAACAGCAGTGTGCCTTAACTGATTTAAGTGTCAGATGTGCCGATTCCGTGATGGAAAGGTATGCGACGAAGGTCGACGGAAAAAGGGGACTGGCAAAAGCGGGAATGCGTCCAAGCCAACAAAGTAAGTGGTGGTGCAAGTGGGAAGGCAAAGAGCCGGAGTAGAACGGGGAGGTAACGATGCGCGCTGCGACCAACAAGGAGTCAACAGGCAAGATTGGGAGCGAAATGCGCGAGGCGCGAGACAGGCGGTTGAAGACGAGTGGTATTCACGGTCTCTGGCGGAAGTGCAGAGTGTTGGTGTGAGGAGGAAAGATCAGAGAGGGAAGACGAAAAGAGAGAGGAGAATGAGGGGCGAACGTTAGGGCCGGACGGGGTTTTGGGCAGAGAGATTCCAGAAAGAAATGGGGCTGGCGGCAAAAAAAAAAAAAAGGCAACGGCACCAGCCCACTCGCTGCGCCTGCCGCACCATCACATTCACAATCCAAGGGCAGGAAGCCAGGAGCACACAATAGACAAACCGGCAGGTGCGTTCTACGAACGTAGAAGTAACTGCAGTACAAGCCTGAGGTAAGGGGGAGGCAGGTTCTCGTCATCCATCCTGCCAATGAGAATAAGGCGGGTAATACCTATTTGCACCGGTCAAGGCCACACAAGAAAAGTACCGGCCCTGACTGAACGCTCACCCTCCCACGTTTGGGGGTTCGGACAAGGCAATTGGATGCTGTCGCCAACTGAGCCGCCACTGTGAAAAGTCAGTGACGCTGTTGCATACCTAGAGCAAGGTGCAGCATGTACAGCGGCCCCTTGCGCTGCAACCTCGAACACAAAGCAGAGGCGCATCCCTTCCAGACCCCCGGACAAGCTGCGATCGTTTGGGGACGAGTCCAGCCACAGCGGGCCAGCGATGGCCATTAGGGGCATCCGGAGGCACCATCGCGGATCCACGGGGGGTCCAAATCGTTAGGGCTCCCTGACTCTCAATGGATCATGGGGCCCAGGTCCCTTTGGAAAAGTCAAAGAGGGGTTTAATGGGGCTTCAGCACGACATTTGTCCCATTCTTCATTATTTCCTCCCTGAGGGTTGCATCCATCCCCACAGTCTGCGGTCCGCAGTGCAGAGCCGAGACCGGTGTGTCCGGGCGTCCCAACTTCAGGCTGACTGTCACATCGGCGTCTCATCTCGCCCAGAATCTGACCATTTATCACTTTGCACGCTGCCAGGTTGAGGCCATCCACCGGTAGGCAAGTTGCAGGCCTACAATTATCACGGGTTCTCAAAGGCAGTCAGATGCACAACTGATCAGCCAATCAGTCATCGCCAGCAAACATCTGTGTGCTGCCACATCATCTCGTCCCAGGGCAGGCTGAAATGCATCTCTCCTCGCAGAGTTTCGGGGCTGCCCAGAGCCGCAGACAGCTTCACTTTGTTGCCCGGGTGCAGCAATATTTGCCAGGCCGGTTTTCACTTATGCAGAGGCAATGCAACATGGCCGTTCAAATTACGGAACTCTAACCATCTAGCAGCATGGTTTGTCAATGCTCCCAGCGACCCGCAGGAACCATTCGCATGTCTACCAAGTCGAGGCAGCACACAACATAGACCAATAGGGTTTGAGCAGCCTGTGGCAACTGAATGCGGAAGGGATATCGATGCATTGCTACTTAGGTAGTAAGAGACAATTTGAACCCCTGTGATTTAGTTGTTAATAACCAACCCCTCGTCTGTATGCTCGCAATACACTTGCCTTGTCTGTCTCCCTCTCCCTCTCCCTCAACCCAGATTTTAGTCGCCCATTCCGTTGCCATGACAGATGATCTCCCCGATATTGCAACCCCCGAGAACATGAAAATGATTCGCGGCTCAGTCTCGATCTACATTTAGAACTTCCCATCCGAGTTAAAGCATGTTTATAGTGCCCGGTGATGAAGCCGGGGTTGCGGGCATAAAGGTCGGAACGGGTAGCCACTGAAACGGCGATATTGACCGGGGACAGAATCAACCCTCATCACCTCAAACGACACTCTTCGATAAGTGAGCAAGATCTTTCCAAGGTGCAGCTGTATCAATCTTCTGCCCTCATCGTCATTCACATATGTTAATTAACTCAATGCCCTTAGCCAAGACAAATGAGGTTCCTAACGACAGTTAACGCCAACTCGTCTGTCTCTACTTGTCGATGGCTTTGATAGTCAACCGCCTAAGGGGTATAGAATGACCCGTTTCGGAGATTCCAGTACCGCAGTAGGGACTTTGTTTTCACAAACTATCACCTAGTAGGATGTCCTGAATCACACATTAGGGAGCAGCGATGCCTCACTGAATTCGGTCAGTCATCCGAGGCATCTAACCACCAGGAGAACTAGTGTTGTCTAAGTCGTTCTAGACATCAGAGCTGCCATTGAAAAGCATGAGTATAGTTCCAGAACCAATCTCTTCTTTGGGCCGCGCTCTGTTCGAGGGTACTCGAGTTCGGAACCCATCAAACGCGCATGGGCAGAAACCGGTGGATCACGCACGGTTCTGACTAGGAAAACTACAACGGTGAGGATCACCAGGCGAGAAGTTCTTCCCAATCAACGCACCACTTACAAGACATGCTTTCATGTATGAGAACACCCCCACGCCATCACCTTGGATTTCCACCTCGATACACTTGGTCACCAAAGATGATTAATCATCTCAAACATGAGATGAGAATGGCCAAAAAAAACATACAACAGTGAGGATTCCCCGGTCGTCACCGACCCGAGTACTAATTCACCGCTTCTCAGCTTGACTAAGGGAGAGCGGACGGGATCCCGTATTTTCTAAGAGCTATGGTCGTATGTGCTGGTTGTGAAGCAAACGAAGTACAATACGGGATGCATTAGCTGACGAAATCATGTTGAGTACCTTCACCACCTGGGTTTCTGCCAACTCCGTGCGCGAGGTCGAGATATCTAGGCTAGCTGACGGGTCCAGAAGGGCTCCCATATACAAGTTAGAAATTTTCGCAAAGCCGGCTTGGTCCTCCTCGTCTCCCAAAGTATCGGTAGAAAGAAACAAAATTCAAGCCAGGGGTATAGGAATAGAGGATTAAGCGTACAACAGGTCTACCTCTTGTGTCTCTCACTCGCCTCCCTAACTCTTATAGGGTCTCCCAGAGAAAGGCATTATGGAGGGAAAGGACACCATCTTGACATCTATCCCTCCTGACAAAGCGGAAACGGCTTCAATTGTAGAGAGAAGTTTGAGTACCGGAAAGATTATCGCGTGCCTCCATGACTTGGTCTCATGGATGATGACGCCCGAACAGTCGCTTAGCTTTGTGATTAGAACGGGAAGCGTGTCGAAGAGTTCGACGACTTCTGTGATGTTCCATGCAAAGTAGTGGGAGCTCTCACCAGTCGTCGCACTCCCTCGAGAAGCTTACGGGCCATATATGATGCTTTCTATAAGCATAGAGCAATGGGGAGAGAAGTGATGTCAGTGACAGGTGTCGCCTGAGGCCCGACAATCTGCTCTGGTGCGCTGTGTACACGAGCCCCTGAATTTGCTGTTGCATAGCCCAAACCGTGCTCCTTGCTGCTAGTCAAGTTTTTGACGATATCATTTCCTTGTAAGCAACCCCAAATGCCCCGGTGTAGATTGGCAGGTTGAAAATCCTTACAATGGGAGTGTCGATTCGACTTTAGGAGGAGTTGACTCCAGCGCGTAGCAGTTGACCAAATAACGACGAAATGTCACACTCACTTTTCGAAGAGGTAAAGGGGAATTTGATGGTTCAATAATCATATCGACGAGCATTTTGTTGTCCAATGATGTCAGGGCGCGAGAAAAGCCAGCCAACAAATGTCGCAAAGCATGCAGCTACACGACAATTATTTGCAATTGCACTAGGCACTCATGCAAGCAGACATGCATTAGACGCCACAAACAACCCATCGTGAACTCTTTCCAAAGTATAAGCGTAGGTGTGCTATCGAATATTCATATGAGTAAAAAAGTCTTCAGATGGAGGCCTGGAGCGCCCAGACCCGTGTAAACCAGTGGCCCGTCTCATTCCCTTGATCCCTACGCCTTGTCGGCAAGATCAGTATCCTCGAGCGCTACAAACTTGAGCAAGCACCTTTTACCCAGTGGTCGCGACGAAATGAGTTGATCCGACATGGCCATGGACTCAATCTCCATGGAAGCATCTGGCTCTGTACTGTACTGTGAATAGACATCCCGTAGCAGGGTCTTCATTTCGATAAGAGCAAGACTGTAGCGAGTTAGCTTATTATTTTCTTGTTTTCGCAGATGTGCAATTGTGTTGAAGGGGTCCCAAGGAACGTACTGCTTTCCAACACATCCTCTCCCTCCGCTGGAAAATGCAAACTGGAGACGTCTCCTCTCAGAATCCCCCTCGATATCTAGCCATCGGTCAGGGGAGAAAGTGTCCGGGTCGGGGAAAACATCGTCGTTAATGCGGTGGAGTGAGAATGCTTGGCAGCTGACCACTGTCCTCTCTGGCAACGAATAGCCGTCAATGGCACGACCTCCCTGGGGCACATATCGTGGAAGCGACATGGGGATAGCCGGGAAACATCGAAGTCCCTCGTTCAGTACTGCATCCAAGAAGGGCAGTTCGTCAAATGGTAGGTCTAGCTTGGCCCGCAACTCCTCTTGTAATCGAGTCTGATACTTTTTCGACCTTGGCTGCGACAGTTCCCACATGAGAAAGCACAGGACATCGCCAGTTGTGTCAATACCGGCAGCCATGTGGTCCAAACACTCAGCAGCCATGTCCACTGTGTCAAGCACGCTGTTCTTCTCCTTGAGGCGACTTAGCACGGTAAAGTCTGCTACTTGATCTTCCTTGGCAGTTTCCAAGACATAGTTATCGGCCAAGGGTGTCTGTCGAGGCTTCGCAAGGAAGGATAACATCTTGGATGCAAGTCGGTGCAGAGTTGGGCTATAATGTAGCACTAGACGGTCTGTGGTTATGAATCAGCTGTAGCTCCGTGTCGGTGTGTTTACTCTACATACTCTGAAGACTGTCGTCGGCAGCCACCTGGTGCATCATTTCCTCGTCCTCTTTCTTTTGGAGGCAATCGGTGCCGTACGGATGGAACAATTGGTGGGTAACACAGTCACATGCGTACGAGTGGAGAGCTGTTGCAATCAGTATTTGGACAACCTAGCTCAACACGGCTGTGAACAAACCCATCTATACTTCAGGTTAGCCACATGTTAATTGCGAATAAATGAATTTCATTCTTACAAAAACATCAGTTGTACTATCAGGGGCCGTGGCACAGCGCTGGACGAATCGCCGAGAGCGCTCTTGTACCCCCGCAACAGGAACTGCTCGCATGACGTTAGTATTAGCATAGCGATCGCCAATCATCCTCTTCCTCTTCGCGTGCTAGAGCTCGGGTTAGATCGATTGCAGGCAGAAGAGGCAGCTGAGAGACTCACGTCGGCTTTGTTCAGCGTGGAGAACATTGTTCTATGTTTCAAGTCAGCATGATGCCCGGACAGCTTGTTCGTCAGGCGTAACGTACTTTCTGCCATAGACCTCGAAGAGGTTGTAGAACTCCGTTTTGTCATATCCACTTCCACCCGAGCCGTAGATTTCTTTAAGAGCAGCTGCCGAGGTGAAGGACACCTCGTTGGGGGCAACTCGGACGACAGGGCCGTAAGCCTGATGTAGATGGTGTACATACATGGTCCGGTTGGCGTTGAGTTCGTGCCATTTCAGGACCAGTGAGGTGAAGTTGGAGACTACCGGTCCGGGGACCTTGAAGAAGGGTGAGGCAAGACGGGTGACAATGTGAACAAGGAGCAGCAGAGCAGCGGCGCTCGCAAGCACGACGGGAGACAGAAGCAACATGGTGATGCTTCTCGACCAGGAGAATATGTCGGCGTGAGTGGTCACGGGTGCGCTGACGGTAGGACGCAGATGGAAGACAACAGGCGATGACTATGAGAGAAATACTAGATATAAAGCAAGTGAGGGACCGGTAGCTCTTCTTATCAGTGCCGGGTGACTTGACAGCGCTATCGTGGTTCCGAGTCCGGGGCGGACAATAGTGGGGAGCTACCGAGTGCCGATTAGAGGGGAATCCTCGCTTCACTCATCAACCTAGCAAAAGCGGCTGCCAGAAGCGTGCCCACCTGGGATGCATGTATTACGTGGTAAACTGCTATCAGCGGTGCGGAATTGACAGTGCCTGTTTCCTTTGACTAATTACGTAGTGCTTTGTTCCCTTTGGTGGTGCAGGCCCCGGCCTGTCGGGCTTGATGCTCTCTCCACCCCCGCAACCCGATTCAGTAGGTCTAGGAGATGGTAAGGGACAGGCCAAGCGAGACTCACCCTTGGCCAACCATTTCGTTCTTATTTGCAAATTGATAAGACTAGTCTCAACCACGGAAGCACTTCTTTTATCATTAACCGCCATGAGCCGGTTTCCCTCGCTGCTCCTGCTGCTTCGCGGGGAAACTCATGGATTCCCAAGCTATCGCCCATCTTCGGCACATGCGGGACGGTAACTCGACAAAGCCAACTGCATACTGTACATGAATTGATAACGCCTGAATGCTCCATCTCTCTCCGTACCTAGGTTTCCTACTGGTGGACTGATGGTCATATCATTGCAACTGAATGAAGAGTGCAGACTCACATCCACAGCTCACAAATCCTGCTTGCCGTTGTTACTGTCACCACTCTTGCTTCCTCCTCCAAACATGCTGGCGATCCATGACGCGCCGGGAATCTCAAACTTGGCCGCAGGCGGATACTCTTTGCCATTGATCTTGGTCCTCGGCCCGCAGGTACACCACTGGCTCTCCGGAACACCCGCAAGGGCTTGGGGGATGTGGCTGCCGCAACCGCGCCACGTCCTCTTCGCTAAATGCACCCATATGAGTATCACTGTTTCGGCCTCGCGATACCATAATCAGTCATGACTTACAACAGGTTGAGCAGGTAGCTCCAAAGCACATGGTGGCGATGAATATGAACGACTTTGACAACGAAAGTGGTTGCTCACGATGGATTGCAGGCGATGTATGGTGATCAGTGATGCAGTGAGATGCTTCTTTAGGTAAAGTGTGAGACAAAGTTGAAGGTCGAGGATGCAAGTGTCGTTACAAACTCGTTAAATACTACAGTGTTTTCCTTCGCCAATACACGACGCCTTGGATTGAATGTGTTCCCCGATCTGTGTAGAGTATTCGCCGATGGATTAGAAACCAGCGAGGCCAGGTCCCCGATGGTCGCCGACGAAGCTACCCTAGACCTACCGAAGAAGAAATAGCGGCAGGCCTCCACTAACAGTGCCGTACGTCAATACTGGTTGTTGGCAAGACGATGCATCTTCTGGAATAATCAACTCAGGATAAGTGAATTTGTAGTTAAGCTTGAGATAATCCCTACCTTTGAAAAATGTCTCCAAGTGTGGTGGGCAGTGGTGAGGATGATCTTTCCACATTGAGCGCCTTACCCCGCCAAACCTTGACCAAGCAGAGTATTTCGGGACATCGACTGCAGAGCTGACGGAACAATAAACTCACCTGTGAGCACTTCACGATACACACTCCCGTCGAGGGTTGCACTCCTGTACGCACCTAGTCAACGGGTACACACCTTCCAAATTGTCAATGTGTACTACATACACTGTATTTCAGCCCGCCGAACCACGCTCTTGGTCCCCTACCTAGGGAGATACGAAACCTTGTCTATATCCGCGAATTTCCATATCCATCCATGGCCATGGCTACACGCTTCATCCGATGTCTTCGCGCAACCTAAACGAAGTCCACTCCCTCAACAGGGAAAGCAAAGGGCCCATTTCGGATTCTTTATTGTTCATCTTCCTGACACGGCAAGCCATCCAGCCGTGGTCGTCTCGTATCACACAACTGATTGGCCACCTAATAGAATTGCCAAGGTCCGGGCTTCGAGAGCTGAACGGCACGCCACCTGGGCCACCCCTGTCTGACAGAAAGCTTACAATAGTATTTGCTATTCATAGCATCAATCGCCAGCCAACATCTTTCATAGGCCGTGTGTCATCCAGGCTTGCTGTACCGACCATTCACCACGCCTGACGGCAAGTTTCGTGGCGTGTCACGGCAACGTTGGTTTAGATTGCATTGCATGGCATGGCACAGTTACACAGATGACAGATTAATATGGACCCCGAGTCTGAGGGAATGGAGGAGAAGGAGGGAAAGTTATCTGCCTTGCTGTACCTTGTTGGCATCATCTCGATGGTTAAATCTCGATGGGTCAAATCTCGACAACATAGACACTCGGCGACAAGTCCCCGCTACCTAGCTACGGATAGGATCACATCCGTAATTGTGACACGGAGCAGGGAACGCAACAGCTGCGTGTTGCCGAGTCCACCATCGATCCATTTATCGGTCCATTTCCGCCTAATACATAGAGCCCGTCCCTCCTGGCCGTGCGTGGGAGTGTCTGCATCTACTGCAGAGTAGGGTTGGGACGGACTGGGATGGCATTCCCACAGCCGCACTCTTTGCCATTTTCGCCGACGCGACCCCTCTAAGCCCTCCCAGGCATTCGCTGGGCATTCGCTGGACCGTCCAAATCGAATCTCACAGACGTGCAGCCAGGCTTCCTACCTGCATCGTCCTTGCAGCGCTGCCGTCGCCGATAAATTTGCACTTTGCCAGCGAGCAGGTATCTGGCACACAAAGCCCGGCCCGATCTCACCATCCACCCCCTTGTTTTCTGCGTGGCAAAGGCAGGCTGACGTGCTCGTTGTGGTTATCGTGATTGTCGTGCTCATCGTGCTCATCGTGCTCTTCATCTCTCCCCGCACCCCGAAATTCGAGGCCAGAGAGACACGCTGCTTTCCGGCAAACTTCCCTCGCCAAGCCCCAAACCGATACCGAGATCAAGTCGTCTGCCCCAACAAGCTAGGATTTCTAGCTAGGGCCTTCGTACTCCGTAGTCGAGGTACTATTGACAGTGCCGGGATCCAATTCGAGGTGGGAGAGCAGCCCTGCTCGAGCACAGCCCCGTTCGAGAACGCCGCCACCCCATATTTGCTCCACGTCTAGCATGCAGCTGAAAAGGTGCTGACTGTGATGTGGCCGGCCGCCTGAAGAGCACCGGGATGAACTATCCTCACATGAGAGGGGGAGAGAGAAAAACTCACGCTCGCAGCTGGCTTGAAATATTGTCAGCCCTCTCAAAGTACAGTTTACTGCCTACAGGAGTAGTTGACGCTAAGACGATGGCTCAGGGACCCGCCTTAGCCGGCCCCCTTCACCGGCTGATGGTGCCCGCTGAACCCTCAGTTGTAGGCGTCTTCGCCGAACAGGGAATTGCCATGTTAGCCTTGCACCTTGTCGCTGTGATATGTGAGGCGAATTGGAGCGAGGGGGGTTATTAGCGTCCTATACCTACAGGTCTCGGTTCTAATTACAGGCCACCTCACGACCTTTACAACATTCGTAACTGTATTGTGTATGTATGGGGGAGTTGGTGAAATCGCACTGATTGGGTGTATCTGCGGCGAACCAAGGAGGGGCAGCTCCCATCCGTCCCAGCACCGCCGCTTTTAGCTGTGGTTGCAACTACTACACAATTTGACCTCCTCCATGGGATTATCAGCATGAGGTCTTGTAATCCTCGTTGCCAGCACATGCATGTTGTAATTCGTGCATGCGTGCCGGATAAAAATGCAACCCTGCCATATCTGCATGTATGATATGTAAAGGCATATGATAACAAGATCATCTTCCTGGAAACCAGTTTTTACTTGGCTCGCCAAGCAATGACCATTGGCTTAGCGTGTGCCATTTCGAAGCGACCTGAGGCGGAGCATGGGGGACAGATAGTGAACCTTGTTTGGGGTAGCATTCTCGTCATTTCTCAAACATAGAGATGGTGATCATTATGTTGAAACATTTTTTTCGTGGTTATTTCCGGTTGTGGTTATCACAGGTCCTGTCTAGGTTGGCTCCCCACTTGGTGAACCCTTTAGGAGTCATGAACCAATTCATTCACAGCCATCCCGGATCTGGTCACATTTGGCATCAGTGCATTGTTCAACCTTGATGCGGTCGGGAACTACAGGATGACGAAGTTTCAAGGTAGGCTGAGTCGGTGAATGAGTTTGTTTGTCAATGGGATTTATCAATTTTTGTTCTTCAACCTATATACTAGGTAGATGCGGGATATCAAGAAGGCGGCTCACGGGTCCATTGGTCACCGTTGACTAAAGCGGCATCCGAACTAAGCCTCACCATGCCGAGTTCCCTGACACCTGCAGTTGGACACCTGAGCAGGTCTGTCCGAGTCCTGGATGTAGGTAGTACTTCGTACTTTGTACTTCGGGGGCTTCGGGCACAGTTAGTACAGCGCCAGGTCCGAGCAGGTTGTCCCCCCCCGGTCCGCCAGTCTGGAGCCAGGCACGCACGCCAGCCCAGGGTGCCGCCATGGGGAAGGAGGTGTCGACGTCAGCGCAGTACGTAGGTACAACGCCCCTCTACTACAGCCTACGGGGCGACAACGCCTCATCTTCAGGAGCTTCCAGCGGGTTCAAGGTTGTCTGTACCGAATCTCAGGGCCGGGCCACTGCACGCGCCAACATCCAACAGCGGGTTACACGCCCGAAGAGACCTAGAGACGGCCCAAGCAAGCAGACCGGCCTCGTGTCCGCGCAGCCATCCAGTTCCGCCAACAGCTCGCCGTCGGCCGTCCGATACTCAGACTTTCTCTTCACTCTCTTCCTCCCTCACGTCCGTTCCGTTCCCCGCGAAGCCCATAACCCCCCGAGCGCTTCCTAGGTCTCTCGTCACCGTCAATCGCCGCCAATCCGACGTTCGAGGATGGCCGCTTTCGGTCGCCTCGGCAGGCACAGCAACCGGTCCCAGCACGCCCTCGAGCCACAGTCGTCGAGCGGAAGCGCTGGGAGGACGGGCGCGACAGCGACTGAGCAGCAGCAGCAGCAGCAACAGCGTCAGCAGCAGCAGCAGCATCAGCAGCAGCAGCAGCAGCAGCAGCAGCAGCAGCAACAGCAGCAACAGCAGCAGCAGCATCAGCGCCAGCTTAGCCAGAACAACCAGGTTCTGCTGGACGAGGCCGACTCAGCCGCCCACAACGCCAGCGCCAACGCCAGCGTGCACGCCCATGCCCACCCAGCAGCAACCCCCCATTCAGCCTTGTCCTCGTCTCACAACACCGCCTTCAGCTCTAGCGAGTCGTTTGATTCACGACCACCGCCTCCTCACCATCTGCAACAGCAACACTCGCAACATTTGCAGCAGCATTCGCAACAGAGCCTGCTTCACCAGCACCACCCGTCGCAGCAACCGCAGCCGCAGACCCAGCAGCAGCCCCCGCCGCTGTCGTCGTCCCCCTCGTCAGCCGGTGCCGCCCCTCCCCCGCCGCGCCTATACAACTCACCGTCGGCCGCCAGCAGCACCACGGCTGCCATTAACAACCCCCCTCCGTTGCAGCAGAGCCCGAATACCAGCCATCAAGGCGTCGGTTCCTCTCCCATCTTCGACGGTCACCCGCCCCGTCACGATTTTGTCGACCAAGCTGTCCTAGGCCGTTCCCAGAGCATTCGCTACAGCACGCACCTCCCGCAGCAACCCAACCTGCCTTACGGCATCGCCACCTCCTCGGTCGACGATCTTAACAGTGCCGCAAGCTACGGCCGCAGCCACGGGCCCGGCCCTATTTCGTCTCAGCCGCAGCAGACCCAGCCGAGCCAGCAGCAAGCCCCCGAAAAGCGGTCGACCCGTAGTAGATTGATTAAGGGCATCTTCGGGTCCAGCCACAAGGGCGCCCACCCTGACCAGCATCAGCAACAGCAACAGCAACAGCAGCAGCAGCAGCAGCAGCAGCAGCAGCAGCAACAGCAACAGCAGCAGCCGCACCACAGTATCAGCACCGGCCACAGTCACAATCCTTCATACGACAACACCGGTGGCCTCGCTCGCCGACCGTCCAAGAGAGTGAGCAACCCACCGCCCTCCCTCAAGACCAGCTTCTCGCACCTCACCCACGGCCGCGCTTCCTCTTCCTCCGCACCACGTTCTCAGCCTCAATCCCAGTCCCAATCCCAATCCCAATCCCAAGCCCAATCCCAGTCACACCCTCAGTCTCCATCCCAATCTCAATCTCAATCCCAACTCCAATCCCTCTCTCCCACACGCGGTCAACCCCAACCAGCCACGGCCACTGCTGCGGCCCAGGCACAAGCCCAGACCCCATTCCAAGCCCAAAACGCCCAACCCCAACCCCAACCCCAGAACCCCGGTCACGATTGGCAGCAGCCAACAGCCCGCGCTCACGCCTACGCTCAGAGTCAAGCCCAGGCTCACCCTCACACTCAGGCGGCCCCTTACCACACACAGCCCTCTCCCCTCCAAGGCCTCGGCGACATTGATGAAAACCACTCTGCACACGAATCTAACTCCCACTCCCCGTCGCAGAACTCCCGCCTCTCTCTACACAACACCATCCGCCACATCTCTGGCTCCGTCGACGTAGACCCGCAGCAGCAGCAGCAGCAGCAGCAGGCCCCGTACGACGATCCCGTTTACCATCAGCACCAGCAAGCCCCGCCTCAGCAGCATCCGCCTCCACCACAACCCCACGTCCAGGCGCACCCCCAGGACCAGCAACCATTGCAACCTCACATCGACTCGGCCGTATACGACCAACAACACTCGCCGCAGAACTCATCGCAGCAGGCTCTCGCATATTCCAATCCCCCGCCGCAACAGCAGCAGCAACCCCTCAGCTACCACCAGGAATCAAGGCTCGCAAACGCTCACCTTGGTCCCAGCTCACAGCCGCCGAATCCCGAGACCGTCTCCCAGTTCTCGCATGAGTCGCCTATCACCGACTCAGATCAACGTTCTGCCAACCTGCAGTCCGCCCAAACATCTCCTGCCGTAAACCACTCCCTCTACGTGCAGAACGACGGCTCAACCCTGAGCCTACCTCCCGTCCAGCAGATCACTCCACAGCCTCAGCAATCGGGCATGGCACCACCCCCCGGAGGTCCTCCGTCCTCTCGCCGTAACCCCGACACCGAAAACAAACCGCTCCGCACCCAAGTTGACGCACCCGGTGGCCCACCTCCCGCCTACCGCCACAGTAACGCGCCTCTGAACACGATGAACCCTTTGCCTCCCGTCCCCGGGTCGGTCCCCGGCCAACCCCCGGTTTACAGAGGCGAACGACCCCCTCAATTCGAAGGCCAGGCAATTGACCAGGGCCGTGATAGCCCCCAGCCTGCGTCCGCCGTACCTAGCGATGCCACCGAGGGCGACAAGTCATTCAAGGAATTGTGTACGTCTCCCACTGACCCCAAGTCAGGACCTCGATAGGTGTGCATTGCCTTTACTAACTGGTTGATAGTGACCAAGTACAAGAACGTGAAGCGTCTCTACTTTGATGGAAAATCACAGATCGAACTACTTAGTGGTCAGGTGGAGCAGCTCCAGAATGCTGTGGCCAACCAGCGCATGTCCCAGTCGCGAACAGCGCTCGATGATAGCGAGTACTCGACTCGCTTCAACCGACTCAACGGTGCCATCAACAACCTGTCCTTCAACATTCGCAAGGACTGGCGTTGCGTGCCGCAGTGGCTCGACAAGTACGTCAGTGCGGATGCCCTGAAGACAGGCAAGCAGGAGATGACGGCTGTGGGAAGAGCTGTCATCTCGCGATGGTTGGTGGAGGAGGTGTTCCACAAGTGCTTCCATCCCGGCCTGGACCCTCAGATGAGCCAAGATCTCAAGGAGATTGAGCTTGGCATTCGACACAACGCGTACACCATGAGCAGCCAGGAGGAGGTGAACGCCCACACGGACAAGGTTGTCAACTGGCGCATGACGACACTCGAAGGCCTTCACCGACAGGTCAACTCGCCAGGAAGCGCCGACAACCGTACCTTGTTTACTAACAAGGCGACAAGCAACCTCACCGCTTGTCTCTATCAGTTCCTCAACAGCCCGCCTCCAGCGGGTGTGGAGGGTAGCACTTCCATGATTGTGGAGCTCGCCGTCGGTATCGCCGCTAACCTTCCCTTGGAGAGTCGGGATGTTGCTATCACGTACCCGCTACCTGGAGACATTGTGCACCCGCATCTGATGGAGGTGGAGAAGACACCCCTGCCGGTTCTGGAGGCTCAGAAGGATGATGACGATGTGGACTCGGATGAGGAAGCTGACAAGGATAAGAACGGACGGAATGACAAGGGCAAGACTGGTACGTTTACATCTGTGATGAAGCCCGGCGCCATGGGGATTGAGATAAGCGACGTTTCGACGAGTGGAAGGGCGGATACTGACGTGGAATCAATTTCAGCGCTTCCCAAGGATCCGAGCAGAGTGCGATTTGCTGGGTTCTTTGCGCTGGAGGTACGAGGACGACAGGTATTGATGAAGGCACCGGTCTGGACCCTTTAGAGAGGGGGATTGTAGTGAACTTTAAGGAATGCGCACGAGAAGGAGAGCGATATGCGGCCTGGAGGTTACGGTCTTTGGAGTTGGGAGATTCCCGAGGGAAGATTTGCAGGCGGGCGTAGACAAGAGACGACGGAAAGGTTCGTACGGAGGAGCGGCGGTGGAAAGAGGAGAAGAGAAAGAAATATTCCCAGAGTCCCAGCCTCAACATGGCAACATGGCCTAATCTGGGGTGGATTGATGGATTGATGGTTTGATGGATGGGTGGATGGATGGATGAATGGATGGATGGATGTGATTATGAACAGTGGGCAAACGATGGATGACGACGAAGGATATACAATTTCTTTTATGCACCGACTGGATGGGATGATTAACTACGAGGCCAGATGAGCCTCGGTAGGCTTGTCATTTCTACATATACACATCCGATTTGGACCGTATCCAGTTGAATTGCGAACTGCCTGGTTCTCATGGGAACTAGGTGGGCTATTGTTACGTGGGGATATGATGAGGGTTATGAAACCAAAAACCCAAGGGTCATTTTGACCAAGTCGAGAGGATTGATTACCTGCATTACATACTACTCTTAATTGACGACTGACTAATGGAAGACGAACAAAAAGAAAGTCCAGCTCTCCACTTCCGGATTCCATCCCTCCTGGATTTGGGTATGTATGTAGACGCGCTATAGTACCTACCTATGTTATGACACAACGAGTATTATGGCATCATGTGTGGTGGTTCAGGCTCAGTTACCGAATCCGTCGACGACTCAGAATGAGTCGAACTCGACAGGGCAGACAGACCCACCGCAGCCACAGCGGGTAACACTGGCATTAGTCGTAGGCTCGCAGCTTGCAGCCTTGCACGCCAAGACACATGAGGGACTTGCAACTATGCGGGAACGAGGAGAGGCAGCTGGATAGAGATGGCGAGAAAGAGGAGTCATCCGGGAGAGGCAGACCAGAAATGGCCCCCCCAATGGTACCTGCACGGACATGAAGCGCGGGAGATGAGTGCTTAGAAAGAGTCATAATTGCTGGTGCGGGATGTGGCGATGCGATGCTCTGCGATGCTGAGTCACAGAGCCACCAGACAGATCCCACTGACCCCTAACTGCAGCGTCGATAGGCGGGGCCTACGAGCCACCCTGACGTCTTTCCCCCACTGGACTCTAGCCCGTAGGAGCTAAGCTTCAGTGGGAGTGGTCCCTGAAGGACGCCCTGAGGTGCAAGGCTTACAGCGCCCATCCAAGACGCAGACCACCATCTTGGGGGGGGGCAGCTCCATTACATAAAGGACGGTAAGAGGGGCACGAAAAAAAAAACTCCTACCTGATCCATCCCGCCTTTCAATTGCGACATTCCAACACACCGACATCATCCATAACCAAAGACTGCAGGCTCTGTACCGAAAAGAGCCTTTCTTTATCCCACCCGCACCCTTTTCAAAATTATAGTCACGACAACAACTACGACTTCAGCAACCATGGCGGTCCGCGCTCAGTTTGAGAACTCCAACGAGTACGTTTTGCCCCCCCGCGCACTCTCTCACAGCTTCCCCTCCCCCTCATTGTCTCGCGAGGTTGCGAGAACCCCGCCCCCGCTATTCGGCTGCCGACGTAGACGTTGCCTGGCTTCCCCTTGCTGGATTCGGATGGAGATGGGTTCGAGACAATGGCGTCGCAAAGAATTATCGATTTGCTAACATGCGCTGCTCTACAGGATTGGTGTCTTTGCCACCTTGACCAACTCATACGCTCTTGTTGCCCACGGCGCCAGCGAGAACTTCTACAGGTTAGTTTTGCTCCGAACTCCAAGCATCATCACCCGTGGCCGGCTTCAACCACTCTGTCCCAAATAGCTCGACTAACTATCATCGCCAAGCGTCTTTGAAGCTGAACTCCAAGACGTCGTCCCCACGGTCCGCACCACCATCGCCGGCACCCGCATCATCGGCCGCCTTACCGCCGGTAACCGCAAGGGCCTCCTCGTCCCCACGACTACCAGCGATCAGGAGCTGCAGCACCTGCGAAACTCACTCCCCGACGCGGTCCGCATCCAGCGCATCGAGGAGCGCCTGTCCGCTCTCGGCAACGTCATCGTCACCAACGACCACATTGCCCTCGTCCACCCGGATCTCGAGCGTGAGACTGAGGAGATCATCGCCGACGTGCTCGGCGTCGAAGTCTTCCGCCAGACCGTCGCCGACAACGTCCTCGTCGGCTCCTACATGAGCCTGTCCAACCAGGGCGGTCTTGTCCACCCCAAGACGTCCATCCAGGACCAGGACGAGCTGTCCTCGCTTCTCCAGGTTCCCCTTGTCGCTGGCTCCCTCAACCGCGGTTCCAACGTCGTTGGCGCCGGCATGGTCGTCAACGACTGGCTCGCCGTCACCGGTCTCGACACCACCGCTACCGAGCTCAGCGTCATTGAGAGCGTCTTCCGCCTCGGCGAGGGCCAGGGCCCCAGCAACATCAACACCAGCATGAAGGACACCATGGTCGAGAGCTTCTACTAAAATACCCACTTGGTATAAAGATGCAAAAGAAGCCTCAGACTCGGAACCCCCTCTCGCCGCTGGGCGCGGTGGGGCTCCAGGCGTCACCTTCTGCTTTCTTATTTTCTCTCTCGGTTGCTGCTTGGGAAGCCTTTGGTTTTATGTCACACGGGCCTGGTGTTGGGAACTTATTTGGTTTTAACTCTTGTTGACGGATGCTTATGATGATCGACGGACGAAATGATGTCGTCCTCATGACACAAAAAGAATAAGATGAATGGAGGGGCATATATGGGTGGAAGAGGGCTAAATTCTTTTATAGCCAATCGCCCCTTGCTAAGCTGGCTTTTATCATACTGACCATTCTTATCACCCTTTTTTTTTTTGGGAGGGGGGCAACCGGTTACTGCATGGAAGGCGTTGATCTTCTCTCGCCCAGTGTTTCTGGCTGGCTTGGGGAGGTGTAGAAAGAGGACAGACCTTGTACCATTGCTAAATACAACCGACTTGAATGCGAGGGTTAACGGCCCGCAACTCATCGTCTCGTTTCCTGGTTCCAGATTGTGATTTGCATTGAGTGATGAATCCACTTCCTCTAAGGATGTCACCTAGTGATGTCTCTCATGAACTTGCCCTTCGCAATTACCACTTGCGAACAGCCAATGTTGAGGAGCTGCTACAATTTACTTAACTGCGGGCTGCTGGTTACGGAGAGAAAACCTAAGAGGCTCTGATCTATGGGTCACAAGCTGGTTGCTGTTTTCCGGAAGGAGGTTCAGTGTTGCCCTGTGAGCTTCTATAGCTGACCTCAGCTTAGCCATGTCGGCTCTCCCCAGAGTTACGCATCTAAGTCCCTCCCGAAGCCTGGAGCCTCGGTATTGTTGAACGTGATTGTCAACGTCTCTAACCAAGCGGATGCATTCTGATGGTGTTCTGTTCAACTGTGGCCTCGAGGGCCAATGTCAGGTGGTGGGTCGAGTTCTCGGCTACGAGCTCCCACAAGACCTCGAGCGAATGTAGCTGAGAGAGATATCCTCAATGACACGGTCATCGCGAGCGTCTCTGATAGGGGAATGGAGAAGTTTACAAGACAAATTGGTTGAGAAGGAACAATTAATTCCAGGAAGACGAAGGCGAGTGGCTCTGGTTATAGAACAGACAGCGCCGTCTCCGACGGTGATTGCACGTAGCTTAAAGCAAGGAGCAAAGAGGAAGAACAAAGGCAACTAGACTATAATAGGCCGTTAAGATGGATGGTTGATGCGTTTTGGGCCCGTCTCAGCGATATCAACCTCGCAAGGCCCGCGTCTGATCCGGCGAGATATGACAGGTAAGGATAGGTTTTGCAGTGTTGAAGCTTGACAAGGAGACATAGGTCTTCGAATCTCCAACTCTGGCCAGTTTGATTCTGGTCGAACTTCTAGGCGAACCGGATCCAAGTTAGAAATAATTGGCTGAGAACCGCCTTAGCGCCCTATCTTGACGGTGATCGATTGGCCGTGAGTGATCTAGAACCCATCTTGAGTCTTACACTCATGAGTCTTACACCCTCGTAAAGGGTTGATTGGACGTGGTTTGTCAAGGTGGACACCACTACACCATTCTGCCATCAACGTCGCAAAATTCATTGTACCCCACGTCTCACCGCCTGCCATCTCGGGCCATGCAACACCACCCCGCCAAAAGGGCAGTGTCGCAATAGCTACAATGTCTAAATCTTCAGATCTGACCCTCAAAACACCATCAATACTGTACAATCTTCTCTTCTCCTAGACATCTCCGGAGAACCAATACTCGCAATGTCTTCGTCCGAACAACCACAGCACCTGGAGCCTTCCAAGCTTGGCACAAAGGAATAGTCCGTTCATCCCGTCACATCTGTCCTTCAACGCTCCCACCATGTCCACAGACTAACACGGAGCCCGACAGCTGGGACACGCTCTACACTCGCGAAATCTCCAACCACGCGGCAGATCCTTCCGACATCGGCACGGTGTGGTTCGACGACTCCGACGCTGAGACCAAGATCCTCGATTTCCTCGAACGCCTCGCCGACGGCGACCTCGAGCTTCTCGTCGACGACCTGTCCATCTCCCGCGACGACGCCGCCTTCCTCGACCTTGGCTGCGGTAACGGCTCCCTTCTCTTTGCCCTCCGCGACGAGTCCTGGCCCGGCCGGGCCCTCGGCGTCGACTACAGCCCGCAGAGCATCGCCCTCGCTCGCCAAATCACAGCCACCAAACAGGCCGAAGCTGACGCCGAGCCCGAGACCGATTATCCCGATCCCGTAGAGTTCCAGGAGTGGGACGTTATCGCCGGTTCCTTCGATACAGTCCTCAATGGTCCTCAGGCCGACGGCTGGGACATCGTGCTGGACAAAGGCACTTTCGACGCCATTTGTCTCAGCGATGAAAAGGACCCCCAGGGCCGCCGACTGTGCGAGGGATATCGAGACCGCATCCTGCGCCTCGTCAAAAAGGGCGGCATCTTCCTCGTCACAAGCTGCAACTGGACCGAGTCAGAGCTGCAAGGCTGGTTTGAGCGTCGGGGTGACGACGGCCTCGACCTTGCTGGGAGGGTAGAGTACAAGTCCTTCAGCTTCGGCGGCGCCAAAGGACAGACTATCAGCACCTTGTGTTTCCGCAGAGTGTAGACTAGATGTTGCCCACTAGATGAAAATAATCCCAAGATACCCCTTCGCCCAAGATCCCCCCTCGCCCAAGACGAGACTCACATGGCGCATGCTGACTCCAGCACCTAGTGCAAATGCAAATACCATTCACTCCCATCTGCCCTGTAACTGTGTATCATACATCTGTATCTGGGATCCCGTCAATGACTCGAGCATTCCAAGGTTAGGCCCAAGCTTCGACTCCAGCTCTGCTGCTGACCCAGCCTGCCTGTCGGCTACATATTTCCGTCACCTTCACCAACCCTCCCAATGACTCTCCATGACTCTCCATTAGCCCCTCAACAGTTTTCTTTCGTTTTTGCAGAAAAATGAACATCCGGTGCCGAGGTAGGTAGGTAGGTATCCATTCGTCCCACCCATGGCCGTACCAGTCCCTCGCCTTACGCCGGCCTCTAGAATGCAATGCGCGCCGCCGCATGGTTCCATGTCCTGTGGCCACAGACTCGTAAACAGGGGCAACGAAATAAAGTTGTCGTGGCAACAAGAATTGCTTCATTACGTCTCTCATCTATGGTGATGTATTCATAGGCTCGCCGCCCGCAATGGGTCCTGTCACGGCCGCCGCCGCCGTCGTCGCAAAGTACCGCACGTCCACATCATCGTCCTTCTGCAGCTTGCCCAGGTTGGGCACGACCCGCTGTTGGATCAGCTCCATGCCCCGCGGTGACGGAACGATCTCGACGCTCTGCTTCTCCAGGTCGTATAGTGTTCCTTCGTCGGGCAGGCGTCGCAGAACGTCGATCAGGACAGCATACGTCTTGGCCACGTTGAATCGGATGTTGGGGATGTCGTCGCCAACCAGCTTGTCCAGCATGGGCAGAATGGACTTGGCAATCACATCCATGCTCACCACGGTTGCTAGGGTCTACACACGCCTCTGTTAGCAACAAGTCCACTAAGGGGGTACACGCTGCTGTATCTTACCGAAATGGCGAAGCAAGTGGTCATTCGGTAGAGGTAGTTGGGGTGGTTGCCCATAGCCATGACCTTGGGGATGATCGCCTCACTGGCCCACTCCACACCGAACACCTCCGTCAGCTTCTTGAGATTGTGAGTCGCCGCCTCACGGATGGAGAAGACGGTATCTCCGAGCCACCCCATGCACAGCGTGCTAAGCTTCTCGTCGAAGAATTGGACGCCCAGCTGGCTAGCGAGGAGAGGAATGTATTCGATGATGGCCAGGCGCACTCGCCACTGCTTGTCCTCGGCGAGCTGCACGATGGCGGGAAGGAGAGACTGCGAGAGGAGATCGATACCAATGACTAGTTGATGTTAGCTTGTCGACGTCTCAGGCGCGAGGACAAGGGGGTCACGTACCTTGGTTGACGAGCTCGAGCTTCGAGATGATGTGGAGCCTAACCTCGGGGAACTCATCCTTGAGCATCTGAAGGAACATAGGAAGTAGGTGGTCGATAGTTCTGCGATGCGTGTCAGCATGAAAAAAATGGCCAAGCAGAGCCTGAGACATACTCTTGCTTCCCGAGGATGGGAGCCAACCCGCTGATCTGGGTGCCTAGGGAAGCTCGGACGTGCTGTGACGTATCAGACACAAGGTCTTCGACACTGCTCATAATGTCGTTGAGGAGCGTGTTGCGGTCGACGAGGGCACAGAACCCGGGGATCTGGCCAGCGATGGCGGTTCGGACTTCGGCTTCATTGTCCTTGAGGAGCTTTACGAAGGCGGGAACGAGATCTCTCGAAACGACCTCTTCGTCCACAGCCTTGGCAATCTGTGCGGTAAATCTATTAGCATGGCGCGTAGGTAGTGGCGGAAACCAAGAATATTCGACGCACCTTTTCAAATCGATCGGCAATCATGTATCGAACCCTCCAGCTCTTATCCTCTATCAAGTTGCGCAGCGAGGTGAGGAGAACGCCATGACTAGACTGTTGCTCTTTTGGGACGGCCTCAGCGATGGAAATGAGGATCTCGACTGTCAATAACCGGACGCTGTCCTGGTCGTCCTGGGCAAGGTGTTGGAAGAGGGGTATCATTTCATCGACCACGATGGCAGCGGGCATCTCCTTGACGAATTTGGCCAGGTTGGTGGCGGCCTGACGACGGACCATGGGGGTCTCATCGTGGACGAGCAGACCGAACTGTTGTCGCAGCTGCTCCTGGATGGGAGGAGAAACCTTCTTGTAGGGGGTTGTGAAGAGGCCGCATCCCGAAACCTTGGATGTGAACCAATCGGCCTTGGCGAGGCGGATAGTGAGGGGGATGAAGTATTCCTCGACTTGTTGCGACGAGAGCTCGCTGCAGATTTTGTTGAGAGACTCGACAGCCTGTAGGTGAAATAGTTAGAGGAGAGCGATAGAAGGCAGGCGAGGGCGCGGAGGCGTGAATTTACCTTGTCGCGCACGACGGGCTCTTCGATGGCGGCCAGGTTTTCCAGGGGTGAGAGCAGGACGTGACCCCACTGAGGACCGCCGACATACTCGACGAAGCCACCGAGCTCATCGCTCAGGGCGACCAGGACCTCATCTTCATCTTCCACGGACTCTGTACACGTCTTTTGGTTAGGAGAGCTGGACTATCAAGACTGGTTGGATGAAGCAACCACGAAACAGGAACGCAGAAGGGACGCAACAGTGGCGAGGGGGCGGCAGCGAAGATTTGACTGACCATCGAGGAAAGGGATGAGCTCCTCGCGGGTTCGCTCGGCGCCGAGAGCGAGAGCAATGGTAGAGAGACGGTGAATGGCGTTGAGACGAAGCAAAACATCGTCGTGCTGGCGGGGAACAGAGAACAGAAGTCAGCAGGAGCGGCAGCAGGAAAGCGTGGCGTCACCGCCATACCTTTAGCTCGTCGATGAGGACGGCGATGGGATACAGCTCATCGCTGGAGTTGGGCGCGTCAGCCATGGCGTGCAGGGCGTGCAGGACGGCAAGATCGCAGAGTAGTTGAGGGAGGCGGACAACGTCTCGGCAGAAGCGAAGTGGTCGTCAGGGAGGAGGAGGGAGGATGCGGACGGGGGGTGGATCGCGTGTGCGGGTGGGTGATGCAATGATTTGCGCGGAGTCCCAACACACGATTTTTGGCAGGGCGAGACGGCCAAGCGGAGGGTTGGCAGGTCAGCGCGATACCGGACAGCGACTGACCGGCGAGGGAGGTATCAGGGCGGAGATAAAACTGGTCGGAGACGAGGACGTTGATGCGATCGAGGAGGTCGAGGCCGTGGCCGTGGACATGTGAATGAAAATGAGGGAAGGAGATGTTCTGAGATGGCCGTCGGGGCGAGAGGAGAGGGAGGGAGAGAGAGGTTCTTGGACAGCAACGATAGTGGGCAGTGGGCAGTGTGAAGTAGGTGGTGGTGGCGGGCGGTACTATTAGCGGGCAATAGGTTGATTGAGTGGGCTTTTAGGGAGGTAGGTACCTAACGCGGTAGAAGGCGTGGGTGAGGTGTATGTGAATGATGGTGGTGGAGCTGTACAGGACAGTGGTGGGATGGAGCTGAGTGCGCTGTGCTGTGGGCTCTACGTTCTGGGTCCTGAATTTCTAGGCTCTGAGATTCTGCTTCTGTGCTGTGCTGTTAGGCTGTGTACCTCCCTTCCAAGGGTGGGAGCCCAGCCTGAACAAGACTCAGCTGGCAGGCAGGACACACAGCTGGCAATCCGTTAGGGGCCAAATGAGGGGATGTGGGAAATAGCGACCAGGGGGTGGTGAATGTTGGTGTGGCTGGGGGTGGGGAGGCACGCTGTGGCTCCTCATCTCATTGGGTTCGTAGGACAACCCCAGCAACGAGCTACTTCGTCAGTGACCGTCACAGCCAGCGGCCACCAGTCACTGCTTCCAACCGCGAATGGGAGGCTGTGATAAGCTCGCAGCCGCCACGCACAAGATGCTAGGTGGGTAGGAAAAAATCATTGCGCACAGCGGATGCTGGCACTTCTTGAAAGAATAGCAAGGCATCCAAGGCATCCTCCCCTTCTAGGCTGTCAGAGGGATCCGACCCAAATTAGGCAAGGCTTTCTGGGAGAGGGATCCATCCACCCATCGATCCTTTTGATAGGGACTCGCCCAGCAGCTTGTCATCAGCTTAGGATTCGATGGGCCATTCCAAGTGCCTTCGCCACGTCTCCAGGGTCACCGCACGGACGCCTTGCTGATGTGCAGTAGGTATCGGCTTTCGTCCACTGAAACCTGCCAAAACCATGCTGACGATATTTGCCTTCCAGCGGTAGCTTCTGCTGGCGATGGAAGGGATTACGCTGAGGTGGTCGTTTAATCTCAATCTAGCTCCAGAATTGCTTAGCAGTGTAACCCATCCTGTCTTTTTGCGGATGTAATTACGACAAAAGCCGCAAGTGCACGAGACTGCCAGTACCCAGGGAAGACAATGACGTCCATAATTATTATGTCCCGCCCTTTCCCGTCCTAGGGAGGGGAGGGTATTTGTGGCATGGTGATACCAACGCCACTCTGCAGGCGGTTATCCCGTCGTTGGAGAGGCAAGCGCAAGGGGAGTAGCGTGGCAACATGCAGGACAGCCAAGAGAGCATTGCTATGTCAGAGACAGAAATTGATTCAACAGTGGCTTAAACTAGCTTTAGAGGAAAAATGTTCCGTAGAAGCTGTCATGACATGTTAACTCCTTCTTCCCCTTGTCTCAGATTCATGTGAGGTCGTGCTAAGCCTTTCCAGTTGGTACATAGTATTCGACAATGACATGGTTGTTAGGGTCGTTCAAAGACTTGACAACCAACAAAAAACTGACTATCTGGTCTTCACCAAGCACTATGTGACTCAGATGCCCTTGTTCCCGGAAACCTCCCGCTCCTCTGGCTTCTGCCACTGCTCAGCTTCTGCCACCACTTCCTCAGCTGCTGGAATGGTGACGTTGAGCGGCTCCACCCTCCACCTTAATCCCCCATCCCCAGAATCACGTGGGGGCGCTTAACCTAAAGCTGTCCGCGGTCTGTCGCAGCGGCTTGCAGCAGCTGCCCCTCATCAGCCACACCCTGCCAAGCTGTCACCGGATGAGGAGCATCGATGATCCGGGCAAACTCTCACCCCGCCAGGTCGCCGCTAGCATGGTACTTTCAATTAGTGAGGGGTCACTGCCAGAGGAAAGTCTCGCCATATCGCTGCGCTGTCACTCACTGATCGATCTATCGTCGGCGAAGGACGTCCATCCCCAAAATTTCCTGTGACTCAGTGGAATCCACACGCCCTGGCCCAGTCCCACGTTCACTCCCAAGCCCGACGGGAGCTATCCACGCCTACAATTCTTGGACAGCAACATCATCTAGGCCAGAGGCTGCCACTGGGTCCTCTACTTCATCATGCCTACCATCTCCGTCGACAAGTACAAGCTCTACGAGGCCCTCGGTCAAAAGTGCGGTCATGATGCCCCTCACTACCCCCCTCCTTCACCACTGTCAGTCGACTATAAAATACAGCCAGCCAAACTAACCGAGTTGCTTTCGCGCGCAACAGATTCACGACCGAGGAATTCGAGGACCTATGCTTCGAATTCGGCATCGAGCTTGACGAAGATACCGAGAATGACGCCCGTCCCATCGTCAATGGCGCCCAGGAACCCCCGCAGCTCAAGATCGAGATCCCCGCCAACCGTTATGACATGCTCTGCTTCGAGGGTATCGCCCTGAACCTCAACATCTTCCGTGGCCGTGTCCCCCCGCCCAACTTCCGCCTTGTTGAGCCCAAGGATGGCAACCTAGAGACCATCACCGTCCACCCCGAGGCTGACCAGGTTCGCCCCTATGTCGCCGGCGCCATCCTGCGCAATATCAAGTTCACCAAGGACCGTTACGAGTCGTTCATTGCCCTACAAGACAAATTGCACCAAAATTTGGCTCGGAACCGAACCCTCGTCTCCATCGGTACTCATGATCTCGACACTATCAAGGGCCCCTTCACCTACGAGGCCCTTGCCCCTAAGGACATCAAGTTCGCGCCCCTGAACCAGACCAAGGAGATGACTGCTGAGGAGTTGATGACCTTCTACGAGAACGACAAGCATTTGGGTCGCTTCCTTCACATTATCCGCGATGCCCCTGTGTACCCTGTCATCTACGACTCCAACAGGATCGTCGCATCGCTGCCCCCAATTATCAACGGCGACCACTCCAAGATCACTGTGGAGACCACCAATGTCTTCATCGAGATCACCGCTACCGATCTCACCAAGCTGGAGATTGTCACTGATATGATGGTTACCATGTTTTCTGAGTACTGCGCCGACCCTTTCACCGTTGAGCCCGTCAAGATCATCTCCGAGCACAACAACCTCACTCGCGTTACCCCTAGCTTCAAGCCCCGAGTTTTTGACGTCGAGATCGATTACCTCAACAGCTGCACCGGCCTCAACGAGTCCACCGATAGCCTCTGCAAACTTCTTTCCAAGATGGCCTACACCTGTAAGCTCTCTGAAAAGGACTCCAACATCCTCGAGGTTTCCATCCCCCCCACCCGTGCCGATGTCCTCCACCAATGTGATATCATGGAGGACCTCGCCGTGTGCTACGGTTACAACAACCTCCCTCGCACTGCGCCTACTAGAAGCGCCACCGTTGGCGCTCCCCTAATGGTTAACAAGCTCAGCGACATTATCCGCACTGAGGCTGCCATGGCTGGCTGGAGTGAGGTCCTGCCCCTGAGTTTGTGCAGTCACGACGAGAACTTTGCTTGGCTCAACCGCAAGGACGACGGAAATACCGTGGTCCGCCTCGCCAACCCAAAGACTGCCGAGTACCAGGTTGTGCGGTCAACTCTGTTGCCTGGTCTCCTCAAGACCATCCGCGAAAACAAGAGCCACAGCGTTCCCATGAAGATCTTTGAGGTCTCTGACGTCGTCTTCAAGGACGAGTCTCTGGAGCGTCGGGCTCGCAACGAGCGCCACTTCTCTGCTGCTTGGTACGGCCGAACAAGCGGCTTCGAGATTGTCCATGGCCTTCTTGACCGCGTCCTGCTCATGCTCCGAACCTCCTTTCTTACCCAGGAAGATCCCAGCAAGCCCGACGGCTACTGGATCGAGGAGCTCAAAGAAGACGCCACCTTCTTCCCCGGCCATGCTGCCGCCGTCTACCTCCGCTACGGTGGCAAGGAGGCGCGCATTGGCGAGTTCGGTGTTCTGCACCCCACAGTGTTGGAGAAGTTTGATTTGAAGTGAGTTATTCAAAGTATTCCCACTTCTTACATCGATACAAGCAATACTGACCTTGTTCTAGGTACCCCGTGAGTACTCTTGAGGTCAACATTGAGTATTTCTTGTAGAGAACCTAGTGAGGGCATAGAAAGAGGACGCGCGGAAGAAAAGCAGCATGTGCTGAAAGACGCAGACCGTAGACGGCGCAAACGAAAGCGAACGGAAAGGAATGACACCGCGGAGATCTGAGGGCGGACCAGGCCTCTTTGCCCCCTGTTGCAAGCATGTCCAAGAGGATCTGGTAGCCATCCATCACATCCATCCAAGCTCTCGCATGTAGAAGACGTTTTCTACGCCCGGGATGACGTTACGAGATAGACAAAACCAAAAAAAATTGCAAGATGAGACATGAATGGCTTTATTGGTTGATGTATGATGTATTGATTAATTCATCCTTACACTGAAGGCGCTTGTGCGCCTCTGGAAGTGGCTACTCGATAGGTCGTGATTCTAATACTGGTATGAATGCCCCCTATTAGAACCCAACTGAGGACACCTGAATTACTAATGCTCGCTGATCTATCTCCGGCACTTCTCGCTCAATCGTGTCGCTCCTGGTTGCCCAACGAAACTCCACACCTCGAGACAAATGATGCCACAGGAGCTTGAGGCTATTTGTAGAACGCCGCGTTTCCACAAGCTGGAAAGAAGTGAGGCCCGGCAGAGTGATCAAGCTGATGACCTCGTTCCGCTCCGCCTCTCGCTTTCCATAATTAGAAGCTCCTTCAGAGTCATCGCCGGTTCACCCTCCCACTCGGTTTGCTCTAGTAGCATCTCCACTATAGTCACCAACCTGTCACCCTGCCTCTCACTTTCCTTAATTAGCAGCTCCCGTATAGTCAACGTCGGCTCACTCGGCCTGTCGATTTTTTTCAAGTAGCATCTCCCTTAGAGTCAACGCCGAAGGCAGTTTTGGGTCTCCCTGCGGACACCGAGCCTCCGATTTCGACCCGAAGAGCTTCTCGGTGAGACAGCCAGTGTTGACCCGTCCATCTAGACAGCCGGACTCAGAGACACGGTCAGGTTCACGCTGCTGGACGCATTCCCAATCGCCACTCAGGTCACTTGGTACAGTGATGAAGGTGGGTGTACGCCTTTGGCGATGGGTCGAGGACGTCAAGCCTTCAGTCGTCAGCATCGGCGTGGCGGGGGCTTGCGGCCAGCGATCCGGGTACCGGATGGTGTTTTGCGTCTCGGCAATCAAGTATGGGTCGTCGCCCGGCGTCGGAAACATGACCCTCTATGCCATCTCTCGCAGCTCTTGATCGCTACGAGTGTGGGTGGGTGCCGGGGATGAGCTGGATGGTGATGCTTCGCCTTGGCCAAAGGTTGCGAGCATGTTCTTCCCTAGATTTAGGTTTGTGATGCCATCTCGGATCGCGGTGAAGGTATTGCCGCCCTCTGGCGATGCGCTTCGTTGTATGG
Source organism: Dactylonectria estremocensis (assembly GCA_020744375.1). NCBI lineage: Eukaryota > Fungi > Ascomycota > Sordariomycetes > Hypocreales > Nectriaceae > Dactylonectria > Dactylonectria estremocensis. The sequence goes on along the minus strand of JAGMUU010000002.1, from coordinate 2,105,607 downwards.
GAGTGTGTCGTGCGTCAGGGGTGAGCGTCTCGTGAGCATTTTCGACGCCGGCCAGGACTGATTGGTTCTGTGCAAGCGCACGATTTTCTGAACTGGGGGTCGACGATCGAGGGTCATGCTCAGCGTGGGCTACACTTGGGTACTGGAAGCTAGACATGGCGGCTTGTCGGTCGTTCTCAGCCGCAGCGGCTGCGTTCAACGCTCCATTCATCTCATCCTCGGTTCGCCCGAACAGTTGATGCCACCACCGAATCTCCTTCAGCTGGGGCAGGATGATTCTCTCTTGCCCCTTCACGTGGTCATCAACCGTTGGGTCGTAGTCAGGATTCGTGAATTCGGCTTTCCGGCAAACGAAGTAGTCCCACACGGACGAGGTCCGCTCCGCCGCTCGAGCATCGTGCCTCTGCTTTTCTGAATTATACAAAAAGGTGCCGTACTGGCACGAGTAAAGATGATATAGAAGGCGGCGCAAAAACCGCTCGTTGTACTCGAATCGGGTCTTGTTCTGTCGTATGAGCTGATAGGTGCAGTCCAGGAATTGATGAAAGACGGGGCTGATCATTTTAGGATTCGTTGCCTCCTCATTGACAACCTTTCCAGATGCTGTTTCATTGTTAGAATCTACGTCTTCATCGTCCTTGTTTTGATTGAGGTTTTGGTTAAAGAATCGCTTTGCGCCACTGATGACGTTCTGGAAAGCATCGTTCCGGCCATCATTCTCTCCTGGTTGCACTTTGGCGCCGGCAAATGCATCTTTCTGGACAGTGAACCAATCCTCATGGTTCAGGTGCCCAGATCGGAGCCGGAACATGTGGCCAAAGGAGAGCCAATCCTTTTCGACCAAGACGATAAAACCCTCCATGGTACGGTAATATGGGTCCAGCATGATCTGAGCCAAAGCGCTAAGCTGACTGGTACGATCCCACCCGTCCGAGCAGTGAATCAGGACGTGTGAGTGGTTGATTCCCACCTGCCTCGTGATGATAGCCGAGCCGTCCAGAACGTCGTGAATATGTCGTAGCCAGCCGCTCTGATGGAGCAGGTCCCTGCTGGGTGGCAAAGGCGAGACATCGGCGTCCTTGATCGCGTCGATGACCTTGGCAAGGGAGTTTCGCATTACGTGGATATTCTCGATACTAAGGAAAATCTTCCGTGCGAACTTATACTTGTCCATGTTCTCTGAGCCCATGCCCTGGACCTGGTTCACCATGGCATTAATGGTTGGACGGGCATCCACAATGAGGTTGCTTTGCTGGGCGCCGTACAAAAGACGCTTCCCAGTCTTCTCGTCATATACCGCGGCCGATTTGGAGATGAGCTCATCTTCGTAGCGCTCGGTCTCCGACAGCTCCCGCTCCAAAGTTGAACTCCCATTCGAGATATCGGGCTGGCTCGACACCGGTGTACCCTCCTCAGAACCGGCAGGCATCAGTGCTGAGAAGGAAGCTGCAACAAGTTTCTCATCCTGTACATTCGTCTTTCTTGTTATTCCAGCCAAAGGTTGTGAGCTTCGAGTAATGGTGCAGTTGTTGACAGGGTGGATGTAAGATAGCGCAGGTACACGATCCCGTGATCGGAACCCCTTTGCATACTTCAGGACATTATCCGAGATCTTGGATGGAACAACCAAGAATGCGGGATACGTGTCGCAGAATGTGTAGTCTTTGTTAATGTGGGTGATCCTCCACCCTTTGTCCGGCAGCTTCTCGCTGATTCCTTGCCGACGGAACTCGGCCCTGGGATCATAGATCCCCCATCCGTTAACCTCCCTCTCGTGCTTCAGCGGCTTGTGGCTGAATGCATAGAGCTTTTCAACGGTGCCCAATTTGCAGGTTCGCGCTCTGACGAAGTCGAATGTGTCGCGTGCGGCGTCACCATCAGCAAAGTTGAAGGTCACGAAGGTGAAATCGCGGCATCTGAGACGGATCGACGGCGCTTGACGAGAACCTGGAGGGACGGGACGGAAGGTGCAGTAGCAGATCATGGGAAACGTGATCCATCGCTCGCGAACCTTGGGCGGGCCGCCCTGGGGGTTCTGTTGAGAGGCAGCGGGAGGTTTGGACTGATCGATGGGGGCAGAGAAGACGAGGTGGTAATCGGTCAGGCGAATGGTGCCATGGGTCGTCTGGCCACCGTAGATGCCCTGAATGTTCTCGACGACCTAGGCGATGTTAGGACACCAGAAAAAATCGATGGGCCCAAGGTGCGAGGCAAGGGCGTAGAGCAGGTTCAACGCGTACCTTTCGGGCCTCCATGGTGGCGAGCTGCGAGGAACGTTGACCGTAGCCGTAAGAGGGGGATATTGATGATGGCCGACGGCTTTGAAGAAAACCCGCGAGGGATAAAGCGCCTGGGTGTTGGATCCTAGGCTATCTAATAGCAGAAGAATGCTGTGTAAAGGACGTAGAAGTCAAGTCTGAGATTGCCAGGTCGCCAAGAGACGGGGTGAGAAAGACCGCAGGAGGACCGGGATATCAGGGCTCTGAAGCAGTCTCGAACATGGTTTTCAGACAGTAAAAGGGCGGAAGAGGCGAGGAATTAGAGAAATAGCCACTGTGCTACGCGCAACTGAAAGATGCAGCAAATGGACGGGGGGAAGAAAGCTCCTTTGGGCGCGCAACTCTGACACTGGGGGCAGTAAGTAGTCCAAGGTGAGGTTGCTGAACTCAGTCCATCGTCACAAGCCACACTCGCGCCCTCTTAACCTGGTACCTAGCGCGGGGCTCAACAAGCCCGGAGCTGACGGGAAGGGAAAGGACGACGAAGGCTACAGACGTCAGGCATGGCCCGAGCGCGACCACGAGAACCAGTGATCCACAGCCGGGCAGGGGCCACCCCTTCTCTGGGTTCCAACTTCTGGGCCAAGTGAAGAACAGTTTCTCCGGGCTCCGACCGGTTCCCTTGTTCGGTCTTTCGGCCTCCACTTTGGGAAACCGGGCTGCGGTGCGTGTGCCCTGTCCTGTGCGCGGGTTGTGTGCCAGCCAGATTTTAGGGCTCAACCCACACCAAAAAATTGCCAGAACTCCAGAACGGTTTGTGAGACTCGCCAATCCACCCTTCCAGCTCCCGGGATCGCGAACCTTCTCTGCAACCAGCCCTTCGAACTCCGTCCACGACAACAGTTCCTACCACATCACATTCAAGATGGCTCACCCTGGTGCTCAGATGTGAGTATTAGCCTCCCGTTGCCGTGGTTCTGCCCCTCGTCCCGGTCGTCGTCAAGTCGATTCGATATATGCCATTTCGCTTCGTCTCATCGATGCACCCCGCGGCCGTGGGGATTTTGCCCGCATTTTTTGTCACAAGAAGATCAAAAACCAGCGCCAAAAGCACCAACAATTCTGCCATTACCGAATCGTGTTGCTGACATTGCCATCTAATAGCTCCAAGCGGAGAAAGTTCGTCGCCGACGGTGTCTTCTACGCCGAGCTCAACGAGTTCTTCCAGCGCGAGCTCGCTGAGGAGGGTTACTCCGGCGTCGAGGTCCGCGTCACCCCCACCGTTACCGACATCATCATCCGCGCCACCCACACCCAGGAGGTCCTCGGAGAGCAGGGTCGCCGCATCCGTGAGCTCACCTCGCTCATCCAGAAGCGATTCAAGTTCCCCGAGAACTCCGTCTCCCTCTATGCCGCCAAGGTCCAGAACCGTGGTCTGTCCGCCGTCGCTCAGTGCGAGTCTCTCCGCTACAAGCTCCTTAACGGTCTGGCCGTCCGCCGTGCCTGCTATGGTGTCCTCCGCTTCATCATGGAGTCCGGCGCCAAGGGTTGCGAGGTCGTCGTCTCCGGCAAGCTCCGTGCCGCCCGTGCCAAGTCCATGAAGTTCACCGACGGCTTCATGATCCACTCTGGTCAGCCCGCTAAGGACTTTATTGACCACGCCACCCGTCACGTCCTGCTCCGACAGGGTGTCCTGGGTATCAAGGTCAAGATCATGCGTGGTGCCGACCCCGAGGGCAAGGCCGGCCCCCAGAAGGCTCTCCCTGATGCCGTCACCATCATCGAGCCCAAGGAGGAGCAGACTGTCGTCCAGCCCGTGAGCCAGGACTACGGCGCTAAGGCCGCTCAGAACCAGGCTGCTCAGGATGCGCGAGTTGCCGAGCAGCAGGAGGGTGCTGAGGAGGGTGCTGAGCCCGCTGAGCAATAAGCTGTTTCCATATGATGGAGCTGGGAAAGAGGTTGAGGGACGGAGGTCTACTCAGGCGTCAATTGATCATTTGCATCTGCTAAAGGGCACGGACGGTTTCATTCTTGCTTGTAATGGTAGGCAAGGCATAAAAAAATGAAGCCCCGAAGATTTTGATGACAACATTCCAAGCCTTTTGTCTACCAGCAGTCGCTTGGCTTGTGTGTTTTTCCTGTGATGAGCGTGATGACCTGAGTAATGGGCAATTCTGTTGATTGACCCTCTTGAAAGCCTCGGTGGGTCAGCACACCCAAGATTCAAAGCAGAATTGTAGTTCATGTTCCGTGTACTACGGAGTACTTCGTAGGAGTCATGGGTTAGTTACGTGTTTGAAGTTAGATTCCAGAGTTAGCTACTTATCAGTCAACAATTAGACAATCTCCATTGGCCATGAACTGTCCTTTACTCTGTTCCACTCCGCCCCTGAAACATCAACATGATACCAAATACAAGGCAGTTCCGATGGTCCCGATGTGAACAGTTAGCAACAGCAGACGGTGAGAGGGGCGGATTCAATTCAAGTGTTTTTCTTTGATTTTGTTCCCTTGTATCTCGGGCTCTGTAAGCCACTCTTCTCTTTTGAAAGAATCCAAAAACTTGGCGCGAATAATGTGTGACAACCTTCTCCCAACCCCAAGTAGCCCTGCGACTTGATGAAAAAGTAAAATCTACAACGTCCGATCCAATTCTCTTGACATCCCATTGGGCCAGCAGTGATGCTGGTGTATCTTCTCATCCGAAAGATTCTGCTCTGGTGGCCCCAAAATGAGGCAAGAAGGCGCGTCTTTGTTTCATTCTCCTCCAGTCGTGTCATGCAGCTCCGGTATCATACAAGGAGAGCCAGCTTTCTGGCTCAGATACAGATCCGTCAACGCCTCCCAAGACCATGTCCGTCCATACTCCGTGGTAGTAGACAATACATCCCAATTTATTGCCACTGAGACCCAACTCTCATGAGTTTGTTGGGTGGTGGCACCTGCACCTGCTCTTGCGACTCCCGTGGCTTCTTATCGTTCGTGAATGCATTGTGTCATGCTCCGAGAACCTCTCGTTCGGTCAAATCGCGTCGAAATTGTACAATGGCGTTCCCCAGAGATGACAAAAAATAGAAATATTGGAGCCAAGCGCGCTTGGGTGGACACCTCCAGCAGTATCCATGTGCGCTGCTCCCGCATATAAGGAATACCATTGCCCGGGAATCCATTACCTATCACCAGACTTGCGGTTGTTAAGCTCGATTCCGTTCTCATATCGGGCTTTGCCGTTACCGTTGCCGTTGGAGCGGCGCATGTCGTCATCGTCGCTGTCCTCGGCGAGATCGGTCAAGGCGAAGCCATGGGCTTCCTCCTCGTCGTATGCGTGGATCAGACCCTGGCGATCGCCATTCAGGCTACTCACGCTGTGCCGGACCGGGTCCATGCTGCGTCTAGACTGCATGCTTAATCGAGTTTGCAGGCTAGACACCATGTCGGTGCCAGTGGCATCGGATCCTCCTCGACCAGATATCAACTTTTGTCCGTGAGGATCGCCTCTCGAGAGGTTCAGCAGATAGACACCGGTGAAGGTGATCAAGAAGCCACAGATGAGGGAGAGGGTGTTGACAGGATCGTTGGTGTTGAAGCCGCTGAAGAGAATAAAGGAAGCGCAAAGGGTGGCGGTGGTAAAGGTGACGTAGTAGAGGGGGTTGACACTGGCGGTATTTGGTAAGCGATTGCCTTTTCCAACACGGCGTTTTGTGACTTACATGTTGGTCGGGAAGACGGCCAAAGCTTTGTTGAAGTAGTTCATCTGGGTGAGAATGCAGACAGCAGTGAGAATCATGAAGACGTAGGTCGACGGGTGGGTGAACTGGTTATGGCCGGCAAAGGTGAGCTTGAGGGCGATTCCGAACGCCTTGACAGACATGACAGAGATGGAGCCGACTGTCGAGCAAATGGAGAGGTAGATGAGTGCGTTCTTCTTGCCGTGAACGGGGGCAACCTTGTAGATCATGAAGAGTGCAAAGACAACGACGACGATGGCGTAGAGAAGAAATCCTAGGTTAGAGTCAGAAAGCGAAGTGGCGGAGATCGATGCACCACAGAATGAATACCTGGCTGAATAGCGTAGTGGAGAATCTGGTCGATGGTCTGAATGTCCTCGTCCGCGGGGGCGTGGAGCACAATAACCACAGCACCGATGAGGCAGATGGCGCTGCCGAGTTTGCCCAACGTTCCCAACTCCTCCTTGAGAAAGTATGATCCCAGAACGGCGCCGATGAGGACACTGATAGCTCCAAGGGGGGTGACGAGGATGGCGGGCGCAAAAGCGTATGCGGCAAAGTTGCAGACTTCTCCCGTGGCCACTGAAATATGTCAACTCGGCGCAGTCCAAATCTAGGGAGACGTGCGACCCTTACATGTTGCGATACCAGCCCACCACAGGGGGTTTCGTAGATATAGAAATCCTTCACCTTCGAAGCCATGTCGCTCTCCTACTTGATTCAATCCCTAGACAACGGTTAGCGGCGCGTTTAAGGTGACACAAGATGTTGGCGTTATCGGTGCTGCTGGATTGGGAATCGACGACTCGCTCGTTGGGGTTCGGTGCAAGGGCAAGGGATAACGGACTTTCTTTGTGATGACAAAACTAGTTCCTAAAAATCAGGCGTCAGTATGAGCGTGGATGCGAGTAGTATAATCGTGGAGCATACCAATGGCAAAAGCTGAGCACATGGCAAGTGCCAAGCCGATATACCTTGAGGCGAGGAGTTAGCGAATCGGGCTTAGGAATGGAGCATTTAGACTGGACAGGAGACGAGAGGGGGGCGGTAGGGCGTCTCGAGCCTGAGAGCTGAGAGCTGAGAGCAGGCGAAAGGGCGGGACACGACATACTTGTCTTCAACCATGATGTGGGATAAGTGCAAGCCAGCGGCAAAGCGCTTCGGAGGGCTGTAGTTGACTGCACGTTTGGATGCGCGTCGAGCCTAGTGATATTGAGGGCCGAGGCGGGTTGCGCCAGGGACAAAGCTGGTGAGGGCTCGCACCGGGCGAGGAGCCGGCCTAAAGAAAACGAGGGTGGGTGAAAGGGCGAGGATAATGACGGAGAGCGTGAAAGCCGACCAATGGATGATTATCCGGGCTTCAGTAACGATACATCAAGAACTGGTGGGAAACTCGTGGTCGTCGTGGGTTGCGCTCGGCTCGGGATGGAGGGGGCCGGATTTCAAGGGCTACAGGTTCGAGATAAGTCGAGTCAGGACGTCGGGTTTCGAGCAAGGGACAGATGAACGTGTCGGTCGTGATCTTGGCCGTGGCCTTGATCTTGCCAGTCGTTAAAGGGAGTCGTCGTTGATCCGAGTCGGGAAGAGGTTGCTAGAAGCGCAGCAAAAAAGCAGACGCGGTGCGATGCGATGCGATGCGAAAGGGACAGTTTGGCTGGATGGCTCTGTGTTTGCTGGGACGTGAGACGGGGGACTCGCTGGTAGTCGTTGGCGGCAGAAGGGTTGGCCGAGGGGTTGGCCTAGGCGGCACAGGTCAGGTAGGTCTAGGTACCTGTCGTAGGTACCTTCAGTGGTAGCAGGTGGAGGTCGGGGGCAGTGGTAGGTCAGGGACGGGTCAGGGACAAGTCAGGGTTGGGTGGATGCCGCTTAGTGAGTTGACGAAGCCAGGGGGTGTGGGTGGGCGCGCGGACGTAGAAACACGAGGCAGGTCGGGTTTTATTAGTGACGAGGAGATGGAAAAGGAAAAAAAAAGTTTCGAAAAATGAGACGCCCACGCAATGGCAAACGGCGAAGGCAAAGCTAGACCAGCACACAGGGGATAGGCCACCAAGGTATATATTTCATAAACTTTTCTACTAGGGATGGGGAGTTTGGACGAGCACAGTACCGTTGCACCAGCTACCGTTGCAGCTACCACGCCAGGTTTTCAGTGGGTTAAAATGGGAGGACACCTCACCTCAGCGCATCTCACCTGCCCAAGCTCACTGTATTCGCACTTTGGTCGCCCCACTGATCCACTGGCCCACTGCCTTTTTTTTTTTCTTGGGGGGGCGCTACTCCGAGGGCTGTGTTCTCCACTCGTGGCGGGTCCCTTTCAGCTCCAGAGGCGGCCCAGAAGCGCCAGGGGGTTCGCCCTCTGAAACTTAGCGGGTGTCCTGAGCTTGACCTCTGGCACGGGTACCGACAGGACTCCCCCAGACAATTTTTAGCAATCTGGCACCCCCGACACTCGGCCCGCAGACTCAAACGCAGGGCGGCAGAACAGAACAACCCGGAAAATCAAAAGACACATGAGCTACCGCGGACACTGAAGTCAGGTGGAGGGACGGGGAAGGCGGCAATTTCTGACATGACGTCGCTCTCTTCTCTCAACAGTTCAATTCATCCAGGCCAGTGCAGTCCAGCTGTCACTCAGCTCAGGCAGATCCAGCCAGCCCCGAGCCTGCAGGATCCAAATGGGAAAGAAGAATGCGGCTACCTGTCGGCTTCATAAATCGGAGAGGACGATGAGGGAGGACGACGAGAGAGGACGATGAAAGAGGACTATGGGAGGTGGTGCACTGACAGACAGGAAGCACATTTGTTGGCGCCCCGTCCTTCCCGTCTGCGATATGATAAACTTGATCTGATGGGCACAAGGAGGGTATTCCCCCTGAGCTAATGCGGTAAAAACTTGCTACTGGTGCTTACAACTGGTGTAGAGAGGTGGGCAGCGAGACAGACGCCCGACGCAGGAGTGTCACATAGACTGGGTCTGCTGTGGTATTGTTTTGTCGTTACAACGCACATGACACGCTGCATCTTTGCCATCTCAAGGGGCCATCGAAGCCAAAGTCAAACCCCAACTACTAGACTACCTCCTTCCGTCCCTTTTTTATCACTTTGACTCAGGTACCGGATCTTTTACTCCCGTCACCATCGCCCATCCTACCAACACTACTACGTGCGTACATCCATCCCTAGTGCCAGCTGTCTCTCCCCTGCTTGTATGAGGAACCATGGCGCCCTTACCGCAACAGCACCGCCACTCTCGTTTGGTCATCGTCTCCATTTGGACGCCAACAAAAGGGATCCATCCCATACCTGCTCCATAGGCACGGTTCGTTTCTCTCACATGCAGCCGCCCCTCGTGTCTGCCGTCCGCGTCAGCAATATTCGCCTCAATGAAGCTAGATTCAGCAATCCCTTCCAGTCGGGATGCGTGTGTCCAACGCAAGCCTGCCTGCGTCCACGGTCCGGGGTACGTACCTCTAATTTGCCCACACCGAGGTGACCCAGTCCAGGACAAGCGCCAACTCCGACAGACGCGGTTCGTTCTTTCGTAGTATAGCTGATAGCAGTGACCTTGATAAACGATCGATCCTCTCAATTGAGTTTGCCCCTCTCGTAGACATGGCCTCCGAGTCTCGCATTGCTCACCCACTCTACACTCTGAGAGTACAAACTGTCGAGCAGCAGGGATGCACGTAAGTACCGTAAAGGCCAGATCAGCCAAATCAGACCAGATCACGCTCATCCAATCTCTGTGCCCTGATCGACAGCAAGCTTTGCGCTTAGCATTATCGATGCATTCCAATGTAGACAACGGACACATTCAAGACAACGGCGAGTTCAAGACAGCGGGCGGTTCCAAGACATGCCTCCTCTGGCTCCCGCCATGGTCCACTATCAGGCATATGGTAGATTGCCCCAGCGCTAGTTCATCAACTGAGGTGCCGTAGCATCCTCCCTCCATCAGCACATCATCCAGGCCGTCCCAAGATTTGCCTACACCCTAGTCAGCCAGCAAGCCCGCCCCCAGGCCGAATCTCATCCCATGAGGGCCATCCCATGAAACCAGTCCATTAGGCAGCCTCTTTACTGCACCATGTCACCAGCCGCTCCGGGACCCCTTCGTCATTCCCGGGCCACGGAAGTTCATGATAAAGTGAGCCCCTCACCCGGGCCTTATCGGTTTTAGGCCCACCCTTCCAGGTCTCTCTGGAATGGTTTTTTGGTCTGATAACCATTGGTGGCGTCAAAGGATTGCCAAAACTGGCGCCAGAGGATTACCAGAACAGGCCCCATCCAAGACGGCGAAATACCCACACACAAAACCAGTGCGAGACTTGACGCAGTACGCACGTAGTATATTGTACGTATTACTATGTACTCTGTAGCATGTTCGTCCTCGGCGGGAGCCAAGCCACTCCAGCCGCCCTCACGGGGTTTCGTGTCCAGGCCTCCAGGGGTCCAGTGACGAACCCCCAGCAAGCATGTCAATTGCCAGCCTCTCACACCCTCTTCTGGTCCCGCCCGCCGCTTCGACCCCTGAAACTCATTACGACATTGCTCCTCAAGAGGTACTTGGGTATCATGAGTACCTACGGTACGTAGCGCTCTGTTTGACAGGTACGTACTCCATGCAAGATATGAATAGATTGTCCCACATTTCTCGCGATAGTTGCAACTAAGCACCTTGTCTTGCTATTCCAACTCCATCTGGTTAACAGTCGGCATTTCACACGCCCTGCAAGCATCCACCATGGAGCAGTTGTTCTCTCTTAGAATCTCCTGCCTCTGCGGCTCTGTCTCTCAGTCCGTCCCTTCGAGACCCGCTGTAGATACTCCACCGAACCTCTCCCTCTGTCACTGCAATACCTGCCGCTACAGCACCGGCTTACTCTGTGCCTCATACTATCCCATAGCACCCCCCAGCGTTCCCTCCAGCATCACACAATACGAAGGTGGAGATGGATGGACGAGGCACTTTTGTTCATCCTGCGGTTGCCATGTATTCCGCTGCAAAGCCGCAGGTGCACAGGAGGTGGAATGGGAGCTGGCCACTGGTGTCATCATTGAGAGCCTCAACAGCGACGGCAGTCCAGAGGTGACAAACTACACCCATCACAAACAAGTTTCTGATACCAAGGACGGAGGCATTGCAGTGTGGATTCAAGACTTCCTGGGCACAAAAATGGAACTTCTCGAAAGTGAAGTTCCCTCTGTCTCTCCGAGAGCTTCACTAGACGACGACCATCTTCCGGCCTCGTGCGACTGCGGCCGAGTCAGCTTCCACATTACTCGTCCCAACCCCAGAAGCCACTTTCCTCGGTCCAACATTGCGGATCTGATATACCCTTACTGCTTGACCGACAAGGCCATCACGCAGAACCCGGGCAACGAGAAGTGGTGGATCCGCGCCGACGGGACAAAGTACCTCGGCGGGACCTGCGCGTGTCGCTCCTGTCGTCTCGCATCGGGATTTGAGATTCAGACTTGGGCCTTTGTACCTCGGTCCAACATCTTCTTCCACATCGCTGGGCCAGATAGCAAGGAGACCGTCGTTCCCCTTGATTTTGACGCCCTGCCCGCCGGCACACTGACAAGCTATCGGTCGTCCCTTGGTGTTCTTCGTGAGTTCTGCGGAAGCTGCGGTGCCACAGTCTTTTGGCATGATAAGTGGCGCCCAGATTTGATCGATGTCAGTGTTGGACTGTTCAGAGCCAGTGACGGAGCCAGAGCTGAGGGCTGGATAGACTGGTGGACCGAAAGAGTGAGTTTCACTGAGGAGGTCGAGAATGGACGTTCCGGTAGTGAGGCACGGAGGGCGAGAGCTTTGATTGCCTCCTTGGAAGAAGGCCTGCGCCGTTGGGGCAGCAGAGGGCAATAGTTCCGTGCTGTAATCCGTTGGCAGCTTTCCTGGCCTGCAACAAACACCACCGTTGACTCAGACACTCCGTCCGATTTTGAAGGTGGAGTTCGACTCTAACCAAGCACACGCACACCATGCGAGCCAAGATTGTCAAGTGTGTCATCTCGATTTCTCGCGTCTAGCAGGCTCTTGATCGCATCCCTAACGGATCAAATAGAGCTCGTCAATCTTCAGGATTCAACGTGCCCCATATCAGAGTGTCCCTATGTAACCGCCACTGCATCATCTTCTCAAATATCGATGGCCAGCTTCCATAGATGCCCCACCGGTCCATGGGCTCATAGCATCGACTATGTGGTGTTGCAGGTCTACCCAGCATCACTTGCCTGAACACGAGTGCTTGCGATCTAGTCCATGCAACGCCTCATCCCACCTAAAAATGAACCACGTATTATACAATGTCAACTCTCTCGCCATCCGTACCGACCAACGCTGTCGTGCTGCGTTTCTTGTCTGAAAAGTGAAAGGGTATCGATGAAGGCGCCCCAATATGAACATTGAAAGAAAGGATTGACAAGCCAATCACACCAAGGCATTCGAGCCTAATGGCACTCCGCTGAAGTCGTCGTGCTAAGTCAAGATGGCCCTGTAGAGTTAGTCTGTAGCACAGTTTGAACCTACCGTACCGTAATCTAGTTTTAGCCGCAACGAGCTTGAGGCAGAAACTGCGTCCACAACGCGGCGTACGTTATGTTGTCAAGACGCATGGTTCTTCTTACCACCAGAACAGATACCATGATGGGTTCAGGAGGGGTCGGGTTGGGGTTGGGTTGGGGATAGGAAATAGTGCTGAGACGTGGATCTTGGCCCAGGTCACCGTAGCCATTATGCTTGTTTCGCTTCTGGATTTGGCTTGACCGGGCCAGTAGGGTCGGAAAAGTTAGTGAAAGGTCTGTGGCTCAGGGTCGACGACGCTTGACGTCTGGATAGCGTGTTAGCAAGATCTGTACCATACAACTTCCAGTTCAGGTGGCGTACCTTGTTCATCTTCCACATCACCTTCATCGTCTCCCCGGGCTCGCTTCCCAACCGCAGATGGTGGACTTTGTATCTCCTCATCTGCCTCAGGTTCGTCTCGCCAGTCAATCTCGCCAACATCATCTTCGTCGACCACTTCAGTTGTGTCTTGGAGCTCAGCTGCAATCGCATCCGCACTAATATCGGCGATTAAAGAAACCGTTTCATCATCGTCTTTCAGCGTCGGCGTCGTGCTCGTGTCAGTGGCGCCCGCGTTCGCTACGTCTGGGTCGATAGGATTCTGTTCATTGGCAAGGCTACCCACTTCGAGGTCCACCTCCTCGTCTACCTCGGCATCGATATCGAGCTCCAGGTTCATGAACGGGTTAGATTCGCTTTCTTCGTGAGCTATAAAATGTTGGTCAGCCTCTGTTGTGGAAAATGTTATGCTGTAGTCGGAGTTTGAGTGGGCGTGCTTCCTCGGGGCACAACGTAGCACTGGCCACCCGATGTTTAGATGCTTCCGCTCAAGCTGCCGCCTGCCTTGCAGAGCGTCTCGGAATATCCCTTCTTCTCGGTCATGCTCCTCAATGTAGGAACATATACAAGCCTCGCAGAGGCAGAAGGTTGGGTAGTAACAGGTAGAAAATAAGCCAGGATGAGGGATGACGAGTTTACCATTAGATTCGACATCGTCTTCTACCGCGGGTGCATCAGATGCCTCGTCGTTTGTTGCATTTGCATCCTCGGACGCGGGTTCAACAACGTTGCCCTCGATGTAGTCAGCGTCCGTAGCATCTTGGCCGCCTTCGTTTGAGTCCGGACTGTCATTCAGAAGGGAGGCGTCCAAATCAACCCCGTCTTCTGCGACGTATTCGACGTCATGTTCCTTCTCATTCTGGCTGAGTCCCTCCACCTCGTTGGCAGGGCTGTCATAATCGTTCAGATGCTCCTCAAGTCCATCGTCAGCAGTGTTAGCTTCTAGTACACTTGCTGGAGCTGCCAGAGGAGATTCAAAGAGATGAATGACTTCATCGAGACCTTTGCCTGCCGTGGCGCTCTCCATCAAGGACTCCAGCCGCTTACTTGCGGAGGGTTTTGTAAAGAGGTATGTGTACAGCGTCCGAGAACTATCTGGGTCCTGATTATTGACCAACAAGTCAAATATTTCAAGAATCTGGCGCAACGTGACGCTGGAGAGGGAATCTTGCGAGCATGACTGAGGGCCAGTTAGTATTCGGTTCTCAGGTGTTATCGAATGGGCTCTGACCTCGGAATATTCAAGCCCAAGCTCATCGACTTGAAAGACCAACTCCTCCTCTTGTGCGATTTCACTTGCCAATTCTTCACGGAACCTTGACAGCACCACGGCCATGGTCTCATCAAGAATCATCGCCTCGGTAAAGAATCCATCCGACGAATGAGAGAAGCAAGGAAACTCATCTCCTTTATACTGTACCGTAATTGCAGGGAACTCGGTTTCGGAGGCCGCGGTCGAGTTCTCGCGAGAAACCAATGGGTCCTGTAGCCCCAAATTAACCGCGTCCCGCTGGTCGTCATGAGCCTCTGTTGCGGCACCATACTCCTCAAGCTCCACGTTCTCAGCTTCATTAGGTTCCTGTGTCGTTTGTTCTTCAGCCTCTTGTTGATAAAACTCTCCGGTCGCATCACCCAAGCCTTCGTCCCTTGCGAGGGCCTCCTCGTCCAGATTATCCGTAGAAACCCCTTCGACATTGCCCTCGGTTACTGATAGCTCATCTTTCATAGCAGCTGGATCAGACACGTCATCGTTCTCATCGTATGTGATCTCTTCCTGGTCCGATTGGTTTTGGTTGTCGTAATGCCCGTCATGCCCGCCATGTTCACTATAAGCGTCCTCTGGATCCCCAGAAACAGCATCTTCAGCAGGGATTTCGACTGTAGAATCAGCCCCAGAAGTGACTGGGTTGAGCTCGGTAACCAGGTCAAGCTCACCATGCGAATCTGACTGCTCAGATTGTTCTTCGAACTCGTAATCAATCTCATGATCTGAGGAGTGGGTATGGGGAGTTGTATCCTGGGCATCTTGGGCATCCTGATCCGAGTCCTTCGCGATCACTGCATACCCGTCATCTTCTTCTAGTACCTGAGATAGTGCCACTGCCCTATCTTCGGTGTCATCAGGTTTAGGCTCGACTGAGTTGCTCTTAGGGTCGCGTGTCTTGTCCGTGTTGCTTGCTGTGCTCTCAAGAACATCCAACTCTACTTTTTCTTCTTCTTCTCGGACGGTCGCGTCTCCAGCATCTTTTTCAACGTGGTCGCTAATTTCGGCATCAACGTCGGCATCAGCATCAACCTCTGCGTTGGAAATAGCTTCGGCGAGTTCTTGGTTGTTGCCAGCATGCTGCGACACGAGCTCAGGTTGATCGACCATGTCGGTGTCAAAGTCGATGAAGTCATCATCGGTATGAAGATTTATCTCGAGAGGCTTCGTCATCTCGATCTCCATCTCGATTTCTGCCATAGTTCTGGGGTCGAGGAGGAGTCGATGTCCAGGGTTCGTGTGTTGCGGGAGAGCCGCAGCTCGAAGCTGAGATTTGCGACGGCACGCGTTGATCGGGGTAATTTGTCGTGGGTCCTGAATTCTAAACTTAGCGGCCCTGGTGCTGGCGGTCGGCGTTCAAATGGCAACGGTGCCAAATAATCAAAAATCCTGTCTGTAGGCTGGGCTTGTGAATGAAGATGGTTTCAGGGTGGTCTGCGACATTTGTCCCGGTGCTGAAGTTGAGTGTGGAATATTCGGTGTACACTGCAGTCAGTAGCAGTTCAGCGGGGTGTTAAAAGGAGGAGAAGTTTCGCAAGCCGTGGCAAACGCGAAAAATGTTGGAAGTTGGAAGATGGAAGTTGAACGGTATCAACGGATTCCTGAGGTTGATTACCTTAGCCAGGTATTAACATGCAGCCTGGGCGGCTGAAGGATAGAGTTCCTGAGGCCACCCCTTACTACAACAGGACTAGCAGGGAACTGGCCAAGCAGCTGCTCCCAGGTGTCCCCAACACCAGGCTCCCCAACCTTAGCCACAGTCCCCTGAGCCACGAGCCACGGTAGCCACTCAACCACTGTAGCCACTCCTCGCACACCTGGAATATTGGCCCGCAGCTCTCCAAGGAGGCGGACGATTGACGCTTGAATCCACCAACACCACGTCTCGTCTTCTCCCAGTCAACACCGAATCTGCTCGATCCAGCCTGCCAAAATGGTGCGCAATTCCCCTCGAACTAACCGTCCCCCATACGCCCTGCTGACGCGCCCCAGGTCGTCCTCGCAGCTTCGATTTGCACCCGTGGAGGGAAAGCTGTCCTCTCCAGACAGTTCCGGGAGATGCCACGATCGCGCATAGAGGCTCTGCTGGCTTCGTTCCCCAAGCTTGCCGACAGCGGCACCCAGCATACCACCGTTGAGCAGGACAATGTCCGTTTCGTATACCAGCCCCTCGACGAGCTCTACATGGTCCTCATTACCAACCGCCAATCCAACATCCTCCAGGACATCGACTCCCTGCACCTGTTTGCCCAGGTCGTCACTAGCACATGCAAGACCCTTGACGAGCGCGAAATCGTCAAGAATGCATACGAGCTGCTCAGCGCCTTTGATGAGCTCGTCACTCTCGGTTACCGAGAAAACCTGACCATCAGCCAGATCAAGACATTCCTCGAAATGGAGAGCCACGAGGAGCGCATCCAGGAGATCATCGCTCGGGTAAGCACGCCTGGCCCCTTTGGCTCTCCCTGCAACCCTATTCATACTCACAATCCTCTAGAACAAGGAATTGGAGGCGACAGAGGAGCGGAAACGAAAGGCGAAGCAGCTCGAGATGCAGCGCAAGGACGCCGCCCGCGGCGGTGGTCGACCTGGAGGCATGCCACGCACCCCCACCTATCCCACATACACGCCGCCTGCGCGATCGACCACCGCCGATACCTACGATTCGTATGAGGCGGAGAAGAATAAGACCTTCAACAAGTAAGCAAAACTGTTTCGTACTCGTCCCCAAGGAGGCGACTAATACCGTCCAGGTCCTCGGCTCCCAAGGCCAAGGGTATGCAGCTTGGAAAGAAGTCCAAGACGACCGATATGTTCGAGCGAGTACGAGGCGATATGGGCGGTGAGATTGATGACAGCCCCCTTGTCGCCCCGACTCCCATCCAGCACGTGGAAACCGCCGAGCCTCGCATCTCCTCCTCACTGGACCGCGATGCCATTCACGTCACCATTTCGGAGTCAGTTTCGGCCAAGTTGTCTCGCGAAGGTACTGTCAACTCAGTATCTATCACTGGTGACCTCACACTTCGAATCTCCGACCCTAGCTTGACCAAGCTCAAGCTTGGCCTCCACGCTATCGCCTCTCATGGAGCTCAGTTCCGCACCCACCCCAATGTCGACCGTAACCTCTTCAACGCATCAAAGGTCATTCAGATGAGCAACGCCGCCCGAGGATTCCCCGTCAACAACGCCGTCGGTGTCTTGCGGTGGAGGGCTTCTCCCAAGGTGGACGATCCCAGCGCCTGCCCCATCACCTTCACTGTGTGGATCAACAATGAGGGTGGCAAGTACAACATGACTGTTGAGTATGAGTTGACCGGCAACGATGCTCTTAAGGACGTTAGCGTCGTCATCCCCTACTCTGGTTCTGAGCCTGTTGTCTCAAGCTACGATGCCACCTATGATGTATCAGGTGACGCTGTGGAATGGACAATCGGCAATGTGGACGAGGACAGCTCAAGCGGCTCCTTCGAGTTTGAGGCCGTGTCCAGCGATGAGAATGACTTCTTCCCCATGACCGTGAGGTTCACCAAGTCGAAGCCTTTCGTTGACGTTGACGTAAGTGCTCTTTCAATCCCACTCCACTAGAAACACCGTGCTAACTTGGGTCTAGATTCTTTCCGCCTCACTTCTAGAGGAAGATGAGGAGGTGACGTTCTCCAGGGAGGTCAAGTGCCACTCTGAGAACTTTTTGATTGAGTAGATGGAGCCTAAAAAGCCAGTAGATTTTGGGAAATAGTCCAGCGTTGGAGCTGAACGGGGTCGGTCTATGAATTGGCGGGCTGTGTCTGTCGTGAAAGTAGTAGGCATCAGGAGTGTCTGGGGCTTAGAACCTAATGGCGCAATGACAATATGGAATAAGAATGTGTTTTTCGTGGTAACGTAACAGCTTGAAGTCGTTTTCGACTGTGCAAAATCCCCCACATTTTTTATGGTACTCCGTCGATTGAGCTGTGACGGCCATGGGATGTAGTTGATACACAGTGAAAACAGTCTGTTGTTAACACTGTACCGTCGCGTAGGTCCAACACAGGCAAATCGCACCTACACAGACACACAGCTAGCACTGAGTCCACCGACAAGGCTCACCAACGCAAGGAATTCACACAAACCTGTTTGAAAACGTCCTGGAAATGGTCGCGTGGGCGCGAAGGATTTAAGTCAGTCTCGAGATTGAGAGGACAAACAACCATGGTTCAGGAAAATCAGCTCGCGCTCTTCAGCGAGACCGAGTACGAAGAGAGAGCGCCGAATGGATTCCCAGTGAGCTGTCCAACCCTTGACCTATCGGCGACGTGGGATGGCGGCAGCAGAAACCTCTTCATCTGTCGGCCTCCTAAGCAGGTGGTCTCTAAGATTCACCAAGTCGCCGGCCCTGGTCAAAAGGCACCCGAGGCGCAGGCAGTGACGTGGAAGCCTGACGGTTAGTTCTCTCCACCCTTCCCACGAGATCTCGTATTTGGCACCTAACTGGTGTTGTAATATCCAGGGCAGTTTCTTGCCGTGGGATGGAGCGACGGCTTCGTGCGGCTGATGGGCCTAGAGAACAACAAGGCCGCCCACCACATCCAGGTGTGCGAATCGCCTGGGACCAAGATCACCCACATCGGCTGGGCAAGCAGCAATATCGCCCACAAGAACGCCGATGCGGTACCCCGTGCTATAAAGAATGGCCTCTCCAAGGAAGTGGGTTTTAGTGGAGATGATATCCCCATGGATCTACCTCGGGAGCTCACGTTCTTGGAGGTTGACACTGCGTTGCCCAAGATCAGCCCCCTCCCGAGCTCCAGTGCAGGCGCAGGGTATGCATCATGACTGGCTTCTCCCTATCCAGATGTACTAATCCAGCTATAGGGAAGACGCCATGGTGTTTACACTGCGTACGGGAATTGATTTCCTCTTCCAGTCCCCGAAGCCCGAGGATTACAGCCAGGTCAACGTCATGATCATCGGAACTAGCGACAGCAAACTGCAGCTCAGCATTTACGACTCTTTCATCATCGGCAGCTTCCCTTGCCCTACTCTCGGGGCTTCGGCAGCATCGCAGCTAGTTCACCATGCCTCGCACCCTCAGGTGTCAACGCACGCTTTGCTGCTCGCTGACAAGGCCGAAGACCCGAAAGAAGTGCACCTCGTCCCCATGGATCTGCCATTCATCTCATCATCGCCAATCAACATGTCTCTTCTGGCATCAAAGTTGACAACCTTGCAGAAGTTGTTGAGATATCTGAAGCAAACACAGCTCCACATGGAGGTAGAGTGGAATAACACCCGTGAGCTACCCAGCCGATTTCTTCGAAGCGTCGAAGGCGATCTCGAAAATATGGAGAGCGGCCCTCGCGGAATAGTCCCTGCTTTATACCATACCGTTGTCACTGGACATGCCTATGAACCAGTCCGCGAGTGGCTCGTTGATAGTCTCGCCGAGCGGGTAAGCAGACCAGGCCATAATACAAGAGCAGCTACTAATCATGTAACATAGGGACACAAGCGCTGGGATAAGGCAGTAGTCTCTGGGCTTGAAAATCTCCGGAGCTTGGTACACGAAAACTTTCTCCCGGCACTCGACCGATGCTCGGTCATCCTCAGCCGCCTGCGTGGTCTCGCGCAGTTTTATGACACTCGTGATGACATTGGCTTCTCTGTGACGCAGATTAACCGAGTCATGGATATCATCAGCAGCCTCAACCTCGTTGGCCACAAAGTATTGATTTCCGTTATGGACGAGCTTGAAAACTTCACTGCGTTTTCAACGTGGTTGCGGTTCCAAATCGACCGCCTCGCGTCCTCGAGCTCTGCGATCGAAGAACTTACCGAGAAGGAGGCGACTATGGACCACGGCAAAGTCCTCACATACATAGAGCGATATCTAACCGATAGTCCCCTCAAGATCTTCTTTGATCAGATCGAAAAAGACGATTACGATGCGGATTGGGCCCATATGGATGATGGCCCAAGTCTGCTGGACGTGCTGGACAAGCAGCTGACCAAACGTGAAAACGGCCAGCCAAGCATGAAGGCCCTGCCGCATGTCAGCTTCCTCGTCGACTATGCCACCATATGGTCCAACCGGATCTTCAAAGACATTGCAGAAGCCAAGAAAAGGAGCGTTCGAATGGGGAGGCCCATCAAGCTCTCAATTGGCCATCCCATTTTCAGAATGGATATAAAAATGTGCCGGACGACAAGCAATGTATGTGTTCCGTGTTCGCTCCTTTTCTTTGAAAATATTACTCACTTTTCAAACAGGATATCGAAATGGTGACAGCTCTGACGTCGAAAGGGGCCAAAAACCAGGGTAGCTAGTTTACCGTGCTTCCGAGTTGTTGTTTTTTTCGAAACGTACTTATGAGTTCCAGTTCATATCTTCTCCACCGGTATCGATATCGTCAATGGCATCAGCAGCAATCTGCCCACAACTTCCTGCTGCATTGACCTAGGCTCCCGGACCCTTGTGGACATGAAGTTCGTCGATGACAAGACACTCATCGTTCTAGTAAACGGAACGGGTATATGTTCATGGTTCCTATACCACTTATGGCAATGCTGATATTCATTGCAGGCAACGTTTTCCAGGCGCTCAGTGTGCCCATCCAACCTGACAAGCTTGCTTATGGTCCATACGATCCCAGCGGTACCGGCAAGGCCACCATTATCTCAGCGGATGATTTCATGGCATACTCTTTTCCTGATAGTCCAGTGCTGCGGCCGGTACGGATGGAAGTTCATGACAGGAGCGATATCAGGGGTGAAGTACCTGCGAGAATTTGCTTGTTAGAAAGCAACGGCACCACTCTGCGGACCTTTGTGCTGCCGAGTCATGCATCATAAATGTTTGTGAGATCATGTGCTACGGGATGTATATGTGTAGACCCGAAGTCCAATATCGTCTAGGGCTGTTTCTACGCATTTACAATAATGAGCTTACAACGAAGAGAGAGAAATGTAGCGGAAAGAAGGTCTTGATGGTACGCTCATATAAAATATTGATACATGATAAAGTGAAAGAAAACACAATGCACTCACGGCAAAATGCTCTCATTCTTGTCTAGGCTTGGTGATGTTGAAGAATTCGGTTAGGCCCTCAACAACAGCCTCAACGTTCATGTTGACAAGGGGCATACTATCGTACGAGTCCTCCTTCATAATTGCAACGAGAGCAAGATAACGGTCCACTTCGCGCAGCATGATGGGTTTGTTGCCGTCGTGTAGCACCAAGCAACTCTCTGCGGTTGGGCAACCAACTTGATCGTCGAGTGGAGCACTCCAGGGCTCGCCTTCGAGACGACGGCGGCCATCCTCACTTCGCTGCCAGGTGCCGTAAACCTCTGTGATGTCGATGATGACGTCTATATAATCGCTACAGATCTCGTAGCTGGCCATGTCAGCTGTGGCGCTGTCAGTAGCGATGTAGATCTTGGAGAGGACGTCAAAGAGGTAGGCCTTTTCAAAGCGGCATGTGCGGCACAAGTTGGTAAGCATGGACTCGAGGGTACCAAGACGGGGGATCAACTTCTGGATGACTTTGGAGAAGGCCTCGAAGATGGAATGGTTATAGATGGAGGTAAGGTGGAAAGTCACGGGGGCATTCTCGAAGCCGTGGTCAGATAGTTCGTCCTGGATGCGGATTGTGATGTCGCGTTGGATATCGAGTTTGTAGTCATCCGACAGGCCGTCGACCTTGTGGATGAAGACCTCGATGTTAATATTGGGATATGTGCGTTGGAGGGAGAGAATGGTGGTGTTGAGACGCATAACGGCCTCGAGATAGTCATCCTGGGCATCAATGACCCAGATGAGAGCACCTATCTCGCCAAATATAGCCTCCATATCGAAGCCAGGGTTTTCGAAAATGTCAATCTGGCCAGGGAAATCCCAGACCTGGAAATCCATAAAAGAACTACCGTGACGGGTCAGCGAGTCCAGGGGATGAGAATAATGAAGGGGTACCAACGCCATAGAGTCCTTTTGGATTCGAGCTGTAGACTCAAGAAAGAGTGTCTCATTCGGTGGTAGCTTGTGGAAGACTACGCTGGAGATGGACGACTTTCCGCTTCTGAAGGACCTCATTAGCTCCATGACAGCATTTGGAAGGGGGGTCTACGAACCGCCGTTGCCCCATAAGAAGTAATCGAGGCTTGCCCTTCACTGGGACGCCGGCAGTGACGACATCGGCAGTAGCAAGGGCATCATTTGGATCATCCTTCTTCGGGGCTCCTCTGCGAGACTGTTCATACAGACGTTGAAGATTTAGCTTGGCTGGACTCATTTGGTCGGGGAGAAATTGCGAGGACGAAACGTCACCCTCATCTGGGGGGGATGTAGAGAAATCTTGAACGGGTGGACTGAGGGACATGGTGCTGGTTGGAGAAGAAGGGACGGGTGTTGTTTGGAAGTGCGTGGGCAAACTGTGCATGTGGTAGTTTTCTCTGGGGGCTTTGGTGTCATTGCTCGTTGAATAATATGGCAACTTGATTTTGGAGCTGGTGCAAGTGATAGGTGAAGTGCACACCAGTCGCTGTTCTCACTCTGCGTTCGTCTCGCTGGTGAGCGGGTAAAGGTTTGACTTTATCGCCTGGTTGCCTGTACACTGGTCCAGACTAGCCACGAGGGTCTTCAGAAGGTGCCATCTCATCTCATCCAGACCATCCCACTCAGGACATCTCCAATATCAGCTACAGTCTTCTCGACACAGGTTGCTATTCCAGGTCGTCGATGCCCCCCCACACCGAGTCGCAAGCGGACGTGTCGCGACTCTGACCCAGTAGATCAGGCAAGATCGCTAACACAGCGGTGATGGATTGTGCGCAAGACTATGGTGTGCTTGAGGCGCTCGCTATCGTGTTTGATGTTGCTGTCGCATCCACGCTGGTCCATTCTACTTGGGCTTCGGGATCTCGGGTCTCGGGCCTTGGGAAACGTGGGAGCGTGAGAGCGTGAAAACGTAAGAGCATAAGAGCGTAGGAGCGTCAGAGCATGGGACGAAACGCGAAACGCAGGGCCAAATATAACAAAGCCAGCTCGCGCTCTCACGGTAACACAGGCTCATCCGCAGCGCAGCCCAACCCAGCTCGGCCCGCGAAGTGAGTCAACCAGCCAGGCCACCGCAGCCAGCCAGTTAGCCAGCCAGCCAGTTAGCCAGTCAGCCAGTCAGCCAGTCAGCCATGAGCCGCTCCATGTCCAGTCGGAGTACCGACACACACGGGAAGGCGCCAAGGGTCCGATGGGAGGCTGAGAGGGGTCGGATAATCGACAGGGCGAGGCTGCCGAGATTGAAGGTGGTACGCTCCAAATAGGCGACTTGTGATCCTGGATCCATCGCTGCCTTGGCCTCTCTGCCGCTATCTGTGGCTTCCCGTATCTCTGCGTACATGGCGGTGCCTCTTCATGCTCCTGACTTCTTGGAGTGGTGACACCCAGGGACGAACCGCATCACAACTGCACCGCCCACTTGAGCGGGCAAGACCGAATAGGGCCGTTACCGCCGGATAAAACGAACGACAGCGTGGAACCGGGGAAATAGGAAAGGGCAATAAGTAAGAAAAATCACGGGCAAATGCTCCGGCTCTTACCTCCATCGTTCTATCAAATCCAACCGACAACGGGCGATAAAGCAGCTGGCTAGGAGCGTGATAGGCAGGGCTGAGAGATGCGCGGGGCGGTTCGCTGCTAGTAGGGCCTCGAGGCTGAGGGAGCGGCTGCGAGGGCTGAAGCAGCTGCTGCTACTAGGCGCTCTTTGCTTTGGCTGACGGCGCTGGCCAAACGGAGATGGATGACAGCGGAACCGATCAACTTGACCAGAGTCAAAGCGAGTTGATGATGGCTGGGCTGCGGCAACGGCGAGGTGTCTAATGACGGTCGTCCCTGGGCGAGCAAGCAGTCAAGCGTCAATAGTTGTGCCTTTTTTTTCCTTTCCTTTGTGGCCTTGCAGGGTTAATGAGCCACAGTGTGGTGTCGTCGATAATGTGCGAGTGTGTGGCCAGGCGGACGTGTGGATGTGGGATGTGGGATGTGGGAGGATAAAGGGATTGACGTCTCGATGTCTTGTCAGATGTGGTCTAATCCGATGGCCCTCTGTTCCATGTCAGGAACTTCTTGCAGGCGGCAAGTCTCAGTTGAGGCAGTCACTGTAAGAGCCTAAAAGGTCCTCCAGATGCACCCAGGCACCCACCCTAGCCCCTATAGCCGCGCAGCATCTCAGCGACACTAGGTCCTATAGCTGCTATTTTAGTAGGGGCCAACCACTGTAGCTAACCCCTCCATACAGAATCACGAGACCTCATGTTTAAGGTGATGGCTACGTAGGTAGAAATGATTGCAGGCAGCCAGCGCTGGTCAGAAGTCGGCGGTTCCAGATGCAAATCATCAGGACAGTCGAGCACTTCCTGCTAAACCAATTAAATAAATAACTTTACATTTCAGATTGAGCAGCTTCAGTGAGTAAGTCGGAACACTAACATCAGCAACCCTGGCCCACCACAAGCGGCCGTTATCAGACAAGCGGCCAATTTAACCATGTTCGACTAATGCATATAACATCATCTCTTGAGTTACCCTGTCGAGTTTTGTTTTCTGTGCTTGTTGATAGTCAGAATCATTACATTGAACTCGTCTGAGTGGCACCATTGCGCGCAAAATGCTCTGACAGTCATTGTTGTACTGGGTCTGCTGTGCAGTCTCATATTTCCGAACAATTAGTCCTGGAAACCATAGGAAAGGTACTCGTTTATTCCGAACATCAGTCAATGGATCTCAGGCCAAGAGTGAGACATATTCGTATCTCTATCGAAGTTGAGGATGTGCATCGCAGTGAACTCTGGACGTGCGGTGTTTTGTTTGTAGCCCACCCTATACCCCCAAGATTCACCCTTCAACCCATTTATTACCAACGCAACTACATTCAAAAGCTTGCGTCTTGTTCCTTGATCGTAAACCCTAAACATACCAGATTTTGGCAAAGCCCGTATTCTATTGTAGTCCTAGCTGCCCCTGCGCGCGCGTGCCCCCTGTATCTCTTGTACGAGAGACGATGTTTTCGTCAGCAGCGTCTGTATAAAGCTCTTCCTGCGTCTTAATGTCTTCGGCGCGTTTGCCTCACCCTGTATGATTTTCGGGCCAGTATCGCTTCCGGAACCATTCTCAGGCTGGGCGTCTCGTAGTGAATCGCCTGCGTGGGGCGCTGGCCCATGTGCTATCGAGGGCTGTTCCTTAGGGGACGTCGACTTGTCATTCAGAGATCCATGCTGCGAAATATGTTAGTAACGGAACAAAACTCCATTATTTGTGGTGCAGAATGCGCACCCTGGATGTCTTTGGTTTCCGGGATGATTTCTCAGTCCTAACCTGTGCCTGTCCGCCCACCTCTGCGATCTTCCCCGCCACCGTCTTGCCCTGCCACCCGGAGCACTCCTCAGGCATGGCCACGAACCGGACGTAGCCACGCGAGGCTGGCACCGCGAGCGCCTGATCCATGTGCTGCTGGAGAAGTGCGACGTTGCGCTTGTTTGTGGCCGGCTGTATCAAGCTGGATAGTGCTTCAATAGTCATTACATAGGCCGGGCCGCAGCAGCCCCCAAAGAAGATGCAGGCGCTGTGGCGAAGGGTTACCACGATAGAGCTCATTTGCCTATGGTACCTGACTGCCAAATGCCGTGAGAGCTCTTTCACAAAGGTGGATTCATCATAAACCTAGTTTGGATTCCAGTCAGGACGGTGTCTTATGAATGTGAACAAATCTCGTTCCAATGGGGATCGAGGGTACTTGCAACAACATTGGTCTTGACTTCAGCCAGGACAATGGCCTCGCTCCGTACCATGTCTCCCAGAAGATCCTTTTCCTTTGATGCGAACAAGTCCTCGAAATATAGACTGCGTTGTTTGCGGAGCTCGGGGTGCGATTGTTTCCTGATGACTCTGGGCGCGTCTCCTGGGAGCAGGGGTATGATGTCTCCCAGTATTTTCTGGCTACCCTCCATGACAGGTTCGAGGCTTGGTTTGTTCATTCTAGATTTTCCTCTCTGCTCGGGCAAGGCGGGTTCCGGGGGTGCCGCAGGCGGCAATGGATCGGTCTCTGCCGTCATTACTGTGCCAGGCGCTCTTGGGAGAGGTTTTCGTGAAACTGGGGAATCTTCCATTTTGATATCGAACGGCGAAGCGTGTAGTCAAGGCACTCGCCTGGAGGTATCTGAAGGTGAGATGAAAAGTCGGTCATTTGCGTCAGAGCGGGCATGAGGAATACCAGCCAATAATGCCGCCAACTAGTCGTCGGCAAAAAAAGGAGGCCAGTGTGTGTCCATGAATCAATGTAATGATATCAAGAGGTCTGAGCGTGCGTGACTGAGCACCAAGATAAATCGACCTCCCAAAGCACCCGACATTCGGAGTGTGTTGTTACCAACCTACGCACCTGAGGTATCCAGATTGGGTGCAATTGAATCGCCCAAACATGCCCAGACGGGACGGACACGCAAAACAAGAACCATGACCGACCACAATCGATCGCAATCCACCACTGGAGGAAATAGCAAACACAAACACGGGTTCGTCTTCTCTTTCCCGGTGGCCATCCGGGTTGTCTGTGCATCCCGTCACGGCTCTGAGAAACTCACAAATGAGGAGGACGGGTCAGCAATAGGAGGCCGGAAACCGTCAAAGTCGCGAAATGAGGGATTGTTTCGTGTTTCTGTATTTCCACCTTGTGTAAAGCATCCCTACAAAAGCTTACACTGTTTGCTATGTTTTTGATCATGACTCGTAACGTGAGTTTTTTTCTTTTCGTTTTTTTCTTCTCTGGGTGAACACGAACGAGTCTGGAAAAACTCCCCAAATGTTTATGTGGACAGTTTGAAGCAAATATCCACCAGGTTCGTGATGCTCGACGTTGAGACGTTGATTATCAGCAATGCATTGTCATGTGTTCTTACTCGTGGGATTTCCAGTTCCTGAAAACCTGGTGTTAGTTGTTCCTGGGACAGGATATCCTTGCTCACAATCTGTTTGACAGCAGGGGCTCCCGGCACTCACAAGTCAGCTGGATCACTAGGATATTGATATGTGTGAAGGAGCGCATGTGACCCGTATTAATCTAGACTTCATCAATCTGGACCTATTTTAAACCTCCAGGGGTATGTACAGCATCTGAAGATCTATCGCCGGCAAAACCATTCAATCCCGCTGTGCTGCTAGGGTTTAATCTCTAGAGACAAGACTATTAGATCAGCTGCTTGGCGTTGTCCATTTCTACCTTGCGGAACATTTCTACCTTGCGGAACTTGCCTGCTCACTACCCTTTACCGTCAAAGGAAGCATCTGCGGTGGAGAGCCGGCGTCTGCGGGAAAATTGATGATGTGGACCTGTGGATGGCTACCCAGGTTGACGGAATGGGCCATTTCAACTGCAAGCTAGGTAGGCATCCCTAAGTCAGGGCTGAGACAAGATAATTGCACTCCTGTCTCAGAAGCTTGACCAAAGCAGCTGGACGCATAATGAGGTCGAATTGATTACAAAATCGAAAAATGACAGGTCGGAACCTCAGGAGCCTAGACCCTGCAGGTCAAACAAAAACAAAAGCCGCCCGCCCAATCCACCTGCGAAAAGATGAAAAATAGCCGAGAAGCCACCCATCAGCGTGCCTCATCCTCCTGAATACCCCATACCTGATGCCCCCCCACTCGCACTACTGTACGAGAGGGTACCGTGAGGGTCGCTGCCAGCGGCAGTACCCTGTCAAGCCAAGATGACCTCGACCCAAGCCCCTGGGTCTCTGGGTCCCTTTTCTCCAACTTTTCAAGACATTGCCGGGCTTCCCGCCTTGCGTTCGGGCCCGCGCGCATCTTGGTTGAGTTGTCTCTGGAGACTAGCTTGGTATCCCGCCACACCCAGGATGACGGCCTCGAGGGGCACTAGGAGCACTGAGAGACCTAGTCCAGCCTTGCTCTGCTTGCAAAGAGTTCCGAAGTGGGGTTTGGTCATCATAGTCACGTCCTTCCACCGGCATGTCCAACTCTGGAACGAATCGGCCGTAGTTGACGTGTTGATGGCGTAGAAGAAGCACATGGCTATCATGGCAGCAATAAAACCGATGGCCGGAGCGACAAAGACAAGAGCGGTGTGCATTCCAGAATGGCTCTTTACCTGTCAAGAAATCGTTAGTCTTGGATACAAAAGATAAGTAAAGCGGGATAGAGAGAGCTCACAACCTGGGCCTTGTTAGCAAGCAATGAAATGGCATTGGCCACAACCACAATGGCACCTCCAGCCACCAAAGCCACAGTTGGGCGGAGATCCATGTTAGATGGCCATAAAGGGAGGAGGTAGTCGTCAGGAACATGGGTTGCATTATAGACGGCCACGGCATCTGCCGACACCCCCAGAATAGTAATGCCCGCAGCCAGAGCCAGCGCCGTCAGGGCCAGCCTGACGCTGTTGGCTAGACCATACATGTGGATCTTGGAATCCAGCCGAAGATCCTCGGAGTCGACCTCGAAGTTTGAGGTCGGGACTTCTATCTTGGAATCAAAAGTCGACATGATCAACGATGTATTATAGAGTAGTAAAAGACTGGCTGAGGATGGAACGACTGATGAGAAATGCCACCTCGGCGAGGAACGGAGAGGGACGCTGAAAAGGTAAAAACAATGAAAGGGGACCAAAGAAACAATCAAAGGAAAAGAGAACTGGGCTACCGACTTGACAGCTCTATGGAGGGGAATTATTGTCGAGATATAAACAAATCTGGGGCTGCATCCTTTGCCGCTCGAGAAGAACTACTGTTCCAAAAATGACAACCAAGACTAGAGAAGACCAATGACAAGCGACGAGCATCATGACTGAGCGAAGCGCCAATGTATGATAGGCGCGGTGCCCATAGATAGATGCGATGTAAAGTTGATCGAGATTGGAGTTCCCGTAACCGTCTGTGAGGGCTTTGGGATTGGCTCGCCGATCGAAGGTGCTGGCCGCGAAGTGTGCCGACCCAGGCGCTTAGAACTGCTCATGTCCAATCACGGCCTGCCTTCCTATCCCCGGACATCAAATACCACCATAGTGTTGCATAGAACCGGCACGGCGGTTATGCAGGTTCTTGACAAGATCTAGTGGTGGAAATCAGGGACGGAGAAGATGGGAACAATGCAAGAGGCAAATGGCGGGCGTGATAAGATTTCGTCATCTGTCCGGGATGGAATGCGTTTCTTGCGAGGTGAGGTATGGAGGTTGTTAGCGGCCGGCTGACATCTTCCACTTGTGGGGTTCAGGAAGCTTTCGTGGGAGACAGAAGGTCCCCGTCGGGACCGAAAAAAAGAATCACATGAGCGGGCACGTGACAATGCCGCAAATAAAGCAGTCACGTGCCGCGCCAATATTCAAGTTTCCGGGAAGGTGACACCAGAAATGGAGACAGATACGTACCCCTTTGATGTGCAACCCGAAACTTTTCGGACTGGGTCTTCATCCCAGCAATGATGAATGAATTATCGACAACGCCCTGTTCAGCTCTGCAGATCAGCAACAGGGCTCTGGCTCAGAATTGTTCGCCCAGCAAGTACCCGAGATGAGGCATGCTGTCTTGCTTTTGCCGTTTGATCCTGCGGACATGGGTGGGTGCGAATCCGCGACCAACGCCGAATGCGCATGAACGGGTTTCTTGCACAGCAACCCAGTTGATGTCTCAAGGAGTGCAGCAGTGCAGCGGCCAGATGTGTGAGCCTGTGAGGAGCCTGTGAGGGTTGAGGAGAATCTGGAACACGCACCTGGACAAGTACTAGTTCCAACCTACAAAGGTGCCAAGAACGAGTCGGCCGAGTCTTGACATCAATGACATACTGGTGGCCCTGGAGAGTTTGGTATACCCGCCTAGCTCGCCCGCCATGGCTCGAGCTTCGAGCTTGAAAGCTGATGATGCTTGGATGCCCGCCGCCCGCTCGCGCTACGGATGATCGACAGTAGCGTGTGTTGTTTGCTGCCCAAACATCCAAACGCCCTGTCCCAGAGCATGGAGCATGCTGGTCGAGTCAGCACTGGGCGTAGAACGGCAGCGGACAGGGGGCATGACCGGGACAC
The DNA here is from genome assembly GCA_020744375.1 of Dactylonectria estremocensis. Lineage (NCBI taxonomy): Eukaryota > Fungi > Ascomycota > Sordariomycetes > Hypocreales > Nectriaceae > Dactylonectria > Dactylonectria estremocensis. The sequence continues at coordinate 2,075,426 of JAGMUU010000002.1, read as the reverse complement.
CGAGTCGACGACAAAGACCGGGGCAGTGAGGCGGCAGGATGTTGACAAGCACGGAGTGTGGCCTCCGTAGCACAATAGCACCAGTCGCAGGGTCTGCCTGTTCCATGGATTCTATTACAGAGCACGACAAGATGCCAGGTGGTATGCGCATGCACATCCCCCACCCGGCACTGGGCCGGTATTTTGCAATCCCCATGACTATTCGCCCGTGACGAACTCCAATTCTGGAACACAACACAGGGGCACTGGGCATTCCCGGAGGATCATGACTGAGAATACAGGCACATACTGACCACTGAGGGCGCCGCTGACAGCCTGCATCTCTGCATGTCGCCCAGGACCGTTACACCGCAATACGAAGACTGCAGCTGTTTCATCCATTTTACCCGTCAAACCGCAAACGCCCCTTCATCAACATGGACCTTTTGGCTCAGACTAAACCGAGGACGGGATGACTTGGGCGCCGAACCATGGGGATGACTCGGAAAATGTGTGTGCCTGCGGCAAGTCCACTAACAACGGTTCCCTTGGCGGCCCGAGGGACCCTCCAATGCAGTTCATGTCCTGCATATGGCTGAGCCGGTGCATTTGATGGATATTTTATGGTTCAGTTTCTGCGTTCAGCTTGGCTTGCGGGGATCGATCAAATTGGTTGGTGGTTCCGCCTCACCTCGCTCTGGTGACCTACTTCTCAAAGGTTTCGTGGCAAATAGATGGTGGTTTTCTCTCTATTGCTCTTCAACAAACGGCAAATGAACTTCTCTTGCATGGGCATGTTCAGATGCCCAGGCCACCGCGAGTGGCTTAGATCCAAGCGCGATTGGATTTCGGCTTTTGACTTAGGATCCTCTTCATCTGGCTCTGCTCAGGTGGATTCATCAGTGGAGAACCGAAGTGGTGGGCGTCCCACTTTCAAGCGAGCAAGCCAGCGGAGAACGACGGGCATTAATTCTCCACCTCCATCCCGCTCTCGAGAGGGCGGACGAGCTAGGGCAGTTGAGGTGAAATGCTTGGAGGAGAGGGAGAAGGAGGCTTTGGTTTGGATCAACAAGTCCCGCACACTGAGCATCACGGGGAGCTGGTAGCCAAGTATATTGAGACATGATGATTGGACGTCGGTGCTAGTCCGAGAGGCGGTGGACCTGGAATGAGTGTGCCATTGACGATGACTTGTTGAATTGCAAGCTCCGAGTCCTCTGGCGTCGAAATGGACGTCTGGGGATAATTATGGGATTTTCAAGCCAGCCATGTCTCAATTGCACCTCTGATGGCCAAGGGCAAGGAAACCGTCGCAGATCCTGGCCCCCAAAGGAATTGAGCTCGGGACCTGCAAGGGCCCTTGTCCCTGTTCAGTCGCAAGAGATGACAGCTTTTGTCGTGGGATCCCCAACCCAAGAGTCCTGGGAGCCCTGTTGATCGGGCAGCACAGTTTTACTTCTCGGCCGGCTTCTATTCTATCCGTCGCTTCACTCATTTTGAGTTCCCCGTTTCGAAGGGATGGGGGCCAATACGAGGAGTCTCGGTACAGGCGTAGCATGTCTCCCACACCCGGCTGAGGCTTTCCCTTGGCCGCCCTGCCTCCACAGCGGGCCAAGAGCATGGGCGGCTCGCAAGGTGGACGGGCTGGGTACTCCAAAACCGGCGATTTAGTGGTTGCATGCATGCCTCGGGCTGAGGGGACAATCTACAGCTTGTGTGTAGTGGCAGCTACTGCTAGACCGGTGCTAAGCTGAGGTTCCCTTGAGCGGGACTCAACCCTTGCGGGCTGTCAGCCAGCGCCAGCACCAACGCCGCCGACGCCTCCAGCAGCCGGCCAGCAGCAGTAGTCAAGCAGTAGTAGCAAGCAGCAAAAGCAACTACGAATACATATCCCGGTGCAAAGGGACAATCCCAGCAGGGGGCGGCGAGGGAGCCATGGACCGGGAGAGACATCCCAGCAAGCAAAAAGGCCCCGGAGAGGCGCACATCAACTCCCTCCCTCTAGGCTCAGAGCGGCTAACTATGGCGACAGGCGATAACGCACCAGACCCCCCCTAGCTGCTTCGACCCAAGCAGTCGGTTCCTGTCTTTGGTCGGCCCGTCAGAGCGAGGAGCTGTCGAGTCGAGTCGAGACCCTGGGACTGGGTTCTGCCCAGTGCCCCAGTAACTTACACACACATGCCCTTGGGCCTTGGGGCTTGCCGACGGGGTCCCATGCGAAGAGACAATGCCAAGTTCCTCGTCTCCTCTCGTCGTCTCGTCTCCTCGCCTGCTCATCCCCTGCGGAGCACTTGTTCAAGTTTGCCGTGCAAGCACAGCAAAAGCACACAAAAGCACACACAGCGCGAAGTACGGCGCAGCCACCGGCTCCGTGTCCGTCTCCCTCCCGTCGTTGGTTATATTAGTCGCCGTCAGCCTGCCCTCCTTCCCCTCTCTTTCCATCTCGATCCTCGCCGTTTCTGTGTTGATTCCTCGAACCTTTTTTACAAGCCCTGAACCTTGCCGAGTACTCCGGAGCTCGTTGTCACATCCCATATCAGAGGCGTCTCCTCCACTCAACGAACCCTTCCGTTACTGTCCATCATCCGTCTTCACTCGTCCTTTGACGCTCCTCTTATTCTTTGATCGATCGTCCTCGCCCAGTGTCCCTCGTCCCATCTTGCATCCACTCGCCTACCCGACACGTCGGTGCTGTACATCAGTGCTCTAAGCATTCGCACGCCATGTTTCCAGTCTCAACTCCCCCGCCGCCAGACATGGCCGCATTTGTGAGTCTTAGCTTCGTCGATCACCCGCATCCCACTAGACACTTCAACTGACATGCGCCCCTCAGCACCTCTTCTGCAAGCTCCCTACCGAGCTGCGACTCAAGATCTGGAACCACAACCTGCCACAGACTCGCCTTGTGCCCATCCGCTGCGGTTCGAATTGGTCGTCTTCCCTGGAGCCTATACGTTCAGGCCTCTCCTCCAGCACAGGCTGCACCTCGTCGGCCGCCATTCCCGCTAACCTCCACGTCTGCGCCGAATCCCGCACCGAAGCGCTCAAGCACTACCGGCTAGAGTTCGGCTTCGCCCGCGGCCCCGGCCAGGTCTTCTTCAACCCGGACCGCGATATCATGTATTTTGGCCCCCGCGACGGCTACATGGCCGCCGACTCGCAGTTCAACACGTGCATGTCCATGTGCGACCCTGACCAGCTCGCCGCCGTCCGCCGCGTCGCCATCAACGACGCCCTGTTCTGGATCGACACCACCTACCGCTCCATGACCGCCTCTAGCCTGACCGTCGAGTTGTTGCGCCGCCTGCAGTCCCGCATGCCCGGCCTGGAGGAGATTATCTTTGTGCCCCGCGACGAGGAGTCGCTGGACCCCATGTGGTCCGACTACCTGGAACCCACCATGGTCCACGTTCGCATTGCCCGCCAGATCCAGACTGCCGTGGAAACCCTGTGCGCGCAGACACCAAACTGGATTCCCCCACGGTGGAGCATTCTACCCTTGAGCGCCTTTCCCAAATCCTGGGACTCTGTCAGCACCGCCGCCTAGTCGGCCGGCGTGCAAGCAAGAAAAGGCAGAAAGAAACAAGACGTCACTAATACTTTGATACCCGTGCGAGTCCGCCTCGAACATAAGGACCATCTACTGCAACCTACCTACGAGCTTCCCAAATCCTGCGCAGCGCCATCCGCGTTTGCCAGACCGCCGTTTTAAGACAGGCCGATGGGACAAACCCGCAGACACATGTTGGTGGCCAGCCAACCACACGCCCCCGAATGCATTGGGAGGGAAGCAACAGCACCATCCACTCCAGTAAGCGCCGATTCCGGCTCCGGCGCCCTGGGTCTTGGGGATGGGTGACATGTCGTCAACCGCCAGTTTTGGTTGGCGGCAAGATTATCAGTCATTAATGCCGGAGTTTGCGTATGTTGGCAGGCCTTTTTGAAGGGCTTGTGACACAACGACAAACAAGAAATCGGCGTTGTACAAAGAAAAGAATCTGTGGGAGTCAAAAGGAAGGCAATTGGGAAAGCCAAACTATTCAGATTGCTCCATGTACCATTTTGTAAAATGTCTATACTACAAAAGGCCACCTACCAACGCCAATACACAATAATGCATATGCAACGAATGTACCATTTGGTTGCTCGTTAATTCATCCATGTTTTAATCCCACCGTCCTCCTTGTTCGTGTATGGTTTGCTTGCCTCAAGGCCGGGGGTTGGTGCTCGATCTCATCGCATACAGTATCTAGGCTGCGGGAGGCGGAGCACAGAGCATCGCGCAGTGTTACCCCGACCCGGTGGGTGTCCGTCTCTACCATCCGCTAACCCTCAGTGCACCCGATTCCCAGTCCAATGCCCTTACGGCGACCCCTGACTAGGGATTCGAGGGCGCGTCCCATGGCCGGCATGTCGCCGAGCATGGTGATGTGGCCGCGCTCGGTGCACACCCGGCCGCCACGGACGAGAGCATAGCCGTCGGGGAGCATAGCCTCTTTCGCTAGCACAACACCGTCGCCCGGCCGGAAGAGGAGGTCATCGTAGGCGTCCTGGCAGCGGATTCCGTCCCGGTGGGTGACCTGCGCGCCGTATACAGTGGGAATACTCTTCCCATATATGAGAGCTAGGGGTGGGTAGGCGTTGGCGTCCTGGTGTACAGGCGAGTGAGCGAGCTCGGCACGGAACTGGCGAACCCTGGCGAGTGTCTTGGTTAGGTATTTGAGATAGCGCTCGCGTTCTGGGTCCGAGGGTGCAGGTTCATCGTGATGGGGGGCGGCCCCATTGAGTTGAGGCATGATGGGGTTATGATTTGCCACTGTGGGCGAGGGCGGCAGTTTGCTGGCTTTGCTATCTGAACGAGGTCTCAGTGACTTGGGGATCCGGGATGAAAATGAAGATGTCTGTGATCGGTTGTAAGCCGGGAGAGTCGGCTGCATGCAAGGGCTTAGATGCCACTTGATCCACTCCTGAGGGTCGAAAAAGTCAATCGGATACCCCTCGCCCGTGTTCTTGTCAACAAAGCAGAATCCATTCTCTGGGAGAAAGGCAAATGATGTACGAATGGAGAAGTTGACCTGGGCAGTGAGGAGCTTCTCGTTAAAGAGAACGACGTCCCCATGGCGCAAGGGGTTGAGGATGTTGATGCACGTCTGAGGAGTTCCACAGTACAGGACCGAAGAGAACAGTTCTGGTCTTTGGTTAACGGCATGGCGTGTGATGATACCACCGAGGCTGTGAGAAATGACCAAGGCGCCGCGAGATGGAACTGGGACGCCGGGTTGGTTCGATGGTAGCTTTTGAAGAAACTCTTGGAGTTTCCGCGACAGTAAATGTGGACTCAGTCTCCAGTCGTAACCGTAATTCCAAACTCGCAATTTGCCGGCACGGGCGTTATCGCAAGACTGCAATTTCTTGATGAACTTGCGCGAGATGTCGATCGGTCCAATGTGTGTCAGCATTCCCGACGGAATAATGGTTTCCTCCATCCTTTCTTCGTCTTCGTCCTCAAGACCAACCTCGAGATTGGCTTTGCGCATGTTAAGGCCGAGCTTGACCGGAGCCCAGAGTTGTTGGTGAGGAGCTTCTGCGGACCTCAGAACTGACCCTCGGTAGCCCCCCATGATTACTATATCCCCAGTAAGTTCTTCAAGAACAAGATCGAGAGCCATTGAAGGGTCTTTTGAAGCAGTCCGGGTCTCTCGTGGCGTATGTTCCACTGTTTGCCCGAGAGCGTCTGTTGAATATACAGTGGGGAGAGAAAGCGTTGACTTTCTGGCTGATTGGTAGAGTTTTGGTAAGTTGGGCATTTTGAAGTTTGGCACATCTGGGAGGCTATCTTTGAGAGCCATGAATCGGGTGTTGACCATCTCACGCACATCATGAAACTGATTATCGTCACCGAGGGAAGAGGCTCGAGACATGCTGTGATAGAGAAGACTGTCATCAGAGGTCACCCGGCGAAGTACCTTTGGGCGCGAATCAGGGGTAGAGATTGCCAACGGGCCGGTGGTCTTAACCTGAGGTGGAAGAGTCTGAACCCTTCTTGACGGGGTTTGAGCTAACACCGAACCGGGGATATTTCTTGAGGAGAGGGATTGGGTGGGCAATGATGACTGGCTTAGTTTGCTAGAGGAGGTTGTGTTGGATTTGTCGGTGAAGCTTGAGAAGAAGGAGCTCGGCAGGGAAGGTAAGAGGTGTGAAGGCGGGCCGAGAGAGGGGAAAGCTTTCGATATCCTTCTCAATGCCTCCTGTCCCGCTGATCTGGATCGATGCCTAGTCGGGGCAAAGGCCGACTCGAGGGCCCCCTTTGACGGACGGGACATTGAAGCATTGGTAGTGACGGGCCTCGTGTCAGCTCGCCACGACGCAGGGACGGGATCCTGAGCAGGTTGCCCATTGGAGAGCTGACCGAATCTTGGTGGTTGAAACGGTTCTGGCGACCCTTCTGGCGATGAGATGGGCTCTGGACTCGAGTCACCATCACCACCTGAGGGTATATCGTAGAATCCGTCTCCATTCTTCTTCAATGCTGCCACCTTTTCAATTGCCGGGGTGTTTTGAGAGGTTAAATGCCTGGCTTGTGCACTGAGTGCGGGTTGCAAGAGAGCCTCGGCATCGTCTAGATTGCGAATGATGTTGTCGTCGTCGTCGTTGTCTCGAGCGTCCAAAGCATCCCAGACCGGAACCTGAGGGTCTTGAACCGGCCCACCTTGAGCATTAGCCATCGTGACCTCGTCGACTCGGTTGCGCGCGCGAGACAAGGCTAGAGGTTGTACGAGTAGAAGTGGGAATCAGGATCGAGGAATAACAGACTAGCAGCCCAGTCATATCATAGTCGCTTGGAGTTGGAGCAACGATTGGAGCCAAGCGAAGGTATCACAATGCCTTGGCACATGAAGCATGCGAACGAGAAGAGAATGAAAAAGAGGAGATAAGAATGTGAAGTCAACCCAGAGAGATCAGAGGCCCGGTAGGACCAGCACACGTAGTGGAGCTCTCGACATGCCCTCGACTTGTTGTTCGTTGCGGATGAAGGAAGGAGCGGGTTAGCTGCGCCCCTTCCGGACACTCCGGGGCATGGATCGACCCAGGGCGAACTTTGGTCTACTAGGCCTAGTCGCTGCGAGTATTTCGTCCGTGGGGTGTTTTTCGGCCAGACTGGATTAGACGAGAGACGACGAGATAGGCTATTGCGATGAATTTTGGGGGTTCTAGGGCTATCCACTCGGGCATTCGGCCTGGAGACAAGGCCCGATAGGAGGGTCTCCATGTGTCTGCAGGGAGTTGAGAGCCCGAGATGTCCGCCATCACGATGAGGTCATTGGGGGAACTAATAACGGGACGAAAAGAGACGGGACGAAAGAAAGAGGCGGTAGGCGGGATGGAAGAGGCGCCAAAAGACGCCAACTTCGGCGTCTGATAGCCGTCCATGGCGTCTGGGGAAATCGGAGCTTGGCACCGGCTGTCTGGCATTTGGCGGCGAATTTTTTGCTGCTGATCCGGATGAGCACTGTTGGCCTGTGAGGTAAGGCGCTGGTGCACCACAAACACAAACACAAACACAAACACAAACATCGAGCCATTTGGTGGAGTAGTTGATGATAAAGCCTGTCGAGACACGTACGTGGTAGAGCAATGCAGGGTCTTCCAGCGCACGGAGTTACGGAATTGGTGCCCTTTCCAGGAAAGAGCCGTCAAGTTGGGTCGAGGCATTGCGTGGAAGGAGACCAAACTGGGGAGGGAAGGGGTCCGCATGTGATTATGGATCATGTCCCCCACAGTCATGCCCCCGCCAAGATGGAAGTCGGGCAGGGACCTGGACTGGCCATCCGAAGTACCGAATCAAATTGTCCGAGAATGAGGTAAGAGATGACGATTTACACATGCAAATGAAGGACCTGTACAGTCACCGCTGAAATGCGAGCCTTTGACCGATACCCAGACCACAATTGGAGTTGCAATGTATTCATGAGCTGGCAAGCTGGACGATGAGCTGGCTCTCTCATTCCATGTTCCGCCTGTCGTAAGTTGGTTACTGGCAGCTCCTCGTGTCATCCAACCCAGCAACGTGCGCCACCTCAGCCCAATCAGCCGTCAGCAATTAGCTCGGTGAAGCTACCGGCGAAGCTCGCTTTCAGCTTCAGCTGCATATTGCATCCCGCATCTCGCATCCCGCATCCCGCACATCGTAGTCGGGCGAACTGGGTTCGTCCTCGTTCACCATCGCATTCAATGTGTGAGAGACAGACTTGTAATTGGCTTGCCACCTAACAGAGTGCGAGGATTCGCTGCAACGTCATCAATCCGACCCCCTCTCACACCGGCTCCGACTGGGGGTGTTGACAAGTCTGGCGGCTCCAGGCCTTGCTTGCCGTCATCGGCCCCATCCATTGGGTTGGAATCATCGAAGGACTCGCCAACTTTCGGCCATTTCCTCGCTCCCCCAAGCTTCTCGTCTCCTTTTGGTGCCCTCTCCCAGCCAAGCCCCCTCATACAGCCCATTGATCGCCTGATCTGCGGGTTGTCGCGTCTCTGTCCACCATGTCGACTCTCCAGCCTCGGCCAGCGTATACCGACGCCGAGCTTGCCACCCTTTACCCTCCCCAGCTACGCCTCCAGCAGGTACAGATCCTGCTCCGCCACGGCGAGCGCACCCCGATCACGGCTCGCTTCCGCAATGCCGGCCTCCCGGCGTTCTGGCCATACTGCTCGGCCGTCCGCCGCCTCACCAGCCCCGTGCTCGACCCGGCCGACGGCGGCTCCAGCAAGATCCAGAGCCTCATCACCCTCGAGTGGCAGCGCCGTCTCGAGACCTTCGGCTCCGATGACGCCGCTACCGTGGCCACCGGCCCCGCCGCCGAACTCGATGCTATCTGCGATATGGGCATGCTGACCGACCGCGGCCGTGAGACCACCACCTTCCTAGGACGCCGCCTCCGCAACCTCTACGTCGACCAGCTCGGCTTCCTTCCGCCCACTCTCGCCGATGGCGCACCCATCTATCTCCGGGCCACCCCCGTACCCCGTGCCCTCGAGTCCCTTCAGCAGGCCCTCTTCGGCCTTTACCCGCCGGCCTCCCGCTCTCCAGACCTCTCGCCTCCGACCATCCTCATTCGTTCTCCGGCCGATGAGACTCTCTTCCCCAACGATGGCAACTGTCGTCGCTTCGCTGCCCTTGCCCGTGCCTTTGCCCAACGGGCTGCCAGCCGCTGGAACGACACCGATGACATGGCTTTCTTGACCAAGCGCCTCGGCCGCTGGATGCCCGACGAAAGCCCTTGGGTAGCTGTTGACGCTCGCCCACGTCTGAGTGGTCTCATGGACACCATCAATGCCACCGCTGCACATGGCCCAGCCACACGGCTACCCAAGGAGTTCTATGACCCGGAGGTCAAGCGAATCATGGAGAAGATTGGTGTCGAGGAGTGGTACGCTGGCTACAAGGAAAGCCAAGAGTACCGCACTCTTGGCATTGGCGGCCTGCTTGGGGATGTCGTTGCCCGCATGGTTGGCAGTGCTGAGCACTCCTCTGCCGATGGCGAATATGAGCTCGCCTCCATCAAAGGGCCAGCACCGCCCGTTCGCTTCGGGATGAGCGGCTGCCATGATACCACACTCGCCGGCGCCCTTGCAAGTCTGGGTGCCTATGACACCGACGCATGGCCCCCATTCACCAGCCACATCGCCATCGAACTGTTCCGCCGTGCTGGCCAAGTTGCTTCCACGCCTACCACCTCAACCCCGACCAAGTCGAGCGGACTCTCATCGGTCTTCGGCTGGGTTACCGGTGCCGGTGCCGGCTCCGGTACCAGCTCGGGATCACCACCTCCGGGCATTGGCCGCAAGAAGACCCCCGACTTGACCGACGCCGAAAAGGCGCGGCTGGACGGCTACTTTGTCCGTCTGCGGTACAACGACAGCCCCGTTACCATCCCGGGGTGCAAGCCGGCTGGGAAACATCTTGAGGGCGACGAGTCTTTCTGCACCCTAGTAAGTTCCGTGCCTTGTGTAGACCGTTGTCTTTGGCCTTCACTGACATACCCACTCTTTACAGGAGGCGTTCAAGGCCATTGTCGACAAGTTCACTCCTGCCAATTGGAAGCAGCAGTGCCGAACTAACATCAAGGGCACGGCCTTCCCGTCCAAACCCGAGCCTGCGGGGTATTGATTGCTTCGATATCGAAAACAAAGGGTGGGCAGGAGTGAGCTTGGTATTCCTTTTGGAGTTTTGGGGCCTGGTGAAGTGAATTAGCCACCAGAAACGAGTTTGATTTCTCGCATGACATTAGACCTGTCTTGCATGGACGGAGGTAGAGCCACGCAGAGCAGCTTCGAGCCATACAAGTAGATATCATTCATGGTACATAAGCATGACGGTTGTTGGAAACCAATGGGAGCTGACCATATCCTGATCGCATTCGAGACTATAGTACCTAACTTAACCATACTCCACAATAGACATACATGCAGATGATACATCCCATCCACCACTGGTGCCGTCTACAATACGCACTCTCTCCTGCACATTTCAGCCGTGAGGTCCCCGCCTCTGCGGGGATTATTAACAACAAACTCTCACTTTCGTCTCTCCATTCGAACCTATCGCGCCGAGAATGACAAACTGCTCGCATTCGGAGGAATACCGGGGAAAGGGGAGATCCAACATCATACACCGAATGAGGTAATTATCAAAATCAAAAAAAGAAGAAAAAAAAGGGATGAAACAAAGAAATGAGGCGTGTGTAAACCCAACATGAAAGGACAAGGCACAAGACCCGTTCGGCAATTACAACAATTAAGCAATTTTCCCGTTAATTCTCGTCCGCGCGGAGTGAGCTTGCAAAATGCACGAGTTTCATTAATTGGCCACCTCCTCTTCGACCCATCCATTCAGCCCACCCTGGATGGCCAGCCCAAAGCCGGATCCCATGCCGCCATAGCTTGCCTGGTACTGGTGACCACGTCGCTCGCCCTGGCTTTCGGGGATGCCGCTGGGACCGCCTCCATTTTCGAACCCAGGCGCAAGAACAGGCAGGCTGACGGCTCGGTTGTGCTGACCACGGGGCCCGGGGGCTAAGAGACCGCCGATCGTAGTGGCTCCAGGAGATGTACCGTTGGTAGGGAAGCCGTTAGAGATGCTGGCTGATTGGCCGTGGCCGGAGATGGGGACCTGCTGGGGGACTTCTAAGCCTAATTCGCTAGGCGAGGGCTGCGCAGTACCGAAAAGCGCGTTTTGCTGAACAGCAATCTGCTGATGCTGCTGGTGCTGCTGTTGTTGGGCCTGGTGCGAGACCTGGTTGAGGTACATGGTCAAGGGGTTGCTGTTGGCGTTGAAGAGCGCAGCTGACTGCTGAGGAGTGGTCCCGTTGGTGGGCGAGCCGCCGCTCTGGGAACCACTGTTGGGGGCAGGAGATGCGACTCCATCGGCACGGGGAGACTGGCTCTGCTGCATTTGACGGGGAGGGTTGCCACAACGGTCCTTGCCAAAGTTGACTTTGAACTTCTTATACTCTTCCTTGCCTCGGATCGCCTCGATAGCCTTGATGGCATTGGCAATGTTGGTGAAGTTGACAAACGCACAGCTCTTTTCACGGAGAGTGTTGACCAGTTCAATCTCGCCATACTCTGAAAAGTCTTGACGGAGGCGTTCCTCGTTCCAGGTTTCATCCAAGTTGCCAATATAGACGTTTCGTGATGCACCGCCACTAACAGCCAAGGCGATAGCTGGGGGAAGAGCACCCGAATGCTTTCCCCATCCGATCTTGAGGCGACGGTTGTGAATCATGAGACCCTGGAGGTTGCTGAGAGCGTAGAAAGATGCCGCAGCGGTGGGGTCAATGAAAGTCACGAAGCAAATGTGTTTGTCAGGGATGTAACGGATGTGGTGGAGCAAACCTCCCCTGACCACATTGCAGATTTCCTCAATGGTCGTCTCGGGATGAATGTTACCTAAGTAGATGGTTCGGTTGCCGAGGTTGTTGATGCCGCCTGCGGTGGTGGCAACAGCAGCAGCCGCAACGGACTGTTGAGCCAGGGCATTGGAAATGAGATCACGGTCCGCGCCGGTTAGCATGTGGGCATAGCCAGGGGCGATGCCAAGATACTGAGCAGCGTTTTGCTGTTGCGTCTTGGAAACGTAAGCACAACGATCCTTGCCGTAGTAGACACGGCGTGGAGCCTGCCACTTGGGCTCCTGGGGCAGCTGGGAGACAGCCTTGATGGCATTGGCAATGGAGAGGTAGTGCACGAAGGCGATGCTCTTCTCGCGCACAATCTTGATAGTGTCAATGGCACCAAACTTGCCGAGATCCTCTCGCAACTCATCGTCGCTGATCTCCTCGGGAAGGTTACCGAGGTAGACATTGCGCGAGGCACCAGACTGCTGGACAGCAAGGGCGACGGAGGTCGGGACCTGCGAAGGCTTACCCCAGCCCACCTTGATATCCTGACCCTTGATGCAGAGCTTTTTCAAGATGGCGTCAGAGTGGAAATGGGTGGCGGAGCTGGCGTCCAGGAAGGAGATAAAGGCACAGTTCTTGTCCGGCAAGAGGCGGACCGACTCAATTTGGCCGCTCCTGACGTGGCCCAGAATTTCCTCAGCAGTGGTGTCTGGGGGGATGTTGCCCAAGTAGACAGTGCGGCTGGTTCCGGTCACAACGCCAGAGCCCATGGACACAGGAGACGTAGGCGGCAGGGGAGTCTGCATACTGAATCCGCCAGTAGGGGACTGGGGCGGATAGAACTGAGGAGCTCCGTAGGTCGAGGGGGAAACCATGGTGTGGTACGACTGGGGCGAGATGTTCTGCTGGACCGGGCTGGCGAGTCCGTTTTGCTGCTGGTTGTTCATGTGCTGCTGAGCCTGCTGGAAGCCGGGGAGGCTTTGGAATTGAGGGCTACCGAAAGCAGCGGGCGTACCGGGCTGGAAAGGACTACCAAGAAGCAGCTGCGAGGGGAGAAGAGGAGTGAACTGCATGTCGAAAGCAGTGCCCGGGGTTGCCATGTTCTCTCCATTGCCTGAGGGCTGCTGGGACATGGGCTGGGTATTGATCGAGGGAATGTTGCCACGTCGAGGGTGTCGATCAGCGAAGCCAGAGATGTTCGAGTTGAAGGCACCATGAGAGAAACCAGTATCGCTGTTGGAAGGCTTGGAGACGTGTCCTTGGTATCGGTTGGCAGGGACGCCGTTCGGGGGGCCCTGCTGGCCAACGGGTCCATTGAGGTCCTGCATACCGAGCAGATGAGGGGGGACCAGCGAGTCCCGCCCGTTGTGCGAGAGAACAGCCGTTGTGAAGGATTTAAACGTGCCCTGACAAGGCACGAAGCGAGAATTGAGGACGAGAAATGGTCAGCCGAACTTGTTAGAACAAGACTCGAGGACGGAAAGGGGCTCAAGAGCTCCAAAGGTAGAAGCAAGTAATTGTGCCAAGTAATTCTGATAGAAGTAGAGGATTATAAGGCGTTGTGATATCCAATCGAAAACGGGTTGTAACAGCTCGTGGAATCGAGGTAGGTCGTCCCAGCAAGCGACCGTTTAGTAGTACTTATATAAGGTGATCGAATCTTAAGAGCTTCGGCCGAGTCGACAAGAATCGCGGAGCAAGGCGGCAGCTGCGGTAAGAGGTGCTTATGCGGCAGAGAGCGAGCGTATCGAAATTGTCGAAAGTGTCGAAGGAGAAAAGCGAGAAGCGCGTAGGGGGGAGCTCAAGCGAGCATCCAGGGGAAGCAAGTAGAGAAAGTATTAAGAAGGTAATACAGACAGAACGAGCGTCGACCGAAGTCGAGGAAAGGCGTGTCTCAAGAGAAGGAAGCAAGACGGGACAGCATCTGAGCTGTAAATCGGAGACAAGGTCCAAAGGATTTGAGCCAGGAGAGAAGGGAAAGGGAGAGAGGTTGAGTGGTTGGTGGAGGAGGGCGGCGGGACGGAGGGAGGGAGTGGACTGTGGAGAAGAGAGAGAGACAGCGAGGAAGCTCGGATGGGAGAAAGCGACGACGTCCAAGACTAGAACTACGCGGAGCCTGAGGCCGGAAAAGCACAAAGCAGTAGGAAATAAGGCATAAAGAGGCGTCTGGTCAGGGAGGGAAAGGAAAAGACCAGTCGACCGGGTAGGGAGTGAGGGTGGAGGAGGGTGGATATGGGTGGAGGTGGAGAGAGGGATATGAAATGAAGAAAAATAGGACACCAAAAGAGGATGGACGGACGGACGACGGTGGAGGCGGAGACGAGAGACACAGATGCAGACGCTGATGGTGGCAGCGTAAACGGCGGTGGAAGGAGCCGTAAGAGGTGACCGAATTAGGGGGGTGACTTGCGAATTAGGGGAGGGGACGGCTGGAGCTTTCAAGATTTAGGGGGTGTGTACATGTGCTAGAACGCATTGTTCTACTCAGGTTGGTAGGTACAAAGTACGATGGATGTGCATGTGAGGGAGGCACGGCCAACAGGACCAGTCGCAGTAATGGGGTGGACGTGGATGGGCAGAACGGGAGGAACAGGTACAGGAACAAGGGGTCAGCAACAATTGAGGCTTCAGCTGGAGGCTGCATGCCTCGGGGAGGCAGGACCCTCCTATCCACCAAGGGGAGGAAGGTACCTTGACCTGGAGGCGAGGTGAATAACCTTCCTGGTAAAGGAGCAGTTCCAACAAGCGGAAGAGAGGCTAGACTCGTTACGAGAGGACGGACGTGAGAGAGGGATTCCAGCGCATGGCATGGCAGGGGGGCCCTTGAGACTGAGAGTGAATGAAGTGAAGACGACGCCTGGCAAGAGCCCAGAACACGTAGCACAGGGGGAGTGCTCAGAGCAGAGCCCAGCAGCGGGTGGACGCGCGATGGACAGGGCGACAGGGCAGAGACAGGGGGCAGACGAGGACAACCTCTCGCCATCGGCCTAGCCAGGGGAGCGGATCGAATCGACGGCACGGATTGGCCAGCACCGACGGCGGCGACGGCGGCGGCGGCGGGTGAAGGCGAGACGGTGGGCCACCGGGCTCTGGGGCGACACAGGACGATTGCCCAAAGAGGACGAGATTGGAATTGGCTGCGCCGATAGTTTAATGACAAAGTCAGGGGTTGTGGCCGTTGCAACTCGCTGCTAACACCACCGCGCAAGAGACAGAGTGCGACATGCCTGTACAAAGTAAGTCTCCGGCTGTCATGACAGAGCACGGCGTGGGACACGGGTAAACATGTTATCTATGGGGTGTTTCTTCGACAGAGACAGAGCCTCCTGTAAGTGACATGGGCCAAAATCCAGACGGACGGTCTGAATGCCCGTGGACACGTCTCACGTTAATTATTCGTTGGACCCAATTGCTCCGGGCTGTAGTCTTAGCCCTTTGTGGGGTGCCAGGCTTGGGCGGAAGCAGTCATGAATCGAGACCCCCTGAACGAACCCCCTACTTACCGTTCAGGTGCCATGTCCCCATTAGGACTCTCTCCTTGGGTCCCTCATTGTCGTTGCGTGTGTATTGATGCTCGCCTGGCCAATCATGATTCCTTCCTCAAGCCCACCCATCCACACCCTCTCACTCTCTCTCTGGCTTGCATACATCTGCCATCAACGACCACGCTACTCTGTCGATGATGGGCAGCGGCTGGGTACGGTAGACGACTCCGTACTGTATTTGAGATCAGCCGCGTGCTCCAAACACGCAATTCTCAAAACACAAGCTTACAAGGGCATAGATGGAGATTGAAACAACTGGGATGTCTGTTGCTGCTGCGTGTTTGGACGGCCGCCTTCCATGGCTGAGCCTGATTCAACGAACTCGAGACTTTCATGTGCGTACCCTGAGATGTCATAATCTAAGTACGACTACGTAGTACGTACGTAGGGTCAATTTGAACAATGTCAGCTATCATCTTCCGTGTGGGTGCAGCCCGTCGCACTCGCTGATATCCGAAGCTGACTAGTCTACTGATACGGAGTGCTGCATACCGGTATTTCAGCCCTGCCAGCTGCTTAGGTACCTACCTACCTAGGTAGGTAGGTAGGTTGGTAGGTTTGACAACGCATTGCCTGTAGACTGTTGTCACAGGGAGGGACTGGAGGCGAGCTCAGAGGAGGCAAGAACCGACAGGCCGTTGCATGTACCTGCATCTAGTTCTGAAATTGAAAACCTTGTTTCCTTTCAACAGTCATCGCCCGTGCCCCTTTTCCACACCTCACTTGAGCAACAACCTTCACACATCACATCTAGAATCATCTATCCATCCACCATTCATCTGTCTCACCGCTCACACCCTTCCCAGGAAAGTAAGGCCGCTGCTCATTACCCATTCACTCAGTCAATCAATCGTTGATTTCGATCGTCCCCACCTTGAGATTGAGGCAACCTCAGGCATGCATTTCGAAAATGGTTCCCACCTGGAGTTCCATGACCCTGTTCAGTTTCCTATTGTCTTCAACCCCCTAATAAATTGGACCCCTAATACATGACGGGTGGCTAATCGAAACTAGGAAAGATGCAATGGGTCTGTCCGTTTCCATACGCTAAATTGGCACAACGCTGACGCCGTCTAAAACTCTAGTACTGCTTCTCTCAGGTCCAGGTCTATCTTCCGCCCGTATTTGGTAGCGACCTGACTGGTGGTGTGTTTTGGGTGCACTATTGACCAGCAACCTCATTAGCGCTGAGACCGTTGTCGTGTCACCACTCATTCATCTCAATCATGGCACAAGGGGCGCTTGACTTGCTTTCAACAGCACTCTCATGAGCCACCGTCTCGCATAATGCCCACCCGGCAATTCAAGCAATTCAAGGCCTGTTCGCATCCGGGCACGGTGGACTTTTCGCCACCAGCCCCAATCACTGTGAAACAACCGCAAGGGGGATCAGCCTCACAGAAGCAAGCACCAACTCTGCAGCCATAGCAAAGTTGTCGAGATCTATTTTAAGAAACGTCTCAGGCGTTTCTAGATGCACCAGCCGCCTGGGACGGCAACGCCCAGTGCTGTGGGAGGGAGAGGGCCTATCTAGCCTCTGTTTGGCCTGTCGAGTCCCGACATCCCGTGAGCCCTTGTGAGGCCGCCCTACGAAGTACTACGTACGAGGGTCCTTGGTTAGGTATGCGAGCGTTCCTGAGCCCATGAACGGCTCTCCCGGTGGCCTCATGCGGTGCGCCGGTGCCTCAAAGCCGGGGGCCGGACCGTCCGCCGATTCGATTCCCGCTTCCACTTCCTACGAAAGGACACATGCCGCGAAATGCCAGTCCATCTCCATCCCCATAGCCTATGCATCATTGCCACCAATCCGAACCGCTGTGGCATCCATGATCCCACCACCCCTCCCTTGACTTTGGAGTGTCGTTTCCCTTGTCCCCTACCGTTATTTATGCCTTACGCTGCTTGGCGGTTCATTCCTGGGGTCCTAAAAGCATGGGCGGCGTCCTATTCACCTCAGCCCCTTGGCTCCCTTGCAGAAGATCGCTTGACAGGATGCGAAACAACGACTTGACCAGCCCAGCCATACTTTTGCATGGCGGCGGACGTTGAATCGACCCCAGTGGGCAAATCCAGGATAATCCGTTCGCCTTCTAAAATGCCATCAATCATCGGCCATACCATCCCGGCGGTTTGCCTCTCTCGGTCCTCTCTACCGGCCCCATCGTCGCGCCATCTCGTCATCTCGCCAACTACCCGAGCCTCTTGCACAACCCTTTCCCAGGGCAAAAGCAACGTACCCGCAGTATGGCATGCACACAAAAGCACCGGTCAAATAGCTTACGTGCATCCCTACTCCTGAGACCCGTCCACTACAAGCGCCTCATTCCCACAGTTTTAAATTGAACTCGGCACTACACGTACGCAGCACGGAGGGCACATATGACCTGACGAACCATTGTAGCCCAGCATCGCAGTTCGCCCTCACAATATCTTCTTGAATGGAAGAAGCATATCTGAGCTACCGCGCCACCGCCGTCATGGCTGATTGAAAGACATGTGTGGACCGGAACTGTGCCTCCTTCCTCCCCCTTCGGTCAGAACCAGCGGGCTGGGTCCTGTATTATGTGCACATTGCCTTTACGTACTTTTATTCATCCCTTGTGAACAGTACCCGGGTGTGTCTCTCACGGCCGAACGGCAAAGACACGGACCGATACCTAAACTACGGGGTTGAATCCATTCAGGGCCTTGATCAAGGGTATTCCCCCGCGGCAGACCCTAGCTTCACCGAGCCGTACCTCCTGGCACGCGATCGCCCGCCACCTGAAACCACTGCCAACACGGTTCGAAGCGAAAATATCTGTTACTAGAGGCGACCTGCGCGCTGATGATGAAGAAGTTGTGCTCTCACACTTTTCTATGACTGCGTACGTACGAAGTAGTAATAGTTCTCGCACCATCGCTTTCACTTTCGTCGATCCATTACTCGATTGTCCACGCACTTGTTCTCCCACCGCATCAGAAAGAGATCTTCCGTTCTCTCACCTCAAGCCTCCTGCTGTGAATGGCGAAACCCTGGACCAAGGCAGGTTATTGGCCTTATGTACTAGTTGTCTGCGTAAAGTAAAGAGACTCAACTCATGTGTATCATGAGGCTGGCTGGGTACTGAGATGTTGTTGTCGACCATCATTGTCATGATTCTGGTGTAGGGGCCAGCCCTGCTTGACGACTGATGTCTATGGTAATCACGTCCCTGGCTTGACTTCCGGACTTGTTTTTGTCCTCCATTTCTAAACAAATAGCGGCATCTATCTCTAACACGGGCTTACGACACGCGGTACTAATTATGCCGTCGAATTCGTGAGACGATTTTGACGGCATCATCTGTCCATAGAAGCAGATTTGAACGACGAGTCAATCCATGCTATCAGCCAATATGAGTATAACCAAGTTTTTACACTCCAGGGCAATCACTTCTATGTCAGGCTAAATCTTGATTGGCCAGTTAAGCTTCCCCCTTCACAACGGAACTTGTTCCAGGTTCCTAAGTGTAACCGCTGTCATTCTACTGATCTTGTCAGTAGACAAGTCCAGTCTCTGAGTGTATAAGACATGTGGTATCAATTTCATCTCGTCTTCATAACGCCTACATATGCTCGTTGTGTACATTCTTCGGAGTCGAATATTCCGTCCTAACGCTAGTTCAGGCGTGCCTCAACTCATGACAGCTCATCGAATAGTCTTGACAGCCCGTTCCCTTCCCACTCTCATTGATACTTCCTCGCAAACTTTTATCACCATGTGCTAAAGACTATTCAAGTCTTGCCACATGTTCAGGCTTTGTCTATTGACCCCATGGAGGCATCGAATTGGCTGGCCGAACAACCCCTCTCGGATATGCTTCCGCCCGCAATACTCACTCACAGCTCATCCTTGGCATCATCGGCATGGCCTGCATTACCCTCCTTGCCCATGTCCTGCAGCCCACGCTTGACCATGGAGGTGATGAGCTCGTAGACGACCTGGGCGGCGGCCAGCGACGTCTCCTCGCCGTTGCCCTGGTAGGCGGGCGACACTTCGACGACGTCGGCACCGACGAGGTTGAGGCCTTCGAGGCCGCGCAGGATACGAATGAACTCGCGGGTGGTCCAGCCGCCGGGTTCCGGGGTGCCAGTGCCGGGAGCAAAGGCCGGGTCGAGGACGTCGATGTCGACAGACAGGTAGACGGGGTTCTCCGTGCCGAGGGCGGTCAGGATGCCATCGATGATACCCTTGACGCCGAGGTCGTCAATCTCGTCGGCAGCGAAGCGGATCCAGTTTTGGGCTGTGTCATCGATGTTGTCGGCCCAGTCGGTGCCGCTCAGGCGGGTGCGCAGGCCGGCGTGGACCGAGGGCTCGGAGGACGAGTTGGAGAGAAGGCCCTCCTGGTTGGCCATCCAGAACATGGAGCCGTGGGTGAAATGGGTCTCGCCCCAGTAGGAGGGATAGGCGGCAGGGTTCCAGGTGTCGAGATGGGCATCAAAGTGGAGGACCTGAATAGGCTTGCCATA
Organism: Dactylonectria estremocensis; assembly: GCA_020744375.1. Lineage (NCBI taxonomy): Eukaryota > Fungi > Ascomycota > Sordariomycetes > Hypocreales > Nectriaceae > Dactylonectria > Dactylonectria estremocensis. The sequence goes on along the minus strand of JAGMUU010000002.1, from coordinate 2,055,511 downwards.
AACCTCGGTCAGGGCTCGAAGGGCGGGGAGGGTCAAGCTGTGGTCGCCTCCGAGGGTCATGAGCTTGGGCTTGGGGGCGAGGGCGCTGACAGTCCTGCGGCGGCCGAGCTGGGTGAGGGCCTGGGTCATCTGCTCGCGGGCGATGTTGTTGTCGATCGGGGTGATGGGGATGTCACCGCAGTCAACGACCTTGGCCCAGTTCTGGTACGGGTTGATGCCGGCGCGCGGGTTGAAGCCGCGGAACGACGTCTGGCGCGCCGACGCCTGCCGGATGGCCCGTGGGCCGAAGCGGGCGCCGGGCCGGTACGTTACGGCCGTGTCGAACGGCGCTCCGATAATGGCGATGTCAAAGGGCTCCGTGGGTTCCGTGAGGCACCGGACGTGGTTGAGGTGGGCAAATGTGCCGATACCATTAAAGGACCACTTCAACCTCCGAGTCAGCTCTTTTCTCTCTCCCCTTTTCTCTCTCTAGCTGTGAAAAAGGCACAGCTGGACCCCCCCTTCGGGAATGGATGGAACAAACCTCGTTGCCCCATTTGGCTTGCAGCTCAGCCAACTCCTCCTGCGTCCATTCCTTGTCGTCATGATCATGACCACAAGCGGTCGACAGCCCCGCCAGCGCCAACAGGCTCAAGACGGCGGTACACTTCATGGTGGGTCGAGGGGCTTCAGAGTTCCACAGAACAAGACACTGTAGAGGCCAGAAGAAAGAAAAGACAAACGAAAAAGAATAGAAGATGTCAAGAAGAGAAGCAAGCCAAAGAGCCAAATAAATACCAACATTTCATGGCCACTAAAGCAACGGAAAGGCCCGCAACCCTCCGCCGGCGGTCGCATCAAGCCCACTTTGCGCCGCCGGCCCTGGCCCGAGTCAGAGGTCCAGAGGTCTGAAGGAGGGGAAATATCATGGAATCGGCTGAACTGCAATTGAGTCTACAAATCAGATGGACTTCCGTGGGCCCTCCCGAGCTTCTGGCCATACTAATTCATTAGGCTGGGTTTGATTAATGAGGCAACAGACTGCGAGAGCTTTCCCCAACGCCGGACTCCGTCATAGCCGCGGGGGAGTGGAGGGAGGGAGGGGAGAATGGATCGAGTTTGTCTTGTACTAATTGCTCAGTAGATATTACTGTAGATACTGATTGGTCAATTGCATCGCCGTCACCGGACCCGACACAGTTGTTGTGGGTTTTTCTTTCGACCAAGTTTTTTTCCCCGAACGATTCCCGACCAAAGTCGTTGGATCAATTCCCGGTCAAGGCCGGCTCACCACCGGCCCGATCGGGGCAAACAAGCGCAAAGACACTGGTTCTTGCCTCGCCTGGGATCCAATTGGCGTGCGGCGGGATATTTTCCGTATTTGCACACCGTAATTAGGACAGTGGCTTTTCTTTTTTGTAGAAGGCAAGGTGTGCTTCTCATCGGACATTTGGCATGAGTGTCATGAATTGGGATTCTACGTACCTAGTCAATAGTGGTGTTCTATACAAGTTGTCGAGTTTCGTCTGCAACTGTTGTCGCGTGTCTTAACCTGCTCTTATCATCCTGCCTTGTCTTTACTCGACGCTTCATCACATATATCGCCTGCATTCACTCCCGCTTTCATTTCCTTGCCTCATCTCACATCGACCCATACATAATGATGCTCGATGCTGATGAGGTCTCACGTGCACTTTGTTCAATCTGAAATATATGGCCACCAAGGGGTTCAATACTGCACTTGGCTTGAGCTCTCCCCTGCTTCTACTTTGTCTCATGGCGGGCGGGGAAGCCTGCATCATTGGCCACGTCTTTTCCTAGCCTGCTTGTGCCCAAACTGCCACTAATACCTCGCTGCACACTGCCATGCACTGCAGACAGACAGGCGTTGCATTGTCAACCTGACAGCATGTGTGACCCCTAGGGATGAACAGGGGATAGAACCCCCAATTGTGGCATCGAGGGAACGAGGGCGTCGAGGTATCAAGGCATCAAGGCATCAAGGCATCGACGTGTCAAAGGCAACGAGGGAAATGTTGCAAACCATCCCCGTCCTACCCATGAACCCATAGATACTCCAGTAAAATTGCATCTCGTGTCGATGTGCCCAACTGCTGCTACTAGCTAGGGAGGTAGTCAGTCTGCTATCCGCAGGCAACCATCTCCGAGTCCCCATACATACCTAGCTACCTAGGTACATATCTTAGTAGTAAGTCCCCCATTCTTCTTGTTAGCCCACCCGGCGGTCAGCATCCTCAGAACCGGCCCGGGCATGCATCCCCATATCCTGGGTCAGTGACAGGTCGACCACCTACCAAATGGTCCAAGATGCTTCCTGATAAGAAGCTTTCTTTGCCTGCTGATTGCATCAATTGTATGTATGCAGTGTTGATTGTATCCTGCTCCTCCAGCTCCACCTAAACGGTTAATTACGCAGCTTTTTCATCATCATCTACCACCCTCTCAAGAGCCCAAACACTTCTACGCGGATCACGTCACATTTTCCGCCCTCGTCGAGGTCCTAGAGTGGTAACCATAGTCTTATAGGAAGGTGCAATAGTGAGTCCATGTCAAGTCCAGAGAACCCACACTGAGCCAGACCAACACCTACAAATCGCAAGCTTGATACCTCATCAACTCCAAGATCGTCTGCAAAATACAACACAAGACAATCGATTTAAAATGCACTCCAATCGCCAAACTGTCCTATCGAAGCGTTCCCGCCTGGCTTTATGAATTTCCCCCAACTTCACTCATCATCTTTCCACTTCTCGCTTCCTCCCAAAAATAAATAAAAATTGATCAAGAGAGAACCAAGAATAAAGAGCATTGTAGATTCCGGTCCAATAATCGCAGAACGGCCGACGGCCCAAGGCTGGCCCAAGGCTGGCCCAAGGCTGGCCCATCAAGCACAGAGACACTGTCTGGCACTGCCTTTGACGGCCTCTGCAAGCACACATCCGCTTCCATTCTCTCGCCGACGCGCTCATCCGCTTTCGTCAAGCTCATGAAACGAGACGCCCGCTCCCCAAGCTTCGTTCCGTTGCCCGATGCACGCCGCGTGTCAGATCGACCACGGGCACTCCGTCTCATCTCGTCTACCCAGACCACTTCCCGCATGCCGCTGCATCCCTCCGACCTGGGTTGAGACTCTGTCTACAGAGCTTCTCTTGCCGAGCCACCGGTGCCAAGGGGAGGGCGGACAAAGGTGGCCCTCACAGGACCGTGAGTTTGCCATTGCCCTGATTATAGGACAAGGCACTTGTGCGACTTCTTCTTCGGGGCCGGGGGCTCCAGAGCGGCAACAATGGCCTGTGTAAATCATCACGAGTCAGTCCTAGCTCAACGCAAAACGACCCTCGCAGGGGTCCCGTTTCTTATCACATACCTCGTCAAACACATCCTTAAGCTTGAACTGCGTCAGCGCACTGCACTCGACATACTTGACGGCGCCGAGATCCTTGGCCATTCGCTCGCCATCCTCTTTCCTCACCGGGGCCATCTTTTGTTTAGAGAGCTTCTCTCGGACACTGGGGTCGTCCCGCAAATCTACCTGGGTGCCGACGATGAGGCAAGGAACGCCAGGGCAGTGATGGTGAACCTCGGGGAACCATTTCTCGCGGACGTTTTCGAACGAGGCGGGCGAGGTGACGCTAAAACAGACGAGGAAGACGTCGGTTTGGGGGTATGAGAGAGGTCTCAGTCGGTCGTAATCTTCTTGACCGGCGGTATCAAACAGGCCGAGTGTGTAAGGCTCATCACCGATCCTGCCACCGAACAATCAGCGGGTGCTCGAGAACCAAAGAGCCGTGTGCGGAGCGACAACCATCAGCCGCCCCGTGTCGCTGAGCCGGAGCTCTGAATATTTGCTGTGGCTGGTAACTTGCGACGATGGGGAAATGGGCCCAATCGCTAGTGGGGGGGTGCGGAGGGGCAGGCGTAGATCTTTTTGGGCGAAGATAAACTCACATTACCGTGACGGCATAGTTATCGAAAACGGTTGGGACATATTCCGATGGAAATTTGTTCGTTGTGTAGCTGATGAGAAGGCAAGTCTTCCCGACAGCACCGTCGCCGACGACGACGCACCTGTAGACGCATGCGGTGATCAGTAATGGCTTTTCGGGGAGCGAGAGAGGAGCAAGCGAGGCGTGCAGTGATGATGCGCAGGTGGATGCCCCGGGGGTTGGGGGGTTTTGGGGGGCCAGCTGGAGGCGGTGGGAGGTGACGCTGATGACGATAGAATCGGTAGAGGCCAAGGTGATAGGGCATTCGAGGCGAAACGATAGAGAACAGGTGAGGCAGAAAGGGTCAAGGTAGCAGGACATACTTGATAGTTGCGACCACCATGTTCTGCTCGGCAGCTCCTCGGCAGGAGCTTGGCTACCTAATACGGGATGCAGGCCCTCGAAGAGAGTGACGATGGGAGACTGGGCGCGCGCGTGCGAGAGAGCGGTAGGTTGAATGAGATACAAAGGACCAGGTCGGGATCGGAGTGAAGGTCGAGGGGAGGAAGTCGAAGTGGGAGAGAGAAGGGGAGGTCGAGGAATAGGCGGCGGCGGATGGGGCGTAGTTGTTTGGTAGTTGTTTGGTAGGTAGTGGTTGCAGGTGATGGTTGATCGGCGTACTGGAGACTGGAGGTGTAGGCAGGTAAATGGTAAGGTGAAGGAGGGAGGCGGTGGTAGTGGTTGGTAGAAGGCAGAGGCCGTGGCAGTGATAGTGGATCTCTTTTTTTTGGGGGGGGAGAAGCCTGAGAGGAGAGGAGAGGGGATGAGGAGCACAGGCTAGGCCTAGCAAGCCAGGCAGACAGGAGGAGGAGCAGGCAGGGGTAGGCAGGAGCGGAGCTAGAGCGAGAGAGAGAGAGACCAAGACCAAGGCCAAGGCCAAGACCAGACAGAGGTAGGACGGACCAGGCGGCGCAGGAGCAGGAGGGAGAGGTAGGTAAGGTCAGAGGCAGGCCAAGGTTCTGCGAGTGGAGAGGACGGGATGGCTTGGATGGGCAACTGGCTGATGAATGAATGAATGAATGGGCGACGGCAACGGCGAATGGCGAATGGCGAAGGGTTGATGGTGGATTGGGCCATGGACGATGCAACGGGGTACGCAGTACGTACCTCACCAGCCCAGGTACCTCCTAGGCTCCTACAATTCAATGCTGCACAGTCCATCCAGTCCCAAGAGCCCCGTCCATTACGGATTACGGGCGGGGAGGATAGTGACTGGTCCATGGGCTAGCGGTTGGCTGGGGCCGGGCTTGTGGTGAACTGGACTCCTAGAGTGGGCTGGACTGGCTGGTCTAGGCGGGACTGGATGCAATGGACGGAGAGAGAGAGAGAGAGAGAGTGGGCTATGGATGGCCCAGCCCAGCCTGGCCCAGCCCAGTTCCAGGGTAAAAACAGCCGCCGTCGAGTCCTTTTTCCTAGCCCAATGCCCGCAGACTGACTGACTGGCTGACTGGCTGACTGACGAGATATACATAAAACAGCCCAGCCAGTGAGCCAGCAGTGAGCCGGGGGATACCGATACTCATCGCCAGGCCTGGCATTCGATATTACAAGGGACTCATCAGTGCGTGTATAGGTGCCTCACGTACCGTCCCTACTGACAAACACCCACCTAGGTAATGCACAAGCACCCACAGGGCTTGGCGATACAGCAGGCATCCTGTTCATACCCCAAGTACGGAGTACTGCTCGAGGTACCGACGACGTGCTAATCATCACGCACTTCTCAAGCACCCACTCAACCACTACAGCATACATCACACAGTCCTGGGACGTCAATTATGTAGAACGCCCAGTAGTCAAGCATCGCCAGCCAGGTATCTCATCCAGCCTGCGCTTTGATAATACACACAGATACTACCCAAAGTCAGTAATACCCAGGCGCTGGTAGCCGTTGACTTTAGCGGCTGGGCGTGGTAAGTCATACGGTCACAAGTTTTAGTCTCTTTTTTTTTTCCCTTCCTTTTCTGTCCGCCGCTGCTCTCCAGCGCTGCGACATAGCCCCTGGTGGTGGTTTTTTTTTTTTTTTTGGTGATTGAAGGGGGGTCAAAAGCAAGACCCCGAGATGATTGACAGGCCCTGGCACAACCAACCGGGCCAGCAGCGGAAAATCGATTTGAAACGGGGGAGGGGGAGGATCACGTTCAGGGGGGCGCGGCAAGAGAAGGGGATCAGAAATGGAGACGATGCCGAGGGACGACGGGTAGGCTTCGAGTTGATTGCTCAGGGCATTGTTGGAGAATTACTGCATGCGGCATCATGAGAACCGAGCCATCAAGGGGGTTACGGGTGCAGCACAGCTTAGATCCTGTCATGAGGCAGGCAATAACGAAAGGTCCGGGCGTTCACGTAGATGTGATGCAGCTATGTAACGAAGCTTCTTTGTTCTTTACTAGGCTGATGCTGATGCACTCCAGCACTGTAGGGCAAACACGCAGACAAATTTGTTGCAATATACACACGTACCCGAACTGGACGTTGCTCAATCTGGTCACTTGACGACTTCACTCTTGGTTACCCCATTTAAATTGGCAAAGACAAAGAGAATGGCGACCCAATGACACCAAAGTTGGGAAACAAAACACATGAGCATAAGTGAGGTGACGACCTCTCCAGCTCTCGTGCTGATTCCCGTTCTCCAACCCCGTCTGCATCATAATGAGCCCGGAGCAAGTAATAAATGACAGAGCAAGGCAATGAGGAAAACAAGGAGGAAAATAGGGGAAAGGGGCATCAGAGGAGGGGCACCAAGGCGATGGGTTGTCAAGATGGGACGATGGAATCATACAAGTTGATGGTGGGAGTCTGGCTCCAAAGTGGTGGTTTGGCTGTTCCCTGGGGTGATGCCTGTCCGTTCGTCACACGCCGACTGCCCTGCATCATTGCTGTTGCGGAAGGCTGTGCGCCCTGTACTCCGTAGGAGGTTGAGAAATTCGAACACAGCGGCAATGCACTGTGATGATTGAACCTCTCTTTTGGACCTCTTCTTCTCATCGAGGACGGTATGCGCGAACTCGATGACGACTCCACGCCTTCCCTGCCCGAAACAAGACGAAACAAGACTCGGCGTTGTGACGAGACGCGACGCCGTATCGACGGACTGAGTTACCAGCCAGCCAGTGATAATGTGACTATCATACCCATACCCGGGGACAAGAAAGCAGCCTTCCGTGGCACGGGTCTTGTCCCGATCCCAACCCCGTTGCCCAACAATGCCCTCAAGTTATGTTTATCAACATGATATGTTGCGCCATGGCCGCCAGCCCACCGTCCGTCATGGCCTCTCTCGCTTCGTCCGTCATCCGCCCGGCCACCTGGAGCTACTACTACGACGTAAGTTACGGAGTACGAAGTAGCAAATTAGTACGCCCGTCCATAGTACGAGTTGAGTTGAAGCCCAAGGCGTGGGGCGTGAGGCGGTCCGTCCTTGCTCATCACGGCCCTTGTTGGCCATCCCATCTCATCCCATCCCGTCTCATCCCCTAGTGACAGCGACTTGAGCCCGTGCGTGTGAGGGAGAACGAAGCGTGCTCCCAAAGCAAATTGCGAAATGCGTAACGACGGGGCGGCCACTAAAACGCCCTGGCCATCCAGCGCCCAATGCCCCTCGATGAGAGCAGGGGTTATTTGTCGTCTCGAACCAAAAACCCCCGAAGGCTGAAAAGCTGGGACAAGGCAGGGCACCCTTTCTGGGAGTTGGGGACGGGCACGAAGCCGACCAAGCGCAGGCGTTTTGTTTGACTGGGATTTTCGGAGGAGGTTTATTGGTTTTGTTTTCTCGGGACCCTTGCTTGGCCGACCTGGTCGATGACTAACTTAGGCAGGGGGCTGCTAGGGATGGATGGATGGATCCTCTGATTGACGATGAACCATACATACTATTATTATTATCCCGTACCCGGTAGAAAAGGTGCAATCGAATGCAGTCTAACAGGTATGCAGGGTTCCACCATGAACGTAGTGCTGTTGTGTGTACGGAGTATTTGTTGATAGATGCCAAGTTTGTTTGTTTGCTGATTGCTTCGCTGATGACGCCCCGTCTCATCGTATTTCAATGTGAAGCACGAAGCCACCACCACTTGACCTTCTTCCCTCCCCGTCGGATGACCAGATGCAATTGGTAGCCCTGTCAAAGGACCCAAACGGCCGAGGAAAAGCACGGATGGAATAGACCACCCGCTAACGTTAGAGCAACTCCTCACTATCGCCGGTACGACCGTACACGATAGTGTAGAATGTGCCACACCGGGGGCCCTGTCGAGGTCGAGGGTCGAGACAATCACCAGCTTTTCTCACCTCACGCTTCAGCCCAGTGATATTGCTTTTTCTCTTTTTTATTCTTTTCATCCCGAACCAAGGGATCTCGTCTTCATCAAGCTTCAAGGGTCTCTTACCCCGGGAAATCACCCATCATACATCGCTCATCATCCATCCATCCATCACTCATCATCCATCATCCATCACTCATCATCCATCATCCATCATCCATCATCCATCATCCATCATCCATCATCCTCCCCAGCTCTATACACCTAGGTAGCCAGCTCGTCTAGATGGATCCATCTGCAAAAGTTTGAAGCAAAGAATCCGTCATTTCCGGGTTGATTCCCCTTCTCGGGATGAACCCTGTCTGCGTCTCGTCAAAGCACCTTGTTTCTGATGCCGGTACATGGCCTCCGGTGTCATCGGCATTGCGGGTAATATGCTGCTCACCTGGTGATGATCCATCAGCCCGTTTTGCTCCTTTCAGGGATCCCAGACAGAGCACTATACTATGTAACCGTGTACCGACATTACAACCTCATGTCCATCTAATGTCGATAGCTCCATTGGTGATCTGCTTTGTCTCACCTTAGCTCACCCAGCTAACGCCGGCTTAACTGCCGTCACGCCGTCGAAGAATTCCATCACGGATAGCTTTTTGAGACAAACACTCACGCCGTGCATTATTAGCGTCCTCTGCTCCCACCCAGTCTATCAGCCCGTACTCTTTGCCTAACCCGTATAAACCTCCTCTAACCCTTCTAGTCGCCGAAATCGACGCCACGGAGCCGTGTTAACGCCGCCGTCATCTTGTTACCTCATCATCACCTCTCACCACCAACATTCCCCCACGAACTTGAACCCCACGACCATCTACGGAATGCCCACGGTATTTTTGCCTCGCCCTCTCGCTTGTCTCTAGACCTTAAGGTCGAGCCCCACGTAGAGACCGCTCAATCACTTGGCCCATCAAGACGCCTCGAGCTCGGCCTCGTTGATAGTCCCAGCGTTACCAACAACATCACTACTCCCCAGCTAACAAGCTGCGCATCCCGTATCATAATTCTACAGATAGACCATGCTTATAATGAGTTAGTCACTCGTGAAAATTTTATGCATTCTCAACAGGGTAAAAGCATCCGTCCCTACCTATCCCTCCACCGCCCTTCGAGTTTCCTCGGCTTCTCGAGCGAGGCCCATCTCACAGCCACAGGGATCCAACAAGTGCAATGAATTCATTAGCCTGACTGGGCTGCATATGCACACTGCCGGCACTAATCCCAACCGAACAGGGCTGCCACGAGGGGCACTTGTGTAAACGTGAAAATCGCCATAGTGTAACGAAACAAGACGTCGTTTTGGGCTCAAGAAAAATCCAAGTTCGTGGCGAGTACTTGGACAGACTACTACGTAGTCTGTTGTGTGTGAGAGATGCAGCAGTGTCGTTGATTTGCGTTTCATCGATATGAGCCCGATGCCTTCACACTGGCTGCCTATCTGAATATAGACATGGGGGCAAGGCAGTTCAACTGAAGCCAACGCCCTTTTTCTGCCTGCATTACACAGAGCACAACAGCTTGATATGGAAAACAGCACTTCAAGCACATCGACCCACTCAGGATCAATAAATCCAGGAACTGCGCGTGGGTCTTTGACGACTAATTCTAGTCAGAGAGACATTCGAGAACGAGGAAGGATGGTTAAGCAGCATTGACGCAGCATAATGTAACAAATCAGTACCAGTATGACGGAAAATCTCCACTCCCCAACCTATATCGAGGTCGCAATAACTTAATCAAGTTCAGTATGGTTCTTGCCTGCCGTAGTGTCAAAGCTTGGACGGTTACTTTGCAGCATATCAGTGATCCACAAAGCAAAACATGTCAACCGCGTGTTAGTTCCCAAAAGCCAGTGTCATTCCGTTGTGCGTGGGTTGACCACCGAGCTCAAGTTGACAAAGTTTCTTTCTTCGTCCATTCAGCCAGTTAACCAACGATGGAACTTGCTCATCATCAACCTCTTGGATAATTATCCGGGGCTGAAGAGGCGCTAACCCCCATGTAGTCAACAGGATCCCGCGGATTGCGGAATCTCCACCCACCATCATTAAAACCCCGGAGAGGTGAGAGGGGGAAGGGGAAAAATGACAGAACTGCAATGAAATATTGCTAAAGGCATTCCGGCTCATTATCCTGCCAAGAGGAATAGTTTTCCCAAATTTCGGTATAGGCGTGGTCTGTTTCACTACAGAACACACAATGGCCGTCATCAAGTGGCCACGGGAGGGCAAGCCGCCGGTTTTGTTGAAGCTCCGGTCTTCAGCGGGACTCATCGTCACATGCTGCTCATTTGCCGTCTTCACGGTAATGCCGCCTCTTCTAAGCCTCGTACGGGGAGCCAAGCACTAACACGACAGTGTAGGACATCTTTCTGTATGCCGTCATCGTCCCTATCATGCCCTTCTCGCTGGAGACACAGGTTGGCATCGAGGCAAACAGGGTACAGTACTGGGTGTCAATATCACTTGCCGTCTATGGTGCCGCGCTGTTGGTATTTTCCCGTACGTTCCCTAAGAAAGACTCATTATAGCTCTCAGGAAAAGACTCACATAGACGCAGCAATATGGGGCTACATTGCCGACCGGATTGGGAACCGCAGACTTCCCATGCTCGTTGGGCTTGTCATGTTGACCGCTGCAACCGTGATACTCTGTTTGAGCAAGACACTTGCCATGTTCATGGCCGGACGCGCCCTTCAGGGAATCTCAGCGTCGTTGACCTGGACTGTTGGTCTAGCCCTCGTCATCGATTCTGTGGATAGCAAAGACGTCGGCAAGGCCACGGGCTGGATCGGCATGTCGACGAGTCTTGGAGTACTGTCGGCGCCGCTTCTCGGAGGTGTCGTGTACGCAAAGGGGGGTTACTATCAGGTCTTTTCCATGTGCTTCGGACTCCTGGCGGTAGATATTGCGCTACGCCTCGCCATCATCGAGGTCAAGGAGGCGAAACGATGGCTTGACCAAGCGGCCAACTTGCCATCTTTAGATCCGGAGGGCAACCCTCAGGGAACTCTCAAGGGCTCTCATGGGGTCACTGCTGAAGGTGCTTTGACGACGCCACTGCCGGAGAAACGTGCAGAAGATGCCCAGCCTGAAGTACCTGTGACACCACAAGAGGCCTCGCGGACTTCTCAATCCCCTTTAGGGACCTTGGTCAAGCTCCTACGGCAGCCACGCCTATTGAGCGCGCTATGGGGAACCGTCGTCCAAGCTCTTATCGTGACATCGTTCGACAGCACTCTACCACTGCTCGTTTCGGACACATTTGGCTGGAATTCGGTCGGAGGTGGACTCATTTTTCTCCCCGTCATCTTGCCCAGCTTCGGTTCTCCAGCTATTGGGGCTCTCGGTGATCGGTTTGGCCCCAAGTGGCTGGCCACGTTCGGCTTCTTCTTCGCGACGCCATTCCTCATCTGCCTACGGTTCGTCTCCGAGGACAGCATGGCGGACAAGGTCCTGCTTTGTGGCCTCCTCGTTGGGATTGGTATCGCCATGGCGTTTGTCTTTGGTCCGTTGATGGCTGAGATCAACTGGGCCGTCCAGGGGGATGAACAGGGAGACGGGCAGAGTTCAGACGAGGTGCCGGTCGCTCAGGCGTATGGACTGTACAACATGGCCTTCTCGGCCGGTACGATGCTAGGTCCCATTATGGGCGGGTTGATCAGAGATAGTTCGGGATTTGGCACGGTTGGATGGGCTCTAGCGATTGTGTCGTTCCTATCGGCGATCCCTCAATTGATCTGGACTGGGGGACCGCTCGGTGTAAAGTTCCAGGCTGGTTCGAGGTCTTAGGTTGATCTGAAAATCAAAGAGGAATTCGCGCTGACCTCTCATATCGCTTCCAATTTTCTTGTTGACTCGAGGACAGTCAAGATGTACGTAGTAGGTTCATATTACCTTGAACGGCCGACTACCAACCCCCCACATGCGCTAAACCGAACCGATGCAGCTAACGTAGGCATCTGCATCGACTTGCTCAGCATCCGCTCTTGCCTTCACTCATTAATTCAACTTTAACCCACTCTCAACCACCCATCCACATTTGAATCCTCCAGGCACTACAAGTCTTCTTTGTTCTATCGGGAGGTTACTCTAAAGGTCCTGGCCCTCTGCATTCTCCGTAACCAAAATATCTCAGATATTCTTGTCCTCCACAACAGTTGTCCAGATGGAGCAACAACACATCGATGAGCTCTTGGAGCAATACCTTGGCCTATTGAACGAGTACACTGTCCTGCGTCAGACGTTGTCTCAGCTCCAGTCTGGCGTGTACCACAACATTGCGCGCGCAAACTTCTCTGGCGAGCGGGGTATGAGGTACGGTCAGGACCACTACGATGAGAGGATGAAGGCCGCTCGACGCTTGGCCATTGATGTGGATGACACGCTGAAGCCGAACTTTGCCGTTGTGGACGCCCATGCAGAAAAGCCAGAGGAAGAAAAGGCAGAGACTTCTGGAGAGCCTGAGAAGCAAGAGGGTAAAGATGACGTTCAGAATCCAGCAAAGCAGAACAAGAACAAGAACCCCCTGCACTGGTTCGGACTCTTCGCCCCAATGCCGCTCCGCGCGGCCCAGACTCAATCAGTTCAGGTGGTGGAAGAGGTCATTCCCCGACTCGTGTCCATCAATGCCGAGATGCTGGACCTTGAGATCGAGGTTCGTCGAGCACGCAAACGAAGAGCCAAGGCAGAGGCTGCAGCGGAGAAGAATGGTGGTACTGCGAGCGTCACGGACGCACAACCTCAGACTGCACCTGTCAAGGCATCTCAATCATCATAGCAGAATTTGCGGATGCATAGTGACCTATCAACTTCGCTATTCGAGGTATCCCCACAGGTTGTTCAGGCTCTCGGCCAGAGTCGGGTGTGCCCACACAGCTGCCTCCAGATCCCACCACTTCAACCTGCCCATCATTGCCGTCTGCACAATCGACATGACCTCGCCGCCGTCGATTCCTAGGCACGTGAATCCCAGAATCTCGCCCGTCTTCGCGTCCACCGTCGCCTTCATCATCCCGCGCGGCTCGTCCGTTTCAAGCGCTCGAGCAACGTAGCTCATTGGCATCTTGGCTGTCTTTACGTCCCGGCCCTCGAGATCTCTCGCATGCAATCCAACGTGGCCTAGCTGTGGGTCGGTGTACATACAATATGGCGTGAAGATGCGTGAGCTTGAGATCTGTGTCGTGGCCATGGCGGGCGTCGTGGATGGGATCTGGTCGGACAAGAAGTTGGTACGGATGATGCGGAAATCGTCGTAGGACATATGTGTAAAGGCAGGGCCGCCGTGGGCATCTCCCAGTGCGTACACTCCTGGTGCTGTGGTCTGGAGCTCGTCATCAACGACGATATGACCCTTGGTAGTGGTCTTGATTCCAAGATCAGATAGGTTCAATCCATCCGTGTTGGGCACTCTGCCCGTGGCCAATAGGATATGAGACCCAGATACCTGGACCTTGTCAGAAGAGCTCTCTGCCTTGACCACGAAAGACTTGGCGCCCTTGGTGCTGGAGATCGATGAGACTGCGTTAGACAGGTGAACGGTGATGCCATCTTGTCGAAGAATGTCAAGCATACACTCGGCAACGTCCTCGTCCTCCCGTGGCACAAGCTGCTTCGCTCTCTGGATGATGGTGACGTCGGCTCCTAGCCGTCGAAACAGCTGCCCAAACTCCAAGCCGATATATCCTCCGCCCATGACGACCAGGTGCTCCGGAACCTCGTCGAGTTCCATGATCGACGTCGAGTCCAACACGCGCCGCGGGTCCACGTCTTCCAGTCCCGGGATCGTGGGCCGCGATGGCCGTTCTCCGACGTTTAGAAAGACCGTCTCAGCGCTCACCTCCTTTTCGCCCCCATCACTCAGGGCCACCTTGAGCTTCCGGTCGCCGACGAAGCTTGCGTCGCCCATCAGCACGTCCACGCCCGCCGTTTGAAGCCCTTTCACGCTGCCGCTGTTCCACTGCTTGACGATATCTCTCTTCCGCTCCCGAACGCGTGCCATGTCGACAGCAACAGGTCCATCGCCACTCTTCACGCCATAATCTGCGCCCCTGCGTGCCAGATACGCCACCCGGCCAGACGATATCATCGTCTTGGTTGGCGTGCACCCGACATTGACACATGTGCCGCCGAGAGCAGCTCGCTCCACCACGGCAGTCTTGCGGCCAGCGTTTGCGAAGGCTTTGGCGATGGGGTTTCCAGACTGACCGGAGCCAATGATGAGGACGTCATAGTTTATGGCAGCCATTCTGTTAAGTAGTCGCGGAGAACTAGAACTGATAAGGCTGGCTAGATGAGTGAGGCGGTTGGACGGGCCACTGAGGATGTTCATATATATTTGGGGCAACCGGCTTCACTTCACAGATTTAATCCGATAGCAAGACGGAGTAGATTGAGAGGCAGATTTCAGGGCCTTCTCTTTATTATTAGTCTGGCTGCCTATCCCCAATTTCATCACATAGGGATGTAGATCCAAACCTACTAGACACACATGATTGTCTTCTTTCGGCGAACTCGGCGCCTACCCCTCACCAGCCTGACCTCTCGCATCGTGGGTTCCGACAAGACTTCCATCATGCTGACGGCATTTTAAGTGTCTTTATGCCGAACGGGCCGCTAGCCTTGTTGTCCAGGGGAGAACGCTAAGTGTTAACTCCCTATACTCGGGTTCAAGTATCGGATAACGAGGAAAGCATGTAAAGTATCCCCGCAGTTGTGGCTGAGATGTGCGCGCGGCAATCTTCGTCGTTGCTTCAACTTTGCCGGGCTAGATGATCCAGAGTGACCAGTACATCCTCCAGCATCTCGCCAAGAGGACCATTTTGGTCAATGTGCTGACCAACCTCTGCAGCAACGCCCCTAATAGACCCTATAGTGTGCGCATACCTCTGTCGTAACCCGCGACTCGCGTCCGCTAGTACCGCGCAGCAAAGCTGTAAAGCGGCAAGTTGGGCCTCTTGAACTGAAATCTCAAGCATGCTCTCCTCCTCATCGGGAAGTCCCCAGGCGGCGACGGCGGTGGGAAGGTCCATCCAGGACTCAGGGGTGCCGCCTGACTCTTGCTCAACGATGGGGAGGAGTATGCGAACGATGTCGGTGGCGCGTGAAGCGTCAGCTATAAGACCTGCGGGCTTATCAGGCTGGAATATTGAAGTGAGGTCGTGGGTGAGAACGCCCCATCCTTCATTGGCAAGGAACGACTCGCGGCCTTTCTTAAGCTCGATAATTCCTTCAAGAGCAACGAGGATAGGGACGCGGAAGTCAAGATTTCCCACTGGGTTGACCCGATTGCTGGACCGATAGAGCTCTAGGAACATATCCATGAGTCCAGTCGTCTCCTTGCGCAGGGAATCGTTGTCGTCCTCTCTGAGCCAGATAGCCAACGCCCGAACAGCAGATAGAATGAACATGTCTTGTTCAACAATGTCTTTCTTCGAGTCCCAGGCCAGGGAAAGATGAGAGCCTGTGACGGTTTCGGTGGTTCCCAAAACGGCATCCTGGTGCAAACCCATTGCGCCAGCGAAAGATGCATCCCATCGATCGCGGAGGTATTCAATCGTGACGGACATGGTCTCGGAAATGCCCTTGCGAAGCTTGAGGAGGTTGTCGGGGGACATGACTAATGAGGATTCGGCTTCGAGGGATTGCATGAGGTAACCCACGAAGCTAGAAATGATATCAAAGGCGGATGCAAGCCTCTGCGATACCTTAGGATACTCGGGCTCGTTGAGTTGGGCCAGAAGAGTTGGGGCAGAGGACCGGATATCGATAAACAGCAGGTTAATTAGAAGGTATGAAAATGGCTTTTCGTCATTCTTGGAGTCAGTGAAGAGAAGTTTCGACGCATCGACCTGGTAGGTCTGCAGGAGAGCTGCCGCAGCGTTGGTGTAGGCCGAGCGTGCCTCTGGTGTTGGGCGACTGATGACGAGGTTTTGAACGTAGTTGACCACGGTCTTGAGCCACTTCGGTTGATGAGGGATGATCTGTCGGGAATATTTAGCCAGTGTCGAGGATTGGGTGTTGGGTAACATACGATGGGGTTCGCATGGCGCAGAAAATAGCCCAAGAATTCGAGCAATGTGACCGCATCCGTTCCGGTGAATGATACCACCAAGCTCTGAATCGCAGCGTCGGCCTGGCTAGCCAAGACAGATGGATCATCAACGACGGTCATGGCGCTGAGCCATGCGAAGCTCAAGATGTCTAGTATAGGAGCATGTGATGGGGCGATCTCGGTAAGAGTGCTAATATCGTCGAGTTTGACAAATGCCATCGCGCCGTCCGGCGAGCTAACGAGCGTATGAAGAAGCTGCAAGACCATTGCGGTAGTCTCATCTGAGCTGTAGAGCCATTGTTAGTATAGCAATCCAAGATCTGGCAGTCTAGGGCCTTACCTATAGAGAACGGCGCTGACAAGACCTGGGATCCTGTTGAGGAACCTGGGATCACTGCCTGCACGCTCTGGAAGCAAGATAGCAAATGTGTGCAAGACGGAAACAGCCAGATCGAGCATCTCCTTTGAATTTTTGTTCGACTGCTTAGACCCAGTGCGCAACAGCCGGTCGAGGAACTTTGGCGACAAGGTTTCCCAGAGCTTTCCAACGGTATGCTCATCTTCTCGGAGCTCAGCAGAGCTGTCTAGGACGGATTTGAGGAGGGCCAGGCCGACGAATCTCTGGGTGTCATCCTTAGCTCCTAGAAGAGTCTGCAACTTGGCGAGATCTGCGGGGCTGGTAGGTTGTAATGCGTTGCCTTGCGGTTCAGTGTTGAACGTTGAGTCTGCCATGGTGGTTGATTTTGGTACAGGGTGGATGAATGAATGCCTCAAGAGATTTCGTGAAGGCTCGACATGGCCAACACCCGGGCAGAGCTTTGATGCACACTATCAGCCTGAGAATCTCTTCGGGTACTGGATGGAGCCAGGGATTTCAATTTGAAATGCAACTTGGTTCAAAGCAAAGGAACAGTCAGTATGCGAAGTGGATGTCTTGAATAGAAAGTGCACCTATTTCCGTGAGGCCAGAACGGATTGGCCCGCTATTTTCACCACACTTATCCACCCCGATAAATGCATCCAACACCAACCGGTATTTCGTACCTAGGTAGATTCAATCTTCCGGAAGGATACCAAACAGAGAAGCAGTAAAGTAGATGAGCAAAAACTCCAATTACTGACCATATAGTTCTCGAACAAGAATTGCTGTTAGAATTGCGCAAAGATGTTTACTTCATCGCACATAGGCGACGTTGAAAGTACGGTTTCATGGGATGCGAACCACGGTTCGGGCAAAACATGCTCGAAGCTTGCTGATTCGGCTGAGATGTCACAAACGACAAGTGCCGAACTTGACTTGAGGAATTTATTTTTCAATCATGCTAGAAGAGCCATTGCTTAATGATGGGCTTTTTTGGCCGCTTTGGAGTATTAAGTCTCCTCTTGGCCGTATCATGAGTGCGTGTAATTCTCATGATGGATCCTGGTGATCTGCATGAGGACAATGGAAGTTGACGCCATTGAACCCAGCCGAAGAGGGTGGCCCGAGCGCCCCTTGCAAGGTTGGCTGGTGTCCACTGATGACAGGCTGCAGCAATGCCCTGTAGGGGATGTGATTAGGTACCGACATTAGGGACCATGCATCAACGATACTGGTTGGACAGTCAGACTGCACTGTACCTTCAGCTACCTAGCCTTCAGTTTGAACAATTGGAAATATATTCTACTTCTCTTTAACACGTTTGGCATCTCCAACGCCCGATACTCCATATTGTGAGCGTCGCACGAGCACAATGGTATGAGTCGCATCATGTCTGGAGCATCCCAGAACGACCCATATGCCTTTGCATCCACGTCACTATCCGCACCGTCGCATCGACTCGACAACCCTGACCACCTCGACGAACTCGACCTACTCGGGTCTCACGAGAACCACCACGAAACGGGCCGCTTCCACGGCGATGACCAAGGCTCGGGTCGCGATCGAGACACGGGCGATGTCTTCGACGACGACCCCTTGAATGGCGACTTGACCACGTCCATCTCCTTCAAGCGCAGACAGGCGCCCTCCCTTCTATCAGCTCCCGCCCGCCTCCTCTCCGCCATCACGGGCTTGCGATCGCCGCGCTCCAGCTCGTCGGCTACTCCTTCGGTCAGAAGCGCACCACCTCCCGTCTTTGGTGGCTCCGATACGCCGCCGAATAACGACCCGACCATCCTCAATGCGACACCCTCCAAGGACGGCCTGCCCCTCGACTGGTACACCGAAGGCCCCGGCCGGCGCGTCGGATACGAGGATCTGACGGCCATCGACTGGATTTTCGAGTACACCAAGGAGCGACAGCGCTTGCGGTTCCTTTACTCGGGTGCCAGCGGCGTCCTCGGGCCTTTCCAGCGCCTCCTCGACGCGAGCCAGGTCTGGATCGTCCTGCTGCTGACGGGCATGGCCGTTGGCGCAATTGCCGCCGGCATCGACGTCACCACCGACTGGCTCGGTGACTTGAAGCTGGGATTCTGCTCCAGCGGACCCGAAGGCGGCCATTTCTACTTGAACAAGGGCTTCTGCTGCTATGGATATGATCAAGGCTCCAAGTGCGACGGGTGGAAGTCGTGGGGCGAGGTTGTGGGTGTCTCATCGGGTGGTGGGAAATGGTTCGTCGAGTACTTCTTCTTCGTCTCCTTTTCGGTATGACTACCATGCAATATCCCGCTTTCATCGCCACGAATCCGCTGACAATATCTCACCAGGTCTTTGTGGCATATCTCGCTGCACTCCTTGTGCAAGAATATGCCATCTACGCCAAGCATAGCGGTATCCCAGAGATCAAGACCGTCCTTGGTGGCTTCGTCATTCAGCGATTCTTTGGGACATGGACTTTGGTTACCAAGTCCTTTGGCCTAGTACGTCTCACCTCCAGCACCCCTGGCCTTCGGCTGACTCTAATAGATTCTTGCCGTTGCTTCCGGCATGTGGTTGGGTAAAGAGGGCCCCCTGGTGCATGTTGCCTGCTGTTGCGCCAACCTGTTTGTCAAGCTGTTCCGCAATATCAACGACAATGAAGGTAACAACCGACGCAGCCATCTTGTTGATTTCTTAGCTAAATTGCAACAGCTCGTAAGCGGGAGGTCTTGTCGGCAGCAGCTGCTTCAGGTATTTCTGTTGCCTTTGGTTCCCCAATTGGTGGCGTACTGTTTAGTCTTGAGGTTCGCAACACCAACCCTTGCAAATGACTTGGGTACTCACAATTTGCAGCAACTGTCATACTACTTCCCAGATAAAACCATGTGGCAAAGCTTTGTATGCGCCATGACGGCAGCTGTTGTACTCCAGGCTTTTGACCCCTTCCGCTCTGGCAAGCTGGTCATGTATCAGGTCCAGTACAGCATCGGGTGGCATCGATTCGAGCTGATGCCGTATGCCTTGCTCGGCATCTTTGGCGTTTGTGATCCCCTGTCATTACTAAAGAGGAGAAGGATCAGAGTTGCTAACGAGTACCCTAGGGAATCTATGGCGGCATCTTCATCAAGGCCAACATGGCTGTTGCCCAGTGGAAGAAGGCTAACACCTGGCTCCCCGGCCCCATCACCCAAGTCCTGGTCGTGGCCTTCCTGACGGCCCTCATCAACTATCCCAACTTCTACATGAAGCTCCAGGCCTCCGAGCTTGTCTCTAATCTCTTTTCCGAGTGCTCGCAGGTCCTCGACGACCCGTTTGGCCTTTGTAAGACGGGAGCTGCTTCGGCCAGCACAATCGTGCTCCTCATCTTCGCTGCCGTCGTCGGCTTTTTCCTTGCCGCCATCACCTTTGGTCTGCAGATCCCTGCGGGCATCATCCTACCCTCGATGGCCATCGGCGCCCTGATGGGCCGGGCCGTGGGTATAATCATGGAGATTTGGGTCACCAACCACCCGGGCTTCTTCCTCTTCAGCTCATGTGAGCCTGACATCCCCTGTGTCACCCCAGGCACCTATGCCATCGTTGGCGCCGCGGCCGCTCTCGCCGGCGTCACGCGTATGACCGTGTCCATTGTCGTCATCATGTTCGAGCTCACCGGCGCCCTGACTTACGTTCTCCCTATCATGATCGCCGTCATGATCTCCAAGTGGGTGGGAGATGCCTTCTCGCGCCGTGGCATCTACGAGTCGTGGATCCATTTCAACGAGTATCCCTTCCTCGACAACAGCGAGGAGATGGTCATCCCAGACATCCCCGTGTCGCAGATCATGACGCGCATCGAGGACCTCGTCGTCCTCACCGCCACGGGCCACACTATCGCCTCGCTCAGCACCATCCTCGAGATGCATCCTCACCGCGGCTTCCCCGTCATCTCCGACCCCCGCGACGCTATCCTCCTCGGCTACATCTCCCGCGCCGAGCTTACATACAACCTCCGCGCCTCCACCCAGCCGCCCCGGTCGCTGGCCCCGGAGACGGAGGCCTTCTTCTCCCACCAGCCCCTCGCCGACCCGCGCTCCACGCTCGACCTCCGCCCCTGGATGGACCAGACGCCCCTCACCCTGCCGTCTCACAGCTCCCTCCACCTCGTCGCCAGCTACTTCCAGAAGCTCGGCCTGCGCTACGTCCTCTTCAGCGACCGCGGCGTCCTCCAAGGTCTGCTCACCAAAAAGGACGTCTGGTACGTCCTCAACGGCGCCGAGGAGACCCGCCGCACCGCCGGCCTGCCGCCCGGGTCCGGCGTCGAGACCGGCGTCACCGGCATGGGCCTGGGCTTGGCGAACGACGACAGCGAGGCGCGCGAGCAGCACGGGCTGCTGCGGGGCGGTGGTGACGACCAGGACAGCATCAGGGGCGACGATCGAATGTTATAGAGGCTTTCTCCAATAGACGGGATAGAGACAGGGTTCTCACGGGATTTCACATGTCATGAGTGTTACGTAGGTATGCATACTAGTTCTTAGGCAATATCAGGCTATATCTCTTATATCTCTTGGGTCTCGCTCATGAATAAACCCCACACATTGCACTCGTCGTCATTTGAAATAATGCGGCGTCCGTCGACGCCTATTGCCTCATCGAATGCCTAAATGCTATGATACGGACGCCGAAACCGGGAAAATCAGAACAGTTGTCCCCGAACTCCATGCGATTTGGAAATAACGACAAGCAGAATCGCCTCCTTCCTCGCACAACCCCTTCTACCAGCGACACGAGGAGTGCAGTATGGATCCAGATAGTTCTGATACTCAGTACTCGAAATCGTCGTCCACAGCAGGGCCCTTGCTCTTGGACACGCTTTCCTGCTTGCGATACATCTCGGCAACCTGTCTGCTCGACGTCGCCTCATCAGGTCCCTTGTCATCACGCACTCGGATGAATCGCGGGAAGCGCAGACTGATGCCCTTTTCGCCCGCTGGGTCCACGCCCTCCTTAGCACCGGCCTTGTAACGCGGGCTGAGAGTCAGATCGGCAGTCTTTACCTCCCAAACGAAGCGAGGCTCGAACCAGACGTCCGGCTGGTGCTGACCGCCCGAAGAGTGGGAGTAGAAGGGCTTTGGCCGTTCAATAGTGATGGCAGAGAGCTCCTTGTGCAGGTCCTCGAGCACTTGTTCCGAGAAGCCAGTGCCGATGTTGCAGACAGTCTCGTATTTCTCAGTGTTGGGATTGTAGCACGCAAGGAGGAACGCGCCGTAAACAGAGGTTCTCTTGCCCTTGCCATGGTAGGCTCCGAGTACAACTAGATCCAGAGAGTCGCCCACGCCGGAGAGGTAATCCTTCTTGATCTAGAGAGAAGGCGTTAGAGTCGTCAATGCTGCATATATCTGGGACAAATCGTCTTACCTTGAGCCAGTTCCTGCTTCGCTTGCTAGGCTCATATCCACTCTCCGCACCGTCCAACATCTTGACCATGAGACCCTCACATGACGCCTTCATACTCTCGTCGAGAAAGACCTGGATCTCATCAAGCTCTTGGCCATCCATGTGTGTCGCGAACGCGAATTCGCCCTCAATTGGCATGAAAGCTGCCTCGAGCAAGTCTCGGCGCTCGCGAAGAGCCTTCTCGACAACTGCTTCGCCGTTGAGGTACAGTAGATCAAAGGCGAAGACGCAAACCTTGACCTTGACGTCCTCCACCTTGACATCCTTCTTCTTGCGGGTCATCAGTTGTTGGAATGGCAACACCTTCCTCTCATCCACATCCCACGCCACAGTCTCACAATCCAGCACAAAGCTCTTGGTGTCTGGCTTAACCCAGCCGGATAACTTGGCGAGGATGTCTGGATACTTCTTGGACAAGTCTTCGGAGTTTCTCGAGAAGATGCTGGCAACTCCAGAACCGACTTCCTTGGTCGCTTCTTGGGTTGATTGGCTCAGCTGATCGTGGGAGTCCTTGGCCACATAGTGTATTTGCGCTCTCTCGCCATCATATTTGTACTCGCAAGTGAAGGTCTGACCCTCAAATCGATCCAGCACCTCGGTGATTGCCTTTGTAGGCTTGGCCAACATGGGCTTTAGAGGCACACCCGGTCGTAGTTTGCAATTCTCTCGGAGTTTGGCGATACCATGCTCTAGGATAGCGGGGATGATGACGTCGTAGCTTGGTAGCTCGCTGGTTGTCATTAGCAGAGTGTGATGACGTGAGCCACGTCGGAGCATACCTGTAAACAGTCTTGAGAATGGACTCTCCATTCTCAATCTCTTTAGCGGTGGGCACTGTGCCCTTGGCATCCGCCTCATGTGCCACCACAGCGTGAGCGAGCGACACCAGAACGGACCTCTCAGCAAGACCCAGTCTCAACTTTCCCTCTAAGAATCGAATGATGAACTTGGCCTCACTCGGCCCACCCTTGTCCGTGTTGACATCGATCTTTCCCAAGGCATGGCCATCCGCTGCTGAGAGCATTTTCTTGATGCCATCAACCTTTCTTCCCTGAGCACCATTGCCGGAGAGGGTGGCGATGGCCATCAGCCCTTGATGAACCCCCCTGACAGTCAGAGCCTTGGGTTTGAACATGGTAGGCTGTGTCGACCGACTCTTGACGGCAACAAGACCCAAATCGCCAATCTCCCTCTGGTCAGCCTTGATAACCTGGAGGCTTCGACCAGTCGTCTCGCCGATGGCCTTCATGATTAACGACTCGCCAATGCCGAGCTCAATGCCAGCATAGTCGGGGGCTAGCTTGTTGATCATGAGCAGCACCGTGGGAAGCAGGTCGTCGGGGGTGAGACGCATGACCTGACGCAGAAACAGGGCGCAGTGCTCCATGATTATGAGCCGCTTCGTAGTCAACTCAACAAGAGAGAAAGTCGTGCAGAGCGCCGCATATGGTACGGGTGCGCCAGGTTTCCAGTCAGGATAAGGATCCTTGCTTGTGGACTTCAGCGTCTTCTGAACCTTCTCTCGTACCTTGGCAGCAACCTCGGGCTTTTCGTCCTCATCCACTTCCACTTCCTCTTCACCTTCCGAAGCTGATGCGGTGGACTCTTCTTCCTTCACAGGCTCCTCCTCTACCTTTGTCTTTGCCTTCACCGTTGCCTTCGCCTTCCTTGGCTTCGGTGAGGGGCTAGCCGACTTTTCTGCTTTAACGGGAGCCTCTATTTCGTCATCATCCTCTTCCTCTTCGACTCTGTTTCGGGTTCGTCGGGCTCGCTTGGTGACAGGGCCATCATCACTGTCGTCCTCCAGCTCCTCCTTCTTAATGGCGGCTGGCTTGGAGGTTGATTTCTTGTCGGCTGATCTCGTCCGCTTCTTCGAATCTACTCCATATGATCAGAATTTTCAATCATGTTCCATGAAAGCAGACTGTCTTACCCTTCTCTGGGTCTGAGTTCTCCTTGGCGCTCACATCCTCTACCTTCCTCGCCTCGTCTTTCTTCACCTCTTCTTTCTTCGCCTTGGTACTGAACGACAGCTTCGTCTGCTGCGCGGGTGCACCCTTTGCTCCAAAAAACTTCCTATAGGACGACATACGCATTAGAACAAAATATCACCTTGTCAAAAGATCCCTCAAACGCACCCAATCGTGCTCTGCCTCGGCTTAACATACCCCAGGGTCGCTTGCTTAGGTGCCATGACGGACAGTGTTCGCCGCGGTTGTACTGTCAAACGATGGGGGTGATGACAGTTGAGAAGTTGTAAGGTCACTCTCGAGTCGTGGCAATGGGGGAGAGAGGCAATTGTAGAGCTGCGGCGACAGCTGACTCTCAATCTGTGCATGACGCGCTCCGCCAGGCAGAATCGCGTTAATTGGATTCGCGACTGTAGAGGAAGGAGTACGGACGCGACGCGGGTCACGTGGAGCCATTTGCTACCTGTAGTGCTTCCCTTCCCGTCAGGTAGGTGCTAACTTACATCGGTCGTTTTTAAGTGGCCCCAACCTCACGGTCTTCACCCCCAACATTTAGTGGTTCGAGTCTCGTTATGAGAGACAAGTGTTTGGAATTCCTAGTACAGCCATTCATTATTTCACAGGAAATGTACATTGGTTCTCCGTATCCATTTGGACCAATCCAGTCCTCTAGTCATGGTTGTATATTACAAAGGCAAGAAGGTAGGAATCATTATAGGTACGGTTCAACCCCTCGCGCTCCCTTCTTTGCCTACTTGTTGAAGTAGAAGTTCTCCTCGTTGATACGGCCGCGGATGAACTGGGGCTCAGTGCCCTTGACGTAGATGTCCTCGAACAGAATCGAGGGGATAGCCTCGGGGACAGCCATGGCCTCGGCAGCAGCAACCTCCTCGTTGACATGGGCGCGAGCTTCCTTGTCAATCTTCTTCAGCTCGTCCTCGGTGGTGATCTCCCAGTCGAGGATCTTCTGCTTGAGCCCGGAAATGGGGTCGTTGGTGGAGCGCATGCGCTGAATCTCCTCACGGGTTCGGTAGGTGGTGCCGGGGTCGGACATGGAGTGACCACCATAGCGGTAGGTGACGTACTCGAGGACGAGAGGGCCCTTGTCAGCAGCAGTCCACTCCTTTCCGTACTTGACGGCAGCCTTGACGGCCAAGACGTCCATGCCGTTAACCTTGAGACCAGGGATGTACTGGCCACGCTTATAGTAGTCGGTCAGAGCAGACGAGCGGGCAGCGGAGGTGCCCATGCCGTACTTGTTGTCTGGGGGGATTCGTTAGCATATGCGCTATCTTGTCTGTCAAATTAATGCAACTTACTCTCGCAACCGAACAGAGCGGGGAGGTTCCACAGCTTGGCCATGTTGAAAGCCTCGAAGACCTGACCCTGGTTGCTGGCACCATCACCGTAAAGGATGATGCTGGCGTTCTTTCGGCCCTCGTACTTGTGAGCGAAAGCCAGACCGGCACCGACGGGGACCTGTGCGCCAACGATGCCGTTGCCACCGTAGAAGCCCTTGTGGAACATGTGCATGGAGCCACCCTTGCCGTAGGCAATACCCTCACGTCGGCCCAGAAGCTCGCCGATGATGGATCGGACGGTGCCACCTCGCATCAGGGAGAAGCCATGGCATCGGTAGGAGGTGATGATGTCGTCCTCCTTGGTGATAGCGTGCTCAATGCCGACAGCAACGGCCTCCTGTCCCACAGACAAGTGACAGAAACCACGGATCTTCTTCTCCTTGTACAAACGATCGGCGGCCATCTCCATCTGTCTGAGCGATTATTAGCGGGCAAGGCTCACGGGTGCCGCGGGTTCAGGCTCGAACATACCGGATGCTGACCATGTCGTAGTACATCTGCTTCAGCTCCTTCTTGGTCACCTCGAGGGTGTAAGGAGGAGGGTCCAGCTCATAGGTCTCAAAGCTCTCATCGCTGAGGTTGATGGCGAAGCGCTCGTCCTCGGACTGGATAGAGAAGTGTTAGTAACATGTCGCAGGTTGTAACGAGGTCGAGGCCGGCGCGTGCGGAGAAATCTCTCGTGGCCGTCACTCGTGGTCCGGAAAGGGCGCATTCTAACCTGGGGGACAGAGTGGCTCAGGGAGGCCGACGCAGCGTTGGTGGTGACGGAGCGGGCGGAGATGGCGGCGGGGACGGCGCGCAGAGGCACCGCCCTGTGGACTCGGAGGGCTCTGGACAACATCTCGGATTTGGAGGTGCCTCTATTCAATTGAAGTCGGGAGGTTTGTCGTGAGATAACGACAAATGGTCGGGATGGAGCTCAGAAAAATCGCGGTGTTGAGCGTTGAGCTTGGCTTGTTGGTCGAGCCTAAGCTGGAACAGGACTAGCGGGTCCCCACGTGATTGCAAGTCTTGTCCCAGGCCGGCGCTTCTCCGGCGTCGGATCCAAGTCGGGATGCCCTTTTTGAAGAGTTTGTGTTGATTTTGGCGTTCATTGTCCTCTGTCCTATTATTCCCGGCACTTTACTTGCTTCAAAACGCATGCTCTTGACCTTTCTACGTCTGCATCGTCTGGTGGAGTACGTCGGTGTAATGCAGTCCGGACACATCCATGGGTGGGGCCCCACGCACTAACATATGTCCTCCTTTTTGACCCGACGACCGAATCTGTCCCGACATTGCGAGACATTTACAAGGTACGAAAGAAGGCACGCAAACGGAGCGGCCAGTACAATGAGTGAGACTGTCACCCAAATCATCGGACCTTGCAATAGAATTGTAAGATTGTGTAGTACTGAAGTATTGGTCTCTGATTGCGCCTCCTAATCTCACGTAGCTCTATTTATACACTCAGCGCCTCTTCTTTGGTATTATAGCTAGTAATCAATATCAAGTCAAGACCAGTCCCATGGCATCTAGTACAAGCCCAAGCTAAACGCTGAAACACAACTCCTTGATTCAACCCGAATAATAAGGCTTCCAAACCCGCCCTTGCCGTGTTCATGCTTTCATATTCCATGCAAATCCTCCTAGCTATGTGTGACCTGATGATGCAGCAACGCCGTAAACATGCTTCCCACGATTGTCTCAGTCATCTATATATCAACCCTACAGCACGCCCGCCTACCCAGTATACAAATGTGACGGCAGGTATAACCCGGCCCGTCCCTTATAACAAGTGTTGAATCCATGATAACGAGGCCTCTCTGCCGGTGAGCCCGGGGCCATAAAGCAATTAGCGTTTGCATCCGAAATGCATTCGTCTCAATCGTGTCAATGAGACATCGTTAGTCGTCGTGGAAAAACGTGCCCCCCTGCAATGGGGCGGTCGAAGGGCCTACGTCATGCATATCGACATCTTGGGTTGAGTGATCTTGGCCTGAGCCAGGGATCGTAGGCGTCGAGGTCCTATAGTCGATGGCCATAGCGCTTTGGGGTCGGTTTGGGTCTTCCTCGAGGACTCGCTGTTGGAGAGAAAGGGGACGGTCGTTTAGCACTTCCTCGGGTGGTGAGAAGGACCAAACCTATAATCATTAGTCTTGACCCCTCATCCAAGATAGGACATCTTCCACTCACCTCCATCACCGTGCGACCTTGCCGCAAAGCAAGGGCTACACACTTCTCGTCTTCAAAGGCAACTCTCCACACAGCTTCGCCTTGTGCAATCAGTTCTCGGACGAGATGACCGGTCTTGAGATCCCAGATCTTAACTCGACCATCGCTACCGCCACTCACAACCCGAGTATCATCAAATTGAAGACTCGTGACGCTGTTATCATGCGCCGCAAGACGATGGATAGGGCACATCTTCTCCAACGACCAGACTCGCACCGAACCGTCAGATCCGCCGGTTACTAGTGTATCACCGCGCATCTGCAACTGACCAACCAGAGATGTGTGGCCCTGGAGAATAGCAAGGCATTCGCTGTAGAAGGTCAGTGATAGTCTTCACGAAAGGGTTCCGCCAAACATACCCAGAAGTGGGGTCCCATATCCTGACGTTGGTGTCCAAGCTACCTGTGACTACCCTCTTACCGTCAAAAGCGATGGCATAAATCTGACTGAAATGGCCCTGCAAAGTCTGCAGGCAACGGCCCTCGGAGATGCTCCACACCCTAGCGAATGTGTCGTAACTGCCGGAAACAACAATGTCGCCTTTGATCTCGAGGCAGCGGACGCTGGACTGATGGCCAACCAGTACGTTTTTGCAAAGGCCTGTCCGGATATCCCATACTCGAAGTGTGGTGTCCCGAGAGCCTGAAATGGCGGTGTTGGCATCTGCCATTTTCAAGCATCTGACGGTTGAGGTATGGCCACGCAGTGTGTGCAGACAAGCACTGCAGGCATGTTAGTCTCTGATACAACTTGTCGAAAAAATTGCAACAACTTACCCTGTCTTCAGATTCCAGACTCGCACATCGCGATCGCAACCGCCACTGACCAAAGTGTCATCCCATGGGACCATAGCCCATACACCCATCACATGGCCTTGTAAGGTTCGTTGGGAGTCGCCGTCGGCATCAAAGACGTGGATTTTGGCATTATCAAGAGCCACAATGATGTACTTGGAGGTCAGATGTAAACTCGTGACGACGCCGCCCTCTTGGGTGATGTTTCTGGTCGTGCTATTGCCACCTGATCTCCATGCGGCCTCCACCAGATACCTCTGCTTGAAGTGTGATTTGTAAGACCGTAGCTTGGGTCGACCAGAAGACGACGACCCGTTGGTACTTCGGGGCCCCAACGGATGGGCAGCGGTAGGTCGAGCACCAGGAAAGCTGTTACTGCTGACCATCTCTGTGTCGCCACTGTTCGTGGCGGACGCGACAGGCCTTGCAGCGTGCTGCTGTGCATTTATGTACACCTCGGAGAGCCTTCGGCCGTAGTCGTGCTTGACGCAGAGGTTTTTCCAGGTCATGTCGTCGCTAAGAAGATCCCTCCAACGCTTCGATACCTGCGACGCTCGAGCTAAAACTTTGGGGTCGTCGATGAAGGAAAGAATCTAAGACGAAGGGTTAGGCCGGTACGGATGGTGAGGGGACGAAAGCCATACTCGAAGACATAGTTCATCAGGAAGGCTGGTAAAAGGGTCCTTCTTGAGTAGCGGACTGACGAACTGATGAACGAAGCTCAACTGCTGACTGGTACAGAGGTTCAGCAGATCAGCAAGAACGCGGGTCCGCTGTGGCCCAGAGCAGTTCTTAAAGTGCTGACGGACCTTGGCGAGGAAGAAATCCTCGTCATCTGCGGCGTTGCTCCAGTCAGGCTGAAAGTGCGAAGGGCCCGGAGACGCGGCGGGCGTCGGAGGCGGTGGCGGCGAGCCCGTCAGCTGTTGGTCGAAGTCGGCAGCGGGTGTCGACATGCTAGGGGTCGGAGGCCCTCGGAGGGTTCGCTGCTGCTGAGGCAGTTTCTCCATGCGGTGGTTCAACATGGCGTTGTTGGTGTTGAGTATCAATTCGTCGCTGAGGGCGCTTCCTCTCCTCTCGGAAAAGCTCATGGGTCGCTGGTAACCGGCCATGGCCCGTCCCGTCGCCCAGAGTCGGTTTCTCCTGGAAATCCGGAGGCGGACGCTAGGAAAGGCGGTGGCAGGGTGGAAATGTGCGAGGAGGATGAATGGCTAACGGTGATGTCGAGGAAAAGGTTGAAAGTACGTGTGGGGGGAAGACGAGACACTGGGACACCTGGGACAACTGTGACCACGGGGGGATGAAATGTCAGTATTTGTACCGGTGGGCGAGCGGAGTCGGCGATGGAAGCGGCAACGGCGACAAGTGGCGAGCAAAGGACGATGGACTGGGAGGGGACGGGATCATCGAGGACGGGGCGATGGAGACTTATGAAGTTGGGGAAAGGGAACAAGAGAATGGAGCAGGATAGTGAGGCGGTGGTGACGGTACAGGATGGATCAGGATGGATCAGTAGAGGTGCAGAGGGCGAGACGATGGCGGCATTGAGGGGGCGCTAAGCGGAATCCGTTACCTGTCTGTCGTCTCAAGTGACACCGGCCACGGGCTGCACGAGGACGGCGAAGGCGAAGGCGTGGACCAAGGCCAAGGGACCAGAACCAAAGGCGGCCGAGGGACTCGGGGGGGGGTTCACTCAAAACAGCGGCCAAAGACGCAGCCGCACGCGAGCGGAGTCGGGCTATTACCAAGTCAAGGGCGAGCAAGCGGAGGGCATTCGAATCAATCCAGATGCGATAGTACTTTGTACAGAGGGCGGACAAGCGAACGGATGAAGGAAGTGACAAGCGAAAGCGAAATGGAGGACGGTTGATCGAGCAATGAGAGAGTACCACCGTAGACGAGGAACAATTCCAGGCGCTGGGTCCCTAAACGCAGTCAAGAGAGCGTTTGCCAAAGGCCAAAAGGATGTGTCGGGGCGCGTCGCTATGAGGGACCTGATGAGGGACGGGATGGTTGATGGATGAACGGTTTGATCGGTGAGTGGTTTGATCGATGGAAGGAATGCTGGTCTTGCAGGATCTAAAAAGGCAGGCGACGGGAGAGGCTTGGTTTCGGATGTGTCGTCCTCCAAGCGGCAAGGGAAGACAGGAGGGAAGTGAGGGTGCTCAGGCGCTGTGGTGGAGAGGTATTATCACTTGGGGGGAGGTCGCATGCACCTAGCAGCAAGTCGCAAGCAAGTCGCAAAGCAAGTCGCAGGCAAGTCGCAGCAAGAAGTAGCGAGTACTAGCAGCAAGTAAGACCAGCGAAGTTCAGTCGGAGCCGAGTTTAGTTGTTCCTGCCTGCCCAGCTGTCTGAGAGTTGTCTGGAGTGCCTTCGTCTGGGTCTCTTTTTTCTCTCCTGTCCTGCAATGCAGAGTCGAGTCAAGTGAAGTCATGGATAGGTAAGTTGAAAACGATGACCAACGGGCTTAGCCTCTTTCGGGTGGATCCTTTGCTCCCTCCAGCAGACGCAGGACGGACGGGGCAGCAGAGGGTTTCAGCCGTCGGGAGCTGAAGCCTAAAGAAGTGCAATTGGCGATGGAAAATGCAGGCGGAGGCAGCGGGAGCTGTGCTGGCGCCGACTGGACCGACCAGGGGCGATTTGGGAGGGCCAATAAGACGGGCGGCTGGACTTTTCGGCTTCTCCCTCAGGTTCCATCCATGGACCATGGGGACGGGATGGAAGTTCACAAGGACGGAGTGCATAAACTACGGGATAGAAACCCAGTCCTCTATTGTCTGGATGAAAGGTACCTGATTAAACTATGAGATGAATGAGTTATTCGTCATCCCGCCTGTTTGGTGCCCCCGTTCCGTTTGCGTTGATGCTCAAGGCTACCTCCCGACTGCATTGCATTACGCAGCGCCTTCATCACAAACCCAAGGTACCTTCCTAGGGAGGGGCTACAGGGGGGTCGTCGCAACGTCCATGTGCCTGTGCCTGTGCCTGTGCCTGTGCCCCTGGCCGGCTCTGTCCAGGCACCTTCAACCGCCCATAGGCCTGCCTGCAAGCCCGTCTGGGCGGGCAGGATATGGAGGGCTGGCGCTGAGAGGGCTGAGAGGGCACAGACACACCCTCGAGGCCACCCGCAGCGCAGGACAGCCGCTGGACGCCGTCGGTTGCAGGTGCATCCCTCGGGCGCCTCGCCGCCTGCAAGCCTTTTTTCGCCCACCCGCCTTGCTTTCACCTCAGCCCGCCAGCTGGAGAACAAAGGGGAAATGGGTTTCGAGTTGGGGTGCCCCGTTCCCTAATAATGATTATATTAATAGCACGCCCCCGGCAATATATGCAATGTCTCTCATGTGAATTCGCTTTTATTTAGTGGGCAAGCGCCTCTCTAAGTGTGGTAGCGCCTCGGATGCGTTGGTTGCCAGCGTTTAATACTGGCGGCAGAAGGGGAGATACTTGGGGATGATCCCCCGCAGACGGCTGAAAAGGGTAACCTCGAAGCGGGAGAGTCCAAGTGGGAGAGAAGGTGGAAATGGAGATGGCCGTCTTGGTCAGTGACGTCCATCATAGTCCTCTTCTCACTCCTTTGATGAACCAGATTTGGGGATGTCTGCGTCAAAGAGCACTGGTATGTGCCGTCTAAACAGTTTCCATGAGTCTCACCCGCCGACATCCAGGATACTTGCCAACTTACTGCTAGGCACACACAATAGCCAATGCGTGCTTGCCATGAAGCATGCTTTGTTCTCCCAGGGGGCGCTACCGCCTCCTCAATGTTGCAGGTGCCAGCGGAATGAGAAACAATACCTCTCGACTCCATCCGTCTACAAACAGCATGCGTTTCGAACCAGCCACCCCAATCCGGGTAGAAGCAGTCTCACAATGCTTCCAGGGACGGGAGTTCATCCACTCTACTCTACTGCTATGTACAATGCACATACCCATCATCCATGTGCACAAGTTCAATCACAACCACATGCTCCATGCTCCATGTTCCACTCATCCTGGCACCTTCATCGGCAGTTCGGTCCAAGAGCCCGGAGCGAGCTATCTACATCCGGTCCCTCCGTTGCGCGCACCAATAAGTTTGGAGGAGTAATTGGGGTCCGTGATGTGATGCAGTTATTAGTATCCAAGCGGCAACACATTCTAACGACCTAGTTCTGTAGGCTTGAGGTCAGCCTACTGTACCACCTGAGGCGGCACATCTTCATCGTACATCCTCGGTCGTCTCCTATTCAAGCCGAGGGAGTCATCTGTCATCCTCCATCACAATGTGCTTCCCATGCTTGACGCCTAGAAACTCACCCCGACCGAGGTCAGAGGGGGTCCACCTCTACGGAAGCGCCTGAGTCCATTAATCAGCCTCCCCATCTAGCCGGAAAGCATCGATGAATCCACTTCTTATCCAACTATTCTCCCCTCATTCCTCTGTCACCCTCATATCCCTTCATGTCTCGCTCCCATGCATTCTCCCCTCCAATTCGTCTTTATCAGTCGCTTACAAGCAATGAACGGGCTCCCCCTCCTAGCGTGGGCACCATCTCATGTCCAAGTTAGTACAAACTTCATACCCTCGCAGAAGTGTCCGAAATCCAATAAGACGGCCCATCCCCCCAGCAAGCTCATGTCCCGTAAGATCTAGGTCGACCAGTCCCGTTTCGTTTGACAGTGCCAATCCCGATTTCAAATGCCGCCCTGTTCCCCAATTCCCCTCAACCCATGCATGCATCCTTCCTCCACCCTGTTTTCCTCCCTTGTACTTTGCAGGATGGCCCTGTTTCCTTGCTAATGAGGCCAATTCCACTTACCACGAGGGGCCCATATCGAAGTTGATGAGAGTAAAGTCCCGACTAGGTACGTATGCATCACAAACCCATCATCGACCTCTTGTTGCGATAAGTCAAAGAGGCGATCGCCACCGTCATCTCTCTGTCTGGCATATCGTTTATTGTCCTACGAAAAGGCAGAAGCAAACTCGCATATGCCCAACATGATTTCTTGTGCTTCCCAAATCCCGGGGAATAATACCCCATTCCCTTATCCCCGTCCTTCCCTCAGTGCAACACTGACCATGTCGTCCTCTCCCCGTCTCACTGCTCGCCAATCCTGCCCTTCGCTGCCATGACGCGCCCCATCATTTTCATGCCATTTTCCCGCTCGCCAACCAGGTCCGTCAGTTGGGGAAGAGCACGCCATCGCTGTTGGATGCGACACCAGCTACCCTAAGCTTAGAACAGGAGCCGTGAAGATCGTTTGCAATAAATTCAGGAACTATTCATGGATCTTGACGCGGTGGATACGTGTGATGGTGTTGCAGATTCGAGATGCGCCGATTGTACCTCATGCATGGCCCGCATCTTGGCCAAAATGGAACTTTCACAACTCCCCTCCACGTTGAATGTTGTCGCGTTCATCTGCATTTACCAGGTAAAGAGTCACAAATTGATTGACGGATGGCAGTGGGTTGCTTACGAGTCCAAGCGTTTCGCACGGGCTTCTCGCTGAGACACATTCCCGAAACAACTGGCTCCCCCGTCTTAATAGGTTTGAACCAGGTCTCTTAAACCCCCGTTCTCATTTATCTTGAGTCACATACGTTTGTCGTAGTGTAGAAATCGTGCCACAAGGAAGACTTTAGGAAGTGTCGATCAACTGAGGACTTATTTCCGTCTGTTGAGCATGGAGTGAGCCTGTTTTGGCAACACATGACGACCAAGTGTTGGCGCTCAGCATCTCTATCCTACATTCTCGTGTCCATAACCATATATCCCCATCATAGCCCCAATCCCAGCCCTGTTTCCCGACGTTCATGGTAACTCTAAATCTTATCGGATTCGTGACGCTCGAAAGGAGCGCGCCGGCTCTGCTGAAATAAAATCGACGTCTATAACCCAATCTCATTGTCGTGACGTTGCTATCCACCACTTGAAACACCTCCGATGGCGCAGCCGGGCACCGTACAAATAAGGAAGCCATATCCCCCTAATGATGGTGCCCAAACTGCGTAAGTAGTGGCACCAACATGCCACCGACGGTTGCCAAGGTGTCGCGCATTTGCGGGCCCTTGACCTTTCGCTGACCTGCCGAGTTGCCTTCTGCGTATCCGTTGGCGCCGTGTTCGTGGCTATGGCCGTGCGAGTTGCCATCTTCCTGCATCGCATGCATGGCAACATATCTGTTTTACTTCTTAGCATGCTGCAAATACGCAAAAAGTGGAGACGAGCGTCACTTACAAGAATGTGCCTCCCGAAAACAGTAGTAGCATGCCCGTCCACCAGTGGTCTCCATCGTGACCTGCAGCACCCAGCAGGGTGATGACAAGCCACGTAGCCAAGGCGCCTACTGGGGCAGCCAGACTGAAAATAATGAGATGTCCCCTGGCAGCTCGTTTCGAAAGACCCTGCTTTAGGAGCAGAGCCGTCAACCCAAAGGCAGCCGGGGCCTTGTGGATCATGATGGCCACAAAGATGATGAGGCCAAGCTTCATGTCCGTCGTGGTGGAAGATGCACCCATGGCAATGCCATCTGCCGCGGCATGGATGACGAGTCCCGTTGTCGTTGCGAGACTGCGTGCTCGTCTCGGGGTCGGCGTGAGGGAGCCTAGGAAGCCCTCTTCTTCATCCACCGAGGACGTATCTCCACCGAGGTTATCCAGGCTGATGTGCCTCGTTTGGGGGCCCGAATGCAGGCTTTCGGTGGCATGTCTTGGCAATCTATCGATGAGGAACATCAACACGAAGCCAAGGATCATGGAGAAACCAATTTCGAAAGTGGGGACACCGAGGTGAACATGCTCGTTGTGGTCGGATTCGGCGCCGTGTTCAGACTTGGATTCGTCGTTTCCAGCTCCCCCCTTACCGCTGTTCTGTTTATCGTCGCCCGCACCGTCGGTGCCGTCTTCTTCGGCTGGGATCACTGTTGTCTTGGGTGGCTCGGTTTCGTTCTCTAGTGCGCTCCTGGAGTTAACCGAAGCCACCACTCGGCGTACGAGGGCATCCGCGTCTTCATCGCCTGAAGGACCTGGTTCTGCCAAGGTGTCGGCCGTCGAGATCGAGTTGTCGAGCACGCGGGGGACGGCGTAATGGCTCCAAGGAGACCGGCGGACCAAGGTTCGTATACGGTGGACGTGGCCGGCCTCGGCAGGCGAGACGGCGGCCTCAATGCCTTCGGGGATGATGACTATCATGGAGGTTCCCACGAGAATTCCGACGCCGATGCTGGATAGTAATCGAAGTTGCGATTGCGATAATGTCATGGACAGGGGCAATGCTCCAGCAAGGAACGAGCTATTGGATCAAATCAGCATTCTTCAGGTCGGTCGCAGTTGAGGTTCGTGGTCGCACATACGCCAAAGCCATGACCAGCTGTAGTCGCTCAAGTTAGCCATTATCATTGGTATCCCGCAAGGGGAGGGGGAGGGAGCGCAAAGGGGTCGTGCGACGAAGGAGCGAGGAGGCTACTTACGCACAAGCCCAGGAGCAGCAGAATGCCGCCCATGATGAGGTGGATGAAAGCAAATCAACGGCGCGCAGAGGTCAATGATGAGGTCGATGGCTATGTGCGCATCCTGCAGCGGGTTGACACGTTGACCAGGCGGCGTCCTGGATGGAGACGAGGATGAGATCGAGGGCGAAAGGCTGAACAGGAGAATCGCGACGAGTTGTCAGACTGGCCCAAACCTGAACGAGGCGAGAGACTCTCTCTAGTCTTACAGTGGTAGAGATCCCTAAAGGGACAGCGCAGCCCTGCGACGATTCGGAGGCCGTCAATTGGCTGACGGCGGGGGAAATTGGGACCCTGACCCCCTGAAGCCCGCTAAATGCAAATCTCTGGAGGGTGGAAGAGGGGACCAAAGCCCCTGAGGAAGCCCGCTGATTGGCGAGGTGCCTGGAAGCCAAGCAAGGATTAAATTCCAAACCGTCTTGAATGCTCCAATTTTCTGTTGACGGCCGGTGCTGAACTTACGTAGACGGCTATCGCCCCTCGATAGCCTCGAATTAGCATTATCGACCGTTGTGGGTATCTCTATCCCGATGTGTCTCATCGCCCTTTTTAAATCGATAGCGTCTCTCACCGAATCACGTAGCTCGAGTGTAGGTTGTAATGGACACAGTACATGATACATATTGCGCGATGCTCCTGTGGATTTGACATGGATTTACCTGCTATATTCGCCATATGCTCTCATGACGGGTGAGAATACAGCGAACAATCAGCAAGGTTCTTCTGGACAGTTATTGGACCCGTATGTCCAGAAATGCAGGAACTTTCCCAACGGTGTATGCCATTCTGTAGTCTGGTCACAGGCCTCGCTTTCGGCGTGCTGCAAGAGCCCGCTTACGTGCCAAAACTCAAGGCGGTATGTAGGACAACTGAAGTCGTAGGCTGAGTTCACATTACAGATGTAGTGTTTAGGCTAAAAGCATTTGAATGCTAAGTCGTCGATGTGACTCAGGTCTGTCCCCAACGGACAGAAACCAGTCTCGAGGTGTAAAACCATTGCAGAATCCGAGATGACATTTCGCGGCGTGGGTCATGAGATGCTATAAAATGAGTGAGCCGGCTATCGCTACATGCGACATCTGAGGAGTGACCCACGTTCCTCGGATTCTATGGAGAGTCATAGTACGTTGGGCATTGGTCGTACGTGTTGTGTTGGACCACATCATGTTCGGTGAGGTCGCACGGTCTCCTGAATTGCGTTTGGCATTCATCACACCAATTGTGTCCTTGCTCTAGATGATTGGCAAGCTGTTCAGAAGTCGAAGAATTCGGGTTCGAAGGGCACGAGTAGCAGACCTTGTGTTACGTCAATATATTGAGGTGCTGTTACTTCCCCGCTTCAGAAGCGAAGGTCTCTTCACATCGAGAACAAGCTGGATGTTGCGTTTCTGATGACTCTACGGAGTAGATGTTGTAGAAGACAAGATTTGAGCGCAAAGGACCTGTCGCAAATCCAGCAGACGAACATTGTGGAGACGAGTAGGTGTTCCGGAACCGACCTCGTCTCCAGACAGAACCGAAGCCACTGTATGCCAATGTTCAATGGAATTGCGATGTTGTTAGGGAGATCGCGACATCTCTCGGCACTTGACAAGCGATCGTGCAGGTAGTTAGGGGCTGAAAATAGGCGGGACAGCGCCTGTTTACGGGAAGTTCCTTCTGGTTGGTGAGAGTTTTGACTAGGCCCCTAAATTAGGTAGACATATGCGCGCCTGCGTCGTTCTTCCCCCACCTCACCAACAAGGATTCACGTCATCCACTAACGAACCGCTTTCACAAGTCCGTCTCTGGTTGGCAATTCTCCCAAGGACATTGCATACTAAATGCCCTCGTCTCGCATGGCCCTCCCATAATGGGCGACACACCCGAGTCCCCGAGACGACGCCGTATTCTTTCCGCCATCAATCCGGACCGTCCTCGGAAACGAGATCGAGATCGAGATCGAGATGCAGAGGACGATCAATATCGAAGTCGACCTTCAAATCGAGACCGAACGAAGCGCACCAAGGACGAGCCCGTGGATGAGTCAACCACGGGCGAAAGCTCGCGACGAGCTGAAGACGGCGGGGATGGCGAGACCGATAGGACAAAGCCTAGGCCGTCGCGCTTAAAGCTGAAGGACCATAAATCTCGCCGTCGTTCATCTCGCGATCGTGATCGCGACCGTGACAGGGAATATCCCCGCGATGACAATTCTCACTACCGGTCGCACCGACACCGTCACCGTCAACGACACCGATCTCCCACCCCACCGGACCCCTTTGAGCAGCAGACGCTCGACCCCGACGCCGCCTTCAGGGAGTCGCTCTTCGACGCCATGGCAGATGACGAGGGGGCTTCGTACTGGCAAGGTGTCTATGGGCAGCCTGTTCATGTTTACACGAAAGAAAAAGTTGGGCCGTCTGGCGAGCTCGAACAGATGACGGACGAAGAGTACGCCGCCCACGTGCGCCAGAAGATGTGGGAGAAGACCAATGCTGGCCTCCTGGAAGAGAAGGCCCGGCGCGAAGAGGCAAATAAGCGTAAAGAGGAGGAGGTGCGTCATAACCGCAAGCTTCAAGAAGAGATGGAGCGTAGCCTCCGCCGAGGCGAGGAGCGCAGGCAGCGGCGCACATGGGTCAGCCGCTGGGAGGAGTACACCAAATCTTGGTCTGCCTGGGATGGCACACTAGAAACACTCAACTGGCCCGTTGAAAGTGGGAAGCGGCAGGACGTGCAAGAGAAGAATGTCCGAGCCTTCTTCATCCACTCTCTCAGTCTCGAAGACGGAGGGGAAAAGCAATTTGCATCGAGGCTCAAAGAAGAGCGCGTTCGCTGGCATCCAGACAAGGTGCAGCAGCGGCTGGGCGGCCAAGTGGACGACGAAATAATGAAAGATGTGACGGCCATTTTCCAAATTATTGATAGACTTTGGAGCGAGACACGAGGCACAAGTTGATCGAGTAGATTCGAAGGACAGCATTACGATACCCTTTCCTACCCTGTACTTTAGATGAACGACGATCTGACTTGACTGCGCATCTTAAGACTGATGACGTGAGGGCTGTAACAGTATCGCTTCATGCTTGAAATCCCTTTCTTTTACTTGAAACTACCTACCTGGTGATGAAACTTGTGGCTCAACTGTTCCAAAGGTCTCGTATTGCAATGGGTCGCTCAATATTGATCACGGCCACATTTCTGCACTGCCCATCTACAAGTTTCACGTTACGATAACTTGGTATTTTTAGTTCGGAGCTATCTTCAACTCATACCTATATACTCCAATACCATAGTAAAAAAGACCCGAGGCTGATGTTGAATGATGATTGGAATGGAAGTGCAGGATCTACATTGCTCCGCCGAGTGCTTTGTAACACAAGAGTGTAGAACTCATTTATAGTGCTAGAAATATTACACTGCAAACCGTGTGAAGTGCAATGAGTGTAGTTGATTGTGGTACAGTCCTTCAGTCGTCTCTGGGTTTCGAATTCACTCTATTTCGACTACCCCAGGTTCGCAACACAAGACTTTTGGGAACCGTGGCGAATATAAAACTGCACTTGTCATGTCCTGATTGTGGGTATAGATATAACTTGCTGTTCGTGTCGATCGCTGTTGGTGGCGGGGGTTCAGCATGCCTCCTTGGGGCTGCCGACATAGCCGGTGTTGCCCTGTTTCTAAGTGATATCCATGCATGGGGAGGCCCTTATTTTGCCCTCTACATGTTGAAAATAAGAGCGGCAACACCAACGAGGGCACCCACGGCAACGGCCGCCGTGGGCATAGCACCAGCATCAGTGCCAGTAGACGTGCTCTGGACATCACCTGACGCTGCGGCCACCCTGGAGCGACTGGCGGCTGAGTCTCCAGTCGCCGAGTCGGTCTCTGAGCTGATAAGGATGGTTGGAGATCCGGGAGCTGTTTGGAGGATAGTGTCAATGCTCTCAACGCTGCTGGAGCGGATTTCGGCGGACGAGATGGGGACAGTTGAGGTGCTAGCGGTGGCAGTTTCGTCGGGGGCCGTGGCGAGGACCAAAGCGGTATCCGAGGCAGTCTTGCCGACGGTGAGGGTTCCATCAATAACGACAGTCGAGCTGCCAGATATCACCAAAGCGACGGTGCTTGAAGAGGCTCCGTCCTGGGCCTGAGAGAGCGAGTTGCGTCAGCGTCTCCAACAGCACAAAAACGTCATTGGTGGAGGCTTACCTGGACAGCGGCGGCAAGGATAGCAGTAAGGGAGGCAATGGAGAACTTCATGGTGACGGTTTTGGTGTTGTAAGGCGACCAAATCTTTGAGTGTGATGTGTGATGTGTGATGTGTGATTGTGTATAAGTGGTGGCTTCAGGTATGCAACTCGACGATAAGGACACAAATTGCGGGAAACGAACAAGTGATGGTATATGATGATGGAGAAAGGGGATGCGAATTTGAGATGCAGCGAAGGTCGTGACGTTTTATTCCCCAGCTTCTCGGAGCCTTCCAGTCTTGAAGCACACTCTCACGATCTTATCCCCACGCCCCCATGGCCCCGTCATCCCCACCTTTCCGGATATCTTTTGATTGCCAGGATTGGCCTTGTCATTGATCGACACGAATTTTCTTTCAGGCAAAGAGAGAAAGGTTGTCGGGCTGACGAGGGTGGAGCTGAACTGACACCGCTCGGTGATGTTGGCCCAGGGTTGTACTATGTACGAGACCGTTGAGGCATCAGCCCCATTGATTGACCTGCCACTCTCGGGAAGGAGGATTTTTAGGGTCTGGGGATACATGCGTAATGTTGACTAAATAGCGACACCGACTAGGATGAGAATGATGCGGTTGTAAGTTCTCAAATGCTTGTGGGATATCTGCAGCCTCCAAAGCTTCTCTCACAAGTGGGCGTTTCCTTGGACCCCCTCAGTCAAAACGAACATGGGCATGATGGCGAAATCTGAAGCTCTGTACCTGCATATTTAGCTAGAAAAGTTTCACCTCGGGGAAATCTCTTGAGCCCCTGGAAAGTGGCTGCTCTTAGCTGAAAGAAGATCGGCAGTAATAAAACACCGTCTTCCCTGCCAACAGCCCGTGTCCCAACAACGATACTGTCACGAGATCACAGAGACACAAAGACTGGCAGCAAAACCGGCAGCGCAGTCTGTGATCAAGAATAGAAGCAAAAAAAGCCTGACTCTCCACGCACCAACGCGCAACGTACGAAGTATTCAGAGCTGAGCCACTGGCGAGAGGAGAGAACAAAAGGGACCACTGACACAACAGCTGCAACTACGAAGCACTACGGGGGAATGACGAAGAACACAGCCAAGGAGCAAGGATGGCGAGGTTTGAAACACAGTCCATGGGTTTGTTCATTGCGGATACCTTGCGGGTAATGGCAAGGAAAATGCGCTTTCTAATGAATTCAGTGTTGGCTTGTTGCGTCATAGTGGGGTGAAGGAGAGTGCCTCTATTTTGGCGGCAAACTCCACAGCGACGGCGCTTGGGCGCCAACGATGCGGGCGGCCGAGGCATCCGCTAACTCGGGGCCTTTTGGGTAGTTAGCAAGCTAGTTTGTGGGTTTGGGCTGGATGAAACGAAGCTTGGATGAATGGGATTCTTCAGAAACGTTTAAGCCGGGAGAGCTGCCGCATGACCGAGAGATCGAGGCTGTCTGGGGTGTAAGGAAGAAACAAGACGGGGAGCGGGTAGGGCTAAAATCTGTCATTATTCGTACTAGTAGGTAAATACCGGTACTGGTTGGTGATGACAGGTGCATCATTTAGATCCTCGTTCCTCTATCCTCAATATGCTCTCCGTGCTCCTGTTGGGAGAATCTAAGCCGTCATTTTCCACATACGCCACCTGCTCTGAGCGGGAGCTCTGTACAAAAATCGCCTCGGGCGACTCCCGATAGCTCGCCTCGGGCTGCTTCACCATATCTCGCAGCTGAGTACCGCGAGCAGGCTCGCTTGCCCTCGAAGCGTGAGAATAAGCGCCCTGCTGGGCGTTCTGACTCGAGGAGCCGGCCGCAGATATCCCCAGCGCGGCCGTGAGGCTGGGAAAGTAGCGGTCGGCAAAGGGCTTCATCCGCATGATGTTGCAGCACACGATGCCCAGGTTCATCTCGAGTATCGACCACACACTCGACTGGGCCAGCTTGTACGTGAAGTCGGCCTCGGGCGTCAGGGCGACGACGGTAGGGGCGCGAGCTATCGATGCAACCAGGACTCTGTTGATGAGACGTCAGTTTAGCGATTACAGTACGACGGGATTGTAAGGAAACATACGCAGATCCCAGCGTCAGGATGCCCCCCGCTGCAACTTTTTGCCGGAATGGCATTTGCAGTCTCCAAAGGGTGGGAAGAGGCAGGATGATAATGGCAATATCCGTCGCAACATTCAGCACCACATGGGAGATGGCGCCCTTGGCAATACAAGTGCTAGATCCCTTCCGAAGAGGGTTACAAGGACCAGCTAGCAGAGCCAGGTACACGATGGTATATATCACTATCAAGGCGGTAATGGAATACGTCGCAAAGTGAAACCGCTTGGACGGGCTGATGCGGTTCAGCACAGAGAGAATAGCCAGCTTCGTGATGGCCGTGCAAGCCATGTAAGCCGCTAGGATCGGTATCGTTGACTGCCATGTCAAACTTGTTATAAAGAGGCTCATCACTTGGTGTAAAACAGAGGAAGTAACTTACTCTTTGAAAGGCCACCGCTTGGGAAAGCCGAATGTCCCAGGCATGTTTCCCCCAACCGAGAGGCACTGCCGCTTCCATGCAGACAAAATGCGCGATGGTGGTGAACCAAGACAGCGTGATCAAAACTGAGGGACCTTGTAAGCCAAAATATTCTGTAGCTTTGCTGGATACCCGTATCAAGAGTTACCTACCAACATCGACCTCCAACTTCCTCACAATGAAGGCGCTGGTAGAGTACCGAATCGCTAGAGAGACCGTCGCCAAGGTAAAAGTGATGCTGAATACGATTACCGCCGCCATATTCACCGTCGTCCATCCAGTGTCGAAATTGGGCGTCACGCCTTCTGGAGGTGGCCCCAATGTCTCATTGGATTGAGTACCCATTGTGTTGGATCTTTCTCCCCCCTTTGGCCTGTGGTTGTGATAGTCGGAATCCTTGGTGTTTCGAGTGGAGAATTCTAGAACAGAATGAAGAGAGCTAGTGCCGAGACCTCAAGACTTTAAATCCGGGGGGGATTTTCGTATTCGATATTGAAAGAGGTGACGTATGAAATAATAAAAAGACACGGCGCATGGCGACGAGCTGGAGACAATGCTGGAAGAGCTCGAGTCAGTCACAGCGGCCGCGGAAGCATTCTGGGCTCGAGCCGATCCAATCCCCTTCTTGACGAGGTCGTAGCCGATTTTGGACTCTATGTCGCAGATGGCTTGGACTACCATTTACTTGAAGGAATGGGCGTCAAAGCCCATTGCAGCCACCACGTCTTGTCTCAGTCTTGCCCAAGTTGTCTACGGATCATTATCACTCGACCCTGTCCCCATTTGTTGCCCTTGTTCAGTCTCGCGTCTTCGCGGGAATACAGAAAGAGTTGACGAAGCCAATTAGTCAATCAAAACATCGACATCAATGCGGGGAGGGCCGCCTGCTCAGCTTGGCATCATCTCAACGTCGTCTTGGGCTGAGTGGCCACCATCCTGGCTTTAGTCCCTCCACAAAAATGCTGTCCCAATTTTACCCCCCAATGATCTGTCAGTTATCACATTTGAATCAAATTTGAGTTTCCCCAATCCAGCCAACATGGGTACGTACGCAGCCATGGTAGCACAATCAAGCATGGCT
Source organism: Dactylonectria estremocensis (assembly GCA_020744375.1). NCBI lineage: Eukaryota > Fungi > Ascomycota > Sordariomycetes > Hypocreales > Nectriaceae > Dactylonectria > Dactylonectria estremocensis. The sequence continues at coordinate 2,011,762 of JAGMUU010000002.1, read as the reverse complement.
TTCCCCGACCAAGTGGAGCATGACTCGTCTGTGATGAGCTTGAATCAATAGCCCGTGAGCACTAAGTGGATAGTCTCCATGGTGGGATGCGGAGAGAACCTGAGTTACCGATAGTTAGGTACAGCATGTGAGAAGCCACGCTCAAGACCCAATCGTCCGCTGTGGCCACGAGCACTGCGTAGTCGAGCCATGGGGGACCGGGTTTCTGGGCATTCTCCTCTGTTCAAGTCGAGTCAATTTGCGGGCCTTGATGCGGTGCCATCGCTATGGGATCCGATTGGCTTCGTTGGGCTTCGCTTGGTGCCTTGACCGGGGTCGTTTCATACGAGTAAGATCTGGCCGGGTTACCCACGCTATGTCGAGGATGAATGAGGTATGTAAGCCTCAAAGGTTTACTATGTTATACACATGTGATTTTCCACCGATCATCTGATGGATTTCGTACAATCAAGCACCTCTGGTAATCAAGCACCCTCGCAACCATTCGCCATGACGACTCCCTGGACCAAGAGCGCCGACCCAACGCCTTTCCCTGAACGTCGACATCCTCAGAGATGCTTGTTCGATGCATACAAGTTCGTTTCGTCAACGCGTCCACTCGCATTATGTTGTGAGAGACCGATCGCTCTGTTTCCCCACGTCACAGTCTGCTCAGCCATAAGCTGCCTCAGATTGAGATGTTCCGCCATGACTGAGACGAGTCCCCTGCCCAGCTTACTTTATAAACGTTACATCAAACCTCTCGGTAAGGCGAGATGCCCTTCTTCAGCTCCTCCACAATCTCACCTGCCTCGTGCGCGTTCCGAGACTCGAAGTCGTATCGTTTACTCTCCGTTGCCTTGTATACCACGAGCTATTTGTGAATACCATGTTAGAATCGCCAAACCCCCTGGAAAAAGAGCAAGAAAACATATAGAGACTCGCTGATATGCTGACTTACCTTGACGTTTGTAGGATGTTTTCGTGGCACCTTGCACCCAACCACATTGCTAAAATGCACTGTCGTCGTCTTGCCTGAGCCATCATGCAGCACTTTGCCGCCCGAGGCGGGCATTATGTGGATGTACTCGCCATCGATGATGAGCATGCGCTCGCTCATTCCAACAATGCGCATCGGCTGCTTGCGCCAGACCGTGTACTTCTTGTAGTTGGCATTGCTGAGCTCTTCTTGCTTCAGCGCCTCTCGCGCAAGTGGGTGGCTTCCGACCACGGGCATATGCGACTTCTTGCTTCGTTTCTGCATCGCAGAGTCCGTCGGCGGGAGCATCTTGGGCGAAGAGTTACCGGGGGATCCGGTGATGGTCAGGGGACCGTCGGTCGCAAATCGTCGTCGGTACAGCTCGAGGTCGCTAACATTGCCGATGGACGACACTGGTCGGTCGATCATGACCACTGCTCCAGATCCGGGTAGTTTGAGGACGTGGTTGGCCTTATCCAACTGTCTCTTCCGACACACCATGTCTAGGACTTCAGCAAGGTAAGTATCAGTCGTAACGTCCAGCGTCACCATCTGACCGGGGGCAACATCGGACGACATGATGTGAACCCGGAGCAGCTTCTGCTGCCCTCGTGAGGTATTTGGCGTCGACGCTGGAGCTTGTGGCACATCTGCTGGTGCCGCATTGGATCGATACGTAGTCGTGACGATTGGATTCTGACGGGGCCGCTGGGCCAAGAAGGAGTTGACTGGCCCTGGGGTATTCTTGGGCGTGGAATCCTCATCTACCCGTGGTGGTTCTGGCACGGGTTCTTGTGACGCTGGCTCTTCCTCGTCCTCTTGCGGTGTAAGTGCCTTGTTCTCTAGGAACTCGTCTTCCGAGGCTGCTGCCAAAGCAAAGTCGTCATATGCCGTCGAGTTGGACCGCATGCGGCCACCTCCTCGCATGCTGGCATTGTTAACGGTAGTAAACGAAGTCAAAGGCTTGGTCCGCTCGAATGGAGGGAAATCGTCGTCTACCTCACCACCCTCTTCTACCATTCGCAGGGTCCACCAGTTGATATTGAGCTTCTTAGGCGGGAGAGGAGGATCTATCTTTTCCTCATTGTACCGGTACAGGCTGAGTCCAATTAGATCCGCCACCGTCACAACCCGCTCGGCGCCTTGGCCATCGTGAACGCGAGGCCGAATTAGTACCTGGAACGGCTTGCTTGGCGCCTTGGAAAAGGGTGCGTAGATGCGCACGCCGATGGAGCCCTGTGTTCCCTGTCCACTGAAATGCGCAAACTTCTGGAAAGGGATGCTGGATTTGTGCGCCTTTGCTTTCAGCGCAGCCGATAGCAAGCTCGTAGGCTGGGCAACGCTCAGCGGCCTGAGCATACTCATAGGCCGAGGCGGTGGCAGGGCGCCCATGATGATAGGATGTGTTGGTGGGCGGGATTTGCGGACCGTACCTTGTCGGACAAAGTTCTTTGGTGGAGTTCCAACCACCTGTTGAGTTGGAGAGGCATTGATATTGATGGGGTTTTCCACGCCATCGAGGATTGACGCCGAGTCCATACTTTCGACAACGTAGTCATCAGACATGTCTGTCCCGTCCGAGTCTTCCTCCTCCTCCGGGAGCAGAGACGTGTCTGCCCGCTGAATCCCGGGCGTAGGCTCCTCGAGGATCCGCGCTTGCAGCTTCGCGGACCTAGCGGCAGCCCTGGCAGCTTCACGATGCCTCTGGTATGTGGGGATGTCGAGCTCGTTCTCGGACGAGATCTCACTGCTGGTGACGGTATCACGCCGAGGCCTCTCTTTGACCGTCTCCAGTGCCGATTGGGAGCCGCGTCGCGGAGCCCTTGGCGAGGTGGTACCTGCTTGCCTAAAGCCAGTGTTCTGGAGGGGAGACGAGCCGGCGCGATGCCTCACGGGCATCTTGGCAAATCTTATCTGCTGAGCCGCTCGTTGGTCCGCATCGTCGTCACTCTCGTCGCTTAGATCACTGCTATCGTCTTCTTCCATCTGCTCGCGACGCCTGCGCCGCTTGATAGCCATGCCCGGCCCCATGGTGTCGGAGCCTCCCGCAGTGAGCATGCCGCCATCTTCATCTCCGTCTTCTAGAGTCAGGCCGGCCTGACGTGGGGCTTGAAAGTATTCCGAGGCGATGGCGGTCGGGATCGGGGGCGAGTGAGTTCGTTTGATATACGACGAGTTGGGGCGCCAGCCCGCGGCCTTGAAGGGGGCGGAATTTAAGAAGCTGTCGTTGACGGTGAGCAAGCGCTCGCCCACGCCGTCGGCGATTTCATTGAGGTAGCTCGATCTAAGTTGGTAGGAAACGAGTCTGTAAAGAGAGAAGTGGTGAGCAAGACGTGGGCAAGTTGGGCTCTCATGACGGGTCCATCATGAAGCGGCCAGGCTTGGAGGGGAACAGGACGTACTCTTCGAGCTGGATAACAGACATGGCGGCGACAGACTTGGCGCGAAAAATGTCGCGCGGCCAGAGACTTCAGGATTCGGCGCCAGACCAAGCATCGATACTGCTGTCTTGCAGATGTTGAGGGAGGATTCAAAGGCACATGTTGGTTTCATCAGTGGAACAATGTAGGGTTCACGCTTCAGTGGGAGGTCCCTAATGAGTAGTCGCTATCGTGGGGTCGGCTAGTGGGTGGCTCAGCCTCGTGCAGTGGGTTGTGCCAAGACTTGTCTGTGGCTGCACTGCTGCAGAGGCGCACGAGCCAAGCCAAGGCCGGCAAGAGTGGATACCAACTTTTGGATATTCAAGATCCAAGACAAAGGCAAGACCAGACAGTACACCCACCTCCAACTTCTACCGATTTCACACAAATCTCGCCACATCAGCGCCCTTCACCCACCCACTAATAACCTCCCATCGTCCACCATGGGCCTTGTCGACTACGACTCCGAGAGCTCAGGCTCCGACATCGAGGCACCCGCCAAGCCAGTTCCCAAAGCCGCTCCCAAGCCATCCCAGTCGTCCTCCAAGAAGCCCTTCCAAAAGGTTGTCGATCGATCCAACCCAGGCAGAATCCTCGTCAACCTCCCGCAGCTTTCCGCCGAAGCCCCCAAGACACAAGGCGACGAACCCCCCGCAAAGCGCGCGAGAACAGGAGGCACCGGCCGCTTTTCGGGCTTCAACTCGTTTCTGCCACCCCCCAAGAACGCGAACAAGCCGAAGCCTCCGCCTGCGACGAGCAGCGCCGGGCCAGCCGTTCATTTCAAGACCAGTGCTGCGCCTGGATTTAGTAGAAACGCTGGGGATGAGCGCGATTCCGAGTCGTCGACTGGCATGAGCCTGCCGCCACCGAAGGCGTCGGCGCAGCCCTCGATCCCGGATGGACTGAAGCCCGAGGAGGACGTCAAGCTGGTGGGCAAACCGTTGATGTTCAAACCTCTCTCGGTAGCGCGGACACAGAAGAAGAAGAAGAAGCCTGTGGTGGCCAAGGCGGCAGCTCAAAATGCCCTACCTCAAACGCATGCTGCAACGGAGATGAAGGCGGACGCCGAACCAGCACCAGCTCCAAAGAAGGGTTCTTTGTTTTCTATGCATACAGAGGAGCCATCGGAGCCCGTTGATCCTACTCAAAAGAGTGCCATCTATACACCCATGTTCGAAACACAGGAGACCATGAACCCATACGACAATGGTGCATACGGCGACTATGCTCAGTATGCTAGCCAAGCACAGACAGGTCCCTCCGCAACTACTGCCCCGGGTAGCGAGTCACTGGACACGATAGTGAACGACATGGGCCTATCGGCGGCTGCTAGACGAGAGCTTTTTGGGCGCGGCGGAGAAGGAAAACACATGACCCAGAACGTCATCAACTTCAACATGGACAAGGAATACGAGCACAACGAAGAGATTCGCGCTGCTGGAGACCAACAGACTCACAACCCCGTGCGCGCGATCCAAGGCGGCAAACACAGCCTGCGCCAGCTCGTTCAGAACGTACACAACCAAAAGGAGGCCCTGGAGGATAGCTTCGCCAAGGGAAGGACAAATCGCAAGGAGGCATCGAACAAGTATGGCTGGTGATGAGAGCACAATGATACCCAACGTTTATATGGACTCGAAGAATGACACAAGACGCATTTTCACGCCCAAACGATATGTTGACACCTGACGGCCACGCTCTAACTGAGTACCTACCCATTCCCGATTTACATCAATCATAATCATACACCCAGGACAGCTTGCTGAGAAACCGAGCACCTAATCTAAAACCCAACGTAATCAAAAAGTAGTCAGTCACGTTAGCACGTTTCTACCGCTACCGTTCTGCCGCCCTGGAACGCATCGTCGACCATCAAGAAGCCCCATTCGCCGCGAGTTGTTGGCGATATGTCGTCGTACCCATTTGGTGTCGTAGGCCCCAGACCAGCAGCTTGGTTGGGGCTGAGGAGACCGGGGCTCATGATGCCTGCACTGATGATGGGAGTGTTTAGCACATGGTCAATGGTGCCGCCGTGTCCTCCCCACGCGTGCATAGTGAATAGCAACTGGTCTGTCGGCCGCGCTGTGCGATCGCCATCCTCCTCTTCTGCCCCCGCCTTCTTCGGGATAGCTCTGGGTTCTGGCCTTATCATCTTTGGCTCGAAGTTGGTTTGGAGTTTCGGTAGGAGAGGTTTGGGTGACGGTTTCTTGGGCGGGCTCTTCTCCGCTATGGGCGATGATATGACAATCATCTCTGCTTCGACTTCGTCATCACTGGCGTCGCTGTCGTCGCTATCGTCGCTGTCATCCAGATCGAAGCTGCTACATGGCTTGACGAACGGATCGAAGAAGCTTGGCATCCCTGAGATGCCACCAAACTGTTCGGGCCCGCCATAAGCGCGTCGATACATACGGTCTAGAGCCACAAGGGCAGAATGTGACACGCTGAGCCAGTCGTAGGACCGGAGGATGTCGGACCTGGTGACCTTGGCGCCGTTGTTGGCTAGGATAATTCGACGGAGCTCGTCAACGGCATCTTCCAGCCGTAGGGGGGACCTGGTTTTGGAGTAACTGGACAGAGCGCTTTTGAGGCTATAGAGGCGGTCCAAGGAAACCAACGTCAGGCCTTCGGAGGAAAACAGGACCTCGTTTTGGATGACGGAGCTGTTCACGAGATGATTTGTGAGGCCGACTGCCTGCGGCCTGGCTGCTGGTGATAGCCATTCGGGCCTGTGGGATGTTAGCTATCTAGGTATGGTTCACAAACGGAGAGTTGACTGACCCAACACGGAACTTTCTGCCGGCCTTTCCAAGAGCGGATTGCAGAGCTCGCTCGGCCTTGGGAGGCAGTCCTACGGCATGGATCAAGCGCATGCCAAAGGTGGCGGAAGACATCATGGAGCTCATAGTGTCTGTGGTGGTGGTCGAAGCAGTACACGGCGTCATGGGTGGGGGTGAGAGAGGCGTGGTGGGAGATAATGGCCACTTCATCCTGGGGCTGGATGTCTCTGAGGCGATTGTTGGCTGTTCCGGCGACGCCAGGCCGTTCCGCAAGAAGTCCATCGACCGCATGGGCGTCGGCCCATTGTACGACCCGGACCGGACGAGCTGCTTTAGAGCAGAGACGGGGCCGCCGGAGAAGTGGAATCGAAGACCGGGAGACAGCGGCGTTGTCGGCGTGTGAAGACCCGGGGAGCCTAGCGGAGGCACGACCGAGGGGAGTTGATAGTCGCGGCGGGCAACGACGAGGGTGATGTGGAGCGACTTGCGGGCGAGGCGAGACGAAGTCCATTCGAGGGCGGGGAGAACGTTGGGAGGGAGGTGATGGGCGTCGAGGATGGAGATGCCGGCCTCGAGAGGCGATGAGATGCGGTCCTTCAAAGCCATGGCGGCGACTGGGAGGGAGGAGAAGCCCAAGACTCGATAACAACAGAAGAAGAGCGTGGACGAATGACAGCCGTATAATCACACGCAACGACTTTTGTTCTCGGAGTCCCGCTCTTCACAGCTCAAACCAGCGGCCGTATGATGTCGTCGTCGACAGCCCAAAGTAAACGAAGCCGTTGGCAAAGGGGCGAAGCGAGGGTGAGTTTATACCGACTCGTCTCAGCGACGCGAAATAGGCAGACGACCCGTCTCGATGGGCGTCCCAAAAATAACAGAAGTAATCAAGAGCTGTTCCAGATTCTGAAACTTGAAACTTGACAATAAACAGTCTTGGGCCAGCCAGCTAGCGGTGGCCTCGTTTGGCGGCCGACCGGGTCGTCCCACAGCGGACGGGGCAATGCGTGAAGGTACAAGGCCCGGCGCATAGAGAGATGAAACGAAAGCAGCTAGGAAACGTGATAGCGCAAGATGCCAGGGGGGAAAGGGCGAGGGTGGATGTGTGATGAGGGTTGAGGTCGCAGCGGTCGAGCAGGGGGATTGATGGTGGATACGTGTAAGTGGTGGCATGGACAGACTCGGGACGAAGTTGGTTCACGCCACTCGGAATCTGGCAGCGAGACGGAGCAAAGAGGGAGGGATAGGAAAATAGAAAATGCAACGAAAAATGACAGAAACCGGCAAGTCAGAATCGGGGCCCATCCTGCCAAAGTGCCGAGATGCAGAGATGTAGAGATGCAGAGATGCAGAGATGCAAAACATGGTGTTGTTGACACGGCGCACGGCGATTGGCTCATGGGAGGCGACCCCGCTGAAAGAGCGCTGAAAGATGTTCCACTGGGGCCACTGGTTCCAGCTTCCGGGCGGTTAACACGCTGCAGTAGCTCTCCCCCCCCCCCCCTGTGACTCGCCAGAAGCTGCTATTTTTGGCAGAAGCCCATCCGCGGGGTTGCTGGACCGTTTTGTGATTGGCCGCTATGGGCGGGCCATCGGCCTTGTTATATAAAAATAGACCTGCCCAACCCCCTCTTCACGTCCCCAATTAGGCCCGGACATTTCATCGCATCGCAGCAGTAATTGCAGCAAGAGAGCAAGAAACACCATGGGCGTCCCAACAGATCGTCTTCGGTGCATAATACCCTGGTCAAGAGCAAGGGGGGGCTGGCCGGCGTCGTTTCGTTTCGGGCTCTGTAACCCCCCGTCGACAAAACGAACCATGTGCGAATACCTATTCACTGCGACGGCTACTGCAGCGACTACTGCAGCGACTACTGCAGGCCAGCGAGGAACTAAACATTGCAGATACCATGAGACGCGCCATGGGATGTGACGAACTCGCCGTGGCTGCTTTAGGTTTACTTTGTGGTGTGCTCTTTAGCCCATTGTTTCCATCCACGTTTCCATCTATGTAGGTATTCCGTAGGTACAGCATGTTTCCATCCACAACTTGGTTTCTGTTTCCCGTTTCAAGTCTCATCCTCACGCCGATTTATGTGCTATTCCTGTTCCCGTTTCTGTTTCCGTTGTCCCTGTTCTAAGTGGTACTGAGATCTACAGATCCTCATCTATCCTGTCCTATCCTATCCCATCCCACCTCACCCTTGACCTTACTCTAACTCCACTGCCCCTGCACCGTCCAATTATCCCCTATTAAATCAACATACCCATCACTTCAACCAGTTCTTCACCTCTCCTTGTTTGCCGCCCACCGCAACACTGAGCAGCTCGGCTTCTCCTAGGCCGCCTCCCCACCGGGCCTCTATCCCTACTAGCCTGCCGTCTCCAAGCCAGCCCCCTGATTGATGAACCAGCCAAACGCCCATTGATGGCTCTGGTCGTCACCGAAGCCCAGAACCACACTCTTGCCCGTCACGCCTGATTTGTAGAACAATCAGCGGGGATCAGGAGTCGGTACCACCTACCAAGGCGCGCCGCAGTGCCCATCAGGCTCCGATATGAGGCAAACGACTCTTTTTATAGCAACTTGACCATGGAATGGAAATGGCCTAGACTTGGGTGGTCATCTCGTTTGGCCGGCTGGTAGAGTGTCTTGGGCTTTTCCATCTGCTGACGTCTCGACTCTCTCGTATGCCTCCGGCGGCTGCTAAAGATAGCACCAGGAAAGTGACGATAAATCCGAGAGCCTTCGTCTCGTTCAAGGGCTAGAGTAAGGGTCAGAGCATGTCCTCATCACTGCTAATTGTTCCTTTGCCGACGCCTCGAGTCCTCCTTTGGCTCTGCTCGATTTAGACATGACATGAGTCTTACATGGAGTCAAGGTGGATGGGCTGTGGAACCAAAGCGGCAATGCAGCTCACATACATGCTCCAATCTCCCGTAGCCATCCAGCTCTTCTGTCGTCCATCATCTTTAGCATCATGTTGCCATTCCGTGTCACAATGAGTGGACCGATTCACTGGATATTCACGTTCTCACTGCTACACATTTCAGGGCCCCAGCATAGCTCGTGCGGTCGGAGCCACATTCTCATTCTCATCTTCTCAATCCCACCCTTCCACTCACCTCACGCTGCTGGTCTCGCATGTCGATCTAGCGGAGTAAACCAATACCTCCGCTTCGTCTCCGAACATAGCCATAACCTTTTGGCAGCTACCGACAATGCCGTGGTCTGTTTCTCGCGACAGCTTGTGCATGCTCATATGTTTTCATGTGCCCTTGCGCCGTCGCTCCCATGCTATGCATCATGCTTAGTGCGTCATGTCTTGGTCGGACATCCTTCGTCTCTAGTCCGCCACCGATCACTTGCGAGTGGCTCAAAGACTTCTTCGCCAGTCCCTCAACTCTGAGGAAGCCAACACGATAAAAACCAACCATATTAAATCAACCACAGGATACCCTGTCCGTGACGCCAACGCCCGTATCTGCAGCCATGTTGGGGTCTGCTCCTTGCTCTATGTCGTTCCATTTTCCATGACCCTGTCCATTCTGTCATAACCCTCATAGCAAATCCACGTCGTTCATCTCGTTGATTGCTTGGATGCCCATCCCCACATCATCAATGTGATCAGATGAGCCGCAGGAGCCTTCCCATTCTTTGCCCAACGTCAGCTGTCAGGCCAATTCTGCCGTGGTTGTTTCGGAGTTGTTGAATGACTGTAACATACCGGACCCTTCCTCCTCTACATCATCGACAACCAATCTTCGTATAGGGTCCACGACTTCTGCCATCCAAGTTAGCGCTTCATTTCTACACCATAGCCCTCCACCACGCTTGTCATCGACGTACCGCGTTGCAACGATAAAAAGTCCATGTCTGCTTCTTCCTGTGTATCGGGGTCCGAGTCGATGACGATGGAACATCGTCCAATCACCTGGAGAAAGATGCTCGCCACGTCCCGTCTCAAGTGTATTCGCCGTCTGACATGGTTCTCCTGCAGATATACCAGGCACATGATCCCAAGCTGCTTGATTGCCTGGATGATGGCCTCTTTCCACTCTGGAGGTGCTTCCCGCAGAGGACCATTACGAACAACGAATTGAAAGAGCTCGCGATCAAAGAAGTCTTCGGCGCTCCCTCGAGTGGCGATGTCTGGGTACACAAGTAGGTGAGGGCCCCATTTGGGCACTAGTTTGAGACTGTAGCCGCGAACTGTTGTTACAAACGCCTCATCTGACCGCACGAGATTCAATGCCGCCTTGAAAAATGCCAAGAAAAGACTGCCTTCGGCGTTTTGCAAGCTTTTGGCCTGCAAAAAAATGTGGTGCACCATCTTTGTTGCGTTATCGATTTGCTCGGTGCTTTCGAGATAGACCCTCGCCGCTCTCAAGAATGGGTCCATGGCCTGCGTTGATGTTTCGCCGCGGATGCTTCGCTTCAAAGTGCCCAAAGTCCTCGTATCCATCTGTATACTGGCCCCAACTAGGAACCGCACTATGCGTTCAGTGAGCTCGTGGGCCTGGTCGATCGCCAAGAGCTTTTCTACGAAGAGGCTCGACACGCTTGCTTCCAAGCCGTAGTGAACGATTTCAACCTCCTCAGAAGTCCAATTGAATGGCGTCTCGATGCGCTCTAGTCGATCCCTCGGGTTGTCATCGATGGTCTCCGGACCAAGTTCTGGCTCCAACTGCTGCATCAACTGACTGATTAGTGCGATGATGGCGACGTACGAAGGAGGCCGCGTAGAGTTGGCCCGCCGCATCACATTGTGAAGCATCCGCGCGTAATTCGGTGGGAGGTCCATTACGGGGTCAGCTGAAACGATCCGAAGTAGCTTGGCAAGATAATCGTCTGCCAAAAGGTGTGCCACTTCACGACTCCCTAATCTAGAAAATCCGAGAATGGTTGCAAAGAGCTCATCCCATGACCGGATGTGCATGTGGAAAAATGCCCAGAGGTGGTTGAAGATACGCATCGTGCCCTCAAGAACAGACTGCCCATCCTCATTCTGCCCTCGGCTGATATCGTTTCCATCCTCGTCCAGCTCGATGCTTGCCTGTCGTGAGGATCGCGGATCGTAGACGGCGGGGAGGGCAGTAGAAATTCTCTCAAGTGCCCAAATGAACATCTTGCTCGCGAAAAGACGAACGGTGGAGTCCGGGTTGCGTTGAAGCAAGGCACGGAAAGCACCGGGGCGCTTGTCAAAGTAATCAAAGAATGAAAGCGCACATCGCGGACATCCAAGAATTGCATCGCCAATCGTCTTTGAGAAGACAGGGAAGTCGGGGATATCCTTAGTTCGTGTGACAACCTGATCAAGGTTGCTGACAATTGTCCGCATCGCCAATTCTTTGAGACTATGATCCTCAGGCTGAGGAGCGAGGTAATCATCCACTCCTCGATCTAGCGTCATGCTGCTGGAGTCTCTCTCGTACAATACCCTGGATTGATGAAACAACATCTGGACGAGCCTCGTGTGGCTCGGATCGAACAGGCAGTGTCGTCGCAGAATGACCGTATTTTCGTCTAGGATGTGATCCTTGAGGGTCTCCCCCACCTCAACTCGAAGAGGTGCAGGAGTGCTCAACCTTATCATGGCTTCTTCCTCGGCTCGGAGTGAAGAGCTACGCTGATAGAAGAGCATGTACGCGCTGTAAGTCTTGTCGTACAACATACCGTTTGTGTCATATGGAGGGCGATGGTCGGGGCCGCCAAAAGTCGAACTTTCCATCATTGCAGGGTCCCAGGGGGTTACCATGTCATCGTTGAATTCAATCCAACTCTGTCGGTCGCTGGAGGAAGGGCGCTCACGGATGTATGAGTAGTAATGGCCGGATTCAGCTGTGCCAGAATGCACAAGAACTCCAACGAGCTCGAACATGTCTTCTTCGTCGTCATTCTCCGGTTGACTCAAGTGCTCAATGGTGTATGGCCGCATGTTGACTTGTGCAGGGAAGGAGAAATAGTCGTTGATCTTGCTACGCTGTAAAGTGCGAAGGTTGAAATCAAATCTTTTCAGATGGAATATCACATTGTCTGGGATGTCCTTGAGGCAGGCCCTGTATTTAGTCAGTTTCGAGCCATTGAGTTGACGAGGGACAGGCCAACCTTTTGATGGCGTCGACATGCTTGTCGCATGTCGAACACTTGTACTTGTTGTCTATTGCTTCTGGTCAGGGGTGCGAGAATCATCAGTTGCAAAAGAAGAAACATACCTCCTTCCATTATCTCGCCATCCACATATGCTTGAAGACTGTCCTCGAGGGTACTCTTCCCTTTGATGTCGCACTGAATAGCAGAGAATGGCTCGAATCTCTCCGAAATGTGCTCACACTCCTTAGACTTGACTTGCTGCACAAGTTGACCACCATAGAACGACCGCAGTTTCTTTCTTTCATCGCTATTCGGAAGCTGACCCTCCCAACGATCGAAGAGCAGGCTGTAGAACTCATCCACGTCCATTTGGTTGTGTATGTCGATTAGTGTATCATCATATGTCTTGATGGAGCTCACAACGTTGGTGGGGTCCACATAGCGACGGTAGCTCTCCTGCATGTAACCGAACAACTTTTGAGTGTAAAAGAGCAATAGCTGGGTGTTGGCAGGGTCTCGAACTCTGCAGCTCATGATGAAACGGCGAAAACTTGTGTTCATGAAAAGCTGTGTGAGGAGCGAGTTGAGGTAGCAAGTGTTGGAAAGATTTTGTAGTCCGATATAGCCACAGGGTGATCGCAGTGCTTTGGATCTCTCGAACTGATACGGAAGTTCATAGAGATACGGGTCATCTTCGTCGTCCGGGTAGAATGGTATCATGTTGTCGAGAGAAGTCAACAGTTCCCGGACTTGTTCCTTATCGTGCTTCACTAGATTGAAGACGACATCGGACAACTTCGTTCGCGTTTCGGTGTTGAGAAGAACCCTTGGTACGGGTTGCTCGCTCTGGCTTCGCTTCATCGGATACAGATGCTTCGAGAAGAGGTCTTTCGCAACAGTCGCTGACATGGAAGATGTGGCGATGGAGCCATCAAGTTGCAGACACAGGTGCAAGAGTGACGTCAGACCCTTTGCGTACGAATCACCGACCCCAGCTTGACCGATATTCTCTGTTGATACATGATCAAGCAGAAGTTGGCTCGTTCGAAAGGCAAGATGTGGGATATCTAGTAGCTCAGGCGCTCTGGTGAACATTTTCACCAAAATGGAGTGAGCCATCCGGAAAACTTCATCGCACTGGCTTGGCGATCGTGCCGTTTGAGGCACTAGATCTGACACGATGTTCCAAAAGAATTCCGCAAAAGGCGTAGTCCTCGGTCCACTGGCGGGGATGTTGGAATGGTCGGTCGAGAAAGCATAGTCAGGAGTGAATCGTTCCTCAATCAATTTAGCAGTCATTGCCCTAACCCCATTTCGGGGATCAGTGAGTAGCATCCTTTGGATTAGAGATGAAAACGTAGAGCTTGAGCTAAGTTGCCTCCAGAACTTTTCATCGAAAAAGCTGAGCCGCATGATTGCAGCAAGAGTTGTCGCAACGACCTGCATTGGGGGCTCGCCTGGATAAGCCGCAGCATTCTCGAGAATGTCAACCAAGCGGCCAGGAGAAGGAATCGCAATTTTAGCGAGCTTGAAGGAGCCTCTTGGAGTGTCGATCTCTATATGCGCATCAGAAACCATTTTAATCCGAGTTAATATTCGACTTACTATCAGCCAAACGAAGAAATGCATGCATCAACGCGCAAGAAAGTTTGAGGCGTAGAGTCAACGAAGCTCGATCGAGGACATCTTCATCGGAGATTCCTTGCACGATTAACGACATGGACATTTTGACAGCCTGGGCGTAGCCAACGGGTTGACTTGGTCGGTCGGAGCTTCCATCGCTAGTGCTGTCTTCCGAAGCTACCCTTCCGTGAAAGGCAGCTTCAGTGTACTGAAGGAGTGCATGCACAGCATAGAGTGACTTGTACGGTTGCCCAGGGGGGAACACATCTCGATAGGATGAGCCATCGCTGTCAAAAGACTTCAAAATGTGGCCGTCGGTCGGAAGTTTCACAAGGAAATGGTAGATCTTGTAATGTTAGTTGACCCCGCAAACGATCGTTTTGAGGTTGACTTCTTACCTCTTGCGCAAGCTTTTCTTCCATGCTCAAGTACTCCCACATTTCATCAAAGTGAGCAGAAATCTCAACTTCTAGTGGGGATGCTCCAGGTTTGACTCGTGCAGGCTGAGAAGGGCCGTCGTCTTCACGCTTGACAAGTATGAGGCCGTCATGAACGTGCAGGTCCTCCAGAGATTGACAAATCTCGTGCTCATTCGGGAGAAAGGGCCGTCCGCGATAGTAGACCCGATAGTTGTCGAACCCAGTCTCTTGCCTCAGACTGGCGAGAAGGGAAGCTGCCGTGTTGAGTTTTCCGATGGCAAGCGGTTTCACGTCCGTCTGACTGTCGCCGTCGAAAGATTGATACTTTAATTCGGCAGAAGCTCCCTCCATCTGATATGGGGCCTGTGACATGAGAGGTCTCAAGTCAGGAGCTGCAAACAGTGGCTTTGACTGATGAGCTTCTAAGAAAAATCTCAAAAACTTCAAGGAACGGGTGAAGATGCGCTCTTGTTCTTGAACTTGTTCCTCAGTTGCGACAATTACCATTGGTTCATCGTCGCCACTGACGGTTCCGTCACTTGATGCCTTGATTGTACGCGCTGCCTCTTTCAGTTGGCGCAAGCAGCGGTTCACCAATGCTAGGTGAATGAGCCGTGTTCGGTGGAGTGAGTTTGTCGAGATGCTTCGGCTTTCGATATATATCTCAACAGCGAGAGTTCGAACAGAGTGATCAACCAAGTTAGGATCATCGGCTTCTAGGATCAAGCGCCACAATTCCTCAATGCCGCTTGCTGCCAACATATCTTGATCATCAAGAATGAGGGGGAGCTCTCCCATTTCATTGAGACGAGGCAAAAGTCCACCGCGCACAAACTCTAGCATACCATCGCAGAAGCACGACGGTGGAAGGCTTGGCAGGTAATGTGACAGACATGTTCGTAGAAACGGATTCTGGAACGAAGATTGCTTAACCGTGTTGAGGATGCTCCAGCCAGCGCGTCTATCTTCAAGGCTAGGGGAACGCGGCCCAACCAATATGGCCCAGAGCCTGGCGCCCAATTCCCCATCCATGGTCTGAGGTTCGAGTTGTATGATGTGAGCAATGAACTCCCTCCGAGGCTGATTGGCGCCACCGTATAGTACGGCAGGAACGCCTGCTGCTCGCCCAGCCTCCACTGCATGCTCTAGTTCGTCCACGATGAGCTTTGCCAGGCCATGTTTTTCCGTTAAGACATGTATTTCCGTGGCTGTAGATGGTCGGATTGCCATGGATAAGCACCATAGGCTACCCAAAGTCGTGGCCGATTGCTCCGCAATGTCCTTGATGCAGCTTTGATATAGTTGCTGACGACCTTCGGCATCTGGGCCATAAGTCAAAAGCTCTTTGAATTTTTGCATTGCAGCAAGCTGCATTTCCGGATGTGCTACCTGCGAACCAGCTCCATAGATACAGGACTCTCGGAGTAACCGTAGACATAGGTCGTAGGGATGAAAGGTCAGCGTTGGTCTCTCGGCAGCGGGTCTTGTAACCATGTATCGAAGGACACTCTCCCAAAAAACCCGGATTGCTGGCGTGAAACACTCGATTGGCAGTGTTTGCAACTTGCCGCAGAGGTCCAGAAGCCCCTTGTAGTCGAAGAGGTTGGTGATGTTGGTTAGCATCCGGGTTAAAGCGTCGGCGACTCGTGGATCTTGGCTGGATGTTATGCCTTGCCACAGCAGATCAGTATGCTCCTCGCGATACATTTTAGTCACCACCAGAAATCCAATGATATTGGCGCTTTCGACAGTGATCTCTGGGTGGCAATTTGGGCCCAGAATGTACTCGACTAACTCCGTGCGGAGTAAATACTCTGCAAGATGATTGAGATAGACGGTGCTCACTTCCTCTGCAGCGTCGCCATAGCGTTTCCAGTACATGATCAGATCACTACACATGGTCGTAACGCCCATGACTCGAAGCTGCATTTGACTCGACCGGATGAGCTTGGTCAAGAGGGCAAATCTCTCTTCACAGACGATCGCGTCGACGGTGTATTTGGACGGGAGGTTGGGATGGGTTTGCCGATGCTCCAGTAAAAGCTCCTTTGCGTGCTGATGGCTGCCTTGGAGACTCAACTTAAGAATATCCGACAAGGCCTGTATTCCACCCGTGAGGCTGTCGCTGCTCAGCTGGGTTACGTGCTTCTCAATCATGGTCGTGAGCGCATCCAAGACCAAATCATATAGCTGATGGCTCAATTCGAACTGCTGTTTTGGTATTGATACACTCTGGTGAGTGTTCACATCACGGGCTACATCTGCCGTTATATCCGCAGCGATCTGACATATTGGTGCGAGACTATCGGCCAACCTTGGAAACGTAGGGAGGAGATCGATCAAGCCAGTGGCGAATTGAACAAGGCAAGCGAGGTTGCCACCTTGACTGTCCTGGAAATCTTTGATGAGATAGGAGGCATCGTCCGATCGCGCAGACGGGAGTTCATTTTCTGGCACATGTTCGCCACTGAATCGTGGACGAGTGAGCCCATGAAGTGTTTGAAGATACCAGAGAGACAGGAGATCCGGATTGTGACGATCTTGGTGTGTTTCCGCTGAAAGCAGTTCTTGAACGGCATAGTGGTCAAACGCGATAAACCATGCTGTCAATTTTGCGAACCCTGAATATAGATCCATTATGACGCCCCGTACTGTTGGGGACTTTGTAATGGGTGGTCTGACTTCCGTCAGCTTTCATTGGCTCTGTAAAGGTCAGACGAACTTACTTCCGACATGATAATGCCACAATGATTTCTGGAAAGGATTGCCAAAAGTTTCGATTCAGACTACACGAGTCGCAGGCGGTAGACTGATCGACATCCTTGATGTACCTGAGGTATTGATCCAGCCATTGCTGGATGTTTTCAAGCACAGTCTCATCCAATGGGGTTTCTGCGCTGCTTAGCAATGTACTCTCGATAGGCGAGGAATGATATATCTCACGGGTTGAGAAGTACTGTGTAAGTCGATGTACAGTGTCCACTAGACTCTCCTCTGAATCATTGAAGGGGAAATCCTGAACAGGATCGATCAAGACCAGGTCTTCTCCAGACATGGTAAGATCCACGCTTTCCCTGCCCGATGGCATTTCATCATCTGATGGCACGGTAATGATCTCGATGGGCGGGCTTCCAGAGCAAGACGAGGACGACTGCGGGGTATCCAAGCTTTGGATAGGAGCAGGCAGATCGATTTCAGGATCTTCGACACTGCTTTTCACGTGGTCGCCCTGCGCGCCGGGAACTGCGCCGTTGATTGGAGCCTTGATGGCCGGCGAAGGGGAAACGGGCGAAGACGAAGCTTCATCTTCATCAGGGGCGTTGCGGAGGTTAATCGTAACCATGCTGGACGAAGGTTCGTTGATAGGCTCTTGTGAGACGCAATTTTGCTCGGGAGTCTGGGGCGTGATGGGGTTTTGTTGAACCTCCACAGCTGGTGCGTTGTCGGAGAGGCCGAGCTCACCCTCGAAGGTGGAGGAACTCGAGGATTCGTGTATAGGATTCACGGTATTGTGGGAAGCACCTGGCGAGCCCGAGAGGGAGGTGCGCCGTCGTTTTCGGGAGGAAATGTCGCCGTCATCAAAAGGGTTTGGCCGTGTCGAGCTTGGCTCAGCGGATTCGGCGCGATCTGGATGGTCCAGAGGTCTCGAAACGAGGTCCATCGGGGTGGTGCAAGGTGGAGGAAGAAGGGCACGAAGCGTGGAGGTGCGAAGACGTCACACCGTCGCGAAAGACGCCCCGGCGACAGCTGCACAAAATTAACATGTGGTTTCGGTAAGCAGAGCAAGCGCGGAGAGGCAGAGGGCAAGAGCAAGGCTCAGGAAGGCGTGAAGTGAGTCCAAGGCTCGGGAATGGGGCGAAGAGAGCAGGAACCTGGATGTGTCGATATGGTGAATGGTGAAGGTTGATTGATTGAGGTGGGATACGGATATGGGGAGTTGAGTATGGGATATGGGGGAACATGGATTGGTAGGGCGCGGTGCTTGTGTGGGTACCCCGCCAAAGACGCCAGAGTCACTGGGGGTGGGCTTAGTAGGGAACACCTACCACTCACTTTGGCGGACAGACTTTTGGAGTCAGAGGCCCCGAGATACCTGCCAGGTGGCTACCAGATCCCCAAGGTATCTAACTACCTACGGTTCAGCGATTAACAGCGCCAGCTGATCGCGCGGATGGTGGGCGGATCGGTAGTCGATGGCGCTCAAACTGGTCGAACAGTGAGTGGGTGGGTTTTCACAGCTGGTGATGAGGGGAGGCAACGAACTGGCAGAACGCCGAAGCTGCCTGTCCAGGGGTGGTCCCAGAGCGGGGTAAGGGGTGGTCGTAGCAGCGATTGTATTAATGCCCACGGGAAGCCGCGGATGCTCTGCTGTTAACTTGACAAGGAAACGTCGTTTCCAGGTTGTGTGAGCAAGAAGGAGGAAGAAAGCGGACAGCACGTAGCCTGTAGAGAGTCGGCCGGGTGGATGGGCGAATAGAAAGGAGAAGAATCGAGGGACGAGCAGACGAGGCTTGGGTCTGACTGCGAGAGAAAGCTGGAGCTGCTTGCGAGGTTCAGTAGCATCCAGCCCTGCAGCGGTATGTTGGTACCTACGTAGGTAGGCTGTAGGCTGTAGGCTGTAGGCTCCGTGTGCCAGTTGGACTCGCGAACCGCGGAGCCCCAGTGGTGATGGTGGTGGTGGTGGGGTAATTACGGGCGTTATCACCAAGACACGGATGGGGGGCACGCGAAGACATGGAGAATATTTGGAGCCCTCATTAGAACTGGGATTCACGTGAAGAGGGATGGCACATAGGTGGCCGGGCAGTGCACTGTGCGAAGAGCACCTCGACGCGAACCCAGTACCGAGAGGAGCTGATGGCCATCTGACGCGACTCCTCAAAGATTAGAGCGCCGCCAATGCAGAGTCTTTTGTTGGCTTGTTGGTCTGTTGACTGGTTGTCGTGCAACACACTGTGTGAGCGACTTTGTACACGTATCTACTTGCCTGAGGCTTCTCGGTCGCCGCTCTGTGACGCTATTCTGCCGAGCCGAGTTCAAAGGCTACATCTTGTCACACATGGTTCACAGTGTTAAGCCGCTGAGGGTCATGTACTTTGACCTGCTCGATACTCCGATGCTGGTCCATTACCTTGCTGAAAGGTATCCCACGTGGGGTCGGGATCTCGTAACGGCGACTCTGAAACGGTTGTATGATCTCGAAAGATGCTCCATGTACTCGCGGCGGGAGACCATTCTGAGCTCGTCGTGGTGGCCTGTTGGCCCCTCCTTTGGTTTCCATTTCGAGGGTGTGGCTACCTGCCAGGTAGGTACATAGATACGTCGATGAGTAGAGGGAGGCATGTCGAATAGAATTTGTTGATAGCACGGTAGGTTGTATCTTGGTCTGGTAGATGCATTGTTGACTTCCATGTGCCTACCTCGTACCAAGGTAAAGTGCCTTCGGCATTCATCTGGATGCCTGCAGTATGCACAATGTCCCCAATCATGCCAAGGATAACGAATCCAGACAGCGTCTCTCGCAGGAGACCTAGAAGCATTCCGTGCTTCCATTATTCATTTTTTATGTTTGCATCGCACGCAGACTGCAGTAACCCACTGCTCTGCAGGCTGTTGACAGCTCCAGGCGCTGGGATGGACATCACTCGGCATACCGAACGGAGCACGATGATGGATGACGGGTAACGGAATACCCATTCATAGTGCCTCCACATCGGCAGCCAACGCAGACCCACACAAGAACGCCCCTTGCGAATAATTTCAACCCTCGCCCCATCCTTCCTTCGCTTTCATCTCATCCGCGACCTATGAATCAACGCACATGCCTGTCCTCTTATTTCTTACATCATTCAAATTAACCAGGTATCACGAGCTCGCAACCAGGATCCGCAATAATAGACTGACCAAGAACGCGGCTTGTCAAGGCTGACTCGAGCCACTCACAATGGCGATCACTTCACAACCCAGTCGAAAAAGAGTTGTGCACCAGTTGGACACGCCGTTTTCAACTATAGAGTGGTATATCTCGCCATAAACCTCTTTTGGCTTTCAGGTTGCTGACAGTGTCTGTAGGCCAACAATTTCTCCAGATGACCAGGACACCATCCTCGAGCTTCTGTGCGAGTAAGTACAAATCGCCTCCTAGGTGCCGGAGCAAAGCAGCCGCGAACTAGATTTCCCTAACAAGCCGTCCCCCTAGTCTCTTGACCCCCTTGGGTCAGCATAGACAAAGCTATACCAAGCCATCCAATGGGAAACGAGCCGCGAAGCGGGAAAAAGCAGCCAAAAAGACACTGGCTCCCACTGAGGAACCTCCAATACCACCGATTCCTGAATTAAGTGCTATGGTTGACGTCGGCCTTAACTCTATTACAAAGAAACTTGACACGGATGGTGGCAACTCTGACCGACAGTATTCGATGATCTTTGTAGCACGCGGGGATCAGTCGTCGTCCTTCAATTGTCATTTCCCGCAGATGGTTGGTGCTGGCTCAAGACACCTTGAGGCCGACAAGAAGATCCGGTTGGTCGGATTCTCCAGGCCGTGTTCCGAACGGCTGAGTGCTTGTTTGGGGTTACCCAGGGTTTCGTCAGTCGCTATTAGGACGGGTGCCCCAGGCGCGAGTGCCTTGCAGGACCTTGTCCGAAGGACTGTGAAACCTGTGGATGCTGCCTGGCTGGAGGAAACACGGCAAGCAAAGTACCTGGCGACGATGATCAATGCGACCGAGACAACCGTAGGTCCTAAGCGAGTTCGAACTGAGTAATACGACAGAACGTGGTCATATAAATATGTATCTAATTACCAGGCGTCAGATGATGTCTTCAAGATCACACTGCCTCATGGCGTACAAGAATTTCCATCAAATTTGACCAAGAGAGAAGATGAGAGACTCCTGACTGGGCTTCATCATGTCGATACCTTCTAACATGTTGGAATGTGATGGATTGAAGGAAACATATTCTGTCACAAGAACGTGGTCGACGAAGTGTTGGTCTTGCGACAAACTCGAACTGAAGCTAGAATCCTAGTGTTATCAAGTAGGCTAGTTTGCCCTCTCAAGAAAATCCAAGGAAATTTGACGAGCATATTGGGTAAGGGGGCAGCGTTATTGGCTCCCTTGGGTAAGTCGAATTGGAACCAACTAGATAATCCATCAAATGGCAGCGGATATTGACCATGCTAATTGGTTGTGCTGAGTGCGTGCAGTTGGGTTTGCTTGTTTTGATCCCTCCATTCACCACCCGTCGCACCTCCCGTATTTTGCCTCCGTCAACGGCACACCATAAAGTCCTGCTTGCCTCAGGTTCTTTCCTCCTCGTACCTTTTCATTTTCCTTACCAGCTCACTTCCTTCAACCCCCTTCTTCACCTTCTCATTACTTGGCCTACTTTAGTTCAAAGTCCCTCTCCCATTCTCGAACCAGGCACTTCACTTTTCGTACGCCCCAAAGCACATCCTCTGGCTCCAAGGGAAGGCGACGAGCTTTCTCCTGCACATCTGCCACAGTAGTAAGCAGCACGAACATCATACATCTTGCTACTTGAACAAAACATACCCCTAGGTAGGTGCGCTTTCCGTCACTGATACGATCACTGAAGCACTCAAGGTTGTCGCCTCGTTCTTCTCCGTCTTCTTCTCTTCCTTCAACAAGCTGACATTCACCAGTCAAGAGAATATTTGGCTGTGGTCTTCGGTCGACAGAACCTGGTAAAATCATCAAAGGATGGAGGGATCCGGGTACAAGGACGCAGCTAAGCTGAAGGCTGCTCTTGAGCTTGCTCAGAGTTTCAAGAAAGGAGGCTCGGCCCAAGAAGCGCCTTACCGCAACAAAGGTGGTTCCTCCACTAGGGGAAGTAGGCCTCAAACCACCCGACAGGATCAAGTGACTCTTCACCATCTAAATCAGAGTCAGGCTCGACAGGGGCAACAACAGGGACGCCCAGCGCCACCTCCTTTGGACATTCCACCTCCAAGTCAACGGAGCTACACGAACACACTGGCCTCAGGTCACTCGAAAATTGGCCTTGGGCCGATCTTGGGAACCAAGGCCGCAGATTTCCTGGGCCGTCAAGATCATCACCCCAAGCGAGAAGCCTGTGAGTATATCGACGGGCTCCTTTAGCGGTGTCGATCTGACTCTGTGCAAGTGTCCAGTTCCGAAGTGACTCGGAAGAATGTCATGTCCAATTCTACAACGCCTGACAACAAGAAAGCGTCACTCAATCTCGCTACAGCCGAGGGGTTCTTACGTCTGCGCCAGTCTGACGAAACGAAGACACCCGTCTCCGGGATGGCTCGAGAGGGTAAGGCTCCAGTTATTGTGAAGCTACCTACCACCAACTCAGTAGCACCTGTGCTGGCCAAGCCAGAGGGTTCTCAGCCTCTTCTCGACGCCACCAATACCACAAAACAGACCCCGAAGGACAACGTCATTGATTATCCCTCCTCGCTGATGGACCAAGACTCAGCGGAGGCAAGGAAGCAGTTTATAGCTCCTCCAGCTGCCTTTTGGCTTCTCGCAAATGATCAACCTTCAGTGGCAGTAGCTACGAAACCTGTTCATCAGCCAAAGGAACCTGAGCAAGGCCGCACTCCTTTGGAGGCTGGACATGGCGCTAACCGTTCTTCTTCATCCCAAATCCAGACTGGAGGAGAAACAAACGGTACTGAGCCACAGAAAGAAGACCTTCGGCCAAAAGTCACCGACCTCAAACAGAAAGACACATCTCAAGGCCAGACCCCTTCGGAGGTTGGACATGGCAATATCTGTTCTTCTTCGGCTCAAATCCAGACCAGAGGAAAGACAAACAGTATTGAGCTACAGAAGAACATCCCTTCAAAGAACGCTGACAAAGGTACACCATCGTTGGATATTGGTGGCGTGGACTCAAAGCTGTGTCCGGCAGCTAAGGAATGGGCCCCTGCCTCTGTCCTAGCCAACGAGATTGGTGTCCAGTTTCCAAACATACAGCTTCACGATTGTATTGTTCCAACCGGCCAATCGAGTGGTCATTTGGTCTCTGTCACCCCGGTTCAATTCACCGACGGACGCATTGTGCCGGGAATCAGCACTGGTCAGCTCTACCTTCAGACGCCGGTAAATGTCAACCAAGGTATGAACCCTCAGGTCATTCCCAGGCCAACAACGCCAAGCCTGTCAGCTTTTGGTGATCCTCTGGGAATCTCATATGGAGCTCCCAAACCTGTCCCACCCACGTCTAGCAAATCGACAGCCACAAAAAAGAAGCCTACACAAGGACTGAAAGCGTCGATGTGGGCTATGAAGTGATGGCTCAATTCTTCAAGGCGGACACATTCTGCAATATTTGTTGCTCTATTGAAGAGAGTCACGAGTGACCTGCCATCTCTCTCAAGTCATGAGTTGTCAGTTGAGGTGGGGAAGGCGATAATGGTCCAAATGTCTTGATTGAGGGAAGATGATGAAAATGAAACGGGATTACGGCCTAGAAGGATATCGTGCCGTGACATTTGTGTGGGCAGTTAGGGGCCAACCTTCAACTAAGGCGAAGGGGGGGGGTTAGCACGAGGTTGAGAGGAAACACCTGAAGTTTATTGCAACGCGCTGATTGAGTTTAACCTAAGATTATCAAGGCAATATCACAACTAAACACTTCCAATGATTCATCATCGTCCAAAGCTGGGCACGAACACGCTATTTCTAATGAATCGACGCGATGGTAAATAGTCATCAGTCCTTAGTTTGGGTGTACCCCTCTAATCTCGTCAAGAGGGAAAAGAAAATATCCTTGCACTGTTTATCTTGATCTACCCGGACATTCCCTTCTCTAGCAGCTTCATACCCTCACGAACCTTAGGAGAATAATGTTTCCTTAACAATTCGCCCTCCCACACCGTTGCCGTAAAGGGATTACTTGCTTCGATACTATCACTAATAGGGTTATAGCGTCCGTCACCCTTGCGTTCCTCCGTGTTCCAAAGACTGCAAACTTTCTTGCTGTGAGTGTGAGCAATGTCGCTAAGTAGGACAAGAACAGCCTGTGTAGATTTGTCGGGCAGTTGCAATGCCGCAGTCATGAGTTGCTTGACGAAGGCGGCGAGGCGTAATGGGGGCACAGAGCGGACGTTCCAGGGCGGGAGGAGAATTCCCGTGAGTGAGCGGAGGAGGAGGACGGTGGTGGTCTGGACGTTGACTTTAGAGGCGGTGGAGTCGCTGATGTTGGATGGGCGGGTGAGTTCGAGGTCGGGATTGGTGGAAAGGCCCAGGATGGACTTGAAGAGGTGCGTGGTGAAGAAGGAAAGGTCGAGGTGAAGATCGTTGCGGGAGTTGTGGGCGTCTTGGCCAGCGAGGAGGGCAAAGGCTGTGACGGTGCAGAGTAGGGCCTCGCGAGTGAGATTGCGGATTGACACATCGTCGTCATCTTCCTCATCCTCCTCACCCTCCTCATCGGCGTTAGGCTCCTCGTCGGCGTCGTTGTCGCTGTGCCGGATCAAGTCCTTTAGAGCCTCCAGGAGATCACCGAAGAAGTCCTGGTTGATGAGATGTGAGTACTTGGCCAGTCCCTCGAGCACCGCGCCCATCAAGTGTGACATCCGCAACTTGAGAATGCGGAAATATGTTGCGAAGACCAGCTTGAGAGTCTCGGACTGCATGTGCTCGAGCTCGTCGTGGCTGACGAGCGCGTCAGCCTGCGACATGTCCTTGTCAAGGGCCTTCTGCTCCTTCTTAGCCTTGCGTTCTCGCTTGGTACGGAACTCGCGCTTCTTCTTGACTTGTGTCATTCCCTCGACGTTGTCTGTTGACGCTTTGCCGGAGAACTCGGAGAGGAGGCGCAGGCTGAGGAAGATGTTGATGACTCTCTCGTCGACCTGGAACTCGCGTGCCCTCAACATTTTGGAGAGAAAGGATACAGTCTCTAGAGAAGGCCTGCCCTCCTCATCGTCACGGAGCAGTATCTCGAGCGCCTGGAGACACTTGACGCCGTCGGCATTGATCTTGCGCCTGCTAAGCTTCCCGACGAGGATTTTGAGCAGGTCGCTGCGGAAGTTGAAGTGAGGAACCGATGTGACCAGCGTGCAGGCGCAGGTGATGGCGATGGTCGACAGGCTCTGGCCGCCGCGGGCTGCCTTCACTTGCATCTTTGAGCAGCGGGCCAACTCCTTGATGTAGGCCTGGTAGCCGGAGACCAGGGCTTGCTCGTACTGCCTCAATGTGCGGACATCCTTCGACAGCTGCTCTTTGGGTCCGTTTTCTTCTTGCGGGCGTATTCGGTAGCCGGGGATGACGTCTTTGTAGACCGACATCTGGGTCATGAGGGCGAGCATCTGGATGGCGATGATCTTGGACTGTCCAATTTTGGCCAGCGCCTTGAATCCGCCAACGTGCTCCTCCGGGTTCTCGTTCATGGCCGTGGCAATCTTGGCCAGCTCTTCCTGCGCTTCCCTGATCTGCTGAGGCTCAGGGACCTCGGGGACTTCCTCCTTCTCCTCAGCTTCGGGCTCCCATTCGACCTCATCCTCGCGGCCTTCCAGCCACTCTGTGTCGCTCTCAATAGAGGCAGCGTCCTCCTCTATGGCGTCGGCTTGTTCTATACGTCCATCGGCCGTCCTGATGGGAAGGCGATTGGAATCTTTCTTTGCCTTCTTGCCCTTGCGCGGGCGCGACTCATAGTCCTGTTCAAGGTCCCAGTTTGAAGCGTTCTTGAAGAAGGATTTTTGTACTTTCTTGGTGGCAACTGGCTCCTGCGACTCATTATCTGAAGAGTCATGGGCCAGCTTTCTTCGTTTGGGGCCAACAGGCGCCATGTTGTTGCTGTGTGGACCTAGAAAGCCTGATACTAGCGACTGGTATGAAAAGTTTGTCGTCTGCTCAGATGTCTTTTCTTTCAAAGTTCATGAGATCTTGGTGGATAACTCTGGCTCTGCACCAATGAAAAGCCGCGATTGTGCTTCACCGCCAAAATTTTGGAATTTTCTGCCGCTTCAACGATGCCCCTCTACGCCAAAATTTCCCAGCCGCCCATTTCAACTTTCTAGCCGACCAACTTCATCCTCAATTCAGTCCAATCTCCCGCAATCGCAATTTATCCACAATGGCCGGCTCTAAGGCGCCCGAGCAGGCGCTCAAAGCTGCCAACAAGCTAAAACGCCGCGAGCTTTTTATCGAGCACAAGAAGACCAAGGACAAGGAACGCCGTGAAATGCGGTATCGCCGAAAGAAGGAGGAAGATCGCGAACCGGAGCTAAAGCAAGCCCGTCTGGCGAAGCGCAAGCCCGTTACCATCGACCAGAAGCGTGTATGGGATGACGTTGACGACGACAGCCTGGGTGCGCAGGTCGATCTCGAGAAGCTGAAGCGGAGGCGCATCGAGGAGGCCGAAACGGCAGAGCAGGCGGAGCTAGAGGCTGCTGCGAACAACGAGGACGATGACGATGCCGACAGTATGCTGGGATCCGATGAGGAGGCCGATGAGGCTCGCCAAGCTGCATTGGAAAAGAAACGAGAGCAGAGAGCACGACGAGACAACAGTGCTGCACCATCCACCACTAGCACAAACCTCGATCTAACACCTACGTCGTTGTCCGTGAAGTTCCCAACGCTATTCTCTGACCTTCCTCCCCCGACGCCCAAGATCCTCGTCACCACTTCCCTCAACTCTACCCTACACGAAGAGGCAAACCTTCTTTGCGCTCTATTCCCCAACAGCTCCTACATCCCGCGGTCCGCACACCGACATAGCCACAAGTACTCGCTCCGAGAGATTTGCAGGTTCGCTGCGAACCGAGAGTACACTGCCCTCGTGCTCCTCAAGGAGGACTCCAAGAAACCTACAGCCCTCTCTGTTGTGCACCTCCCCTCCGGCCCGACATTTCACTTTTCCATCACCAACTGGATCGAGGGCAAGAAGCTACCAGGCCACGGCAACCCCACGAACCACTATCCCGAACTTTTACTCAACAACTTCAAGACTCCTCTTGGTCTCCTCACGGCCAAGCTCTTCATGACTTTGTTCCCCCCCGACCGGAGTTTCAAGGCAGACAGGTCGTCACGCTACACAACCAACGTGATTACATCTTTGTCCGCAGGCACCGATACGTCTTCCGAGACAAGCGAGCGACCGAGAAGAGCATTGTTGGCGCCGACGGCCAGGAAGTCAAGGGTGTAGAAGGCATCCGTGCTGGTTTACAGGAGCTGGGACCTCGATTCACTCTCAAGTTGAGGAGAGTGGACAAGGGCATTGGCCGAGCTGGTAGCGAAGGCGACGATGCGACACAATGGGAATGGAAGGCCAAGATGGAGAAGGATCGCAAGAGATTCAACCTATAAAAGATAGCGCATGAAGTCCAAGAGGCCTGGATTAGAAGCCACTTAATGATATCCCCGGCGGTCGGGCGTTCACGGACTAGGAGTTAGACCTCCACTACCGAGTGCATTGTGAAGTTTGCTAGGACGCCCGAGTCGTGCGGTTCAGATAAGGAAATGTGCTAATGTATATACGCATATGCGTATGCTGTATTTCACAGGGATGATGTCTCATTTGTCCTTCCTAGATGTGTATGATCCCTTCCTGGTGCCTTGGTCCTTACAAGAAGTCAAGTCTTGAAACCACGACAGTTCATTACGAACATCATTACACAACTAGACTATCATGTTCGAAAACAGAACAAATTGCTCTTGAATGAACATTTATTTAGGGCTTCATGTCCATATTCCGTTCACGATAATGATACCATGGTCTTCACTTACAAATTTGTCAAGCACGAAATATACAAGCAAACGTCTGGAGCCGTTCCTGAGATGCGAAGTACAAGCATGCTGGGGAGCGATTTTCAAGTGGCCCTTCGACCCTTCAGCGCCAAGAGTGATAGGTCAGGTTGGCGAATATCACTATTGGTGTAATGGCCTGTCGTGGACGTGTGTGTTACATGGTGAGCACAGCTGCAAGCACTCAAATCAAATGGAGAAAGTCGACAGCCCCATGTCAACGCGCGACTAATCCCGTGGGGATCCTCGCCGTCTGTATAGCCGCTTGGGGAAACAGGTCCGCAGACGAGGTACGATCCTTGCAAGCCCAGACAATTAACGCCGATGGCCGCTCTTCATTCCTGAGCCTCAAGTAGCGACTGGCCCTGTCCCGCCAACCCTGCAAGACGGGGGATATATGTAGGTCAACTCAGCTAGAGGGAGGAGATGGGTATGAATAGGGCCAAAGCTCCGTGATGGAAGGGCTCGGGCGTTTGGTGGCGAGGGCAAGCTTGCCATGGACCATCATCTCGCGATGCGGCGTAACCGCGCGGCTCCGGTGACACAAAGGATTAATGACAGGCTGACGGGATCCAAGTTCCAACGGACCGACTTGTGCAATGGTCAACTATCGGGATCGGGAACGGGGTTGACAGCGTTGCCGATGAAGGTTACGCCACCCCGGCCATGGAAATAGAGGAGGGATACTTGGCTGAAGAAGTGGCCAGTATTGGCAGTGCAATTGAACTATGGCACAGGATTTCAGCATTCAGATCACAGAAAGATCAATACGCGTCAGGTTTCAACTCGTAAATATGGCATGCTGTCATGATTGACACGTTAACCTCACGGGCTCAACTCTCCCGAGGGCAGCCCACCCGCTTTAAGCCCGAGCATGTCATTGCCGCGCTTAACTGTAGACTGCTGACATTCGGTTCGCCGATGCCACCGCGTCAGGACCTGCTAATTCGTTAGTTCTAATTCATCAATCCCTTTATGTGTGTGTATACTATTGGGTTTTTCTCGCGGTTTCTACCTGACACATGGCTAAATATTACGGGATTCACTGCACTAAGTTAACTGTGAGGGAGGCGCACTAATAAAGAAAGGGCCCATGCTGAAGAAACGCCACAGCACCTGGTTTTCACCCTTCACATACCACGGTCCGCAACTGAGGCCTTATCACTCCACTACAAAAGACAAGACAGCTCGTCGCTCACCCACTCATCACTCAGCAGTGACGTTGAACCGTCATCAAA
This sequence comes from Dactylonectria estremocensis, assembly GCA_020744375.1. Taxonomy (NCBI): domain Eukaryota; kingdom Fungi; phylum Ascomycota; class Sordariomycetes; order Hypocreales; family Nectriaceae; genus Dactylonectria; species Dactylonectria estremocensis. The sequence goes on along the minus strand of JAGMUU010000002.1, from coordinate 1,982,482 downwards.
CTCGTCCCGCCAACTCGGTTCAACGCTTTAACGGCCTGTGGAATGCCTTCATTCTGTCAGAATCCGCGAGCTGAGACTTGCATATGCCCGCTCGACCTCGCTCCTCTCATAACGTCCTGACTCAACACATTTATTTTTTTGCTGGGGGTGCCTCCTGTCAACAACGATATCGACATCCACGCCGATTATCACGCCGAATATCACGCCGAGTCTCACTCGACTCTCATACTCACCTCCGCCCTCCGACCGACGGCCGTCTCTCATGTCGTCTTTGGTGTCTTTGCCAGTCTCAGCTTGCCCCGTGCCGATAGTTTTTTCTCTTGATATCACCTCCCTCCTCTCAGATCCCCCGCCATCATGACAGCCTGCACAATCGAGCCGGCCAACGGTATGTCTCCTCAACCCCTACCCTTACCTCGTATCCCAGTAATGGCATCACTGACTGGGTCGATTGAGCTTCTTTCAGACCAGGTGAATGGTCACCATCACTGCGTGCAAGATCCCAACGTCTGGAAAAAGGCACCGGTCCTCATAGGAACCACAAAGTTTGAGCCCCGTCCTGACGTGAAAAACATCATGGTCACCGGCGGAGCAGGCTTCATGTAAGCTCAAAGTCCGCCAAGCAAGTCTCACTCTTGTCTTCTCCACGTGCTAACCTCGCGTCCATGTTCCAGTGCATGCTGGCTGGTCCGTCATCTCACCTTGACGTACCCACAGGCCTACAGGATTGTCTCATTTGACAAATTAGATTACTGCTCCTCACTCAATAACACACGCGTGTTAGAGAAATCCCCCAACTTTTCATTCTATCATGGCGACGTCACCAACCCAACCCAGGTCCTCGACTGTATGGAGTTGTATGACATTGACACCGTTCTACACTTTGCCGCCCAGTCTCACGTAGACCACAGCTTTGGCAACTCATATAGCTTTACCCACACCAACGTATACGGGACTCATGTGCTTCTCGAAAGTGCGAAAAAGGTGGGCATCAAGCGCTTCATACACATATCTACAGACGAGGTATACGGCGAGATCCACGCCGATGAGGACGATGTGCTTGAATCCAGCATCCTTGCCCCGACCAACCCGTACGCGGCGAGCAAGGCAGCAGCCGAGATGCTGGTCCAGTCTTATCAGAAGAGCTTTAAGCTCCCCGTTATTGTTGTGCGGAGCAACAACGTCTTTGGCCCGCACCAATACCCAGAGAGTAAGTAGGACCGGCTTAGCCCATGTTAAGTTTTGGCCAAGTGCTAACAACTCCTGTTAGAGATCATTCCCAAATTTACTTGCCTCTTGAACCGCGGGCGACCTGTTGTACTGCACGGGGACGGCAAGCCGAGGCGAAGATACCTATATGCCGCAGATGCCGCAGATGCATTCGATACCATCCTGCACAAGGGCCAGGTGGGCCAGACATACAACGTTGGATCATACAACGAAGTGTCCAACTTAGACCTGTGTGACATGCTCCTCGACCTCACCAAGATCCCCCATGATACCCCCGAGCAGGTCTGCAAGTGGGTCAAGTATACCCACGATCGGCCGTTCAATGACCAACGATATGCTACAAACGATACCAAACTACGATCCTTGGGATGGAAACAGAAGACAGAGATCGTAGAAGGTCTGAAGATCACGGTGGACTGGTACACGCAATTTGGCGAGACGTGGTGGGGCGACATCAGCCACGTCCTGACCCCATTCCCCGTGGTCAGCGAAGGGGAGGTGATGCCGGACGATGAGCATTCGATGCGGGACGAGCCGTTGAACCATGAAGAAGACGGAGCTGGTCAGAATGGCCAGGACGGGTCCTAAAACAAGCCCTTGGTCCCGAGGTGGAGATTCGTCATGGTACCACTGCCGGCAGACAGGTGCCGTCCGGAGCATTTGCTTCGAAAAACAGCACCTACTACGTACATCCTAGGATCCGACCGAGGATCCCAGAACCACGGATCAAAGACCCCAGATCCGGAAACCAAGAATCCCAGAGTCTGAGGGCCCCAGAGTCCGGGTTGATTGCGGCCCAAGAGCCCAAAGCCAAGACCTAGAGGAAGAACCGCCGAAATAGAGCCAACTACACGTTGCATAGGTACCTACGTCAGGGCGGATGTTGCTTCATAATACGTAGACGGAGCATAAGTGGAAGCGCGGACGAAGGTCCACGAGAAGTCAGACAAAACCAGGGGTGACTTGGGGAGTGACGATGAAGAAGGAGACAACATGAAAAGAAAACTACACTAAAAAGAGAAATTTCAAGAAGCATAGGAGCAGGGTAGATTTAAATGTTGCATAGTACACGCGTCTTATGAAAATAGAGAGGGGCCTTAGATGATAAAGTGCCCTGGTTACTGCGGCAGAGCAAATCCTTCAATCCTTGGAAAAACCTTGCCATTACTACGACGTACGTTACTGGACTAAGCTAAAACTAGCCTCATACACTACAGACAGGTTTGACAGGGCGTGATAACGGGCCGCTCTGGGCTCGAATCGGAACGAAGGCGAAGTTCCTAGGGCCGCATTCGGAATGCAACCTCCTGCATGGTGCATGGGAGGAGAGACAGTACTGGTTCAAGAAAAGCCCAAGAAGGGCCCAACCTGGCTAAGAAAGGCCAGTGAGCCGAGGTGCAAGCAGATGCCAAACCAGCGGCCCGGAGACCGTCCGTGGCACCGGTTGCACCGTGGCACCGGGTCGGGCGGGGCCTGAAGCCAGGGATATTATTCGTGATTTTTGTATTTTATGCTCATCATGATTCATCCGTACCTATCATTCGTACCGTGCCTATCAAGCGGGTACACAGGTGGGTGGTGCACAGGACATGGTCATAGTGGGATTTGTTGGCCGTTGGTAGGGACGAACGCATTGGTCGTCTTGGCTCAAGTTGGTCGGGACAGCTCGTGAACATCACATCATGCAGACTCACCGTTAGAGGCAGGCAAAAGCGAAGCGAAACGAACCAACAATCTACAAATAGAAGCAGAGGTCTGAATGCGATCCAAGGATTGTGGCACTTCGTTGCAATCGGACATCGGACACGGACATCAGGCATGGAGAGATTGTTAACACCGGGTGCGATGAACGGACTGCAATTAGTAGCGAACACCGGACAATACATGGCAAGAAAAGGTTCATCATGGCAGAAGGAGGCGGCTGTGGAATGCAAAAGCCGTCGACTAAGAATTAGTGAATGCGACATCGACCAGTCCTCAACCTTTGCTAGTTCCCGGCGCCACCTCTCACAGTGTCCGCGATTCCTCACCACCTTCAAAATACCTATGTACGTGTACCTCGAAGTTGATGCCGATAGAGGCCAAGAGTTATATGCCGAGACCTTGCCTGCCGGGACAGGATGGGCTCATGGTCAGTGTCACGGCGAGAAACACTTGATGAGGGCCCTGTCGAGAGTCCTGGGCCCGACCAGCGACCCTTGTGGGATCAGCAACAACGGTGAGTGACAGAAAGGCCCGTGGTAGAGGAGGCATGTCAAGGAAGAAACCTGTGGTAGCTAGCGATGGGGTTTGGATCGGAGTGGACATGTTCGTAGGTGGTGAGGATGAATAGTAATCCAAATGGTCGGAGAGGCAGCAATGCGTGATACGTACCTAGGTACCAGGTAGCATGGAACGCTTTGTGGAGGACAAGTCCGAGCGATCGATAGATGGCGGCAGTCGACGGAGTGGACAAAGGGAAATGGCCGACCGCCCGCATGAGACGGAGCGGGGGAAGTTCAACGCACAAGACGACGAGAAGAGACGAAAAACTGGTTGGTTGGCTGGTGTTGAAGCTTGGGAGAGTGCAATATGTCTTGTGTGAGACTGTGAATGAGGCTTTGTGGGCCGCAGGCATCTAGACTCGGAGTTCGGGAACCTCTGCAAAGTGGATGTACATACGTAGCACAACAATAATAGGCATAGGTGCGCAAACAAAAGCACATGTGGCCTGATCCTTGCTTCCATAGATTGTTCCGTGGCTTCTTCTTGGGGTTTTTTTTTCTTCTTGTTGTCTCCAATGTTGTCTCGTTCTCGTTCTTGTCTCGTCCCGCCAAGGAGGGCGGACCAAACATCCACTGGAGAGAGTGTCTCTTTCTTGGGCACCAGGTCCTTGGAGTGGGCCTCTCACCCCCACTACTACAGGGCGTGGGCCGCGGGTCCTAGCGAACTCCCCGCCTACACTCTCAGTGGATCACCCCGCTAAAAGGTGAAATTCAGGTGTGCTGCCAGCTACTGTCTCCAGTGGCCGAATATCGAACCAGACAGCCTCTCGTCCCTAACTAAGGTAGGTAGATACCTAGTAGCAGCTCGGCTGGCGTCTTTGGCAAATGGGCAATCCCGTTGAAGCCCTGCGGGCTGAGTCACTTGCGATCCGTTGTCCCGGATTTTGCCCCGTCGTAAGTTTACTTCCGACAGTACTGTCTGCACCTAAGCTGTGGAATGATGTCGACTTGCACCAAGCGAGGAGGCGTTTAGTCGAGGCCGGACAAGCGTCGACAGGGGGTACGGAGTTGCTGGGTTTGGAGCTGCGCGACCACCTCCCCAGTGGCCCCAAGTAGCCCCCCCTCCCCCCCGGGAGCGGCCCCTGGCGATACCCCAGCACAACATTGAGCAAGGTACCTCTAGCCTCCGGGGGACGAAAAACACCACACACTAATGACCCCCATTGACAATCCAGAGGAGCAAATGATAAGAGTCAAGCTTGGTGTTGCTAAATCCAAACATAAGAATGCATTAAATACGATGCTGTAAAATGAATTAGCTTATGATGTTTCATGGTTTACTAACAGAAAATCTTAAAGATACGACTGTATCTATAAAATTCCTTCCTAGAGACATAAAGCAACTCAATGCTGTGTTGTGCGCGGCGTTTTTCTTCCACCCCTTGGGTGGGTACCTACACTTCAGCAGTTAGGACATCAGTAACTAGTTAGTGCTCAGAGCACTATCCGTGCGGGATCCTGGCCTGTCCCCCCCTCCCTCGTTGCAGCTCGCCCCTGCAGCAGAGGATTCCGGCCTGCTTGGCCACATTCAGAGGCAAGGATCGGCCGGAGACCATGCGAGCGCTGAAGAATGGCGACGACGATAGAACCAACCCGCTGGAGGTGACCGCTGGCGAAGAAGAACCCTTGGCTGAAGAAGAGAAAAAAGTACTCGATGCCAAGAGAGCTTGGGCCTACGGCTGGAACATCGCCTAGCGTTTGGGGGGCATGTCGGCGCCATCGGAAGAGGAAAGGTGGGATTGCTGCCGATGAGGTTTGGGGTAACACAAAGGCACACAAGTTCTAAGCTACGACAGCTTCAAAGGGTCACATCTCCACGACAATTGTCACCCGTCGGGTTCTGGATCAAGCCGGCTTCCCTTTCCGACGATGATAGCTCTCATAGCACCTCCACCAAGAATATGATAGCCTCTCGCGTAGGAATCGGTACAGTGTCTGACTGGTCCACGGAGCCCTTGGCGTCATGCCGAGCTGGCACTTTTACCTGACTACTGACTAGTCGACTGCACATGTGGCAGTCCTGCTGGCACAACGCAGGACACTCTTCGCCTCAAGCATAACGTAGACGACTAGCACCTCTGGCTTGTGAAACGTGACCAAGGAAGCCATCAGACGCGCGAGAGGTGAAAGGGGGATCCGCATCTAGGTCTGTCTCTTTCTTCGCAGGAAGCTGTTGGCTTAACATGTCTTGTCTGTCGATGACGCATGGGAAGAGGAGGAAACATGCGCGTGAGCTTTGACCTCTGAGTCAAGGCCTCATGATGAGCCCCCAAAGCTGAGTCCATCTGTAACTGAGTGGAGATGGGATGGCATCACGGCTTGCAGGAACGACGGCCAACGACAACGATGGTGGCAGCAAGAGGCGCACGGGTGAGTGGATGAGGGAGAGGAGAAAGAAGTGAGAAGAGTCTCCATTCCGTTGGTTGTTCCAGCTGAATCCTTCATGAGTCCTTCATCCGCTTGTTGGTGGGGGTGAGGTCGCTGCCGCGAGACTTACACCGAATCTGGAGTCTCGTGTCGTCGGGAAATGTGTAGAATTAGACGATTTTCCTCTTCAGGCCACCTCTCAGAAATCCCATTTTCACGAAATAGGGAAACTACTTGGTGCTAGTTGCGAAACAAACCTGGGTTCCCCAGAAGAACGGCTGAAGCAAGCACTTGGTGTTCCCTCGTCCTCAAGAGCCGAACCCAACCAGGACCACTCGGCTCCAAGCGGCGGCGCCAAGGGCCACCCGGCCGTCGACGCCGGCCATGGCCACGGTGTGCGCCTCCAGTCGGGGGCCCGAAGCCTGTGGCAGTTTCGCTTGGAGCAGCCAACTCAGAGTCATGGAGGGCGTCGTCGACAAGGAGCTGGCATTGACAAGACTCTTGGGCCCCTGTGTTCACCCGCGGCTTGGTTACCTGATTGACAAATGGACCTGATTCTCAGCCGGACACTTTGCGGCGTCTCGGCCTCGGCCGGCCCGTCGACGACCGACAATGACAACCCGCGAACCGCTTTGACAAGTCCCAAAGTCGCAGGGAACAGCGCCGATCCCCTTCCCAGACAGTCCACTGCCCTGGGAAAGAGCGCAGACAAAAAAAAAACCGACCCATGCTCATCACCCATCCCCATCATGCTGTCTTGTCTTGCTCAACGCGGCTAGTGCTGCTTGCTGGTCGCAAAGGCCCACCAACCCACCAGGTGGTCTTCCGTCTAGCCGGAAGCGTCCTGGACCCCCGGCAGGGGTGCCCCGGCAGGATCGTTCAGTGGCCGGTGGGCACTGGGAACTTCCATTGCAAAGGGACTGGCCCAGAGAGTCCCCTACCTGGTAGGTAGCCTGGTACCCAAAGTAAAAGTGCGCGTAACCCTTGCTCTCAACCCCCGACTCAAGCAGCAATCGGCTTCTCGCAGGTCTCGCAGACAGTCTTGCTCAAGTCTCAAGTTCATCTCCCTCACCATTCATGAGCATTTCCCTTCTTGTGGCATCTCTAGCTCGCCCATTGTCTGACATCTCTCGATCTGTCATTAGCGGCCCAGGCCAGTGACATCCTAGACCACAGCGCCCAGGTCCTAGATCCCAGTCTCTCCCAAGCCTTTCTCCCCCTCCTCCACTGATTCCACTCCCCCCAAACACTTTAGTTAGCTCAGTGGGTGTCTTTTCCAACTTCCAGGGCTCACACTGTTCCCTTCCTTTCCTGCGCATGTCGTCCAAAGTTCAAACTTCAACTCCTCCAACCTGACTTGACTTCTGGATCGTGTCAACTTACAAGCCCTTCCGACGCAACCGCTGCAGCGACTCCTACCTGTTACGCCGCCTCCCTTTGCGATCGGACCTCGTCTCGCTGCTCTGTTCAACTCCATCGTCGCCAGCCTCGCCATCATCCCACCAACCCAGTGTGCAACTTAACTTCCCAGGATACTTCCGCTTCTCTCTCTCTCTCTCTCTCTCTCTCCCGCGCGGCCCCAAACCTCCTTCCTCCGTTCCCGAGTCCGGATCATGTCGCCAGCCATTGTTGGCTCCTTTCGATTGCGATAGCTGCTTCGACTCAGACGTCCATGGCCAAAAGACGTCGGACCAAGCAGCGCAAGGGACCGCGAACGGCGCCCGATTGTTCCCAGACGAGCACCATGTCCTCAGAGGAATCCTATGCCCTCCAGAGCGGCCGCCAGTCCAGCGACGGCACTTTGAGCGAGAATGCAGCCAGCGACGGCGCACAAACTGCCATGACCAGCATCATGGACACTGACGAAGATATCCAGGCGAGGGACTCCGAGTTCGACGACGACGAAGACCTCGATATTATATCCATCTATCCCGCACTGCACTACCCCCATGCCTCGGGCGCCCACAGCCATACGGATATGCACTTTTCCCCAGAATATTCTCAATCAGCCAGCTCTGATGTGTAAGGAACCCCCGGGCTCTTGACCTTTTCCCATCCTCCAAGTCAAGGCGCTGACCAAACCACCAGGGCCGCATCTACACGTTCATTATGGGCGCAAGACCTCGACTACCGAGACATCCACGGCCGCCGCTACTGTCGCGAATACTTCATGCCCAACGACGAGATTGAGCAATTGCGACTTGCCCTTCAACACCAAGTGTTCTACCACGTCATGGAAGGCGAGTTCACCTTGGCTCCGATCCAGGATCCGACTCATATTCTCGACGTCGGAACCGGAACTGGCGAATGGGCCATCAAAATGGCCGAGCTACTACCTCGGTGTGAAGTTATTGGGACAGACATCGCCGCCATTGCCGAGACCCGGAGCGTTCCCATGAACGTCTTTTTCGAAATCGAAGATGCCGAGGACTGGGACCGTCTCCCCGACATGTACGACCTCGTACACTTTCGGTGTATGGAGGGCGCTTTTCAAAACTGGAGGTTCATTTACGACAATGCTTTCTACTCACTCAAGCCCGGTGGCTGGGTCGAGGTACAAGACTTTGACAGTGCCGAAGGGTTCGCAAAGTTTGTCGACTCGTTCCCCCCCGACTCGCCCATGCGCAGCATCAATGCCGATCTTGTAGAAGCCGCAATCAAATCCGGCCGGCCCAGAGGCACCGGGCATCTAGACCCCCGATTGTTCATAGAAGCCGGATTCGTGGATGTGCGAGTGACGGAATACGTCATCCCCATCAGCGTGGCGGAGAAATCGGCTGGGAAGATTTGGCTCATTTCGTGCCTCGATGCCCTCGAGGCCAACTGCCTAAGGCTGTTGACTGAGCACATGGGATGGGATCCTGAAAAGTGCAAGGCAGCTTGCGAGACTGCCGCCCGAGAACTGGCCAACATTGCCAAGAGTCCAGAAAAGTCAAAGGGACTCCAGGTCAAGATGCGTGTCGTTATTGGAAGAAAGCCTCTCGACAGCCAGCCCACTGACCTAGCTCAGCTGCTTGGAAGGCCAATCTCACCCGCATTAGAATACGTTGATGACGACAGCCCGGACCCGACGCTACACCCAGGCGACGAGGATGCAATGTCAGTGGTGACTGCGCCGCTCAGGGAAACCGCCAGTCTAGGGCCAGCTTGATTAATTACCACGGAGTTGCGTGAACATAGAGGCTGGAGCAAACCAGCTACAACTGGGGGTCAGCTTTGGTGAGCTTCTCGGGATTTAGGCGCACTTGGGGAATCGGCGTTGCCGTGTTAAGATAACGGCCAATCTTGCACATTTTGTACATTTCTGCGATAACTTCTTTACATTGTTCTAGGGGTCGAGCCTACGCCTACTTGGAGAAGCGGCCGTTGTTTTGTATCATGAGACTTGGAGAATGAAAAGGGATTGGTCTTGCAACCGGTAGTGGTTAGGATCGCATCTCAAACATCCCAATTATCCAAGAGTCCCTTGTGTTGAACATACTTTTGTGACTCTATGCCAGCCGGCTACGCTCGCGTGGTTGGAATTATACAAACTATTGAAGCTCATAGTAGTTGTTAGTTGTCCTAGCGAACGGTGATGTAATGGATGGATACTTGGTGGTGTGGGCTCAGGAGCTCTGGCTCCAATGCACGAATAGGCAGCTAATTTCGAGGTGGGGAGCTTGTGGTGCTGGTGGCCCGACCAACCCCGTCTCCGTCTCCAACTCTAGCTCCCTGCATCACCAAATCATCACCAACCCAACCACTCTTCACACCGATCTCGATCTCGACAACACGCTTCTCCGCCGTGCCCTATTCGTCTCAAGCCTGCGTAAGCGAGACACGCGGATCCGACACCTTCCACCGGCCGAATATGCGTCTGTGAGCCCGCTCGACAGCCATGGCCCTTGATCTCCACGACGGCTTCGGCGCCGTCGCCAACGGCATCCAAGACTTGGACTTGGAGGTGCCCATCTTCACCGTCGAAAACGTCCAGCTGCAGTTCTCCATCGCGGCCGACTTCGTCGCCGCCCAGGTCGCGAACAATGTCATCATCCTCGCCCTCTCCAACGGACGCATCCTGCGCATCGATCTTAACCGACCCGAGGACATTGATGGTAAGTGGCGTGCAGTACTGGGCGCGTGATGGAAGCCTGTCGAGGCAGTAGAAGTCACGGATATGCTTGGTCACCTGCTAACGCCCTGGCCTCAGATATCGACCTCCCCAAGAAGCCCTCTGAGGTTGGCGTGATCCGGCGCATGTTCCTCGACCCGACGGCGTCGCATCTCATCGTCTGCACAGGCCTCGGCGAGAACTACTACCTCCACTCACTGTCGAAACAACCCCGACCGCTCGGACGGCTACGCGGTGTGGCCATTGAGAGCGTGGCGTGGAACCCTTCGCTCCCGACGGCGTCGACGCGCGAGATTTTAATCGGCGCTTCCGACGGGAACATCTACGAGGCTTTTATTGAAACATCCAAGGAGTTCTACAAGAAGGAGGTCAAGCATTTGAAGAACCTCCACAAGCTTCCAGATGGCGCCGTCACCGGCTTGTGGGTAGACAACCTGCATGGCAACGCAGACCTCCGCAGGGTCGTTATTAGCACCCAGAGCCGTCTCTTCCATCTTGTTGGGAAGATCGGCCACGGCCATGACGGCACAGGCTCTGTTTACACTAAGCTCTTCGAGTCAGAACAACCTGTTGTTCATGAGCTGCCGCGGACCTCGCCTGGGGCAGCTTCTAGCTTGGCGGTGTCCCCTGATCCTCCAGAGACTAACCCCTATGACGATGACGTCCCAGAAAGGACCTACGCCTGGCTGTCTTCTCAGGGCGTCTTCCATGGCAGACTCCTCAATACCCCGACGGATAGCGGCCTGGGTGTCAAAGTCTTCTCCGAGTCCAAAATGCTTCCCAGGGCGCAGATTGTGTCTGCTGAGTCTGACAAGCGCAGGCCGACGTCCGAGATGGTTGACGCTATTGCACTGACCCAATGGCACATCATTCATCTCGTCGGCAATCGTGTTATAACTACAAATCGACTCACTGGAAAGATGATCTCAGAGCATGATGTTCTCGGTCAGGGTCAGAAGCCCCTAGGATTCTCCGTTGATATACAAAAGAACACGTTCTGGCTATTCACGTCAAAGGAGATCTTCGAGGTTGTGGTACGCGATGAGGATCGCAACATCTGGGAGATTATGATGAATATGCAGCAATTCGAGCCGGCTCTTCACCATGCGCACACCGCATTGCAAAAAGAGACTGTGGCGGCAGCATACGGAGATCACCTAGCCAGCAAGGGGCACTGGATCGAGGCCGCCACTGTCTACGGTCGGAGCAACAAGCCTTTCGAAGATATTGCATTGAGCATTCTCGATAATAACCAGCCCGACGCCTTGCGCAAGTTCCTGTTGACAAAGCTCGCCACCATTAAGAAGTCTGCCATTATGCAGCGGATGATGGTTGCCGGCTGGCTGGTTGAGGTATTCATGGCCAAACTCAATTCACTGGACGACACCATAATCACACAGGCTGAGCTTTCAGTACACCTCAACTCCGCTGAGTCAAAAAAACTACTAGAAACCGTGAGGAAAGAGTATCGGGACTTTATCGACAAGTACAAGCATGATCTCGATCGTAAGATGGTGTACGATGTTATTAGCAGCCATGGCCGTGAGGGAGAGTTGTTGTACTTTGCCAACGCTGTCAGCGACTACAACTATGTACTGTCATATTGGGTTCAGCGCGAAAGGTGGACCGAAGTGTTGAATGTTCTCAAGAAGCAGACGGATCCGGAGGTCTTTTATCGATACAGCAGTGTGCTCATGACGCACGTTGCGACCGACTTGGTGGAGATACTGATGAGGCACGCCGACCTGAAGCCCAGGAAACTCATCCCTGCCTTCCTTGAGTATAACCGGACCTTCACGGGTGGCAGTTCACAAAATCAGGCCTTAAGATATCTCAACTATGCGGTGTATCAGCTCAACTCGGAGGATGCGGCGGTGCACAACACGCTCGTCTCGATATACGCCTCACATCCCACCAAGGACGAGTCTGGTCTTCTATCATACCTTCAGGCGCAAGGGGACGAGCCTCGGTACGATCCTGATTTCGCCCTGCGGCTTTGCATCCAACACCACCGAACTCTCTCATGCGTTCACATCTATACAAGTATGGGGCAATATCTCCAGGCCGTTGATCTTGCCCTTTCTCATAACGAGGTCGAGTTGGCGGCCGTCATCGCCGACAGGCCAATGTCAAACCCACAACTAAGAAAGAGGCTCTGGTTGGCCGTGGCTCGCAAGGTCATCTCAAAGTCCAATGGGATCAAGACGGCGATTGAGTTCCTCAAGCAGTGCGATCTGCTCAAGATCGAAGACCTAATCCCATTCTTCCCTGACTTTGTCGTCATCGACGATTTTAAGGAAGAGATTTGCGCGGCCCTCGAGGACTATAGCCGCAACATTGATGGACTGAAGAGGGAGATGGATGAGTCATCTCAGACGGCCACCAACATAAAAATCGACATCGCCGCCCTAGACCACCGTTATGCAATTGTAGAGCCTGGAGAGAAGTGCTACGTTTGCGGGCTTCCGTTATTGAGCAGGCAATTCTTCGTGTTCCCCTGCCAGCACTCGTTTCATTCGGACTGCTTGGGTCGAAAAGTGTTGGAACAGGCGGGTGCCAGCAAGTCATCGCGAATCAGGCAGCTTCAGATGCAAATACACAAGGGGTTGGTTAGTGGGACGCAACGAGATTCTGTGGTCGCAGAGCTGGATGCTCTCGTGGCTTCTGCTTGGTAAGTGGTCTTCGCAGTACCAATTTTAATGTCTTTATTACTAACGCTGTTGCAGCATCCTCTGCAGTGACTTGGCAATCAAGAGAATTGATGAACCCTTCATCACGAAAGACGATGACGCCAATGAGTGGGCACTATGACAAGACATGCAAATCATGGAGGCGAGCGAGTTGTGTGCTTTTTAATACGTGTCGTGGCAAATTCTAGAAGTCAAGATACCCAATTCTCGTCATTACATGCCATCTAGATGGTTGCTTTGATACTCAGACTCGTCGCCTTGTTAAAATCGAAACAACTCCGTCCAGCATTTTCCGTGTACTCTCTTCTAGTACGGGCACACAGTAGCATCGAGTTTGGAGCGGGTGAGCATGAGAATGGAGACGATGACGCCGTACAAGCCCAGGACTTCGGCGAAGATGAGGATGAGAACCATGCCCACGTACAAGCGCGGCTGCTGCGAGCTGGCACGGACTGCTCGGTTGGATACAAGTTAGCGTCGATTCAGTTCGCTTTTTGACAAACTCTCTGTCAATGGGGCACATAGGGTAGTGTTGCGTACCTCCAGCATCGCCTACGATGCCAATGGCGAAGCCGGCGGCCATTCCGCAGAGGCCGACGGAGAGACCAGCACCGAGCTGGAGAAAGCCGGTATAAATGGGCATCTTTTCTGTGATGGCGCCGGCGATGATGACACTCGCGACGAGGCCGTAGATGGAAAGGATCTGGGCCATGATGGAGCAGAGGCTGGGGCAAGTGTTTCAGTCAGCCTTGGTTCCTTTCCCGGTCATCTCCTTCTCGCCTTCATCCTCTGTGTATTTGTTTCTCACAGTCTGGGAGGGAGTCACGGGTGTGTCGTACGTATTCTGCATCAGCATGTCCGGACGAATAACGCCGCAGGAGAATATGGCACCGGCGGACTTTGCTGTGCCGTAGGCGGCGCCAATGGTGGTGAAGACGATGGAGATTGCGCAGCCAAGGGCGCCGAAGAAGGACTGGCAATTGTGGTCACATGTCAGTTGGAGTTTGATGGGACGGAAGGACGGGCGATCGTACGGCGTACATGGGACTACATGGGAGAGAAGCACGTGTTAGCGGTTGAGCATGATCTTGTTTGAGGGATGCCGGTGATTGTCATACCAGCGGTCCATATTGGCGAGGAGAGCGGTATCCATTTCGAGACAAGTTTAATAAGATGGTAGTTTCCAATGAAAGACAGCGTTAACAGAGCAGGTTCAAGGTGACCCGGTGCAAGTTTAGCTGAAGAAGATGTGGAAGATAAGAGGGGGGGTACGGTGTCATATAAGAAGGTACCCAAGACTCCTGTGCAACCAAACACATCAAAACCAAGGCCTGTTTTCATTGTGTCGTTGAATGTTCGCCTAGGTAGGTAGTCGTTGCGTAGCTGAACTCAGGTCATCTGATGACCTACCTGTAGGCAGACGCCAAACCAGGCTGATGGCCCGTGGCTGATGGACTGTCCATTGTTTGGCGATGCTGTAGGCAGAAGAATAAGGAGGGTGGTTATTGGGTGAGATGCAGGGGACGTGGGATGTGGCTTGTGGTTTGGGAACGTAGTTAGAAATGGGCCATGATGATACAGTGAGTTTTGAGATGGGATTTAGATACGATTTGGGACAGCTTGACAATGCTTCTCCATGGAGTTGATGATGTCGTGGTTACAGTTGTGTCTGTCTAGTGAGCGTTGTTGGGTTTAATTGGCAAAGTGGGATGTGGCCTACCTACTCTGTACTTCAACACAACCACAATCATAGAGGGCAAAACAATCACCGGGACGCTTCGTTTGTCTTATGTACTCAAGAGGCATGGGAACTGAGCTGATTCTACCGATCTTCAATGCCTTATACTTGTTGTGTAAGTTGGCGATCCAAGTCGTCAATTTTAGAGTCTTGCGGATGTGCCTTGCCATCTCGCTAGGCTAGGCAACGACTTTCACCGGCTGACAGGCATGCAAGTACAATGCAGGTATGGCAAAGCCCAATCACATTCCTCAAAGTCACCTTGCCACCATATTTATTCCGACATGTTGGGGACGGGGAGGCTTAAGGTCTAGACTACAGGGGAAGGGGTGCCTGTGATTGAGACGTCACTGCAGCGGGGATGAGAAACACTGGCGGGCACGGCTTAGAGTATTTACTACGTAGCAAGACTTTTTTTTAGGCTGCTACTTAGTAAAAGACATGCATACGCTGTACGATGGTTATTTATCCGTCTACTTCCCTCTTTATAGAGAGCTACGAGAGTTGTTGCGGTGAAAAGGATGCCTTAAATGTGATGCCTTAAATGTGATGCCTGAAGAGCAGCGTGGTCGCGCACTATTTGTACGTCCACCTCAGCACCACCCGTCGTCATACCTTCAATGTCTACACTTCCAACGTCCAAACACCTCTTCTGCCACCACTCATCACGCCGTACTATACAAGCGACATCGACTGAACGAACCTCAAATTGAGCACTATCGTCGCCTACCGCAGAGGAACGGGCCATCAATGGCTGTTCTCCCACTCCAAGCGCCCGCTCCTTGCGGAGTCAGAAATGTCGCAAAGCACTTGGTTAAGTGGAGGCGCGAAGGATCGTGCGGCGGCCTCGGAAGCTCAACACGACCGGATCTGCAAGCGCCTAACATGCCCGTAGGGTCCTTCTAAGTGGGCAAACCCACTTGTCTAGGTACGAAGCACTCTATCTCACACGTCAGCCGGCGCCTGTGCGTCCGCCGCACCCGTCTCAGGCGCGGTGCCGTCTTGTCTAAGAATAACAACGGTTCCTCTCTGCCGTCAGAAGCCCCGTCTCACAGAGCCACTGGCAGTGCCCACAGTCCACATGCCGTCATCCCGTCATTCGAACACGCAGCGTCAAATAGAAAGGATGGTTTGACGTTTCGACCACCAGAAACGCATTTCAGTTACCCACCCACACATCCACCCCTGGGCCAGACTACCCGACCGCCTGGTCCGTTGGAGACGTGGTCCTTGGCCGCGCGTCGAGATAGAACTTCAACGAGCCAAACGATTTCTCCCCCGATGTGGAGAGCGACGGTGGAGAGCGACGCGGGAAAACGAGGGAATACGGCTGTATCGCCCCATGCCCAGCTGGTTGACCGGCTTGGCGCTTGTGTCAAGTTCTGCGAGCCCTGGATAGTTGCTGACAATGGTGGAGAGTCCGGTTCACTCTTGTCGTTTTGGCCCAGCCGTGCGTTGCACTGGAAGGAATAATTAATTAATAAAGCAGCCTACGCTGTCGTGCCATCAGCATCTGGAAGACTTTGTCCTTCTCTGCCCTTTTTCTTTCATCTTTTTTTTATCCTGCCGCTTTAGATACGCTGAATTGTCGCATCTTTAAATACCACTGTTTTGCAACGCCTCGCCAGCGCCTCACGAGGCCTCCTCTGACACTTGCTCGGCCTGGCCGTGCCGAACGAAGCTTTGTTGACGTCGGCTGGTGACGCACGCCCAATGCGCCTCCATTGCCGGTCTTGCGGGAGACGTTTTGCCACGGCATGGGAAAGTAAATAAGAAGGGACATTGGATCGAGAGAAGAGTATTCTACGAGACCAGATGCTGTTGCAACAAACGACCGCATCTTCGTCATCCACACTTTGAGGTTTTTTCGCACTCACATCAGAACCCGTCAGTTCAACGCCGGGCCGCAGTTTATGTGGTATCGCCCCCTGGACGAATCATACAATACAATATGAGACCAGTACACCTCCTTATCGCCATCACTGCCTCGGTAATCCCGACTTCGTTAGCCATCTCTCTACACAAAAGACAAGATGGCATTGAGCCGCGTGTGTTGAGCCTCGACTTACAACGCCACAAAATCCAAGATCCCATCTCCTACGATAGGAACCGCCAGCGTCGACGCAGTGGTTCAGTCGACGTTGACATCGACAACGAGGTTACACTCTACTATTTCAACGCCTCCTTGGGCACCCCCAAGCAGGAGCTCCGCTTACATCTAGACACTGGCAGCAGTGACCTTTGGGTCAACAGTCCGGACTCGACTCTTTGTTCGACGACCATGAACCTCTGCGCAGAAGCTGGGACCTACGATGCAAATAGCTCATCCACATATGAGTATGTCGGCAGCTATTTCAACATATCCTACGTGGACGGGTCAGGTGCCGCAGGTGACTATGCTACCGACACCTTTCGTGTAGGGGACACCAAAATCAGCAACCTACAGTTCGGCGTGGGATACAAGAGCTCTTCAAATCAGGGTGTCCTGGGTATTGGCTACGGTGCGAACGAGGTCCAGGCTGGAGTCGCTGGAAAATCCCCATACAAGAACCTCCCAGCCAGGATGGCGGCCGACGGACTGATTGCGTCCAACGCCTACAGCCTGTGGCTCAACGACCTGAGTTCAGAAACAGGCACCATTCTCTTTGGAGGCGTGGATCGTGCTCGCTACGAAGGCGACCTTGTCTCGGTGCCTATCCAGAAGAACGGCGGGGAATACAGCAGCTTCTTCATCACCCTCACCAGCCTCAGCATTGGATCGACCGCCGTCGGCGACAACCTCGCTCTAGCTGTCCTGCTGGACTCGGGCTCCACCCTCTCATATCTCCCTGAAAGCCTTACCGACACCATCTACGACAAGGTTGGCGCTGAATATGATGAATCACAGGGCATCGCTTTTGTGCCTTGCTCTCTAGCAAACGAGAAAGGAAACCTGACGTTCGAGTTCAGTGATCCAGCTGAGATCGTCGTCCCAATAAGCGAAATGGTCATTGATTATGTTCAAATCACGGGTCAACAACTATCCTTCAGCGATGGCACTGCTGCCTGCATGTTTGGAATCGCTCCGTCCTCTGGAACCAACATTCTGGGCGATACCTTCCTCAGGAGCGCCTTTGTTGTGTTCGACCTGGAGAACAACGAGATCTCTCTGGCCCAGAGCAACTACAACGCCACTACGACCGACATTGTTGAGATTGGCTCGGGCGAAAGCGCCGTGCCCTCAACCACAGCGGCGGAAAACCCCGTGTCTGCCCAGTCTGGCGTTGTAACCGTGACTGAAGCCGGATCATCTGGAGCCACAACTGTTTCTCCGTCTATCTCGAGCTGGGCGTGGGTAGGCGTTGTAACGTTGGTTCTCGTGTTCGCGGGATCTCTAGCCTAAGTACGAAGCGCAATATCTTGCTGGTAGTTGTTTCTTCCGTCTGGTCTTTTTTTGGTTGGGTATTAGATGTCGATTGGGTTTGCATACCGCGTTTCTATCATGGCAGCATTGCAGTGGGTGGCGTTTGCAAGGTGTTAGATTCTACATTTGACAGACTCAGGTTTGGACGGCGCTGGGTGTTTTGTCGCACGACGTTGACATCGATCAGTTGGGACATAGAGGGAGGAGATGAGATATGTGAATATGAAACTTATGATACTGATATACACGAATTGGTCAAGGGCCAACTGCTTCATTCCATGAAGCAGCCTGTGAATGTACCTCCATCATACTGAGTTTAGACGATGTCAGCTGATTGAAGGATTGAACTGCGCAAAGACTTAGCTTCCTTAGGCATTCGAGTCTTTCAATCATGAGAGAAGAGGGTGACGGTACGTCACTAAGACACCCTGCCGATGCCGATTCGGCACCGATGTCAGATTATCCCCGATATGGCCGACGATGGTGAACACTACGTATCAAGGATTTATGTTAACTTGAATGACGATTCGGACATTAGACACGGTATTTGGACTCTTTTTTTCGTAAGTTATCCCATCGCTATGGCTTTCTTGATGTCTTTCTAGCTATAAAGCCTGCGGATGACCTTTCCAGACATCAGCACACATCCAACCCTTACCCTCCTACCTTTTTTGAGCTGCAAGAACTTCTCAATTCAGTAACCTCAGTCTTCACTCACAAAAATGACTGCCTACTTGGAGGTAGCCGCCAGCTGGCTGTTCATGAACCACAGAGGCCGCGACGCCAAAGCCTTCACAACGCACCCGGCCTTTGCTTCGTACCCGGAGCCTACCCTATACGTGACGTCGCCGGACTGCGGAGCGGACGGCGCAACGCTGGGTAAGGCGTACATGGCCGGTGGGGAAGGAAAGATCCCAGAACTACGGTGGGAGTCTGCTGAAGGCGTCAAAGAGTGGCTGCTTGTTAATGAGGATTTCGATGCGCCGCTGCCGACGCCGATTTGCCATGGGTGAGTGGTGAGACCTTGGGTTTGGTGCAAAATATCAGCTGACAGAAGCAGCATATATCTGGGAATACCGGCGCAGAAGCTGAATGTTGCAAACGATGACTTCGAGCCTGTTGACGGGCGTTCATCGACGCGCCTCAAGGGAGGATTCTCGTACGGCATGAGTCGCAGTGGTGGCATTTACATCCCACCAAGACCACTGATCAATCACGGCATCCACCGATGTGAGTTGATCCGCCCCATATAAAGCTTCAAAATGGAGAGTACTTTTTGCTGACAAGAAAACTCGCCCACTGTGAAAGACTTTTTTGAAGTCATTGGTTTGAATGAGCCGCTGGACCCTGAATTTGTGGCTTCGAAGCCCACGAGGGAGGCTGTGGCGGCCAAGATTGAGGGGCGTGTGGTGGTTTGGGGACGGTGGATGGGACAATGCAAGAGAACCTGGGATAACAAGTAGGCAAGAAGAATGGGGAGTAGTGGGATGGAGTAAGGATGAGATCATCTAACATGGTGACGATGTCGCCCGATATTGATTTTACGCGTAGATGTGTGTAAGTGGACAGGCATGTTTCCGTATTTTGATATGACTTCAAGGCCAACGCCGTGCTTTAGATTAGGCGACATTAAAGGTGGATCCTTCTCAGTTATTGTAGTTTTTATGAGCTCGTCTTGATGCTCTGGGCTCGACGTGGCTGTTTACTGAATGCGTCCGAAATTCCAGATATTCAAACCAACCTTGAGGCCCTCGTCGACGGGCAGCCCGGCATGCCAAGTCTTCTCGTAGCCTCTACCGTCGGGAGCAAAGTTCTCCCAATAGACGGCATTCCCGGGGACGACTTTGAAGACGACGCCCTGTTTTTTGGACTGGTCCTTGTTCTGTTTCTCCTCAGACTGGTGCTCGACCTCCTCTTCATCATCACACTCGATGAACCTGCACCACTCCCGCCGAGCCTCCTTGCCCTGCGGCCTTCGAATCAAGGGAAACGCCGTGCCACCGCCCTGGAGGTCTTTGGAGCCGTCGACCCAGGCCATGATGCTCGTGACACGGCCCCATCCGCCCACGTTGGCGGTCCAGTCGAAGTGGTAGCCGTAGTGGCCGCCGGCCTCGTACTTTTGTGTGCGCAGGCGCTCGACGAACAGGTCCGACGGCCATCCTTGCAGGGCGCGCGCGCGTTGCTCGATGCAGCGGACGGTGTCGCTTCGCGGGATCACGGCCACCTGCGAGTCGCGCACCAGAGTGTTGCGATGCGTCGAGTCGCCGTCGTTGGTGATGGTTGAGGGTTCGAAGAGGGGAGAGCTAGCAAGAGAGAGAAGCAATTAGTTGGGTATTCGAGGAAAGCAATTGGTGAGTTTGAGGGGAGCAATTCGTTCAATGGTTGAAGGAAGCATTTGATGAGTTGAGGTTGAGTGAGGGTGTTGGTTGCCTTGTGGGGAGTGGAAATGGCTGTGATACATTCGGCCTCAGGAATACAAGATTCCATCTCGGCACCTACCTACCTAGGTAGGTGTTATCCGCTGCCAGCGCAAGCGTACCTAATATCGAGCAAATGCTGTCGCTCCTCGTCGCTTACAAACCCCTCTAAATACACAACAAGCGGTTCCCGGTGCAAGATGCGAGCCGTGTACGCATCCGGAGCGCATTCGGGGATGGTCGCATTGGGCCCGTCAATGGCCAGCAGCGACTCGTTGAGCCTGGGCCGCGATGTCGACGCTGCATGCTGGCGACGACCGGCCTGGTCTGGGAATAGCAACTGGCTGATGGGGTTGGAGAAGACGACGAAGATGGCGACGAGGCCGACGACGTACGAGATCATGGCTGCTGCTGTTGCGATGCGCTGAGACGACGAGAGAATATGTTACCAGACCGCACGGAGGTTGACATGTCATGATGGAGGGATGTCGTGGTCTTCTTGGTTGGTTAGGCAGCTCGTTTTTCCTTTGTCAATTGATCGAGGCAGCCCAGGTCTGAGCTTCGACGGCTATGGCTATGGCCTGACCATGCAGGCGTTTGGAGAAGACCTTTAACCCGAACCGTTAGGGCTCTTGCTCTGACTGTCAATTGAGCAATCATGAGCCATTGCTGCGGCGGCAGAACCGGGTCTCGCGGGGGTATCGGAAGGCTTCGTCATGGTGCGTCCATGTCTGACCCAAACATGTTGGACCAGACGCGCGTCATTAATTGCGTGGATCCATCCGTGTCGACTAATAGCATATGATGGGTACAGTACAATGTGTTATGTGCGATACCGCTGTATTGTACAGTACCCTTCCTCGTGTTCGCAAATAATAAACACGCCATGTCCCACCTGCTATTATGCCTAAAATACAGGAGAGTTGTGTTTCCCAACCGGAAATTGGTATTTATATCGTACACTTTCATACTCACCCGTCTCAACTCAAATGTGTTCCCAAGACATAAATGATCAAGTTGCAGCCGTTACATAACTTCAACGCCTCGTGAGAACCATTCTCTAACCCATGGTATTCGTAGCATCCCAATTTATCTGGGTATCCAAAATACCCCACGCATCGCCGCCGTCGGCAGGAAGGATATTGATCATTGTCTCGTTAATTTGTGCAAAAAAGGTTTCATCCGCCGTCGGCCAGATGGGTGTCATGATACGGTCCTGGAACGCTCGTAAGTCGACTCGATTATCTTCTGCCGTATTCCCAAGCCCCATGTCAGGCGAAGTATGACTGCTCCCACTCGTTGTCCTACTGCTCGACCCGTGGTTGGCGGGAGATGATGCGGATGACGAAGTTCGATCTGGAAGATGCAGGTTCCCTTGAGCCATCTGTGCAGATAATGGAAACATAGCAGTACCTACACGTGGTCCACCACGTGTAGGCATTGCCATCGCATCCTTAAAGGTATGAGCACTAACCGAGGGGGGACGACCCAGACTAGACATCTGGTCGCGCCCAGGGCTGGGGGACATTCGCTTTCGTTTATTTGTCGGCACATCCAGTTGCTGGGGAGCCGTAACGTTTCGGGTGACTGCACCGAGGACAGTATGGAAGCAATCCCTACCGATCACGTTGCCAATGTCGTCCTCTACATCGGCTGCATCGAGCACCGCCAAATAGCCGTTTCTTGGTACTGTTCGCCCGGGCACTAGGGGTGACGCACTTGTGTGCTTTGCTATCGAGGTTCGGGCAAGCATCGGAATGTTCGACTTGACTTCGCCAAACGCATTGCGGTATTTGCGTAGTGTCGGTATTCGTACACAGGAATCGAGGCCGTTGCGCTCGATGTCTAGGCGAGCTTGTTGTAAGAAAGCGCGGGTGATGGTATGCGTGCGTGAAATAGCCTCCATAGCATTGATTATTACTTCGAGGTGGGAGATGTCCATGGCTGTCAGGCCCGCTATTGGGTCTTGCTTCGCGAGGTAAACATATACTGTAGTTGCGCAGTACAGCGAAAGCGCACACAGTGGACTTTTCTAAATGAACATGTTAAAACGTGTCTTGGGAGACGAGGGACCATGCTGCTTACAAATATAGCTGCGGCGTGAGAGGCGATCTTGATGATATTGGCAATTTCATCCGCAGCCGCCTTGAGCCGAACTAAACTGGTCTGTTTGAGTGAATCTGGCAAGTTGAACTCTTCAACTTTTTCGATTGCCGCATGGTGCAAGCAGATGATGGATGCGTGGAAGTTGAGGTTGGTGTGAATGGCCGTTGGGTCTCGTAGATTCTGCGGCAACCGTAGCTTCTCAGGCAGGAACATGAAAAGACTGGACAGCGAATTGTCCAGTTCACGATGTTGCCTCCAGAAAGTTCCATGCATGACGTCTCCAGGATCATCCGTCGGTTTCGTATAGTGAACATGGCGTAGAATTGACTTGAAGATTTGGCAAACGACTACCGTTCCAGCGAAGCCACTGTACGTAGCTCCCTGGAAGACCTCATGTAAAAAAGGCGCTTCAACTTTGCGGTCCGCGATAAAGGCATCTTCGGGGGCCGGGAGTCGTGTTGCAATCTGAGAATTATCATATTAGCAACGCTTTACCTCCCTGCAATACCGACTCACATCTTCAGTGTTGATTAGGCTGGGCCAGCCCGTGGAGATGCTCGCATGAGAATCGAAGCAAAATGCGCCCCAGAACACTCTTCTCCGCTCTTCCAGTTCTGCCCAGGACAAAGGAGGACCCAGGCTGGGAGGGAATCCGAGGAGATCACCATCTATGCGGTCGAGGCTCATCATGTGACAGAGACGGACAGTCTTCGCCGAACTGATGCTTGATCGGGTGAAAATCATCCTCTTGGCCTCATAACTGGCGATGAGACCCCAGGTCTGCGCGTGGGCGACGGTGATAAAGTGTTCACCTTGGTCCTGTCGTCCATGCTCATCAGTATTGACCCATGCATCGGCAGACTCGTCTACACACCTTCATTTCGTCCTTCTCGGCATAATTGCGTGCTCTTTCGTAAAAGACCTCATGGTATTTGTCGTACTTTGCATGCCCAAGTGCAGCTAATGCCCAGATGGCATACTGCAAACATACTGGCGGCTTCATCAGGGGACTGCTATAGAAGGCCTGCAAGTACCGCCCTGGATGTACAATAGGGATAAAAAAGTGTTGATCCGCAAAGAAAGAGGCGTTGCTATGAACGTTAGCTAAGATGTGCGGGTGTAAAGGAATTCGGGTCTGGGCTCGTACAGTTCCTCCATGACGTCAAGAGGAGGCAATGCCTCTGACATGCCCAGTCCCATCAGCTGGGCATCGTCAAAGAATGACGATGCTGTATCGTTTGGCGGGACGAAATCAGTGATGACGAAGGGCTGTGGCCGAGCTTCTGGTATGCCTCCAGGATCCTGGCGTGTCTGGGGAAGTCCATCCTGGCTGCCGAAGTCCATGTCCGGCTGAGTCGGCTGGTCCGGACTATCATCGTCGACCTTGCCCTCGGCAGCCTTGTTGACATCTTTGAGATAGTCTTCGACTTGGGCTGCAAACGAACACAGTCAGCACCATATCCAACTCGGCGACCCAGCAGCGGTTTCACGTTTTGCTTGGTTGCTTGTCCGGGGATAGGGTAATACCTAGGCGAGCCTCCAACTCCTTGACGTTCCTCCGCTTGAAGGTTGGCTTCCTCCTTGACTCGGGATACACGCAGTCGTTGGACACCTTGGTGCAGCGGCTACAGGCCGGTTTTATGCGGTCACACTTGAGCTTCCGGGCGCGGCACGAAACGCATGCCAGCGGCTCCGTGCCGGCGGGCACGGATGGATCGGACTCGGTGTTGTCCGGCGGCATTTTGGACAGCGGGCCTCATCCGGACGGCAGAGGATGCGGCAGAGGTTGAACAGCGCGTCGGCGAGCTGCGGCGAATATCTTTTACGCTCACGACGAAGCCGAATATCAGATGCACTGGCCGATTGCGATTGCGCTGAGGCATCCACCTTCGATACGTATTCACACGCGAAGTCACGTTTTCCTGTCACGCTGACACAGCACTACGGATTTCTCACCACGGATTTCTCACCGCGGAGAGTTTTTAGGCCGAAGGCCGAAGGCGGAAAGTCCGAGGCCAGCGAAAAGCGAGCCATTGCCGACCGACAACATTGCGATTCAATTGTGTGGTGAAATGAAGCGATCGCTCAACAAGTCCTCAATTGCGTGCAAACACGCGCAGAGAACCCGAACCCGTCGGCAATATTTGATTCCTCTCAGCGGGGGGGTCGGAAGCGGTTGGGTTGGTTGAAGAAGCGACGTCTTCGGGTTGGAGTACCGGTCGTGGGCAGCCCATGGCCAGAACAGAATAGGACAGGGCGCGCGTGGGTGACGAAACAGCACAGCCTCCGCCACCAAGGAGATGGGAGCATTAAGGAGACCATCAGGGAGACCAACCACCAAGCAAACCCCGGGATGCCACTTGACTACACAGAGGGACCACCAACGGGACCACCTAGGATACCACTTGACCACCACAGCGACCAACAAACAAATGGACTAACTGGGAGCGATACCACCAAGGCTACTACTAGGTAGGCAGGCAAGCGGCGTGAAAAATAATTGGCACACCTCACTGCAAAAATTGGGTGCAAAGCATGCCAATTATTTTTCACGCTGCTTGGCAGGTAGGCAGGGATCACCACAAAAAGGACCGCCACACTTTCGTCACTTAACTCGAAGGAACGCCAAACATTCGAGATTTGCAGCATTGACATGGATGCTGACAGCCCCCAACCAGGGCCGAAGGCATCTGGACCTCAAGAAAGTGATTTGTCGTCAAGGTCTTGGACGAGTCGCGAGGCCATCTGGCCACTGATCACCACCGCTACGAGGAGCTTGTGTCGATAGCTCGTCGTATCCCGGTGGTGACGCTGCTATTAGTCACAGTCTCGAACCAAGAGGAGGCCATGGTCCAAAGCTGAGCTTCTTTGACCAAGCTTCTAAAGCAACGAACGATACTGCCCATGACTGACAACAGCCACCTTCCTACCCCACCTCACAATAGCACTGAGCTTCGTGTTTGCAAGACTCGACGCTGGCTGCATCACAACTGTCGGCAGATCTCCAACCGGTTGCCTGTTTTGAGTTCAAGCCTCCGAGTACTGCAGCGTGTAAGTGCAGCATCATCTGCAAAACGCCCGGCAAACGCTCTCCGAACCGGATCCAACTTTAGAGTGATCCAGCCGTCATCCTGCCAAGACTCACCAGTCGCGGATCATTACTACCCAGCCAATGCAGTTATCTTCACAAATTCACAGACCACCAACATGAGGCAGAGGAACTGGATCCATCACGATCCGTGGAGCTTCCGTGGGCAAGATCGTTTCGAAACGATGCACAGCATAAAACACAAACGGAACCACACTACGTACCTTGCAGTATTCATGATCCACTCCGACTCCGACTCCGACTCCAACTCCAGAACCCCACCACCGAGGGAGGGAGGTCGTGAGGAGGCAACGAGGGTCGGCATCAGTTCAACAGCAACGAGCAACGAGCAACGAGCTAGAACCTTGACAGGGCTTCTGGTAGGGTCAGCATGCCCACACATCGTGTGGCAAGCGTGGCAAGTTTTTGTGGCGGCACCCAGCCGCCCGCGACCAGTGCTGACCATTGACGGCTAGGCCATGGCGCTATCGCCGCTTGGCTTTGGGGCCCGGCCGATCTAAGATCGACAAGAGAGCCTAGCTCCCCCTCCTTGTCCTCCTAGCGGTGTCCTGGCTGGGGCCACCAACGGGGCTGACCCTTGGAAAACCTAGTTCTGAAGATTGAGAGCTCCAGCAGGAGCTAGCCGGGGCAAGCCACGGACGGGAGCAAGAGGCCTGAAACGCTGGAGCAGTCATGGCTTGCAGGACGGCATCCGGTGGAGCGGAACTGTGGTCACACGCCTGACAAGACCAAACCCGCTGGTCCCCTCAGCCTCTCAGGCCCTCTCAGTCTCTTCTTGGCCAAGTTTCCCCCAGCAAATGCCGATCCAGCGTGGCGACCAGGGACCATGTTCGCGGAAGCAGATTGCCGCGGGCGACGGCTTGCTCGCAGCCCTGGCTTCTAGTTTACCCTGAAACGACGGTCACCTTCCCAAAATCATGCTCAATCCTGGCTCCCAGGCCCTAAAAGTCCAGCTTCAACAGCCACAATGGATGAGCAGCCACGCACGAGCCATTGTCAAATTACACATCTCCAAACATAGCATCCATCAAAGACAACTTCGATGATGCTCCACCTCGCACGGCTAGGTCCTAATTACGACGTACAGCCGTTCTCACCGGAGCTATGATTATTACAGGAGGTCTTTCGGCAGCTCGTCGCGGTAGAGCTGCAAGGGAGGACGACGCACAGCAGTAGCAAGGAAACAGATACGAAGACAAAATACACACACAATGTTGAGTCACCTGAGTCTACTATGTTGGCATGCTAGTTTTGCAATACTCAAAACGCCAACGGGTTCAACATAGGTTCGGATTGTTCGGGAGCCACGCGACTGTCTCAGACTGTTCCTTTCCGTTGCGGCGGCGACGTAGTATCCCGGGACCGCATCTCGGTACCGATGCCCGAGTAGACGAGGACAAAACAATCCGAAGTTGTCATTTGAGGTCCAAGCTGCATGCCAGTCAACCCCCCTTTTGGACGTGCGCAGTGTCTTCAGACAGGCCGTGCCCATGTCCGTACGTGGGGTCTCACTACGTACTCACTAGATTAGATTGACAGATGGATCATGACGGCAACGAGATGAAGAAACGGGGTAAGTTGAGACACGCAGAAACTTGAGACAAGCGGTCTGCAGTACCGCCACCTGATCGGGCTGCCGTCTCTTGGGAACTGTGCGATATCCGGAAATCAAAATGAGGCCTGGCAAGATTAGATCACCTGGCGTCGACGGTGGCGGATCGGAGATGATGAGCTCCATCCATCTTGATCCGCTGGCACCACACTTTCATGCAGCAACAACGCACACCTCGCAGTCGAGCCCACCTGTCAACATGCGCACTCCCCAACAAAGCCGCCACCATCTGCTATGTATACGGCCCACCAACCTCGCCGCGGCGAACGCCCTCTTTTGGGACCATGTGGTCACTGGTGCGTTCTGAACGGTACGATCCCATACGTCTTGTTGGATCATTACACGGCCGCGGCCATCGCCTTCCCGAACGCTCGGCCCGTAGATGCTGTCCTCGAGGCCCAGACTGTATAGGACGCTCGGCGGCTGCATGCCTCTCCAGGGACTCCCCAGGTTACGAACGTCGTCCTTGGTCTTAGACCGCAATTGCAGCTGCCGTCCTGCTAGGTTGGCACCACCTGGTTTATGCTTGTTCCAGTCTGAGTGTGTGCCGACCATCGCTTAAGCTACCGGTCAGCAGCAACCTTGCCTGCCGGAGGCGGCTCTCTCACCGGTCAACTTGATATGTGTGACTTCGCCCTACATAATGCTTGACGTCGATTCTTTTTGTGGATCATTGCCGACAAGGCCAGGGCGAATATGCAGATCCTCGCACGCCCTATCACGTCAACTCCTCTCGAAGGAGGACTCTACCCCATGACCTGGGGCATGACAGCGGACAACACCACTATGTACGAGGTAACGATGGCTACTACCCGTCAAAACTCTCTCTCGCATGAAGAGGGAGGTTATTATTGTGGGCTAGATGGCCTTGGTGCTGGTTTGTCGGGTTGCTGCTTCGTGTGTGTGTGCGGGTGTAAAATTCTCCTACGGCACATGCCCCCCCCCCCTTCTCTACCACCCACCCTTGATCGATAACACTGTTCGGCTATGAGAGACGACTCCACGTATGCTCCGCTATCAGAGTAACACAGCAAGTCTTGATGTCTCCTTACTCGCAAGCGACACATGTCTTCTCAGCAGTACGCAAGCAACCCTGCTCAGCATATGGATGCCATGGATAACCTGTGTTCCTCGTGACGCCCGGCCCCTTCTCACGCATCTTTAGCCCCGGCGAATGTCCATATTCCCAGAAGAGACAAGCACAGAGAGCCCGGCGAGGGACCGGGAGAGGAGTCAGCCGAAACGCCCCACAGCCGTTTCTACGTTTGATTTCAGTGTATCCATGTTGGCTCTGGGGCCAGAGACGCCTGATCGCCCTCTGGCATCCCACGCCACAAACGGGCCTCCAGTGGCCGCCTCGAGGATTCCGTAGGCATCTTGGCATGTTAGCATGTTGGCCACCACAGGCCAAAGCGCAGCTCTCCCGGCGGGCCTAGAGATGGCCTAGCCAGTGCCGCTACTGACGTCCGGTCGGTTTTCCCGCCGCTGGGATGGGCCTTCTGTGCCCCCCAAATCTCGCCATGGTGCCAGGTCAAGTTTGCCAGGCAAGCCAGTTCAAGCCAGTCAAGCTACAAAGTAGGTAAATGTCGTGGGAGGCCATCACTGGGGCGTTGGTGGATCAAGCCCGTGGCTTGTTGGGATTGGACCCAGCAGCTTGTCTCTTCCAGCCTTGGGGAGTGGAGCTGGATCACCAAGAAAGGCCGCCTTATTTTGTTGGTTCATTCATTGCCCCATCGGAGCTTTCATTGCCAAGCGTCTGGGTCTCGCTCTGAGCGTGCGCAGATCTGCCATCGGTATCTAGTTAGTTGGATCTAGTCTTGTCTTTGTCCCCGTTTCTCCTGTGTCCCATCCCCCCGGTAAACCCGCGTGTGCTTGGGTGTGTCCGAAAAATCATGATTGCTCCCTCTGTAACTCTCGTCTCGTGGACGGCCATAATTCTCCCACTTGTACAATACGTATTCAAACAAGGGTAGAAAGGAAGAAAGACAAAGAAGAAGTGAAAAAGAGAATAATAAAAAAGGGCCTCCCATCTTTTAGGCGCAGATGGCCATCGTCGCCAGCCGCGTCCTGGCGGACGGCCCTAAAACGCCGCTATTCCCAAATCAAGTAGACCGGCCCTGGAACAAACAGGGCACAGCACTAGGCGCTATAACGTAGTAAGCAACTAAACGCTGCCCCTGCTCATGTTGGCACCACGGTGCTGCTGGAGCGCCTCGAGGTCCTCGTCGTAAGTGGCGCCCTCGCCGTCGCTCAGGGGCCCAGCTGCTGGCTCCCGCTTGCCGTGGTCGAAGTCGCCACGCTCCGTAGTGGCGAGGACTTTGATGTCACCGCCGCGCGCGCCCGTCATGGCGTCAGACTCGGCGCGAGCGTTGTTGATCATGGTGGGCAGCTGGCGTCTTCGGGCGTTGATGAACCAGTTGGAGATTTGATCTGGAACCTTGTTAGTTTTCTGGCTATATCAATGTTTTGGATATCGTGGATATGCTGAAGAGGGTAGACATGATGGACAAAAATACTTACTCATCTGGAGGCCCGTTTGCCGCATCAGCTCCTGTTTCTCGTCCTCTGTCGGGTACGGATGCTGGAGATGCGCCACAAACCATGCTCGCAACTTGTCCGTAGTCTCTTTGGGCAAATTTCCTCGACGTTTTCGTTGCTTGTTGTCTCCTCCCATTCCCGCGGGGCTCATATCTCCATAACGTGAGTAGTCTTGATAGGGAGTGTTATATCCTGTCGAGGTAAAGGGAGTGCGGTCAAAGGCGTGGACGGACCCGGCAGACAGCGATTGATACCGGGTCGGGTGGTGATAGGAGTAGCCGTAGCCAGGCTCGCGATACGATGGCGGTGCGGGCTCTGCAAGGGAAGCTCCCGAGTGCTGTGGCATAGGAGGTTGCGAGCTGCGGTAACTCTCCACGGGTGCTGGCAAACGGCTCACGGGTGCTGGTTCGCGCTCCATGGTTCGCGGCGGAGGAAGACTAGGAAGCGAATGTCGAGGGTCTACACGATCCTTCATTTCCAGGGCAGCTGGGGCGGGTTGCGCTCCGTTGGTCAGGTAAGGGCTCGGCCTTGAGGGGGCTCCCCAATTCTCTTGCACGGGCTGCGTGGCGAGAGTTGGTGAGAGCTGTCGTGATGAAGACCGCTCGGGGCTGTAGTAGTGGCGGGGGATCTGGCGTGCTCGCTCGTACTCTTGGTCGCCTTCGATAGACAACCTCCTCCTCTTGTTTTCATTAGGCGAGTGAACATATTTCGGCGATGTTGCGCTCAGGGGTGGCGCAGGAGAAGGCGTGACTGCTAATGCCGGCTTTGCGGCCACTTCTTGGTGCTGGGGCTGAAGCTGAAGCTCGGGGAACGCCTAATGGGGTTAAGTTAGCAAAGTGAGAAGCCAGAAGGCGGAAAGCCTTCTCGTGATGCTGTCCGTTGCGTACCTGTCGAATGGAAGGCAGAGCAACTCTGTCGTTTTCGGCTCGAGGGCGGAGGGGATAGTCAGGACCTCGAGTAACCTCCCACGGCCGTGGCATACCAAAGGCCGGGTGCGGTGACGGGTTGGCGGTGGCGAGCATAGACATGTTGCTGGGAGGTCGAGGATTTGTTTCTTGAGGATTCTGATCTGACTGTCGAGGCAGTGAAGGGCTATCTTCCATAACAAGACTACAGGGTCAGGGCAGAAGAAACCGCACAGCGGTCAACGCCTTCACAACGTTTCTGTTCATCAGCCTCGACGTTCCATTTTAGGAGGTTCCAGGAGGATGGAGAGAAGAAGCCATACTTGGATTGGTCCAAAACGAGGAGAACGGCTTGGCTTGGGTTTGGGTTGGCGCAAAGTCCAGGTTTGAATTCCAGCCGGGAATCGAAGAGAGTTCGAGAATTGATTAGAGTTTGCGAAGAGCAGAGCCGCAGAGAATACAGCAGAAGAAGACGACGACAGCGGCGGCAGTGTCGAGTTTGTAATTAACGGCGGCGACTGAAGTCGACAGAGCAATTAAATGGTATTGGGTGAGTGAGGTTGAAGGCTGAAGGTTGAAGGTGGGTAGTGGGTGTGAATAGTGGAAGCAAGAGGGATAGTGGACGGGCCAAGACGATCATCCCTGAGTGGGATGGGAAGACCAATGCTTTTGTATATCACGGGTGTGTGCTGGGGGCGGGTGGACGGTGTCAACGATTCAAGCACCAACCGGGTAGTGTGGTGCTAAGTTGAAGGGCAATGCAGATGCAGATGAGGTAGCCAAGATAGGAAATGCAGTGGGAGGGTCATAAACAGGCCAGGCGGAGAATTCCAAGTGGTCAAGGCTCAACTGGAGAAGGGAAAAAACCAGGCCGTCTTGTAGTCTTGTATTAGTGAAACCGACTCACTCAAGCCACAAGAACGAGTTCGATGGGGAACAAAGCGTGGGAACGGGGAGGGTAGGGGTTCTTTAAAACAAGGGAACGCCCAGAGCTGCTAGCAATGAGTGACAAGCCGGACGGATATGAGCAGACCGAGAAGCTTGTCTCTCTCTCCCACTCCTCTCTCTGTGTCTCACTCCTCTCAGCATGTACCCATGTGGAGGCGGAGAACGATTTGACGTAACAAAACTATGCCAGAACTAGACCAAGGATTATGTATGCGAGGCATGGACAGGGAGCACGGGCGATCAGGGAACCAGGGGGATGAAGACGGAGCCCAGTTGAAGAAACAAAATGGACGTGTACAAAAAGCAACCCTGGCGCCGTCGACGACTTAGAAACGTCACCAGCCCCCCTCTCCGAATGGACGATTTTGACAGGCCCTTAGTGGTGGTTACTGGGTTATTCCAACAGATAATTAGGTAGTACGTACCTGTGGCATACCCGTCTCTCTCTTTTTCCTCTGAAGGCATTTTTCCCTACTACCTACATAGGCTATTGTTGGTCCCTCAGGGGTGGCTTTGGGGACATGGGTAGGGGTCCAACGAACGGGCAAGGACACTTGGACACCCACCCCGGGAGCTGGTTTCTCGATTCAGGAAGCTAGTCCAGAAGGGAACACGACTTCTTGGCTTCTCCGTAGGTTGACTGGGTTGGGGGTTGAACGAAAAGACAGGCTTGTTGTGCACCCGTGGCGTGTGAATCGGTCTAGGCTGGTGTGGCGATAGCGCCAAGCCCTCACCCTTCCTCACTTTACCCTTGGCCCTTCTTGGGGTCTCTTTCGAGAGAGAAAGAGAGGGCCGGGCCTCACGCCCCCGCCAGGCCGCTGTGCCCCCTCCAGCCAAGACAAGACGGTTGCGAACGTGTGATGAATGGCATTGTTGCTTCCGCGGAAGACCAGACCTGGTCTTGGGGTGGCATTGCATATGCACCTGCGCTTGCACACGCATAAGAGCGACAGACGGCCAGCATTGGAGGAATTGCGTCAAATGAGGCTGTTTTCTGCCCGCCAGAGCACAGAGACACTGCAGCACTGCATAGCACAAAAAAACAGCATAGCTCCAGCAGACACACGGCAGACGCAGAAGGCACCACCAACAGGTAAGCCACAGCGCTGTCTATACGGTAATTACTCCCGGCCTTTGGGAGAGGGGGAGGACGTCAGATCTTCCTCTCGCCACGTCGTCCCTTGGTTCCATCGGCCGAGAGAAGTTGTAGGTGGCTGCCCTTTCATCACGATGGCGTATTGCTCGTGTTGGGGGAACGTGGGCAAAGCAAGAGGCCACAGAAAAGGGACACCGCAGAGGGACACCGCGAGACTAGCCAGGCCGGTTTGTGAGAGGATCACGAGGTTCCATTGCAACGCTCTGACCCAGCCCGATGGGTTTCGGACCATTAGAGTTTGGGCGGGTGACGGCGACGAGGACTAAACGACTTACTGGGACGGCGATGCTATTCTCTGTCGGGGTCGGTGGCTTTTCTGCTGAGGCGTGGATTCTGTCCAAGTTTGGGCCTTTGGCTATGGGGGAGAGGCAAGGAGGGGGAGAGGGAGGGGGAGGCAAACCGTGAGAAACGCTGGGGTGGAGCCGCCATCTTTGACGGGCTGTCATGTCCACCGTTGGTGCGGCTAGGGCAGACACTAAGGCGGCTACGGCACCCGTCAGCGCGACGGTCTTGCCTTGTGGCCCTGTAAGCCCTGTAGGCCCCTGCTGGCCCACGGATGAGATGGCCTACGGATGAGATGGCCTACGTAGTACATCAGTTTCGCCGCCACCCCCCGGCTAAGCTCGACCCCGAGGAAACAGGCAGTTCATTACGGAACGGTTGACCAGTGGGATTTCCTTGATCATCAAGGGTCGGCCGTCACTTGGGGTAGCGCCCACTTCGGTCGGACGCCAGGCGGCCACGAAGGATCACCACCAGCTGCGCCCGGTCTGTGCAGCCGTGGCTGGATCGATGCGTGTGAGAGAGTGTATCCTTCGGTGTGCAAATGTATGTGCAAGTGTGTGTGTGTGTGTGTGTGCGTGCGGCTGTGTGAAGCTTGTGAGCTTGTGAAGCATCCATCGATGTCATCGCGTTTCCCCTTCGCTCGTGGTCTAGTCGGCGCCTCGTGTCGCCCTGTTGCCCTGCTCCGTATGGGGTTGGCAAAACAGCCTTCTAGACTACTCAAGACCCAAAACAAAACCGTCATCGAAAGGAACCGGCGGCGAGTCAGCCGCGGCATCTGGTTTGCGATTCTGAATCGAGCCGGCATGGTAGATAGACCGGGCGCGGCTTTGGCGCATAGCGCATAGCGCAGCGGCTGGAGTTCGTGGCGGCCAGGTGAAAAGTCTAGCCTCCCCCTCCTCAGTGCCTGAGCAGTGAGGAGCATTGTGCCCGGCTAACTAAAATGACGAGACAGAGACGCCTCCACAGCCTCGTAGGGACGCTTCGAGTGTTCAAATGCCGCAAGACTTTGAAACCCCCGTGTCCATTGTGCAACGGCTCCGTGGCTCGCAAGTGCTCCGCCGGTCGGGAAGACCTGTCGTTTAATCCGGGCGGACGCCGGCCAACTCGACCGGTGGTCTGCGGCGCAAGGCGAAAGCTCGTCCCGGAACAACCCTGCTCTTGTCAGCGCAACACGTTGTTGCGATTGGCTCGTCAGGCTGCGCAGATCGTCACGGCGATCCCACAGCGCCATGACAGATGGAGCCCGTCCCGACGTGAGGGCAAGGGTTAGATGCGCACCGCGCCGGCTAGCAATTGGATCGTTGGAGTTGCACTTTGAATTGGTGATGGGATTAACGTCGCTTTGAAGAAAAGCCACCGTTCACCGGCCCGCAAACCAGGGCGGCTTGGCGTCTCGGCCTGTCAGTCCTCAGTCGTGCTGTAATTGCTATGGATTTGACTCTATTTAGTTCTTGGCCCAGACACCCATGTGGCCAAATGTGGTCTAACTGTCCAACATCAAGCACGTCAGCTCGTCTCTTACAAAAAGCATCTTCTTCTAGTCGAATCATGTTGATGCTTCGTACCTTTCAATGGCATCTTCCGCGACACTTCCCATCGAGTAAGCCATGTACGTAGGTAGCTGCCACCCAGGGCTTTTTCCGCACATGTTTAGCCTGTTCCCAGAATAGCTCATCCCTCTCTGGCAAAATCGGTTTGGATCAGAGCTAACTGCTGTCAGTGGGAGCAAGTAATTGCAGGACAAACGCAAACGGTCGAGCCATACTGAAGACAGGGTAGCTTCCACACAACCCTGTGCCTGGCGCCTAGGCTTGGCTTTCCGGCTGGGGCACGGATTGTTTCAAGTCGCTCGAAGCTTGGCCACCGGCATTTGTAATTTGAGATGGGCTTTGACAGGGCTCAAAGCTCGCGCAGTGGGTTCGGTGGGCGTTAGTGGGATGGTCTTAACATGACAAGAACTTGGAGCGAAACTACGAATAGCTCGAGGTTGAAGCATTTTGACTAGGGCCGAGTTTGGCTTGCGTTTCTTACGGAAGAGATCACTCCGGTCGGCCCCATCATCCTCTCGGTCCCACCACATACCCGACCATGCGTGGATGGATCCAGCCGCAGGTGGCCTCGATCGAATAGGTCGGAAAAATCAAGTGCCGATCCCGTGGACTTTGGCGTTATCCCCGAGCAGCCACGAGTCACGAGTCAGCACGCGACGGGTTGGTTAGGCTCGCTGGTTGGCTGGCCGGTTGGCTTACCGTCCAGATAGACGGCTCTCGCCATCCCATGTTGCCATCGCCATCTCTGCCAACGTCGCATTGCTGCTCTAGCTGCGACGAAAGAGTCAGTTTTTCCCGACAGCTGCCATGCATCCTCCCTCCTTCCTATTTATTGCCACTTTCCAAAAGTGCTCCGCATACGGATAATAACCGCCCTCTGATCTTGTGCGTGAAGCCGGGACGTGCATCCCCGACGATCTGGCTGCACACTCCAAAACCAACCCAAACCACCCCAGCCCCAAACAAGCCATGGATGGTTCCCACCGTTCGGACTCTTTCGACCGGAACCGTTTACAGTTGCAGGTCTTGAGGTGCACCGACCAGACTCACATCACAAATCAAGCCCCGTACAGGCTCGCCTCAAGGCAATGTCCCACCACGCTCAACACTAGCCACAACCCCTGGCCGTCGACTACCCCTGCGTGAACCGTTCTCTTATTACGGAGTATTTCTACTACGTACTACGGTTCTATTACAGTCACAGCGCTCTTGGACACTCGACCGACTCATGATGCCTGCCGAGGGCAAGTACTGTGCTAATAGTTGCTGTCCTGGTCTTAGCTTCCTTTGGCCTGGTTCTGACAGGTGCTGCACCGTCGGTCGATTCCTGCCAGGGCCGGGACGCGAATGACCAACAAATGTATCTATCCCCAAATGCATCCCAGCAAAGGCATTCATCTAACTCGGACAACAACATGTCGTGCGCACAAGGCCCAAGCCAAGGCCGGCGAGCTTGGCAACAACGTCAAGATCGAAGCGCGGCTCTTCTCGCGGCCGGTTCAACCTCTTTTGGATTTGCCTCTTGAGCTACGACTGGGGGCTGATGCCGGCAGCCATCATGTTGCACATTTTGTGCACCGATCCACCTTGAAGAACATGGGCAATCTCGAGATGCGTGTGCACAACACATGGCGGCCTGCATTCCACACACGCCGAGCAACTGCACACAACACCACCTAGCTGCGGGTTTGGACCAGGACCGTAAATGAGATCAACCAGGCACAGCATGCTACCCAGAGCTCACTCTGCCAGTACGTAGGCCTCGCGAAAAGATTACTATTCACTGCTCCGCTATGGGGCCGTTGCCAACGTCACCCGTTTGTTCTGACTGGCACCGGCCCAAACCCACTTCTTAG
This sequence comes from Dactylonectria estremocensis, assembly GCA_020744375.1. Taxonomy (NCBI): domain Eukaryota; kingdom Fungi; phylum Ascomycota; class Sordariomycetes; order Hypocreales; family Nectriaceae; genus Dactylonectria; species Dactylonectria estremocensis. The sequence goes on along the minus strand of JAGMUU010000002.1, from coordinate 1,946,194 downwards.
TTGGGAGGGGCCGGCTGATCATTTTGGCCATGATTGACTGCCAATGGGTCTTGCAAGCTCTTAGCCTCTGCTCAGACGACGTGCTTGGCTGTGCCGTCTCCACTCCTGAGCCAACCCTGGAAGAGAGCCGAGTGTATCATCTGGAGGATCGCAACGCAACCGAGACGGCCCGCGTGCCTAGCCACGGCATCCACCTTTTTTTACCGACTTCTATGGCTTTTACACAGACGGAGCAGGTGCCCATCGTGTTATGGGCCATGATACCAGGGAGCTCACAGTTTGTCGCAAGCCTGACCTGCTATTAGCCATACGGAATCTGTTCATCAAAGATCTTGTACATAACTGGACCCTTGCTGCGGGTGGCCACCCACAGCATCGGTCCCGAACAGAAGCTTTCGGGGAAACACACGGGAACATTGATTTCGCACATGTCACGCTGTGCCCGCCCAGGCACCAAGCGAAATATGATTCCCAACCTGCACAAGCAAGTAATGCATTGGGGACCTTCTGCATCCTCCCCTGCTAACACAATCCTGGCAGAGAGGCCTGTCACGTCGCAACCCATGCGTGATTCTGGTTGACATGGCACCCGGGTTAAGACCAGGCCAGAGCTCTACGTGTAGCTGCCGTTGACAAAGAGCCTTTCCGCGACCGTTACATGTCGAAGCTGGGCTGCATAATTATACCTGGCGATGATGGAGTCGGACCAACTGGGAAACAGGATTGGCTAGGAATTGTTTTCGCAAGCCCGGCCGTACTAGGCATAGAGGATATCATAGGCGATCCGGGGTCCTAGTATTTCAAAGCCTAGGACACAGGGGCTGATGAGACCTCACCCGGCGACAAACCCCGTTGGTTGACAGAGGGAAGGTTCAAAATGTACGGGCCCCCTGGTCGGATGTCAACTTTCCTGGCCTGGGACCAGACCTGGTGGGCCGGTTCTCAAGAACCACCAGGGCCGAGTAGATCTGGTTTTTGACACATTTTGCGGGACACCCCCGTCTCATCTCTGTGTCACCATCCATCACGCTTCTGCCAACGATCGATCAACACACGCTGCATAGCAGGAAACCAAAGCCCCCGCCACCGCCAGCGGGCGTATGGGGAGACGAGTTTCACCGCCTTGAAGATGTTTGTAGGATTTGTCGAAATCCCACATATGCGTTGCGTCTCTGGGCCCAACCCTCCTCAAACGTGGGGGGCTCGATATCTACGTGTGCGCCAAGGCCTGCGTCGAAGCGACTTCTGGCAGCCCCCCCCCCCCCCCCCCCTTTCCCCCTCCCAAAAAAAAAGCAATCATGAGTCTCCACGAAGACAAGACGTGCTAATGTTGCCCCCTGCCGCCACAGGACCAAGATCGTAAGTTGTCATTGTCGAACCGATTGGGTGCGGTGCCGACTGCGTTGTCGCTAATCTTGCCCGTTGTCCCGAACACGCCTTCATGAGGAGGTGACCTGCAGCTGCTGGGGAGTCTGTGGTGTAAACGGCTCCCTGCGATGTTCGTCTACGGCTGGTCTGACTGATGGTGCTTGGCGCAGCACATGCTGCAATATTACAGTCCGCTCCCAAGCCCGCCATTGCCGCTGTTTTTACATTGGCAGGGGTGTCTTGCTCTCCTCTCATCAAATCGTGGAGCACCTGTAACACCGTTGTTCCAGATCTTTTCTAGGCTTTATGGTTTATCTCATTGTCGCACGTGAGAATGTCAAGGTGGATTTGCGTCCAGCCACCGCTCGGCGTGTATGACTGCTCGACAGATCGACTACTCGTCCTCAGCTTTGGGTAGGGATCGAACTATTCGCCGAGCCCAACCGCCTTAGGTGCGTCCACGTCCTTGTGGCCATTCTCCTAGCCGAGCCGTGAAAACAGGCACGGACGGTCTGAGCTGGTCGAAACCGGTCAAAGCTTTGGTCAAGCCAACAGCACCATGCTTGGGGAGCAAAAGAGAGCGCCGGGGAATTTTTAGGACGCGATCGTCGGAATCCACCAGCTAGAGTCACGTCGGCACGTCGTCACTGGTGGGCGGTTCCTGCAGTTGTACTGGGTACACAGGGCCAGCACAGAAAGTCCGAGCGGGTGATGTGGTCATGCTGGCATTTCAAGACTGAACCCGTACATTGATACGTGCCCAGCCGTCTGAATACGGTGTCTGACAAGCTGCTACACAAGAACAGGCGGTGACCAAAGAGATGTAAGAGACGAACGAATTATTACTCCATATTGGAAGACAGGAGACGGTCAGGGGAACGACGACGAGCTTTTCAGCCGCTGTCGCGTTACTCAGATTACGAACAGATCTCTCGGGTCGGTGCCGCCATGTAACTATCGGATCAAGCTGGGCTTGCGATGAACTGTCTCGCACAAGGGGCCTCGTCCATCCGGGACACCACAACGGGGCAGACGAGGATTCAGCATTCATGTAATATCCCGCGTGCCCGTCCGTCCGTCTGTCATACCGAGAAAGGATCGTCAGGGTAATGATGAGGGCGAGCCGGTCGTAATAGCGGGTGAGGGGAGGGGAGCTTGAGAGCCTGATTTCGTCCACTGCGGGCTCGCAAGGGGCACCCAGCCAGGAGTGCTTCACAATGATATGGCGATCGAGAATAACGTCCTCGGGAACGGAGATCGACTTGGCTCTTCGCTAAGAGCGTGAGCAGCGGGCAACCTCCGCGCAATTGCTGTGCCCTGCCTGTCTCTTGAACCTTGGAAGCAGGGTTGACAACCTTGCAGAAAGCCAAAATACCCGACTTCCTGTTCTTAGCAGGTGGCCCTGGCACAATGGAGTCGGATGGATGTTGGTCGCTCCGAGTTCCAGTACAATACTGGGGCAGACGTCCTAGGGAAGGGAGGGGGGAGGGAACACGGCAGCCACTATCCCCTACAATCTCATCAGTCAGCAAGAAGACGGAGAGAGGACACAATGTCATCCCATGCAGGGGGCACCCATGCTCGGGACTGCACTTTGTGCAACTGCCCAGATGGGTTGACTGCCAGTTTAGATGGCCTGCATTCGGAGCCTTTGGCAGGCGATTGTAGTGTGCAGGCCAGGTATGCTTGGAAGGGATGACTGGGCCTAGCTGGGGGGGATGGTAACATGGTAGTACTGTCAGAAAGGACAGCCCCGGAATAGCGTCGTGGGGCATGCTGGATGGAGGGTGGATTGCGAATTGGGGCCTTTGCTTTGCTTTTTGAGCCCCCCCCCCCCCCCCCCCCCCGGTTGTGCCCCTTCTTTGTCAACCCCGGGAAACAACCTACACATGACAACTTTAGGAATGCGTTGAATCTCGAAAAGCCCCAGGTTCCACAGCGACACGGGAAGCACCAGAAGCGAAAGCCGGCTCGCGCGAGAACGAAGGCTTCAGAACATGGCGCTGTCGATCCCGCAAGCAGGTGCTTCTTCTGGAAAATAGGCCGGCGCCGCGCGAGGCCGCTTAAAACTCTCGAGGGGAAGGGTGGATGCAATCGAGCGACTTAGTCGAGTTCTGTTAAGGCTCCGGCTTACCTTTTTCCTACGGCAACTTGTGTGGCATTTCGTTCCGAGACTATGCCCTTTCCGAGTCGACGTTGCAAAACGGGGCTCCCGTTGAAGGGTTGATCTCCGGGGTGCAGGTTTCTTGTCATCGTTTAATGTTTATTTGCTCGTGCTGGCCAGTGGGCATCGCTTGCCTTCGCTTTCAGGTTAGACCATTCCGTGGTCGCTTCGCTGGTACCTTGGGGTTGACGAGAGTTAGTGTTGCTGTCAGAGTTGTTGACAGGTTGGAGGCACAGCGAAGACGGGGTCCCACAAGGCAGGGCAGTTAGTCTGACGGACTGTCATTGTCATAACATATGCAGTTAATACACACACGTTGGAGAGTGATTGAGTTATGCTCGATTGTTAGGTGCCGCCAGCAACCTCGCAACGCCGCAACCCACACGCAAATCCAACCTCACATGCACGCTTCACAGAAACCGGGATGGTATCAGGATTTGGAAGAGAATGAACTGGAGAGAAGAAAGATAGTTGACGGGGGGGGGGGGGGGGGGGGGGGGGTCGAGCCCTTAGGCTCCTCGGTGAGTTACGATTGCAGAAATCAAGCATACGCCACCCGGAGTTCTCCGTCTCAACTCTTCTTTCATAAGCCTCCAATCGAATCCGCCTGCCTGTCTGTCAGTAGAGGCGTGTCATAGCGAACTCGCGCATCCAGTTCGGGGCAATCGAGCGAGCGGGCGACAGCAGCCGAAACGTGCCCCAAGGTTATGCTGGGGATGTTCCCGGCAAGCGACGCGAGGGAGCCATTCGTGGGGAGGGAGAGAGAGACGGGCGGAGAGGACGAAGGGAGGAGAGGACGAAGGGAGGGGAGGGGGGGTCCTCTTTCTGCAATTCGCAACAGAGCCCCGAAGGCGGCGTCGTACTCCGGGGCGTATCCGACGCAATGTGACTGGCAGCACATGCGTGTGCTTGACACATGATGTGCGATGTGCATGCCATGCAAAGTGGACATTGTACAAAGGAGCATGGAGATGTGAGACGGCGTAGAGGGCATGTACAAGCACGTGATTGGTACACTCGGGACGGTGTGAAGTGGTGTGGGATGGAGCGTACACTGCACGTGTAGAGACACATACCATGGTATGTACATCTACCCACCTTTTATTAGGTAGCTAGCAAGTGACCGCCCCGGCTATCAAGTTTGACAAGTTTGACAGCTACTGGGTGGGTTGGGTGGTATTGAGGCGCCATTGGCTCGACGGAGAAGCATGGCAAACCCAGCAACACAACAGCTCGCCTTCTTTTTGTCTCGTCGATTGTGCGTTTTTGCTTTTTCCTCAACAGGGAGCAAGGGCTTCGGAAGGAAGCTCAAAGCACAGCCAAGGCAGTGAAGAACGAAAGAAGGCAAGCCGGAGGACATTGTCCAAATCTGCTGCCGGCAGTCGTCGAGGCTCCGCAGTTGGGTTGCAGAGGCTGCAGAGGCTAGCATACGCAGGGAGGAAGAGGGAGGCGTCGTTGAGAACGGGGGAGCTTGATTCTTCGCTGTGCCGTTGGTTGTTTTTTGCTTTTTTTTCTTCGTCTTCGGTGTAAGCTGCAGCAGTATGGTGGGGGCAGCGCGTGGTTCGGTTTTTCTTCTCCGTCTATCACGATTTATGCGTGCGTTGCGTCGAGTGTACTATGTACGGAGTAGGATGAATAGACCAGGCCAAAGGACGGTGGTGGCCTCAACGGTGAAGTGGAGGGGGTGACTGCGACGGTTAGGTTGCTCTTTCCATGGTGTTCAAAGGGTCCCTCCTCCTTGACGAATCCTTCTGGGATCACATGACATGTTCACCACTTCTCCTCGGGCTTGTCATTGGGTAGTACTAACCTTTATGCCTGAGTATGGCCACTACGACCTACCACCTATTTCGTACCTCACCTAATGCTGCTCACCGTCTATCAACCACCGTCATGGTCGCGAATGTTGCGGTTATCCTGGTTGCTGTCGTCAGATTCCGCCCCCCTTCTCTGGCGCACAGGGTAGCTCTTTGAACACGAACCCGAACCCGAACCCTCTCTGGCAGAAGGATTTGAGGCCCTCCCGCTCCGCCCGATACATGGCCTCCCTTACATACGGTGTACGTTACCGACAACACTTGCACAATGCAATGCATCAATGCCTGCGCAGGCAGGCTGGGCACCAACGGTTACGGTTGCGGCTGCGGGAACGGACGGGAACAGGGCCAAGGCCTTGTCTCGGCTAGGCGATCGGGAACGACATCCCAGCGCCCAGACCTACAAAGAGACAGCGCCTGGCCCAGTTCGAGAGACAAGCGCCCAGCCTGTCAGAGAAATGAGCCAGCCAGAGAGCCCAACCGATAGTGGTCAGAGCCTAGACGGGATCAGCGGATTACGAGAGTACGTACGTCCAATATACTGCATACCTACGGTACAGAGACCCTGGCCTTCCCATCTTTACCTTACCTACCTTAACTCAAGACCCAGCAGTACCGTACGGTACCGTACATACGTCCCGGACTGGGGAGGGTAGCCTGAAACTCGCCCTTCCCCGGCAGGCAACTCTATCGCATGTCGGTCGTAGGTGGGTGTTGGCATCGATGAGCGTTCATTGGTTGACATCTATCGCCCTACCAGAGGCTAACCACTGGCCCGTGTCTGCGACGACATGCCAACAGTACCATGTCAGTTGAGGTGCAGATATTGATCCCATTATGACCGGTCATAGCCAGCATCATTTACTACCACTTTCGACCACTCCACTCATAACACTAACGATCGCTCACAACCGCGTACAACCGCTCGCCAAAACTCACCATCATTCACCAAATCTCAACCTCTTGAGCCTACATCGCAGCCAACTTCAAGGACCAGCATAGAACGACTTGACCCTTCTCTAGTCCTTCTTTAGTGCTACCCCCCTCCCCTCAACCCTTTCTTCTCTATCCTGCCTTTGCTGACCGAAGCGAAACGAGCCTGACTTACCTTCGCAGTACGAAGTACCTACCTGATGCTTGGGATCCCCTCTGGTACCCCTCCAATACCACCCTACCGGACTTTGGACCGTTTCCATCGTCCTTTTCGCACGCTGTTCTGCTTTTGCAAAGCCAAGGACCCTGGGCTGTCAATCCAACATTGGTCCCCCTGGAGCCGGCGATAGCCTCCTTGTCCTCCCTGTCCTCCCTGTCCTCCCTGCCCTCCTTGTCCTCTAAGCTCCCCCCCCCTGGCTTGCCCTGATGCCCTGTTGCCCATCCCCTTCCAGCTCCATATTCCCCTTGGCCCGAGCGTCCTGTCAAGTAGAAACGAGCAATATCTCACGGACAATAAGTAGGCGAATACTACCTTGCCAGGCTTACACGGCACAGAGCATCTGCTACAATGTGGGACCAAACCGGACCGTGGCTCAGCCATTCCGGGGCCCCCCTTCCCCAGTCGGTCCCATCGTCGGCCGTTTTCTGTCCTGCATTCGTTTCCCTTTCGATCCCTGACCCTCGCTATAGCACTTTCAACTCTAGACTTACTAGCTATGGTAGGAGTCCCAGTTAAGAGTCCCGGTCAATGATGGACCGTGGAACATCTTGCGCTCCCACTTTACCGGTTCCAGTCCCCCCCCGAATCCCACCATTCATCATACCGTACTCGAACCGTGCATCCTACTTGTACAGTCCGAGTCGGGTTCACGCCGATGTTCATCATCACATTACCCCAGCCGACCGACTGACCGACGACCGACCACGTCCGCTCCCGCCAAAGCTACTCTAACGGCGACGATCGCATCCCCCTCAAGACCCGGTCCCCGATAGAGGTGGATGGCCTCTTTACTCTTGGCCAATCATCGTCGCCAACTCGCATTCTGTCTCTCTCCCCTTCTCCTCTTGATTCCACTACGACGCTGTCGATACCGACCCGGATATAGAAGTCCAATTTGCAGTAGTAGATTCCTTGATTAGTTATTATAGCAGTACGAACATGTCATTCACCCACTCATCCGTACATCCAGCCTCCAGCCATCCAGCCATCCAGCCATCCAGCCATATACTACGTATCCATCCATCCATCCGTCAACCTACCTGCCTGTCTCCTGCCCCTATTCCGAACATCTTCTTCGCCAGTTTGCCACTCACATGCATCCCCTGTTCCAAGACCCTCCCACGAGACCCATCGCAAACCATGGCATCGTTTCTTTCCTCCTGCTGCTGCTGCTGACGCCGCACGCTGACCTGGCCCTCCTATTCTGCCACCCTCGATTGGGCCACGCTTGCGCCCTGCTGTGCCTTGTGTCACCATGCGCCGTTTTGGCTGTCGACGAGGCCACCGGGTCGCATACCAGCCGTGACACACCGGCGTAGGGCCGTTGTTTCTGGAATCGCGACAAGGCCTCTATGGGGTAGTCCGTAGTCCGCAAACGTTCCCGGTAGCTTCACACGCCGCCCTTTCTTTTTTTGTTCTTTTCCCCCGTCCATGTTTCACCTACAGGTCTGGTCCCTGTCCGCTGTCGTGCGGAAGCGAGGCTAGGCCGCCTGCATCGTACACAAACGGCGTCAGCTGCGCTATCTGATCTGTCATGTTTGCGACGAGAACTCGTTGAAGAAAAAAGCAAATAAAAAACATTAAAAAAATTTAACGCAGAGAATTGCAAAAAAAGAAAATTCAACGGATGATTTTGACATCCTTCAATGTCAACGTAAAAGTTGGCTTAAGTAGATCCATAGTACGTAGCCGCATATATACAAGAACGTGACAATGGTGAGGATTTCACAAGTCGCTCTATTTCCCCCCGTATCTGGGAACTCGTTCCGACCCAGGTGTGTATCATGCCCCCCATCTTGACCAAGATGACCCTTCCCAATCAAACGCCTCAGTCGAGCCAAATGTCACTGTAAATCACTACCCACATACCAAGTGAATGCTCCCCAAGACCGTACCCATGGTGCTGTTAATACTCATACTCGCCTGAAAACCTTGTTCAAGAGTACACTTCCACGTCCTCTTCGAGGAACATCGTCTGCTGGTGACATGGTCCCAATTTCCTTTCCTTTTCCTACCATCTGCGGACTACCCTCGCTTGACGTCTGGTCGTCTCTTCTTCCAACATCGACGTATTCGTCCGAGTCGCGTTCTGTATGCGTCCTCTCAAAGTAGGACCCATCTGCGGCTAGCTTCGAATGTCCAGGTGCGTAGGTGGGCAGTGCTGACTCTGTCGGCTGGCCGTCTCGAATCTTGGTCAACCCACGATCTAGATATTCGACCATCTGAGCCTTTGTGACAAAGCTGTCCGCATCAGAAGTTCCCGCGGCCCCGCCGTGGACATCCTGAGCCTTCTTATACAAAGCTGGGAACCGAGTCTGGAACTCTGTTTCCAGTTGCTTTTCTTGCTCCACCATGGCTGTAGCGCGCTCCCCGCCTGGTCCAGGAGAGGAACCAAGACGAGGCAGCTGGTCTGCTCCTCCAAGATGAGAGAGCAATTCAGCGTACTTTTGCTGGTTGGCAGAGGCTTGCTCAGGGGTCAAAGTTGGTATTTCCCTCTGCACCTCTGGCATATCTTGTTCATCTGCCCTTTTGATATGCGTCCCAAACGAGTCGCTGAATTCGCGGTAGTGACCCTTCAGAATAAAGCACTGCCCACTCCATCCAGCCGACCAAAGCTTCTCCAATAAAGCCCCGGCTGGCGGGCATTCATATGGGGACTCCAGTCCCCGAGCGTAGAATACAATGCACCTCGCGCGCTGCCAATGCGAAAAGGTCCTCCGGCTTTGCGCATCAGCAAATACTCGCTCGATCATGTCGAGAGACGCAGGTCGTAAGAATGACTGGGGAGCGCGCAGATGGATGGCCCCCTTGATGTGCGACCTCTGGTATTCTATTAGAGACCTGAGATCGATCAAAAGAGCTTGGCCCGGGATTGAAATGTCAAGAAGCTCATTGAGATCAGCCGGGAGTATCATGCGAGCGCCGTCTAGCGACTGGTGTTTAGCATCCTCAGTTTGCAAAGAAGCAAACCGTTGAGCAAATGTGTCTCTCTGGCGGCGGTGGTGAAACCAGACTTCGACATGCCAAGGTTCGACACCAAGGTTGGATGCGAAAAACGCTTTCTGGCCATCGTTTGGTAGTGGCTCATATTGATAATATTCTTCCAGCCGTTTCTCCACATGAGCGGAGAACTTCTTGGGCTCTGGAACATCGTCGCCAAAGGTAGTACGTCGTAAACTTTGCTGCTGATTCATTATCATCTGCCTCGTGAAGTTGCCGCCAACTCCCAATGAAGATGACGACTGTTGTCTCTGTAAAGTAGAGAGTGATGTTGAAGAGGGGATGGGTCTCACAGGGCGCGACGAAAGGCTCTGCGGCGGAGATCCAGGTTGCGACGGCGGGTGTATGGGGGATAGAAGCGGAGGAGCCGAGAGAGCGCTCCTTACGACAGGCCCTGGCGCATGTCTACCGTAGGTAGGATCTCTAAAAGCCCCCCGCACCTGACCTGTATGTCCTGTGTTCTCTGTGGCAGCGAACGTAGTGCCAGAGACACCGGATGCAAATGAAGCAGAGTCGGCAGTAGTGCTCTGGGTAGGGTAAGACCGCGCCGGAACGAAAATAGGAACTGAAGGCGACCGCTGTTTTTGCGACATGAGGTTGTTCGAGCGGATGAAAGCGACAAAAGACGTAGCGTGGTCCTCTGGCAGAAGGTCCCATATACTGACTGGCATTGAGACCAGGAGCAGTGTCGAGTGACTCTTGAAGACACCCTGGACTTTGACGTACTTGGCCATGGCAGGGAACGCGCCCAGCCATTGTTCCCAAGCATTGATGTCCAATCTTTGATCGTCCTCCAGGGCCAGGGAAATCATGACGTGAGGGGTATCCTCGTTAGGCTCAGTGAACATGTGGTCGTTGCGGGCGACTGATGATTGGTCTGCACCTCGGCCTGTCTCGTGAGGAATAGCTGGCATAGGCAACAGCTCGGGTGATGGTGGGTGGTCAACGCCTAGACATATCCGGGATAACTCAATACTGGGAGCCTTGTGGTTGGCCGTCATCATAAAGTGAACCGGCGTTGATCGAGCTTCGAAGTATTTGCCATTGATGGTGATCGGGCGAGGATGTTTGAGACGAGCTAGCACTTCGGCGTGAAGCATGGCGGCGGAAAAGGCTCTTACACGCCACTCTTGAAGGACTTCGATGAGGGCATTAGTGAAAGAGTACCGCCCTGGGTCCGGTGCTATGGCATCCCAACTGGATGCAGATATCGTCTCAGTGATGCTGTTTCCGGTTGGAAATGTGGCGCTTGCGGCTCCCGCGCAGCAGTCCAGCAAAATGAGCACGTCGGACGCGGATCTCTCCAGAAGAGTCTGAATGGCCGACCATCTAGACAATGTTAGGCTTACTACTACACTGAAGTTTCATTGGGGATCAACTCACTGCAACCAAGGAGAAGACGCCTCTCGTGTTCTGATGGCCATGTCAGAATATCGCCAAATCGGCCATGAAACGAAAGGGTGATACTTACGCACACCAGGTGCTTTGCCTAGACTCGTCGATTCTAGCGTGGCCGCCATAGTAAACCAAAAACAACGTGTCTGTTGATTCATGGTCCTTGATCAGTTGGCCAATCTTCAGCATCAACTCCAAATGTGAGTTTTCGGATGGAATTCCGAAGATATCTGTGTTGAAGCCATAGTCTTCGCTCAGGCATTTCTCTAGATCTTCTAGTTCCGGAATGACAAAAAGATCGTCTGAATTCCAGTGTAATAACAGCGCCTGAACCTTGCTGTAGCGTTGGGAAGATCGTCCACGGTTTGGGAATGCTCGCGCTGCAGACTGGATGGGCAGTTAGAGTGCGCCAGTGGTCATCGATAGAGGGGGCCCTACGTCTTCGAGGCGGCTGGCAAATTGGCCGATGTGTTTTACATGGAAGCTCGTACGGCTGACATCGTGAGTCGCGGATCTTGCGTGGAAGTCTCCTCCACTGGGGCCAGGCTGTAAAGGCGTGTCAGTACTTGATCGCATCACATGGAATCCATAGGATAAGGCAAATAGGCCTTGTCAAACGCACCATGCCATCAGGGCCCCGCGCGCCCGAGGCATCCGCCGGCCTCCGAGAGCGAATGGTGAAGTATGGTTGGTGATCAGCCATGGCAGCGAGTGTAGTCGATTGATTTCGAAGTTGATCGCCAGGGTCGCCAAGGCGAGTCTGCGCATGCACAGACAATCGCTATCGTTATCGCGTTTGGTGATGTGCGCCGGGGTGCAATGTCGTCGAGTAACTGGTCTCTAACAGTCGAGCATAGTTGATCGGGGCATTTGGGATGTTCGGGACATGGTTTCTTCGGTTCACGGTGGCAGCTGGATAGTTGGTAAATGACGGAATACCAGAGTCTTTGGTGGCATCATGTCGAAGTGCGAAACTGGGAATGGGATGGTAGTTGGATGAGCGACTTGAGAGGCCGGGCAGAATGCGCGACCGAAACGGCAGGCGTAGCGAATCGACCGTCGGTCCCCAAAGTGGTTTAGCTGCAGCCCTCTGGCGGTGACCAAAAGGGAAGGGGGGGCATTCAGCGGGGGTACCTGGGCACGCCAATCAGAACAAGCATCAGTTAGGTACCTAGGTGGGTTAGTACCTTAGGCAATCGGGCGCACCAGTGACTGACCGCAGCGAGTTCACGTGTGCCTGCAACTTTTGTCTCCCCACTGTGATCGAATGGCAGGTACCTTCCATCACGGCCTGTCCCGTCAACTGTGCAGGAGCCTTGACCAACCAAACCTTGAGCCGCCCCGACGTCACTGGTCGCTGGGGAGATCTGTCCACCGCAACCCCGAATCCAATACCGAAGCTCCAAGGTCAGCTCTGGTTGGACGAAGCACATCAAAGTGCAAGACTGAAATCCTACCGTCGGCCGCAATCATTCTTGAGGCCGTCTATCATACAGCCCCTTGTGTGCCACAACCGCATCCACTGAGCTCCGACGCGCTAAATTGCAGGATTCCTAGGATTCCCATGATCCCACAACAAAGCTCGTACGGCCCTTTGCTTGTTTGAGTTTGAGATACCGTCGGCGAGTTAAAGAGGTCAAGCGGCACGCGACAACTCGCCACGGTCAGACTCACAAGATTCGGTGCCTATCCAGTCACCGAGCACAGGGCACAGAGCACTGAGTACGGTGTTTTCATCTCCCAAGAGACAGCTCCCCAGAAGCAGCTAGCCATGCGTGAGCGCATCACCTTCGTCCATGAAGACCCCAGCTTCGACCCCGACGACTTGGACCAGCAGGACGTCGGGTTGCTGGGGCCTCAAATCCAGACGGTTCGACAAAACCGCCTCACTGCCAACTTGGAAGAGCTGCCCCAGGAGCTGGCCGACCTGCTCAAAGTGTTCGATGCTCTGCACGTCAGGTGGGCTAGCCCCCTGCAGTACGCGACGCTGGATCCTTTCAGCGCCCGACTATCACCTGGCCTCCATCTATCCTACTCTCCTTCGCCATCACATGTAAACGACCCGTAAGTCTCCTCTCTCTTCTCATTTTTCCAAAGTTAGCTCCAAGCCCACGATGGTGTAGACCACTAACACACAAACTAGAAAGCAGTTATGTACTTGGATGCAGAGATTCGGCCCTTTGGCGTGTATGACAGCAGAGTCTTTCACAGAATCTAGCACAGATAACCCAGCGCTTACCCCATCATTCTATTTCTATCAAGGATTAGAGGATCTGCAGTCGTTCATCGCGTCGAGCTCCCTTGACTTTTGCCCCGAACTCGACTCCATCTGTCAAGCTCGAATCCGCAGTCTCTATACCGCCACGGCGCTGGATTTGTCGTTTGATGCCGTGTCAAAAACCCTCCAGGTCAATGCGTTATGGCCTCTTCGACCCCAAACTGTCACAGCCCCTGCCTCTGACTCACGGAGGATGGAGGTTGGCGTCTTCGTCAAGAACACGCCACCCACTATCAAGCCGCATGAGCTCGGGCTCGCGGGCGTCGTGACAGTGCTCAGTGACAAGAAGAAGCCATCACCTACCATCTTCGCATTCCCTTCCCGTCACCGGCAATTGGATGCCGACTTCACTTCCAAGTTTCTGGCCCCAACAGGTTTTCACCCCACCCTTCAACTAGGCTTCAGCTCCAACCAACCCCCGGACAATAATGCCGAGTGTTCCCCGTTTGTGTACTTGACTCTCCCCAAAGCCATTTTCGCAGACCGCTACCAATTGGCGGATGAGTTGTTCCTCGTCTCTAAGAATCTCACCGCATCCCGTTACACGAGTCTACCTGTAGACTTGGAGGCTCCCGCTTACACAACCGGCTCATGGGGCTCCAGAGTCCTCTTGGAATTGGCTGCTCCTCCTCCCAATCAAGACCAGCCTTGGACGGCTGAGGTTCCTCTTCACCTCCGATACCTGGAACCCTCATCAACAGGAAAGGTAGAAGTTGAAATACCTTATCCTGCTGTCTTCTGGGCTTGCTCGTCAGAAATTGAAGATCTGAGCAACCCATTTGATCGCGTCCATTTGGGTTTCGATGGGCTATTCGATAAGAAGACCACGTTTTGGCATGTGACCCCTCAAGCAACGAGCGGAAAGCGACTCATGAGCCCAGTCACCGTTCCTGTACTAAATGACCAAGGGGCAGACTGGATTGGAATCGGTACAACTGCTGTAGTGGCCTTGGGCTTTGCCTGGGTATTGTGGAAGCTTGTGGGCGTCACGGTGTTGGGGAGCCAGCAACTTTCGAAGACGAGCAAGTCTGCCGACAAGAAGGAGTGAGCGTGATTGTGGCTAGGACTAGGAAGTGTTCTTCATTTAGGACTAGGGGATGGTGTAGATCTTTAGAACGATAGTGTCTGGGAATGCTAGCGAAGCCCAAAATTGTGATAATTTAGGTTTTATAATTTAATTAGATGTCAAGAAATCAATCAATTTCCAAGCTCATTGATAGGCACATCCCAGCATATAAGTCTTCATGCTATTTTTCCGTCTCTTACACCTTGACTCACTTACCTTCTCAAGGTGGTGCCTCTGTCATTAGTTCGTCCACGTGACGTCACCCGACCTAACCGTAACCACACATCTCTACCGAAGTGCGGGTCCCAGACTGCCTTGTCTCATCACTGAGTAACATTGACTCAACCACGTCAAATCGCTCCGCCAGTGTGAAACATGCCGGCAAAAGAGAGCTTTCACCACTAAATATTCTGGTATTGGGGTTGTGGGGACGTACAATGGCCCCGACACCACCCTTAGGAGACTCTCCCGGCTCTCCCACCGACGCCGGTCACCAGCAGTATCAACAGTCTCCCCAGGACAAGATTAGACGGAATGTAGCCTGCATTAGCTGTCGCGATTCCAAAGTGAGCTCTAGAGTCCATGTTTTCCTAGTTTCATCGAGCGTGTTTGAAGCTAATGAAGCTCAGGTTCGCTGTAGAGCAAACTCGGTGACGGGACAGCCCTGTCAGCGGTGTGCCAAGTTGCAGCTCTCATGTGTCTATGACAGGACTCACAAGCGAATCACCAAGAGAAGGTATGATCAATTAGCTACCTAGGCCTTGTCATATATTCGAGTCACGCAGAGGGGTCGTTCCAGTCCGCACGGAAGAACCCCGTGTCTTACCCTAGACCCAAGCTGACCCGCCGATCAGCAAGCTGGAGTTATTGGAACAGGAACTCAAGTCCATTAAGGAGGTTGTGAATCCTCGGAACAGTGGAGAGTCTTCTTGGAGCCCGCCAACACCGCACGTGAACGGCAACATCTTTCCGGAGCAAGTCAGCCGTATTGGTTCAACCACTACGACCCTACCGGCGGTGACTCCAGGAGACATTTCACTGGCACAACCGCAGTCGCAACCAAGTCCGGTCAAGTATCAACGTGTGGGATCAACCTCTTCTAGAGTCTTGAATGGTAAGATCATACCGGGTGAAGATATTGACTGGTATTTCGAAAAGTGAGATACACTACCACTGTTGGTTCTAATGATGCTGATGATTTCCAGATATCTTCAATGTTTTCATCCGTATCTCCCAGTCTTGAGGAAGAAAAACCCGGATGAATGTTACCAGGCTTGTCAGACCCTATTTTGGCTTGTTATATATGTATCCTGCCGTCGATATTCTAGAGATGAGCATGTCTTCACCAGCCTCGTCGATCAACTGGAACGCGATGTTGGGTCTCTCATTTCAGCCCAAGTAATGGACCTGGAGGCCATCCATGCCATTCTACTCATGTGTGCCTGGCCCTTACCTACGATCAGATTCGTGGCTGACCCATCCGTCACATCAATATCGGCTGCCTTGACCGGTTGCCTGCTTCTTGGTCTCCATACTGGGCGTGGATCTCACCCGAGGTTCTGTATTGGCGGGCGCCAGAACATAAGTTGTACTGACCATGAAGCCTCAATAACATGGATCTTTTGCTGTATTCTTTCACAGAGGTGCTTGTCCCCTCCACCATCTCTTACAAATGTGAGGCTAATTGCGCCACTAGGATATCAACCAATGGCGGATGCCCACCCCCATTCTTACAACACAATGATGCTCAGTGCAAGAAGGTCTTGAAGGATACCTTAGCACCGGAGTTGATGGCTCTCTTTGACTTTCAGAAGTTTTTGAACCGTCTTCATATGGCAATGGCCGCCCAAGTAGCAGCTCATGGAGGCGTTACAGAGGGAGCAGTCAAGACTTGGGAAGATGATTTCGAGACTCTCACACCCCTCGTCACCAGCGTTGATACTGGTACGAACCCCAATGAATCATTGATCTATATGTTGACAAAATCGAGACTCACGAGAAAACAGACTGCGCTCGTTTCATGCTGCTCTTGGCTAGACTCGAAGTCCAGGCCTACTACTTCGCCTCCCCACCAGACGTCTCTCGCCCCAACTTCCACTTCAACGCTCTCCGCGCCTACAACACCTCACACGCGCTCCTCACGACTGCTCTCGCTCTCGAGTCCAACTCCAAGTTTCTCTCACATGGGCCTCATTGGGTCTACCGGACCGTCATAGACGCCAGTTCTGTCCTCATCTCCACGCTCAACTCGACCGCGGCTCCGCGTACCATCACTCCGGCGGACGCCGATGCCATCGCCCTCCAGATCCGCACCGCCGCCCACAGTTGTAGCGTTCGCGAGAACGATCTACCCTCTCGTGGTGCTGCAATCATAGAGGCTTTCTGGTCTATACGCAACGTCGTCCCCAAGTCGCTTGAGCCGGCCGGGGCTTGGCCCGAACGCCTCGGCGCCGCTGTGACGTACTGGTGCCTGACACGCTTCCGAGATGCCTTACAAGAGGCTAAGAAGAGCACCGAAGGGGTCAACAAGGGGCTCGAAGCTTTTCGTAAGTGACACCTGCTCTCAAACTGTTATCTTGCTTACTCAAATCGACTGTTTAGATGGCCCATCTGCTCCTTCTGACGCGCGCTCGGAACCAGCCATGAATACAGGCCAGGACCCATTTCAAGACGTCGACTGGACCATGTTCATGGATGAATTTGGCTGGGGTGGGGATGGAGCAGTGTTCCTTGGGCCTCCGTAGTGCTCAATAAATCTTGAAAGCGATAATGCGTAATGCATGGATCGGGGGTTGGTTGACACATAGATTTCACGATTCATGAGGGGGCCTTTTTTTTTTTTTTTTTTTTCTTCCAACTTTTGTGGTAACAATGTGATTTTGTTGGCTTTATCTAAATACAAGCATGCTCTAAAGAAGAGTTTATTTCAGACCCAAACACCATCCTTCATTATATCGTCAATCTTTTTGCAAAATCGCCCATGCAAAACGTTCAATCGCTCATGTTATAAAAAGGCAAATTAATCATAAATGTCCTGATCCATATCCTCCAGCATATCCTCTGCATCATCTTCGTCCACCATCTCCTCATCACCAAGCTCGCTGTCGGGGTGGTTTGACAAGACCACAATCTTCCGATCGATGAGCTCGACGCGAGCATACTCGCCATCGCGGATGTTGTTGCGCAGGATGAGGATGGCGAGGCGGTTGAGCACCTCCTTCTCGATGAGGCGGGACAAGGGACGAGCTCCATAAGCGGGCGAATAACCCGCGTTGCCGAGGTAGTCTTTACCTTCCTCTGACACATCGATGATGACTTTGCGGCCGTTGTCTTCGAGACGTTTCTGGATCTCGCCGAGGCGTATGTCCACAATCTTCCTGATCTCTCGCCTTGTGAGACGGTTGAAGATGACAACCGAGCTGATGCGGTTGAGGAACTCGGGGAGGAAATAGTTGCGCAGAGCACCCATGACAAGGTCCCTGGTGGCGGGGTCGACTCTGCCCTCCTTCACACCGGGTCGTATAAGATATTCAGCACCCAAGTTAGAGGTCATGACTACAATACAGTTCTTGGCGTCAACAACTCTGCCTTGGCCGTCGGTGATTCGGCCGTCGTCCATGAGCTGAAGCAGAACAGTCAGAACCTCCTTTGCTGCTTTCTCAACCTCATCGAAAAGCAGGATTGAGAATGGCTTGCGTCGAAGGGCCTCGGTCAGTTGGCCGCCAGCATCGTGGCCCACGTAACCGGGAGGCGCACCAATCATTCGGCTGAGCGCATGTCGCTCCTGATATTCGGACATATCGAAACGAATCATCGCCTTGGCATCGTCGAACAAGAACTCGGCCAAAGCCTTAGTAAGGAGAGTCTTTCCGGTACCTGAGGGGCCACAGAACAAGAAGCTGGGTGGTTGATTGGGGTTGGCGAGTCCAGAGCGCTGAAGTCGAATGGCGTTTGCGACAGAGTGGACAGCTTCCTTTTGGCCCACAACGACCTTGCCGAGAACTTTTTCCATGTGAATGAGTTTCTCCTTCTCCGAGGTTCGAAGTCGAGTGACAGGGATGCCGGTCCAACGGGCGACGATCTCGTTGATGTGGTCTGCAGTGACGATGTCTGTAACCATTGCACCGCCACTATCGGCGCCAGTTGCGTTGAGGGCAGCATCGGCGGCAACCTTGCGGACTTCGAGCTCCTTGATGACAGCCTCCTGCTCCGGGATGGCACCATACTTGAGATCAGCAGCCTTGGCGTGATCAGAGTTGTTCATGGCATCCTCCAGGCGCTTTTCCAGGTCGTCGAGCTTCAGCTTGGCTTGATGAATCTCCTCGCTGCGCTTGATTTCAGCCTGGTACTTCTCGCGCAGAGGCTGCAGCTCCTCTTCGACATTCTTGGCATCCTTGCGGGCCTGTGCCAACCGAGTTCGGGAAGCCTCGTCATGTTCCTTCTCGAGAGCAGCGATCTCAATCATCAACTGTCTCAGCTTGCGCTCAAGGGAGTCGATGATCTCCGGCTGAGACTCGCGGGCAACGCGCACGGCAGCACTAGCCTCATCGACAAGGTCAATAGCCGAGTCGGGCAAACGCCTAGAGGTGAGATATCGTGCGGCTAGGTTGGCAGAAGCTACCAGAGCGCTGTCAAGGATGGTAACGCGGTGGTGACGGTCGTATCGCTCCTTCAGACCTCGCAGGATAGAGATGGTCTCAGAGATCGTTGGCTCTTTGACAAGAACTTGTTGGAAGCGACGCTCGAAAGCAGCGTCCTTCTCGACGTACTTGCGGTACTCGGTGAGAGTGGTGGCACCAATACAGTGCAGTTGGCCGCGAGCGAGCATAGGCTTCAGCAAGTTGGCGGCGTCCATACCGCCTTCGCCAGACGAGCCAGCGCCCATGAGAAGATGAATTTCGTCGACGAACAGGACAATCGTGTCCTTGGACTCTGTAATCTCCTTCAAAACACCCTTCATCCTCTCTTCAAACTCTCCGCGATACTTGCTGCCAGCAACAAGGGCGCCGACATCGAGCGAGAGCAGTTTGCAGTTTTTCAGGTTGTCGGGCACGTCTCGGTTGACGATTCGTTGAGCCAGGCCCTCGATGACTGTGGTCTTACCAACACCGGGCTCGCCGATGAGAACGGGGTTGTTCTTAGTTCGTCGGGACAGGATTCGTACGACTCGACGAATCTCCTCTTCTCGGCCGATGACGGGGTCCATCTTCTTGTCCCTGGCCATCTCAGTCATGTCAATGGTGAACTTGGCTAGGTTCTCATTCTCCTCCTCGGTGTCGGCGGTCTTGCTGTCGACTCGCTTGGTTCCTCGAATGGCCTGAACGGCTTCCTGGACGAGCTTTGGCTTGGGAATGTTGGCTTCCTTGAGCGAAGTCTGTATGGTGACGTCCTCGGCCAGCGAGGTGATGAGATGATCCACACCAATGTATGTATCCTTCTGAACCTTTTGTAATTCCATGGCCTTTCTCAAGACACTATGGAACTGAGGCGCCAGTGACACGGTTTCGGGTGGAGGGTCTTGGCTGGGGAGTCGGACAAGGGTTTTTTTGAGAGCTCGATCGAAGATTTGGGGGTCACCGCGAGCCCGTTCGATGACTTGTCGGAAGAGCGTGCTGGTTGTGCCGATAGGAGCATTCTGCTGATCCTTGGACTGATCTGGCGGGGGGTCCAGAAGAGAGACAGCGAGGTGAACCGGTACGAGCTGGGAATGGCCATACTGTTCAGCTAGGGCCATGGCGTCCTCAACGGCCTTCTGGGCTCGGTCCGTGAAGTCCATGCGGGAATTCATGATGACGAAAGTGTATGCGGAAAATCGACTATGTGACAATGAGGGATGTTATGTATGGTGAGTTGATCGGTAGTCGGGCGTAGATAGTGCGTAACCTAAGAAGTTGGACAACTTCTACCTGGTTTCTTAACCTCGAAAGGTTGGATATCTTCGGTTGTTGTGTGTGAGTGTGTATGAAGAGAGAATGGGAACCCGAGTGGCTTGGGGACGGTAATTTATCGACAATGCAAGTGGATCTTGCGATGAAAATCAGAGAACCTTGGTGGATCGGAGGACCTGGTATGAAGCAGCCAGGTGCATGAAGCAGGCTCGCGGCAGTTGGAGAAGCATCCAGGAACCTCCTAGAAGCCTCGGGATCCTTCGTGATGTCACTCTTACCTCAGCCAGCCCGAACCAGGATCCATGATGTTGGAAGTGGGGAGCAAGCTGTTTGATTGGATGCCAGACATCCCATTGTCACATGACCCTGCAAGCCACCGGCTTTGCAACGGGTGTCAAATGGACTTGCCCGACAAGAAATGCTAGAGTCACATGACCGCGCGCGTGCTCAGCTCCGTTGATCGATTGGTGATTGCCATTCCAGAGCAAGATTTTGCGACTTTGAAGAGCCTCAGCTTTTAGGAGCCCGTCAGATCAACCTACAACTGGCGACCATGAATGCGACACCAGCGTCCCGCCTGGGCCAATTTCCCGGCTTAATGCGGATATGCGTGCGACACGCTCATACCGGCTCTAAGGGCAAGGCCAAGGGCTTCCCTGTGCCCAAGGGTCATGGTGAGAACATCTGGGTCTTTACTCACCGAAGATCGGACCAGATCATCTACAGCTTCGAGCCCCAGCTTAGCGTACGTTCAATTGCGCCCCAAAGACCCGCTTCCAGCATCTTGGCCCGGAGTTCTGGCTGACTGTCTACCACAGGGCTTCCACGGCCTCAAGCAACTCCCCTTTAATGGCAAGAAGACAAAGCCCGCCAAGCTCCGCAAGGACTACTGGTCACCCATTGCCCAGATATCTCTCCCCACCGGCCAGGGCTCTATCGGCCGCTCCGTTTTCCAAAAGCTGCGTGAGCTGAAGCACCTGCACGAGGTGGCGTGGGACGACGAATTCCGGTACAAACCACTCGAGGAGTACACTCCCGCCGACAAGAAGAGGATCGCCGAGGAAGAGAAGAAGGGCAACCCCGGGTACCGCCCCATACGAACCAAGCAGGAGCGCGGTATCGCCCTCAACCGCCAGAAGCCCAACGCCGTCGCCGACATGGCCGCCGTGCTGAGCGGCGTGGGCCGCGGCAACAAGATTGTGACATCCGAGTCCGCCGATGGTATCGAGCAGCAGCTTATGGAGGTGACGGTGAACTGGGCGAACGACCAGGATCGAGAGTACGCTTATGAGTGGTCCGACAACGTCACCCACGGGCTGTTCGAGAAGCCCTCTTACGTTTCGGAAGAACCTGTAGAGGAAAAGGCTGTGGAGGCCAAGACCGCATAAGCTGAGGCTTCAATCGACAGCGAGGCCGGCCAGAGAAGAAGCAAAGCCGATTTCCTAACAATCATCACTTGTATTGTTTACTCCGTCGGGAGAATGTTCATGAATATCACATATTGGAAAAGTCGGAACAGATGAGATCTGACGTGGGAAGAGATGGCATAGAGAAAGATGGTCCAATCTGGTTGTATAAAACACTCAGGGCGTAGAGCCAATACGTTGTTGTATCATAGTTGTATAACAACAAATCCGAAACGATTGAAAACTCCAAGCAAATTCCCCCAATTGCATTTTAATGAAAGGAACGACAGTACAGGCTGCAAAACAAATAACCTCCCGTGTTCATGTTTAAATATCAAGCGCAAACTGCTTGAGGTATTCATAGCGGGCGACGTTGTCGTTGACCGTCTGCCGGATTAGTTTCTGTGCTTCCGGGCCCCACTTGGTCGTCCAATCCTTGTCCTCGGACTCGGTGGTGGATGTCTTCTTTGTTAGCTCAATCAGTTGAATATCCAGCAACGGGAGTAAGACACGCGGGGGTGACACAGCCGAAGGGAATGGGGATAATGGTCAAATACACACCTGGGCGTGGGTGCGAGGCTTGAGAGACGAGCTCTTGATGGCGTCGTTGTGGAAGCCGTTCCACTTCTCAAACGCGTTGCTGGCGTGAGACTTGTCCGACTCGTTCCAGTCGAGCATCTCGGGCTTGAAGTCGATGCCCGTCTTCTCGCAGTAGAGGCGAATCGTCTTCTCCGGGTTGTCGAGGAGATCGTCGGCGTCGACGATGACGAGCTGGTCCTTGCTGACGATGCCGTTTTCAAGCAAAAAGTCAAACAGGGTGACCAGCTCCTCGTAACCAGCCTCATTGGGCATGAAATGGTAGAAGCCGGTGACCTCGTCTAGCGGTGGAACTGTGCACCGGTAGTACGAGGGGATGGCCCGACGAGGGTGACGGATCAAGAAGGTGAACTGGAATTGCTTGAGAACCTCAAGCGGCAGCACCGTGGGGTTGTCCACTTCGTCTTCGCCCAGAGACGGGGCAATCTGGGTCGGCCTGCTGTCCGACTTCATTAGGTAGTAAGCCATGTCTTTGATGAAGATGCGCTTGCCCTAAAGTGCGCCAACGCGTAAGCATTCAGTTCCATCTCAAGGATATCAATTGACATGGTGGGGCGTGACCAATTCGGGTTCCGTCTGGTTAGAGAGGACCGGGCAGCACAGGGCAGGGCAGGGCAGTACAGAGAAGGACAGAGTAACATCAGGAATGGCCATCTCAAGAACTGCACAAAGTAGAGAGCTCAATTGTTGCGAAGCCGCGACTGACGAGACAGACCCCAGCGCAGTGGATCGCAAACGACACCAGGGCGTCAAGGGCCCCTCAATCGAGGGGGGCGGGGGGCGTGAAGGAAGTAAGGGAGATTGAAAAGAGGCGAATGAGAGGGGTTAATAGCGAACCTCTTTTCCTGACTCCATGATGGAGTCCAGAATGTCTTTGTATGTCTTGTCGGCAAAGCCGCTGGACTCGCGGGTGGCGGCATCATCTCTGAAGCGATCGCTCAGAAACTCAGGGCCATAGTAGAAGGCATCGCCAAAGGGTTCATGCACGCTCTCCAAAATGTCACGACGAGTCATGAAGACCTGACAAAAAAGGTGTCAATGGGTGAAATTTTCAGACTCAAACTTGCACCTCGACTACCACGTAGAACTGAGGTGCAAAGCCGAGGGGAATTGGATGATACTAACCCTCTCGAAGGCCGTAGAGCAGGCACGTGGGTGAGTCGCGGCGAAGATGGGGCGGAGCGCCATTTTGGGAGGAAGAACCAACAAGAGAATGGAGAAATAGCAGCTAAGTGTTGTTCTGTTAACATTAAAATGGCTGTACACTATGAATCGGCAACTGAAGAAGAGAGAAAAAGAAACAGAGCTTGGTGAGAGGGGAGCGGCCTTGACCCGTTAAATATGTTGATCGCTTTTCAGCCAGACCGGAGAATTGGTCGCAAAGCTTGGGATGGGATGCGACCGGGTCGTCGCTCCGAATACTAGAGGCACCACCCATTGTTTAGCTTTTCAGCGATGGTCCGTAGCCTGATCCACCAAGGCACTGGGATCTTCCCACGCCGAACCCGGGACGTGTGGCGGGCGTTGATCCTCATTGAGTGCCTCGCATGCGGCATCGACGTCATGGTCAGTTGTCCGGTGCCACTCGAGGCACTTGAACGGGTTGGCATTGCAACCATGGCCATCGTTTTTCAAGGGATATCTGACTTCTGACTTGACCGCGGCGAATTGTTCCGACCGAACCCCACGTTTGAATTCTTGCGCCAGCCAGGCGTACTACTGGGGAACCAGCGGTGCCAGCCAACCGGTCAACCCGTGGACTACTTGCCAGGTAGGTATCTCGGTAGCCAACCAGTGAGTGATTGTACTGCTGGGCAGGTATCTGTAGAGAAGGCAAAGAAGAGGGGCCCCGTCATATTGCAAACTATGGGCCAAGAGAATCTCATCGCGTAAGAACCTCGCTGCCATAGGCGCAGCTCCCCGAGTTGCGGGCGGGCTGGTGGGATCAGTTTCCAGTTGTGGCCAGTGTGGGTGGGTGGTTCTTCGTCGAGGTGGCAATGGTGTCATGGATGGCAATGGGGTCGCCGCCCGTTTGCAAGCAAGTACCTCACGATCGCACTGTGAATATCTGAGTCTGATGGCAATAATATGGCTTTCCCAGTCCCATGATCCAATTCTCGCGGCACGGGTCGGGCCATATTTCGGTACATCCGTTTGCTGCGTCTTCAGACCAAGTAGCAAGGTACTTGGGGATTAGACTCCCCGTCAAGGAATGTGAATGTCAATGTCCACGTCAATGCAAGCACGCAATCGCAAAGACCCACACCAGGGCTACGGCGAACACTGCCATCCTGCCAATGCCTCGACTGCAATTTGCAGTGGCTGTCTGCTGACCATTGATGATGGGGGAACTCCCCGAGCCCTCGCAGAGCCCTGCAACACGGGTATGCAGTCGAGGCCGGCCGGAGTGGAGGCTTGCCTAACATTGCGCGGGAGAGTGGACTGGTATTAGTTATCTGTATCTCTGCCAGCTCCCCAACCATCTCCAGCTCTGGGCCACACGGCTGATCTTTTCCAGCGCGCCCTTGACTCGCCCGTCTGGGTCGTCGTGCTTGTGGCCCTCAAACTCGACGAAGAAAAGGTACTGGAAAGGCTGCACCAGGCTCGGCCGGCTGTTGATGCTCGTCAGGTTGAGGTCGAAGGCTTGGAAGCAAGCCAGCACATCGGCCAGTGCTCCCGGCGACGTGTGAGGCACGGTGAAGGAGACAAGGGATTTGCTTCCCGACTTGGCCAGGGACTTCTTTACGTCATCCCAATTGCTCGGCGGCGAGGGATTGGTGCCAATGATCAGGAACCGCGTGGTGTTGTCTTCACGGTCCTCAATCGACTTGCCCAGGAAGTCTAGACCGCGCATCTCGCCTGCGAGCTGGCTAGAAATTGCCGCCCAAGTCCCCGTGGTATCCTTGCTCACAATCTCTGCAGCTTTGCTGGTCGAGCTGACCTCGAAAATCTCGACCCCTTTGAGGTAGGTGGAGATAAATGCGGTGCACTGACCGAAGGCCTGCGGGTGCGAGTACAGCCGCTGGATATGCTTGAGGCTGCTTAGGGGCTTGGACCGAGGCTTGAGGGGGGAAGGGTCAGTTGCCGTAGGCGTGCAAGTACCGGATCCCTCTGCCGTATCTTCCAAGGTCGGCAAAGGGCTTTTGTGGCCAACTAGGCAGTGGTGAACATCGACGTACGTCTCGCCATCCACAGTGATATCGGGATAGCGGTTGAACCGATCAGCGAGGTTATCCAGAGTGAAGACTACAGAGCCATTTGTAGAGTTTTCAATAGGCACGACGCCTGCCGTGACTTCTCCATCCTGGACCTGGTCAAACACATCTGCCCAAGGCTATCAGCGAGGAGGGGACAAAGTTTGCGGGCGTAGGAAATGCCTACCGTCAATGGTGACCGCAGGTCGAAGCTCCCAAGTAGACTCTGAGAAGGCTTGTCGTACAGCCTGCAGAAGGATTTCAACCCGGGTTAGTGCCATGCAAGTGACGACAAAAAAACGAGCCTGTGAGAAATCGCCTCACCTGGTGGGTGTACGAGGCAACAGGGCCGAGGAAACTGACGACCGGCTTGCGGATGGCAGTCATGATGTCTCGAGTCGACGTGGGGATGGGGTGAGGCCGAGCCAAGAGTAGGAAGGAAGCCCGTATGAGCCTGTGAAATGCGGCAGAAGAAGCCTTCGCGCGGTAACTACAGGTGCATGTGGTGACGATGACCACGTCTCGTGCCACAGAGCTGGATGGGGATGGAGTGGGAGTGGGCTAGTCTGGTTGGACTCTTGACCAGCAGACCGGGGAGATGATCGGGTTGATTTTGATGGTGTATCGATTTTTGTGAGTGTGGGCGCCGGCAGCTCTGAGGCGTAGTGGGATTGGGCCAGAAGTTGCACACCACGAAGTCACGGCGATGGTGCAATCCGTGGGGGAGTCATGATTTTGGGCAGTTTGTGGGTTGCGAGGTTGAGGAGAAATAGCACACTAGCAGCTGGACGGCAGACGATTGCGGGGGGCTAGATAGTGACGGGTAGAGACCGACTGGCCAGTGGTCAGTGACGATGGTGTTGGGTCCCGCACACATTTGGAGCAGCGAGGGGCCGGATAACTGTTGAGTTGGAGGGGTCAACCATTATCGGCCAAGGAAAACCTAGAACGATAATGCAAGAAGAGCAAGCCAACATATAAATATGGTGAGACAGAGAAGCCGAGCTCATGACACCCAAAATATCGTGCATATCTAGTGGTAGTGAGCAAGGCCGCATCACTCGTTCCCAGCTGACCTTGCTCGCTCACTAAGATCCAAGGCAGGGTTAGACAACTCACCCAACACTAAACACGCCTCTCGCCTGTCCTCCAAGGAACAGTGTCGGATGACCGACAAGACACTGTACCTGCAAACAAAAAGGTGAGATGGAAGCATGAAGTTAAGTATGCGTGGAACGCGCACAGAGTTTCCGCTGAGATTGAAAGAATACTCCTACCCAACATTTGTTTGGTCCGCTGTCATGATGGACGAGCACGTCCCTCCCTGTCTGTGTGGCTCAAACATGTTGCAGCGCATGCCAGACTGACGGGACAAGCTAGATCGCAACCACGTGGCTTTGCCGTGGTGGACTCTCATCTTGGTTTGCTTTGTTTGGAAGCAATAGGACCCGTCCTTTGATTTTTCGAACATCCCAGTGACAAAATGCACCAGTGACAAAATGCATGAATAAGGCTTGCTGACGGCTGCAGTTCACCCCGCTGATGTCGTGGCCAACTCTCTGCCGATCTCTATGCGTTCAAGCAGGTTTTTAGCTGCGGCCTTCAGCTTCGTACATAGCAGAGACGGGCAAATGGAGTTCCGCGCCTGGCCATCGAGAAACCCGAAGTCTGTGGGCGCGTGGCCCATAGCCGGATGAAGAGAGACAAAGCGAAACTTGAGTGGCGATTGAGCGGAGCAGATTCTTCTTGTTCCACCAGGCTTCTCCATATCCAGAGGGGCCGACACACCGCCCGCTCTGAGAGGCTCTGGGGTGAGGCTCCAATGAGGCTCTAGAACACTCATTGGAAAAACAAAAACAAAAAATGCCTCTGCATGTCCTCCAACAATATTGGCTGTAGTGGTCAGCTAAGGGATATTGGATTGCTTGGCTCCGCAGCGTCTTGATGTCTCAAGCTAAGGTACCTAGCAAGGCAGCTTTGTTAGCGGGGGTTTAAAGCTCGGGATTTACTGTCTTGCACTGACATCCCGAAAAAGGAAAGAAAAAAAGATGAAACATGAACGGCGCCTCCACGTTCCGATCCCCCTCACGCAGCGCTCAGCAACCTGGAAGTTGATGACGCCCGAGCTGAGATGCCGAGAAGGAAACTCTGACACATATCGAGGGTATTCAATAACCTTTCACGGCTATTGAGTTTCTTAACCTGTTTCATGAGTCTAGAACAAACTTCAACAAAGGAGCCGTACGTTTGTTTGGTTCTATGTAGTGCACGTGCTCAGCAGAGACTCTATGGAGAGGTGGAGTGGATTCGCACCACCATTGAAGCCCCCTCGCCACAAGTCCACAACCACCACATGCAGCCCCACACTCGCTCACCAAGCCGACAAGTCGGGGAACGCACTTGAGGCCTTCTAGTGGCTCAGTGAGCATCGATAGCCCTGTGGCGCGACGGTTAGAGGCAATCCGTCGTATGCGCTCCCCCGTCTGGCCCGCGGCCTGGCCCTCAAGTTGCAGGATCGGGGCGCTGCTCTGGAACGAATAGTCCAGGGCGGTTTCGCGAACTCAGGGCCCTGCGGTGACAAGGCGGCGAGGTTTCTCAAAGCAATCGTGGCCAGTTCTTGCTATTGATCAGCTACGAATGTTGCTATCGACCAGCATCACCAACGAGAGGCCATCATCAGGTGCCGCCCACCTGTCCGGATTCAGTAGCCCATGTTTCGTCAAGGCGCGATCCCCGGCGTCATCCGAGGGGCCCTGGTCGAAACGCGGTCCGTTTCATGCTGGCCCGGCGTCTAGCCTATCACCTGCAGCCGCTCGATTGCAGGGTTTGGAGGGACTCACCGTTTCACCCCTGTGCTACCGAATCAGCGACCCCGACAGAGTTCAGGGCCTCGTCTACAAATCGCCCATCGCGTTGGCGACTTGCGTCCAGGGCCCTGGGTAAACCGGACTGGCCGTCGGACGATGATGGGTGCTTCGTGGCATCAGGGCGGCTCGGGCGAGCAGGCTCGGTAGTCAGGTTTCCTCGCCTCTTGTGATATTTGCCTCGACCTTGATGAAGCTGTCGACGGTGAGTGGGAGACGCGGATATCCTCATGGAACGACTAGGGGAGGTGTTGAAACTGGAACTCAGCCCAGACTCAGGCCATCCGGTCGGTTACTTCGAACATCGGTTCGAAGGCTGTACCAAGAGCCGGAGGAATAAACAAGCAGAGGAGCGGAAGAGGGGGCGCCGGATAGCCTGCTGCAAGGAAAAGACAGTACGTATGCACACCCGGGGACGTGACCATGAATGAGCATGAAAGACTCGCGAATGAGGGACCATCGTCATCGTCAACAGTGGCTCTGTGTATGGCAATGGAGCCGCCCACCCACTGTCTCTCATTTCCCCTCACCCCCTCATCAATAGACCCTTTCAAAATAGCATCCTCAATCATGCCTGCCTTGGCTTGCCTGCCTCCATGGGGCACGCAAGAGCGTGATCGGCAGCTGAACACCAAAACAACAAGCAGACAAGAGATCGATTTGCAGCGCCAGCACGGCTCTTTCGCATTGTAAGCCCTTGGTGGTGGAGGATCCGGGGATCCGCCCTTACTCCGTCTGTACTGTAATCTGACCTGTGGCCCGTCATTTCATGCGAATGGCGCCGCAGCAGGTTTCAACTCCAATCCCTACAGCGCCCATTGGCACCTCTCCGGCGTCCAGCAGCGAAGATTACAGGGGGGTTCCTTCTGCGGCTGCCCAATCGTGGTGGATGCACAGGCCAAGCCCGCCAACCTGAACCAGCCTAACGAGGCCCAGCATCACCGTGACCATCTCACCGTCATGTACCCTGGGCCAGCCGGTACCCTCAACTGGCGATGCGCTACCGCATCATCAGCACTGCCAGCCCCAGTAGCGTAGGTACCGACGGGTAGGCGTTCCAGGGAGGTACCAGGTGGTGAACACCCACCGTCCCCCCCTCCCCTGTGCTTCGTACCTCCCTGTACCTCCCGGCCCCCTGTTCCTGGCCGCCTGCCAAAGCATCCCATGAGCCATCCCCAATCCCCATCCACAGCGTGGTAACTGTAACGTTCTAATACTCCCGCTCCTATTGTCTCGCCCTCTTCCATTTCCGTCCCGACCTTTCTCTTCTGCATCGCGATCCTTTCAACTTGTTCCTCGCCCTCCCGGCGTCCCGCGTTGATCGCAACCTCTAATATTCCAGCGCATTTCGTTCTGTCTCGGCTTCGGCTGCTGCGACTACGACCTGCACTGCTTGCAGCTTCAATAATCTCCGTGGCTGAGCCTGGAAATTCCCCATTTCTGCTCGTGTCTCGGGCACCGTTTCATTCGACACCGACCACGACACCGACCACGGCCACCACAGCTCTGGGATACCGCGTTCTCCCACTCCCATCCCCGAATTGACCGGCTATTGAGAACCCGGCCGTGACTCCAGGATGGCCATGCTCGCGTCGAAATCGCCATTTCCCACCGGCCTCAGCTCGTCCAATCTCGCCCCCACCTCACAGTCCGCCATGATACCCCCGCGAAGAGCCCCCACGATGCCCTCAACGAGCCAAATCTACGCCAGCCCGACTGAGTCGGACTTCTCAGACGTCGATGGACCTGACTCTGTTAAGAACTGGGACGAGGAAAAGGTCTGCGAGTACCTCCGCAGCGTCAAGTGTGGCGAGTACGAGAAGCTGTTCCGGAAGAACCACATCAATGGCGAGAACCTCCTCGAGATGGACAAGGAAGTCTTAAAGGAAATGGGTATCGACAAGGTCGGCGACCGCGTCCGCCTGTTCCTCGGCATCAAGAAGCTCAGGACCAAGGCATATGCGAACCAGAAGAAGCGGAACAGGGTAGGCACAATTTCTAGAAACGCTGATGTCGCAGGATGCATCACTGACAAGAAGTTGGTTAGGATTCCTTCGGCGGCCTTGATATCCATGTCATTGGTCCTCCTGGTGGCTCGCCACGCCCACCCAACACTGCCCGATCCATGCCTACCCCGGCGGCGAATAAGAGATACTCAAGACAAATGGACCTGTCTGGGTACGATGTGATGAATGCCTCCTCTCGACCCAACTCTCCTCTGCCTGGCAGCGATGCTCGAGGCGCGAGGCAGCAAAGGTATCCCCAAGGTGCCGGCTATCATAGCAGTGTGACACCCAGCTCGGCGAGACATGCGGGCTCGTCGCCAGATATGCCGGCAAACCGTCTGGTAACGACCCATACCAGGAATAATTCCAGTATGGATGGTTCGCTGATGGCTGCCTTACCACAGGGACAAGATGTTATTCGCGTTATTTCGACTGGCGGCGTGACTAAAGTGGTCAAGATCGTCGACTGTAATACCTGCGAAGAGGTCATGCGTGTAACGCTCCGAAAATTCGCCCTTCGTGAGGATCATGAGCGAAACTACTGCTTCTGGGTTCTCGCCGGCATCGATCCTGATCCCAATCAATGCCGAAGATTAGGTGATACCGAACTCTGGCGCATCATCAAAGATCAACGGCGCCCCGAACGCAATCGGTTGATCCTACGGAGGGTTCCCGCTGGTGAACCAGGCGACACGGAGCTTCAGCGGGCGGCCGCCATCGCCATGGAAGAGGAGCAGCAGAAACATGCACGAGCGCTGGAGACGGTCGACAAGCGGAGTCAGCTCAAGGTTCAGAAGATGTTGGGCGAGAAGTGGAACGACCAGCTCCAGTCCCCTCTTTCCCCGTTGTCGTATCAAGACCGTGAACGAAACGTGCAGACTGCTGCTAAGGACCTGGAGCGACCGGCCCCGGCTGATCAGTTAACGCCTGAACCGGGCAAGGTTCGACTCCGCCAGTTTGGTGGTCTCCGACCTCCCAGCGAGTTCATTGTGTCGGACCTCACGTCGTACTTTCCAGATCACACCAGGGAGGACATAGACCGTACTGCCCGGCTTTCTATGAGAAGGTCGACGCGTTTGAGCAAGGTCAATAGCCGGCTCAGCGTCGCTAGCAACCTCAGCTTTGCCTCCAGCATCCAGGACGCGCCACCGATCCCGACTATTGCTGATTCATGGCTCAACGCCAACTCTCAGGTGGCCAAGATTCGCGCCCGCGATTCGCACATCCGGCCCCCGCATGGCTACAACCGTGACTCGGTGACCTCGTCGATGCTAGACACACTGCAGGAAGAGTCTCCTATTGAACCAAACCGCAAGTCCTACGTCTCATTCACAGAGAGCAACTCCGACTCGACTGCGCTGAGCGTCACGGATCCAGAAGGCAACACTACGACCACGAGCTACTATGACGGCGACACGGTCTCGACAGGCTCCGGGTCCTTCCAGGAGGTCCAACAAGCTCTGACGGACGACGGCGACGATGCAGATGAGGAGCTACAAAGCTTCCTGAATGGCGAGTCTTGGGATGACAACAAGTGGATGAAGGGTGCTCTCATCGGACAGGGCTCATTCGGATCCGTATATCTGGCGCTGCACGCCGTCACAGGCGAGCTCCTGGCCGTCAAACAAGTTGAAACGCCTGCCCCCGGCGCCAACAGCCAGAGCGACTCTCGCAAGAAGAGCATGATTGAGGCCCTCAAGCGAGAGATCAGCCTTCTTCGCGACCTCCGACATCCCAACATTGTGCAATACCTCGGATGTAGTTCGTCCGCAGACTACCTCAACATTTTCCTCGAGTACGTTCCTGGTGGCTCAGTACAGACAATGCTCAACTCGTACGGAGCCCTACCAGAGCCACTTGTTCGAAGCTTCGTGAGACAGATCCTGACAGGCCTTTCTTACTTGCACAACCAAGGCATCATCCACCGAGATATTAAGGGCGCCAACATCCTGGTGGATAACAAGGGCACCATCAAGATTTCAGATTTCGGTATCTCGAAGAAGCTTGAGGCGTCGAACATTTTGAGCGGGGCTAATAACAACAAACACCGACCCTCGCTTCAGGGCTCCGTCTTTTGGATGGCGCCCGAGGTGGTCAAGCAGACGTCGTACACTCTCAAGGCAGACATCTGGTCCCTTGGCTGTCTTGTAGTGGAGATGATGACGGGTAGCCATCCGTTCCCCGACTGCAGTCAACTGCAGGCCATCTTCAAGATTGGAGGTGGCAAGGTTGCACCGACGATTCCTGAGCACGCCAGCGAGGACGCTAAGCTGTTCCTGGCCCAGACTTTTGAGATTGACCACAACCTGCGGCCCAGTGCAGACGAGCTGATACTCAGCCCCTTCTTGATACCTATTACTTAGCGCGACCTGGTGGGAGGGGCAGAGGAAGAGAGAGCAAGATTAGTGAGGCTGGAGAGAGCCATCAAAGTAATTAATGAGAGGGAAGAGAGGGAAGAGAGGCGGAGGTGGAGGTGGTTGGGAGGGAGGGTGTAATATTATGAGAAGGGGGAAAACTCACGCCTGATGAACTGACTTTGGGGGGGATAATCACGCTCACTTTAGAGGACTGCATCCATGGCTGATGAAGGGCCACGGCATTTAACTTAGATACCAGAAAGGAAGCACTCTGGAGGATGGTAACGAAGGGGATACAAAGGAGTTTGGAGGCATTTACCACCTGCTAGAGACGAATGAATACAAGGAAACAGTGTAACAAACAAGCTACATGTACTTCATAGTATTGGACATGAATGATGCTGTCCAGGACTGTATTTTGGAACTTTGTTTTGGACGTAATCAGGCCTTTGTTCATATGCGGTGGACCGATGGGAGGCTGAGTAGGGTTAAGTTGGTGGCTGGTTCACTGCTGCCTGCGGTACAACCCATAATTATAGCCCTCGGGTGTGTCATCGTCAGGCCTCCCATCAGCGCTTCACTTACAATTTGGGGTCCGCAGCGAGTGTTTAATTAGCAACTGGGAAGCCTGGCCAAAGACGAGTTCCGGTCTTGCTATTAACACCTCAGAGAGGCTACCTATTCAAGCGATAACTACCTATCGTGCACCCTCAGGCACGCACGGCTTTTCAACTACCTGCATAGGCGCACCAAGTTACTGTTGGCTCTTACACCAACCCACCAATAATCTCCCCAACCATCTTTTGGTTTTGAACAACACCCATCATGGGCTCACAGGAGGACAGCCAACAGTCGCAGGACAGCACCATGACGCTGATGCAGGACAACCGACACGAGGTTCTGTACTTTGCCTACGGGTCCAACCTATCGACTGAGCAGATGCGCCAGCGCTGCCCCTACTCGACGCCTGTTGGGCTGGCGTACCTGGAGGGCTGGAAGTGGTTCATCAACGGACGGGGATATGCCAACGTGGCACAGGTTGCATCGGACGACGGCGAGGGCAAGGGCAAGGGCAAAGCCAGCAACGCAGAAGGCGTCTACGGGCTGCTGTACCTGCTGCCACCGCAGGACGAGGAGCTGCTGGACGGCTACGAAGGCGTGCCGTACGACTACCAGAAGTATCAGGTGGACGTCAAGTGGGCGCGTGGCGACGGCCAGGACGACGGCCAGGACGGGTCGCTGCGAGCCCTCATCTACGTTGACGGCGAGGAGACGAGCGAGGACGCGCCAAGAGACGAGTACGTCGGTCGCATGGAGCGTGCCATCGAGGACGCCGTCGACAACTGGGGTTTGGATAAGTGCTATGCGGATCGCGTCATGAGGCGGTTCTGGAAGGGCAAGGATGGTCGATGGGAGGATAGGCAGTAGGTCAGGACAGGTGGTGAGATATTTGACGCAGTGGAACAAGAGCAGCTTTGGATAAAGTCGAGAACTGAAGACGCGGTGACAATAACGGCCTTGGATACATATGAGAACGGAAGACATGGCAATTAGAGCGATCTCTGGATTCTTTTCATAGAGACTTTTGATAGGTAGCCACTTGGCTAGACAAGGTTGTAGAAGTCGTTTGTTCTGGGATAGTAGTGAATACTGGGATGAGACCATGCTTGAGGTTGATGGGCCTGGCGGTTCTCTTATCCTTATCGCATTTACGCCTTTGCAATTTTGTAGCTTTTTCATTCATTCTTTTTTTTTAAAAAAAAATCTCGATTTAACAGTGTCATGCATATTGTCTAGCGGTTACTGCCCATCTTATTAAGTGGGTTGTAGAAGACATAACAAGCAAAGAGCGTTTCTACATTTCTCTACCCCTGCCGTCTTCGGATTTCAGTCCTGTCTTTGCTTGACCCATTTCCGCATGTCCCTGTCTCTCATCCCGCCCGCCACTCTCATCGCCTCATCCGTCCCTGGTGAAACCATCCGGGCAACCGTCTGCCACGCATTGCATCGCCTCGATGTTCTAGACGGCGGGTCTGGGAGTGGCAACATGGTCCGGTGAGTGTCACCCGTGTCGGCAATGCTTTTGATCTTTTTAGAGAGAGATCCACCACTCTTGGCCTCGGCGAATCGCCAACTAGGAATGGGGCTGGATTTCCAGTAATTGGTGTTGTTGGTGAGACCAGCCCTGACCCCCCGATATTGAGCCCGATGGCAATGGTGTTCGTCTCGTTGGGCGCTGCAATCCGATCTGTCCCAAAGTCGGAGAGTAGAATCGTCATTGTGAAGGCCGAGGCTAGTGTTATGAAGGCAGCGGCCAAGATGATCAATAAGTATAGCGGTCCACGCCAGTTTCCTATAGAACACTGCCGCAGAGCGATAGAAGCATGCTGGATGGGCTTGGGCCTAGAGCTCTCTGAATAGAAAGAATGGTTGTGCCATATCGTTTTGCGCCCGATGTTTCCAGTATGATAGAGGCTACGGCTGCGGCGATGAGGCCGGCCTGGAAGCCAGTGGATGCGCGTATTGCAGCAAAGCAAATGGTGACAACTCGAGGTGACCAGCCTCTAAAGACGGTGACCTGTCAGAATCCTGGCTGCTTTTGGCGATTGCTCGCAGCTTCGGTGCCTTTCCAGAGAAAGATGAGGAGTGCGCAGGACGCGAGCATGGCAAGAGTGCCGACGACGAGTGTGAGTAAGCCATCACGGCCGATCCTACTATATCACAGTCCACTGGCACTACCTTTACCTTTGCTGGGCGGTATCTGGCCTAGTGAAACCATAGTTAGTGGCACAATAGGTTCAATGGCTGCTTCAGAGTGATCCGAATCCAGGTTTGGGTGTATCTGATGGGGCTTTATTTGAGCCCCTGTTACTTCTCTGCCGCCGATGGCTTCATATGGACCCACGCCGGTGAGTGTCGACTCGCTCGACTGCGCGTAGCTCGGACTTGTATACGACGAGGGGATAACGCCATGACCAAGGTCTCGAATTTCTTCATACTGAGACATGTGAGTTCGGCGAGCAACTATCATGACGAGAGGAGTTGAAAGTGAAGTTGAAGTCTGAACGATCCCCAGAAGCTCAGAGGTTTTCGCATCTCCATTAGCTATGCAAGAGGAAGACGCTAACCACCAACACATGTATTGGCAAGGATCCATGTTGAGGCCAAGAGGATCTAGCAGCATTTAAGACAGGTCTCCATCATGGACTGTCCAAGGTGCAAATGTTGGTGGATCATGTTAGAGGCGAAACGATACAGCTGAATATGAACCCTGTAATCAATTGATCAATCAGTGCCCGCAACGCAACGTCTTGCTAAGTGGGTAAATCACGGAAGGAGCAAGTCGTCTGCATAAGCCACTCAGCCGCTACAAGGCGCCAAGGAAGCAGCAACGCACGAGTGGCTTGCCCGCTTGCCTAGGTTAATCATTAGCAACCCCAGTCAGTGACACCGTTATGAGTGTAGTAACTCATGAGTGAACAGACACTGAAAAAGAGGAAGCCCTTTCCCTGGTGCCTCCCCTGTGAGTTGTAAGTGTAACAGCCACCATTGCAGCCTGCTTGCTATTGGCTGATGTAGCCTAAGTAACTTAGTTAGTCATGACCCCGGTTGGTTCACCAAACCTCGTCCACTTCACCCGACCCATCTTCACCTCGAAACGTACCGTCAGCTTCATTGGTGATAATGTCGTTATCGGCTCAGGTAGGCCTCATTTGGAGTTTATGAAGATGGCACCAAAATTGCCTCCGTCTCTCACAGGCAAAACCCCGCATCACCTACTTCAGCGCCTAGTGAAGACAACACCAGCTTCAGTATCACCGCTCCGCCAGACCTCAACCTCTACTGCACGCATCATGAACAGTCCCCAGCAGTATTCATCACGACATTACTCGTCCCAGAGCCGCAGCTTCCCGGCTCTCTTCGCCCGGGGCGGCACCTCCAACGGCCTCGTCATCGACCGCCGCGACCTCCCCCCTCAGGAGCAATGGCTTGCGATTCTTCCAGCCGCCATGGGCTCACCGGATAGCTACGGCCGGCAGCTCGATGGTATGGGCTCGGGCATCTCTTCGACCTCCAAGATAGTCATTCTCGGTCCGCCCTCGCGTCCGGACGTCGACGTCGACTTTACCTTTGTGCAGGTCGCCATCCGTGAGGCCGAGCTGGACATGGCTGGCAACTGCGGCAACATGTCGTCACTCGTAGGGCCTGCGGCCTTTGATCGAGGTATGGTCGCGGATCCGGCTGTCGAGACTGACGAGGACGGTTCGCGATGGGCGACGGTGCGTTTCCTCAACACCAATACGAACAAGGTCATGATGTCGCGATTCAAGGTCGCTGGCGATCCGCTGCGCTACTCCCACGAGGGCGACTATGTCATGGACGGCGTGCCTGGCGCAGGGTCCAAGATCACCATGAGCTTCATGAATCCTGCTGGCGCCAAGACGGGCAAGGCTCTGCCTACTGGGAATCCTGTGGACATCCTCGAGCTCTCGAACGGCAGCACTGTGCAGGCATCTCTCGTCGATGTTGGGAACCCTGGCGTCTTCATCAGCACCGAAAGCCTCGGACTCGCAAATCATATGGCGCTGACCCCGCCGATGGTAGAGGCTGATGAAGCCCTGAAAACCCGTCTCGAAGAGATCCGGCGTGCCGGCGCCACTAAGATGGGCCTCGATCCGCAGGTCCAGAGTGTTCCCAAGATTGTCCTCCTCTTCCCTTCTAGCGGTTCGCCCGAGGTTGACATCCGATGTCTCGCCCTGTCTATGGGCCAGGCTCACAAGGCGGTTCCGCTAACGTTGGCGCTCTGCCTCGGTGCGTCATCTCAGCTTCCCGGGACTATCGCAGCAGATCTGGTCATGGCCAAGTCCAAGGGCACAGTTACGATCGGGCACCCCAGTGGCACGGTTGACATTGGCACGACGATTCGCGATGGCAAAATTGAGTTGGCACAGTTGCTTCGTACGGCTAGGATTCTGATGAAGGGGGATGTGTACTATTAAGTACATGCGTACTATCAATGAGTTGATGACCTAGCTTGCCCATCTACCAGACTTGGACGGGGTCAAAAATGCAGTTCATAGCCGAGTGCACATTACATATGTGACTACCTGGGCAAAGACTATGTTGTATATTGAAACGTGAGTTGTTAAAGATATCAAGTATCACTTGTAATGTAAGATGCAAACGAAGCTGTGCTTTTTCTTTTTTCTTCAACACGACCGTTGACGTTGATCCGTCAGGTGGATGTCCTGTGTGCTTGACCACCACAACACGGCTATGCGTCTTTTTTCTTCAATGGTTTCTATACTTGAGGCTTTTTATAGAAGCCGAATCTTTCAGCATAAAACACAAACATTGACCAAGTTGATTTCATCTATAAATGCTGTTGCATCACTGCTAGATTATGATAGGTCCTCTGTGTTCTTGAGACCTAGGGTCAAATCTCGGACAAACTCAATCGCTGTTCATGACTAGAAAGCATACTGTAGAAATCTTACAGACGCCTTTGAATAATGTCCAACAAATTTCTAAGAAAGCGAAACCTGGCCGCCTAATTCATTTGCATGCTGAAATGACAATGAGATGGTATCACGTGATTGGATGGCCTGGCTGCTTGGTCGTCGCCTTCGGGAACTTGACCATGTTCACATTACGACGCTATGACTCGAACTACCACTGGCACAAGTAAGCAGGACTGCAAGACCTATTTCTGATACAGTCTCATCTCGCAAATAACTTTCTCTTGCACAGGTAAATCGATAATCACATCACTCTCGGCCCGACTCTCCCACCGATACGCCATGGCCAGTTCCGTCACGGATTCGGACGCGGCTTCGGGGCCAGCGCCGGGCCTCGGACATCCGTATTACCCGCTCAATATGCAAATTCCAGGATTCGTCCCGAACGACACGTCCGTCGTCCGGCTCTTGCCCGTGTTCGGCGGCGTGATTGCAGCCGTAGTCGGATCAGTCCTAGTGCAGACCGCGAAGAGCAAAGTTCCACTACGGCGTGTCGATCACTTTGCGGCTGCGTGGTTTGCTCTGTGTAAGTGGTTAACCGTCTTGGTTATTCCTAGTTGGAACTCGATAGCTGGGTGAATCGTGCTGACATGAGATAGGTGGGTTTCTCCATGTTGCGTTTGAAGGTCAGTCTCCAGGCATGGACTATCCAGCATCCAGAAGTGCCTAACAAAGTACACCCACTAGGCTATTACCTCTACTATCGCAACCAACTCCCAGGCATGTCGACGACATTTGCTCAACTGTGGAAGGAATATGCCCTCTCTGACTCGCGCTATCTGACCAACGATGCATTCACCATCAGCGTCGAGACCATCACGGCCGTACGTGCTTCCTCTCTCTTACTGGACCTATCAAGCTCAAATGCCAGCCTAGATCGCATGGGGCCCGCTCTCATGGCTGACGGTCCGTGGAATTCTGGCCAACTCTCGCAGCAGACACGTCACGCAACTGGTCGTGTGCGTGGCGCACCTCTACGGCGTAGCCCTGTACTACCTGACCAACTGGATGGAAGGCCAGCTGTACGGTGTGGCGTACAGCCGGCCGGAGTTTTTGTACTATTGGGTATACTACATTGGCTTCAACATGCCGTGGGCAATCGTCCCTGTGGGTGAGTGAAATTTTTTGTTTTTTTCCAATAGCCTGTGTCTCGTTTGATGTCGTTTGACTGATTTGACTCTGGGTTGGGTGGTGCTAATGTGGGTTGTTACTAGTGTTGCTGTGGGACAGCTGGCAACAGGTCATGAGAGCTTTTTCTGCCTTGGAGGAAGAAGAGGCGAGAGCCAAGAAGAAGTAGCAGCAGCAGCAACAATTGGCCTCTGATTCTATTCAGGTGCACTGGTAGGCAACGAGATATGTTGCCCTAGTTCCACCCCCCCGTTTCCATTCGTTTCTACTGATGTTGAGGCGGTGTTTGCTAGTTCCATGTCTAACATCTTCAGCTCGGTCAGCATGCAACCAGCCTCAGGTCTTACAGAGAGTTGGCCTCATTCAAAGAGAAAAAATTAGGGCCAACTTGGGGACCTCTGTGTAATCCATCTTTCGACCTAGCTTCACCGATGGTCGACGTCTCACGTAATCGGAAGAGTCACCGACGACATCTTTTGGCCTCAAATCTACCTCGTTGGCTGGTGAGTCGGTCACCCAATCTCGACTTGGTATCGCCGGAGCACCGCCTCCTTTGCCAGAACAAATTACCAACCATGTACATGACAACCAACAACTCCAAGCGGGTCGAGGCCTGCTCGGGCGTGGAAACTCGACGCGCATGTTGGTGATATTAAGGCGAAACATTGAAATCGATCCTTCATGCTGGCATGTCAGCATGGGAACCCGGCGGTTGCACATACATACACCCACGAAACACCAAGAGAACTAGCCCCGCACAGGCAATCAAGATGTCTATCACCCCCCGGCTGCGCATAACTAGATGCTGCGTAGTGTCAATCCGTCCAGGAAGACATCGAGATCATCGCCAAGACTGACTAGGGTTCGCTTTGTCCAAGCAGCGCCCGTGGCCCCCTCACGGAGAGGAAGGACAACAACCTGGCTTGACAATATCGCCATCTCGGGCCTCACGGACCAGCGGTGGCTCGTCTTTTTCGCCTCACTTTTATCAACAACAATCCATCTTGTGGCCTCAAAGACCCAAGGGTACGGAACGCGGAGCAAACAAAGATCCATGACAAGTTGGACGGCCCAAAGAGTCCGTTCTAGCTTTCGAACCGTGGCGAATGCTGCGTTGCTGCGTTGCTGCATTATATTGTGAGCCGTGATTGGTTCTTCGAGGCGATACGGTGAAGCGGCCAAAAATCCCAGATGGCCAATCTGTCGAGACGATAGCAGCCTTCCAAGGTGACCAAGACGACGGTGTATCATCGCTACGCCCACACCATCAGAGTCCGAACCAGTTTGATCCTACCACCGGGGAGACAAAGAAGCCTCAAAGCCTATCACCGAGCAAGTCACAGCGCTGTAACATCGCAATGAAGCCGCCGGCATGCTGCCTCTTTTGCACGACGACGCCTCATTGAGCCACCAAGCGACGGTGGCACTGCATCCCAGCAAGCTAGAGAAGGGCCTCGTCTTTGGTTAAGGTGACATGTGATTGCTCCTGTCCATTCATTCGTTCTTTAGTATATTCATCCGTTTGTCTAGCTTTGTCCGCCTAGCTTCACGATAGCAGTGTCTATTCAAGCTTACGCCTGGTTATCTATTCATTCCTTTGTGGCAGTAGAAGGCAGCACGTATATATGAGAGTTACGTTGCGATTTCAAGACAAAGATAACGAGAGACAACTTGTGCCACAGACTCAAGAGTCCGTCCGAGACACACATGAAGACTTCATCAACAAACTTGACAGCTTCCTCGCCTGATGACCCCTAACCCGCGCCACGCAGCGCCCGATGCAACCTACAGTGCCATGCTTCATGCACAACGACTGCAGGGATGCAACCATGCCACTAAACTAACGGGCTACTGGCCATTGACGGCCAAGCCCACGGCGACATGCAGAACGCCCATATCTCAATACTGGCGTGCAGAGTCTACTCCCCGATTCCGGAATGGCACGTTTCCATCGCCACTCGCACACACCCTCACCAGCCGCTCAACAGTTTGAGGCTCCTATCACAGATCATATGAGCCCCCTCCTCCCCTCTAGTGTCGTGAGGTAGCACTTGCCAAATGGAGGTGAACCTGGAGTGAAGCGGGATTGTGGGGGGACCCCTGGTCGAGACCCTCCGATTTCGTCCCTCGACCAAAGTCGTCTTGGTGTACGCTTCGATTAGGAAATCACAGTCAGTAGAGTTGATTTGGTTTGAGAACAAGATAGTTTAATTGCGGCTGTCTGTGAAAATGGTATAGCAACTCCATTGGTAACAACGCCTGGACAAGTACTCGTGAAAGAAAAGGAAAACACGGTTCCCATGCTAACAAATGCCCTCTTTTGACTCATGAAAAGTGCAGCCCAATTCTGAAAGGGGGCACGGTAAACATTTCGCTGGCCCCTCCCGAACTGCCGAGAAATGCCAAAACACCCAAGTCAGAATGACGGTTTTTAAGGGGAGGATTCTATCTGGAAACACAAGGAAAACGGGCAGGGTAGCCAATTGGCTCATTTAGTGATGTCATCGTCAGAGTTTGCACTCGAAACGCTGTTGGCCCGTCGTCTCGGGACCGGCATCATGACCTTGGACACCTCGATATCAAACTTGGGGATGCCGGCCGAGGTGCGGAACAACGGGGATAGATCGTCCCCGAAGCTTGCCACCTCGTAGACGTCTGCACCCAAAGTCATGCGGCGAATTACGGCACGGAGGTTCACAAAGTCGGGTTGCGTAAATGGCGGCAGTGGCATTCCCGGGGCCGCTGGGACGAAGCCCGTGGGACGCATGCAAACCTCCTTGAGGGCCATGGTCCGCAGGGCATCGCCGGACGGGGCGACCTGCCCGAGCATGTTCTTGCAGCCCCGGCCCGTCCAGTTGATGTTGAGCAGCACGGGGACAGGACGCAGGGAAATGGGGCTTCGGTTAACCACGTTCACGGGGAGGCCGATGGAGCACCGGTCAAGCACGTTCTGGGGGAGGGGCCCCAGCACGGGGCCGGCTGGTTGCGGCCGTCGCCCGAGCGGGTCGGGATGAGTCACGGGAGGACCGGCGGGGAAGGCGTTCCATCCCGCCGCCGGCATCCGGCCCCGCGGCGCCGGCTGAGAGGGTCCCGGGCCTGGGGGATACCACGGGGGAGGCGCGACGTGGCGACGACGATGCGATGGCTCTTCAACGACCTCTGCAACATCCGTGTCGTCATCATTATCGTGGTCGTCGTCGTCGTTATCAGAGCATGAGTACGTCGCGCTCACCGCCTCGCCAGCCACACGGCGATTGCGACGCTGTCGACGCCCCCGCTTGTTCGTGCGTCCCTTGCGTGAGCCGTCCGAGTCGGATTCTTCTTCTTCCTCCTCCTCACTCGACGAGCCGTGAAGTGCAATGACCTCGGAGATGGACATGGCGTTAGGTTCACCGCCTCGACAGTTGACACGGTTGGTCCGCCGCTTAGGCGAGTCGGAGATGGTGGGCGGCAGACCGAAGCCATTGGTTGAGACGTATCGGTTGACTGCCTGCGCCGACGTCTCGTAAAGCAGTCTAAGTGCGTCTTGATGGTTGGCAGCAGTCCCGGTGAGCACTTTGGTGCGTTCGCCGGCCTCCATCTTGACAACGTGCATGTGCCATACTCTTGATGAATCTCGCTCCCCAACGACATCGACCTCTGCCCCGGGTCCGAGGAAGAATCTTGAGTTACCTATAGCAGAACTCCCGGGTTAGCAATGCCAGGTATGTCTACCAAGACAGAAATAACAGAAGAAGAACGCACTTAAAATAGCACTTCGGTAGTATGAGGAATCAGCATTTGAATGGGGCG
This sequence comes from Dactylonectria estremocensis, assembly GCA_020744375.1. Classification (NCBI taxonomy): domain Eukaryota; kingdom Fungi; phylum Ascomycota; class Sordariomycetes; order Hypocreales; family Nectriaceae; genus Dactylonectria; species Dactylonectria estremocensis. Next base: position 1,903,202 of record JAGMUU010000002.1, on the reverse strand, counting down.
CCATCGTATCAGTCGGGGCTCTAGTCGAATGAGATGGCAAAAGGGTTAAAGTCATCGAAAAAGGACAGTTGACAATTGAAAATGAAGAAGATTTGATCAGGTGGATGGTGAGTCGAGATCTAAAGCCTATGTTGAGGTGTCTCCTCTTTCAAAGTGCGCGTTGCAGATGGTTATAAATGCATCGAGGGTCCCACGAGGGTCCTACAAGGGCCCCAGCCCATGGTCGATAGCAGGTATGCAGTGATAGTATTGTTTCTGGCGGACAAGCAATGCGAGAAGCAGCGGCCAGTCGATTGGTCGCCTCGTTTCGATCCAGTAGGTTCCAAGTAAACTGACTACGTACTCATACGACTCCAGATATGCGCCTCTTCAAGGTGTGCCGTGGCAACGAGTACGGAATGGGGGGGGAGGGGTGTGTGGAGAGGGGACACTGCATACCGTGATTACTTTCTTTTTACGTTGAAATGTCGCCAGTGGAATGTGTGAGCCGTCGGGCTGCTGCAACAAGTCGAGAGCCCGTCACAGTCTCAAAAGGGGTCGTCGTCGAAGCTCCTAATCCAAGGCAAACGAATCCTGGCCTCAAGCCGCCATGGAGATACAGAGCTCGGCCCGCCGGTTACTCCCGTCAGACAGGATAGTCAGTAGACGCCCTTGAATCGTCCCCCTCTATAGTTTGCTAGATACCTTGGACGCTTTGCATCAACGTGGTGCCTCATTGCGTTAGGCTGTTCGGCGAGGACATGCACGAGCAGCGTGGTGCAGTCGACGGCCGCATCAAGGACGGCTGCAAAGTAATAGGTCACAAAACAGCAAGGCCGACGAGATCGTCGGAGCCGACTAGTACAGGGAGCAGGCTAGGATAGCCTCAGTAAACCAAGACCCTCTCACTTCCCGCCGCCCTATGTTATCAGCGTCAGCTCTTGTTCCACGTTGCAAGCTTCATCCTGTCTCGTGTTCACCATGCTTCAGGCTTCAACCTCGTCCATTACCGGGACCTCAACAAGGACGAAGCAATATCGCACCACCTACCCAGGCCTCGTAAAAGTCGACGGCAACAAGCCACCTCGTAATATCTCTTCTCATTTGTGTTGGGGGCTGATGCTTCTGCTGCATGTCGAAGCCAGCCCTAAATATTGATTGGCTGTGAGGAGCCTTCAAACCTAACAGGTTGATCCCAGCCATCGCTGGTGCTAGACCCGCCTGGTCTCAAGTCTTGAGTCCACCAAGACATGAGAGCCGACTGAACCTTGATCATCATCCTCCATCACGCGCCCGAGATCGACATATTTGGTAAGGGTTTCTGGCTTCATACTTGTTCCGCATCGCTTCACTCATCATGGTGGAGTTGCATCGACCGTCAACGGGCAGCATCAGATCCGGTCCGGCTGAGGCTTTGCTAATTCGGGTTTCCCTCGGCCGGTTTCGTTCCTTTTTTCGACGATCATCGTCTGTCTTGGAATAAACTATCTTCGGCCTTGATTTCCATGATGCCTGCTTCGCATCCAAAGAATATGCGTCAGGCGTGACGTGACGTGTGATGCGTGAGTAAGATGTGTCCCAGTCTCGAAAAAACTGTTTGAATAGGAGCCAAACTGAAATCAAGGGCACGGGGTGGCCGTCTTATATTCTAAGGTATCTTACACGGTTGTTTCAGTAATTGGTCTGAAGTAGCTCCAGTCTCGCCGTCACCGCCTCCACCAGTGCCGTCTCTCGCGCAAGCAAGCGCTGAATGTGCTGCATCTTCTGCCGCCGAATGTCCTGCGGGATCCTCATCTCGGTTGATGGCGCAGGAGAAGTTTCTCCGTCTGCCGCCCTCTTTAACGCCTCGACCTCCGTGACTAGTTCTTCCTGTAGTCGCTTCACATCTGCAAGACGTTTCCAGAGTTGCGTAGACTGGGTCTTAGACGAAGCTGCCGGCTCTCCAGATGCCGATTCGGATACGCTGGCGTGTAGTGCTCGCACCTCCTCCACAAATGCGCGTTCCTTGGCACTTAGGTCGCGAGTTGTCGCCTTGCCGACAATCTTACGCAGATTGTCAAGGCGGCTAGCGAGCTGCCCTTGACGATCCCGAGCAGCCACAATCCTTCGATCGTACATGGCGTTGTCAGCCTCCCCGTCCCGGTGCGCTCCATTGATAGTGTCAATCTTTCCTTTGACCTCATTGGCCTTCATCACCTGTTGCTTCAATTCCGACTGCAACAGCTCACAGCGGCGGAACACCTCCGCTGCAGCCATACCCAGTCGATGGGTCTCATCCGCCAGAACCTTATGCGCATCGGTAAAGATCTGAAGCGTGAGGGGGCTCAGCCTCACTTCCTGGTTGACCACCGTCTTGTGACGTGATGTGCGAAGGCGCTCCAGCAGCATGGGCAGCGCCGATCCTTCGTCAAACGCATGAGATGGGTTAAAAACCGGACGTGGTTCGTAAAAGTCCAGGGGTGCCATGCTAAGTTCCCTTTCGTAAACAGGGCTTTCCTGTCGGATGGGGGCAAGATCAACCTCGGGGGTCTCAAAAGTCAAGGAGACGGGATCGTAAGGCGTAGCCGACAGAAGGAAATATCCAACATCCGGGTCCCGGATAAGATTAGCAGCAGCCAAGGGGACTGTCACGTCGGCACTTGGCTGCGAGTAGATCCTGTCCCTCGAAGACTGCGAGTTGACTAGAAGGCCGATTCTGAAATCGGTACCAGCCTCGGAGTCGCTGTTCAGCTCGCTCTCTAGACGAAAGATCCACGAAGTGAGCGAGATGAAGGTTATGGCGGCATGGTGGGTTACGAAGAAGCTGTAGCGAGACATGACATCCTCACTGAAAACCGGCCAACCGTCCTCATTGACCTCAACGGGGCTCATTGTGTCAATGGCCTGGAAAGAGAGGAGGGTGGGTGGCTCCGACTCTGCCAAAAGGCGGCCGAGCTTAGATTTGTTCTTGGGTGGCAACCACTGAGCTTGCACGCCCTCGAGGTCCAAATAGACGCGGACTTGGCCACTTGTCGAGACAAGGCAAACCACTGCCAGAGACAGCCCTTCCTGATCACCATCATCCATGTCCAGATCTTCTTCGTCTTCGCCCATCATGAGGTCCTCAGTTTCTGTTTTCTTTCCAATAACCATGATATCGGTGACGGAAGTATCCAGCTCATCGCCCGTGTCCGGGTCCGACTGAAGCTCAAACGGGCCTTGCAGACGAGGAATGACACCTGGACGAGATGGTCGGGTATAAACCTCTGTGAGCGGGTCTCCAAGGCGGCCATCGATAATCTGCGGCTCCTGGGAGTCAAGTTCGCCCATCCACTCCAACTGTTGCTGAGCGAGGAGCTTCTCCTGCTCCCCAATATCTGGGTCATCCTCAATGCTGGCAACCGTGGTGACGATTGACACAGAGAGCGACGGAATCAGAGTGGGTGGTGGTGCCCATTTCTGGGGCAACAGCGGGCAAAGCGCGTAAACATCGCCCTCGCGCATGGCAACCCAGAGAGTCATGGAGTTCCATCCACCGGCCCCTTTAGTAGCAAAGCTGGCTGAAGCAACCTCCATCTCAAATGAATCAGGGGAGAATGCCTTATTGGTCGCCGATGTTGAGGCAGAGAAGTCCTGGTCAAGTGTGGTGCCATCTGCCAGCTTCTTCAGGTCCACCGAGGTCGTTGGCGAATCAAACGACCAACGGTCCGTGGATGAGAGCTCCCAAACTCGCACAATGGCTTCGGCGGTTACGGTGACAATACAGGAGCCGTTAACTCCCAAAGGATGCCACATAGCGGACATGATGGGCGATCGAGAGGTTACGTGGGTGGTTGGTCCGAGTGTAAACATCTTGGGCTTAAGAGGTCCAGCATCCTCACTCGTCAGATGCGACGGGTCCGGCAGAATACATATGTGCACCGTGTGGGTTGTGAGAATCGCAAGGTAGTTTGAGTTGGGAGAGACGATGAGCTGTCGGATGTCGTCGGCCACAGGGGTTTTGATGGTCTATTGTTTGGTGAGCTTCGTAGTGTTGAAACGGCAGTTCAGAGTCTCGACTTACCCTCAACCCAGCAGTCGACTCCAGAGCAGCATCTACATCCGACTGTAGAGAGTCTTCGCGCTTGATCCGAATGCCCGATCCAGACCTCCCCTTGGCTTGTCGGTTTGCCCAGCCATCCTTCAGGTACGCCAGGTCTCCCCAGCGGATCTCGCGCCCAACGGCAACAAAGACTTCGGTGCCGCGACGGGCAATGGTGCGGCGCGGGCCTGCAGCGGCCTTCTTCTTGGCCACATAGGCTGGCTCGAGGCTGCGCAGCCCGGGCGTCTCGGCCGAGGACTCGAAAAGCCGGTGGCCGGGGAGTTGCTGGACAGCCAAGCTGCGGAATAGCTCTTGACCTTAGGCATGGCGAGAGAAGCCTTCGAAGGGGAGCAGGAGACTGCTCAAGGTCTTGAATGGGTTCAGTCCACGATTCGGTTCGGCTCCCGAGAGCTTCGTTCGTGATAACAAGGGAGGCTAGGGCAAGATGCGACGCGCGTAATGTTGTTTTGACGATGCTTTGTTCCCTGGCGAAAGATATTGGACGAGGCTGACACAAAAGCTTGGGTGGTTGGATTCCAGCAAAAAGAGTCGTCTTTGGTTGCTAGCGCCGAGGGGGCCCCTGTAGATGCCGGTGGCCCAGCGGCAGGTACCAGTCGCCACCTATAACCCCCGTCTCCCAGTGCCTTAGCAGCCGCATGAGCACCAAGACCCACCCATTCATCAAGCTTCAAGCCAACCTCGCAGCCTTCAACACCAAACGAACCAACATCAAGCTAACGGATCTCTTCAATTATTCTTCGCTCCTCAACGCCACACCTCCTCCCACAATGAGACCCGGCGTCCGAAGCACTGTCGAGCGCCTCGACAGGCCCAGCGCCTACTACCAGAGTCGCGTATTACTCCCCTCTTCGTCGCTCACTTTACAAGCACTCACAGCCCTCTAAGAACAAGCGAAGACGCGATCACCGGGACGATGAAGAGCCCGAACACCTCGCCGAACCTCCCGCCGACCCTCTCGCCAATGCGACCACTCTCTACGTTGGCAACCTATCCTTCTACACAACCGAGGAGCAAGTCTACGAGCTCTTCTCCAAGTGCGGCGAGATCAAGCGCCTCGTCATGGGCCTCGACCGGTTCAACAAGACCCCATGCGGTTTCTGTTTCGTCGAATACTACACTCATCAGGACGCCCTCGACTGCATGAAGTACATTGGCGGCACCAAGCTCGACGAGCGCGTCATCCGTACCGATCTCGACCCAGGTTTTGAAGAGGGCCGCCAGTATGGTCGCGGAAAGTCGGGAGGGCAAGTGCGCGACGAATACCGTGAGGACTTTGACGAAGGCCGTGGCGGAGTGGGCAGAGCCGTCCAGGATGAGGCGAGACTTTACGACGAGGAAAGTAAAGGCAGGTAAAGGAAACCGAAACTTGGGGGTGTTTATGAAACTTGATACCCTTAAAAAAAATTGCATTTCTCGTTTTAGCAGGTAGCCAAGGCTATATATTTAGTCTAGATATTCTTGGTATACTCGATCCTTTGTCGAGTGCTTCCAATCCGCCGTGGCCAATTCCTACACTGCGCATGGAACCGTTGTTCGTGCCTGTAAGTCGCGGCATATCGACTACGTGCGTCGTGAGATTTCGTGCTTCGTAATTGAAACAATATGTTGTACATGGAACCGCTGGAGGATCCCGATTCGCCAGCAATCCTGCCGCAAGATTTGTGCTTTGTCTCCAGTTCCCACCCGATTTGCAATCCGCAAGTCTGTCTTTTTCCCACGTTGATACACTTTAGTAACCGGGGGGGTTGACTCGCTGCGAAACCCTCGTCCATTTGGGCAATTCTGTTCCAATTGTTAGCCCTTCGCTGTCTGATATACACGTCGTCCCATCCCAGCTCCGCGAGCCACAACGTACTGTGAATGCCCTTGCGGTAACGCTTGGCGTTCCTGTCGAACATGGTGTACTTATCCTTGGGCAGCATCTCTTCCTCGGTGGGCATCTCTGCCTTCCATCGCTCAAGAGCCTCGAGGGTCTGGCCCTTCTTGGCCAGAGCGGCATCGACGGTCGCGACGACGTTGTCGACGGCGCGGAGGCGCATGCGGTGGCGGCGCTTCTGGAACTTGGACATCCGCCAGGGGATCTTCCATAGGAGGCCGCCCGACAGCGGGTTTGTGAATCGGAAGGGGCCGAACATGGTGGGTGGTTCGTGTTCGGGTGCGGGTTGCGTGAGGTTTGCGGGATTGTCGGATTGGAGCGTCCTACTTTTTCCCAGGCGGTTCTGCAAAGCTAAGCCATTGAGAGCCGCATCCTGTCACCACCCTCAGCGCTCTGGGGCGGGTGGAGCGGAATATTGTGTGGCCCGATCAGCGGGGGGGTTAGTGGGGGAGCGACCACTGAAGAGCGTACCCGTACAGTGGCTTGACAGCTACTACTACTCGCTGCACAATCGCCAGCGAATGGACATCGTCATCTCCAACACCAACGACAACAAGAGACTCCCCAGCTCTCAGAGACCTCTGCCGATGCGGAGCGCAACACCATGAGCTACTACTTTGCCATTGTCGGCAGTCAAGACAACCCGCTCTTCGAGTATGAGTTCGGCACTTCCAAGCAAGGCGGCGACGGCCAATCGCGCTTCACCGACCAGGTCCGGCACCTGAACCAGTTCATACTGCACTCGAGCTTGGATATCGCGGAGGAGGTTCAGTGGTCTCATGGTCAGATGTGAGTCATCTTCGCCAGTTCGTGTTGCCCGTCTCAAGTCAGCGGTTGGAGGCAACGGGAGAAACAGTTCATCCTCATCCCAGCCGCCGCAAGATACGAGCACGGCAGCGCAAGACAGCACAATGATGACAACAGACAGCTAACTCGCCTCTCTCTTGCGCAAATAGGTATCTCAAGTGCATCGACAAATTCTTCAACAATTACATCTCCTGTTTCGTCACAGCCGGCAATGTCAAGTTCCTGCTCCTACACCAACCCAGCATCCCGACGTCTGGCAGCTCGTCGCGGTCATCCACGGCCATCGGCGCCAACCCCACGAGCCCAGCGACCGAGGAGGCCATCAAGATGTTCTTCACCGAGGTGTACGAGAATTGGGTCAAAGCGATCATGAGCCCCTTCTACAAGGCTAACATGGAAATCAAGAGCCCGATATTTAGGACGCGGGTAGCAGCGGCTGGTAGAAAGTATTTGTGATCCAACCATAATGATACCAAGGCTACGATTTACTGCGTAATTTAATCCGTCTTCCACGATTCTCTGGCGCGAGGCGATTGGTGTAACACCAATCTATTCATACGGAGATTGTAACATGCATGCACAAGGTGTCGCGTCAGGGAACCAACAAGTCATCGGTGCAAATCAATGTGGTATTCATTCGGCAGGTCGTCTTCCATGACGCCTAGTTGTTATATCGTGACCGGTTCCCCCAACGCCGTAATCAAATACATCCTTTTTCAGGCATGTGTGCAATTCCTCCCCATCAGCCATCCACCCCAACACAGGAGCGCAGTAAGAGAGCGCTTAACCACCGAAACCGTAAAGGGTGCGGCCCTGTCGCTTGAGGGCGTAGACAACGTCGAGAGACGTGACGGTCTTGCGCTTGGCGTGCTCGGTGTAGGTGACGGCGTCACGGATGACACCCTCGAGGAAGGTCTTGAGAACACCACGGGTCTCCTCGTAAATCACTAAACAGCGTTAGATGGAGAAGATTTTGGTGAACAAGATCTGTAACTTACTGGCAGAAATACGCTTGACACCACCACGACGAGCGAGACGACGGATAGCAGGCTTGGTAATACCCTGGATGTTGTCACGAAGAATCTTGCGATGACGCTTGGCACCGCCCTTGCCGAGACCCTTGCCGCCCTTGCCGCCTGTTGAGGATGGTTAGCATCTATGGTTGATGAAGGAGGGTGCTGATCAAGCCTGTCCGACTCTGCGGCTATCGGCAAGCAATAGACGCGTAGCCGAGGCGCGACAATATGGAAAATCACGTTGGAATAATACTTACGTCCAGTCATGCTGATGGATGTATTGAAAGATTTGATAAAATAGAGTGGAAGTGTCGCGTTGATGCGATGACGTGTGAATAGAGACGCGTTTTGGGATGTGTTATGATGCACTGGGGTGGGAGCGGAGAGAGAAAAGAGGGAAAACGCTGGTTGCGGGGGCACGACGGGGGAGAAATAAATAAGTGCTCGCAATCAGTAAATCCAGGCCAGCGCGATCAGTAACTCCCAAAGCGTAAAGGCGCAATTTAGGTGATGGAAAATCGGAAAATCGGATCCGCGCTATCCTTCTTTGGGACGGCCGATGGCTGGTGCAGGGGGGTTGGTTCGAGCTTCGGTCAGCTTTAGTGGTGCCCAGCCGCCCGCTACAGTGGTGGACTTACGGACCTGAGGGGAAAATACCCCTGCTACTGTCTTGTTGTGCTCAGCTCCAGGCTGTTTTGTCATTGGCTGCTAATTGCGTCCCCCTAGCTTTTGTTGTCACTCGGCGACGGGTTGCCTTGGCTGGGATTCAGGCACGTAGTCAGGTGACTAAACTGAATGACTAATCAACTTGAACCATCATTTGCCTTTGACATTGCCGGCGTCGTTGGCGGTCACAAGGGGGGGGATGCAATAGGTGCCATGGTTTAGATTTAGAGACTTCATCTCGGGATCTTGCGTAGGTATTGTGTTCTTCAACCCTGTGTCAAAAAAATGCAATCAAATACAGCATGTTCCACAAATTGAGTCCAAGATGATCATGGATTAAGCCGACTTTCCCTCGCTATAGGTTTGGTGCCACGTGGCTCCCTTTGGTTAAGCAAATGTCGTCGTCAAAGGTTTGCAACAATTACACCATACGTCCAATAAGCCTTCCTAGGTACTTACTTACATTGGGTAACCCAATCATGAAACGCCCTTATCTTGGGGAGTACGTGCTACCTAGATACTGAGGTAGCTAGCAGCTAGACAGCCTTAAGTCTCATCTCTACGTAGTATGTGTTCAAGTAATTCTAATAGCTTGGTTGGCTTCCTTACAAGGCCTGTCGCCCATCACGCAGTATGAGTCGTCAACCTGATACCATGTATGGCCTCTTCAGTCATGTCGCCACCCACACCATCACTTAGTGCACGTCCTACCCCAAGCCAACTTAAATCATGCGCATGAATTTTAATCTATGGAGTCTGGCAAGGCTGTTCATCAGGTAACACTCAAGTAAAAGGTTGTGTCCCTGTTGTCGCACCGCTCGCCCAGCATTTACTTCTCATCCCAGCAATCACAAACTCTCTTAACAACTCCCCTCTCCCATCCGCCCACCTTCACCAACACTCACAGCACAGGCAAACGTGGATTCCAAATCTCCTAACTTCTTCGTTGTATAGGTAGATGCCTTATCTTCGATTCCAATGCCGGAAACCCCTCGCCGTTGTCTTGCCTCTCCAGCCTCACCAACTTAATATACAAGTGATGCAACGCATGCTTCAGTACCTATACACAAGAAGCCTGCAATTCCATTTGCCTCCCCGAGTCCAAGCCACCAAAAGCTGCCCGTTCATGCCGAAAAAACGCCCAAGCCATGCCACATGATCTCGTGCCATCACGTTCACGTTGCGCCGTCTCCCGTTCATCCATTCTCAGTCCCCCGAGCTTCCCGGTATAATAATGGATCCAGGGCGCAGGAGTTGGCCTTCAACATCCTTGACTGCGCGAGCCCCTGGAACCCTCGGGTCCATTCGTGTCTTCCGGAGGCTGTTTTCATCTCAAAAAAATATCGAATCAAACGGTCAGAGGCTACCCATTAAAAGCCTCCATACTCATGATATCATGCCATCACGTGGTCATCCATCGCCACATCGTCTTCAAAACTCTCGATCGCTTCCTTGATCAGCTGGCTCGCCTATGGGATCTCAGTCAGTATGATACAACAAACATAGCAAATCCGACATCTCAAGGTTTACCTTTGGATCCAGAGCAAGAGCAATGGTAAAGTGCCGCACGGACAGCTGCTTCTCGCCCATACTCCTATACAGTTTACCAAGGAGGAAATGCACTGTCACCTCGTCGGGTGCCAGGTCCCTCAAGACTATTAACTCCTTTTGCGCAGCTTCCAATTGACCAACAGCAAGCAGAGCCCGCGCCTTTTTGTACCGTGCCTCGCGGGACCGAGGCGCCAACTCGACGGCTTTGCTGAAAGCTTGCAACGCCGGCATGATTTGCTTTTGTTGCTCTAGGACCGTTCCGATGCAGCAGATCAGCACCGTGTTATTGGGGTTAATGCTCTGGGCAGCATGGAAGTGCGTGTATGCCTTATCATAGGCGCCCAGACGTTCTTGGACCCTTCCAATGCCATAGTAGGCATTGTAGTGGCGTCGATCAGCGGATATAGCTTGTCGATACGCGGTAAGAGCCTTCTCGTATTCTTCGTTCGTGAAATGTTCGTGGCCTTGCAAGGTAAATGCATAGGCAAACTTGGGGTCAAGCTGTGTTGCCCTCTTAAAGCACTTTAGTGCTTGTTCGTGATCGCGTGCCAACGACCAGGCATTGCCCAGGGCACACCAGGCTTGTGGCGAGTGCCAAGATGAGTCAACAAGCTCGTGGGCGAGAAAGGAAAGATCCGTCTCCCGCTTCAGATGCCAGAGAATCGTTGAGTAGACCTCCATGTCCTCCAAGCGGGATGGAGCTTGCACCCGCATCTTCCTAAAGTACTTTTCTGCTTCTGCATACGATGCCTGTTCGTAGTGGGCTCGGCCCATTTGTGCCAGCACCCATGGGGTATTTTGGTGAGCGAGAGGAAGAGACCCGAACGTTTGCAGGCTGTCCTGGCACTGAAATTGGGAAAACGAGTAGTAGCCATTCGCGAGCTTCTTTGTCAGGTCGAGAATCCACTTCAAAGCTTCCTCCAGTCTTGCTGTGTCCACCTCCGTCGTTTTAGGTGCAACGGGATGGGGCGGGGCCTCCTTAGGCCTCGCCGCCTCCCCAAGGTCTACGTCGATGTGGGCTTCCTCCAGCGGCTTTCGATTGCCACTGACAACACGCCCAACATTGGGGCCGCTGGAGCCGGGTCGGACAAGTCGGGAGATCTGGGGCCTAGCCTTCTTTAGTTCTCGTCCAGCTGACACCCCGCTGGTTACGGCTCCTGAATTGGCTTTTGTTGAAGGCCTGAACATGTTGAGTCTTGCGCTACGCCTAGTTCCGGGCTCTTCAGAGTTCCCTGGCCGGGGTACCGGGTGTCCAGACACTGTGCGTTTCCTTTCCGCTGGGGGGATCGCCGAGCGCAAAGTACTTGTCGACGAACTTGAAGATTCAGTCATCATGGGATCCGAACCCTGGTCATGCCCCTTGTCCTGCGCTCTAGTCGGCCGTTTGGATCCTAGCCGGTAGTTCATTCGCGGCGGCGCCTCCTGGCCTTGGTCCAGCACCTGAGCATTCCGTACTCTCCGAGACGGTGCATGAGGAGGTTCGTGTTGATTGACAGCGCGAGTGGGTGGCGCCTCCGCTGAAGGCCCATGCGGAGTTTCCATACCATCTGAGCCAGGGATGCTGTTTGTCGAAGCTGCAAGCCGTAACCTAGCTGCTTGAATTTTCGTCATAAACTCGGTTTCGCCATTGTCTGTGAACCCTTCGGCGTTGGATAACTCGTGGATAGTGGGGGAGACATTCATATTAAAAGGGTCGTTCTCCAAGTCGGTAACGGCATGTCGCTGCGACCTCTTTAGAGGAGCGTCTAGGGAATTGGACGACGAGGCTTCCCGCAAGTCGAATATTGGGCTGGATTCCAGATCGAAGCTCTGCAATAGAGCGTCGCCGACCTTGAAGATATTGGGCACTCGAACAGCGACGCCCATGTCGCACAACGCCGTGAATGCATCCCACATGAGCGGGTTCATCTTAAGCGCCTCCTCGAAGCAACTGATAGCCTTCTTCTTGTCGTCATAGGCTCGCTGCAGTTTTCCCAAGAAGCACAGCACAGCTGCAGCATCGGGTAGACCGGCTCGAGCCGTTGCGCTATGCTTTCCCAAGCTGCTCTTGGACGACCACAGACTTCGTGACTTTTCCAGTGCCGTAATGCCGTCCTTGTATCTTTCTAGGGCCATGCAGGCCTGAGCAAACACCCACGCGCATCCCAAATGGACTCCGCGGTAGCCCATGGGCTTGCTAGCATCGTAGGCGGATCGATAATCGCCGAGGCGTAGGTGACATAACGCATACAGATAGGACGGTTCGCTGGACTTGGAATCCTGGGCGGTCAACCGCTCGGCGAAGAAGAGGGCGTTTTCATAGGAGGAGTTGTCGAGGTGGTAGTGAATCGCCTGTCGCAGGAGGCCACTAATGGCAGTCGGAGTCGGCGCCATGCCGGATGTTGCTGTCCAGGAGGAGACGGAAGTGATGGCGCAGAGTGAGGTTAGCGACGTGTCAAGGCCATGAGACAGTCGAAGAGAAAGGAAACAGAAATCAACGGTCGTCGGGTCGACTTGGGAGGTCGCCCATATCGGTCTATTCACGTCGTAATAGGCTGCTGTCGTAGTCGGTTCGCTGAGCGTGCGCGTGGCGGGGACCTAATAAAGACAAAAGAAAACAAACGCCCCCATTATACGGTTGGGTGGTCGACGCACTCAAGCACCCGACTCCACCCTATTGCCGCCAGTGTTCAGTGCCTCTTTACTTGCATAATCTACAGAACCCCGTTACAGTGTTAAGCGCTTACAACTCAAGGCATCAGGCAGGATGCTGTTAAGATCGAAGTAGATGAATCCAATATAAATAAAAGCACAACCTACTGTGAGCTCTCTACAGTTCGAATGGCTAAATGAAAGGGTTCAAGATCTAAAATCTTCCCAAGGCTAGAGTCCGATTTGGTGTACGGTGTTTTCTTAGTGAGTGCTGCCTGCATGAGAAACTTTCGGTACTGGCTGGGTCTTGAGCATCACTTTTCCTTACGCCAACCTACCTACCTAGGTAGTTAACTTCCTCGAACACGAATTCCTAAACTCTTTCAATCAAGAATCGCATGCTCTAAGAACCATGGTAGCGCCCATCTCACGTCCCCTCCCTGTTCCCACTCTAGGTGATGTCGAGTTTTTAACTATGATGCTGGAGACTTCCTCATTAGAGCGCTAGGTGTCAACCTTGCCAAGCTTGGGCGCAACCTTCATGCGATCGATCATCTTAGAGACGTGAGAAGTAGAACCACGACACGCTCGTTCAGGAGTGACTATGATGCATCATGCTTCCACCATTCAGCCGACATTACGATAGTGAGTTGATATTGCCCAGGATACTACCACAAGCCCGGTATCGTACAATATCACGACAGGCGCACTGTCCAACCTCTCTAACCGCCGGCGCTTTCCAACCACTCACTCCTCGGGGGGATGAAAAAAACCAATCCCAATCCATTCGCTCCTCTACGGAATAAGCAATGAGCAAATTATAGAATAAACCAAATTTAAAGGAGTTAGAGACTCTACTAAGCAGTTTAAATGATTCATGATTCATCGTCACTACCTAGGTACCTAGGTAGCAAGTGATGTTTTTCTTCCCCCTGCAGCGACACAACCTTCACTCACAGCTCAATCCCCCCACTAAGCTCAATCCCTTAACTGCGCTGGAAGGTTCCGCCTCTACAGCAAGTGGCGCCACACCCTCCAGGACTGTGCGCTCAATGCCACCTTTGCTCATCTTCATGTCATTCTGGCCTTGCCGATTCGCAACGCCAACCACACCCTTACCCACAAACTCATCCTCACCGTCCGCCGCTCGGCTCGCGAACGGCATTTACACCGCCTCACATCCCAGAGACTATTTCTCCCTCTTACAAGACGCAATGGCTCAAAAGGCGAAGAAGGATCGCGCCAAGTCCAACGCGGCTGCTCTGAATAACCTCCACATCGGCTCGCTCATTGTCAACGGCCTCTTCCTCGTCGTCCATTTTCTCCTCCGCCCCCGTTCTCTCTGGCTCTACGGTCTTCTCTCCACTCCGGCACTCATTTGCCAGTATATCTTGGAGGTCTCGGGCCGCCCCAAGTATGACCCAGCCACCAAGGCGCTTCGCTCCGCTGGCGAAGACCTCGCTGCTGCCGGCTTGACCGAGTACATGTTCGACGTCATCTGGGTCACCTGGGCATCTGCCATTCTCGCCATCCTCTTTGGCAGCTGGGGCTGGCTGCTCTGGGTCGCCGTTCCCGCCTACGGCGTGTATCTAGGCAGCGGGCTACTCGGCATGGGCAAGCAAAGGATGGCCGACTTTCAAGGTGGTGGCGCTGGAGATGCTGTGCCTCAGGGCAATCGCAGGTCGCGAAGAAACGCCTAGGCACTTTCTTCTTCTATTTCTAGCATCTCTACCTGCCAATCAGTCTAGTTGACCATCTGGTTGCATCGACTTCTAAGTGCCTTCTAGCTTTCCTGAGGTCACTTGCCCGTCCATTGGTTCAAGGTGTTGTCATCGACATTGCGCACTAGCACGTGGATATGCTCCAGGGCGCGCACACTCTGCAGAGCCACCCAATTCTTGAACCAAAGAACCCGGTCCTCTCCGCCTGGTCCGAGACTATCGATGAATCGTTTTTTAACAAAGTTCTCACACAATGCCTTGCTCCCCGGCGTCATGTCTCCAGTCTCGGGGTCAGTGGGGACAGTGGTGCGCAACCACACAACAATGTGCCGGATCTCTGGGTCAAGCCCGTACGGCCAGTCGTTTACCAAGATTCGGTAGTCGGAGGCGTCCTCGAACGGGATGGTAGATGCGGGAGTGAACGGAGGCGAGCCCCAGGACTTGGGCAAGCGGTTGACGAGGAGGAACCGTGTCATTGAGCCGTAATGGGCTTTGGTTTCCGCAGTCCATTGCATGTATCGGCGTAGGTCAGATGGCTTGCGTTTGAGAACCTGCAGGTTGTTCTTTGCTGCCTGTAACATTAGTCACAGTAAGGACGATAGTTTCAGACAAGCCAACGAAGCGATAATGCCCTACCAATGATATCCTTGAGGTCTTCCCAGTCGTGAAGATGGAACTCCTCGTCTGTTTGTGACAGAACCCACTTGTCCACCTCTGTCAGGGGAAACGGAGAGTCTGCTGCCACAACGTCGCCCATGATACCGCGCAATAGCTCTCAACGTGGTGAGCGAAGGAAGTGGGGTCAAATGGTTTCCTTGGAAGAGTTGGTGGGAATGAATGCAAGTCGATGTTAAGAACCCAGGCAAACTGTCCCCTGTCGCTTGCTTATCACAGGGATAAGTAAGGTCGTCAAAGCTGTCGGACCGTCCTGCTCGGCGCCTGGGAATGTTCGGCAGGCACCACGTTGCGATGTCACAGCGTTGACATGCGGTGTAAGGAACAGCGAGCTTATGTCAGCCGCGAGACGCCAAGCGCGTTTCCCTCTCGTGTGGTTAAGCTATTCCCAGCTTTGGTTTCGTTAATGACCTCACGATTCACCATTTCAATTCTACCACAGCATTGACGAGTGCAGTCGCTTGATACGCCCTGGTGGTTGTGTTGAGCGGGCGAGATAGCCACGTGCAACCCCGAGAGATACCACAACACTGGCCCCTCAATCCAACATCACCAGTCGCATCAGCGACCAGGGTCCAATTGCAGCGACATCAGATTCTCTGGGCCCTTTTTCTTCTTTTTCCTTCTCCCAATCCCTCGGACTGTTCGATCTTCATTTTTGGCTAGAGGAAACCAATTGCCTACTCTCCAGAAGGCGTACGCCTGTTGAGCTATATTGCCCCTCATTCTCATCGCGGCTCACGACATCCCACCATGATCCTCGGCCCGATCAGTCTCATCGACTGTCTCGTTTTCTGCGTCTTTCTATTGCCGCAGCTCTTACGGGGCGTTGGGGTTGTCCAAACATTGGTCGTCGCCGTACAGAGCTTGCCGTTTCTCTGTTCGTGATTCCCGCGGCTACTCGCTTGTCATACCTCCATCCGAAGTCCCACGCTCACATGTCAAAATAGTGCTCCGGCTTCCCTATCAGCTAATCTGGGAACGTTACTTCGCCCATAAGAACCAACAGACAGCGTTTGTCCAAAGTTCCACGCTATTCGAGGACTTTGTAATCCGCTGTGTGCGGTATGCATTCAAGGCCATTCCGGCTCACGTGTCAAGGGTCTTCTTCCACAAGAGTGTCGCACTCGCCTTCCTCCGATGGCGAATGCTTCGACATGGCTACCTGACATACCCGATGTGTTGCAAAGAATGCGTAGTCGGAGAGGTATGACAAGATGATGGCACGCAAAGAACCAACACCTGACAGTATTTAGGGAAGCATACAAACCAAGGGTGTCTGGCTTATGCATAAGCCAGAAACGCCTCCTGACTTTGTCCTCTACTATGCGCATGGTGGGCATGAATCGATACCTTGATATCTCGATCACACGCTGACAAGTTCCAGGTGGCGGTTTCTCTATGGGATCGAGCTACTTTTACTTGGAGTTTCTGATGGTGTGGCATCATCTACTTCTGGAGGCTGGCTTCAGGAACCCCTCCATCTTCGCGCTGGAGTACACTTTGGTGCCTGATGACGTCTACCCCAGGCAGGTTTTGGAGGCACTGGAGGGTTACAGGCACGTGCTTGGGGTGGTCAAGGATGCCTCAAAGGTGTGCGTTGCCGGGGACTCGGCAGGCGGCGCATTAATCCTCAGCTTGTTGCTGGAATTGGGTGCCCAGGCAGCCAGCCAGGAAATAATAGGAGCCAAAGGTCATATCCGCGGGGGAGCAGTCAACACTCAGAGACCAGCAATGGCTGTCCCGCACATGGCTACACTAATATCGCCGTGGGTGACTCTAATGTCAAACTTACATCTTGCGTCCAAGAGCGACTTCTTAGACCGGCGGACGCTGTGGAAGTACGCGCACGTTTATGCAGGCGAGGCCATGGTTCAACAACACCCAGCTTCGCCAGGAAACTGTGTTGACGACCAGCTCTGGAGGGCAGCGAGCCCTGAACGCGGCTACTTTGTCATCTTTGGGGAGGAAGAAGTGTTTGCCCCCGACATTGAAGACTTTCTCAAGAGACAAGCCAAGCTCGGAGTTGAAGTTGAGGGTCAGAAATTTGATGGCGGGATCCACGCGTGGCCTGTGGTGTCGCTCTTTTTGTCAAGCACCGAGGACAAGAGGTTGCAGGGGCTCAGGGCCGCTGTGAATGAGATTAGAAGACGAACATTAGACGTTGGCGATAAGGTAGGAGGGAATGCATGGAAATCAGATTAGATCAAGTAAATAATCATAGACAAGAGCCATGTGGCGGTGATTCAGGAACCATAGGTTGAAACTCGGCTTCGTCGTCACCTGGCCCGCTCCGAAGTGAATGCTCAACTTGTATCATCAGAGGCAGCAGGGTGGTTGGGATGTGCGTAGGGTGCCATACTCATTTTGGGCTTCAGATCAGCCCTTGGGTTTATATCCAGCAATTCCTAACGGTTGGGTTGTGGCCCAGTTTGTCGGTGTTCGGCCAGGTCTGAAATGACTTGATGAGGGTTCCAGCCAGAGACAAGCGAGTCATGAACAACCAGCCGCCCGTGGTTCGCATCTAGCAGAGCGGCTAGGAGAAAATTTGTAGGCACGCGCTGCGGAGGCAACAAGGCGATGACCGATGACAGTTGCTCGTCATGCCGAAGGCTGATGGTTGAATCGAAGCGAGAGGCAAAGGAAACAGCCTGGGGCTGGGAGTAACGTGCAGGAAGGCCAGGCACCCGGGTCGTGCCTGAGCGATGCATCCGATGCGTGTATTCGTCCATCCCTTGCGTACCTTTTTATGCGTGTGATCCAGACAACCATGATTCAGCCGAGTTTGCGGCATGAGGAATGATGGTTGCGACGCGAAAAGAAAGGGGCCCCACCAGAGCGAAAAGGCACAGGACGCGTGCCTGAGGAGTGACACTACCCTGGAGCAACGAACCAGTTTGAGCTGCGTTGGGTAGAAACAATAGGGTATCGCAGGAACAATCACTATGAAGGGCACTTGCGGTGATTATGAGCTGGTAACAGTTCCCAAGAAGATAGATAGGAGAAAAATGATTCAAGGTGGGCTTTAATAAACTAACGCCACACATCAAGCACGGCATGCACTTGTTTAATTTCCTGAGGTATCCCAACTGCTATCCATCGGCCATGAGCTTCGGCACTAGACTAGTCAGGTGGAACACTAGAGACCAAGAACATGGCGTCAAGGCGGGATGTACAGTGCGCTTTCCCGATCGGGATGATGGCCCCTCACCCCCGGTAAACACTCCCACCCCTCCCTTCCATGGCTTGGTCTTGGGGCTCTTGGATGACCCCCAGGTGAGTTGTGCCTTGAGCCCTTGGGGCGTGTGTCTGAGAGAGGGCCGTGTCTGAGAAGGAGCGCCCCGCGACGCGCATATAAACGGCCGGCATTCCCTCCCTCCTCCGCCGCCTGCCGTCTATCTAATGCCGACTGGCATGTCTCTTCCCACCTCCGAGCTCCCGAAGCCCCCGACCGCACCTACCGCGTCTACCGTATCACATTGCCATCACCCACCGCCACACCTTTATCACGAATCATCCACCCCTCAGCCTCAAGCCATAATTCATTGATGGCTTCATATTGGCAATCGACCAGTCCCTTGTTCCTCTTGCTTACCCTTTAACTACCCCTACCCCGGGTGCTGTACTACGAACTGTACCGGACACTGTATAGCACACACGAGTGGCATACGTACTCCCGCTTACACCCATCTCCCGTCCATGACGGAAGTCCCTTGCCCCAGCTCGCTGTGACTGAGAGCTACCAGACGAAAAGGAACCCAGGGCAAAAAAGACGGCAACAAGCTGCGAGAGAATATCAGAAAATCTGGAATTACGCTGACAACGAGCGCCACTCCTCTGCTGCCGCGAGCGGGAGCAAAAGAGTGTTGCCTCTGACCTTGCAGGGCGCTTCTATCTGGGCCACTTACAACCCCGACGGAAGCCTGCTTTGCTGCAGCCATCCGCCTGCGCCGTGGCACTGCCCTCCGAGGCTGTCTCTTGTGTCACGAAAGACGACGAACAGCACTACATAAGTTCAGACACGCTCTCCCGCGCTCAGACAAGCACCCTCTTTTTGTGAATTGCAGGTGTTTTGGTCGGGAATGGGCCAATCTTGCATCGAGCCCCACTCCAAAGTCACGTCAACCAAACCACATCATCATCCCGGCCATAGCACTTTGACCCCGTGGTCCGCCACGGCGAGCTTATTAGCAGGTTCTGGTTTCTCTTCAAAGCAGCCCATCAGCGCCGAGTCTTGCAGACTATCTCCCTTGCAGTAGCCAAGATATTAAGAACAAGGGGGAACTCGAGCCCGTATCGACTGTCAATATCCACACAAGAAACTGATTTCGGCCGAGCACCCTCTGCGCTCGATCGAATCGTTTACCACGACTCATTGTCACGATCGCCAATCACCCTCAAACAGTGACGACCGGACTCATCGTGTCACACAACACGACACAACAGTACACTGCACACAGCACCGACAGCTACCCATCGCGCTAGGCACAAAGACACGACACAACATTCACAGACAGCTATTTGTCGAAGCCACTATTAAAACAGACGCTCATTTACACACAAAGACGCGCCCACGATCCCCACCACGCACGCACTGTAGCAAGCATCCACACACCAACACACGCACCCTCAGAAGGCCCCAGGCAGGCAGGCAACTCTCAGCCGCTCAATCGCCGCCGCAATACCCTCGCAACCCAACACTCCCTAGCGTATGCAGCCTGGTTGTGCCTCTATTCTCTATTGGACTGTCCCAATTCAGACAAACAAAAACCCAACCTGCAAGGCGCAGCTGGACTTTATCATCCCCTCTAAGCTGACTAACATTCCCCGACCCCCGTTCGGGACCTGCGCCGCACGCCCCACAATACTAATCACCACCTCCGCCGCCACCTACAAAAAAAATGTCGACCGACGATGGCTACGCGCCCAAGTCTCCGGACCTCTCATCCTTTTTCTCGGCTGGGCCCACCCAACTGGCACCGCAACAACTCCATCATTCAAGCGCCGTCGACAGCGACCTAGGCCTCGAGTATAAAGCAGAGCCTCCATCCTACGACTATCCGTCCTCGTCGTCCTACACTCCTCACCCTACCCACCTGCACGACGACGACCACCTCGGCGACCACGACCAACCGCACTATCATCCACAACATCTACCTCTGCCACCGCTTCACCAAACCGCCATCAAGGCCGAATACGAAGGCTACTCTCCGCCCTTGCAGCACCAATATCTTCCTCCAAGCCCTGGACAGCAGCTACTTGCCTATCCCGGCTACGGAACTCACCCTCTTCCAGTCACCCATCACCATCAGAGCGCGCCGCCGTTATATAGTCAGCCTTACGGAGAGCAAAACCTGTATCCCAGTGTAGCACCACCTCAAGCACACCATTACGCGCCTCCCGTGGGCCCTGGTACCCTACCACTCTCTCCGACCACGACAGCAGCACCCCTCTACTCCAAAATGCCTCCACGCAAAGCGGCACCACCCCCGGCGCCGTTCATCGAGCCCTCGCCTGTCAGAACGAAGTTCCCCACGGCCAGAATCAAAAGAATCATGCAGGCGGATGAGGAAGTTGGCAAGGTCGCTCAACAAACGCCCATCGCTGTCGGCAAAGCGCTCGAGCTCTTCATGGTCCAAATGGTGTCAAAGAGTGCCGAAGTCGCCAAGGAAAAGGGCTCGAAAAGAGTAACTGCCTCGATGTTGAAGCATGTGGTTGAGGAGGACGAGCAATGGGACTTTCTGCGTGAGATTGTCAGCCGCGTGAGTGATGAGAAGGAGGGCAGCAAGTCCAAAGCCAAGGCAGAGAGCTCAAGCGATGAGGAAATTCCAGAACCGAAGAAGCGAACCCGAGGAGGACGGAAGAGGAGGGGAGTCTGAAAAGGCAACAGGCCCGACAACAATAGTCTGGTGTCTGGTACTTGGGGAGAACCCGGGATGCATTCATGAAGGATACGATTAAGGACGAAATGGCGTTCAAGGAGGACCGCATACAATAGGCGTTGGGCGCCAAGAGGATATTTTACCCTTCTCTTGAGCGAGATTTTTGGCGGCAATTATACCGTCTCTAGTGGTATTAGATGGTGTTTTTTTTCTTGTCGGTTGCTCCAAACGAGCTGGCTTGGGTGCATTTGGCCTAGTAGCACGTCTGTTAAGGTCAAATAATACTGGTATTTGAGTTGATGAATACTCTATATTATCTGTCTGGTTCTCGTCGCGCTATTTAGGAGCTTGTAGTGGTTGGCGTCGTTTTTTTTTCATGGTTCAAGTAGTGAAACGAAGCAGCTGTCATAGCCTTGATGGGCAAGTTGTACACTGTGGTGTTGTGCAAGAGCTGAAAGTTTTCGCCTTTTTTATTAGATTTCATCCTTGTTCTGCTCCCTAACTTCGTGTCACCTACGACCACATGCTACCTACCGACAAGAAAAAAAGGAGAACAAGTTACAACGCATCCACATCATAAAGGTGCAGTGAGAGAAGCTATGACGATTGCTAGATGACGATGTTTCGTCGAGGAAATTCAGGGTCTTGCTACCCTGAAGCCAGGTCAAGGAATTGGACGCTGTCACGAGTGGCCGGCTGTATGTTACAATAATGGACATTCGTAGCACAGGTTAGCTCTTGTAGTCGAATGATTCAGTACCTATGTACATTGCTTTAATGTCATCTCTTTAAATGGATGCACGAGGTTTCTTAGACCAGGTACGGATTGTCGGGAGAGAAGAACCCCACTCTGACTGTCTTGCATTTTGACACAGCCTGCTCGCAGCAACTGAGAGCACCCAGCCAATCGTGCATATGGGCTGCTTCTCAGGTGCGGGCATGGGATGAGGGACATGCTCTTGCTTGAGGGGTAGACACACCGCTGACGTAGGCGACAGGGAGGAGGTATTCACCGACTTTGGGCTGCATCGTTTCTCGGTGTCCTTCTACAGTCTATCAATGTTGACAGGTAATATCTCGGGAGGTACCTCTCCGTGAGGAATCGAGCCAAAGAGATCTACGCCAGAAACGGAGGCAGGCAAGCCACTTCATCGCAAACGGTGTCATATCCGGTCCGTTCGTTGTGGACAGGTCTGCATGTCCGTGTTCGCGGCAGCAAATAAAATGCATATGGAGCCGACCCATCTCCGAGTTCTCCCAACGAGAGGCCACGGGGGGTTCCTGATGAGGGGAGAAACGCATTGTTAGTGGGCGCGTTTCAGGGAGTGGGTGATCTCCCCAGGGGCCATTTGGGGGCTTAAGGGGCGTCTCAGCGGGTTCGCACAGGGGAGGATTGGCGGCACCTTGAAGCCTTCTAGGGCCTTCAGCGCTTCCACAGTGCCCCCTTCCCTCCAGTGCCTCCACTGCGCGGGCTGTTTTTGCCTTACCTAAGACGCTCTGGCGGCCTATGAAATGGCTCCGTGCCGCCACCGACCGTCCTTGCTCCCTAGCAGGGTACCTTGCTAACTAACTTTGCCTCCACTACGGATACCTCCCGCAAACCCGCCGGAGCAAGACGACGGCTTCATCATCCAGCTCCCAATTCCAGCTCCAAATGCGAATGCCTCCTTCCCTTCGTCTGCCTGCGCCTTCGTCACCATCTCGACCTCCCTTCTTCGCTTTTCTGTCTCTGTTCAATCGAAGCTAGATGCGGAATCGCCAGCTGTCCCTCATTGCTGCCCGCTCCTCTGCGTAACCCAATGTCGTGGGACTTGCTTCAGAGATTCCTCGAGTCCGACGTCTTCAACTCCAACCCCTTTCTCTCCGTTTCATACCTCTCGTGAGTCCTTCACCGACCCTTGATCTCGATACGTTTGTCTTCTCCGCCGCATGGTTGCCATTGCCTTTTCTGCGCTTCACCAGACGTCCCCTTTTATCGCATGCCTTCCATCCTCGCTGCTCCCATTGCCGAATCGTGTCTTGTTGCTGTTGCTAATGCCACCTGTCGCGCCACAGCCGCTACGCCGACCACGTGGGAATTCATTATGTCCTTTGCAATAAGCTGCGCCAGTTCCCATATGAGGATATCGAATTCTTTCTACCGCAGTTATGTCACCTTATAATCAGCGTCGACAATGAGTCAATGGCTTTGGAGGAGTTTTTGTTGGACTTGTGTGAGGAATCTGTTACGGCCGCGCTCTTGGTATGTCTGCATCGAAACAAGAACGATGTGTGGGGCGCCTACTCAAGTCGGAAGAGAAACTGACACTGCTACCAGACCTTCTGGCTCTTCCAGACCTACCTCTACGATCTCTCGTCGAATCCCCAATCCGATGCCTTCCAGACCTGCCGCCGAGTCTACAACAAGGTCCAGCACATCGTCTTTGGCGTGGCCGATAGCGCTCGGAATGACAAGATCGTAGAAAACGTGCTACCCGTTGCCGTTTTGTCCAGCTTTGTGCTCGCCAGTGTCGCCTTGCCCATGTTTCCGAGATGGGCTGGCCCCCTTGCTGTTGCGCAGGCTCGCAAGCCCCAACCGGCGACGGATCCTGCGATGGAGGCCAAGACCAACACCAACACGAAACCATCCCGGGCGCAAACCGTGAACGCGGCAAACTCGCGGTCAAGGCGGGCACGAGATACTGGGAGGACGTTTAGTGCGCCGGATCCCAAGGGGTCGAGGGAACATTCCCGGGATCGTTCTTCGAGGACCCCTCGAATTACCTCCGGCTCGGCGTCGGGTTCTCCGGTTGTGAGGTCCAAGACACCCATTGACACGAAGAGGGCATCTGCCCTTGAGATGAAGTCGTTGGAAGCTAGACTTAGCACGTCTTCCCTCCCTCTACCGTCCCCGCAACCCGCAACCCGACCGGCGACACCTGTGTCAGCAAGGGTTTCACCAAGACCTGGCGATAATACGACCCGGAGACATTCACACCACTCCAAGGATCTTCTCAATGGGACTGAGCTGTCGCCAATGCAAAAGACGAGACTATTGAGACAGCACTACTTCAGATCTCAAACTCAGTTCTTGACTGCCTTGGAAGGCATTTCGAATCGGCTCGTACTCGTCCCCAAGCCTGCCCGGATGAGCGCTCTCCGAGCAGAGCTGGCGCTGATATCCCAAGATCTCCCCGCCGAGGTTGATATTCCTGTCATTTGTCCCCCGACTTTAGTGAATGGTTCTCCTGGCAAGAGTCGGCACCACCGGATCGTGCGCGTTAACCCTGCTGAGGCGACTGTCCTGAACAGTGCCGAGAAAGTACCATATCTGATTATGATCGAAGTCCTTAGGGATGACTTCTCATTTGACCCCGATGTTGTCGAAAACCAGCGTCTCTTGGGCTCTTTGCTCGACGGAAGTGCTAAGTCTAAACGGATATTCGACTTATCGGATTCCCCCCGAATGTCACCAACAGTACGAATCCCCGAGCCTGTCGTTGACAGTGTGTTTGAGCCGACATCTGGTGATTTGGGGAGCTCCCCTCTCATTCGGAGCTTCGATGATGATGATTCGGCTAGGTTCCCTGTGCGAGCGATTCAACACCGTCCTGCCCAGCGACTCCCGAGTGGCACTACAGCATCGCCTTCCATCTTGGAATTGGCGACGTCTCGAAATTCGGAGACTGTCCAGTCAAGATCCGCAAGTCCGAGCCTTGGGCCTCGAAGAATGACGTTACCCATTCAACGAAATACTTCTGTCGACCAACCAGACTTCTCGGCCCTCGCCACTCATATGAGAGCTGCTTCTCAGATGCTTGCGCAGCTCGAAGCGACAAGTGGGAAGCGCCCTAAGCAGGAGGTGGCAGCAATTAGAGCCAAAATTATTGCAAGCATGCAGAGCTTGGAGGAGCAGAGCTTTGATACGGATGAGCAAGGGCCGACATTTGATACCATCATGGCGAGAGCAAGCACTACCCCGATAACTGCGAGCAACCCGGATCTGGAGGAAGATGCTGCTATCGACCCCAACCTCAATGCCAGTGCTGGTAGAGAGCGAATGGAGAACGACTTCAAGACTGGTGGTGTTCAGCGTCGAGGTGATCGTGATGACCCTAGCGCGGCCGTCTTTGGCGAGGCTTGGGAGGCCAAAAAGGAGCGGATTCGTAAATCGTCTCCATATGGGTGGATGAAGAACTGGGATCTGATCAGTGTGATTGTTAAAACTGGCGCAGATCTACGGCAGGAGGCATTCGCCTGCCAGCTCATCGACGTGTGCCATAAGATCTGGGTAGATACCGATACCGATGTATGGGTCAAGCGGATGCGGATCCTGGTGACCGGAGAGTCTGGAGGTCTCGTCGAGACCATCACCAGTGGAGTCTCATTGCATTCGCTGAAGCGAAGCCTTACCCTTGCATCTATTGAGTCTGGCTTAAATCCTCGACATCGCATCGCTACTCTCAAGGATCACTTCCTCCGGGCCTTTGGACAGCCCGATAGCGAACCCTTCAAGGCTGGCGTGGATGCCTTCAAGAAGTCATTGGCAGCATACAGCATCATCTCGTATGTTTTGCAGCTCAAGGACCGACACAACGGAAACGTCTTGGTGGATAGCGAAGGCCACATCATTCATATTGATTTTGGATTCATGCTTTCTAACTCTCCTGGATCGGTTGGATTTGAAGCAGCACCCTTCAAGTTGACACACGAGTACGTGGATGTTTTGGGCGGTCTGGGTTCGCCAGACTACGAGGACTATAAGAGACTGTGCAAGCAAGCATTCCAAGGTCAGCCATTCTCGTCTCACCCCTACAAAGGAGTCGGTACTGACATTTTGTAGCACTGCGCCGTTCCGCAGACAACATCATCGACCTTGTCGCGATGATGGGCCACGACTCTAAGATGCCTTGCTTCGCTGTTGGTGTCGCCCAGGCTACAAGTACTCTGCGACAGCGATTTCAATTGCATCTCAGCGCCGACGAAGCAGAGCATTTTGTTGATGACCTCATAGCAAAGTCATTTGGTAGTTATTACACTCGACTGTGAATATCTCCTTATCCTACGATTCTCCAAGTCCAACCAAGCTGACACAACCACAGCTATGATACTTTCCAATACCGCACGCAGGGTATTTACTGAAGAGACTTTTCCCACCAGCATGATTTGCATCTGGCAGAGAGGGCTTGGGCTGGGAGATCTAATTGCATTTGGACACACGAGAAGGCGTTGCGGACGATTAGACTTGGCTGAGGGTTAGGATCTCGAGATAGATCTGACAAATGCCTGTACCGCGGCGGGAAACTTTACCGAGAGGAACATGTCAGACAGTAAAAAGGAGGAGCATTTGATAGGGATGCGGTATGATGGCTCTTTGTGTCTGCTGCCGTGGGATAGCGGTTCCGATTTTACGTTGATGATGTTGAAGCAATACATGTTTCCTTGCTGTGACCTTGCAGCTATTTCTTGCCGTTCATTAGTCATACATGGCAGTATCCATACAATGATTGATCATCACAACCCATGTACCTCAATGTATCACACAGCTCCGATAGCGCAAATATCCAGTTCGACGCCGCCGTCACTCGGATGGTCGTCACTCGAGGAGCCGGAGTCGAAGCCAATATCCCGCCCCCCCCCCCCCCCCCAATACCCATCCGTAACCCAACAACCACTCTACCTTACCTCTACTTACCCAGTACGTATAGTCGCAGGCAGCCTCACAAACAACCCCAGGCTTCAATTCGTCCAAATTATGCAAGTGCGACGCATCTTGAAGCCGCCACTGCCACGTGTGTATTGAATACTTGCTTCCCTTCAGATTGTGGCTCGGCAAGCTTGCGGTGACGTTTGGCATGTGAGTGGCTGAGATGAATCATCAAAGCAAGATTAAGAGGATAGTGCAGCTTCTACCCTCTACCAGGTGCATATGTGATAGACTGTTGACTTATGTTGGCTCATTGATGGCGGAGGCTTTGGAGGCATCGGATTGTGATTAAAAAGACCGAGCTCGTCTTGTAACATGATAGGTACTTAACACCACGCACTCAGCATCACCGAGTCAACGTCACAAACTCAAGGCACAAATTTTATGATGGCCCCAAATCGAGACTGCATTAAGTACTAACAGCCACCCAACCTTGATTATACCCGTGGCCTGTAAGTGGTGAGTCCGTTTACACCCCTCCCCTTTCCTCTCTCTTTTGTTCCCCGTCGCCCAAAAACAGCATCTTCAAGCAGAAGCAAGGTCGTCACCATCGAGACAGAGACCAAAAACACCATTCTCACCGCCGTCCAAATGTTCACGAGTTTTCTGGTGGCGAAGTCCTGGCTCATTTGAGCTTTGCCAATTTGCGGGAGCGCTGTTGCGAACGAGGGACAGCCTTGACGAGGCCTGGTGTGAGGCGATTCTACCTCCATCGGTCACCCTCCCGCTCTGCCTCGAGTCTCCGCATCCGCTCTTCTTCATCGCCACCACTGACGGCTTCGCTGCGGCGTCCGGACCCCGCAGCCGCCGTGGACGAAGCGGCCGTCCGCCGGCCCTTGCGGGACCCGGAGCCGGCGTCGTCATCGCCGTCACGGCTGCGTTTCCAACCCAGTCCCGCGATGCGTTGTGCCTCCTTGAGAAGCCGCTCACGGTCACGCGCCTCTCGCTCTAGCGTATGTGGGTCCTTACCCTTATCTCGAGCGCTGCTGTCGGCTTTGCTGGAGGAGCCCTTTGCATCGCCACGCGGGCCCGTTGGCGGTTTAAAGTCCTTTTCGACTGGTGTGCTGGCTCCGTCGGGCGAGTGTCGTCGGCTGCTGTACCTCGAGTCTCGATCGCGATCGCGATCACGGTCTCGGTCTCGGTCGCGGTCCTTGTCTCGATGTCGATCCTTTCGATCTTTGCGGTCCTTGTCCTTGTCCTTGTCCTTGTCGCGCTCTCGGTCCTTGTCACGGCGTCGGTCCCGTTCGTAGTCCCGGTCACGGTGCGAGGTGCGGTGGCTAGACGACTTCTTGCGGTCCTCGTCCCGGTACTTGTCCCTTTCCCGGTCTCTGCGCTTATCCGAGTCTCTGTCTCGACGGCTACGGTGGCCCGAACGCTTGGAGTCGGCCGGGGAAGCTGATCGCGAGCGTTCTGTGTGCTTGTCGTCTTTGTCCCGGAGGCGCGATGGCTCTTCGTCCTCGTGGTGGTGTCGCCGGCTCTTGTATTTCTTACGACGGGACTCATCGTCGTATCCTTCATCCTCCGCCGATTGTGACCGGTTGCGTCTACGTCGACGTGAGCTCCTGTGACCTCGACTTTGGCTGCGACTTCTACTAGCCGTCCTCGATCTTGATCCGGCGTTTTCCAGGTCGCGGTCGTCGTGTTCCTTGTCAGACTTGTCAGGCATGTCAGACTTGTCGTCCTTGGATTGGTCCTTGTTCAGTGCCTGGCGGGTTACATTGTCCTTTTCCTTTTCCGGCTCCGGAGAATTACTCTTAGACCCATCTCGCTCCGCAGAACTCCGTTGCCCAGAAACCTGGGGTTTGGCCAACGGGGCCTCACCACCCACCTGATAGCCCCGGGCCCGAAGGTTGAGGAGACTCGTGTTGGGAAGGCCTTGGCGCATAGCTTTGGGCCCTGTCGGTGCGTTAATAGGAACATCTGGCGTGGCGACAACAGAACGGATAGCCCCAGAACCATTGCGTTGGTGGAAGTTGCTTGCATATCCCGCATTGGGTCCAGTGGGAGCATCGCCTCCGACTTCATTGCCTAGAGCTTCACGAGATGGATTCTGGTCTCCGGATGCTGGGTCACCACTCTGGCTCGCTTCATTGGTCTTGTCGTCCCCGCTGGCCGCCTCTGCTCTGACTGCTCGGCCGTACTCGTCGACATCTTGTCCTTCACCAGACTCTCCTTGACCACCACCTCCGCTGTTGTCGCTTTGGCCCAGTACTTGGCCCTGTACGCCGGATCCGAATTGGGACATCTGACCCTGGTCCTGGTAGTTTGCGTGGCCTCCAAACTGGTAGCCACCTCGGCCATAGCTGCTGTAGTATCCGCGTCCTCGCCCGCGACCACGTCCGAAGTTGTTGCGGCGATAGTCATTGAACTGACCGTAATTACCTTGATTGTATCCTGTCTGGAATCCTGAGTTAAAGTTCCCAAAATCACCAGTTCCCATGCCAGGACCATTTTGATTGTAATTATTCTGGTCGAAATTCCACGATTGAGAACTGTTCCAGTTATTATTGGAGCCTTGGCCAAATCCTCCACCGAAGCCTCCCATGCCGTTCATGCCCATGCCTTGAAAGCCACCGTTCATAAACATGTTCTGCATCGTCATCGGGTCCATGCTCATGCCTGGCATACCTGGGAAGCGCGTTAGTGCTGGATACGACATTGCCTTGGGTTGTATGTGAAAGACTTACTCATCATGGGAAAACCACCAAAGCCGTTGGGAGCCATGCCGTTCTGCATTGCCATCATCATCTGCATTTGGTTCATGTCGCCGGATCCTGAGAAGTTTTGATTCGCAAAGCCGCCGTTCATCGTCTCGGAATCGAAGTTTTCTTCGTCGTCGGCCGCTTGATCGCCACCACCATCGTCCTTTGCTGCCAGTGCCTGTTCGTTGGAGTCGCCGGTGTTAGGTTCTCCTTCACCCTCACCAGCCGGCTCGGTTTGGTGCTCGCCTGTGCCATCCTGCTGAGATATAGTCGTCTCCTGATCATCAGCGTTCTACCAATAATGTTAGTGGGTTTTTTGAGGGGGGAGGGAGAGGCATGAAGGTCGTACCTGGTTTACAGGTTGAAGATTGTCGATCTCGCGCGTCTCGGTAGGCGCAGGGGCGGCCTCCGTTGCTTGCTTATTCTCACCGAGACCTTCTTCGGTATGTGGCTCTGCAATCGGCAAAGACTGCTTGGGTGCCTCAACTGGCGTTGGAGGCGCAACGTCCTTGATTTCCTTAGGTCGGCTGGCCTCTCGCTTCTTTTCGGCGGTGCGCAAAAAGACTTTGATCGTAGTTCGCAGGGATTTGTTGGGGTTGCAATCTTCGGCGGACAGAGGGGAGTGCTCGCAGACGGGACAGGAGGGAGGAAGATTTGATTGACCTGAATCGAGTTAGTAGCTGGCTTGGGATCTCGCTGAAGACCACACGTACAAGTCTCGCAGATGGCCTGTTCGCAGCAAGGTAACCGGAAGGCGTTGACGGCAAGCTTGCTGCAAATAGCGCACCGGAGCTTGATGGGGATGTCGTCGGGGGCAAGAGAGCTGGAAAAAGTGTCAGTTTCGACAGGCGCATCCAAGGTATGCCTGCGCTTCCCAGCGAGCAGCGAGCAGCACGCACCTGATGAGCTCTGCCTGAGCCTCAGTAATGGATGAAGCCATTGTTCTTCCGCGCAGCTCCTAAGTCGGTGCAAAATATGGCGAGTGAGGGAGCGTCATGGAGAAGCCCGGGGCAACTCTGAGATGTGTGAGACGAGCGAGGCTAAGGCTGTGGCCAAAGCAAAAGATGCTGGTATTGGCGTCGGGTAGAGGTGCAGGAGGCAGGCTCTCAGCCACGTCACAAGGGCACAAGGGTGGGAAGAAAGCCCAATGCAATAGACGGACAAACAGATAGTCACACAATAAC
Organism: Dactylonectria estremocensis; assembly: GCA_020744375.1. Lineage (NCBI taxonomy): Eukaryota > Fungi > Ascomycota > Sordariomycetes > Hypocreales > Nectriaceae > Dactylonectria > Dactylonectria estremocensis. Next base: position 1,872,745 of record JAGMUU010000002.1, on the reverse strand, counting down.
GGCGATTGGTAATAACGGTCGAGCCTTGTTTGCTTGCAAGCGAATGGCAACGGCTTGATGTTGGGGGGCGTGAGGAGTTTGCCCCCGTCTACCACGGCCTGGTGCAAAAGAGTGGGGCTCTGTAGAACAGCGACGCGCGCCAGAGACACGCTGAGTTATGGATCACGTGATGCCCTTCGAATTGGGCTAGGGTCCATTTCTGGTATGGCTCTGCTCTAGAGTCAACGCCGACAAGTCACAAGGCCACGGGATGGACAACCCATCATTCAAGGTATCATGTATTTCATTGCCTCTCACTAACCTTGGTCTGATTCTCATTCGATATTCCTTCGAGAAGATTAACCCTCTTAATCAACGAGCTTCTTTATGAATGTCACGCGACATAGCTCCGTCTATATTAGGCGTGCTAGCTCGCCGACCAAGCGTTAGTAAATGGGGCGCAAGCTTGAAGTGATTAACAGAGGTAATCCATGTATATCGATGAGCAAGAATATTTAGAGCCTAAACATACTCGACTTGCAAAAACACATTATCAACTCCCGGACGCTTCTCTTAGCATCATTCCCAAACAACGGCTAGCACGAAAGGGCAAGGTACCGTACAATACGAAATCACTCTCCGCATACTCCCTCTCTCCCTGGGCCACCATCGCGACTAGCACGCACAGCTGTCCTTGGACCCAACATCCTTGGAGCCGCCGAGATTTACTCGTTGCTCCTCTCCTCCTCTGGCGGTGGCGCTCGCAGCTCCGGCGCCTCTTGCGCTCTTCAACGATGTCTCGGGGATGGCATTTGCGATAGCGGTGAAAACCTCCGTAACGTTGTGGCCACTCTTTGCACTGGTCTCGAAGAACAGCAGATTCTCCTCCGCGGCATAGGACTGCGCCTCCTCTGTAGAAACCTTGCGCGCATTGCCTGAGTCGTCACCATCCTCTCCATCTTCGCCGTCTGCTGCGGTAGGAGCCGAGTCGGCCGTCAAATCCAACTTGTTGCCTACCAATGCGATAACGATGCCCGGAGAGGCTTGGCGTTGCAGTTCAGCGACCCAGTGCTTGGCTTTGACGAGGGAGGTGGGCTTGGTGAGGTCGTAGACGACAAGGGCAGCCTGGGCATTTCGGTAGTACATGGGCGCAAGCGAGGCGAAGCGCTCTTGACCGGCGGTATCCCAGATCTCAAATTTGATCGTCCGCGTCGGGAGGTTGCATTTCTGGGTCAGGAAAGCCGCTACACATGATGATTAGCCGCGATGTCCAAGATTGTTGGATAGGCGGAAACGCCGGCAAGCCATACCGCCAATAGTGGGCTCCTTGTTTTCTTGAAAATCGTTGTTGACGAATCGTAAGACGAGAGATGACTGTCGCATATGTCAATTTCATGCGGCGAGATGCACTTTGCGTGGTTCTTGGGGGTCGTACCTTTCCAACCGCTGCCTCGCCTAGCAGCACCAGCTTGACGCTGCTGCTCGGCTTGGGAGCGTTTGCAGAATCGGCCATGATCGCAGAGAAGCCGTTCGGAGATATGAGGAATCGGAGCGGAAGACGCGAGAGATGCGAATGGTAGTATTGGAGGCAGAAGTAAGTTGCGATGCGGGGAGGGAGTCGTTGAGAGTTGCCTGGTGGGAGGAGTCGGTCGATGGAAGCCAGTAACAGCAGAGGCAGAGGCAAAGGCAGAGAGTAAAGGTAGTGGCAGTGTGGCAGTGGCGGTGGTTGGCTGGCGATGACGAGGCCGGGGCGTTAGAGCGCTAGACTTCAAGGCAGCTGGGAAGCCACCCGACCTCAGGGAAAGGCAGTTCCACCATGCCCAGCGGTTGCACCACTGGAACCTCGACCGTGGGCCCACCGCTAAGTACAGTAACAGTGTGATTGGCCAGCTGTCCTCCTTCTTCAAGCGGTCATGACATTGTGGCTTGTGGCTGATGGCGGGGCATCTGTCGGTTTAATATTCTGCCGCTGCCGACCGCTCCCCGCCAAAATTTCCAAACCTGGCAGAAAAAAAAAGTTGCAGTGCGAGCTCTCACCGAAGCCTACCGATCGGACTTCGGCTCATTTGGTAACCAATTTCTCCGCGCCTTGATACATCGACAACCCCCCGGGAAAACAGCCAATTGCGAGAAACAGGTCGCTTCATCAGACAACGCCGAACATCATGGGGAAATCCTCTAAGGAGCCCCAGCGCCCAAAGCGTACCCTCCTTGACGACAGCGACTCCGAGTCCGATGGAGGTGCACCCGTGGCTGCGCCCAAGCTTGAAGTGAACGAAGAATTCGCTCGTCGATTTGAGCACAACAAGAAGCGCGAGGAGCAGCAAAGGCTGGAGGAGAAGTACAAAAAGGGCAGGAAGGGCGACGACGGAGACGACGATTCCTCGTCAGACGAAAGCGAGGATGAGGATGGGTTCCTTGCGACAGAGGATCTCGATGCGCAGATTTCAGCTACTCTCCAGGCCATTCGCAACAAGGACCCCAAGGTCTACGACAAGGATGTCACGTTCTACAACGAGGCTGACGAAGCTAAAGCTGCGGCTGACACCAAAGATAAAAAGGACAAGCCCATCTACCTCCGAGATTACCACCGCGAAAAGTTGCTGGCGGGCGATGCTGGTGCATTTGACGATGAAGGCGACACACCAATGAACTACCACGAGGAGCAAGATGATCTCAAGAAGTCAATCATGACCGAGATCCATGCTGCTACCGCCGGGGATGCGTCCGATGATGAGGAGGGAGGATTCCTAAGACGAAAGGAAAAGGCCAAATCAGACCCCAAGGACGTTCACCCGTCAAGAAAGGCGGCGCTGAAGGTGACTGAGAGAGATGTGGCGAATGCCGACAAGAACCCCGAAAACTTCCTGTCCAATTTCATGTCCGCTCGCGCCTGGGTCCCTCCGGATGGCTCAAACTGGAAAGCATTTGAGTCGGACGAAGGTGAGGGCGATGACGACGCCGATGAGTTTGAGCAAGCATACAACCTGAGATTTGAAGACCCCGACAAGAGCAACGAGGTCCTCCGAACATATGCCCGAGATCTCGCCGCGTCCAAGTCTGTTAGAAGGGAGGAGAAGAACAGTCGCAAGCGCCAGCGAGACCTGGAGCGTGAGAAGAAGGAGGCTGCAAAGCAAGAGCGGCGCGACGAGAAGACTCGGCTACGGAAGTTGAAGCTCAACGAGGCCGAAGAGAAGCTGCGCAAGATTAAGCAAGCTGTTGGCAGCGTGGGCAAGGAGCTCAAAGATGAGGACTGGATTGAATTCCTGGACGCAGCCTGGGAAAATGACAAGTGGGAAGAGGAGATGCTGAAGCGTTTCGGCGACGACTACTATGCACAAGCTGACGAGGGCATGCGAGTCTCGGACGATGACGAGGATGACGGCAGCAAGGGAAAGAAGCACCCAAAGAAGCCCAAGTGGGAGGACGACATTGACATCAACGACATCGTTTCCGACTTTGACGAGGAAGAAGAGAAGCCCAAGATTAGCCTCAGCGATGTTGAAGGCGACGACATTGAGGAGGGCGAGGGCGAGGACGCCGAGGATGAGGACGCGCCACCTTCCAAGAAGCGCAAGACGGCAGACCACAAGCGCAATCGTCAAGAGTCCCAAAAGAAGGCCCGCCAAGAGCGGTCCAAACTCGAAGCCCTCGTCGACTCAAAGCTCGAGCTCACCAACCATGCTCTTCTCAACAAGCCCGACCATACTCCCTTCCGCTACCGTGAGACCTCACCCCAGTCCTTCGGCATGACGCCTCGGGACATTCTCCTCGCGCCATCGGACCAGCTCCTCAACGAATTCGCTGGTCTGAAGAAGCTCGCGACCTTCCGCGACGAAGAGAAGAAACGCCGCGACCGCAAGACTCTCGGAAAGAAGGCCCGCCTTCGCTCGTGGCGCCGGGGCACCTTCGGCGCCGAGTTCGAGCGCACCGGGCCGACCTACGGCTTCGAACGCTTGATTGACGAGGAGGACGTTGCGGCTGCGGGTGCTGTCTTAGAGACCAAAGAGAAGAAGAATGCAAGCAATGTTATAGGCGACGGTGAAGAAAGGAAGAAGAAGAGAAAGAGGTCCAAGGGCAAGAAGGCTGCCGCACCCGCGGCCGAGCCAAAGGATTGATTGAGTTGATTCTAGTGGCTCGAGGCTTGCCGGGGACGACTAAAAAGCGAGCGAGATACCACCACTGTAGTATTGTCATAAGTGGCGTTCCGTGATCGATCATCGATGGAGTTTCTCATAGATTAGGCCTGTTTGTATGATGAAAACAAAACGACGTTGGATAATAATTTTTATGCAACTGTACAGTCAAAAAAAGACGAAGAGCGAATACTTGTTTGTGTTAAATTATATGTCCTTAAGTTACCTACCTCCACATTCGCACCGTTCACGCCAAGACAGCCCAACTTGTCTTCTCGTGCATTGCTCACAACACTGCCTCATCCCCCGTTGTTTGCTTCTGGGCAATCAGGTAGGGCGCAGCACAGTGAGAATTGGAAGGGTTTCCCCTCCTTTTCCCCTCCTTTCTTTTCTTTTAACATTCGCCTGCGAGCCTGGCTTTTTCTGTATGAAGACACCATGAGATAAGTAAACAATAATTGTTTAAGTCAAAGACAGTCAAGTCCGCACTTTCTTGGTGGAAGGTTTACAGTAAGCGACGTCGGTCCCTGATATAGGTACCTAGGTAGCACATGTTTGGTTGTATCCTCCTTTCCAATGTCGCTCGAGTTCCATTTGGGGCTATCCAAAGAACGACAATATCCAAAATTCTCATGTATCCATCATCCCGTCCCAGGGTTGCAGCACGAAGGCATCCAATACTCTGCAAAAAAAAAAATTCCCTCCCTAATATTGCCGAGCGTGCCTCTCCAATGACGACGACGGCGACGCTGGTCGTTGCTGATATATTTCCCGAGTTCGCCTGTTGTCGAGTCCCACCAGTCAACCATGCAAGAATGGTTTCTTTCAGTCACACCAAAACTCCTTTCCCCCAAAATTTTACAGTGTGGATATTTATGTGGAATCCGTCCAGTTTTGCTGACGCCTCTCCTTGGGCGTTCTTTTGTTGTAGTGTCCGTAATCAGTTTGTCGTGAGCTGGGCCACTCCTAGGGGCCGTGTTGTAGTCGACCCAGGGGGTTCGGTGTCGCCAGGCCGCTTCCTCCTCCGCTAAACATAGCTGCAAATGAGTCTACATTACCAACACCGAACCCCATATCCTGGGTAATTTCCGGTGGCTCCAAGTTGAATGGCATGAACCATGCCGACGAGGCGTCCTGTCCATTGAAGTTGGGCATCCCATCCACAGACCCATGCACTTGTCCGTTCATGCCGTTCCTTACACTGCCTCGACGCCCTTGCGGACCACGTTCAGCCTGAGCGCCTGCGGCGATGCTGTCCCAGTCCACCCCATCCATTAGGGTTTGGCCAGCGGCCAGACCACCGTCAACAGAATCCATCGAGTACCCCCCAAAGACAAGCTGCCGCTCCAGTGGTTGAAGTGTTCCATTACCTTGCTGGGCGAGGTTCATTGCGAGCAGGTCTGGAGGGAAGAAGGCCGGCATGTGCGCGTGGTGCGGGAATGCTGCCACATTGCCAGGGCTTATAGGTGACATTGTGTTATTATACGATGGGTTTTGCGAGTGCGGCACAGTCAGCGGGCTAAAGCCGGTTGAACCACTTGTCTGACCTCCCAAGGCAGCGGAGAATCTTCGTTGTTGCTGTTGTCTTGCTCCGATTTGATCTGGCGCAGATTGCCCACCGAGATCTCCAGTAGACCTCATCTCAAGCTGATTCTGCCCAACAAGGGCACCGGCGCTGCCTTGCTTCTTGGAGATGGACCTACGCTTGACCATGGCAGCTCGGGTATCGTCATTGTTCTGAGATGGGGAAAGTGTTGAAATGAACTCTTCCACTGATTGCAATTCTGCCTCTGCCTCGAGAACGCCATCTGCTCCCTTGTCCTTCTTCCTGGAGATGGCAGGATCCATGAATTCGGCATCGGAGAGTCCGTGTGGGTATCGATTGAACCAGTCACCGTACTGGAGAATAGACACCCCAGTGGTACCGTCGTTGACAGAACTGCCAGCGCGTGCGCCGTCAATTGCATTCCTGTACTGTGCACGAACGTCCTCGAGCATCCAATGAAACATCCCCCAATACCTTTTCATCTTATGCAGATACCTGATATTGGTAGCGAGATTGGCCTCTGCGGTACTTACTGTCACGCGATTTGAAGAGACTGCTGAGAGAATGTGAACTGTTGTCGAAGTGAACGCACAATATCCTGCGAAAGGGGTCGAAACAAAGTGTTTGAATTCCTCAATGTCCGTGAGGAAGTCGGAAATTCGATTGGCTGCAGATATCATTTTCCTGCTGGTCTCTGAGAGGAACTCGTGGGGGACTTCTTCTCGGTATCGTGGACTGCATGCAGCCACAGCTGCTCGGGCCAGGAAAAGGATATTGTGCTGGATGCAAATGTGCAAAAAGAAGAACTGAGGCGCCGTGTGTTCTGTCGTTTGTATTGCGGCATTGTCAGAGGAATATTTCAATAACGATGGCAGAGCAGCCTCGAAAGAAGTTGCATCGGCCAATAACTTCGCGAACTGAGATTCTGGGTTCCACATTGCCGCAGAATCCGACTCCTTCCCGCCTTGGTTCAGATAGATGACGATTTGCCCCCAGATGGAAACTGCCCGAATCATGAATCCTGCAACTCCCATGTTCCCTCCAGCGTCGGCAAGTTGCCCGTCGTTAGGCACGGCTGGATGGAGGACTTCGCCATCGATTGTCTCAGTGGGTGCTGACATGTCCATCTGGAAGTACTTCTCATGGATAGGTAGCGGAACCTGGATTGATTCCTCTCTGATAAACATGGGCCGGTCCGTTCCCGATGAGTTGAAGCGGTCCATGAGAAAACAGGCCCACATGATTCGCCGTCGAATCTCGCGATCAACGAAGCTCATTTGGTTTGGCTTTCCGTTTCGTCCCACATCGTCAGATTCAAGGTCTTTGTGTAATTGGAGAGCAAAAGCCATTCGGATCGCCTGTCCGCCAAGCGCCCAACTGCGGCCTCCTTGGCACGTGCCAAATTCGTGCAGTCCAAGAATTAGGAGACATGTCAAAATTGTGATGTTGGGCCACTCGTATCTCCTGGTGCAAATGTCCCTCGCATACGATGCCCATTCTTCGCCACGCGCAAACTGAGGCGTTGCAGAATCGAATTGGGGGTTGCTTGTGAAGCGCGCGGCTACAGCACACACAGAGAGTATGAGAACAGGGGGCAGCGTGTTATTCCTGTGGTTCGTCAGTATGCAATCGGAGGGATCGTGGTGAGATGGCGGTGTCACTCACTTCAGCTTTCGCATGTAGCTCGGCTTGTGCAGGAGATGATAGGATTGGCCATAGACATTATCAAAGAAGACCTCAGCAAGGTGCTCTTGTGTTTCTTTGGAAGGCAAATTCTCAAAGCCCTCATGCAGCAGCTTGTTATCCTCCGCTTCTTGGACCTGAAGGGTGTTCGGTCTGTCATCGCCGTTGATCATGGCTTTTGATGGTGCTTTGGCCCATGACTCTAGGTCCGGCCCGAATGCTTCATCGGCACCACGTTTCTTGGAGGCGGTTTTGGTAGCTACCAGGGTACCAGGGATAGCCGGTTTGACTACGGCTCGAGTAATGGAGGCGGTGGATTCCTGCTCAGACTTGGGGATAACTTTGATGATGCGTTCTTCCATCCTCTTCAGTCGCTTGTCAAGCATGGCCATGTAATCTGTGCGGGGCGCTGCCTTGCGAGTTGTGACTTTGTACACGCAGGGGATGCGCGAGCGAAGACAATGTTTGCACGCTGGCTTCTCTCCTGAGCAGCGGATCTTCTTCCGGCGGCAGGCGATGCAGGCAAGAGGGAGGCGCTTGCGCTCCTTGCCCGCCTTAGTCTTCAACTCACTCCATGCAGGCGTTGTATCGGACTTGTCCTCCTTGATCTTGCCGCCTAGGTCAGTGCCATCGGCGCGACCATGAGACGCCAAACCAAACTCGTCAGCCGCCGAGTCTGCGAGTGAGTTGGCGAGTGGTGAATTCCTATCCGCGGCAGCATCGGAGTCATCCCTACTCAGGCTCCGATGGTCAGAGCGGCCAGGGCCAAAGGCGAGGCCATGCGCGTGCATGGCGGGGATGGAATGGGAGGGATGTTGAGAGAAGGAGTCGGCTGGTTGGGCGACATTTGGCTGGTCGGCCAAGGAGAGAAGAGATTGTTGATTTGTGATGGGTGGGTAGGGGTAGGAGAAGTTGTCGAACCGCGAGGCGTCCATCAAGGCGGCGTGATCGTGTGAGTCGGAGGTATCACGAAAAAGCCGAGAGTCGGAGTCCAGAGATTGATGGGCATTGTGAAATTGGTGATGATCCAAGTTGCCGCGGTCGGGTGCCATGGCTTTGCTCAAACCCTGCGCGGTGCGGGCCACAGGGGCCGAAGTGGAAGGACGGGTCAGGGGCTGGCGTTGACGGCACAGGCGACGACACTGGTGAATTGGCGCGACAAAGTTTGAGTGAGTTGAGTAGGAAGAGAAATTCGGATCGCGGTGTAGGAGCTGGAGGTTTTCAGGCGCGGCCGGAGCTCAGGACTATGTGCTGCGGACCGGAGTATGGAGGATGGGGAAGCGTCGGGTGTCGGGTATGTATGTACTCAGCACCTCCCCGCACTGAGACCGGGGAAACCGGCTGGGTCCGTTCTGGTACACAGAGAGCTAGATGGTGAGGTCGGTAGGGTGCTGAGATACAATCTGCTGGGCGAAGTCGGGACGGGCGTTGGGAATCTAGGCAATGGTGAATTGTTCAAGTCGCAAGGAAAGCAAATCAGTCATCACCTGGAAAGATGAAAGAGGGAAAATTGGAGGGAAAAGACGGGGCGCTGGGGTGGAAGAGGACGAGCCATCGAAGCTGGGGTTTAAGGCTCCGTTGGTTGGTGGAGACAGGATTAGCTGTAAAAGCAGAGAGTGCGATAGGCCGCTGTGGACGGCCACGGCGTGCGACTGTGGGGTAAAGAAACGCCTGCGTTTGTTGGCGTTGACGAGCGAGGGAACCCTGGACACCCCGACCGACGCCGGCGAGTCTGGGCGAGGGAAGGGGAGTAGCGGCGAACAAGGGGGGGAGGGTGGGGCGTGTGCGTCGACCTGTCCCAAGTGCTGCCAATGTCGCCCAATATTGCCAGTGCTGCCAGTGCTGCCAGTGCTGTCACTGTTCCAAGTGTTCCTGGAGAATGAACGAATGAGTGGAGGAGCAGACGCTTGAGATGGCCGGGATGCGATGGAGGTCTGGAAGTGCCTGCATGCTTGCTGCTGAAATGTGCGAGGGCATTGGCGACCGTGCTAGTGTCTGCGTCAGTGTCGGTGTTAACTAGTGCAAGTTCGATCGCGCGTGAGAGAGAGTAACAGCGCCGCGAGGAGCTCGAGCTGGTGTGCAGACTGCAGGCTGTGATCCTGGACCGGTGCTGTCTGTGCCAGGGGTCTGTTAGGCCGGCCCGGGATGTGGTGGGCGAGTCGAAATCGGGGCTGGGGTGGCTTGGGCGAAGAGACAACATCTACAAGATGAACTCCTTGGTTGCTTGTGAGTACTGTACTACATAGTCGATTGGTTTGGTAAGTCGGAAGGTTGTTGAAGCGGCGAATACCGAAGTGAATCAGGAAAATGGTTATTGGAGGGACATCTCTGTATGACCTTTAGTGCCTTAGGTTGATGGTCACCTCCTTCCCGTCACTTCCATACTTCGAAATCCATCCAGGTTAAGAGGAAGGCATTCTCCTTAGCACCGTTCCTGCTTCTCGCTGTTGCAGGATGGCGGGGGAAAAGGGCAGGCGCAAAGCCCAACAGCAATAGTCAGCCAGCCTTAACAAGATTATAAATGCATCACACTGGAAAACCCTGGGATGGAGATTGGCGGATGGACAAGACCTTCTCCCACACACACATGTGCAACGCTCTTGTGTCTATTGTGCCAACTTACCTGCATAGGTATCTGGAGGGGACGCTCTAAGAACAACACAAATGCACCATACACTGCATCATATCACGCAAACATGCCAGACGAGAAATCCGTCCTTGCCGGTACTGCTGGGTGATTTTGAGAGCGACAACATCAATCGCACAGTCACCCAATGCGGACGAGAGACAAGCGGGATCACCCCTCCAATTGGGGCGATTCATGGTGCTTCAGCAAACGCCATGGAGAATCTCTTGTTCAAGGCACACATCTGTCTCTTGAGAGCCTCAGCCTGGCCGGATCGTACCTTGAAGGGTGTTCTCGTGTTTTACCAAGGTGGCCCACCACGCAACGACTACACGGGTTGCCATCGTGGGGAAGACAATCCCAACATCGAGAAGGAGATGCACCTCGCATCTCGTCTTTTGGCACTGGCAGCTTCGGCAAAGATCGGCACGAAGACGCTCGATTGGGATGGAGGCGACGCAACAAGCAGGGTTCAGCTATCCGGAACCTGGCGAAAAGAATGCTGGTGTGCATTGCTGCGAAAACGCGTCAACAGTGTCATAGCACTTTGCACGCCTTGAGCGAAGTGAGAGAAGTCAGAAGTGACATACTTTGGCCTAGCCACTCACCACAACGCCTACCTACCAACCTACCTTACTACCCTAGCTCCCTGGTCATAGAGGAACCAGGGACGAGGGTCGTTGTTTAAGTTTTCCGCCGTTTGAGACAAGCCCATCCGGATGCCATCCGGAAACCACCTGGAAACCGAAATTTTAACGCAAATTAAATCACCACGAGGTGGCAAGCACGCAAACCAACGCCGGCCCAAGGCCCCAATGGACTCAACCTCTTCTGACGGCAGAGCAAATGCACGTCCCTCAGCACCAAGCGAGCTGAGGCGACCTTTGGCTTGCGTAGTAGTCGCAGGGATGGCAGGGGGTGAGAACAAAAGAAAAAAAAAAAGCAACGTCTGGCAACATGTGTTCCAGGGCAATTTGACACATCCAATAATCCAGCTTTCCCTTTGTATGCTGGGCGGTCCATTTGGTGGTAATGCTGGCGGCCTACTTTGTCTGGTGATCCATGCTCGACCTGAAGGCGTCGCAGGAATGAATTGAGGAAGTTCGATTTATGAAGCATCAACTTGGCCCTTGTTCTTGTCCTCTGTTCCCCCAGCTCGCACGTCCTTGGTTTACACTTTCTCGGTCGCTTTCGCCTGCGCGCGTTGCCTGGCTCTACTGACTACACAGCTTCTCATCCATGACCGGGCTGCCTGAATCCATAGTGAAGGGTTGGACAAGGGAACGTGCATGATGCGATCCGCTGGCCGACATTCAGAGATGCGATTCGAGGAAGTGGGCGGGGGTGAAGCAGGCCTGGGAATGCTTTTTGGGTGGCTGTTTCCGGGGACTTTCAACAACCGGATCTCGATGAAATGAGACGACGAACTTACTAGGCAGACGATGTGAGACCAGGCCAGGAACCGAGCGTGTTAGAGTTGGACGAACCGGCTTGTCAACTATCATGGCCTGGCAACCAACCAATCGACTGTGGGGTTTTGTTGGTTGGGCTGTCATCATCACACTTGACAGTATGGTCCTGTGCAAGTTGAGGGGGGTCCTATCCCTGATGCATCGATATGCCCTAGCAGGGGACCAATGCCTTGGACTCGATGCGACGAAAGCAGGAGGGACTGGATCTCGCGTCACGAGCAGAAAACTCCGCTTCACTACCGCCATCACTAGCATCCCCGGTCCAAACGCCGCACCCAGGCTCCTCCCCGTCCAAGGCCCCGTGACCATGCGCCGCCTCTCATTAGGCGTGTGAAGGTCAAGCATTGAGTGAAAAAGGCGTTCACAGCGCACATGCACCACACGCACACACCTCTCCAAGGTGGCTGACAGCGAATGTATCACAACATTGCGCCAACTCGCCGCCAACCCGCCGCCACGACGTGACATGAGGCATGCCGTGCACGCGCATCTGCACCTCCTCCTCGAGACTCAGCTTGGAATACTGCAGCGTAATCCAACACATCCATCCCATCTGTGGGTGTTACTCATCGCTTGACAGACCCTTTGCCAGGCGCTCTCTTTCTCGAGGAGTTACAGAGCCCAATGGCGACCCTGCAACGCAACGCAGACTGCATGTTTGCGCAGCATTTGAGAAGCAAGAGAGGGATTGTTCACACGCCATGTGGACAACAATCACCAAATGAACTGTAGTACTTACGGCTAAGAGGGTACGGTCTCAATAGGACTGAGCGGATTTCCTTGTCGCGCCTTTGCCTGCATCGACTGGCTTGTGAAAATGGCTGTGGCCTCGACCACTAACATGCCTTGAGAATAGTTTGTATCCTCACATCGATGTCATAGTCACGACACAAACACTACCTAGATGAGTATTTCTCTCTTATTGCGACTAGTCAAACTGTCTACTCTGTACAGAACCATTTCAGTCTACGAAACGAAACATACCCCTCTGCTCGATCCTCTACAGTCATTTTCGGTGAAGACAGGGGTCGAAAACAAAACTTAACACTGACATCATCTCAACACTGACATCATCTCAACACTGACATCATCTCAACAATCCAACTTGCCTCATAAAAACGAGCCATTGTGCACCCTGGAATAGCCGAAATGAATCATTTACCTGTTCTACATGCTTTATACGCTTGGGCACTCGGAAACGACGGATGTACAGGTCGACAAGGGTTTATGATGAGGAGAAGAATGAGGGTTCAAGGACAATCTTCGTCTCAGATAGTCTCAAGGGATTCGAACCCTATAAAGTTTCTTTACACAAGAGTCTTGACCTAAAATGCCTCGGAGCCCCTTGGACAGGTTGTCATGGCCATGGAGAATGCATCGAGGGTGTATTGAAGAAAGCACATCAGTGTTTGTGATTATTACTACAGCACATGTGCATGGACTGCTTCGCGAGATGCTACTATTATTTGCGGCAAGGTATCAGAGTGCTACCTTAGGGTATTTAATAATAAGTACAGCAGCGTTGAAAAGTCTTGTTATCTGATGTCTGGCTTTCAGACGATGTGGATGGGATGCTGCCACCCTGCCCACTGACACCGTTGCATTCTGGCTACGGGTCTAGGGCTCACGACACAGGGTCCCGATGGTGACGTAGCTGCAGCAGCAGCTGTTTGCCTTTTTTTCCTTCATGTGAGTAACAAACGGTTCTGCACTCCCTCGACTTAGAACCGATAACTGGGGTTCCAAAGCGACCATGTCCAAACCTAGACTCAATAGCCATGGAGAAGTCGATTGTTGAATTGTGTCAGCTTATACCGAGACCGAGACGGAATGTCCTAGCCTCGACTGGAGGAGGTGCCAAGAGACGCCGTATGATCGACATTTCAGTGTTGTTAGGACTGTTGTGAGATGTCAGCGGGCAATCCTACTGCAACTACACACTGATGATCGAGCACATTCTCGATCAGCACCACCCGACAACACCAATACGCAAGCACCCGCGTCCCACCCGAGCACAGAGACAACAACATGACTGAAATTGCAAATGCTGTCGAGTCTTTGACACTCTCGATGGCCAGTCGACCCCCTGTTGCACCTGTGAGACCCTCCTCTGTCGAACTGTTACCATCGGACTGTCACCATCGGACTGTCACCATCGGACTGTTACCATCGGACTGTCACCACCCGCTTCGTTGCTCTCGACTTGGCTAGCACCAAACTCCGCGCCAATGCCCGTCATACTTGTGTCATGTGTCAACCTCCCCTCATTTCTTTGCCATCTCACCTCTCTCTGGAGGCAACGCGATAAGACCGCCTTGTTGCCTCCATCTCTCGCACCCTCTCCTCTCGGGTCTTACCCATTCTGCAATGATACCCCTCCTCTCTCCGGGATGTTGCATACTGCGCAGCATTGGCGACCAATAGGCGTCTACTCAAACTATATGCCTAGTACACAGCAGGCTCACAGTTATGACTTTCAAAAGCCTTAGCTCCCTCGACGCGTCTCCCGTTATCCTTGTCCCGGTGCACATCAAGGATCCTGTCACGAAACAAGCCCACAATCTCGGAGAATAATGCATGTTTTCTTCTCTCCCTTTCTTGCGACCAGCGCTAGAAAAATGTTTTGGCATTTGATTTGGATCCTCCCCTACTCCACATGCAATGGCGCCCTATCTCGTTTGGAATTTCACATGCTCAGGCATGTTGGCGTGTGCCGCTGAGAGCCTGGAGGCTTCCAACCCGCCTCTTGCTCGAATGGACGGGGTGGGTAAATCTCTGTTGTTTCTATTCGTCGGTTTCGTTTTCCCCTACGAGTCTCGAATGAAACTGAAGGCCATCAATAAGTTAAAATGCCCCAACAAGACATCCTGGTTGAGCCTCAACTTCCGAGACAAGGGTATTTGAGCACGACATCATGCCACGCCGGAATTAACCGCCTTCAACGCAACCTGTCAATGTCTGAAAGACTTTGACTTTCGTATTCGTAGACGTTGCAGTCTATCACCCTCGAAAAGATGTGTCATTCAGAAAAACTCAATTCATCAAGGGGTCAGGTAATCAAGGGCCCCGATTATCCAACGCCTCGCAATGCAATGCTAGGTATGCCATGCCAGGTCTATGCTATGTTGTGCCATATAAAAGGACATGTACATGACGCGTCTCTTTGTACACACTCGCGCCCTCACTCGTCTCGCTTGCTGATATATACTGGGATGCCGTACAGCACCACGGCCGCGGCGTTCAGATACTTGAACCGACACGCCGCTCTCGCGCGCGCGACTGCTTCTACGAGTGAAACATGACGAGTCGACTTGGCATCCCCATCTTCGGAATCGTCCTCTGAAGTGGCCTGGGCCTTGCCTTTGCCGCGCTTCTCCTCCTGGAACGTTCCCCTGGGGACCAATCCCCATTCCTCAAATGATCGCCCGGCGAACCGATCGATATCTCGATCCGTCACATCCCAAAGCGTACCGACCACTGCCGGGCACCCAGCCATCATGTAGTTCCACACCGGGCCGTAGCACTCGAACTCTCCCGCTTGTGTGAGCGACGCCGAGCTGCAGCCCATCAGAAACGTCGCGGGCTTGCACTTCTCAAGACGCCGAACAGTTCTGGCACGGACGTATTGTGCTCCGCTGCCGTGACCAAAATATAGAAGAATTTCGGAAGTCGATAACGCTTCCTCAAACTCGGTTTCCTCAGGGGAGCGGTTGATGATACCCTTCCAAGACGGCAGGGCTTTCAGGGCGGGCTGGAAAGTCACCTGTGTGTTCTTCAAATCTGTCGAAGGGTTGAGGATGTAAGTGCCACGGTCAGCGGACACGTAGTGCCCCTCTGGTAGATATTTTGAATCGTCCTCAGCAACAGTCTTTGCAGGCTGAGACTCGAGGATGAGCTGCCTCAAGCAGGCCAACGACGGCACACGCGAGACCGCGAGGCCTTCCATGCAAGGCATCGATTCCCAAGGAAAGGCGTGAAGCGCTTTATCCAGAACTAGGACTGTGTGTGCATCATCCATCCGCACCGCACCGTTATTGGTAGCAGCGTAATATCCTCGAAGGGCGTCGTATGTTTCCACCACCATGGCGTCGAAATCGATCTCATCGTAGGCGTTGCGCTCTCCGTGGAACTGGAGGATATCAACCACGAAATATAGCAGATCGTTGAGTGCCTCGTCGAAATCAATATCTGGATCGGTGGGGTCGCCCAAGCCAATGAACAAGTCGAGAATTCGGGGGTCCAATGAGACCTTGTGCGTCTTGGCCGTCTTCTTTCCACGGATTCTGTTTCGAGACGGCAGGCTGCTGTCGAGAATCTGCTGGAAACTCTTCTGAAATCGTGCGAGTAAGTCGGGCCGTCGCTCGTGTTGAGAAAAGATGCCCTTGAAACCGCCCAACCATGTCGTCTCGATGTTGCTCAGGAGGTCCTTCAATCGCATATCCAAGTCCTCGCGCTCCGCCCACCAAGCACTCCTTGCACCCTTGGCACTGAAATCACGGCTAGCTGAGTGACTGCTCTCATTGGCGAGTTGGATGATTTCCAGCATCTCTTCACGGCCCTGTGCAAAATTGAAAACCTCCGAATCAGCATCCCGTGAGTTGGCTCTTTCGAGAGGCAGTCGTAGGATAAAGGGACTATGGCCTGCCTGGAATTTTGTAATGCACAGGTCATGGCGATTGTCGCTAAGAGAGACGGAGATGACGCTCCAGTTGTGAGGGACGAGCTCCACGTAGTTCTTCTGGAACTTGGCCATCTCTGTTGTGAGTCCAAGGCTTGCCCGTCTGGAGGAATGGGAAACAGCTTGCTCTCGCGCCTTCGCCTGGGCTTGAGAAGCATCTTTGACTGTGCTTTGTTCTCGCCTCCAAGTAACATTTCGAGCAAGGTCTACCGAGAAAGTCGCAAAGCCGGAACCGGCAAGGACTTTTGATTGAGTAGTTGAGGTGGCAGAGAGCAGAATCACTGTGTTCTGTAGAAGGGCGGAGATTCGGTGGACCATGGTGCTGTTTGCCGTTGCTAGCGTAGAGGCATGGGCCTCGAGGAGTAACTCCTGTGCCTGTCTCAGGGCAGCTGCAAACGCAGGAACGTCACGCTCTTTTCGATCCCCACCTACAGCTGCAGCTCGTCCTCTTCGTGGCGGAGTCTGGGCGATAGAAAATCTCCCATACGCCGACTTGTCAGTGTTGGATATCGCGGGGAACGAAATTGTCGAGTCCTGCACGACGGAGAAGACTGGATCATGAATCATCTGCTCCGTACTATGGCCGATGAGGGAGATTGCTGTAACCACCTGCTCTTGAGAAAGGGTGCCAAAAAGCTTGGGAAGCTCCTTTGCGTGTTCTAAAGTCGACAACGCTGATGTCCAATCCTTCTGGTTGATGAAGCTCAAAGCCCTGGAAAGAATGATGGAAGCCATCAGCGACGCCTGGTATATATCCTTGGGTAGTTTAAGGTCCACTTCTGTTAAAGGTGCTTCAGCTTTGGGGGCCGTTGCTCGTTTCCGGGTGCGTGGAGCAGGAGTTGCGGTCACCTTGACCTTGGTCGTTCTGGTACTTCGTGTGGCCCTAGTTGTAGTGGTGGCTCTACCCTTCAGGGCAGTGGCTGTGGGCTTCTCGATATTTTCTGAACTGTTGGGTAACTTCCCATGACCTCCTAGGCGCTGGGTAGTTTCCTCGGCAAGCTTGAGCATGTGAGCTGCCTTTTCTTCGTTACCAATATCCCGGTAGAGATCGCTGAGTTGGCATGCGAGTTGAATGCGAGAGACGCAAATATCTTCAGGCATCTGATCACCAGCTTCGTTGCCGTAATCCAAAGCCTTCTCAAGTTTCCCAGCCCGGTGATAGACTGAGCCTATCCAGGCTAGCACCTGCGCTCTATACAGAGGCGAGCCTGTACTGTCGGCTATCTTCTGGGCAGACTCCGCATAGTACATGGTCTCTTGGAACATGCCTAGATGCGCGTATACCGATGAGATATGCAGAAGTCCGCGCAGCAATGGGAAAGCGAGGGCCCAGAATCGCGGTCCGATAACTTGAACCAGGCTTGTTGCCTTGACACTATCAACGCTACTTGTGGATGTGTTTAGTCCAGGGGTAGCTTCTCGAGATTGCGATGCCTCGAACTTGGACCAGTCGTGAGAAAGAACTCTCACGCTCGACTTAATGCAGAACAGAGCATCTTGAATTCGTCCTTGCTTAAGTGCCAGAGTAGAGTCCAGGAATGAAGCCAGAGCCAGAGCCATGTTGGCTTGTGACTTAGACAATGCCCAAGACGATGTTGGCCCGTTGTAGATTTCTTTAGCAGATGCCAAGGAGGAGTTCCTAAGCGCTGTTAGCTTGGTTTTTCTTCTGATCATCTTAAGGAGACATACGCTTCATCGATGCTGCCGATCCCGGTGTAATATTCTGCCTGGGACAGATGGAATGCGGCAACAATCCCTCGGGAGGGTCCTTTAGCTTGGCGCAGAAGCTCTTTGGTCACCTCCAGTGTTTGCTTTGCTTCGGAATAGTGACCGATGTTCAAATGCTGCGACGCCAAGAGGGTGTGGTTGAGAATCACGTTATTATATGTTGGCTCTGCCAACACCTTCGACATAGTTGTCGACAGCTCGAGTATCAAGAGTTGCAAGCTGTTTTCTCCTCGGAGACTCGCGAATTGACTTGCAGACTGCAAGTGCGCAAGCAGGCTGTCAGGGTTATCGATCTTCTCGTACAAGTCGTCTCGCGTGCTGCAAGCCTCTGTCATTGATCTCCAGGAGCAAACGGAGCTTTTCATGGCCGCTGCCGAGAAATGTGCCTTGTTTGCAGCCATGGACGAGACTGAGGTATGATATGCCTGAAGATGAGGGACATAGCGAGCCAAAGCGGCGTCATCTCCAGTCGCCTTGCTTTCGGCTTTCAGCATAGCCTCGTCAGCCAGTGCCCCAATCTCCCCCATCTCGCTCTCCTCGCCAAGGTTTTGGAAGAGAAGGTTCAACAAGACGCGAAGACGTCGAATTGGAAACCGGTCAAGGGTGTAGAGCCGTAGGAGGGCCCCCACAGATAGATCGTGAAGCTTGAGAGGTTTGCCCTGAGCAGAGGTGCCATTGGAGACATCCATGAGATGCTCAAGCACCGCAGCGCGCTCAGCCTCGGGCAAGAAGAATGCCCAGTCATTCCAAGACTGGTCCAGTTTTGCAATCGAGCGCAGTGTCCGTGAAAGGGTTTCGGCCTTCTCATCAATGCCCCAGGCTGTGCTAGGGGCTTGAGATGCCATGGCAGCAGTCACCTTCAGCAGAGCACCCTCTTCAATCATGTTTGTGCAGATTGAGCGTAAAGTGCGGACCGCATCATTTCCTCTGCCAGCTCCCTTACAGAGGTCGGCAAAGAGCTCCAGCTTGATGGATAGCTGGGCTTTTTCCTGCTGCGCAGATGGACGGTCCTTGACCAGCTCGATGGATCGGCTGAGGGATTGCAAAATCTGTTTGTTGACATCTTTCGACTTTCCAATTCCCTTTCGTAGTTGTGTGAATTTCGCAAAGTAGAGACTGGAGATCTTGACGTAGTAGTTGCCGAGCTGATCGGCCCGTGGTGCGGACAGCATTGGGTCCGAAACAGACTCAAGTAGCTTGGCGCAGTCTTGTAAGATATCATCCATGGCTTGCCAAGTGATAGCGGCGGCTTGAATATCGGAGTTGACCACCATAAGGGCTCCATCAAGGACCTGGCTGATGGTCTGCATGAGAACTTGTCGTCGCTGATCGAATTGAAGGAGGTGTTTCGCTGAGGAGTCTTTGGATGGAGGAGCACCTAACCACCGACGAGCAAATCGAGGATACCGAACGAGAAATGCTTTGAGATGAATAATCATGTCCTTGGATGAGGAATCGCCTGAGCTCTTCTCATTAGTTTTGCTCACTAATAGCCCAACAGCGGAACGCCGTGCTAGAGAGAGGCTTTCTAGGAGCTCATTAAGCTCCGAGACGCTTCCGCTGAGGGTACCGTCGAGACTCTCTACAATTTCGAGAACCAGCTTGTCTGCATTCGCATCGAGCGAGGGCTTCTTCAAAGCCGCAGCAAGCAGACGTGCTGAAACCGAGCAAACCTGGACGAATGAGTCTTGCTCGGGTTGCAACAAGTCTTTGAGTTGCTGGAACCAATGATGCGCTTCCTCGTATTGCCGTTCACTATGGGCCGCAGTCCCCAAAAGTTGGTAGATGGTTGCAAGGGGTGAATCGAAAGTCTCCCTGGGCTGTGGTTCCTGATTTCGAACAAGGTCCATCAAGCTGTCGAAGGATGCGCTGATCAGCGCGAAGGTAGTGTTGTCTCCTGTTGACTGGCGCCTTGTGAAAGCGCGGATGCATCGCGCAAACGGCGAGAGGACATCGTCATCAACGACGCCCTGGTGTCCTGCCAGCCTCCACCAAAGCAACTGGGCCTTGAAGCACAGCACCTGAAGTTGGAAGGCAGAGCTAGGAGAAGGACTGAGCCTTGATTCTGTCGCCACATGATCCTCCTTGCTGGAGACACTTGGTGCTAATGAGAGAATAGTCTGCGACAAGGATGCTAGTTGACGCGCCGCCTTCTGGCCTTCTTTGTCGTTGAGTTTAGCGAGTTGCTGTAAAAGATTGACTGGTGAAGAGGGATGCGCTTCGCGAAGGAAAGGCAGAGCTGCTTCGATCTGGGCAGGCTTTTTTGAGAGAGCGATGAGACGAACGACTTGGATCTGGCAGGTGGTGATGATGGAAAGACTCTGATCCGGGACCGGGCCAGCGTAGTCAAGCAACTCGGCGATGACTTGAGCCGCCGTTTGGCTCTCGGCTGGCATTGATTTTACGGCTTTGGGCGCGTCCTTTGCGGTAGCAGTATCTAACCTGCGTTTCAGTATCCTTAGCTCCTTGATTGCCTGCTCCTGAAGTCCAAGAGCCAGCAGTTTTCCCACAAAGGCTGACATGCCAGTCTCCAACTGGAAGTCTGTCTGGTTGATCTGAGCAGGGCCTTTGATCGATCGAAGGCAAGCGAAAGCCGTCCGGGTGCATTCGACTGTCGCTAAACAGCCTGTTGACTGGGCCGCAAGCAGGGCTATTGCCGGTTTGGGGACAATGTTCGGTGAGGTCGCGGTTCGGTTGAGAGTCCTGGGCTGTATCGGAGACAAAGGGGCGGAGAGTGACCTCCTCAATGTCCTTGGCCCGGTGGCTTTGGAGGGCTGTCGTTTGCTCGGGGTTTCGGGCGGCGGCGGCTTCGCAGCCTCGGTCAGCGACTTGATGGTGATGTTGATAATATGCGTCGCTAACGCAGCTCGCTCTTTCATGGGTAACTGATCGGCTTGCGCGCCGGCAGCGGGCTTGACGACAGCGGAACGGCCGGTGCCATTCTTCTTCGCCTTGGGAATCGTATTTGATCGCGCGGTTCGTGAAGCTGTTTGAGATGTTATAGATGACGTCTCGGCGTCAGGGAGCAGCAGCTCTTTGACTGTCACGACGGTTGTAGGCGTGCATGTTGAGGTAGACGCAAGCGCAGTCTTGACCGCGTCGGCCTTTGCTTGAGGTGAAGCCATGTAGTTTATGTGCGTAAGCTCCTAATCATATCGTCACAAGAACGCCAAAGCCACTATCCAAGCGGACACAATATGAATTAGTGAACGAGAGTCTGCAATTGAAGCAATGATACTCGGTGGGTAAATCCGGGGTTGATGCTTGATGATTTGGGGCTAAACACCGGAGGTTGTCTGGGGCAACCGCATGGGTCCTGATCATGGCCCGTGCTTTGAAACTCTTCTCGAACCAAGTCTTAGACTACAGAACTTCAACGTTGCGATATATCCCTTGAGAATGCAGTCGGCAATGCGCACCAGCGAGATGTCAACCCGACGACTGCTCACCCGGCCGGGGATCTTGCAAGCTGCTCCCCTACCCAAGACAGCACTTCATGCGTTCCACACTAGCATCCGACTTTCTAGTACCGCCCCCGCAACAGTTGTGGAGGGCACATTCTGGAGATCTCTAGTACCAAAGCCGTTTCGCAAGGAGAACCGCACGCCCAGCACAAAGAAAGCGAGGCAATGGAACCCAGCAACTTTTTTCATCGCCATATTTCTCCTCATCGGATCCATGTCGATTCAAATGATTACCCTGCGTCATTCATTCGAACGATACATGCGACAATCGGAGGCCCGCATCACCAAGCTCCGGGACGTCGTAGAGAGGATCCAGAGAGGCGAGACGGTGGACGTGGAGCAGGCTTTGGGAACTGGCAATGCAAAGAAGGAGGCGGATTGGGAAGAGAGTATGTTATTTGTGAAGCTATGGACATCCCCGGAGTGGGTGACTGACATTGATGGTAGTGTTGAAAGCCATTGAGCGAGACGAAGCTGCGCGCAAGTCGCAGAAGCAGGAAAAGGCAAAGGAAGCCGAACCTACCGAGAAAGCTGCTACTATCACCGAGATCGACGAGCCAGCACCGACCTCCGAAGCTGCACCGAGGAGAGCGAAAACTGGAAACCTAGGAAACTTTTTCTAAGTGGCTCTATGTCTAATTGGCTTTTACATGTATTCAAGAAAGCATATCCTTGAAAACGCCATGGTTTCCAGGTGTATCGTTAGATTTGGATGCAGTAGATAAGACCGCTGCGTCCTTGCGCAGTTCCGAAACGAGTACTGGGAGGAGGTCATCTGTCGACAACTCAGCTCTTACGCCACGCTCACCCCGTTGGTACGGGTCTAGGTCTTTGAAGAATTCCTCCTCGCCTCTCACCCCGCCTATACTGATGATGGCAATGGGCATTCCCCGGTCTTGAGCGCGCTTGGCAAGTCTCCACGCTGAGTATGTCGCGAGCGAGGTGCCCAAGACAAGGAGCTTCCCGGCGTTGTCAATGGCATGTTCAGCCGCGTCCTTGACGGCGGGGTTAATGTTCTCCCCAAACATGACGACGGCGGGTTTGAGAATGCCCGCAGTACTGGGGTTGGCCCAGGCGCCATCCGAATCAACCTCGACAACATGGGGATGGCCGTTGGACTGAGTGGGCGGGTTTGACAAGCACTTGGGGCAGGACGGGTATCTGAAGGTTGTGTAAGGGGCGTCTGGCAGGTCAACGTCACCATCGGGGTTCACCTTGATGCCTTTGAACCTGCGCTCGACCGGATCTTCGGTATCCAGGGCGCCCGAGGCCAGGGCTTCCTTGAGCAAAGCAGCCCATCGTGGGTTGAGGCGGCTCAACTCAGACTGGAACTCGTCGCGCGAGAACTCGGAGGCGCAAGTGGTGCAGACAATAGATCTTAGATATCCGTGGAGCTCAAGGGTTGGCAGGCCGGGGTGAGCTTTGGGATGGAAAGAATCAACGTTTTGTGTAATGACAGACCGGACAAGCCCAAGCTGGCCGAGATCCCTTATAGCATAGT
Source organism: Dactylonectria estremocensis (assembly GCA_020744375.1). NCBI lineage: Eukaryota > Fungi > Ascomycota > Sordariomycetes > Hypocreales > Nectriaceae > Dactylonectria > Dactylonectria estremocensis. The sequence continues at coordinate 1,849,932 of JAGMUU010000002.1, read as the reverse complement.
GACCTGTGTTGGGCAAGGCCTTGTCAAGACTGGACCATCCAAGGAAACTTCGAGCCCAGTACCGCTTGCGAGCTTCGTGATTTTTGAGAAACTCGGGAAAGTATATGGGGCGGTAGGCCTTGTTCAACTTGTAAGTGCCCTTGACTCCCCGGTAGTCCGCGAGGCCCGATGCAACGGACAAGCCAGCTCCAGTGAGGGCAACGGTTGAATGAGGCAAATACCCCGGAGACGGGGATGTAAAGAACCGACGAAGAGCGTCGATACCGCCATGGAGAGAACCTGCCGAGGCGGGCGTGATAGTCGACGGAGGCAGAAGATCCGTATACGGAATTCGAAAGAGAGTGTTCCTCATTGGGGCGAGTTTCCGATGGTGATGACGCAATGCAACACAGCGTGGTGTTTTATCTCGAGTGCCGGGTGCTATGCTCGCGTGCCTGCCCTGAGAGAATGTGGTTGCGTTCAAGCCACCCTGCGACCCCTGCCAAGAACTCGACGAGTCGAGAATCGAGATGACGGCCAAGTTTCCAATTCTAAACCAGGGATTGGCTCAGTGGTGGAGAAACAAAACGGGCCAGGGGTGGAAAGCCTCCAAGGATGACAAGGTGACAGATGGGGAAGGAAATTAACGAGGGGGCTATTATTACGTGGGCGTTGGAAAGAGAGGGGGGTGAATTACGCAAGTTTAGACGTGTTGAGCTACGGCGATGGGCGAACGATGAAGAAGGCGACGTTTGAGGTTGACACTTTAGGATATAATCGCCACGCAGGGTGCAGTAAGCGCGCGTCATTGGTTTCGGTTTTTTCTTTTCTTTCCTTTGCTAATGCATCATTCCCTCGCAGCCTCGTGGCTTCGTCACCACAAATACGACCTTGCTAACCGTCAATGGCATCAGAGAAGCCTCCTGAAGCTTGGGGAATGTGGCGCTGCCGACCCACTGGACGAGCCTCGTACGTAGTAATGGCGCTGACCAAATGATTAACAAATGGAAGCCAAAGGGATTGACAAACCAAACAACGAGCGAATACTTTGGAATCACGGGCGGGAGCCGCCGGGGAGTCTCGGAGGACAGTCTCGGACGGAGTATCTGCTGGAGCCCGGACGAGCCAGTGGCGAGCTGGCATTGGCTTCTATCCGTAATGGCTGCGTCTGATTATGCACAGTCTGATAATCACTTGCAAATCATCAATGGCATGGTGCCATTATGGTGCCTGGGAACGGAGCCCCTCCCGCTTGTGGCTCCGCGGCTTGTCAGCGAGGCGCCGCACTGAAGGCAGATCCTAAAGTCCCCTGGAAGAGCCCTGGACTGCGCCGAGCCAGGCCCATGTCGACCCAGTCGCCTGTCGCCTGTCGCCTGTCGTCAGTCGCCACTGAAGACTCGCTGATTCGGACGTTGGCGCGATTGACCGCTCGCTGATTTGACTCTTTCCCGTACCGTCCCAGCGCTGGAGGAGCTAGGAGAAGAGCTGGGAGCTGACAGCAAACGTCTAATCAATCAATCCCAACTCCGGCGACCGGAACCGCGTTCGGTTCTCTCAGGAACTCAGACCCGTGCCTCTGGCAAAGGAGTTATCAAATGGGCCTTGGCTACCAATTGCCGCATCCAACCCCCCGTGCTGCGCTCAAAGACCCCAAACAAACCCCCCCCCCAACGAGCCCCCTAATTATAGGAGCCCCAGCTGGCCGGACCGACCGAGCAAAACCACCTGGTGCGCCGACCCGAGCAACAGCGTCGGCCCTCCGTTAACGGGCGCAGCCAGGACCCAGGACGGACGAGGCGAGGGAAATCGTCAACGGTCAAGCAAAAGCTGGCTCTCCCTTCCCGTCACATCCTCTCTCGCTCCCTCTGACTGGGCTCACACCACGACTACTGCCGCCGTCGCCTCCAACGCCTCCAACGCTCCAGTGCCGCACTCCCTCTGCCAGAGTCAGTCTCCTAGAGTTCAGTCTCTCCCTCTCCTGGAGTCTCTCCCCTAATCCTGCTGGAAGGGCAGCCATTTCCCTCACACACGCCCCCCCCTGCGTGCGCCCGCCCTTCCGCCGCCTGGTCGGCCTTATGAATCCCCAGGCTGGGCGTCTCAAGGGCCTGGACGTGTGCCTGGACATGTACCTGTCTGGAGTGACGTCGGGGTTGGTCACAGCAACGCCCGCCTCGGCCACGGCCACGCCAGCTCCGGCATCCAAAAAGGTGCACGTCCACACCCATCATGCCGCCCACACCTATTCGTACTCCTCCGCGCGCGCCTCATCGTGGAGACAAGCTTCGCGACACGGCCGAGGCCAGATGCTTCTCCTGAGGACACACACACCACCCCTTGCCTGCCTACGCGTCCTTCAAACTGCATCTGCCTTCGTCGCTCTTTCCAGTTGCGCATATCTTGCCCGCGCATCCCAATCTCCATCGTCTCTGACTTCACCCACTTCATCTCCCTCTTCTATATCCTCTCGCACATCCTTCTGCACATCCTCTTCTTCTCGCACTTCTTCCTCTCACGCTTTTGCTCCCGCTCATCCTAATCTCCCCCACCTCGCCGCATTGCGCAGCAAACTTCGCTCTCTGCCCGCTCTCATGGCCGTGTCATCGCAGAGCCGAGCCCACAGCGGCCACAGCCACGGGCCCGGCCATCACCATCACCACGACAATGCCTACCTGACGTCCTCCAACAAAAACGACCCCGGCGTGCGGATCACCCGGATTGGCCTGCTGTCGAACTTGTGCATGGCCATTGCCAAGTTCGCCGGCGGCTGGGCCTTCAATTCCAAAGCCATGACCGCCGACGCCTGGCACAGCATCACCGATCTCGCCTCCGACATTCTTACCCTGGCGACCGTTTCATGGAGCTTGAAGCCGCCGACCGATCGATTCCCCCAGGGCTTTGGCAAGGTCGAGAGTCTGGGATCGCTTGGCGTCTCAGGCATGCTGCTTGCCGGTGGACTATACATGGGCTGGGAGAGCGGCCTCAGTTTGTACAGTCACTTCTACCCCGAAGCGGCGCATGGCATCATGGGTCATGTCAGCCACGGCCACAGCCATTCCCATGGAGCTGCGGCCCTCGGAATCCCGAGCATGCATGCAGCATGGTTGGCTGCAGGAACCATTCTAATCAAAGAATGGCTGTACCACGCAAGTAAGTTCAAATTCCTTGTTTTCCCTTTGGCGACTTAGATGCGTCTCGTCATTCATGGAGACGGACCAAAAACAAAAAGTTGCCGGGGGTAACTAGCCCAAAGCAAGAGTCGCGGAATTGACCAATCGCAGCAATGAAGGTTGCGCGGGAACGCAAGTCATCCGTCCTGGCCTCCAATGCCATCCACCACCGAGTTGATAGCCTCACGGGTTTCGTGACATTGGCGGCCATCATGGGTGCCAATGCTGTCGAAAACGCCGCTTGGCTGGATCCCGTCGGCGGACTGCTAATCTCCATTATGGTCATCCATGCGGGCTGGGGCAACACCATGGCGGCGTTTTGCGAGCTTGCGGATCAGAGCATCGATGACGAAATCAAGGCTTCGGTACGCAAACACACACAAAAGGCACTGGCGACCATGGGCGACGAGCACAACGTGGAGCTGCGCGATGTGAGCGGTGTCAAATCCGGACAGAACTACCTAGTCGACCTGGAGCTGGCGGTGCCCGGCGCGTGGACAATGGAGCAGGCCAAGGAAGCGGAAGAAGCGGTGCGTTCGCAGGTAGGAGGCAAGGTGCGCGGCGTGAGGAGGATACGAGTCCGCTTCGCCCCAAAGGAAGGCCCCGTCAATGCCAAGTTCGACGACTTCATCCTTGGAACGGAGAATCCGTCGCCAGACGAGGAGGAATCGAGCGACGAAACTGACGAGCATAATCACCATCATGGTCACAAGCCCAACGGGACAAATGGGGCAGCCAACGGCAACCACGATCACAAACATAGGCATTAAACAGTTGGCGGTCACGGCAAGCCAACGGGCTGCGGGTTCCTGAATCGAATCCCGCCACTGAGACCCCCCACGCTATCCAGCATCCCATGCTTTGGGTCATCTGTCAAGTCTCAGGGCCCTGGTGGTCTTGCGCCTGTGACTTTTTGGCGGTGACGGAGATCGGGTGGTGTCACAGACTCCGGGTATCCACCCGTCCGTAAGAGCTGGAACTACGGACGAAAGCTGCCCAATACAAACCAACCCACGGATATAAAGCGCAGCACATACAAAACACACAATTAACCACACACGTATTGACATCCCTCGAAGAACCCCGAGAGCTTTCATTCCGCATTCAAAGCTCAAAAAGGGTTGGGTGCCGGAGACATGCAATGCACATACATGCATTAGGGCGGCGCTGACACACGCACACACACACACAAGAGCTACAGCATGACAGGGCAATGGAGGAGGGGTCATTGGGGAAGCATGGAAACATGGAACACTGCAGTATCAGTCTCCAGCATCATGGGTTTCTGCGGACAACATGGCACAGCATGTCTGTAAGGGGCGCACGCCGTTTAGAGACGCGCTCCAACAAGGGCCCCAGTCGTATCTAGGCTCGGGTGCCGCCTCCCCCCACGACCGGCCCGGCAGTCGAACACCGACTGACAAGACGGACTTTTGTACGACCTAACAATGCTGTACTCCGTACATTATGTACTGTACACAGTATGCACAGTAGGGGACTCGATCCAGGTAGGGCCCTGACGCCAGCTCTCTCGGGCTTCGGTTTGGTCTGGCAGCACTATCCTGGAGCCTGCGACATACTACAGACTACTGCAGTGCTACTTTCCTTTCCCACTGCCTCCCCCTCACCCTGACCCCTCCCACTATCAGCCCCATCTTTCGTTCCCAACTGCTGCGCGTTGTCCAAGCCCACCTTGGGCTAGAAGCCTCCTCTTCTCTAGAAGCGCCCATTGCCCATTGGCAGCTCACCTCGTTCACGAGGACGGTCTAGCGGTTTGCCAAGGTGCACACCCTATTGGTTGGGTTATAGAGATTTGATTTAGCCTAAAGAAAAAAGAAGGAAGAAGAAAAGGAGTACATAGAATAGGAACAGGAAACGGAATAGAAGAAGTAAGAATTTTTATTACAAAAATAAAGGAATATTGTCAGGAGAAGTGCTTGAAACATGAGGTACGGGATTGTGCCCGCCACCGCCCTCGCAGTGCCAAGCAAACAGCTGTACCTTGTACTTCGTAGGCAGGCAAGGATCAAGAGGCTCTTCTTGGCTGACCCATGAATCCATGATGTGTCTGTGCGGCGGTGGGAGGGAGTTGAGAGCGAAGCAGTGGTGGTGACGAATGCGGTACCGGTGCAACCCCACGTCGCCATGATGATGCCAAACCTGGTTGCCGAACATGATGAGATTCTGAAGCATCGTCGTCGGCAGCACCTTTATTGTCCATCGTGACTCGCCTCCGTTCGCTTCGCTGGCCGCTCGCTGGGGCGGTTCATCACCTGCCAGACGGGGATTGATTTTATCATGAGGACAGAGGGAACAAGGCCACGATTTCACAGTGTGCAATTGAATGATGCAATGCCTGTCAATCAATCGGTTGCGGCCCATCCATCCATCCATCGGAAGCCTTACTCAGTGCACCCTCCATCCCACGCCTCCTCCACTCTTTTTTTTTCTTCTCACGATAGGTAGGCAGCTTCCTCGACCTTCAGCCCCCCCCCCCCCCCCCTCCCGCCCTCTCCCGTGCGGTAGCGTACCCAGAGGCTAGACATGGCTGGCATGGATGGTGTCCATTGCAGTGTGCCATCAGTGTCGTGAGTGTGTCCGTAGCGTTTTTGTACTGAAGAAGATGGTGGCGGTCTAAGGCACAGTGCCCAGTGTGGTGCCTGGGGGATGGGGTATAAACCGCCGCTCCTCCTCTTCCCATTCCGACCTCGCCCTTTTCCTCTCCATCTGTTACATCCATCGTCGTATTCCAGGTCTTTGATTACCTAGCCTTGCTCCTTTCAAAAGAAAACACAAGGACGACCTCTTTAACCAAGCCAATAGCACCACTACTGGTTCCGATTCATTCTGATCTCTATCACTGCCACCACGACCATTGCCCCTCCATCTCTCAGCTCGAGTCCATAGTCCCACTGACGGGCCTCCGTCTTGGTCGACACAACCCATTGCCTCTTGGTATTGCAGTTAAAGTATCTCAGACTTAGCTGCCGACATGCCTTCAGACACGCGACCGTTGTATCTGGGTTTTGACCTGTCGACCCAACAACTCAAGGGCAGGTAGAGCGTTGGCTCCTACTATCATACGTCACAACAGATAGCTCCCTTTGCAATTTGTCCTGCCCCTCCTCACACATTGCCCTCCTGGATGCCCTCTGACACATTTCCACTACATAATCTCCTCCAAAAAGTCCCCAACTATTGCTCCCTTGTTTGCGCTCAGGGCCATTAACTAACTGGTATGCTCCCCTACAGCCATCATCGTTGACTCCGACCTCAAGGCCATCGGCGAGGCCAAGGTCGACTTCGACGGCGACTTCGGAGCTAAATATGGCATCCGCAAAGGCGTCCACGTCCGCGATGCCACCGGCGAGGTCTATGCACCCGTCGCCCTCTGGATGGAATCGCTCGATCTCGTCCTCGACCGTCTTGCCGCCGCCGCGCCCGTCCCCCTCTCCCGCATCCGCGCCGTCAGCGGCTCCTGCCAACAGCACGGCAGCGTCTTCTGGAACTCGAGCGCTTCCGAGATCCTCAGCGGCCTAGATGCCGAGAAACCCCTTGTCGATCAGCTTCCGCAGGCTTTGGCCCACGAGTGGGCGCCCAATTGGCAGGACCACAGCACCCAGGAGCAGTGCGATGCGTTCGATAACGCCCTGGGAGGCCGCCAGAAGCTCGCCGAGGTGACTGGGAGCGGCGCACATCATGTAAGTCGAGAAATGATAGCTTGGCTGTGTACCCAAATATGTCACTAACGCCAGATCTTCCAGCGATTCACCGGCACTCAGATCATGCGATTGAAGAAGGATTTGCCCGACATGTATGCCAAAACAGAACACATCGCTCTCGTCTCATCGTGGCTGGCTTCGGTCCTCCTCGGCTCCATTGCCCCCATGGACATTAGCGACGTGTGCGGCATGAACCTGTGGGACATGTCCCGACAAGAATACAGCGACGAGCTCCTCGCTCTCGCAGCTGGAGGCAAGGAGAACGCTGCCGAGCTGCGCAAGAAGCTCGGAGACGTGGTTCCCGATGGCGGTGCCATCCTCGGCGGCATCTCGTCCTACTTCATTCGCCGCCACGGCTTCAGTCCTGATTGCCAGATCACACCCTTCACTGGCGATAACCCAGCAACCATCCTCGCCCTGCCCTTACGACCTCTCGATGCCATCGTCTCGCTCGGCACCTCGACTACCTTCCTCATGAACACTCCCAAGTACAAGCCCGACGGAGCCTACCACTTCTTCAACCATCCCACCACCCAGGGCCACTATATGTTCATGCTCTGCTACAAGAATGGCGGCCTGGCCCGTGAAAAGGTCCGCGACCAGCTGCCCAAGCCCGAGTCTGGCGACCCGTGGGCCAACTTCAACAAGGCCGTCTTCGACACACCGCCTATGGACGTCACCAGGCCCGAGGATCCCTCGAAGCTCGGCCTCTATTTCTGTCTCCGCGAGACCGTTCCCAACATCCGTGCCGGCACCTGGCGTTACACCTGTGAGGCCAACGGGTCCGACCTTCGGGAGGCTCCTTACGGCTGGGATGAGCGCAAGGACCCGCGCCTCATCGTCGAATCTCAAGCCCTGTCTATGCGCCTTCGCTCCCAGAATCTCGTTCACAGCCCAGGCAACGGCCTCCCCGCCCAGCCACGCCGCATTTACCTCGTGGGTGGTGGCTCACTGAACCCAGCCATCGCAAAGGTCATTGGCGAGGTCCTCGGTGGCTCCGAGGGCGTTTACAAGCTCGACGTCGGCGGCAACGCCTGCGCCATGGGCGGCGCTTACAAAGCGCTATGGGCAATGGAGCGCGACGAGGGGGAGACGTTTGACGAGCTCATTGGCAAGCGCTGGACTGAGGAGGGCTCTATCGAGCGTGTGGATGACGGCTTCCGGGACGGCCTTTACCAGAAGTATGGCAACGTGCTCGGTGCCTTTGAGAAAATGGAGTACCAGATCCTCGCCGAGGAGGACCACGATGGGAACAGAAAATCGATTGAGCAAAACTAACTCAGATGATGTCAAACAACTTGCGATGGGTCATATCGCGAGATAAAGTATGACATGGGAGGAGAAGAATGCAAGGTATCAGAGAAACAGCTGCTATTTTCATGGGGTGACCTGAAAATCTCAGGGTGAAACGATAGACAGTCAGCAGTAGAAGCCCTAAGAAAGGATGATTCATGAGATTTGAAAATGATGTTAGCATGACATCTTGTCATGATGACGATGTCGGCATAGTGTTATTTGTTTAGATAGAGGCAGTACCAGCAAGTAATGGTTGAGTGCCAGCAAAATGGTTGTTACAACTTTGCGAGACCGTTCGAGAAAAAGCAATTCATTCAACAATGCCATTTGTTATGTCCCTCCTGCACAAATACCTACGATAGGCCATTCGGACCGCGAAAGCATATACACAATCAGTCAAGAAAATGTAAACTGAATAAGGGTATCTTGTGCCTAACTAGGATTCTTTACGCTGTAATTTATCGAACGTACTTGCCCATGAAACGTCTATGGAAATCGGAGCGAAGGAGATCCTGTGAGGGGAGAGGTCAGTTTGAAAAGGATAGATATGGGCAGGGAAAGCGAGAGCGGAAGGGGGGAGCACGCAGATTGCGCAGATGCGGGTGAAAACTCACATTGACAAACTCCTTCTTCTTGCCCTTGTCCTCGGTGCCGCGGGCTTGGTTCTTGAAGACCACATCGTCGTCCCACCGGCGCTTCATGGTAAAGTCTTGCTTGTTGAGAAGGGGGTTTCCGAGGGCAATGTTTCGTTCCCTGGCGTCTTGCTCCTCTTGGAGGCGTTCCGCTTCCTGGGTCGAATTGTTAGATTTGAAAGCTCAACAAGACAGAAACAAGAAGAGGGGGTTGGTGTTGAGGCATACCTCTTTCTTCTTCTTTTCTTCGCGCTCCCTCCTTACGCGGTCCAGCTCTCTCTGCAGCTCTGCGTCTGAATCGTCGTCGCTGTCATCGTCATCACCGTCACTGTCGTCGTCGTCCTCTTCGCTATCATCGTCCGCATCAATATCCCTCGACTCTGCTAGAATTCGTCTCCGCTTTGATTCCAGGTCCTCTTCGTCGCCGGTCGCCGACGGCAGCGACCGCTTCAAACCCCCGGACATCTCAACATCGTCGTCTTCGTCGGCGTCGTCGGCAGGGGCGAGAACTCCTCCGTTCTTCTTCTTGGAGAAGGCGGCCTCGGCAGCGAGCAGCTCGGCGGCGAGATCACGGGTCGAATTATCAGCGTCACCACCTTGGCCGGCTTGGCGGTACTTGAGCTGTGTGTGGGCGGGGAGGAGGCGCTGGTGATAGGCAGGGCCGCGGAGGGCTTCTTTGCCAACGGCCTGGGAGATATCAGTATGAGTGGAAGCGTGGCGGCTTGTGGGTGACTGACGGGATCGAACGTGGGTCTGTGGGCGGTCGTCATGGCGATTCTGTTTCTATGTTGCCAATAAGAGAAATGGTCGAGGAGAAATGATGACGTTGAAGTGGTTGTTGTCGGTGGTGTCGGATCCTCGACGAAACGCGCTCGAGGCTGGTCCATGTGAAATGCGAGCTCACCGCCCGGCAGAATTTCTTAGTGATCTCACGGCCCCACCATCTTTTTTTGGTATGAAATTCGGAGCCGTCTAGAGCCCATGCGACAGCCTTGAACCTCTCATACGGACCCAAAACACCAAACACATTTATCATGCCTCGAGAAGCCGAACCGTCTCTTTCTGAGAGAAAGTTTGTTACCCAGGCACTTCAAGAGGGCCTGCGAACAGATGCCCGCAAATTTGACCAGTTTCGACCACTGGAGCTCACCTTCGGCGATGACTATGGTGTAGCTGAGGTCAAGTTTGGAAAGACGAGGTATGCTTATGCTCATTGAGCCATACATCTGCACAGGATTACTGACTGGCGGCCCAGAGTACTAGCCAAGGTGTCGGCCGAAGTGACGGTGCCATATACGGACCGTCCCTTTGACGGAGTCTTCACAATCACTTCAGAGCTCAGCCCGGTGGTGGCGCCTTCTTACGAGGTCAACCGCCCTTCCCTGGAGGAAGTGCTACTATCCAGACTGCTTGAGAAGACAATTCGAAGATCTGGTGCTCTAGATACCGAGTCATTATGTTTAATCGCCGGCCACAAATGCTGGTCCATCAGAGTCGACCTGCACGTCCTGACGCACGACGGCACCCTCACCGACTGCGCCTGTCTGGCCGTGGTCGCTGCCCTTCGGCACTTCCGAAAACCTGACACCAGCATTGAGGGCGAGACGCTGACCGTCTACACCTCTGCCGAGCGCGAGCCCGTGCCCCTGAGCTGGCTGCACTCACCCTTCTGCGTGACCTTCAGCTTCTTCGGCGATGAGGGCGAGCAGGTCCTCGTCGACACGACCTGGCTGGAGGAGCAGCTGCGAGTGAGTACGTGCACTTACAGCATCAATAAGCATGGCGAGCTGTGTCAAATCGCCAAGCTCGGAGGCGCGGCCCTTGATGCGCCGCTCTTTATCCAGTGCTCGGCGGGGGCGTTGAACAGGTCAAAGGAGCTAACAGATTTGGTGGATTTGAAACTGGCAGAGGACGCGAAGCGCAGAGACAAGGGAGGCCTTATGGCTGAACTGACTGCAGAAAACGACAGGTAACGATGACGAGCTTGACGTCGATTCAGACCCCCTTTTACCAATACCCATATAACAATAACAAAAGTTCCCGAGTTCATCGTGAACTTTGTAATGACCTCCATGTCCTATATTCATTTCGCCCATTCTTCAAGACCTAAGCCACTTGCAGTGTCCGGCGGTAATGAACATAGCCAACTGCTCGATGTCTTCTCGACAACAGCCAGATTTCTTTACTTTCACAAGCTCCCTCTCAATGCGCTCTATTCTGGCCAAGAGAATCCGGAAATGGTGAGCATGTCGCTAAGCCGTGAGTCCTGTCAAGAAAATGGACATAGCGACGAACAAATTGAAGATTAAGTCATCTGGCCTTTTACTACTCCCATACCAAAAGAAGCCGAACTCTATAATGTGTGTAGAAACGCCAAGCAGGTATAAAAGACTGATAGTACCACCGATTTTCTGCGTGATACCGTATTGCTCCTCAAGGTAGTCACGGAACACTTCGAGTCTTTTATCTGGCGGTAACGGTAGCCTACAATGATTAATGTGACGAACAAAAGTGTCTAATGAGCAATCATACCGAGCCGTCCTCTTTCCTTCAGGTAGGTTGTATAGCGCAGACCGCATTATCATTGCTAGAACGGAGAGTGTAGGTATGGGATGTCGTTTAGGGGGTCTTCAATGGTCTTGAAAAGTATGAGCTTGTGCTGAAAAGGCCTCGATGGGTTGGAGTGCAGGGAGAGGGTATTTATACCGCTTGTGATGCTGTATGAAGTGAGTTGGAACTCAAAATAACCACACAGTACCTGACAGCAAGCGCGACGGATGGCTCCCTACCTTACCTACAACGCCTATAATACCTCTTAACCTACAGCGCCTGCCTGTTTCACCATGAGAGCCCACCTACCTCTGGACCTCCAGTACCTCTGCCTAAGTGAGGGAGACAGTACCCATAGAGCTTGCCGTATTGCCTATCGCATGACTGGCGCCCTTGACTCTTTGTTCCACTGCACTCGCGTGCGCACCCAGTCAATGGCATCTTTGACGCCTTCCCCTGTGAGGGCGCTCATGGACAAGACACGCGAGTCGCGAATGCTCAAGCCCTTGTCGCCCTCCATGACTTTCTTCACCAACCCTTCCTTGATCCGAATCGTCTCAACGCAGTCCTCACGGTCTTGCTTGTTGGCGAGGATAAGCAGCGGCACGCCCTCGGTCTCAGAGTGCTGCAGGACGTCCTCGAGGACGAGGCGACACTCCTCGAGGCGGTCATCCTCGCCGTCCTCGACATTGCCGTCGCCGATGTCGGTACTGTCGATGATGAAGACGATGGCGTGACAACTGGAGTAGTAGCTCTGCCAGAGATTGCGCAGGGAGTGCTGGCCGCCGACGTCCCACAGCTTCAGATACATGTCGGCCAACGGAATGGTCGAGACGTTCTGGCCGACGGTGGGCACCGTCTTGAGCTTGGGCTCAGGCGCATTGGGTATGAACATGGACTTGACCTGCTCATGGAACGTGGTTTTGCCAGCGTTGTCCAGGCCGAGGAGGATGACGGAGTATTCCTCCTTGCTGGTCGCATAGCGGTAGATGCCCTTGGCGAGATGATACATGGTTGGCGACGCGGGGACGGTCCCGGAGCGAATGCTCTCCGGGTAGGTAGAGTAGAGAATGGGAGTGTAGGATATCGATCTAGCCTAGGACGACCTTGAGATAGGGCTGGTTATCGGGGCAGAGAAAAAGGGCGTTGCGGTAATGGATGAGCTGACGCTGGGGAGTTGGAAACGAGGTGGTGAATATGGGATGTGATGGCTCAGGTAGGTACAGGAAGGCAAGTGCCTGTCCTGAGGGATTGGTTGGGGTTTATTGATGCTACGGGCGGAAAGTGGGCTGCATCATGAACTCGTTGCAGCCTGCCTGGTCTGTCAGAGCCAGCTCTCACCGTCGCAGTTTTTATAGTGGTCCGTTCCACTGAAGAACCTTACGAACCCAGGAACAAAGGGCAGCCCGCACTTAACGAACCCCCCACCTCGGAGCTCCTTCCATGGTGCAACCGTACCCCCACCGGGTTGCATGACAGTGGAGGGTTGTCGCTGTTTAAGGGGAGACCTTACTACGTAGATCGTCGGAGCGATCATTCGCCGGCATATTCTGCAGTAAGTGCTCGCAACAAATTATTAAGTGCTTGCTATAGATTAGTTCGGTGGATGAGACCGTTAGTCTGAGTTGTCTTTGGAAATGCAAAATGTGCCTTTCACGTGCTGCCGACACCAACGTGGGTGCTCGCTCTACACACTGCCCTGCATAGAGTACCGCTCTCGTGTGACACAACGTGTAATGATGCCTTGCGATAGTTGGTAGTGGACACATATTCCCTCTAAGGTCTGCTGTACCGAGTAATTAGATGACTGAAAGGTTAGGGGTTGAAACCCTTCCTTACAGTTATAGCATAACCCAGGCGCCATGTGTTCAGTAGCTCAACTCGGTAGGGAAGAAACCAAATGTGGTCCTTCTCCAAATTGTTTCGATCGAAGACCAAGAGTAAAATCTTCCGATTAGGTACAGACAGACGCAATCGGTAGGGTGATCTCAATGGGCAACTCGGCACACACTGCCCTTGGCTCGTCTCCACTACAGGGCGTCCAGCGTACTACCTACTGTACGTACAATGTTGCTGAGTTACAGTGCAAGGCGTGTGGGACAGCCGGCCAATCAACAGCAGTCTTTGTGGAAACTTGTCGCCTCTACACCCACCCACCACACCTGCCTTAACTTGAAGCCATGGCACAGTGCTCACCAGCCATGTCACAGTGCTAAAGGTACCAGCCAGGCAGTCAGTTAAATCGAATCAACCACACCTCTCACCTGCACCACCCTTCACGGCGAACACTACATTGACCAAGTTACACCACGTTGAATGCTCCTCCTGAGGTCGTCATCCCTAGATCAAATCGAGCGTTCCTCAATTCTCTGTCCCCGTCCCTCATCTTCGCTCCCGCTACGAGCCCTCTACGAGTCCAGCCACAGCCTCAAGCCCGCCAATCTATGTGCCCTGCGACGCCGCTGACGAGGCTCGCGTAGGCCATTTCGGCTGCCGTGTCCCACGACCATCGCATACAAATTTCTCAAGGGTCCAGGTCTCCCTCAAGGGCGCCAGCAACTATGGGCTCTGCCAAGCTCGCCGCCATGGGCTTCAAGCTCCTCGGTACGTCAGCGCTCTCTGCGATGCGCGCCAAATCTATCCCCACAGGCACGAGGCTAACAAGTCGACTACAGAACGAGATGTCGACGAGTCCGACCCCGAAGGTGCGTCTGTTGCGATTGATGCGAGTTCCAAACAACGAAGACGACTGCTATACATCCGTCGCAATGGTGATTATGCTTGAGCCGCGATGCTGACAATGTCTCACAGAGGGCGACTCTGCTAAGAAGGAGATCTTCGCAGCATGGGCGCTCTTCATCCTCATCATGCTGCTCATCATCGCCTTCTTCACCAGTTACTTGGTACAGATGAAGAAGGTAACAGCTATTCACGAAACCGTCATCTCCATCTTTGCTGGTATGCCCACACCCCCGACCTCGATCTCGACCTGTCATCTTCGTCAAACCTGATTGCTAACTAACCTCTTTCCTTGTTGCAGGCATGGTTGTTGGCCTCGGTCTTCTCATTTCCTCGGGCGACTCGATCCGAAACCTCATCAGCTTCGACTACCAGATCTTCTTCAACCTCTTGCTACCTCCCATTATCCTGTCCTCGGGCTACGAGCTGCACCAGGCCAACTTCTTCCGAAATATAAGCACCATTCTGACATTCGCTTTTGCCGGAACCTTCCTCTCTGCTATTGTCATCGGCTTGATTCTGTGGCTCTTCAGCTGGGTCCCTGGGTCCCTGGACATTACCTTTGTTGACGCCATTTCCGTTGGCGCAACCTTGTCTGCTACCGATCCTGTCACCATCTTAGCCATCTTCAACACCTACAAGGTCGACCCCAAGCTGTACACCATCATCTTTGGCGAGTCCATTCTCAACGATGCCATTGCCATCGTCATTTTCGAGACGGCGCAGAAGTACAACAAGGGCGAGGCCGGTAGTCTCGGCATCATCAGCTTCTTCGAAGGTACCGGTATCTTCTTGCTCGTCTTCTTTGGCAGCATGCTTATCGGTTTCTTGGTCGGCGTCGCCACGGCGTTGTTGCTGAAGTTCACCTACCTCCGCCGGTTCCCCAAGATTGAGAGTTGTCTGATCATCCTCATTGCCTACGCCACGTACTTTTTCTCGCATGGATTGCACATGTCAGGTATGTTACCCGTCTCGTCGAAACTCTCCATTTCCGGTCCGTTACCGCTTTGTTCCTTTCTACTTACACACACTTAGGCATCGTATCGCTGCTGTTCTGTGGTATCACCCTCAAGCACTATGCCTATTTCAACATGTCAAGGCGGACTCAGCTCACGACAAAGTTCATTTTCCAAATACTGGCGCAGTTGGCCGAAAACTTCATCTTCATCTACCTAGGTCTGGCGCTATTCACGGATAACGCTCTCGTGTTCCAGCCGCCTCTAATCATCGTAACAATCCTGGCTGTGTGTGCCGCTAGATGGGTCGCCGTTTTCCCCCTATCCAGAGCGATCAATTGGTTCCACCACTACCGCGCACGCAGACGCGGCGTTGAGATTCCTGACGAGTTGCCGTACAACTACCAGGGTATGCTCTTCTGGGCTGGTCTACGAGGAGCTGTCGGAGTTGCTTTGGCAGCCCTTCTCACAGGAGAGAACTCGTACGCGCTCAGGGCCACAGTGCTGGTCGTCGTCGTGCTCACTGTCATCATCTTTGGCGGCACTACGGCTCGAATGCTCGAGATCCTCGGCATTCGCACCGGCGTCGTTGAGGAGATAGATAGTGACGACGAATTTGACATTGAGACCTTTGGCGGTGGCATCCAGGTCAAGCGATCCGGTAATGGTATCGGATTCAACCCTCACAGAAACGGCAGCATGGTGTTGAGCAGCCTCGAGGCGGGCCAAGCGGCCAGCTATGTCTCTGGCGCTTCATCGCCACACACGGGGGGGACTCGCCCTTCTAGCAAGAGTCGCAAGAATTCCATGAAGCATCCCGACGACTTTGAGCGGGCGGAGCTGTTCCGCGCCAACACTGATGACTCGGATTTCGGTAGCGATATCGACACATCTGATCTGCCACCACCAGCCCGTCGCTCGCCGCTCCCTCGTGTGAGCAGTGTACCGCCGCCGCAAACCAACAGCAGCACGTTTACTTCATCGGGAGAGACACCCGCGCCATCAATGACGGCTACGGGGGCCATCAGGCAGCTGTGGGCCGCCGAGGATCCGGCCAGTGTGTTCCACCAACTAGACGAGGACTTCATCAAGCCCAGGCTATTGCTTCATGGCGACGGGCCACGAGGCAACGGAAACGGTGGGTCGAGTTGAGAGAGTGATGCGGATTGCATACGAGATCTTCCTGGATGGGATAGGAATGTACTACTTTGTCGCATGACTGGCGTTGGGTTTTCTGATAGAATCTAAGTGTCTCATGATAGATGGATCATACAAGATGACGGATATGGGAATACAATCGTCTTCGGATCCAACGGCTGCCAGACTCTTTATGAAAGACCGCCGTGCCCTGACAGGATGAGCAGTAGAGAATTGTTCGCCCAGTAGCACCAGCAGAGCGCAACCTATGTCGTACCAGAGTGGTCACTGAGAGAAGATGTTACGTGAAATTTGAATATCTTGCCACTTTCGGGCAATCTTTTAACGTTGAGTGAGTATGTACGTTGTTCTTGACAACGATTGAATAAATATGTACAAGGTATGTTCCAAGCAGCCATCCCAATCCATTCCATCTTGTGGGAACCAAACAAGGCATTGCTCGCTTGCACGCGCAGTAAATGAATTCCCAAAGAGCACATCAACTCATAGACCTGTCTTGTGTGTGCCCACGCAGCCACACTAGACGCAAGGTACTTTTTTACTTGCCCACCGATGGTGTAGCACTCCCACTAGCTTGTCTCTGATGCTGCGCGGGGCTGCCGGCGGCCTGACTGGCTTGGGCTTGCTGCTGCTGGCGGAGCAGAGCGGCATATTGGTGAGGGCTGGTAGTGGCAGCAATACTGCCAGCCAGGCCCGGCTGACCATTGGCTCCAGCGGCAGCGTTCATGGCAGACTGGCGCTGAGCCATCATGGCGCGGGTGAGATGCTCTGTGGCGAGCTGACGGGCTTGCTCAGGGGAGAGGTTTGGGTTCTTAGCACGGAATTGGGCCTCGAGCTGGTTGAGCTGGTTGGCGATACCGGGCGGCAGCTGCGGCTGCGGCCGAGGTGCTGGGGATCCGGCCGGACCGGAGGGCATGTGGAGGCCGTTAGCCGGAGTGGAGTGGTTGCCGCCGTTCGTGGCATTGAAAGACGCCATCATTGCTTGGGCGTTGTTAATGAAGCTCTGCTGATTGATGCCGTGGACGCCATTGACGCCGTTACGCATGGTGGCAGGGGGGCTCTGTTGTGCTGTCGCCTGGCCCGGTGTTCCGGGGCCTTGACCCTGCTGCATCTGGACAGCGGCTCTCTGCTGCTCTGAAATGCGCTGGGCACGTAACATTAGGTTGACATCTGGCTGAGGGTTAGGCTGGGGCATTGGCTGGGGTATGCGGTTGTGCTGGCCCTGCATAGCTTGCATCTGAGCCTGCGGTACGCCATTCATTTGTGTTGGCGGGACGAGGCCACCAGTGATGTGCGGCGGCACACCTGCCATGCCGTTAGCAGGAGATTGCATCGGCATTCGAGGCCGAGCTGCAACGGCTGCAGCAGCGGCAAGCTGGTTGGGAACATTGACTCGTCCGTTCATGTTGTTACCGGCAACTGCCGCTGCCGCCGCTGCCGCTGCTTGGGCAGAGTGGACGCCATTCTGGCCAGCTTGTGCTGCTGCTGGATTTCCAGCCATTTGCGCTACCTGGCCTTGGGCCCTTGCAACCATGGCAGCCTGGGAGATGGTCGTTAGCATCCTGGATGTCGCATCAGGCCTAGCTCGGGGACTACTTACCCGTCGCTGAGTCTCCTGCCTCTGGGCGTACTGCGCCATCTTCTCTGCTAGAGCTTGGTCACGTTCCCAGCGCAAAAGGCTGTAGTCCCGTGGGGTCTTGGTTGGGCGCTGCGAGGCTGTCTCGTTCGTCTTTTTGTTCGCCGCGTTTTGGGATGCAGTGTGCTGCTGCTTTTGAACCGCCGTCTCCCGCTTCTTGGCCAGCTTCCTCATGGCGTCAATAAGGGTAAGGTGCTTCTGGTTCCGCCGCCTTTCTACCCTCAGCGGCGTGGAGTGTCGTCTTCGGACTGGAGTGACTGCACCACCAGCCGAGTTCGCTTGCTGGATGGCCAACTGGTGCTGTTGCATTATAACACGCTGCGCAGCTTCAATTCTAGTGTTATAAGCTTTGAAGTATTGAGTTTTCTGCATGTCAGCTGGAAGCCCCTCGAGATTGATCCACCTCTCGAAGCACTCCCATGGAGTCCGCCGCTCTGCTCCAGACATGAATAGTGATTTAGTCGACAGTAGACTAGAAATCAAAGACCAGTTGTACGAGTGTTCTCGGACAAGACAACGCAACTCGTCATCCTCGGCCGGTGTCCACTGCGACGAGCTTCGACATTCGTAAAAGCTCTGCATGGGCATGGGGTGCTCCGAAGGTGGTCTGAATTGGTGTCCAGCAAACAGCCGCTCGCGAATGTGCCTCATCTCAGGGTCGAAAAGCGCAACCTCGTTGGTCTGAGGTGGGACTGTGGAATCAGATGTCCTTTGGTTACCAGCGAAAACGCTCTCATTTTCATCGTCAGAGTCTTCGTTTCGATAGTCGAAGCGGCTACGCTTCCTAGGAGGGCCATCTGATACCAACTTCATCTGTCCCTCCACGTACTTGCTGAGGGGGAGGGCTGGGCGTCGCCAATGGGCATCCGGATCGTACTCGGGGCCCGTGAGGTCGAACTTGGGTACCTTCAGTGGTGGTCCGTACATAGGGAGTTCCTCAAGTAATTGGTCGGCAGTGGGTGTTCTTCGCAAGCCAAAGATTACATCATCGTCTTGGAGAGCGAAGATGGCCGAAGGCGCAACTGTTTCCATGAAGTCCTCGGTCAGCTCATCCATATTGTAAGGGGAGTCGATATCGCCCGATGAGACGAGATCTGGAGTTGGATGGTTGTCGGCACCATCCTCATCAACATCGGCCATCGATACATCCCCAGCCGGTCGGGCCTTGGAGGGAATCACGGCGGAGACTTGAAGAGCCTTGCGCTCCTCAGGCGTGGATTCGTGCCATTCTGCGCAAGCATATACGAGGTTCTTGGCAACAGCTCTCTTCCACTTGCGCTCCTCTCGAAAGTCTGTCCGCATCCATTTCATCTCTTGGAGCATGACATCCCATTGGGAGGGTGGACGAGTTGGTTCAGGACAGCGTTTTGGTTGACGTAGAGACCACTTGTCATGTTGTTGCAGATGGTATACCCTTCTGAGCACTTTGCATGCCTGATGGTCTTGAATCGCAAGATTGGCATCAGGAGTAGCAACAGTTTTGTTTGCAGTAAAGAGTATCTTTTCAATAGGCTGCATCCAGGACGAACTCCCTGCGAAGCCCTGGACAAAAAGCGGGGTGTAGTAGTCATCGGTAGCCTGAATTGTGTCTCGCTGGTTTGGAACCATGGTCTTCTCGTCACCGCGCTTAGGTTGTTTTCCAAATAGGACCGTGGAAGGCTGACTCCTAGATCTCTCTCGACGGTGGGTGGGAATGTTTCGATGTCTGATACTAGGGGATTGGGGGGTAGAGGTAAGGGGCGTAAGCTGATTGTCGAAGCTCTTGTTCGTCACAGTTCGGTCCAGAGTTGGAGTAGGGCGAGGTGTAACGCCGACGATTTCGTTGACAGATTTAAGTCGCAATGCTCCAGAAGAAACTCGGGTAACAGCTCGTTCAGGTACTTGAGAAACGTCTCTGTGTGTTGTTTCTGGCGGTACTGGAGTTGATGGGGTCTCGGGGGCAGAGTTCTCTTTCTTTATCGGGGACGCGATTTGAGTTTGCACGTCACCGTTTGGCTCGGGGACATCAATGTCCATCTGATCCTGAACTTCCTCCTGGCTGTCGGGAATTTCTTTTCCTTCAGCATCCATCATCTCGGCAACCGGCTTTGACTGAGTCTCTTCGCGTGAAGTTAATTGCTCGAGCTTAGTTTCAACCACAAGGGTAGGCTTCGCAGGCTTTGGAGTTGCGGGGAAGTCTTTGCGTGCAACGGCTGGGGGTGTTGCTTTCTGCTCAGGCACAGGAACTGCGACCGCTGTTCTCGATCCAATCGATTCTTGGAGAAGCTGGGCCTCTGCGGAATTCGGACGTGCGTTCAAGGCCCTGGTCTGCAAGTCCTCATGGGCAGCTTCCTCTACACAATCAGGGGCCTTAATATCCTTGGTTTCCACATCTCGGTCCGAAGTTGGTTGTTCAGCAGGCTCGACGTACTGGGGGCCTTCGTTCTCCGGGCTCGTGTTCGCTGATACATCATGAACTGCGGGTGTGGTAGCACTCTGCGCAGTTGACCCTGGGGAAGACAAGGCATCTGGTGCTCGTGAGCCATCTGTAGGAGGTTTAATCGACAGTAAGTTGGATCCTGTCGTCACGGGGGCCTTCGCTTGGGGAAGAACTGCCTCACTGGGTGTTTCTTGCTTCGTTCCTGATTTCGTTTCCGATTGCGGTAGCGCTTTCACCCCAGATGGGATGGCAACGGGTGTCTGTCGCGGGGGGGGGTATGCCCAGCTACCGGAATGGCGCCTGTAGAATTCAGAGGCTGGTTGTTGTTGGTAACGGTCGGAACTGGCTTCGTAGGCTTAAGTGTTGCGACAGGCTTGACGAGCCCGTTCGTTGATGGCGGAACGGGTCGAGTAGGATGAGGTGCCGCATGAGGGCTGCAAGCAACTGGCGTCGGTTTCGAGGCGATCTTAGTTATCGAGACTATTTGAGGAGGATTGCCTGCATCGGGTTTGATTGTTGGAGCTTTATGAGCCAATGATCCATCTTGGACTCTCGGTGTTGCATCCTCCTTTCCTTCCTCCAATACTGGCAATGGTAGAGACACGCTCGCTTCGAGAGTCGACTTAGCCAGAGACTTCTTCAGAGCATCGAGGGAAAGAGTCGGCCTTTGGGGGATGTTGGACTCGTTCAAGGTTTTGCCTCTGCAAGTGGGTTAGTGAGGGTTGCATGCAACCACACGGGCAGACGCCCCGAGGGCAACGCAAAAAGGGCAATATCAAATGGGCGGACGCACTGGAAGATATCGTTGGCTTGGAGAAATTGCCATTCTGCAGGTGTTGTGGTGGGCGCGTCGGGGTTCGCGAGGACGGGGTGCGGGAGGCTCTCCACCTGTGTCGCGACAGCGAAGAGCTCGCGCAGCTTGCGCTTCCGCGACGTCACGATTGAACTGGTCGCCATCAGCATGCCGAAAATTATATCGTTGGAATCGGAAAAATCTGCTCCTTGGTTTAGGCCGCGACTTACCTGCACTCATTGCGCTTTGATTGAAGCAGCCTCGATAGGTCGGCAGACCCGACCTCAGTCATAGCATCGGCGGTCGCGACATCCGTTTTCGGGCAAAATGGACGTAGCGGAGGCTGAAGCGAGGCGATCCGAGATGGATCCGCGCGTTCAAACCGATGAAAGTCGTTGGTGTTGATTGATTTTGGCCGTTCGTCGTCGATGGCGAAGTCGTGGGAAGGCGTCAAATTTTTGATCTCGGGGGCTGGTGTGGTGGTTGATGGTGGTTTGGGGGGGTTTACAGGCGCTGGCAGCAGTGGAGTTTAGTTGGGGCGCCTGGGTGGAGGGCGGAAGGCAGAAGGCCTGGGGGTAGTACTTGGCGTTTGTCCCAGTTGCGTCTAGACGGTCTAGGACTAAGTCTAAAGTTAGGGCGCAGGGATTGAAATTTGTTATCAGAAGGGGCCACCAACTCGCTGCACGAGGGGGCTTTGGGGCGCAGGTGGGTTCTGCACTGTGCAAGTTCTTCCAGGTTGATTCGCTGCCTGCTGAACGCGCTTGCTAACAGCGGAGTGCCTAGACATACCGCTACTTACGCTAGCTGCCAGGTACCTCCAAGTGCGAGCTTGAAATTTTGAGCTTTCCATGTTAATTAACGGCCGCTTTCGGCGGTCATCTCACATCTCTGCACGCAGCTATCGAATTCACCGATGAAACAAAGTTGTCAAGTTTATTTCTTCATATATCTTTAATCCTCTTTAAAATGTATGAAGAGCGTTTTATCCTGCATATGCAAAATCCCCCTCCCTTGGGAAATGACCACTCAACCCAATCAGAATTTGTGGGGGACGGGCCGGGTGCACTGGATGGATCATGGATGCCTTGGTTACAGTTGTACCCAGCATACGGAGTAGGTAATGACTAAACAATGCACCAGCCATAAATATATGCCAGCCACACCCGAGCCACATCTACCCTTGCCGTCCGCCTGTTCAACTGACGTATCTGCATTCCTTTCAAAATCATTATCCCGTCCTCTCGTGACAGAATCGCAAGACAAGCACCACGCAACCACCATACCATGCCCGACCATAACAGGGGCACCGCTCCGCGGATAGCCATCAAGTTTGGCGCACCATCCTCCAGCAACAGTGCGAAGAAAACTGTCCGCCCCAACCCACCCTCGACGCTTGGCAAGCGCCCGCGCTCCAATGCATGGGGAAGAGGCTCCGATTCAGAACCCGACGACGATCAGGGCCGAGGACGCCATGAGAAGATTACTGGGTTTGGCCAAGATGGAGCAGAGACGGAGAGGAAGAGCAAAGATGCCAGAACAGAGAAGAAGGAATATGTCATCGCTCGACAAGCGAATCGCGACTGGCGGTCCGACGTAAAAGCGCAGAGAAAAAGCAAGAATTTGCTACCCGAGGAGGCCAGGGCACAGCAAAACAGCACCACTGTCGAAACGGGACCAACGGACCAGGACAAAGGACTCAAATGGGGCCTGACCATAAAGGACAAGACGGCCAAAGACGACCAAGACGACCACAAAGTATCTGAAGATGTAAGCCCAAAAGATAGTCCAAAGCAAGATCCACCACCCACACGAACAGCCGACGACGAAGCCATGGATGCGCTACTAGGGAATAAGGCCGATGATGAAAAAATTATCCATCCAACCGAGGAGGACGCCTTCAAACGCGACGTCGAGCAAGCCGGTGAAGCATCCACTTTGGAGGACTACGAGGCTATGCCTGTCGAAGAATTCGGTGCTGCTCTCCTTCGCGGCATGGGCTGGGACGGAAAGGACCGTGGCACCAAGGTAAAGGAAGTTAAACGACGCCCGAACCGTCTCGGCCTCGGTGCCAAGGAGCTCAAGGAAGACGAAGACCTCGGCGGCTGGAATCAAGGCGGCAAAAAGAATCGCCGCCCACGCCTAAACGATTACCGTCGAGAGGAAACCAAGCGAAAGGAAAGTCGTCAGAACGAAGATAGCTACAAGCGAGAGCGTGAGCGCGAGAAAGAGCGACAAAGACATGGGCACCGCGAACGCGACCGTGACCGTGATCATGACCGTGATCGCCATAGAAGGGACAAGGAGCATGATCAACATCGAGCTCGCCACCGCGATCATGATCGGGATCGTCGACGGTGAAAGACAGCTCCTATAACAACTTCGCAAGAGCATCTTTTTCCAACAGACGAAACTACCAAAGCGGCACATGCTGTATACATATTATGTAGACGAAGACTTCAAGACTCGATGATTGGACTGCAATATCTCGGCCGAACGTAAGAACCATCCTATTACCACCATACTATGCAAAGTGGCCTATCAAACTCACGCCAGCCACTATTTAGTACACCAGAAGAGACTCAATTGGAACATGTGTTTTCTATGCATGAAATTCCTTATAACGCTATGCTGCAACGCCGACATGACAGACTATTAACCTCTAGGAACTCCCGAGTCTCTATGGGCAGCCAGAGCATTAGGTCCTGCCTCAACCCCTTTCCTCTTCGAATCTGTTTCGCGAGAACTATGAGAGGAAATCCGGCTCGGCTCTTCCCTGCTTTTTCGCGGCAAACTCAGTGACCGTAGGGTCGACGTACTTTTCCTTGTTCTCTCACAACACCGCACTCGTCCTTCAGGGTTGGCTATGCTCTCTAAACTCTCTCCGTCCTTCAACGCCTGCAATGCTTTTCTTGCTGTGTCAACATCTTCAAATATGACGTCAAGATCTAACAGCACCCGGTCGATTTGTCCTGCGACGCCTCGCTCGCGTTCCACGTCTGCGATGTGATCGCAGAGGTCCTTCAAGATGAGCCAGCCCTCGACGGTCTGCTGAATGAGCTCCTTCAATTGTCGTTCGGGAATCTCTCTGGCTTCCCGCTGCCCTTGCCCGATGCGAGCCCGGCGAATAAACTTTTCAGGACTTTTCCGTCGCCCTGCTTGCTTGACGATGCCCTTGAGAGTATATCCTACAGGCCCAACAACGGCAGAGAGGTTCTTGAGAACAAGCCCAGTCAGGCCCATGCCAACACCTTTGACGAAACCAGTCGCACCACTATCTTTGGCTCCACGAACTGGCAGACGCACAACACCTGTGAACCCGTCATAGATACCATAAAACAACTCGAATCGTGCTGCACGCAGCCCTGAGCAGAATCCTGTCACTCGAGGGGTCCTGCGCACTGTGTCATCTCCGTAGAGTCGAGGTGCATTGTGAAACCCCTGGGCCAACGCCAGCGAGAGATCAACGGGGGCTTTCGCGATAGCAGCTGCAGTCCTTTCCACGCCACGCGCGACGTCAGTAACGCCGGTCTCCATTGATTTTTGCTTCGAGGTATTCTTGTCGCCTGCTTCTTTCTTACCCCTGCGCTGTGTCGCCTTTTTTGTCCAACGGTACGGAACGCTGACGATCCCGGTGAACGCTTCACCGGCCGACCGCGCGATTGATGACGCTACACCTGTGACGGGCTCTCCGGGACCTTGAAAGTCGTTCCACTCCATATGCCTGATGAGCCTCAGGCGTTTCCAACTTATTAGCCTCTTGCTCACCAGAATATCCGCAGCCAGAGGACTAAGTCTCACATGAGAACCCTTCAACGTCCAGACAGCGGCATGGTCCTTCAGAATAGAGCATCTGAGATTGACTGGTTCCCTAGCGAGTAGCTGGCGGTGGAATTGCTCGACAGCATTGAATGCCCCATCACCATCATTCTCTATTGCTGTGGCCATCTTCTTCGCCGCTTCCTGGGCCTCGTTGGTGAGGCAGTACTTGATGCCCGCCGCCAACTTCTCGACGTCCAGGGCCTTGTACGGTGTCGGATCTGGGCCAACACCCGCACTACCAAGCATATTACCCCAGAAGTGCTGGTCACCAAAGAATGGGACAATCATCGTCGGTAACCCACACTTGAGGGCAATAGCTGTGGTTCCAGCGCCGCCATGGATGACGCACGCTTTGACTCGTGGGAATAGCCAATCATGGGGGGTATTGTCGAGCATGAAAATGTTCTCCGGGACGTCTTCGTCTCCCAATTTACCCCAGCCCTTTGAAACCAGGGCTCGGACACCTGCCATCTCTACGGCTTTGAAGATCATCTGAGTGAAGGCCGCCGGGTCGTCGACAACAATAGACCCAAATCCAATATAGATGGGCTTGTCGCCTCGACCAAGAAATTCTTCGAGGTCTTTCGGAGGCTCGAAGGAAGAAGCGAGGTCGAGAAAAACGAATCCAGATATGCCAATTTCCTTTCCCCAGTCATCAGGCTTGGGGACAAGTTCGGGAGACCAAAGATACGTAAAGGGAACGTGGAGTCGGTACGTCGCACCTGGGGCCCAGACGGTCGACATGGGGTCCAGGCGCAGCGTCTTGACGCGAAACTCGTTGACCAAGTCGCCGAGCCCTTGCCAAACCATCATCTCCACAAGAGGGTATGAGATGAAGTTCGTATAGCCGGGGTCGATGTTGGACTTCTTGACGCTCGCCAAGGGGTGTGGGAAGGCTTGGGTGGGCGTGTAAGGGAAGGTAAACATAAGGTGCAGTGGGATTCCCAACGCTTCCGCGCAGTGTATGTGGGCAAAGCTCGGCGGGTTTGCGATGATGGCATCAGCTACGAAAGGGGTCTTGATACCCATCATCTTGAGGTTATGAGGGTCCTTCTCATCGTCTGTGGCATTGATACACGCCCGCCAGAAACCGCCAAACATCTCAGCCATGGCTGCCCGCCGCTTCCCGATATCTCCGGCTTTGACTGAGTCGATGGTCGGGATCAGTCCAGGATTCTTAACCATAAAGGCCATGAGCTCTGACGGGTCGCCGCCAACGGAGAAGAACTCGAGCCCAGAATCTTTCTCCACAAAGTCCCGGAACGCAGGGTGCGTCGCGATGCGCACGCGATGCCCGTACTCCTCCTTGAGAACCTTGCCGATCTTGAGAAACGGCTGGGCGTCGCCTCGGGAGCCGATGACCATGATGACGATGTTCAGGCACGGGCGAGGACCGATACTTGGGGGGGCCATTGGCTTGGATGAGTTACCCGCGTCATCTGTCAATTTGATTTCCGGAACTGAGGTGTCGTTCTCGCTGACAGGAGCGACCTTCTTCATCGCTGCGCCGAGGGCCTTGGCAAGGTAGCCTGTGTTGGCCGTCTCGTTGACTGTGATGCGTAATCGTCCATCTTTCTTCACTTTGCCTCTCGTCTGGTAGTTGTTGTCGCCCACGCTGAACTGTCGGTACTTATTCTCATCAGCTCGCGCAAGTGGAAGCCTCTCCCATTTGTCTGGACGAGACTCTTGATCCGCCTGATCTCGCTTCCCATCACCGCCTCCATCTTCTTCTCCTGAGGAGCTGGAGCTGGAGGCGGAGTCTCGGCGCACGCTGTAGCCCTCCCATATGGCCTTATTAAGGTACGAAGTACCAGTCCGTCGGGTCAAGGACTGGAATAGCAATGGTCGACTACTTCCAGGTGGCGGGGCCTCAGTCTGCCAGGATCTCGTCGGAGCCGGTCGATTGCCAATTTGCGTCAGGTCTGCTGGCTTCGGGGTTGTTGTTGATGGCGCCGGCGCTGGTTGCAATGACTGACTTGACTGCTCACCGACATTTTCCGTGGCTGTTGGCTTGCTGCTTTTCCCTGTCGGGTTATGGGGAGTCTCGGGAGACTGGACAGGTGATGGTATAAAGCCTGGGTACGCAAGCTGCCCATCTGAGGTAGCTAAGACCGTCGCTCTTCGATACCCAGCATGTTCATCGTCTGCAGCAGCGTTGAATGCTACCGCTGTGCCTCGATGTCCGTCACTAAGGTCTTGTGTATGCTGGGCCATTCTCCGCGCGTTGTCCTTGTGTTGGGGTATCGCAGTTTGGGTAAGGCGTCGCGTCTCTCCAACAGCCGTTGCTCGTTTAGTCGTAGGGTGAGTAGTCTCTCATGGCCATATACAGACTGTAGTGCGGATCACTCTTTTGCGAGCGCAGAAATGGAGGTAAAGAGGGATTCGTCCTTTCAAGCAGGCGTGTAAATAGGCTCGCGTGCCTACTGGGTAGGAGGAGGTAAGTCCTTGGTTAGTCGAAGGTGTGGGTTGTCCTCTTTGAGTTCATTCGACTCAGGCAGGCGCGCGTTGCCTGAACGAAATGGTGACATCACCAGCTCTTGCCCCTTGTGTTCTTGTGTCACCCGTGGCTTCGTCCCATTGGGGCAAGGTCTTGGCATTTAACCATCCGTGAGCTAAAACAGGATGTGCGTGGTAACGAATCGCATTTGTTTGGTAAATCATGGGGCTCATCGATGTTTCAATTTTCGGCACTGATGCGCGCATCCTTGCCCTGCCAAGAGCGGCCCGTGACTCTATGTCATCATGACTTAAACCTCATTTTAGAATTCGGGCAAATTAGGGGGAGACCGGCTGTTGGAGGTCCGAGGACGAAGGCACAAAGGCAAGGAGGTGTATCTAGGTTTCTAAAAGAAACAGCCCGACTTTGAAGTATCAGCAACATGCCAATTGAGTGAATTACGTTGATTCTTTCATTTCAATATCGATCCATGATGCGGCGTATTCTGCAACAAGGCCCCAGTCCATCATGAGCGGCCTCGTTTTGGGGCTACCCTATACGACACCATGATGTCACAGACACGCTCGCGACATTCTGGTACAACAACAAATTTAAAAGCCGGAGTTATTGTTCCGTTGTAATTAAAATTTCAATCCTTGTATTCTTTCTTCATCCATGTTCTCGTACAACGTTACATGTCCGAGTTTAGAACCGAGATCCCCATGCTGGTTAGAGCCTCACATCCAGTTCCGTTTTCGTTACTCCAGTTCATCACCATTTCGTGTTGTTTTGTTCTTCACCCAAATGTACTCACTGCAGAGGCACTCGCTCTAGTATATCCGACAAGATGCCTAACTGCATCAAGACCTCGCCCTCCCTTCCCTCTCCATCAACTTCCTTCTTCTCTACTGCATTCTGCAGTTTCTTGGCAGCTGCTAGAAGGGGACGAACGTAACGGTGCTCGATGGCCGCCGCCATACCTGCCGGAGCCAGGTCCTTGTAGTCCTTGCCGCCAAAGAGGAACAGGGCAAAATTTGCGACCTGGAGGTGGAAAGGCGCATTCTGTACCCAGTACTCCCAGAGGCCCACGGAATCAGTCTCGTTGAGATGTACGAGATCCTGGAAGAGAGTGTATTGCAGGGCATCCAAGCATTCTGGGTTCGAGAAGCGGCCGTTGGAACCTGTTTTGCGGGCCGCGACTATCTCTTCACGAAGCCAAGTCACCGCACAGGCCTGCAGAGACGAAAACATGCAGTTTTCGAGCAAGTCCTCCATGATGGAGAGCCGGTCGTCCTCTTCAGGATCCGCATGCAGAATGAGACCCGCCAGCACGGTGGAAGCGTTCCGGACACGCAGTGACGGGTGGAAGACAGACACTAGGGTCAGAAGATGGTGGAACGACATGAAGTTTACCTCCATGCCTGCATTGGTATTCGAATCGTCTGACATGCGCTTCTTCTCGTTGAGCCACAGAGCTGCAACTATGAGAGACTCGACGGTGCCAGGGTTGCCCACAATCTGGGCCTCGGGTTCGGTTTCCAGAAAACGCTTCATGAGAAGATGGTGGTCGGGAAAGACGTTTATGTTACGATGGTCGTAATCAGCGTCGAAAATCTCCGACGCAAACATGCGGTATGCGGTAAAGCACAGAAATCCGCCCGTCGACAGCTTGGTATCTTCTGGGTGCTGAGAATCGGGCTCGCCAGAGAATGGGTTGCTAGAAACTGGGGCTTCGAGGATCTGCTTTACTTGGGCTGACGTCAATTTTGACAAGCCGAGGTCGTTGGCAACGGCCTGGAAAGTCAATTAGCGAGAAATAACCCAAGGCGAGGGAATTGCCAACTTACAACGAGTTGTCCAACTAAAGCGTCCCTGGCCTGGAGCTCTGGCACTTGATTGAAGCTTTGGAGCATTGTGGGCCGACCAGGCACAATCCTCTCTGGGGTGAGGTATTCCAGAAGCCTCGACGCCCATTCCATGCTGTTAGAGTTCACATATGCCTCAAGAATGCTGGTTATGAACGACTGCAACATCCGGTTGACCAGCTCATGCTCCCCGGGACTCGTCTGCTCCGTTGACTCGGCCTCGGGATCCGGGGCGCTCTTGGAGGGATCGCTCTCCTGGAAGGGCGTCTCTAGCTTGGTGCTCGACTGGCGAGTGGGTAGCGGAGGACGTCGGCGGCCCGATAGAGACCTCACGAGCTCAATGACGGCAGCAGTAGTCTCTGCGCCGTGGGGGTCGTAGGCTCGGTAGACGGTCTGCAGCGTGGAGTGGAGGAAGCGCGAGGGTGCCTTCACCTTCAGACGGCGGTGCAAGATGGTGAGCATGCCGACGAGGGTAATGAACTTCGCATTTGCCGTGGCGTCACCGGCCTCTGATGACTCGGAGTTGGAGTCGAGGACCTCGAGGACCTTAAGGATGACCTCACGTGGGTTGCCGAGGCGGGCGATGATCTCGAGGCAGGAGGAGCTTCCAGGGACGGAGATGAGCATCTCGACGAGGTCCCAGCCGATGTCGCTGGTCAACTTGGCATCTTCGAGAATATCTTCGAGGGCTGGGAGGATTTCGGGGGACATGGACTTTTCGATGATGGTGAGGTAAGTGAAGCCGTCGGTGGTGGGAGGTTTGGACTCATGGAGCCTCTGGACGGTTTCTTCGAGAGAAGCCATGATTGTGATGGTTGGATTGTGTCGGTTGGTCGGCACACCAGGTGTTTTCTCCCCCCGTTATATGGCGGATTATGTTCGTCTGCCTCGAGGTTGTATGGTGGTTGTGTTGGCTGGAAGTCGACGTGGATGGCTGCTGAAGCGAGGGATGGCTAGCTTCGGGCTTGGGCTTCAGAAGGGCGCGCTGCCGTCTACACGAGGTGGGGGTGAAACAGTTGCTGGAGAGCGCGACGGTGAAGGAAAGAAGACTAATACAACGAAGGAGGCGGATCCAGCCGAATTAAAACTAAATCAAGTCGCGTAGGGTTGGCTTGGGAATGTCGGATGTCAAATGTCGAAGATGGTGCAGGGTCAAGATTCCAGGAGGGTTGACGATGACGATGACGCTTGGATGGGATGGGAGCAGAGAAATCACCCCTCCATCGGAGTTGAGGATTACACTGCGGAGATGGACCACCTAACAGCCAGGCATAACCCACTCTCCCCAGCTGGCAGGTGCCCTGATGACGAAACGCCCCTGCACCGTGAAGCTTGTTTTTCCCGCAGCTCCCAGTGGGCTGCCACTGAAACCCACTAATCCACAGCACCAAACTTGGGTACCTGTGCTCAATAGCACCCATCCCCACGACGATACCATCAATACCACTACATGAAGTGAGAGATCTTACATTCATGTGAGAACCCTTTCAGACGATAAAGCTCCCATCAAAAACATCACAGAGACTAGCCACTGACCATCACAAAGCTGGGGATTCCCACTCCGACCGCTACTACTACAAAAAAAACATCCCACTCACACGACATCGTCCTCGCCATGTTGACCCTGTAACATCCACGGTGACAGCGCTGCTTAGGCCCTTCTTGAGGCCAATCAAGATGAAGCACCTCAAGTACGATGGTCAATGCAGCCTGGATCGGATCTCCCAGGTTCCGGTCCTTAATAGATATGGAAAGCTCTAACATTGGCGTTGACCATCACAACTCCGTTTCCCTTGGCACTCCCTGACAAGATGATGAAGAAGTTGGTACACGCTTAGATATTCAATTACATAGCACATGATGATAATACATTACCCTACCCAAAGTAGGTAGCTGGATACTATATATACTCGTACAACATAGACCCCCATACCGAGGCGTCCCTTTCTCGTCTCATGGCAACGCCAGTCATCATCTACCAGTCATAAGCCCCCCCCAACTGCCCGTCCCATGCAGATGCAGTTATACATAAAGTACATACAAACCCTCACAATATCATACAATCGCTGTAGCGACGACTCTCCGAAAAATGTACAGGTCCAACTGCCAGTGTCCAAAATTTGAAACTACTCAGAGCCTCGAGATGGGGCTCGAGCCTCCCTTTGTTGGGCTCTTCGCCCACGACCACCGGTTTTCTGCTTCCTTGTACCCATTTCGATACTTCATACCAATCGCCTCTGATACCGACATGGGCTCGTCCATCGGCATCAGATGAGCTTCCGAGCGGTATGGAAGCACCCTCTGCAGCGCCTTCTTGCTCAGGGGCTTCTCTGTCTTCCCCATGGCCGCCGTCTTGGCCTTCTGCACATCCTTAACAATGTCACGCAGTTCTTGATCGTCACTCACGATTTGGGCTTTGATGAATGACACCGTGTCATCGCCCGAGTCCCGGATACCCTGCATGACAGGCACACGGGGAGTATACGTTATGTGGTCCAGCTTGGGGGCATGCTTCGGATCAGGTATAATGGCCGGATCAAGCCTGGCCTCGTCGCCCTTCTCGAGCAGTGCCATGATATCTAAACTCTCTCCATGAGGGATGGCGTCTGGGTGGCTCGGCGTGATGCAGTCCATATCTACCTCCTTCCGCAGAACGTGGTCGATATCCACGGCTGAGAAGTAGGCGCACGACTGAGGAAGATCTTCGATGCCCATTTGTTGAGCGAACATGGCTCGAGTCCAAATGTTGGCCACCTGGAGCGCGAGGGCCGCGCGGTACTTGTCCTCGTTCTTAACCAAATACCTGATCTCATCGTGCACCGTAATGGACAGTCGAGCGTCAAGACTGAACCGTCGTGTGAGATAGTCCATCGCGACAACGAGAAGATGTAGGTAGTCGACTCCAGATGATTGAATCGCCCAGTTGATACGAGATGTTAGGTATCCACCCTTGCTGATAAATCGCCCCATGAGCGCCTCTGTAATGCCGGCGCCGAGCACTGGCGTTCGGGGTCGTTCCTGTTCCGCAAACTCCTCGAGCTTGTTGAAGACAAAGGACTCGGTACCGCCCCTCCAAAAAGGTCGCTTGTACAAGGTCTTTCGGTTCGTCTTGGTTCCCTTCGTATTAACGTACAGTTTCGAAGCCGTCTCGATCGTCTGCTTCTCTGACAGGTTCGGATCGAACTGCCGTAGCAACGTCGCTGCAAACTTCAACCCTGCGCCGTAGATACGTCCGTAGTTGAAGACCTTGGCATCGTTTCTCGTGATGCCTAGGATGGACGCTGTCCGTGAATGCAGGTCGGTGCCTGCAGCTTTTGTTCCTTCCAGAGTCATGAAACCAACCGCGTTTCCACCATGCAGCTTGAATGTTGCGTCACCCACTAGGCTGGCAATCCAGAGCTCTTCCGAGTCGACATCAGCTCCCACGAAGCTGTAGCCCTTCGGAGCCTTGACCATCGCCTTCAGCTCGGAGCCCACTCGGTTCTTCTTAGCGTTGCTGGCCGTGAGCCAAGTATTCTCTACGGCTCGGCGGGTGATGGTGCCCATGGGAATGAGTTGCGGCAGGATGAAGCCGTCGCTATTGGCGGTGCTCGCCTTGCTCTTCCGGCGTTTGCCTGGCTTGAGATCCTCCTCGTAGATTACCATTTGAGACTTGATCCGGTCTCGTGCGCTAATCCAGTACGAGCACGAGGCATTCATCTCAAGCGCCTCCTTGGCGTATGAGTACTGTGATGAAAGAGTTCCGTTCTCAAAGTAGGCCAAGTATCCCTTGGCCATTGGGTTCACACAGCGGGCAGTTGGCCCGTCTTTGTGTGGGAGCTTGAAGTAGGAATGACTTCGGTCGTCTCTCAACGCCGGCTCTGTTTCGTCGAATACGCACCGCAGCATCTGCTTTGCCGTGTACTTTGCCGCTTCCGCATGTGGAACTCGAAATGTCCAACCATACTGGTCCGACCAGAACAAAGGGTGATCATCCCAGCAAAGTCTTAATAGTAGAGGCGCGATTCTTGTTCGGACAGTAATACTGATGGGCGCATCATTCTTTCGGAAGAGGTCCTTATACCATTTGGGCATTCCCGGCTTCTTCTGCCTTGCCGCAGGCCGCGGTGGGTCGTTCTTTAGCTTGCCTTTGACCATCTTGATTTCCTGGCCGGACCAGTCGAGTTGTTGCATCCAAGGGTCGTTCTGCCACTTTTCTGCGTCGTCCTTCAACTCTAGTGCCTTGTCTGTTAACCCGATGAGCCGGTCTTGGATAGCCTGGGAGAGCTTTTGATAGGTTGCCTCGGCGTTGGTAAGGTAGGCATCCCAGGATTTGTTAACTGGCAAGATAGACGAGGAGAGATGGCGGAGGGCTGCGAAGCTGACGGGATGGGGGCAAACATCGAGAAAGTTGGGGAAGACAATCTGATAGATGCGATGGGTGATTGACACATCCGCAGCGCAATAGTCCATTAGCTCGTCCAACTTTGCCATGATGCCATCGCGATCTAGCACCCCAAAGTCGTCGCGGACGGCTTTGTCGATTGTGACGTTTAAATGGAACTTGGCCACATCTCGGAGGGAGTTGACCGAGCTTCTCTCAACCCACAATTCCTCTTCATCGTGCATACCCTGGTTGCCCAGGAGCTCTGCAAGTTCATGATCTGGGGTCTGGCTGGCAACCCGTTCCCTCAACTCTCTGTTTTTCTTGTGTTTCATCCAGGTAGGGCGTTGCTGGGAGCACATGCCGTTGACGGCCACATGTAGCGACATTGTGTCCATGAATGCGTTTCTAGTTTGCTTGATGTCGTACTCCTCTAGGATCCTAGCTCGGTCGAAGCCCACGTTGTGTCCAACAATGACCCGGGCCTTGGTTGGATCGCCCAATGGGATAAGCTGGCGGTCATTCTTGGTTTCGCCGAGGAGCCATGGAGAAAGCCACGCATACCATGCGGTCGGACTCGAAGCACATGCCATCACAGCAAAGGGGCTCTCTTTCCACATGACCTCGGTATCGAAGCAGAGCATCGTCTCGTCCGGCGCATCCACTTGTTCGGTTCGCCCATCCGGATAGTATTTGGTCCAGCCGCTACGGTGCTCCCACTTTCGGGGTTTTGGGGGAGGATTTGCGCGGGCGAATTCTTTGGCGGAGCTGAAGAAGGGCTCCGCGCTATCTACGCCGATTCGATGGAAGTGTTCATCGAGACTGCGTCCTTGCAACGGCGGCAGATCAAAAGCGATGGGGTCGGATTTGTCGGTGTTCTTACCGAGGAGATCATGACGGCGGAGATGATCTTTGGCGAGCTCGACAAGCTCAGGAGGAGCAGATTTGTTGCCGTCAGGGAAGATTTGCTTGAAGACATGGGAACTGAGGTGTTGGACGCCAATTTCGCTGTGTCGAGCTTGCGACGGGACTAGAAGGCAAGTGTTAAGGATGATGTACAGGAAACCAATGCGCTGAAAAACGTACGGGCAAGAGTATTGCGCTTCTTCGGGCCGACTGTGTCTGCGACGGCAGCTAGCCATCGCATGTGGGCGCGCCAGGTATGGCGACGGAAGGCCTGGTTGCGGGCTGTGCGGATGAAGCTGGCCGTCGAGCCGTGCTGAATTTTCCCAGCGGCGGGAGAGAACATGATTTTAGTTGAGGGATTGCGACATCACGAAATGATGGCAAAGGCTCTAGGGATGAAGCTGGCGATGGAACTGGTGATGACGCTTCTTGCAGTGCTGGAAGCGCTGGTGGGGTAGATTAACTTAATTATATCGCCGTGCGGGAAGGTGCAAACGTGATGATGAATTTGGCGTTTTGCCGTTTCTAAGGTAGGGGCGCAATCCGGTGGATCCCTAAGGAAGTGGAGAAGCAGCCATAAAGTGGAGTCGACTGGATTGCTGGGATTCCTCGGGCGATCTGCCAATAAGAAGCCCAGTGTGGAGAATATGTACGGGGGAGGAAACGGCACCAAGCGAGTTTCGCGTGGTAGCCAGGGATGAGGATCATGAGGATTACGAGGTGGAAGTCAAGGGAATGGCAAACGCTTTGTGCCAAGTGCGTCGCAGGTCGGGCATTAATCACGACCGATGCGAGGGTTAGGCTCTTCCGACTCGGATGCATCTAATTATTGGCCCGAAGCCCACCTGCAAATGGCAAGTTGTGTTTATCAATTCGTCATGCTCATGCATTGCTTGCAGTGGCGCTGCCCAGGGTTGTCAAAGTTTCGAGAGCCGTGGAAGCAACATCTGAGTTCGAGATAGACGTGAGAATTAGGGGCACACCAACCAAGGGCCTTATACACTTGGCATGTTAGTAGAAATGATAGAATCGCGATATTCAAATAGATTTAGATGATTGTGTTGAGATCACTACTCCGGTCTACTCATTCAGGCTCGTTTACACAGCTCAAGAGACAAAGCAAAGCTCGAGTTTTGTAAATCCATGACAAGTCCTGGGTGCGACCCTTGAAACTGGGTGTCCATCGGTGATGGTGGAATGCAGATTTTGCCAAAGCTAGATCATTGTACAACCCCGGAGTGACTAGCTTTTGCGTGGAGGCGGGCGTGTACTTTGAGGGGTCTCGTTGGTAATCTGCGTCGACCTCAAGATGATGCGTCGATTCAAATGCACCAATCCGTTGCGCAGCGGGTAAGCAAACAGCACTCTCTTCGTTGAACACCTGCGCTGGCTGCTAGGAAGTACGCTATGCCCGAGAAACTCACAGATCGTTAGATGTGCCAGCAAGGAACAAGGAAAATAATCAGTCCTCAGTACGCGAGACAACATGTCCCGCCAGTGCCAGCGAGGCACCCACGCCAACTGCTCTCCCATTTGACGCCTCACAGTTTCGCAAGCGAGCGTGGCGACACGTACAGTTCCCGAGAATGCCGAAATGAGGCGTATGCTTGTGGTACCGGAGAGGCATGTCTGGTGCCTTGTCTGGTGCTGTTTCCAAATAACATACTTTATCGAGTGCCGCAATGTCCCCGGCTCATCGTACCCATCCGGTACCTCGTTGTGGTGGCCTGACTAGGTTGCGTCCATATCAGCCGTCCGTCTGCCTTTGACCTTGTCCTCTCGAATTCGTCGGCTTCCCCGCGGCACCTGGACCTCGGAATAAATACAAGATTTTCCCTCACCTGCATCGCCCAGAGACAGTCACTTGTTATAAATTTCTTTCAATGCCCGCTGTCCATTGCCTTTGAGGCGAAATCGTCACCGGACGCAGCCTGGTTCTCGCGTCATTCCTTTGCACTGGCCTT
This sequence comes from Dactylonectria estremocensis, assembly GCA_020744375.1. Lineage (NCBI taxonomy): Eukaryota > Fungi > Ascomycota > Sordariomycetes > Hypocreales > Nectriaceae > Dactylonectria > Dactylonectria estremocensis. The sequence continues at coordinate 1,813,531 of JAGMUU010000002.1, read as the reverse complement.
CAGGCTTCTGGCTTCTGCCGTTTCGGCGCCGGATGACCGTGCCAATACCAAACACCACACTGACCCCTACCACTAACCACTGAACCGCCTCCGCTCTCCCTCTCTGTAATCAGGTTCCTGGACCTGACGGCGGCAAATCAACAATGGACCACAGTTACCTACTGATGGACTCGTTCGTCACACGCTTGCTGCAAGGTTAGACAACCCAAGAGCCGCGTCTTCTTATTCCTCAGTTTTGCTTCCCGTATTTTCTTTGTTCCCTTGTCGCTCCCTGATGTGTCGTCGGCTTCTGACGCCCGTTTGTCGTCGACCGAACAGACAACGCAGCCCTGTTGTGGAATACGACGTGGAATCCCAATCGTCCCCCGATTGCCATCTCCATGGCCAGCCGCCTCGTCTCCTCCACCGGTCAGAGTCTGGCACCGGGACAGGAACAAGAACAGGCACAGGCTCGGGCACAGTTACAAGCACAAGCGCAAGCGCAAGCGCAGGCTGACGCTGCCTTTTCTGGCCATGATATTCGTCAGCCGCCATTGCACCCTTTGCCACTCGCACAGCCGACGCCGAGCCGATCTCAACAACATCCCTCAAACACGACGACGACGGCCTTGAATGACGCAATCCCAAACTACTCGACGCCTCCGAGAAACCGAAATCGACCGCCTCCCTCCTTCATCACCACGTCGTCCAACTTGTGGCATCCCGAGCACGTCGTCGATCTGTGGGACGTCGATAACGACGACGAGCTGTTAAACCTCACCGATCCCTTCAGCACCTCGCAGCCTGGCAGCGCCTTTATCAACAACGACCTGTCCGGGTTTGCCGACGTTGACTTTTCCTCCCCATCGAGTTATCCTCCATTCACCGAACAACCGACCCCCCGAGTCCAGCGCTCGAGCCATAACCAGACGCTTCCGTTAGAACCATTAGAACAGGCTTCTAGGCCGCTGCCTTCGGCTCCGTGCCCCAGCGCATCAACGGCCCCACGCAACGCCAACAACCCCTCTGGCGCCTGCATCCTCAACCTCGACTTCACTGCACCTCAGCGCTCCACGACCCAACTCTCCTCCTCCACCACTACCGGCGAGTCTCAGTCCACCTTGCATACTTTTGACTCCTTTGATGAACCCGGCCTCTTTGACAGCCCTTTGAGCTCCTTCTCCGACACCATGCCCGAGGCTCGCCGAAGGGCCCAGCCCGCCGCTCATGATTCCGTGCACGCCAGCAAGCGCCGCAGGACCTCGATAAATGCTTCGACCCATCCACACTCGAGGCCGCCGTCAAGAAGAAAGCATGACTCTGTCGCATCCAAGGATTTCGACGATTTACTCTTCGAACCAGGCCAGCCTCCCAACACACCCGGAGCTGAAGCTCGCTCTGGGGAATTCACCACCATCGACCTTACGGAAGCAAATGTGGTACCTGAGGAGCTCACGAAGCCGTTTGAGGACAAACGCATCAAGCTTGCCGCGTTCCAGTGCGTAATTTGTATGGACGATGTCAGCATCCTGACAGTGACGCATTGTGGTATGTCGAGTTTCTCTGCTCTCGCTTCTCCGTCGCTTGCCACTCGCCACCTCCCACGTCATCTCACACATTTCTAGGTCACCTCTACTGTGCCCAGTGCCTCCATTCATCCCTGCACGTTGAGGCAACCAAAGGAAAATGTCCAATGTGTCGCCAGAAACTTGACATGAGAACCCGAGAGACATATAATAGCAAAACCAAGGGCTTTTGGCCTCTTGAGCTGAAACTGATGACTGCCACTCGAAAAGGCAAACGCAAGGCCAACACTCAGCTGTGAGTCTCAGAGACCTTACTGATTAACCTCGCGCCCACAACACGCAATTTATCAACGAGTGTTCTTGGCCTTTACCAAGGCCCTTTTTTCCATATCCCGAGGAACTGGCTTTTCTCATGGTACCCGCTAGTTCAGAGGACTACGGAGCATTTGGCGACTCCTTCACCGGAGATGGGCTCTAATTATTGATGTAGCACAGGGTTGCTGCTTCATCATGACGCGTTGCGGGGAAGGACATGGGACTGACTGTCCGGCTAAAGATACCCTGCATTTGCATGGACAAGGGGACTCAGGGGGGGCTGGAGGGGACATTGAATTTTATATCACTTTGGCATACGGCAGGAACATATCCAAACCGTTATGATGTCGGCGTACGGAGTATCAAGGAGGCGGCCCAAGGGGGAATCCGTGCAACATGCAACAATGTTTACCGAGTTGGGCATGTCAGGCAAGCAGGCGGCGTAGACTTAGAGCGTTGCAAACAGCCCACTGGGGCATCCATGATCTGATTTTATCATCGCAAACGTTCTCACTCTTCGCGGCATTGTGAGTGGTTTTCTTAACAGGATGGCAAAAAATGTGTGAATCGCTTTTTTGGGCCTTGTTGTCTATCTACAGTGGTGATTTATCCACTCTCCCCCAGAACACTCATACACGAGATTTACAACTCGTTTCCAACGCCGCTGAAGTCTGCGCTAGATCGATCCTAAATAAATACGCGCAACATAGTTCCTTGGTACATTCCAAGTGAGTTACCCATCCCTCCTCAAGTCAAACTAATGGAAGAGTCCAATGTTCTGCTGCTGCTTGGGCTCAGGCATGACATCGTTCTCGAACTGTGATGTGTCGTCAGTGACCTATTCCAGCTATGATTTTGCTCGGATGTGCAGGGCTGCTTACCTCGAGAAACCCTGTTGCTGCAATAATAACCATGAGCCCTTCGGCCAATTCCTCTACTCGCATATCAAGTCCGTCGTCGGCGGTGCCGCTACCGATACCCGCGCTGCGCTTGAGCGTGTGTGTGACGAGCATGCGGTGATCCGTGAGGAACCGGCGGCCTTGGACAACGTTGTGACTGCCACGGCTCACGAGCGCGGCGCCGACGATGCGGACCATCTGAGCGAGGAGGTCGTAGTGCTGCTCCAGAGCACGCGGGTTGGAGACATTAATTTGAAGTTCCGGATCCGCAGCGAAGAGGCCAGAGATGTCGAGCGCGCGGAGGAGGTTGGAGTGAAGCACGTATTTGGCGCCCGTACGGATCTGCGAGAGCTCGAGGAGGAGCGCAAGGCGCGCGTTCTGGTAGCTCTGCTGCTCAGAGAGACCTGATTTGGGGTGGCGACCAGTCAGTGGATGAACGAAGGCAAGTTTTTAGCTTTGTGAAACGTACCTGATGTGAAGACCTCATGCCATTCTTGCATAATGTTTCGTAGCGAGTCCACCATGATGCCGATAAAGTTGAGTCGGTTCAGCGTCTCCACAACATGATCATCACTCTCTTGCCGACCCATGCTGACCAAGGCGTTAAGGAGGATGAGGGCTGCTGTCTGACACTCCGCCTCGCCACCGTATGCATCATCGCAAATCACGTTGATGAGTCTCTCTCCATACACCTGAATTGTCTTGATGGTCTTGGGGCGGTTCGAGGTCAGGGAACACTGGTCTGAGATGCCAGTCAAATACCGATAGCAGATACCGTAGTACACCGACCTGAGTTCTGGAGTTCCAGCCCACTTGCCGATTGCCTGGAGGCAGATCTGGAAGAGTTGGTACAGTTTGTCACTGATCAGGTTACCGATGGCCTGGCCGTTCTGGTCGCCCTCAGATGCAGACAGGTCGAGCTTGAAGAGGAGAATCTTGGCCAATTTTGCTAGTTCGATCGCTTCCTCTGGTCGTTCGGAAGCAAAGGCCTCGAGACTTGGGAGAATTGACTGGAGCGCCTGTAGAAAGAAGGAGGTCTGTGCTGTGCCCTTGAAGTCGTTGGACTCGATCATGACGAGCAAGAGCTTGGTCCAGGTCCTGAGAACCTTGAGACTTTGGGTGCCGAGCTGCTTTTGTCGGTTTGACGAGATGAGGTACTCTAGGATCATACTCTCCTCCCTTTCAAGAGCAGCCAAATCCTGTGCCGCAATTAATGTACCCGAACCCTGAGCCTCGCCACGCTTCAAGAGTAGAATTTCCTTAACGCGATCGATGTTGTAGATTGAGTTTTGATCAACATCAATCTCCAAGCACACTGACAAATCAATGTCCTTGTAGAACTGGAGCGGGGGCAGGGGAATGTCCCAAGTTCCCTCTGGGAGAAGGAAATCGTAGAGATCAAAGATGGTTGGGATCTGGATAGGGGTGTTGCTTTCTCCCATAATCTGCCCGTTTAGAGCCTCGAAGATTCGACGCTTGATACTAGGCATGCGGTTCTGTGAGATGCTGCAGAGCTCCATGGCAATATACTCTAAGCCCATGCTTCGCAAGACCAAGAAGTCAATGAGGGCGACCGCGCCGTCTGTCATAGGAAAGTGAACCATGTTCACATTTTCGCCTTCCCAGGGCAGCTCCGGGCTGATCACCACTTCACGAAGAAGGATGTGGAATAGGATCTCATTGTCGCGCAGCTCATCGATTACGACTGGCGCGGAGAGCGGCGAACTCCAGAGGATGTGGAGGATGCGCATCACTCGTGACTTGATGGCAATAAGCCATTGACGCATTCCCTGGGCATCACCGGAAGGAGCTTCGAGGAGAAGTCTCAGCAGAGTATGGAACAGGGATGTCCTGTCGGCATATGCTCCTTTAGGATCAACTGAGAGTGAGTCAACTCCGCACTTGAAGCCTAGAAGCAAGTGCGCAATGGTAGGCTTCCTGGGGGTTTCCTGGAGGCACTGGTATAAGAAATCGAGGATGTAGATCTTGGTGATGTAGGCTGGCGATTCTGCCTCTCTCCCAGACTCAAGGGGGGTAACGAGTTCAGAGACAAAGGAGCGGGAGATGGCCTCATGTTCGCCATTGGCCTCCAAGGCAACAATCGCCTTGTTGCGATGGGCGTGTCGACTAGAGCCCGACCAAATGGCGGTGATTTTGGAAGAGGACGACATCTTTTCGAGAAGCTTTAAGCATGCGAGGGTAAGCTCAGGGTGTCCTATTCCACAGTAGTTACCAAGATCGACAACGAGATTCAACCTAGTAACTAGCCCGTCCTCGAATGAGGCGAACGCTGCGTTGGCCACAGGGGATCGGCGCTGGTTAGACTGAAGTTTGATGATGGGACGCACAAGCTCGAGGTAGGTAGCTTGAAGATCCAAGACTTTCGTAATAACCTCGACAGCACGAAGAATTCCGAGAATGAGTGGCGAGTCAGGGGCGGCATTCCCGACATCAACAGGTTCCTGGTGGATGGTGTTGAAAAGTGCTGTCATGACCTTGTCGTTGAACATCCACTCCATGACTCTAGCAAACGGATGCATCCTAACATACGTCGCGAGGTCCGTAGTAGAGATGACAGAGTCCACGTTAATGCTTGTTTCATTTGCCATTACGATGAGGTCCTCATTGAAGGTGGCTAGGCAGGTAAGGATGAACTCCAGGCAGCTAAGCCGGAGCACGCGTGTTTGGTTTGCGTCTGGAAGATCGTTTGCTTTGGAAGAAAAGACAAGCCCCATGACGAAGTCCACGTAAACTTCGATTCCAGGCATACGGAACACGGATCCGAGGGTTTCTGGAAACGGCAGACCGTCATTTAGGGGACTGCTATCAATGGCTGGGCACACCAGTACGAGCAGGAGCTGGATAAAGGATTCTGGATCTTCGAAGCCGTTGCTAATCTCCTCGAAGATACGGTCCATGGATACAGTAGGAGCGAGCTGAGCTTGGCGATGAGGGCCTGCACCGGGCGCGGGAGCATAGCCTCCAGCAATCCACATGTCCAGGCAATTCCACATGACATGCCCTTCCTGGAGAGTCTTTCTGGCCATTAAAGCCTTGAGTGCCATAAAGGTGCAGCCACGCAATCGTGGAGGAATTGGACTGCTAGCCAATTCGTAGAGGGTTTCAACCAAGTTGTAGTTAGGGTTGTGAAGAAGAAACTGCCTTGTAGTCTCACTTTCGCTTGCTAGCTTCGACATTAAACGAAGATAACACTCAAGCATCATGGCTGACTCAGGTTCGGTCTCTGCTTGGTCACTGGTCGGTTTATCGCCTCGGAACCTCGATTGGGGAGTTTGGGTTGGCTTCTGCCTAATCTTCGCAGAGAAAAAACCCAGTTCCCTGAAGATTTGTGCCCATGTCAACGATTGGGATCTTCTCATCTTGCCAGACGAATGGTGGCCCTCGTCTATGAGAAACTCATGAGTGGCGGTAGCGCACTCCTCATTCTCCGATATAGCTTGGAGCATTTCACAGAAAGCCGTCACTAACGGCGTTGAGGCCCTGCGAGAGGCCCAGTGCATAAAGCCGGCAAGATTGCTTTCAGGATCGGACCAGAAGTTCATGGCTGCCTCGGGTCGTCCCTCATATGAGTAAGCAATGACGAGCAAGAATCGTTCCAGGTCCAAGTCTTGTTCATGAGCTTGGCTCAATTGACGCTGCTCATCCTCCTCAATGCGAAGCTTTCGAAGAACATCGGGCAAATTCGAGATGAAAGCATCGACAAAGACTTCCAGCTGAGTCATGAGGCAAATCTGAAAGAAGTCGGAGAATTGTACTGCGTCGGCAGCCAGAGCAGGAGATTTTCGCTGGAGCCACTTGCGCATCCCTGCTCGCACTGGATCATGCCAGTCTGGGGACTTAACATCGGCTGCGATTGAGAGTAGGAAATCGAAAGCGCCATCCTTCAGGGCTTCTAGGAACTGTTTCGATCTTTGACGGTCCTCTGATCTACTGTTAGCTGACGTCGACACTAAAACACGATGTACTGACCTTCGTCTAGATCCGTATTCGGTGGAATCGCTGCCTCTGGGGGATCGTCCACGTAGAAGCCACTGTACTCAGCGAGCCACCAAGCCCGAAATGCCGCTTGAAGATATGAGAGCGTCCATGGTGTGTCATCGGCGGGGAAAAGGTTGCTATGTAACTCTCGAGCCTTGATCAGGTCGTGGCCTCCCTCAGCTGAACCAAAGACAGATATGTAGGCTCCAGTTGTTGGCATCAGATGGACTTAGATGGTGTTAGTGCGTGTTGAGTTGGACGATTTGGAAGCATTTACCTAGTAGTGCATCATATTTGTCGAGTTTCTTTAATGCAGATACAAACTCCATAAAGTCCGAGTCCGAAGCTTGTCTCATTTCGACGCTGCGGCAAAGGATGACGCCAAGGAGCTCATGCTGCTGCATCAAGCTGACACGAGAAAACTCGACAGTCTCCATTTCCTCAGATATCCGACCCGGTCCAGTCTGCCCAAGAGTTTGAGCAGCCGCGATTTTGTCCGCTAGCTTCTGCAGCCACGCCTTAATCTCCTTCATGGCAGTCATGCATCTTGGCACGATGCGTTTTGAAGTATCTGCGCCCATGGCGGGTTGAAGCAGTCGTTCTGCTACATAGAGCTTGATACCTTCCAGCGCTTCAGAGTCCGCAAGCTCCCCGTCCAGTCCCTCAAGTTCTAGGAGAAGGCGCACGGCATCGAGAACGTACTTGCGCTGCTGGTGGAATCTGATGATGCTGCATTCGAGGAGGGAACGGCCTAAGGTGGAAGGGTCTTCTTGCGATTCGAGGAGGCATCGCGTCGCTTCGAGTTCGTCGACATCGACTTCGTCGGAAAGGGTAAGGGCATCTTGTTGAAAGTTTTCGTTTATCGAGTATTCGTCGCCGTCAATAATGACCTTGCCTGTCCAGAATCAGCTGCCATGTCTGCTTTGTCACAAAACGAGGAAGCATACCAGTTTTTACCAGATTGCGACTCTTATCACTTTGTGGTGGTTTGGACCAAACCCTCCCAAGCTCCTTCTCAAAAACCTGCACGAGGAATTCGTTGTTCAGCGCCTCAGCGCCGTCGATGCGACCCTCGCGTAACGAAAGCAGCCCTTGATGAAAGGCTTGGAGGGCGTCAAGTGCTGTTATTTCGGCCATGTTGGCAGTATGGGGCTATCGCATGTTGAACGGAAAACGAACAGCCTTCCAGGGATGCAAGCTGTACGAGACAGCACCGCGGTGCGTATAATTCGTCGATTCGCGGTCTCTTTGATGAGTGCTGGCGGTCGCGAATTTGAGATTCTGTAGCCTTGTTGCCTTTATCCCAGTCACTTAGTGATGTCCGAGCTTTTGATTGGCTGGGTCGGCGGAAATGGAGATGTTGCGGCCCGAGATAAACAAGCTAGCTTTTGAGCGGTGAGAATTCTGCCGCCCAGCTTGTTTACTGTGCTAGGAGCTTCGAGGTAGAGCTGCTCAAAACCAGGCTGAAATCCTAGGCAACATTCACGTTTCTGAGCAATCAAACCTCGGCGCATCGACAGAATGCCGAAAATATATAGTAGCCAGTAGCGTTCTTACCTTCTGTTCTTTCTTAGATTTTGGACGAACTGGCCAGTTTCCAAGTTTTTTTCCCCACCGCGCCTCTCAAGTTCCTTGAAGCTCAGACCTGCGAAGGTGCTGCTAAGACATCGCCTTGAGCTTCCCGAACGGGACTTGTCTCTCCGTCGCTCCCTGTCCCCCTTAGTGAGCTCGAGACATTTGAAGCAACAATTGGACGCATCTCCCGAGGGCCAATCTCTCCCCACGTAAACGTCATGGCGTCCTCTCACAAGTCGAATGTGATGAATTTGGCGCGTCTGTCATTCCAATTCCTGCTCTGTGTGGTGCCAGCATTGACCCTGTCTTAGGTGATGTCAAATCTGGATCTCTCAAGGACCGAGAGAAGGCCGTTGACGGTAGGTTCTTACTTCTAAGCTGTAAAGTTTTCATTGGTTTAACATGGCGCAGAGTTGGCACATCTCCTCAACCCACGCCACCGCTCCGTCAACCTGTGAGTTTCTGCTATTACCTGGCCAGGCTTCCGTTTTCTGATCTTGATCTAGCTCAGATCTTGGTGACAAGAGCTATCATGAGATTTTTGAAGCAATTTTCAGCTTTGTCTTGCGTGAGAAGCCAAACTATTACGACAAGCGCAAGTCTCAAGCCACAGCAAACGCCGCTGCGTCAAGGTTATCGAAATGCGCTGTAGCTGTGAGGATGGCGGCTGGACGTAGCGTCGCGAAATTGGGACGAAAGACATTGCTTGCAATTATCGATCACATCACCCAAGTTCTGCCGGGCCCAAATGAAGACTTTGTGCCACCATTACTCCAAGATTACGTCAAGGCCTTGACCGAAGTGCTCTCTAGACAAGCTCACGTTGAACTCCTGTCTCGAAAAGATGGCCTGGCCTGGGAGATTTGCGTTGACTTCTTCCTCGATGTTGCTCTTCACATCCTTCCTGATGAAGGAGAGAATTCCCTCCCAATATTATCACGGTCATCTCCAGCTCCTGGCTCAGCTGTTGGACGCTCAACGGGCCGTTCAACCCCCTCAACCCAGAGCCAGAAGCGTATGGGGCACGGAGAGGGCGGTCCTCTTAAGGACGTTCTTGAAGGTCTGTTCCATTTGGTTATGGCGGCTAACGCGCCCATACTGCGAAAGTCCAGCGACATTGCCCAAGTTGTTCTTCGAGTTCTGGGAATGAAGCAGTTGAGCCTTGGATCAGTGCAAACCGTGGGGTTTTCCATCATCAATGTCATCTTCTCATCGACCCATGCGGATGATTTGACATATGCGAGCACTTTGGCCCGAGGCCTCTTGCCGTTGATGAGCTACTGGTGGAGATCCGAGAAAGTATCTCAAGACGAAGTTATCAGGGCGCTCAGAATCGAAATCTCCCGGAGTATCTTTGTCACTCGCCTCCACATTGAACATTTGGCCCTCCATTCTTCTGATGATACCGTTCACAGAGAAGTTGAAGATTTGGCAGAGAACCTCTGGATCGAATACTCGAAACGTGGCGAAGCGTTTCGTTTGCAACTGAGCGATGTTGTCTTCTCGCAATCTAATCTTCCCCCATACCACCCTCAGTTGTCACAGTTTGGCCTCCGCCCACATAACCTGTCTGGGGAAGGTCACTGGGCATTGGTCGAGAACTTGGGGTTCTTAGAGCGCATTATGGTTGTTTCTCGCGAGCAGAGGACAGGAAGTGTTCCCATCACCGAGGAGCAGCCGCGTAAACGCCGTCGCCTGCGTCAGGACTCAAGCCGTGTGAGGCTTAAACTGAGGTCGGTGGACATTGCAATACGGCGAACCGCTCTGCAAGTTGTACCATTTATGCTTGCCACTGAGTCGTTTGGACGCGATGAGCTGATCGACCTCTTGCCGGATCTTGTCACTCTGGCTGGCGACAAAAATTCCGTTACCGCTTCCTGGGCTCTTATTGCATGTGCTAGGTATTTCCCACACCTTTGATGCCGGTTTCCATGACTCCTGACATTTTCTAGTTGTGCATTATTCCCCGAACACTACCGTGATCGGGGGGATACCTGGAGACAGTTGTGGTATCTAGCAACACGGTCTATCGGCTTGCCAGGGACGAGCAGGTCTGCTTGCGTTTTATTACATGCCTTGCTCGAGGCAGATGTTCTGCCCTACCATTCAATTTCGCAGGACATCAACAATATTGTAACAACAGCCGATGTCAACGGTCCGGGGGCTTTGTGTGACGCCTCAATCGCACTGATGCTCCAAGTGTTGCACATTCGCAATTCTAGAATCCCGAGCGCAAGTCAGAGCACATGCAACCACATCATCAGGTGGATTTTCCTTCGCTGGAATCCAGGTAAGTGCATCAGCATTGCTAGTTGACTACGTCTGACCCATCGCTCAGGCGAAGCAAATTATGCTTCTTATCATTCGATTCATGTACGACCTTTTGATCTTGTGAATTTGCTCCGGGTGTGCTGCGGAACTCAGCCTCTAGCCGCAGCGCCCCAAGACATTGTCTCGGGAGGCACACTCGGAGAGACCTGGAAATTGTCTCGAGAAATCGAGCCATTCAGCCGATATACTCTCTTGCTCAAGGAAGGGCAACAGAAGAAGTCGAGTGAGGGATCTCGTGGCTCTCCACAAACCAACACATCAATACCAATTGTCGACCCCAGTATTGTCTATACCTCGAAGAAACTCGTGTTAGAGCTATTTTATCCCAAACTTGGGGAATTAGCCGAGCTCTGCACTTCTTGGACCAAAAAGACTAATGAAGGAGGCATTCAAGTTTCATTTGATCGCTTCCAGAGCCTCCTCTCAGCTTCTTTGGTCGGGACAATGCTCCTGCCTCAGATCGGCGACCTCAATTCAACACAATCATCGTCTGTCGAGTCATTGATAATGGATATTGTGGAGAAGAGTTTGGGTGCTGCGATGGACTCTGTCGAACCACCCGCCTTCGTTGAGTTGGTTCTTCGAACGATCCGACCTTTGTTGCCTGATCTTAGCACCGCCAGCTTAAACAGGATGCACACGGATGATATTGGGCTTCTGCATTTGTTGGCAAAGATTTGGGACTTGATCGAACAAAAGACGACTCAAAACGCATCTGGAGACCGTGTGGATTTGATGGACCTCGACGACGAATTCGACTCACAAAGTAGCAGGACAAGCTCTATGTCTACTTCTGGCACAGTTCCGCGACTGAACGCTCAGATGTCTATGGATCCTCATGCTTTTTACACCGACACCAAGACCCGATTACGCCTTTTCTTCATGATCGACGAAGATGTCAGTCAGGTTGGTCATATACCTGATCATTATGTTAATTATCTCTTGAGCATGGCAGATGACGAGTTATTGATGTGTCAAAAGCTCCTGGTCGAGCTATTCACCTCCGACCTGGTTGTGACGCTCCAGAGCGCTTCAGGTATTGTTCAGAGAATGGGAGAACTCGTAAGTCGGTTAGACTACCAGTGTTGTGAGGTGGCATTGAGTATCTGCATTGATATCATTGCTGGGCTCCACCGCGTTTGGCTCAATAACAAGCAAGATCTCGCAGATAACGTTGGGGATTTGTACAATCACTTTGTCAAGGTCTGCTTGACGTCGAACATCTTTTCACCAAACGCTCAGATCTCAATGGCGAAACTCATCTTTACTCTTCTCCGGGCGGGCTCAGATTACGGAAAGGACTTGGGCATCGACTCTTGCCGAACCACGCTACTACAAATTCTCAAAAATGGACCGATGGTTGTCAAATATGCAATTGCCGAAATCATTGCTGACTTTTTTGATCTCTTCATCCTCAAGCTGCATGATAAGATCTTTGTGGATGTACTGGGAAGCTTGCCTACGGATCCTGAAGATACTACCGGCATAGCTTTCCGATTGCTGGTTTTGTCCCGATTGGCTTGTCGGTGGCCAACTCTTCTCCGCAGATGTACCTACCACATCTTTGAAACACCTGGCAAAATTACCAACTCTGCAGAATACGCAACCCGTTGCTTGGCTGATGTGTCTCGCACACTGAATCTAGAGTCACCGAGGGTGCTCTTTCGCCTCTTCTCTCGTCAGCTTCTATATACGTGGCTTGAGGGGGACACCATTGAGGATATACCATTTTCTATCTTTGGGTTCGATAGTTTGCCTGACCTCCTTCGGTACGCCCAAGCTGAAGCCATCGGCCTGACAGTCATGCGTGGTCAAGATGAGACCTCCGCCGAGCTTGCCCGCCTGCTGGGGACGACCGAACGCGAGCTTGTACGCCAGAACTTCACCACCGCCGTTGCCTACAGTATGATATTCGGAGATGCAGTAGGCGGTGCTGACAAAGGAAGGGGCGAGGAGCATATCAAGAAACTTCTTGGTAACAAAGGCTACGTCGAAGCGATATATATCAATTTCGTCGATATCGTAGCTCTCTTCTTCGATCTGATTGACCAGGATAACCCGGCGAAGAAGATCTTTGTAAGATTTTCTAACATGGAGTATGCAAGCAAAATCATGGAAACGATCACGGAAATTGCTCATTCTCCAACAGCTCTTCCAGCCAACCAACAGCCAATGTTCAAAGCAAAATATCTCATTCAGGAACTCTTCCGCCTCTGCCAAACTACAGAGTTCCAGTTCCACGAACTTTGGACGCCGGCCCTGGTGGTGTCGGTTACTCGAAAGCTCTTCAACACAGTCCACCCTGCCCTGGGACCCTTGCACGCCTGTGCTGTTCTGCGGAAAGTAAGGTTACTGATTTCACTCGCCGGACCTGCTGTTCTCGAGTCGTACCCCCTCGAAATGCTGTTGAACTCTATTCGCAAATTCATTGTGGACTCGGAGTGCGCTGATGATGCTCTGGGCATCAGCCAGTACCTTCTTGCTGAAGGATCACAACATTTGAGCAACGTCCCGCGCTTCCTAGCTGGGTATGCTTTATCGGCCTTGGCCTCTCTGAGAGTCTTTCTCGAGTCAAGCCAGGCGAGCACCACCCAAGAGAGCATGTTCAGGGCTACAATGAGTAAAGCCCAGAAGTTCCATGGGTGGCTCAGCAAATATCTGGAGAACTATGACTCGCCAAGGTTCAAATCAGCTGATCAAGGCAAAGCCTTCAAATCCATCACTCAATCGGCAGCCCATATTCGATCTTCCGGGAATGCTGAACGTGGCACCTTTGAGAGTAAGCTTTTACTGGACATTTTGGAAGACAGGAACTCGGATCATCAGCTTCTCGATGATTCATCTCGCCAACTTGCCCTTGGACTTCTTTGCGGGGACTTCAGCATCCCAGTGTCAAGCAGGGACGATATTATCGAAACCGACAAGGATGCTACGAAGTATGCCACCGCCGTTTGGAAGAGCTGCAACACCCAGAATTTGAGCGATGAGTACCTGTCATGGGCCGGCCGAGTTGTTGGGCGTTCTTTCTCAGCCTCCGGTGAAATCCCAACAGGCATCCTGCGCGAATCACATCTGGCCCAGTACCAGAAGATGGCTCCCGGACCTAACGGGTCAGAAATGGGATTGTTATATCTGCTACAAGATTTGACCTCGAATCCAGACTCTTCGACTGCAGGTTTGGCAGAGGCTGCCCTGAGAACAGCAGTTTCCCAGGCGGCGGTGCAGGAAGATGAGCCTCTGATTGTAGCCTGCCAAAGGAGTCTCTCTGAGTCTCTTCTACTCACGTCTCAGTGGGGTGCATACACGTCCCCGCCATCAGACCAAGCAACAGCGGAATCAACGCTGAATGATGGGGACGTGTGGACGGAAGACATAACGTCGAAACACTGGCTTCCACAGCTGAGTGCGCACCTAGCCCAGTCTGTCCCTGACTCTACTATACTCTCTGTCTTATCGCCCATCCTCGCCAAGATAGAGGACTTCGCAGAGGATGCCTTTCCCTTTGTGATACATCTCGTTCTTTACTTCCAGCTGAACCAGCAACAGGCCTTGAAGCGAGCTTTGTCTGGGGCTTTGAAGGACTGGCTCCAGTCTACAACTCCAGTTGCCAAAGATAATCAGAAGCTGCTGATCAATACTCTTTTGTATCTAAGGACACAAGAGTACCCCAAGGAGACATCGATCGCTGACAGATTGAACTGGTTGGAAGTTGATTACAGTCTCGTTTCAGCATCAGCCTCGCGATGCGGAATGCACAAGACGGCCTTGCTGTTTGCGGAGCTCGTTTCTTCCGAAACCTCTCGGTCTTCAAGACGCTCTTCTGCGATCAGGGAGACAGACATCAGCGATACTTTGCTTACAATATTCGAGAACATTGATGATCCCGATGCCTACTACGGCTTACCAGAAAAGGCGAGCCTTTCGAAAGTCTTGGCTCGCGTGGAATACGAGAATGACGGATCGAAGAGTCTAGCCTTCCGAGGGGCTCAATATGACAGCAATATTCGCCTGAAAAACCCAATGTCCGAGTCTGACGGGCAATCCTTGGTTAAGGTCTTGGGCACACTTGGTCTGTCTGGTCTTTCGAACTCTCTTCTCCAAACACAACATAGCCTCGAGACTACCCCTGAATCCATGGAAAGCACTTTTAGCACGGCACGAAAATTGGAACTCTGGAATCTCCCTGCGCCAGCAAGTGACAACCACGCAGTTACCGTCTACAAAGCCTATCAGAGCATCCACCAGGCAACTGACGTTACCTTTGTCAGATCAGCAGTCCACGATGGTTTTAGCCGCACTATGAGTAGTCTCATGGCACATGGTCTTAATGCCACTGCCCTCAGAAAGCGACTTGGTGCCTTGGCTTCTTTGGCAGAACTTGATGATGTTCTCGGAGTTTCTGACTCAGCAGAGATGGCAAGCCTCCTATCGAAGTTCGAAAGTCGAAGCGAATGGATGAGGAGTGGACTGTAGGTAACTAGAATAGGGGATTGTTTAGTCAACATGCTAACCTTTCCTAGATACGACAGCGTGAGCCAGATATTGTCTTGTCGTGGAACTGCGATGAGCATGGTCAGCCAACGAATCGCTCTCCAAGCCAACATCAAGTTATCGACTGCAGTAGCTAGACAAATGGAGGTAGAGTCGATGATCACTGCCTCGGGAATTTACCGTTACCACCAAGCAACCCAAGAGAGTCTCAATATCTCGACTGGTCTGACAAATCTTATCGCACCTTGTGCGGACTTGGGCCTGCACGTTGATGCCGCCATTCAGATTGAAGCAGCCAACTCACTTTGGGACTACGGAGAGATGAGCACATCGATCCGGATGCTCCAGGGAATTGAAAAGGATTCATCCCTCAGAAGGCAGACCATTCCTGTTAGTCGATCGGACCTTCTCTCCAAGATCGGTTTCCAGGTCTCCGTTGCACGGCTTGAGAAGCCTCAAGATATCCAGAAGAAGTACCTGGAGCCAGCCCTCAAAGAACTCAAGGGGAAGGGCGAAGGTCGCGAAGCAGGCTTGGTGTTCCACCAATTTGCCACGTTTTGCGATCAGCAACTTCTGGATTCAGACGGATTGGAGGACCTCACCCGACTTCAAAATCTGAAAAAGGCCAAGAGTGATGAGGTGTTGGAGTTGAAAGCCCTAGTATCTAGTACAAGGGACACACAGCTTAAGGCCCGCTACTCGCATGTTCTTAACAAGGAGAAGCAGTGGCTGGATCTAGACGAACAGGAGTTGCGCAGAGTCGAGCAAACACGTAGCGAATTTGTGCGCCTGAGCCTCGAGAACTACTTGCTGTCTCTCATCGCCTCTGACAAGCACGACAACGATGCCCTGCGCTTTACAGCACTGTGGCTTGAGAGATCAGGAGAGGAGACGACCAATATGGCAGTGAAGCGCTATCTCTCACAAGTTCCAACGAGAAAATTTGCCGGCCTCGCGAACCAGCTCACCTCACGACTTCAAGATCAAGAAAATACATTCCAGCAGTTGCTGATGGAGTTGGTGTACAACATCTGCGTGGACCATCCCTACCACGGGATGTACCAAATCTGGTCCGGTACCAAGGCCAAGACTCAACAGAAAGACGAGGTGGCAGTCCGGCGTGTCAAGGCGACTGATCAAGTTGCCCATCGACTTGCTTCAACGAAATCAGTCGCGGATATCTGGGTCTCCATTGACAAGACTAGCAAGTACTATCACGGCCTCGCAATGGATAGGAACCCTACCAAGTACAAATCTGGAGCAAAGATTTCACTGAAGGACTCCTCGGCAGGCCACAATCTGGTTAACTGCCTGACAAGATACAAGATCCCTTCCCCGACGATGCACATTGAGCTTTCGGCCACGAAGGACTACTCAAAAGTCCCGACCATATCGAGACTAGAGCCCACAATGTCAATCGCATCTGGTGTGAGTGCACCTAAAATCATAACTGCTCTGGGCAGTGATGGCGTGCGTTACAAGCAGTTGGTGAAGGGAGGACATGATGACCTGCGACAAGACGCCATCATGGAACAGGTATTTTCAGCTGTCTCGTCGGTGTTGAAGCTTCACAGAACCACTCAACAACGCAGCCTCGGGATCAGAACCTACAAAGTCCTGCCGCTCACCGCATCCTCCGGGCTGATTGAATTCGTCCCAAAGACAATTCCATTGCACGAGTTCCTCATGCCTGCACACGAAAGATACTACCCCAAGGACCTCAAGGGTGCCCAATGCCGGAAGGAGATTTATAATGTACAAAGCCGGACTGTGGAAACCCGAATGAGCGCCTATCGCAAGGTCACGGAAAAGTTCCACCCAGTGATGCGATACTTCTTCATGGAGAACTTTGTGGATCCCGACGACTGGTTTGTCAAGCGGCTGGCATACACGAGAAGTACAGCAGCGATATCGATGCTAGGCCATGTCCTAGGTCTCGGCGATAGACACGGACATAACATCTTGCTCGATACAAAGACGGGCGAGGTTGTACACATTGATCTTGGCGTGGCTTTCGAGGCTGGTCGAATCTTGCCAGTGCCAGAGCTGGTACCTTTCCGACTTACCAGAGACATCATCGACGGTATGGGAATCACCAAGACTGAAGGAGTGTTCCGTCGCTGCTGCGAGTTTACTCTGGATGCTTTGCGAGAAGAGCAATACTCGATCATGACCATCTTGGATGTGTTGCGCTACGATCCCTTGTACACTTGGTCGATTTCTCCATTGCGACTGGCGAAGCTCCAGAAGGCACGACAAAACGACAATGGAACAATGGATGACGGCGAGCAGAGCGAAGCGGAGACGAAGAAGGGGAAGAAGACAGCTGGACATGTCAACGAACCGTCTGAGGCAGACCGAGCCCTGGAGATTGTGAGGAAGAAGCTGTCCAAGACCCTGAGCGTGACAGCGACGGTCAATGATTTGATCAACCAAGCCACGGATGAACGAAACCTGGCAGTGTTGTATTCCGGTAAGCGGAATTGGAGATCATTTGTTTATCATTGGCTAACGAAGAGTGTAGGATGGGCTGCGTATGCGTAGAGTCCTTGGTTGACTCGACGCAAATGGCCGTGTTGGTTGACGTCGGCACATGCGTGTAGACACTGAGACAAGGACCTCTGTCACTCGCTTTGTTTCCGCAGTGTCCATGGCTATGGGTAATTAGCGTGTATTTGTGATTTAATTACCTGGTAAATAGTAGGCATATGTAGAATTGTATCGATAGATGGGGGAGTAAAGATAGCTGGCACCCGGAGTTAAGAAGGAGGAGGAAGCTTGTGTCCAGCGTGTTGGGCTCCACCAAATTCCGTTATCTTATCGCGAACCAACGCCTGCCCATCTAAGTGACATAACCACCCCAGCTTCCGCTTCCTCTCTTGTGCATCCAGCGTACTTCCAGTTTCTTCATCGTCGACAATCTCTTCGCTCTACACACAGCCATCTCGTTGCCACCAACTAGCAGAACAAGAACGAAAAGCGACAGTATAGTTCCGCCTGTCGCAGCGCCGCAAATCCAGCAACCGCGTCGATCACCTGTGAAGCCGAGGCCTGCGTGACAGCTCGAATAAGGTTGTTCCAGGCCTCCATCGCTCCAAAGCTCCCACGCTCTAACACTCCTTCGCCTCCCCTACGCCGCCCCTTCGCTACTACTCCATCACCCCTTGCTCCATGCAATCCGCCCCGGCTCTTCCGGCTTCACCATCCCGGCGTCGTCCGCGCCTCGACTCGTCCTCGTCAACTTCCTCGCCGTCTGCTGTCTCCGTCGCGAAGCGTCCCCGCTTCTCCAACACGCCTGTCATGACAACCCCCAAAGCGCGGGGCAAGTACCCGAATACCATCGACCTCACCAGGACGACAGCCTTCCAGCCCTACACCGGTGCCAAGAAGCTCGTCATCAAGAACCTGCGTGCCCCGACGAACCGCGATGCACATGTGGCCGAGTACTACGCGCGGACAGACAGGGAGCTCGAAGGTGCCCTCGAGGCCGTCTTTGCGGGGAGGAAACCAGACGTGCCGCTGGAGCGTCTGTATCGGGGTGTCGAGGACGTGTGTCGAAAGGGAGACCCTGGCAAGGTGTATAAGCTACTCAAGGACCGAGTTGAGGTGCACCTGCAAAAAGTTGTCCATCCCAGGATCCAGCGGGATGGAGGCCTCTCAAATCTCGACACACTGCGGAGCGTCCTTGCGGAGTGGAAGACATGGAACACCCAAACAGTGCGTTCCGCCGGTGTGGGTTTGTCATGGTTACTAGCTAACAACGCCTCTAGGTCTTGATTCGATCGACCTTTAGCTTCCTAGACCGGACTTATCTCCTCCGAGAGAATCTGCCCTCGATCAACGACATGACCATCACCCAATTCCGGAGGACCGTCTTTCCCTCGCAGCCACTTGCTTACGAGAGTTCTGCTGGGAGCAAAGCCATCGCTGGAATTTGCGAATTGATTGAGTACGACAGACGAGGAGACGACGAGATGGATGCGACCCTGCTCAAAGACTCGATTCGGATGTTGTTCATCCTAAATGTGTACACCAAGAATTTCGAGCGCGTGTTTCTACAGCAGTCTGAGGCATACTTTAGGGAATTCGGAGAAGCTTGGAGCACTTCGAGTCTCAAGGAGTACATCTTGGTCTGCAAGAAGCTTCTCAACAGGGAAGACTACAGATGCATTGCATTCAATTTGGATAGCACGACAGAGAAACAGCTGATGGACTCTGCTCACGCAACCCTAATCGATCACTATTCGGAAAAGCTACTGAATGGAGGAAGTCTAGCAAAGCTGTTGTCGGACAGAGAAGTCGAGTCTATGAAGGCGCTCTATGACTTGCTCAAGCTATCAAACATCCAAAAGAAAATGAAAGCACCCTGGGGCGACTACATCCGCGCCACCGGAGCTGGTATCATAGGCCAGAAAGCGCGGGGCGATGAGATGGTTCTTCGTTTATTGGAGCTGCGACGGTCCTTGGATCTCATGATCCGAGATGCATTTAGCAAGGACGAAGAATTCCTCTGGGGTATGAGGGAAGCGTTTGGTAAATTCATGAACGACAGGAAGGTTGCTTCTTGCTGGGACACAGGAACGTCCAAGATTGGAGAGATGACGGCCAAGTACATTGACATGCTGCTCCGCGGCGGCCTCAAAACACTACCAAAGGAGCTTCTGTCAGATGTCAAGGATCGCGCCGCGGCAGAGAAACAGGGTCAGTCTAGCACAGGCGACGAGGATGCCGAGTTGGACAGGCAACTGGACCAAGCCCTGGAGCTGTTCCGATTTATTGAGGGCAAAGATGCCTTCGAGGCCTTCTACAAAAAGGACCTTGCTCGACGGTTGTTGATGGGGAGAAGCGCAAGCCAGGATGCGGAACGAAATATGCTGACAAAGCTTCGGGGTGAGTGTGGCTCTAACTTCACCCATAATCTGGAACAGATGTTCAAGGATCAGGAGCTTGCCAAGGATGAGATGGAGTCGTACAGGCAGTGGTGCCAGGGCAGCGCCGATCGAAGGTTACCCCTGGATCTTCAAGTGATGATTCTCTCAGCAGCTGCGTGGCCTACCTACCCCGATGTGAGACTCAACATACCGGATGAAGTAGCCACGCAGATCGAGCGGTTCGACAAGTACTACAAGAACAAGCACACTGGGCGAGTCCTGACCTGGAAGCATTCTCTTGCTCACTGCGCCATAAAAGCCACCTTTAAGACAGGGGTGAAAGAGCTCCTTGTGTCAGCCTACCAAGCAGTTGTGCTTATGATGTTCAACGCTGTGCCGCCTGATGGATTCCTAGCCTACGATCAGATTGCCACTGGCACTGGTCTCCAAGGCGGCGATCTTGACCGCACCCTGCAGTCCTTGGCGTGCGGCAGGGCCAGAGTGCTCTCAAAGCACCCGAAGGGTCGTGAGGTCAAGTCAACGGACACGTTTACATTCAACAAGACCTTTACGGACCCCAAGTACCGCGTCAAGATCAATCAAATCCAGCTCAAGGAAACCAAGGAGGAGAACAAGGCGACGAATGAGAGGATCGTGCAGGATAGGCGATTTGAGACACAAGCGGCTATTGTCAGGATCATGAAGAGCCGAAAGTCGATGGGTCACGCGGAGCTAGTGGCCGAGGTGATTAATCTAACGAAGAAGCGAGGGAGTGTCGAGCCGGCGGCGATCAAGAAGGAGATTGAGAGGTGAGTCTCGATTCGAACCACGTACATTGTTGTATGAATACTGACAAAGAATCGCGTAGTTTGATTGAGAAGGACTACATAGAGAGAGAAGGAAACGCGTATGTATACCTGGCTTGAACTCGGGAACAAGGCGTCAAGGATACTCGCATTGGCACATGGGGAAGCATGTCTGGACGATTGATGAAAAGCTTGGTATGAAGAGAAAGACAAATTACACAGGTTAGCAAACAATAGCCGCCCCGTTAATGCTACAAGACGCCCAAGTGTGCGCGTCGATCCGTTCCTCACAATGAAGACACCAAGAGCCAAGGAGCCGAATCGAAAAAATAATCATTGTAGGCATCCGGGAATCGAACAGTCACAACACAGGGTCCAGCCAAGCTCACCCCAAGACGGAAGAAAGTCCAAAAAGGAGAGAAAGCGAAGAGTGGGGGGCCATGGGGGACAAGGTAAGTATATCAATAGACAATTGAGTTATGAAGCTACTTCGCTGAGGGATACGGTGTTCATTTTGATCTATAAGGTAAGCGGCCTGGTGGGCAGTGGTACTGGTCAAGGGAGGGTGCAAGCTGCGAGCGTGGCTGCCTGGAGGGCTGAGGATTGTCCCGACCCCCATCATGAGTCCTCATTGGCTACTTCCTACTTGGCTGGGATGTCAACGATATTAATGCAGAGTCCTTGATCCACGAGAGCTCTGCGGATAATATGCCCAAGAAGTGACTACAAGTCCCTTGCACAGTACGGTTCCATCATCGATGCTCTGTAAGATGGTATGATGAACCGTTTCTTGGGCGGGAGGTTGAAGTGGTTAGCAACGGGGTGCCACCACACAAGTGCCAGATCGATGTCCCCTTGTACGTCCCTACAAGAAGGGTCCTGAAGCTTCGTAACGTTTGACAATTTACAAGAGACAGTAATTAGGATTGATCGAAACATATCAGGAGCAAATTACGCCAGTTTGTTACTTCCTGGGGCTGTCAATGTTCACTGCAAGTCCGTTTACCCTGCACTCAGCTCGGGCATAATTCCAAAGCCACCAAGCATGTGCAACCACAATACGCCGCTGAATCAAGTTTGCTCTATGCAAGATTGTCACTGGAACACTTCCAGGGTAGTCATTTGAACGATAAGCTGGCATGTACGAGTTGCCGGGACCAAAGTGCAGGGGAAGACCAGGAGTTTTGCTTAGGAGAGGATAACGCAGACGGCAGTCGTGGCAAGCAAACATCCAACCTGACTGACCATGAAGACAATGAAAACGACACCGCGTATGATATCAACCCCGTGCGTCTTCGCTCGGTATTAGCAAGCTTCCGACGCAAGAGTGAGGCTACGTAACTTGCCCCTGTTGAGATTTGTCATAATTGCACTTTCAAGCCGACATAATGATTGTTCCCAAGAGCAAGAAAAATAAAACAAAACAGGCTGGTAAGGTAGGTTGCATGAATCCGCACGAGGCGGCCACGAGGCAACCGTGACAACCGGGGGGTAGGTTGAAACTCCTGATCAGTCTGGATTCGGCGTAGATCTCTTCCGAAAGCCCCCCCTTCCAGCCCTTAGCTGTCATTCCGATTGGTACTCTTATTTTGCATGTACCACGTAGTATTGGGATGGCATGCAGCCGGACATATCCTGAGTCATTGTCGCGGGAACGAGTACGCGGGCGTGGGCGTGGGCGTGGGCTGTTGTTGGAGAGACACAAGCACGAGTCTAGGCTCGCAAAGACACGACGCAGGCTAACAGGGAGACGGGCAAAGGGACACATCGAGATCGCTTGACGCGGCCTATGTGGGAGTACAAAGGAGACAGCACCGCACCGCAGACGAGGCAGCCGCCCGCAGGTGAGACAACGAGGCTTCCGAGGGCGGAACACGAGGTGACAAGGCTGCACTTTGTGCGCAGAGACGAAGTACAAAGGTAGTTCTGTTGACGAATCATCAGATGGCGGTCGGTATTCATTGGAGCGATAGCTTGGTGGCCAAACAAAGAGCCGACAGACATGGAAATCCGAGTGCAATGGATGCCTCCCGCCGGGCCTTGTGCCCTTAGATAGGTAGAGGGGGTGTGCCGCATCAAGTTGGTGCGTCTTTCGCCTCGTTTTGAGGCATCGCGTCAGAGTGCTGCAGTTTGGACGCAGCCACACCAGCGCGTTGCATTAAATAAAAGTAGGGTTGAAAGCATAAAGTATTTTAATGCAGCTTTGCCGGGCGAATGCTGACCACAGATTGCAGCACCGGAACGAGTTTCAATCGACGGAATGCAGGACGAATTGATGAACGACGGATGATGGATGAGCGATGAATGAAAGAATCCCTGTCGACTCGTTGGTGGGTTGTGGCACACTCTGGCCATGCGACATGCTGTGAATATGCCTTGTAGACTTGGTCGGTACCTAGGTAGGTACCTAGGTAGGTATTTAATTAGGGAGCGTAGACCCTGAAGACCCCTACTACGTCCAGTCTCAGTGGAACATGCTGTACGGAGTACACACGGGCACTCTCTCCGCTCTGCTCTCTCTCGCTGGGCGCAACATCCCTGCCTAAAGTACAGAGTATGGGGGGCGTCGCTCGCTGGTCACAGGGCTGCGTCTCGCTGGGGAGCCGGGCAAGCTGCAATGCAACCTAATGCGCCTCTGAGATGAATCGAACCAAAGGTCACAGATGATCGGGCAAATCGACCGAACAACTTACGAAGCTCTGACGACTGAGTGATTGACTTGCATCAAGGCAGTAAGACGTACATGATGAATGCAGCTCTAGATATGCAGCCGGTTGACCGACCACTAGGAGTTGCAAGGCCGAACACCCAGGGTCTGGTTCTGGTTCAGTCGGCCCCCCTATCATCGTAGCTACTGTGGGGCCTCTGTATCCAGGGTTGGGTTGGCCCCATGTTCCAGCCCGGCTTGGCCTGGTAAAACAGGTTTTTGCCTCTGTACCGTCGTATCGTCGATGCGTTGCATATGCAACTGATATGTTGGCGAACGGGTGGTTCGTCCATCAAGCTTGCCGGGCGATGAAACCGGGCGAAGAGGCTCCAGGTGGGCCGTCTAAGTCGGGGAGAGTGAGGGAGAGAGAGAGAGAGCCTGAGAGGGTGGCTTTCAGGATTCAGCATATCCCTTTTTACAGCCTGTGTCTGGTTACTCTGGTAGGACTTGTATCGACGACGACTTGGTCGAGCACAACCTGTGTCTGGCTGTCTGGTACGACTCATGCTGTGTTCGCACATTGGGCTCCATGAATCGATTTCTGCCCTGGCCTGACGAACTGACAGGGCGTGTAATCGACTGCCAGGCGTGTTATTAATCGACAGGACGACCGTGTAGCACTGAAATGGTGGCAAATGCCGTCTCCTTTCAACCGGACTTCCCATCAACAGCACAGCGCTGGAGCTTTTCAAAGACAAAACGCCACAACGATACGCAATTCGGCAAGGAGATGCTCTTCGTCTCTCCGTCTCCATAATGCGTCGTCATGCCTTGGATATTATGCATGGCAAAGCTTGGTTACGTAGCATCCATTCGCGTGGTTCTCCCATCCTTGTAGTGGCCTTCTCAGCCGCGGCTTTCGAGGACTTCGTCCCGGGGGTCGGAATGACTCCGCCTCCAAGAGCTCTTCTTCGACAGTCATCCAGCGCTCCGGGCGAGGCATCCAGCGACGCCCGGCTTCGTAAATGGTGTCAGTTGACGCCATGCAAAGTTGACCATTCTCCAGAACAAGCCTCCAGCGACTCTCAACGGATAGCTGATTGGGTCATTTAGAGGGTGCGTCGTCGTCGGACAGTTACATCCGGATGGCCCAGCCGTCCATTAGGATATATCCCGCGTCCTGGCCAAAGGAATAGCCGGTGTAGTCGACCGGGCGCTGGAATGGGGGAACCGGATGTATAACGACACCTTACCCACAAGAGGGTGTCGATATGAGCTGGCAGGCTCCAGCTAAAACAAGCAGGGTGCCCACCGTCACTTGGTTGGCAAGCTGGACGCTCGGCTGCCTCACTGATTGAGTCGATGAATTGCGAACCACTCCGCCCGGAGCCAATACCGATCATCTGATGCTTTGCACTCCCACTGCCGGAGCTGTAGCTTACTCGAATACGCCCGAGGCGTTGGTTGACTCGTCTGCTTTCTGCTGTCTGTTGTTACAGCTGGGTTGGATCGCAAAGTCGGAGTTGAAAGAACTCGATCCCAATTGATACCCAACGATACAGTGCAAGTCAATCTGAGAGTCGATTCGAGAGTCGAATCCTCGACGGCGAACTTGACGGGCTTGATAAATAGTCTAGAAAATCATCGCACGTATCAAAACAGAAACACTCAACTTCACCACTCCCACACTTCTCGCACCTCTTAGACCAAGTTCAATCCCGCTCACACCCTTCCGCATAAGCACACCTGCACTTTCGAGGTAGCTTGCAACTGCCCTGGTCCACGGTCAACACACCCTCAACGAACCTGGAGTACCCCTCACCCAGGTTGCCTCGTTTTGGACGATAGCTGCTCCCCACCACCATCTTGATTCGGGACACACACCTCCTAGACGAGACAGCCTCACTTTGTTGTTTGGTCCAGCGTCTTCGAAATTCGGCTTCTTGTTCATCGGTCCCTTGTGTTCCTCCTCGTCTCAGTCGTCGCCTTCTCAGTTGTCACTCTGTTTGGCCTGCTCGCCTAGACAGCTATATCTCGCCCCGTCTCCCCAGCCCACTTGGACTTGAAGGATTGATCCGTAGATCATCTTTTTCAACTCCAAAACACACAAGGCGAATTCAACATGTCCGGAGAAATTGCCCCCGGCATCATGCAATTCCCCCCCCGGGACGGTCCGCCTCGCCCGCCCCAGGGGCAGCCGGGACCTGCAATGCACCCTGCTAACAACAGACCCATGCCCTCAGACATGCATCAAGGAGTGCACCCAAACATGCAACATCAAAACCAACCCATGATGCACACGGGACCGCCGCAAAACTTCCCACCCCCTCCCCATCATGCCGTTCCCCAGGACCTGCGATCAAGAAAGACAATCGAGTTCTCTGACATCCGGAGCGAGCGCTTCACCGAGGCCGATGCTCGTGAGTATCTGTCCTCGTATCTCGTCATTCGACTCGAGAAGTTGGACAACCCATACGACGTCGATGAGGAGGGATATCACTTGACACCAACCTGGGAAAAGGTCCGACGCATCACACAGACCGACATATCGCAGCAGGAAATCAAGCGCCAGGTCCATGTCCTTGAGAGAGACACAAAGTCTGTCGCCAAGAAGAAGGCTGCCTGCACCCCCCCTATCCAGCGTCAGTTGGAGTGCACCCAAGAGAGACTGTCTCAAACCGACCCAGATAACCGATTCTGTTACAAACTGGTCCAGTTCGAGTCGAAACTTCGGAAGCTCGATGACCGAGAGCTTCAATACATCAACAAGACCAGTAAGAAAGATAAGCGGGACAGGAAGGAAAGGAAGTATGTCACCACTCACTCGAAAAAGTCCAAGTCCAAGCCCAAGTTTGAGCGAGTCTCTATCACGGCATACTTCAAGAGAACCCCTGTTCCCGAGATTAGCAGTCTCCGGATGCTCGAAGAGCATGAGAGAGAACAGCAGATGAGAACGCTTGCTCCTCCTCAGCCCTCTCAGCAGATTCCCGTCCCCTTCCAACCAGCTGCACATCTGATGGGCGGCCCAGCCCAATTTCCAATGCACCCGGCCAACACAGGGCCTCCTCCCAACACAGGGCCTCTCCCCAACCCTGCCCCCCCTGCTGGTGTTCAAGTCATGCAACCGAAGTCGATTCCCCAGAACAACCAACCAAAGCAGAGTCCACCGAACAACCAGCCAAAACAGAACCCACAGAGCAATGCGCCTAAACCCGGTGTTCCAGCCAAGCCTCCCGTCCAGGTCAAGAAGCCAGACAACGGTGGCAAGGATGGTAATCAGAAATCCAACCAAATGAAGCCTAGCGTTCAAGTCATCACAATCGGCAAGAACGTCAAGCCTCACCACGATTCCTCTCGGAGCTCTAACAGCTCCTTCGGCTCCGTAGACTCTACTTCGAGCACTTCAACTGGCAGCACCCCTCGATCTTCCCTCGGCTCTCTCCCAGACTCTCCAAAGCGCGTCCGAGGACGGAGCCCAACTCCAGTCCAGCGAAACACGTTTCCCGAGCACTTTGGTGTTCCCACAATTCGCCAACACCCCATGCAAGACAAGAGTTATGTTCTTGACAGCTATCCTCCCAACTTCACTGAGCAAGTCCCTTTG
Source organism: Dactylonectria estremocensis (assembly GCA_020744375.1). NCBI lineage: Eukaryota > Fungi > Ascomycota > Sordariomycetes > Hypocreales > Nectriaceae > Dactylonectria > Dactylonectria estremocensis. Next base: position 1,786,488 of record JAGMUU010000002.1, on the reverse strand, counting down.
CCCTCACACCACTTCGCGCCCATGGACGCGGCATCGCCACTCACACAAGGCCGGCGCCCCGTGTTTCGTGAGGACGAGCCATCCAGACAAGATCGACGGCCTATTCATCGTGACGTTGAAGTATTTGGACGGGATCGAAGGCTTAGTTTTCAGGACGATGAGCCTTACAGACAAGACCGACACGCCTTTCGTCGTGACGACGAAGCATTCGGACGAGATCGACGACCTAGCTTTCGTGACGAAGACCCATCATACAAGCCGCGAACCACGTTGCTGCCGCTTCGTATTTATCAAAAGCGAGGAGGTGTCCGTCTTGTGGATCCATCTGAGGCACGACAGGAGGTGTTCCAGGACAGTATGGAACGCATCGAAGACCGCCTGGGGAGATTGCGCCTTGATGCTGCCTACCGTGATGATGAGTTCCGCTCAGAGCGCCTACTTGAAGAACCCCGAAGACGAGTGGTGCTTCTTAATAGGTTCCGTGACAGGTCCAATGAGGATGCAGGTCTGAGAGAGCGTGAGTCCCGCCGGTTGGACCGCGATGCTCAAGATTACATGCATCGGAGAGATTCGGACATGGGTAGAGAGGGTGTCCACCCCTTCCAACCTCAAGGGAGACGAGGTATTCACAGAGGGCACTGAATTTGAAATCATGATGGAAGGAAGCAGGAGAAGTACGAGGATGAAGAGAAGGCCACGGGATGCTTCTCTATCATAGATTGTTTGACACAACCCCTCAGATACCTTTCGTTGTACGACAATGTGACATGTACTTGGAACTTGGGCTGGACTGGGACAACGGGTATTGGAAGTGGAGTTATGAAGGACGGCTTTCATCCGGTCAGTGTTTTTCAAGAGTATGCACAGTACTGCACAAGAAACAGAATACAATAATGAAACATTATGATCAAAAACATGAGCTTCTGGAGATGAAGGAGTTAAACTGCTCTTTCTTAGCACAGGTTGGGATGCATTAAGCTTCATCTGATTTTTATGGGCCAAAAGTCAGGTGATTCAGCGATAACGGCACTGAGGGGCCATGTCGCACGTCGCGACCACCACGCGTCAACTTTTTGATTGACCTCGTCAAGCCGACCATTAGGAGAAGTCCATTTCACAACGCCCCGACGCGTCCCGCAGCCATTCAGAGTCGAGCTCGGGGCCCTGTTCGACGACACAGCAAGGTCTTAACTACCAGTGTGGTGCCTGGTCTATAGCTTGCGATACCTTCAGCAAGCGTCCCCTCCTTAACATCCCGCTTCGCCATCCGTCACCACATTGCACACGACTTCCGTGATAACCTCGTTACGGCCTAGTTTATGACGGTCGGCATTGTCCGTCTCTTGATTCGATCCTCGCCGACCTGTGGCCATTTTCTCGGGCCTACTGTCCAGCTGGCTTATGTTCATACCGTTGGCCCATCCGTCTCCCATCGCCTCGACACCATGCTAGCTAAGGCGAAAGAGGCCTACGATGCCAACACGCCTGCCCACCCGAAAACATTAGCCAAGCAGCTCTTCCCGTCGAGCAGCCCCAGCTCTTCAAATGCCGACATCCGTGACCAGCTCAAGAAGCCAGGCTTCGGCCCAGCGTCGGCGAGGACCACTCAACCCTTATCGAATTCTCACAATGCCCGATCCACAAACATGACTCCCTCTGGCGTCAAGTTGCCGACGACGGCTACGGGCCGTTTGGCCTCTCTTTACAGTGCACAGCACACAACTAGGCAGGAACCCAAAGTTATCGACCTCACCAAGCCCGAAGCCTTTGCCAGGGCCAAAGAAGCAGTCTTTTTCGCCGAGGACGATTTCAGCGATGACGACAACCTCGATCTCGATTATGAGGCCCCCATCGCTCTTCCGAATCTTCCCTCCATGCCGACCTCTAAGCCCGTTTCCTTCAATAGCATGCCTCCGCCACCCAAATCTACTCCAACCGAAGTCCATATTCCCTGGTCTTCATCCCCCGCACACCATTTTTTGCCTCCAACTGCACAGGACACCATGCCGGAAAATTCGAACAATACAGGGACGTCTTTGAAGCGCGTTCCCTCAGAGGATCGGGAGTCAATTGACTCTCATGTTCCGAAGAAGGCGAAACGACGAGTGCTTCCAGCCAGCTTTCGACAAGAGGATCCTGAGAATGAGGACGAGGGTCCAACAGTGCAGACCCCTGTTCGCCAGCAGAAGGTCTCCATATTCGACGCAAGTGCTAGTGCTTTGAAGGAACAGAAGAAGCAGTTGAAGAATCAACGACAGCAGAAAGAAGATGAGGCTGATCAAGAACTGGATTCTCGGACAGAGGAAACCCGGAAAGCCACCAAATCCAAAATGGCATATGCTCCCATTTCTCTCAGTGACGAGCAGAGGCATGTCATGAGCATGGTCGTTGAACAGACTAAAAGCGTATTTTTCACTGGTCCGGCTGGTACCGGAAAATCGGTCCTGATGAGGGCCATCATCAGTGAACTTAAGAACAAGTATGCCAAGGATCCGGAGAGAGTTGCTGTCACGGCGTCGACTGGCCTCGCTGCGTGCAACATCGGGGGCATCACTCTCCATAGCTTTTCAGGTAACTTGGTTCAATACTGTGCACAAATTGTCCAGTTGCTAACTCTCTTCAGGTATCGGTCTCGGAAAAGAAGAGGCTCCAGTTTTGATCAAGAAGATTCGGCGAAACCTCAAGGCCAAGAATCGCTGGCTGAAGACCAAGGTTCTCATCATCGATGAAATCTCAATGGTAGACGGCGCCCTGTTTGACAAACTGGACAAGATCGGGAGGACTATTCGAAACGATGGCAGACCCTGGGGTGGTATTCAAATCGTCATTACCGGTGACTTTTTCCAACTTCCACCAGTTCCCGAACAGGGGTCGAAGCGTGAGACCAAGTTTGCTTTTGATGCTGCAACATGGCCGACGTCAATCGATCACACGATCGGACTTACGCAAGTCTTTCGACAGCGAGACCCTCAGTTTGCAAAGATGTTGAACGAAATGCGTCTGGGACAAATCAGCGAAGACACTGTCCGCGCTTTCAAAGCTCTATCTAGACCGCTCGAATTTAGCGATGGTTTAGGCATGGCTGAGTTGTTCTCAACTCGGGCTGAGGTGGAGGGTTCTAACGAGCGACGACTGAAAGATCTCCCGGGAGTTGTGCGCCGGTACGAAGCCGCCGATTCTGGCGAACCAGCGCTTCGGGAAAGGCTGTTGGCGAATATGATGGCGCCCAAAAGTATTGATTTGAAACTCAACGCCCAAGTCATGCTTATCAAAAATCTAGACGAATCCTTGGTGAATGGGTCCTTGGGCAAAGTCATTGGATTTTCGGACGAGAAGACCTTTGACATGGGCACAAATGACTTTGAGGAAGATTCGATGTCTAAGGCGAAGAGGAAGCTGAAGGCATTCGGTTATGATGGAGATTCGAAGCCCGCAAAGTCTGGCGCCAAGTTTCCTGTTGTGCAATTCATGACGACCCATGGCACGCAGCGCGTCATCCTCTGCCAACCCGAGGACTGGAAGGTCGAGCTCCCGAATGGAGAAGTCCAAGCAAAGCGGACACAGCTACCCTTGATCTTGGCATGGGCTCTGTCCATTCATAAGGCCCAGGGTCAGACTTTGGAAAGAGTGAAAGTCAACCTTGGACGCGTGTTTGAGAAGGGCCAGGCGTATGTGGCACTCAGTCGAGCCACAACTCAGCAAGGCCTCCAGGTTTTAGGTTTTGACAAGTGGAAGGTCCAGGCCCATCCACGAGTCGTTGATTTCTACAACAAGTTGTATAGCGCAGAGGAGGCCAATGGCAGAAAGTCTGGTTCTATCAACGACTTCCTTACGAACCGCCTTGGGGCTCCAGCTGCGAAAAAAGATGCTTCAAAACGGGAAGTTCCAAAGAACGAGGCTCCAAAAAGGGAGCCACCGAGGAGGGAGGTACCACAGAGGCAAGCTCCCGAAGTCGTAAACCTTGATGATGACGAGGAGGCGATGGCCTCATACGGCTACTGAAAAAGAAGCCTTTCTAGGCGAAAGGTCGGATATAGATTTGATGTCGATTGGTACATACTTATTTTCTTGGGCTTACATGGATGGTAGGGATACGGCGATCAAGGCGTAGGCGTTGAAGGCACCTCTGGGCACAGAGGATGGAACTGGGAGTCGGATGAGGTAACCGGCAGGCACTAGATATCCGACCTTGGGTGCGCCCGCGAAGGAGCAACGATATATATCAAATCCACTCAAACGTCTTGAGGCCGAAGATTTCTGTTGGTGACTGTTTAGGACCAAGTGTGCCTCGTGTTGAGACACTATAACCACCAGACGCTCAGCCAATGACTATCCATACAGAACAAACTACGTCGATTTACTGACAAAGCTGACAACTCCAGGAGCGACAATTGCGGAAAACTGTGTCCGGATTCGCGTGAAGAGCTTGTTACAAACTCAGGCCAGACCTGTAAGTTTTCGGTTAATCCCCAACCTGGAACTGACTGCGACGTGGAGAGGGACATCGTCTATGTGCATATATCACTCACAACGATATTTTGTATCAGTCACATGAAATGCCACTACCAAGCCAGTGATTGACGAGCAACGTTGTCGATGCATTCACCCGACCTGCAAAATTAAATTCTTTTCCGACATGTCAAAGCTGAAACTCGCCGCTACAGCCTCGGAGTCAATCTGCATTTCATGCGCCAAAGCAAAGTTCTCCCTTTACAATCCTGTTGAGGTCAGACGACCAAATACGGCCAAACCTGCCTTATCGATAAGAAAAAGGTTGGCGTGGTGGGAGACTCACTCCAGTCAGGTCTGGGGCAAGCTTCTGTGTGGAATCCAACCTTACAAACCCCATCTCCCACAATACGTCACAGCCAGTCGACCACAATCCTCGAGAAGTGCCTTCCGATAGCACGAACCTGGTCCCCAGCGATCGTTATCCTAATATTTCAACCATAGCTTCGCGCGGCCCTGTTTCCGAGTCGGTCTACCGCCGACTGTCCATTCGCTGCTCCGGTTCACGCCTAAGAATCTCCTCCACGCTGAACACCCGGGTCGTTGATCGGCCGCACGTTCACGACCTTCATCTACGCATACGCATATAGACTTCAAAGCGCCTGGGATTTTTGACCCGCGTGCCTGTGATTCAGTCTTGAGGTCGCCACTCTCGAGCCTTGGTGAGGCTTTGGGGGCTATAATTACCGGAGAAAGGAGCTCTCGCTTGGGAAAAGGGAGCATCTCCGTCAAGAAACTCGACATACACTCGAGGCAACCACTCAATATGGCGAGCCAATTCATCGGCTTGCATATGCGGGTGGTGCTGAGGGAACCCCCCGCGTTCCACATCACTGGCACAGTCAGAGACGTTGAGGCTGGCAGCTGCCTAACTTTGACGAATGGTGCGTATTCCCCAATACTCTTGACTAAGGGGCTCCGCTAATGCTCATGTTGTAGTCTTCGTTTCTGGAACAAAGCAATGGCACCCTCAGATGAGGATTGATGCCAACAATATCGCGGATCTCTCGGAAATCAAAACAGACGATGCGCCGGCCGCGAATGCCCCGCCTCCAACTGAGCCCGTCGCTACGCCTGTATACTCGCAACCGCCTGCTCAACCTGCGTTTGTTGATCCAGCGATCCTCAGTCTTGGACGACGACCAACATCCGGAACGCTATCGGCTCCTGATGCGAAAGCCATCTCCGTCGAAAGTGGAATGGCTGAGGTGCATGCCCCCTTGCCCGGTGCAGTGTCGTCTGTTCATTCTGCAGGCACCCCTGTGAAGCCTCCTGATTTTGACATCACGAGTCCGCTGAGCACCCTCACTGTTCAAAGTCCGATGCCTGAACTAGGCAACGGCCAAGCTCCTGAGCTACTAGAAACGCCATCTCAAAAGAAGAAGCGACGTCCACGGCAATCAAAGCAAGGAAAAAGTCAGCGTCCCGATGACGATGGGCGAGTTGTCGAAGGCTCACCCCTCGTCGAAGGTGGTCGTGGCAAGGGTTGGAGGCAAACACCAATTTTGCAAAGCACTGCGTCGTTCCAACCATTTAATTCATTAAAGAAGAACAGCAAGGGGCGCAAGGGGGGTGCTGACAACGGATGGGCGTCGGAAGATGTCACAGAGGAGATGGGGGAATTCGACTTCGAGAACAACTTGGCCAAGTTTGACAAGCGCACGATCTTTGACCAGATGAGAAGAGAGGATCAAATTGACGACGCAAGCCGGCTAGTATCGCATAACCGCCGACCCAAGCCAGGGACCGCTGGAGGAAAGAACCTACACTATACGGAGAATGTGCTAGAATTGCCATCAACTGTTGGCAAGAACGCCGACTTTTGGAACAGCGAGGCGGACGATGGGTTAAATGAGGCGGAAAGACTGATGGGCCGAGACGTGCGAAGCAGCCAAAGTAACCGGAGAGCTGATAGCAAGTCCGGTCCTTCTCGGCGATCTCAGTCACGCAAAGCTAGTGCTGTTGTCGTGCCTGGAGGTCTACCGCTAAGCCGAGTCAACTCTGGCGTACGTTCCAGTCATCGTTCTCGATGGTCTATCTCCAGGCCAGAGTCCCGCAGTACTGACAGCAGAAAGCAGCAAGGTCGCCCGCCTGGCCTATACCTCGTCTCGTCGAATCGGCGTCTAGAGACCGTTTCTGCACTTCAAATGTTAAACCTCGAGAATATTGCTGCCAACGAAGTTGGTCTGACAGAAGATCTCATGGCGGAGAACGCAGGTCGAGGCATCGCTCAAGTCGTATTTACAGCATTGTCAGAGCCGGCCATCAAGGTCCGATTTGGACTTGCAGGCGCCACTCCCTCAGCGAGCGCGCTCCTCAGCAACCCAGCTGTAATAATATTGGCCGGTAACAACAAGTCCGGTATCCGGGCCATGGCTGCGGGTCGCCATCTGCGGAACAAGAACGTCAACGTTCTGCTGTGCCTTGTAGGAATTGAGCGAGAGCGGGATCTACTAGAGGACCTTCGACAACAAATCCAGCTGTATAGAAACTTTGGCGGCAAGATTCTCAGCAAGACAGAGCTCTTCGAGCACCTGAGGAAAAGCTCAGTATCTGGTTCTCCAGTTTCGATCTCGCTCATTGTGGACGCCTTGCTCGGGCTAACTATTTCTTTTGAGGAACTGCGTACCGCGGACCAGGCCACGGTGTATGAGCTGATGGAGTGGGCGAACCGTAACGAGGCATTTGTTCTGGCGGTCGATGTCCCGACAGGCATCGACCCAACATCAGGCAAGGTCGCTGTCATCGATGGAGGGCGCCTCTTTGTGAAACCACGATACGTGGTCGCCATGGGGGCTCCAAAACGAGGACTACTCGAGGCGGTCACGCCTCCAAATGACGATGATCCTCAGGCGCTGAATCATAGCACCCATGAGGACGAGTGGCGACTGTTCATCGCAGACATTGGATTGGGCAGCGCAGTCTGGAGGAAAGCCGGTACCAAGATTCGGCGGGGAATCGATTTCGACGAACAGTGGGTGCTGGAAATGCGATACCGAAATGGACAAGAGGAATCAGACGACGAGTAAGGGGATGGAATCCTGCATCTATATAGGACCAGGAGGTCTGGAAGGTAGCACAAGGGGAAGCGATTTGTTTTCTGTTACACGTGGTGCATCTTTTTTTTTGTTTTTTTTGTTTCGGCGTTGATGGCTTTTTAATCCGCCACGAGGGCAAGACGGCGGGGCTGCTTATAAGTGCACGAGTTGATACTACAATACCCAGGAGTTTCCTGTCTTGATCCCCATCTCATCTGATATCACAAAGGCGACTTGCATCCATCAGCAGAGCGGTTGCAACTTGTAAAAGTCTCAATGCATTGCATGTGACTTACTCAACTTGACAAATCAACATTGCTCTCTGAACGTCGCACAGTCGAGTGTGGGAGGAGTCTGACAGGATTCAGAAGAGCCAAGGTGACTTAAGCTTTGCCAAGGCTTCAAATCTCCAGCGCAGGCTTGGCAAGCGGGAAGCTTGTCGTGTTCATGTCATGCACGACACCATGTGGATGACGGAACGAATTTTCCGTGTTGGTTGCGATGATTAAGGAATCATTGAGGAGACTGGTCTCGGAATGCTGTGTCAAGGGGCGCCAATACACGCAACGGTTTCAAGACGCCGTATTGACAGACACCTGAAGGGGGTAGCCAGTGTGGGTGAGGCACAGCACCGACCGAGATTAAGCATAAGCAGGTTAAGTCGCAAGGAATATCCGTCTCCGCATCCTTGTCCGGCTAATTGAGATTAGGAAGGTGAAAAGGAGGAGAGCCACAATGTGTCCAAGATTGTTCAAGGGCGTGAAGGTCGTGGAAAGTTAGAAAAGAGTCATCCAGACGGGAAGTCGCAAAGGCTAGCTAGAGTCGAGACTGCGATTGTCGGGCTCGCCGACTACTGAATAAATGGTAGTTCTATCCATCCCGCAGTGGAAAAAACTTACACAGGGCATTGACAATCTGACACTGTAGCTGTTTGGTGCAGCACAGTGCGGGGTGGTTTTGTGGCGTGCGAGGTAGGGCGTGGCTTGCTGCGTGCTGTTTTTTTTTTGGTCCGAGTTTAGTGTGTCTTTCGGTCTCGCATCGAGCCGCCTGCATTTGGTTGGAGGCTGACGAATGATTCAAGGGGAGTGAGAAGTGAAGATGGATCTGGAGGACCCGATCTCGGCTGATTATTACCGTCGAAATTGAGGTATCACTTTTCCATTCACAAAGCTCTGAACTTGGTGGCGAGGGGCTCTCGGCTAGGCGCAGGCGCAAAGCCACTGCAATGCGCAAGGTTGGTGTACGAGAGACTGCTCGATCAGTTGAGATGCATGGCGGCACACTGCACAGTGCCCGCCGTGTCTAATTTTTCGCTGCATACGGAAAACCCCCATTTTCTTCTTCTTCTTCTTCTTCTTCTTCCGTTTCCTGCGATTTAGGTGCGTTCCCTCGCAACGGCTGTCCCGACCGTCCGGGTTTCCGTCATTGTACCTCTCCATTTCTCCCCCAGGTTCTGCGAGGCCGTTGACGGGCCGGAAAGCTTGCCCTGACCATGGGTGTTGATCTCAATCTTGGCATCGTGCACAAAACAAAGACACTGTCCATCTGCCCAGCCCGCCGCGCCAACCTCGAGCGGACTAGTGAGCGCGTGGTTCGGCTATGGCAGTGTCTCTTTGGCTAGTGCAACATTTAGTACGTGGGTTCCAGGTTGTGAAGAACGTAGCATGTCCCGTCGGTTGTTGTTGTTACCGTGCAGAAGCTGATGCTCATACAGTGCGCGGTGCCGCTCCTGTTACACCAACACGGGGTAACCTGACTTATCCCACGTCGACTGACCAAGCAGGGTCTTATTCAAACCTCACCTAAAACCAGTTTCCTGGATCCAACGGGCGATCTATTTCCACGAGCTATCAGGCGAATCCTGCTCCCTCTCGTTTCTGTCGTCGAACCCACGTTGCGACAATCACCGTCACTCCTGCTGGCAATCACCGACGTCGCCGGCTCCTTTCCCCATCGACACCCCCCAATCAACTTGCGCGACTCGCACCTACGCCCTCACGGAAGAGGGCCAAGACTCTGGGCGCCCAGCCTGCCCATCATTCATCCATCCCCCACTTGAGTCCAGTCTGGCCGGTCTTGTGGATTTGTGTCCAAGCCGCAGCACGTTGCACGAATCTGAACCGGCCTCCTGGTCTGCCTTTGTTTCCGACGCGCCCGTCATCCCGCAATCGAGTTCCTGCCCTGTGCCCGCGATCCTCGCCGGACTCAAAATCCAAAACGGCCTCATTGTTGTTAATCGGTCCACGCCAAAACTTACGTCCAACTGTCGCGACTCTCCCCTCGCTCGCCCAGACTCCTCATCCGACCAAACGAGACCGCGACCACCGACGAGCGAAATCGACTACAGTCAGGTCGTACCCGATTCCGCCCTCAATCGAAAGGCTTTCCAACGGGTATTCGCCCTTGCCCGATTCTTCTATGGCGACTGTCTAGTCGAGGGAAAAACTCCCCGACTCGCAGATCGCCGTCGCCCGCGGCTGGCCGCTTCGTTGCCTGTCCCATTGATCCCCGGCCGGCCGCAATCATGGACGTCAACCAACTGGCTGCCGCGACCCTTACGACGGCGCTCCCCGCGCTGTGCACAACAACAATATGGCCCGGCGCTGGGGTTGTGACCTGGGGACCCGGTGGCGAGCAGGTTCCTGTGGTTGAGCCTATTGTCTACCAAGCGCCCTGCACGGCCGACCTCTTTCCCCGGGTCGACACGTCGATCACTGTGGCTGCCGACAGCAGTCTCACCCAGCACGATTCGGAAGATAGCAGCGTCAAATTCTCCGACTTTCGCGACCCTTTCTACGCCTCGATTTTCCCGATATGTTACGCTCTCGCCGCGACCACTGTCACGGCTTACATGCTTGTGATCATGCTCTTCGTCACACCTCGCTCATTTCTTGATGGAGGCATCATCTACCTCGGTAGGCGAGGCGGTTTTACTCATAGTTCAGGCACCGGCATTAGCATTGGCGGCCGTCCGTGGCTGCAAAAAGTTGCAGCCCTGACTGTGGCCATCTCGCTCACGGTGGCCAGCATAGATACGTTTAGTGTTGCCCAAAACCAGTACACGTGGGGGATTCAAAATGCAAAGGAACTGCAGGAAGAAATCATGGGTAGCACCGAGCTCAAGGTCATTCGCCTCGTTTCGGATACCTTCCTGTGGTTAGCCCAAGCACAAACGTTGATCCGTCTTTTCCCTCGACAGCGCGAAAAGATCATTATTAAATGGGTCGCCTTCGCCCTTATCATCCTCGACCTCATCTTTAGCGCCCTCAACAGCTTTCAGTACTCGGAAAATGGGATCAATTCGACAGTACGACCCAAGAATTTCGTCCATCCCGTCCCAGCGCTCAGCTACCTCTTCCAGTTGGCTCTGGGAGTCTTGTACGCGGCCTGGGTCCTGTACTACGCCATAATGAAGAAGCGATACGCCTTCTATCATCCGTTCATGAAGAACATTTTCTTGGTGGCCATAATTTCGATTTTGTCCATCGTGATCCCAATCGTCTTCTTCATCCTCGATATCTCGAAGCCCGATTTCACCGGATGGGGAGATTACGTTAGATGGGTTGGTGCAGCAGCTGCCAGTGTCGTGGTGTGGGAGTGGGTGGAGAGGATAGAAGCATTGGAGCGTGAGGAAAAGAAAGATGGAATTCTAGGTCGAGAAGTCTTCGACGGCGATGACATGCTTGAGGTCGACGCCTCTGAGTTTCCATGGCTCCGGAATCGAAAGAATCGAAAGGGAGGGGGTTCCGGCGGCGGCGGCGGCGGCGCTGGGGAGCGACAGCAGCCGTCAACATCCATGGCGAATGGATGGGTCAATATGTCTGCCATCACCAACAGATATCGCGGGGCGAGCAATGATGCTCCTGAGACAGCCGCTGCGGTGTCTACTCAACGAAGCATGGGCACTATACTACGACCGCCGATCTGGCCAACAAGGCCAGCTCCCATAGCCACACCAGTCAGCCGAACGGATACTGCCAGCGCGGCAAGCACGGTTTATGCTGTCCGATACCAACCACCATCAGAGGCCACGACCAGGACACCTGATCCACTGCCACAACAGAGCGCAGCGGACCTCTCAAGACCGAACATCGACCCTCCAACGCAGCCAAGCAATGACGACGGATCTCCGTGGACTCAAAACTCGCTCTCTCCGCAAAATGGACATGCTGTGGCACCCGTAAGTGCGCGATCGACTGATCTGGAGGCAAACAATGCAACACAAAGTCAAGATGGCTGGCGGAGTCTGACCTTTGCCAACCCCTTGTTCCGTCAATCAAGTGAGGAAGCAACCAATGAGGCGCCTCCAAACCACCAGAGCTCAACACCCGAACCCCGCGCTACAGGCAGATGGGATTTGAGGGCACGTCTCGAAGACTTTGCGGTGCACCAAGCCGACAAAGTGCGAGAGCGAATGCGAACTGCGCCTAATACCGAGACCCTCCCTGTTACAGTAATACCCGCACCTCCCCGCCGAGGTGCCGCGCTGCAGCAAGTCCTGGAGGAAGAGGAGCTGATCGCGGCAGAGCATTCGCTATTACGGGATGAGGGGGCGAACAGCAACAGCAGCTCATCGAGAGGTGCATCAGGGGAGATGGCACAGCTAGACATGAGCAGGAGCACATTTTCGAACCGCCAACAGGGAGAAGCGGCAATCCCGCCAAATAACCCCCCGTTGTGGCGAGGTGTGCAGTCACGGATGATCTACGAGGACGGATACTACTCAGACGATGATGTCGGCTCGATTTCAGAAACATCATCGATAGATCACCGACGACAAGACTCAGACTCGTCGAGACGATCACGGGTGCCCTAGGCGTGCAGGCTTAGGGGAGTGCTTTCTGTGCCGTTTAGTTTGCACCTAGCGAGGCGTTGATTGGTTGTTTTGACATAATAGGGTCTTTATGAAGGTGTGGAAGGATAGAGCATTGCGAACTGCAAACAAAGATACCCCAGGGTGAGCGTGAGACAGAGAAAGGATGATAGATGTCAGCCAAAGCAAGGCCACAGCGATGTCTAGCCTTGAGATATACACTATTGTCAGGACGGGTCAGTTTAATGACGAAATTAGTGGTTCAGAGAATTGGCGAGTTCCAGTGCGCCTTTGCAGCCGCACAATACGAATGAAGATGGAACTCGATTGATGTTGGGCTAGTCAATTGTTGTGAAGACTTGACGTAGATACCAACGCTTGCGAAATGTGATGGCGTAGCGCTTTTCGGCCCTCGATCAGCAGGGGCTAGCATTCACACAAGGTTCAACTCGGGAAGATTCGTGTGATGTTCGATTTACGATGGGATCGAATAATGATGCCGTCCACTCCAACTGCCACCCGGGCATAGGCATGACGTACCTCGGGCGTAGACGCCTTACATGGTATTCGTACATCGTACATCGTACATCGAACATCGTACATCGAACATCGTACATCGAACATCGTACATTGACATGGAATAGATCACATGGTAGTCAATCGACCATCTGCGAAACCGGAGCCAGGAAGTACCGCCAAGTCAATTTGGTCCAGACTCGAAGCCCGCATTTGCCGAGAACCGGCTGAGTCGAGCTGGCGTGGGACGATGGTGATGCGGTTTGATACCAGGTGCTGTTGTCCATTCTACCCGACCAAGAGAAGCGAGGCGTTAGGTCTACATGGTACCAAAAAGAGTCGGGTCCCGGGCCATAAAAGTGGTTTCTCACTGGTGCACATGTGAGTATGAGTCGGGACGCGGGCATCGGACAACGGGGTTGACGGCGGAGCTGAAAGGGAGATTATGCCCGCGTGACCCGCGAACGATTCCTGACGAGATGGTGGCGTCGTCGCCCGGGATCGGTACATTTCACGTGTTTTGAATTCTCATGTACCAGATATGTAGAGAAAGGGAAGCCCTGTCAAGTCATTACTGGTAGATCCCTAGATGAGAGGAGTTGGTGGTGTTGATGTTAGAGACACAATCGTAATAAAGGTGCCACACGGGTCGTAGCAACCAAAGCAGAGACGGCCGGAAAGATGACGGTGATACGGCCATAATCCCGTGTGAACTACTACACAACCAGTACATAATTACTTGGCGAAGAGGAGCGAGATCCGAACGATCCGTGCGAATGCTTCATCCTTTCGACGGAGTTGACGGATGTGCTCAACGATAGGCAGCCGGCTTTTCCACAAAGGTGGCACAGTCACTTGTAATGGCACCAGTGCGTGGCACAGCGCGTGACTCTCACTGTATCGCTCCCTCTCAGCGGTGTCGCGCCCTGACCCCTCCACCTAAAAGGCAGACAAGCACCTGCCGCAATCTCAAATTGTTGGCTTATTAGCTGTTTGTTTGGAAAGGGGGAAAAGGACGGGTGGGAGGGACCACTCATATAACCGGAACGGGGGAAGAAGCCACTCCTAATTACTCGGCACGGGGGGCATCGTGTCCTCCGAGCTCGACGATGGCCTCTTATTAATTGTGCCGAGTACCGCCCTAGGGTCAGACCCGCGGACGTCCACTGTGGCCCCTAACGCGTCTAATATCTTCCCCAGAAGCCGTCCCGCGGGTGCCGAGGCCGAAGTGCTGTGAATCAAAACCGGTCGTATTCGACTCTTGCATCGCATCTCCCTTCCGACTGCTATTCCAGCAACCCTAACAATACGCGTACACGCAATTGTTTTAATTTTTATTTTAATTTTGGGTCGCAAGGTTCCGGCTGGCAATTCAACTGCAAACTCGCACAAAAAGGAAGGGGCTACTCTCTCTGCATACTTTGCAGCTCCTCCATCATCCCATCGCCCCGCGTCAGCTCTTCTCGCTGTCAATCTTACGCATCACTGATCACACTTCACGCGTCACTCCCCGACTAATCTTCCTCCCTCCCTTGTCCATCAAAGGGCCGCCACCCGCTCGCCATCCCGGCTCAGCCCAGCCAATCAGCCGCCCGCTGCCATTACTGCTGACCCCCCCAGCTAGCCTCCACTGCCTCCACTAGCATCCACTCCCCCGCGACTGGTTTACCTACTGGCCAAGGTACTGCTGCGGACTCCGCTAGGTGGGAAAGGGGCTGAAAAAAAGAGACGTGACGACTGGCGAGAACGGAATTCATCAAATCCATCCCCTTCGCCTGGTCGGATGCCGTGAGAATTCCTCGACACTACGGTCCTTTGTCAGCACTCCTCTTTTGGACACGCTCTTCCATTCCCTCGCTCCATGCTTTTGGACTTTTGGTGGTGCCAGAAATTACGGAACGGCGAAAAGGAACAGATACACCAAAGTCCAGGAACGAGAACCTCCCGGGGCAGATCCAGGCGCTAGAAAGGCACAGCAACGAACACTCCAGCGCTCTTCCATCTGACGTTACCTCGGACGTTGGGACGTAAGATAGTGACTCGATGGCATCGAAACCAACCACCAGAAGCTCCTCCCGCAAATCCGCACCCATGGCAGACGCCGAACCCTTCCCCGCGCTCAGCTCGGCTGCCGAACAGGTGCAGCACGTCAACGGCACCAACAACAGCAGCAGCAACGGCACTGCTTCCGGAGCCCATGCTACCGATGGGGCCGCTCGGAGGCGGCGTAAGAGCAGTGCTCTCGGAGGCGAGATCCGCGCCGGTGATACGGGAGCGCCTGCTATGGCATCGAGCCGTGTCAGTCTCGATGCCAACGATGTCAATGTCCACGTATGTATCTCGTCCGCCATCTCCTATTTTCTCCTCCTCTACTGACCATCGTCTCTCGCCCTCAGCATGCTAACGGACACAAGCGCATCTCCAAGCGTCGCCGAGCTCGCGGCTTCCTGGCTCGCGCCCGCCAGCTCATGATCAAGCGCACCTTCGTCCTCCCCGCCATCATCCTCCTCCTCTTCGCCGCCGGATACGCTGTCAACCCGACCGAGTCCAACCCGCTCCACTACTTCATCTTCCTCTCCTACAAGCTGCCTCAGGATGACCCTAGCGTCCCGGCCCAGTACGGCAAGGGCCTCTGGGACATGGCTTTCGTTTCCTTCTACGCCGTCGTTCTCTCCTTCACCCGCGAGTTCATCATGCAGGAGATTCTCAAGCCCATGGCTCGTCGAGCTGGCCTCAATCGAGGTAAGCAGGCCCGGTTCATGGAACAGATGTACACGGCCGTCTACTTCGGCGTCCTCGGTCCCGCTGGCCTCTGGGTCATGAGCCTCACGCCCGTCTGGTACTTCAACACGGCCGGCATGTACGAAGACATGCCCCATACGACGCACCTGGCCCCTGTCAAGTTCTACTACCTCTTTGAGGCAGCCTACTGGGCTCAGCAGGCCATTGTCCTCGTCCTCGGCCTGGAGAAGCCGCGCAAGGATTTCAAGGAGCTCATTGGTCACCACATTGTCACCCTGGCCCTCATCGCCCTCAGCTACCGCTTCCACTTCACCTACATCGGTTTGGCTGTCTACGTCACCCACGACATCAGTGACTTCTTCCTGGCCACCTCCAAGACGCTCAACTACCTCGACTCATCCTTCACGGGTCCGTACTTTGTCCTCTTCATGGGTGTGTGGATCTACCTCCGTCACATCATCAACATCAAGATTCTCTGGTCCCTCTTCACCGAGTTCGAGACCATCGGCTCCTTTGAGATGGACTGGGAGGCCGAGCAGTTCAAGTGCCGCCTCAGTCAGGTCATCACCTCGACTCTTCTTGCTTCGCTTCAGGCTCTGAACCTCTTCTGGCTCTTCTGCATCGTTCGCGTCGCCTACCGTTTCGCTTTCCAGAACCAGCTTAACGATGACCGCTCCGACGAAGAGGAGGAGGAGGAAGAGGAGACGCCGGTCCTTGAGTCCAAGGCTATTGCTCAAACCAACGGCCACGCCAACGGTATTGCTGTCCTCAACGGTAACTCCAAGAACTAGACGACGATTGTGTTGTAAGAAATTACAGGCGAAAGGGGAAGATTGCAAATTTGGGTCACTCACCGCCACATGAGTTGGTATCAAAGTTCCATGACATGAGGGGCAGGGGCAAGGAAGGAAAAGAATGGATGGATTCAGCCATTCTTGGGACGACTTAATGGAATTATCATAATAATGACGACAACCGAGGAAAGGGAATCGGGCGTGGTTGCATTCTTGACAGTCAGCACGGTGTTGATTGAATCAAATCGGACGGGGTTTCTTGACACTCGCTTTTTTTCGACATGGACATGCGGGTGTTCCGGGAGGGCGGCCGTGGTGACAACCGTGGCAACAAATTGAGGTTGCTGTTGCGGTGCTTGATCACGGAAAGGACACGGCAAGGACATGGCGGTCCTTTACCTCCCGGCCATGTACTTGAACACCTTCAAATACTTTCGTGTACTATCATACCTTGATCTATGTACGGTCACTTTAATACCATTACTATATTTCGGCTACTATATTTCGAATGACGCTGTTGGAGATGCCGCACCTACACATCTCCATCTTAGGAACCACACGAGTAAAAACTTGGAACTGGATTCTAATTATATCATGAAATGATTCCACTTCTTATGAAAGGACCACTAACTATTTGCGCACAAGGGAGAAAGTCATGGGCGGTTGGAATCCCATGTTGCCCGTACCAAAGACCAGTGTTCTCTAATATTGCCGCGCCAAACCCCCACTGCGGCAACCGCGGCATCCGCAGAGTCACGAAACAATCCAATGATGGAAAACAAGCACCGCGCAAAATCTCCAACCCAAAACACCCCCCCTCCCCCCCCGCCCTGGCATTTATTCCGATCCTTGCCCATCAACCGGTGCACGGCACATGCACAGACGGACACGTGCAGAAACGCTTAAAAGGCACCCCTCCCATGCTTACAGTACTACGTACACAGCGGTGGTGTAAGAGTTTCGTTTAACCCACTTTGCCACCTCCAAAGGACCCATGTGTTGTTGTTTTTGTCATATGAACAGGAGCACATACCTAAACACATGCCAATTAGGCTACCTACGCGTAAGCCGATACGAGGCAAAGAACAATGACAATGACGTGGGTGGCCTGAAAGTGCCCAGCCCCTTCCCCTTTTTCATCCAAGACGCAGACAACGACTCTCTCTAAAAAAAGAATTGGGCAATCCCAGAGTTCCACCTTCAAAGGCAGGCACCACCCGCGGCGGGGGGTGGGTAAGAAGGGAAGAGAGCAAGGGCGGCAACAGGGCAAGGAGGGAGTGTCTCAAGTGAAATTGCCGTCATTCAAACGGTATCAAACCCGGAACGGTTTTGTTCGCCGCCGCCGGGACCGCCGTCGCCGCCGTCGCAGGCCTCCGGTGAGGCGCAAGTCCCGGGATCCGGGATGGCGGGTCTTTGCGCTGCGTCTCGGCCTTGGTCTGTGTGGAGCACCAAGATGGAGCACCAAAACAAGGGGGTTGATCCCGACACACACACACACACACACACACACACACACACGGGTGAGTCCGCCAGCACGAGGTTGGGTCTGGTGTGTCGATAATGCAACAACCTTCCAACGGTCTCAACGGTTCGACGCCTCTAACGCCAAAGCACAATGCGACGCTACCTTCGAGACGTTCCGGTACTATGCCCACGTTTATGTGACAGTTAGCGTTACTACACCATCTACCAGTGAGTGCTACGCCATTACTAGAGTGAAACCAATCTGTGAATTCTTCATGTATCACGCAGCGTAGTGCGCGGACCGAGTAGGGGACCAAGTATAGCTCCAGCTCCATGGTGGAAATCAACCCAACGCCCAAGTTTCAGACAACATGGTGGAAAACACTTCGCTTGCTTAGACTGCCAACTATGAATGGGAAAGAAGACGCTAGGAATGCTCTCGTTGACGGGTTTACCACAATTCGTGCTCCCGCTTCAATTTAGTTTCGGCGCGTTCGCGGTTGTGGTTGTGGTTGCCTGTGCTTGTGTAAAGTCTCCTCTGACTCTCTTTCTCTCACCAAGGTGATGTTTGATGGTAACAGGTTTGATATCAAACCGCTCCTCCTCTCCCTCCCTTTCTTTTTCTAGATTCTCCACTCCCATCCTCGACCCCGGCGAGGAAAACGAAAAGAGAGGAAAAATGAAAAGAAATCAATCACAATCGACCACTCCCTCGATCGAACAATCAGAGGCGCCTCCCGCACGAGCGGTCCGTCTATCTCTAGAGGCCTAATAGTCTCTTTCGGGAAAGGATCCGACGTCCCTGTCAGTCGCCTCTCGCCTCTCGCCTCTCGCCTCTCGCCTCAGTCTTGGCGCTTCGTTTTGGTCCCATTGTTGGTTTTGGTCTCCCCGTGCCGAAGAGAAACCCCGCGTCCTTCGGCCCGTCTGCGTAGGATTTGCATCTGCCCTCCGTCTCTTCAAGACCCGAGCCAGCCGTGACTGAGACAAAAGCCAAACGAACTGCCACGTCCACCATCCTGAGATGGAACTGTCACTATCCCGTCTCTCCTGGGTCGGAACTGAATCCCGAAGTAACCCATGTTTGGTATCCGCCAACTCCGCCAGTTTCATACCATGGCCTCTCACAGGTTGCAGACTCACTCCGCCTTCTCCAGCAATAGACATCAAAGAAAAAGTAGAGAAAAGCACAGCTTCATTACTCGCTTCGTCATTCCCTGCGGGTTGCCACTGGCTCCACATGCCCCAGGCTTCTACCGTCCAAGAAAAATACGTAACCACACAACACACATTATGACTTGCTTGAAGAGATTCGAGAACTGGGGGACAAACCCACATGCGTCTCCATCGAAACTCCTTGTGTCGTAAGACACCCATCCCACTCCCCTTCCCGCCCTGCTTGCTCTCATGCCGTGGCCTTAGTACCAACCATCACCGGCCCGAAAAACCATCATCAGAGGCTGTGCAGTTCAGATACATGTGAATCCTCGAAGCCGTCCTGTGCCGGTCCCTGCGTAAAGTCCAGTTCATCATCTGATGATGTTGAGAGCGAATGTATTAGTTTACGGGTAATAACCCGGTCTTATTAACCACGCAAAGAAACAAAAAACAAAAACTCCCGACGCCGATTCCATGCTGTCTTGTTGCCGAAGCCTTGTTGTAAGTTCGTAGACAACCATCGTGTCTTTTCATAACCGAGTAACATGTCAAAAACGAAGCCAGCAAACGGCCAAGTAACCTCGCGTGAAGTTCACCTGGATGCGGTGCCCCAGCAAAGCGGGATAGGAAAAGGAAAAAACTGGTATTTAGACCCGTCTCGAAGTCCAGTGGGCCCACTCGTGGGGCAGTATCGGTACGCAGTGCGTGTAACGGACAGGTGCGGATCGTGTCATCCGCCTATCGTCGCTCTCTAGAGTGTTCTTCTGTATGACTTGATTCGGCGTCCGAGGACGCCGAAGAGGAAGAGGATGTCGATTCTTCCCCTTTTCCTTTGCATGTGGCATTCCCAGAGAGGGTCCCAGATGAAGCAAGACTGTTGTACCCGTCCAGAGGCGCATCTGACTTCTTCTTGCCACCCATATTGGCTCTTCGGAGAGCCTTTGCAGCCTTCAGGTGAGCTTCGCGGGCCGCATCCAGAGCTCGCTCCGCTCGGATCTGCTTTTCCCACATTGAAGCATATCGACCATTCGCTGCGAGGAGTTCCTCGTGGGTACCTCGCTCAATAATAGCACCCGCGTTAAGGACAATAATTTGGTCAGCGTGGGTAATGGTAGACAATCGGTGACTGTTAAGTGAATGTTAATTGCAATCCCAAGGCAACACAGGTGGGGTAGGTACGTACGCAATGATCAGGAGTGTGCGGCCTTGACCGATATTCCACACATTGTCCTGAATCTCCTGCTCAGTATGGGAGTCCAAGGCTGACGTGGCCTCATCCAGCATGATGATCTTGGGGTCCTTCAGGATGGTTCGGGCAATAGCAACCCGCTGCTTCTCGCCACCGCTAAGCCTCAAGCCCCGCTCGCCAACCTGCGTGTCATACTGATCGGGGAATGACATGATACGATCGTGAATGCTAGCGGCACGGCAAGCGGCGTAAACTTCTTCGTTTGTGGCTGCAGGGTTGGCATACTTGAGATTGTACATCAGAGTCTCGTTGAAGAGGGTGGTATCCTGGGGCACAACTCCAATGTGGCGTCTGACAGAGTTGATGGTAAGATCCTTGACATCTTGACCGTCAAGTTCGATGCTGCCTTCGTCGCAGTCATAATAACGGAACATGTGACGGAAAAGTGTCGATTTGCCACCGCCTGACTCGCCCACGAAAGCAGTAGTAGTACCAGGGAGGCATTCGAAGCTGATGTTTCGCAGTGCTGTCCTTCGTCGGTCATACGAGAAGCTGACGTTATTCCAACGAATGCGGCCCTTGAAATCTTCGAGGGGAACGGCATGGGGTGTGTCGACAACCGTAGGCTGGATCTTGAAGAGCTCCAGGAGCCTCTCGCCAGAGATCATGGCCTGCTGAACCGTGCGGTAAAAGGTGCCGAAAAAGTTGAGGGGTCCTTGGAGCTGCGTGAGATAGGAAACAACCATAAACCAGTCACCAGTAGTTCGCATGCCGACGGCAACCTGCCAGCCGCAAACCAGAGCGGCGATGATTCGTCCCAGGTTGAACACGACAGTTTGGCAGATATTCATCATCATCATGCCCATTTGGACTTGTGCTTCAGCTCTCTGGAAGACTTCAACCTTGTCCTGGTAACGGCGAGATTCAAAGTCCTCGGCGTTGAAGTATTTCACAGTCTCGTAGCTTGATATCGAGTCGTTCTTGACTGCTTCTTCCTCACGATCAGCATTCGTCATTTCGCGACGCTGATCTGCTCGAGTCGATGCCATCTTGATGGTCATATAGAGATACCAACATGTGTCCACCAAGTTAATCTCGGCATAGAGCGGTCCATATCTGTAGTAGAAGAGGAATATAGCGAGGAAAAGATCCATGAGCATCGGGAAAACCTGGAACGTCACCTGTTCCAGAAATTGGTTGATGGCCGATCCCTTGTTCAACGCAGATAGGACCTCGCCAGTGCGCTTTGAAAGATGGAAATCGAGGCTTAGGGAGTGCACATGGTTGAAGGCGGCTGTGGTGAGTCCTCTATACGAGTATTGGGAAACAGGAATCCACAAAAGCGACCTGCACGAACCCAACAGGCCTGACTGGCCCTGAAGAATCCAGAAGAGTCCCAGCAAGGAAAAGTCCTTGAGGGGAAAGTTGTGCATAGTCAGCGGCTCACCCTGAGAGACGAGCTTAACAACTTCAACGAGCTTGTCCACGACGGCGCCAATCTGAAATGGCACCGCCGCATTAACCAGCCGTTGCAATAGGACCAGGCCGAAGCAGACAAGAACGTGCAGTTGGAGCCGAAGGACATCCTTGGGCCAAAGGTAAGGGAAGAATAGCGAGTATCCCCGAAGGTATTCCCACCAAGTCTTGTGAGGGAGCTTCTCGGGGCGGTAAAAAGCTGCTGGTTCATCCTTGCGGGGGCCGACTGATTTGGTGGCGTTGGAAATGGTTCGGCCACGGGATCGACGGCCATTGACTTCTCGACCATTGGCTACCTGACCATTCTGGGTGTCGTATGACCGGCGATGTCCATTAAGCAGCGGGGTAGACTCGCCTATCCGCCCCTCTTCAAGCTTGTCGTCGGAGCGGCGCACCTTGAGGATCCACGCAACGGAAAATACACCAATGAGGGCAAGGAGGTGTAGAATTCGTACGAGGTAGAGGACCAAGTCGAGTTTGGTCCATGAGTCGATGCAGCTCCCATCCTTCTTGGGTTCGCTGTTTCGAACGGAGCGAAAGAAGTGGCAATCTGCAGCGGCAACGAAGGTGGTAGATGCCATGAGGAGCTCACCGGCAAAGCCGAGGACCCAAACAAGGAGGTGAACCACATTGGGGCCCTTGCGCCAGTCGAACAAGGAGATGAGTATGTATAGATAGAAGAAGAGGGCACCAGTAACATGGACCTGGACAAAGCGGGTCAGTATGAGCTGCATTGGTGTTCTGGCAGCACTCAGCGCGCCGGAGTCTCACTTACCACACTCCATTCGCCAGCCCACGGGAGTCCCTCCTTCCACCAGCGGTACGGGTCCTCGTGCCAAAAGGCATGGTTAAACATGATGGAGGCGCTGGCCACGTAGCTCAGGAAGACAACGGCGGCAAGGTAACGGAATACGTTCTTCGCAGTGCGACCGAAGCCGGGTCCAATCTTACGGGAGCCATCGGCGCGGGCGTTCTTCTTCTTTGTGAGTGGCAATGGCTTGCCACCAGGACCCTTGACCTTTGATTGAACAAGATCCTCCTCCTTCTTGGCATTGACAACACTATACCAGGCGGCGCAGGTGATGAAGGCGGCCAGGAGGATGAGAGCGTAGAGATATTGGGTGTGGCGGAGAATGTCGTCAACGAGAGGGAGGGGATCGCGGTCGGAGCCGGAGCCGCGCAAGGCGGAAGGCATGTCGTCGGGAGCTTTCATGACGGACTGCTTGCGGGTGAGCGAGGTCGGAATAACGTGGAACGACGGCTCATGTGACAGAGGGATGAGGACGTACAGGCGAGAAAAGAGACGAAAGAGCGCGGAGAGAGAGGGGAGAGGTGGAGGGCATTCACCACGGACGAACCATTGCCCTGCCCGTGGCAATTGGTGAGAGAGAGGGAGGGGAGACGAAGAAGAAAACGAGCGAGAGGCGGGTAGGAAAGAGGCACGAGATGTTGTGGTGTGAGAGGGACGAAGTCAAGTCTCGAGGCTCGAAGTCGAGTCTGGTCTAAGTCTAAGTCCTGCTTGGGTTGGCTCAGTAGGTTCCTTCCGTGGCGGGTGAGTGCTACGTAGTGTGGCAGAGGCAGTGGAGCGAGCGCCAGTGTGGTGAATGGGTGTGTGGGTAGGCGCAGCTGCGAGGGACAAGCACCGGGACCAGCGACCTGCGTCCAGCAGCCAGTGCAAGAGCTGGCGCTGAGCACAAGCACAAGCACAGGCACAGGCAGGTGCGTACAGGTGAGGTGGGCAAGAGCGACCTTTAGTGGGGCAGCTGACTTGGGTCAGTGGCGAAAGCCACCCGAGCGTGCCCTGGTCCCTGTGCTGTTTGCTGCCCGGAAGAAATATACACAGAAATAGTACGTACCGTTGCTGTTCTCGAATCCGAGATCCAATGGAGCTCTGGGACGGAGAATGGAGGAGGCCTTGCCTGACGTTCAAGGGTCCACGGGAGGGGGGGGAGCCTGGATGGAGGGGGTAGGGGAGGTGGGAGGAGGGGGCCGGTCAAGGGTGCGACTGGTTTGGGCTGTTTGGTCGAAGACAGCCAAGGGTAGCCCAAGGGTAGCCACCAAGAAAAAGCTCCCAGTGTGTCGACCAGTGTTGGAATCGAGGGAAACAAGGATACCGAGGTCGGGATTGTTGCTGTCCAGAGGAGGGGAGGACAATGAAATGGTAAAGAGAAAGGGCCGAACGGCAGACGAGGGAAACGAGGAAGATGAAGAAAGAGAGAGAGGAAAGCGGAAGAGGTCAAGGGGAACCCTGTGCCTGTGCTTGAAGTCGCTAGCAGGCAATGGAAGGCAGGAAACGGAGAGGCAAGAAACGGAGTGCGTACGGCGATGGGTGGTCGTCGCAAGACTCTGGCCCGGGGAGTTTCCAATGGCGTCTGATGGCGTCTGATGGAGTCTGAAGGGGGTCTGATGGGGGTCAAATGGTGACTGTTGAAGTCCCCTGTTCGTCCCAGCAATGCCTCGTCTAGGCCCTCTGAGCCTCCCGGCCTTCTCCTGGGTGGTGGACTGGTTTGACTGGCTTGGCTGGCTTTGGTAGACTTTGGTGGGCACACGCTTTTCTGCACGCCGCTGCACGCACGCTGCGCTCTGCAGACTGCACTCTGCACACACTCTTGTTTGCCCAGGCTTAGCCGGACTCGTCCTTGCACGCCCTGGTGGCTGTTGCCAGTGGGGCGTCGCTGGGGTGTGTACTGCGTAGTCCTGCGTAGTAGAGGATCCTCTGGCCTTCTGGGACGCTTTGGCTCCGCTGGGGGCGCTTCTTGGGCCCGCCTGCTAGGTCTGCTGGGTCTGCTGGGTCTTTCCTGCTGGGTCTGCTGGGTTCTGCTGGGTCCTTGGCTCTTCTCTTGGGGGTGTGGGCGAGGGAGCCACGCGAATGAAATGCCTGACGTACTCCGTACTGGTCGACGTTTCTCGTGATCCAGACGATCCAGATGGGGATGGCCACTCCGTTGGGCACGGAACGGAGGCGGAAGAGGAGGAGCGACTCTTGAGTTGTTCGGTATTGGTTTTGGTATTGGTGTTGGTTATTTGGTTTGGTAATTGGTAAACGAGTGACAAGACCGCTGAGGCGAAGGAAGCGGGAAATCAAAAGTCAGATCGGCACTGAGTGGTTTCTCTCTTTTCGTTCCCCTGTTTAGCGCGAACAAGGTCCAGAAGAAAACGACCGACACGGTTTGAGGGAGAAATTGATCCCGCAGACAATTAACGTGCCTGTGTTGATGAACCTGGGAAAGTAGGTGGTATTTTTAGGGGGATTGCCCCAGCTAAGTATGGTCCGCTTCAGGTGAGGTCCGTTAGGTCGACGACCAGTCAGGTTTCCCCCAGACGGTAAGGCAAGGCTAAATGTCTGCGTCGGGCCAGGAGAAGGGGGGATGGTGGTCCAAGGTCTGATCGGTTGGATCAAGATTGATGATGAAAGTCAGGGCGCCCTACGAAAGTATTCCCTGCCTCATTACTCCGTCCAGTACCATGTACCAGCCAGCAACCTGTCTGCACGCAGGCGGGTGCGTTTGTATTTTGGTATACACGTAGCTCAAGCAAAGTAACGTCAGGCTCGGAGTAGTACCGAGTACAGTAGATGCAACTTCCCAGAATCGAGTTAGCTCTCGATGGCTGTACTGACGAATCTTTCGGACAATGGCAGCAGGAGGGCGTCAACAAGTCGTTGCGACAGTTAGGCGACGGATGTAGTACAAGCACTCTCGATCCGCCCTGAATGAGGAAAACTTAGGCGCGGAGGCCAGGATCGAGGGCAGAGAAGGAATGATAGGCAGAGTTGGGCTCACAAAAAAGATGCAGATGCAGAAACGGGGAGGAGGAGGAGGGGTGTGGTTTCTCGTTATTGAGGCCTGTGATGATGGGGTGTTTGGGATTTTCGACTCGACAGTGTCAATGTCCCGATTTTGCCGTTGTTGTCTCGTCAATGTTTTTGTCGTGACCGTATGGACGCGGAGAAATAGTAATAGGGTGATTGCTGAAGACGGTATTGGTCGAGGTCGGGGGACGTGATGGCCGTGGAGGGTGTTGATGCGAGCGGTGATGTAAGTGACAGGACGTCGGTCGGCCTAGTGGATGGTAGTAAGAGCTGATGGTTGTGTCCGTGGTGGTTGCACAGCAGCCAACCTCATTCACAGACTAAGTAAGCTAGGGATGGAACTCTTGTTGTATGTCTACGTTTTGAGTCTCTCTCTGCGTCTCCTCCCGCCAGTGCCCAACCGTGCTCGTCTTAGCTCGCCCATTTACACACCGCGTTCGCCGTTCTTCGTCATCCGAGTCAGTCAGATGCCGCCGAGTCAGGAGGTCTAACTAGACTACCCTCCCACTACATACGTAGTAGGACACCACCTCCGAATCGTCGGCCGTTGACATGGGACTCGGCCAGCCGCGGCCGCGGGCGCACGCCAGCAACCAGCCCAGTAGCCAGCACCTTTCGAGCGAGTGCCTTTGTACTGTATGTAAGACTGTAGGTACATACACACACATGCCACATAGCTTTGTTGGTAAGACAGCCCGCGGCCACGGCGGTTTGTTGTAGAATATCGGCTCCCCGCCACCGGAAACGAAACTGGAGAAGCCGAACTGGAGGGGCGGCTCTTCTCTGACCGGCAGCAACACGGATACGCAGCAAAGCGCATCCTGTCCCGAGCCATGGCCCTGTACGCCGCCGATTCACACCGTCCCTGACTTTACCTCACCTTGCCTCCGCCTACTGTACGCTGCTGCAGGTCCCCAGCGCGAGAAAAGAGACAACTTGCAGAGATGAATTGACGAATAGGCGCCCATGCCCTCGGCCGTTAGCCACGGCACGGCACTGCGATGCGCGATGCGCGATGTGCTGCACTGCTGCATGGCAAGCCACCAAGGGCGCGGAACGAGCGAGGGTGCCGACCAACGGGCGACTCTGAATCTGTGAGACGGTATAGAGTTGCATGCCGGTGTGCGTCAAGTGTGTGTGTACGTGCGCATCCGTCTTGAGGTGAAGGTATCCGCGGATGCTCCTTCTCCATGTCGACCGGAGTTACCACCAAACGTCGGCCATGGATCAAGGCACATGGTGAAGGTATCATTGCCAGTACAACTTCGTCTGTCACAGTTGTTGGTTTGATGGATTGGCGACAAATACCTTTGGATGAACTGCCTGGGATCGGATGTCGTCGGACGGGACATTGCGGATGGTCGTCGAGAGAAGCTTGCTGGGATGATCCATGGGCGATCAGCTCTTCTCGATTCCATCCATCTTCTTTTCCTCTCCAACAATAGCCTAGTATCTAGCATCCTTAAGCAACCTGACCTCATCATCCTCCACCACGTTCGGCTCCTCTTTTTGAGCCCTCCACTCTGGGTCCTTCTCGACCCACCGCCATCGCCATCGCCATGTCCGCCCAGCGTTGGGCTTCTTCAGTAGCTTCTCTAACCTTGTTCTTGTCCATATCCTCTGCTCATCTTCCCCAGCATCAGCCAGCCCCAGGACAACTCCGTGTTGGTGCTTCGTAGCGATAGGTAGCAGATAGTAGTTAGTCTGGGCCTTACCTACCACCTAATGATTACCCTTCCTATTCGTAGCAGGTACCTCGGTCGCCTGCCTCGGTTATTATACTACTAGGGGCCATCCTGTGGTGAGCTGCCCTGGCATGTCAGCTCTCTCACTGCCCATCTCCGCCACGGAGGTTTGGTATGGACGCATCGCATGGGACAAGGGCAGGGCAGGGGATATTGGGCATGGGTATTCGCACAGACATGGGATGGGGGAGTCAGGACGTTGAACGTAGTGCGTAGTGCACATACCTGGACGACATGGGGCTTTGCCATTGATGGAACCCTTGGTACTTCGTACTGTATCCAGAGTCTGTACCTCGTACGGACGACCATTGGTACCGTCCAGCGTCAACAAGCTATTCATCAACCGTACCTTTGAGACCTGAGCTCACTCAGGCCAACACGCGGCGAGAGTGTAATAAATTCCTCTTCACCGCCTGCCGGGATTGCATGAGCGCGTCTGCAGGCAGCTGGAGTCTGCCACCCGTATCGTCGTCGTCCACTCCCAGGTCGCGACGGTCCACCGGCCGATTTTGTCGAGAGACGCCATGATGCACGCCCGCACCCCCTCTCAAAATCGGCCACCGACGACAGGGCGACATGGATGCGCAGCTAGTTGACAGGCCAGGTCGCCTCGACTGAACATGGGAGCCACGAGCGAAGTGGCCAAAGATCGCTTGTGAATCCTGCAGCCCACCACCGGCCCAGACTGCCTTTCATCGGTCTCCAGTCTCCAGTCCCCCTGTGTACAAAGTACAGCAAGTAGTAAGCGCTTTGTGTCGCCATCGAGATCCCTTCAGCCCATTCGTCCCACGATTTCCACCCATTAATCCAATTCATCCATCCGTATTCCCCATTCCGCCAATCCAGTCAACCTACTCTCGTCCGCGTCCACGGCCTGCCCAGCCGGTTCTAGAGCTGGCAAAAGCTCGTAAATGCTGCAGAATGGGCTGATGCGGTCGGGAATCAGCATAGGAAAATAAAAATTGGGGACATGGAATTCTGATCCAATCCAAGGCCCACGTCACCTGTCCCATCTTCAAGACACGGCGCTGGCAGCCATGAATTGGGATGAACGATGGATGACTGGCCATAGTGTGCGTGACCCAGTGAGACTAGGTGCAGTGAGGCCAGCCGGAGAGGTCCCCTCCTCCACCTTTCCTCGCTAGTCAAGGCGCAAAGAGCCGCTCCATCACGATCCTAGTGCTTGTTTAGGTGGCTTGCGCGGTAGGCAATGATTTAGCCCAAACACATGCGTACCAATTATTGGCATACTGTTGCCGAGCACTGGCTTCGGTGCGGGCATGAATAGGGACATACCTGATCGATGACTTGATGGGTTGATCAATTGACGGGGACTCTAGCTACAAGACTCGCTCCTCGTTGCAGAATAGTCCGCCTAGGGGAGGGTGCCGTGTCAGTCCAACCCGGTATCTCGTTGCGGACAACCCGGGACGATCCTGGGCCATGTCTCTCTGGAACTCTGGGATCCGGGGTAAATGTACATTACAAAGACAGTCAGTACTCGGTGGGTAGCGAGGTAAGTGAAGGATATCATCACAAGCAAGGGCCGGGGGCGGAGTGGCGGTTAACTTCGTCGTACTTCACCTGCATCCTGCTGCATAGATCAGTCAATTCGTCCCTTGCCTCAGCAGATAACCCCGCCCTTCCAGATCCTAGATTTTAGAGGGGTGGTGGTAGAGGTGGCGGTTCGGGTGGTGCTCGACGATCATGGTGGTGTCATCTCTGCATCTGCAAGTTGCGAAAGTCGAGAGTCGAGATATGACAGCTAATGTCTCGATGATATATTCAGCATGCCTTACATCCTTACCCCGGGGACCGGTGAGTCTCGGGTCTCGATGCGGAGGGACACCGATTCCAAAGCCACTCACAGAAAGCGAGACATGCAACATAATGCAACACACCTCATGGAAGGTGAGAGGTCAGTTTTGGTCAGCCAGATGAGCAAGTAGGGATGAGAAACGTGGTGGTGGTAAGGCAGAGATGAGATGCAGCTGTACCTGGCCTGTTTCGGAGTTGTCGCTGTCGTATTGTTGCCCAAGCTGCAGCGGTCGCAGGTGTTGCGGGTGTCGTGTCTTCCCGCCAGCCGGCTAATCACGACGTTGTTGATGCCGGCAGGTCTATCGAAACGTGCTCTTAATGCGTCGTCTCCCGCATCAATGCCAAACTTGCCAATGCCATCATTTGTCCGCTTTGCACGACTCGCATCCATGCTGCTGACGGCTCCGCCAAGTGGTGTCCAACAGTTTCACCCCAATGGCCCGCGCACTTGCCCTACCCAAGAAAAGCAACGACACGGGTAGGAACGACCAGTGTACCATCCTGCTACAACCGTCTGATTATTCGACAACCTTACGGGCGGTTACCTGGACTGAAGTCTGGAGGGCTGCATCAGTGCCTGCCTTGTTATCACTGGCCCTTCAGTGGCCGTGGTCCTGAACGGCATTCGTCCACTTCCACCTACACCTCCACCTCACCTCCACCATCTTCATCATATCTGTCTCTCACTCGTGGGAACAACCCTCCATTCATCGTTTTCGATTAGGCTTCGCCTCCACTGCCGGCCGGCATCAGTAGCTCTAGCCCCCTCTTGTCTGCTCTACTCTACTCTCCTCTTCTCTCATTCAAGTCTCGTCTTCTCCACAAAGACACATCGCGACTGGTTACTCGATCTCTTCTCCCATATCGGCCCCATGTCCGGCTCCATCCTGCCCAGCTCAAGCTTTCGCTCCCGGTTCTGTCTCCCGCTTCCCGCTTCCGCCTCGCGTTCAATGTGAACCAACTACGTCCCAGCTTCTTCCCTTCGATAAGCCATGCTCCAATTAGGCCCTGGCCCAACTTGGTCAAAGCAGTGGGCCCTCCATCGCCAAATCAAAGTGACAGGTCGCCCCTCGTCGATCGAGCCCCTTGTCGCCCGCCCGCTGCTAGCACAAGGCCATCTGGCATCGGGGTCAGCTCACTGCGGGTTGCTTTTTCAAACCACTTGGCTTCTGTCAGCTGTGTACAATGAAGGTCGCTCAATGTCTCCGCTCTGACCCTGGCCACAGGTGATTGAATGGACGCTTTCCATGATCCACGATCCACAGACTATTCTCATCCCTGTGCTCCGTACCCGCCGCGACTTATTAGCCTGCGTTGCCTCTGCATTGCCTTTCCGCTACTTGAACAACGTGTCAGGTCGCAGCCGTCCACGGATGCAGTTGGCCTCGTCCCCATCTCGGCAGTCGACCACATTCCTCCATTAGACATGGTTTGCTCCATTGAACACAGCCACTCAAGCTGTCTGTCCAAAGTTGTTCTAACATACTTCGCTAGTCAATGGCCTCCGCAGGATGTGTTGAGCAGCTCGCCATCGGGCCGTTCGTTATCGAACTCCGCACAGGATACTTGTCCATCCTTCCATCCATAGGTCACATCCTCATGTGGCCTCACATGCGATGCCACCGCCCAGCGGGGTACGAAACGGATGGCTTCTCTCATCTCATAGCTCGATGTTCACCTGCCAGGTGGAGTGATTGCTCCGCAAGGTGAAGCACAGGTGAGCTTAGGTTGAGGAGCCTCTGTACCTGAGAGTTGAAATAATGAGTCAAGTACTGTTTCTACTAAAAAAAGGCCCGTGCTTCTGACCCAACGGACCTGAGCGTCTCAGACGTCATTGTACCTTCTCGGCGCCATGCAACTGGATGCACTCCATATGCGAGGCGAGGTAGCCTTGATTTTCCGGGAAAACATGCGTGTGGCCGCCTCGTCACGCTCTGGGAGTGGGTGCGTACTGTTGTTGTGGAACATCGGCAGTGGTACTTACAAGGGACATGGGAGACTTATCCAGGAAACCCCACGTCCAACCCTAACATTATTCTACAGCACTAGAGAACTGTATGGCCCTACAGTGTCCCCCGCATTGCAAACTGACCTTGATATCTCAGCCTCATCGTGTCGAGGCCATTGTCCAATATCCCTCCACCCCATACACTTGGTCACCGGGTCACGAGCAAGCCTGGGCATGCCCTTGGTTGGTCTTGGCGCGGCAGTCCCCAGACTCCCCACGCCTCTCGAACCGATCATCCCACCACAGGTGGATCATTTGGTTAATTACTACCAGTCCAGCATGGCAAATAGGGTTGGTCCCGACGTTCAGCAACAACACATTGGCGACACAAGCCTGCGGGATCCTACCCAGTGGGTCTGGTTGCCCACCCCGAGAAACAAGATTCGGGCCTCTCGCCGAGAATTGGGTGTAACCAGACGTGGCACTTCTACGAATCGTTTCGTGCAACAGAAGCCCAGATGTACGGAGTACGAACTAGCCCTCCTGGAGACCCGAATCCTAAGCGCCTACGCAGAATGTCTCACTGTCCCATCTCTCGGACCGCCGGGAAATCTGACACAGCATTTTGATCGAAAAAGCAACGTGGTGTACGAAGTACGTACTACTTCGGCTAACACATCGAATAGGTACTCACTTCCTCTAAGTCGGGGCCTCTCTAGTTGCATGATCTTCAGCCGATGCATCAGTTCTTTTCCCTTCTCTCGCCAAGCTAGGAAATCGATTGGTCTCTTTTCCGGCGCTGACGGGCTCAATGGTACAGTGTGCCCTTGCGCCTCATTCTCATCGGACACAAGTGTCCGTCCGCTGCAATGCCCAGCAGCTTCCATGCAAAGCAGCGGCCTCTTCACCATCCAGCCGGGATGAATGCGCCGGCATTAGTGTTGTCCGATATAACGTCGCCAACCTCGTGGCGTCTGAGAGCGATTGCAATGCGAGCAGGGTCGGACCGGTCAGGCGTCATGGTAACCCTGTCGTTGTCAAACTATGTCGTCAGCCTTGACCTTGACCGCGCTGACCCCATCATCTCCGATTGCGCCCGTCTCGAAAACCAGTGAGCCATTGGGGAGTTTGAGTCCTTGAATTATCACAAGCTTCCTCACACAGACGGCGAATAAGAGTTGATGGATTGGGCAGCGCACACTCATTGCCAAAACAACCCACAGCTGTTGTTGACTCTTGTGCAACCCTGGTAGTTTCATATTCGGCAAGTTCCCAGGCGAGTTGCCCAACACATGATTGCGTGAGAAGCAGGGAGGACATTGAGGTCGGATACAAGCCTCATCCTACAGCCCAATCTCGGAGTCTCATGAGTAAGTCCCTGCAGAATGCACTCTCGCCACGGAGGCCACGTCCGCCCATCCTTCAGCAGCATATCGGCAGAAAAAGAACGCAAGAAACCCCAGTCAACCTTGTGCGTCACGGAGCGGTCAGCGCCCCTATCTCGGCCTCCGTAGACCACCGGTTCTTCTGGGGTCGGTGAGGTGCTTCCCCGTTCAACTGGTTGTCGTTGCTTTGTTCCTCACCGCCTAGGCGGCCGGTCGGGCGGTAGCCGGGTGATCCGGGGTCTGGAGACGCGACCCCTTGATTGAGAACCGCGACTTGTTTGCTCCAGGTTATCTCATCTCGCGGCCGCAGGGGCTCATGTGACGGTCCGGCGAGTGGCCGTGCAGGCGCGGGGTGGAGGGACCAGCCGGTAGTAGTGGCGGGCTTCCTTGGGCGATGTAAGACAAGCAGGTCCAGAGGCAAACGCGGTACACAGGCAGCGTCATAGTGAGTCGGTGTATGGGCGAGAGACAGCCAGGCAACAATGCCTGCCTGGGTCTAATACCGGGTAACCTAACGGGCCGGGCCGCGGGCCGGCTGTTGGGACACGGAATTTCTGGAGCTTTCAATGATTCCAGAAGCCGGAGGAGTCTTAGTGTGGCCAGACTCATCAGGGATTCATTCCTACATGGTGATGCTGGGCGAAAACACATATACGGGAGACAATGACTTACTAGGTATGGGGGGCTCGCAAAGGGATGGTCGGCTCAGAACTGGCCTCGCTGCTAGCCTGTCACTTCACTGCGCACAGGACACCGCTGGTTCGGAAGTTTGTTCTGTTGGAGTGGTGGTGGTGCCGTTTTCTCATTCTCCGAGTGCCGCTGCCGGACACTGGTACAGTACCCCCTGGCTGCCCTGGTGTTTGTTGGTCAATGTTCGTGTCAAGAGTAATCGGGTACCGACACAGGGTGGAGAAGTCTACGCCTGCTGAACCAGCAGGATTCAAGTCGTATTCTCCCGGTGACATCGATGAAATTGCCGGCGGCAGACTGGTGGTAGAAATGTCGAGTCACTCGGGCAGGGTTAGTCAAGGGTTGACTCCGATGCGGTGAAGTGGCCGTTACACAACAGATGCAGACCGGAGGGTTGCCTCATGAGTGTATGTGGTATAGGGTAAGTTCCAGCACGAGGACGCTCTAGGAGTGAACAAAGCACCGGTTCTAAGTTGGTATTTCTGAATGCCGCTTGCCTGTATCAGTACATGGTGACATTTGTATTCTCCAAGAGAGGCCTGGTTTTGTGTGAGGTTTTCGTAGTGAGGTTTTTTGTAGTTAGATCTCTCTCGTGCGGTCTTCAACGGCGACTTTTCCATATGTCAGTTACGCATATTAGAATTTGAGTTTCGACTCCGTTAAGATTAAATCGAAGAAAAACTCGTGAGCCAAAACATGCCCTTCGAATACAAGAGTATCATTGCTCCACTTGATTCTTGACGGATTTTTCAGGTGACTGCTTTTGGCTGTACATGGTTGGATTTTGGCACAGTGAGTGTTCTTGGAGGATGCACACCCCACAGCAAGCTAGCAATGGCTGGGAGAGGGTAGACCGATTAATATCTTTCGATTTTCTGTTCATTTCACATTTACACAGTCAACGAGGACAAGAGTAGGAAGCGAGTATTTACCCGGGGAGGGGCAACTTTTAGCAACAGTCTCATCCTCCCCCCCCCAGGACGCAGCAAAGACTACGAGGGCCGAGTCAGGAGATGGCGGTTGCATTTAGGCGGTAATAGAAAGCAAAGTTTCACCCATAGGCGGAACTACGATGCAACACTGAAAGAGCCCGGTGGGTATTCACCAATGCCGCCACAGCTACAAGTCGCATAACCGAGTAGCCTGTGAGGTGACAATAAAGCAACATCCAAACTGGGCAGTGACGCGCAAATCTAGTCGGGGCTGATGACTGGAAAGAATATTGAATTCAAACGTGCCATCTAAAACAACTGGGGACTTATACAAGGAAATTAGGTATGGTATGTGTCGCTGGAGATGGGAATTCCTCCACCTTCAAAGATTCGAAAGATCCACGACGGATCGCCGAGCCTCGTCGCATGGCAACCCCTCTGAACGGACCGGGATTCCAGCTATAGTCAAGGTGGGGGTGGCTGGCCAGTGGGCAAAGAGGGGATGAGGCGACATTCATGTTAATTGTGAATGGTTCGCCTGGGAATGATTCTAGAAGTTGGTGGGCGAGTATTGTCGGTTCTGAACGAGGCGATGATGGTGAAGATGATGAGGTGTTTGGCTGCACAGATAACGATGCTGGGAGATGAATTGCACACCTGATAACAGAAGCTGATCAATATGACCTGGAATGAGTTCGTAGAATATACCAAGTGTATGTCTCTGAGCTCCCTTGGACTTGTATTGCGTTATTCTGGAGGATAATTAATGCGAACTATCGAGGTAGGATAGTTTCTCTAATGCCGGTGTATTTGTTTGTGAGTCGCCGGTTACTCCAGGGGAAAGTGGCAGTTAAACTCTAGGATTGTTAGTTTACCCAACCATTTCATTCCACCCACCTCAATCAACATATCGATCAGACATGTCGCAACTCTTTCATCCATCCCATCCGTGTGAGTCCGTAGGCTTATTAGCCTCTTACCCACCGGCCCGTCGTTCATCCAATGCACTAGACTGGTCCCCGCAAAGCGCAACACCGGACCAACCACATTCCTTCCTTCTGCGCCTCCACCTCCCTGCCTGACGGCTCGGTGCATTCGGATTGGCTCGCCCCTTCCCCCCTTTGCTCCAGGGAACATGGGCTCTCCACCTCGAGTGGCACTTGCCAAATAGTTGACCCTGTTGTTGTACCTAAATTATGATGCGCCGTAAGCCTGTGCTGTACATAAGCTGAATTGCGCTGTGTCTGCTGTCCCGCCGCCTCAGCCTTGCGCACCCCGAAAACCTTCCCCGGCACCCAGAAGCTGCCAAAACCACACGCCCCCAAGCCTCAGCCTCGCCACCAAAAACATTCATTCCCGACTGGGAACAGCAACCGCCCTCGCTTCTGTGTGCCGCCACCGTTCCCCGACCCGACTCAATCCATTGTCCACGAGTCCGCGCCTAGACATAATTTCAATCAGTCCTCACGAGCGGTCCTACCTGACGTCCCGATCAACGAGTCTGCGACCTGTTTCCCGCCTCAGCACCCGACGTCACTCTGAGCTAGACCACTCCAGCGACTCTCGACTCAACCCTCAACATCAACACACCTCAAACGGAACTAGACTGACAGCATAATACCAACCAGGCGAAGGTCAATAATTAAATCGCCGAGGAGACCTTCAAACCACTGCCGATAGCACCCATTCCTCGTCGCTCGGGACGCTGCTGGCTCTCGTTCCTGCTCAAGTTTCAAGCTCCTCACGACGACAACATACCCTGCCTCTGGCCAACCCATTGCTTCCATTTCAGCCATCACCATGTCCAACGTTCCGTCAACCCCGGTCAAGGTCCCCTCAAGCGCGGCAAACTATACTCCCGCCACGCTGGACCCGGACCTGCGATCTCAGATCAACACCGTCCTGCTGCGAGACGGGCATGTCTCTAAGTACGTTCCTCCTTCACTCTGCCTCTCGCCAACCTTGACCGACTCTTCATGCATCTATCCGCCCACTCGTTGCAGAATCATGGGTTTGAGATGAAGATGATACCACCACTGGTCATTCGCCAACTAACTACTCTCACAATCTAGGATCCAAGATGCTCTCCTCCACTCCCTCAACTCAAACAACAACAACTGGCCCACCGCCATCCAGACCCACGCCCTCGCCCTCCTGCGCTCCGGCGAGATCACAACTTTTCCTGCGCTCCTGCATCGCGTTCTCGAAGACGTCCGCCACGACTCTGCCCTCAACCCCACCACCACCAGCGCCAACGGCAGTAAGCCTGCTGTTAACGGCGACGCCAAGTCCAACGGCGCCGACAAGGAGGCGAAGGGTGCGGATAAACACAGCCTCGCCGTGCCCCAATCCGTTGTCGACGAGGCTTTGCGGGTGACACGCGAGAGCCTCGAGGCTGTGTGCGAGATTGAGGACAAACCCAGTGCTTGAGGAAGGGCTATGTGATGAGACGAGCCGACAGACAGTGATGCAAGCGCACACGGCAATAACAAGGAACGAGCACAATCGTCAAGAGAGGAGCAGGAGCAAGCTTACGCAGCAAGCTTATACGCGGAGGCACATCTTTGTCTTCAGTGGACTCCGGGTCAGGGGAAACCTGGCCGCTCGGGGCTGGCACCGCAGGTGTGTACTGATTGATGTCTTGAACCCAGCCGACGAGCTACCAACAAACAACAAGGGCTCCGTTACCAGAGGAGGGGAACGATACCAATATCTATACGAACTCATGCATGAAACAAATAGACTTATGTTAATAATATCTCACTTCTTTCTCTCATCTGCTCGAGTGCATTTCATGTCATGGCCCACGCCCCCGCACACGATATACCCTTGATATTCATCCTTCGAAAGTGGGCGATATGTCTACACGGCGTTGCCCGTAAATCACATGGCCTAGAGGCCTAAAATACGTTCGTAAGAGGGAATCAATTTCATCATCTATCAAAGCAAGAACCCTTTGCGGCCAGGAGACTAACAGAACCATGCTTGTCTGGACCATCACTTCAGACGGCCACGCGGAAACACGTGCCTAGGCTAAGTCATCATTCCCTCCGCGTCTACCATTCTACCAACTCCCGGTCCAAATGCTAGCTGCGAGAAGCATGTGTTTGGATCAGATCCGACCACTAGCTGTGAGCAAGCTAATGCAGAGATGTGTGAGCGCGAAAATATTAGAATACAGTGGACCCGCCGAGTCGTGTCCGATTAGCCATTGCTGCCTTAGTCGTAGAGATCATCATCGTTGCCAGCATCACCGAAAGCGTTGCCGCTGTCCGCACCGCCGCTGGCCTCAGCACCAGCCTCAGGGAACTTGAAGTAGGCACCCGGGCCAGCGTTCTTCATCTGCTGAGAGAAGGCCTCGTAGCGACGGACCTCAACATCAGTGACGGATCGGCGAGCCATCTGCATGGCCTCCTCAAAGTGGGCCTTGGTCAGCTCGGGGACGGGGTCCTCAGCATCCTCATCGGTATCCATCTCATCACCAGCCGCCTCGCGAGCCTTGGCGCGCTCGATATCGAGGGAGATGGCCTCCTTGATGGCAATCTTGACGGCACGCTGAGTGATGAAGCCAAGATCGGCACCGGAGAAGCCGTGGGTCTTGGAAGCAATGTAGCCAATATCAATGTCCGATGCAAGAGGAGTCTTTCGGAGCTGAGCCTTGAGGATACCAAGACGACCAGGCTCATCGGGCAGAGGGACGTAGATGAGGGAGTCCAGACGGCCGGGTCGGCACAGGGCAGGGTCAAGCTGCTCGGGTCGGTTGGTGGCACCGATGACGAAGACGTTCTTCTTGGAGGTCATGCCGTCCATTTCTGTACGTGTATTAGTAATCGATTTCGAGACTTGGAATTTGAATTAGATGACTTACCAGTCAGGAGCTGGTTGACAACACGGTCAGAGGCACCACCGGCATCACCGACAGAGCCACCACGAGCCTTGGCGATAGAATCCAGCTCGTCCAGGAACACGACGCAAGGAGCGGCGGCGCGGGCCTTGTCGAAAATGTCTCGGATATTGCTCTCGGACTCACCGAACCACATGCTGAGAAGCTCGGGGCCTTTGACGGAGATGAAGTTGGCAGCGCACTCGTTGGCGACAGCCTTGGCCAAAAGAGTTTTACCAGTACCGGGGGGACCATAGAACAGGACACCACGCGAAGGTGAGAGACCAAACTTGAGGAACTTCTCGGGGTGGTCGACAGGGTACTGGACGCTCTCCTTGAGATCCTGCTTGACGTCCTCGAGACCACCGATATCCTCCCAGCGCACGTTGGGAACCTCGACAACGGCAACCTCGCGGAGGGCAGAGGGGTTGGAAACGCCGAGAGCGAATCGGAAGTTATCCATGGTCACACCTAGAGAGTCGAGGACCTCGGCATCGATGGTGTCCTCATCAAGATCGATGAGATCCATCTTCTCACGAATCTGCTGCATAGCAGCCTCGGAGCAGAGGGCAGCAACATCGGAACCAACATAACCGTGGGTCTCGGAGGCAATCTGCTCGAGATCGACATCGTCGCCAAGCTTCATGTTCTTGGTGTGGATCTGGAGGATCTCCAGTCGGCCAGTGGGGTCGGGAATACCAATGTCGACTTCGCGGTCGAAACGACCGAAACGACGCAGGGCAGGGTCGATAGAGTTGGGTCGGTTGGTGGCGGCCATGACGACAACGTTGGAACGGGCCTTCATACCGTCCATGAGGGTGAGGAGCTGAGACACAACTCGGCGCTCAACTTCGCCGTTGGTCTTGTCACGCTTGGGAGCGATGGAGTCGATCTCGTCGATGAAGATGATGGCGGGCGAGTTCTTCTCCGCCTCCTCGAAGGCCTTGCGCAGGTTCGACTCAGACTCACCAGCCATCTTGGACATGATTTCAGGACCGTTGATGAGGAAGAAGAATGCGCCAGTCTCGTTGGCAACAGCTCGAGCCATGAGAGTCTTACCGGTACCGGGGGGACCGTAGAGCAAGACACCACGTGGAGGCTTGATACCGATTGACTTGAAGAGCTGGGGGTGACGGAGAGGCAGCTCAACCATCTCTCGGATCTGGGCCATCTGCTTTCGGCAACCACCAATGTCGTCATAACCGACCTCGTTCAAGTTGTTCTCCTCCTCATCTCGCTGGATGGGCTCGCCCTCGCAGTGAATGACGGTATCTTGTGCGACGATACCGTACTCTGGGGGGTCGACCTCAACGACTTTGAACTCGACTTGTCGCATACCACCACGGACGATGAAGAGATCGCCTTGGCGGACTGGTCGGTAAGCTTCCCGGAAGTAGGGGGCCAGGAAAACGTCAAAGAGAGAGCCGGTGATACCCTCGACGGTATCGGCGATGGGGAGAACAGCAATTCGTTTGGCCTGTGAAGCAGTTAGATATGACATCACCGAACCTAGATATTGCGCGGGGGACTGACATATTTAATATCGGGGCAAGGATGGATGGTGATCATGTCGCCATGCTTGACTCGTAGGTTGTGGCGGACGACTCGGTTGATGCGAGCGCTGCCGTCATCGAGCTCATCATCCGCAAGGACAATGAGAACGGTGTCCTTTCTCTTCTTGCCTCGGACGAGGACGGTATCGCCACGGAAGAGCTGGAGGGAGTCCATGGTAGCCTCGGACAGGGCAATGATGCTGTTGTCATCGTTGACGGCATCGGTGACACTGGCATTGGTAAGCACCCCGACTGTGAATTCGAGCCTTGGAGTAATTGGGGGTTACTTACATTAACTGATTGGGCTTCTTCTTCTTCTTGAGGATTGCGGTCGCAGTGTCATCTTCCTGGAAAAAAAGTTACTTTATGCTCAGTCTGATCGTGTGCAGGCAACGTGTGCCAGGGCGGTCGGTACGAACGTTCTTGACCTCAGCGCCAGAAGCGTCACTGTCACTCGAGTTAGCCATCATACATCTCGCAGTCACGCTCTAAAGAGGCGCTAGAAGCTCGCAAGGTGCGCATACTTGAGGTTGACCTTCTTATGGGGGTGCTCGTCAGCCCCAGCCATGGTGCTGTCTGCGGTGCTTCAAGGAAGCTGATGTGGGTTCGGTTCGGAGGAGAGGGGAAAGCGGGAGGCTGAAGGAGAGAAAGCCGGTGCTGGCTTTCTGCGTGGAACAATGAGAAGAGGGGGAATTCAAGAACGCAGTGAGGGAGGATGGGGGGAGAGGAGCTTTTGAGTGTGGAGGATGGATATGGGAGATGGATGGAGGAGGGAGAGGCAGATGTCGGAGTTGAAGCAACAGGTCTGGGTTTGAGCTGTCCAGAAGGCCACCTTCGGAACGGAACCGCAGCCACCAGCGCTTTGCACTGGCAGTCAGTCACTGGGCGACCGCCACCTCTGGGAGCCAATGGGAAGTCCGGAAGCCCTCGTTCGGGGCGGAACAATGATGATACGTGGCAAACAGGCTGCTTAGCTCAGCCGCGAACCGGGGGTTTACTGGGCGGGACCTGGCGTCTCAGGCACTAGAGTAGGTACGTATGATGCAGCAGGCACAGGGCGGACAGGCACCTAAGAGTGACGAGTGCAAGCGGCAAGTTTACAAGTGGAAGCTTCTGCCGGCTTCCACCTCCCGCCCCAGCAGTAGGTAGCTTACTGACCCCGGTTCGATGCCCCAACGCAGCAGCGAGTGAACGCACCTACCCGGCGAGCCTGGTTGTGTCATAGCGGGCAGGCAGGCAGCTGTGGCCACGCAACCTCCACTTCACCGAGCCTGGACGCCCCAAGCCTGCGCAATTGTGAGAAGCTTGAACCATCCCGGGCCAGTTCATTAGGAGGTCATGCTATGGACGTTATTATTGTTAGTGAGGCTCCCTGAGGACATGGATGGCAGATCAGATCAGATCAGATCCACGCATCAGGCGAGGGACACGGAGAGAGCCCAGGGTCGTGGAACGCGCCATAAGCATGATGGGCTCGTATTCTTTCAAATGTCTATAACGCAAAACAGACGGAGTCTCGAATTGAACGCCGCCACCAAAACCATTTGTGGTTCACCGACATGATTGCATCCGCTCGCCCCATCCTGCAAGCAACCAAGCACGTTGGGAGCTGCAGTACGTGTGTCTCGGATCTAACCAAGTGCCACCATGTCCATCCGCCACTCCATTTTCCGAACGCAGGTCCTTCGTAAGCATCAAATCATCCGTCGCCTCGCCTCACAACGCACCCAACGCATTCTCCCAAGCCGGCCTGTTGTCGCCCGCGCAGCACCACGTCGCCACCTTGGGCCGCCAGCCTACAAACGCCCCTGTGGCATCGTCAAACACCAGTGCAACCTGCGCGGCGGTCCCGTCCTTGCGCACGCCTGGCAGCCGTTCAACCAACCCGTCCAGGGCACCGAGCCCGAGGACCCGGGTGTCAGCCGGAGCCCCGCCCGTCCGGATCTGCTCCAGCCGGTCCGCCGTGGCGAGCCAGGAGTCCAGCGGCGACGGCGCAGGCTTTGTAGAGTCGAGCTCCGGGGCGTAGCTGAGCATGGGCCAGGTGCCACGCCTGCCATTGGGGATCGAAGTCCCCGAACTAGTAGCATTGTATAGAGAGGAGGAGCACGAGAATGATCTACAGTAGCGAGCCCAGTTAGTTTTCCGTTCCCATGTGGACTATCATCCAGGGGTTAAGAGGATACAATGCTGCATAAAATATGCCGCCTTGAATAACTGACCTGTCGGTACGTGTTGCATTTGGCCCGCTCGATTCGGTTGTTTGCCTGTAGGCGGGAGAACACACACGCTTGATGCCGTTCATTATCATCATGGCAGCGGGTTGTCTAAGTGGGCAAGGAAAATATCCGCGAGGTATGGGACTCGAGAGGTATCCAAACGCCTTGGCCTGCGAGTCAAAGGGGTCTCAGCTGTGGGATAAAAACAATCTTGTAGTAAAAGAGCCTTGTAAGTGTTGTTTGTGTGTTATGATAGGCTTGTTCACGTACACGACGTATGCCTATTATATTCCCACTTCACCATTTTCCCCCTCCCCTTCATCAAACCGGCTCCCTCCCTCTGGCCTTACTTCTCTCCAAGTATCACACCCAGGATGAAGCCCAGAATGCTCAGTGGAACCGTCCAAGAGGGGAGCAAGGCACACTGCGTACCTTGTCTCTCGAAGGGGTGTTGGCTGCTTGCTCCCTTAGCCGCACTATCTGCAGCCCCATCTGCTCGTAAATGGCAGCAGAAACATGGCATGGCAACGCTCGTCGAATTAGATGACGACAGTAACATCCTCTTGCTCTCTTTTCGGCGAACGGCTGAAGCTTGGCTTGCCTCGCGCCCCCAATAGCGGTTTGACTTGGGGGCCAAACCTTCGGCATGAGCGAATGACAAGGGGGGTTGGACCCGCAGCCAAGGTAGACTTGGGCCTTGGATGCTTATCGCCGGTGTCGCCGCGAGGCCTTAGAGCCAGCCTTGGCCCCCAGAATCCAGAATCAGGTTGGGAGGGTTTGAGGAGAGCGTTTAGCAGCGGAAGTTGTTGAAGCCGTTCGTTCAGCCATCCGTATAGACTCCCAACTCGAGCTTATCGAATTTCTTTCGAGGACAGCGGGCGCATTTCAGTCGGTTTGGCCGTCCACGTCGACTCATTGCTGGCTACGGCCCCGAGGCCGACGAAACATTCCGAATAGGTAGTCCACACAACTCCGTTCCGTGTTTTGTCTTTACTCGTCTGTTTCAAATGCGTCATTCAGGTACCGCACAAACGTTTCCCGAATCCTCTGAGCTGACATGTTGCCTACCGTCTCCAGCCCGATACCCCCTCGGTTCAGTCCCATGTACGCCCGCCGCAGCCTCTGCAGTTGTGGCAAACCAACTTTGCTGCCCGCCGGAAGGTCCACCGTGAGGCCGTCGTCCCCTTGGGGACCGCCTGAGCTGCGGGGGATTCGGACCTCGTCCATGCCGTCATCTTCACGCTGCGCCTCTATGATGCGCTTGACAATATCCGACGTCTCGCGGTCCAGATTGTAGAGGTAGTCGCCACCGGCATCGCGGCCGCGCTGAACGGTGGATTGGTTAGGACGGACAACTCTGCGCCCTTCGCCGGCGATGGTGTCCCAGAGGTCAGAGAAGACCTTTGTAGCTTGCTGCTCGTCATCTTGCCAGATCAGGGTGAAGAGGGGGCTGTCCCAGCGGGTCATGGGATTCGGCTCCTCATAGCGGAAGACGAGGTTGTCCCAGTTCCCCTGCTCATAGGGCTCCGCGGTGTCTTGTACTTCGTCTACTTGTCCCTCGCTGATTTGTTCTTCATCATCATGTCCATCCTGGGCAGTTTCTTGCCCTCCAGAATTTCTCCGGCGTAGCCTCTC
This sequence comes from Dactylonectria estremocensis, assembly GCA_020744375.1. Lineage (NCBI taxonomy): Eukaryota > Fungi > Ascomycota > Sordariomycetes > Hypocreales > Nectriaceae > Dactylonectria > Dactylonectria estremocensis. Next base: position 1,743,176 of record JAGMUU010000002.1, on the reverse strand, counting down.
TTCGTTGACTTGCTTAGCTCGATCGACCGCACACCCGACCTGCAAGATACAGCTTGGTGTACGGACAGCTTTAGACTCGCAGTGTAGCTGGTAGCGCCAGCCTTTTATGTAGTTGAGCCCATCCAGGATGACAATGTCCTTGTCTGATAGCACGCGCTTCACCGCGCCATAGATGGCGGCGCGTGCGTCCTTCTCAGAGGCATTGGCGGATCGGGTGTGGGCAGGAACCTTATCGGGCGAGAGGTCGTAGACGGTGCGGGAGATGGAAAGTGACTCGTCCGATATGAGGTGCAGACGGTACTTGGAATCGACAATACGCTTGGCGAGATACTCGTGGAGTTGCCCAGCCCGTGTTGACTTGCCAGAGGTGGGCAGCCCGGAGATGATGATGAGCTACAGTAGAGAGACGGTTAGGAACGAGGGCAGCAGGCGGCTGGAGGTAGTACTGAAGCGGGTCCATACAGGCATGATATCAATCTTGAGACATGGAAGACGGGACAGAGAGACTTGGGGCAGTGAGTGCGCGAATTGGTAGGTAAGAAAGTGAAGCACTTCTCGTGAGTTGTTTGGTGGGGTTGCAGAATTCCGTTAGAAAATTGCAAGGCAGACGTCACTATGGCGGGGTTGAACCGTCGCAACGCCAGGGGACCCCTAAAACCCACCAGGCCCCGAAAACCAATCCACTGGAGAGGGACACGGAGGAAGAACAACTTTATCGCAGCAGGCGCACCAGGTGCTTAGCTGTGTACCACTCGGATGGATGACCCAAAGGGGGTGGAGATATTCGCATTCGCTTGAATAAAGATGACATTAGTGTTAGTCCTTGCCTCTTACTCGTTTTGGTGAAACAGCTCAGATATCCATTCATTGTACGTACGGATGCGGATGCGTGATGGGAGATGATAGTAACAAGTGACAGTCTGAGCGCCTTGTGAACTGCATCTTTCCGTTCTCGCTCAGCAGCGTATCATGATTCACCGAGCTAAGCAAAGCACTCGGCCGGTTGTTCGGCACCAAAGTGCGCAGGGGTGACGGGAGGAACGAGATGGAGAGTCACGGTGCGACGCGGAGGCGTCACTCTTAATGGGGTTTGAGTTGTGCAAGGAGCAGAAGACCGATGTACAGACATGGGGATTCATTCCACCGTGTGCCGTGAAGCCGGAACACTGCCTCGCAATGACGAATGGCAGAAGACAAGGCCTCTCTCAGTGCTGAGATATGGAGAAATGGTGAAATGGGGCGGTGAGACGGAGGTTTGGCTCTCTCAGCGCCGACTGTGGAGCCCCCGAGCCCCGGAGGCACCACAGAAAAAGCGGCCCGGGTTGCATGGGTTGCTACTTCAGTCTAAGCCCTATCACTATTGCTCCTCCCAAAGCGCAATCCATTCGAGCTCCGCGCCAAGCCCGTTTCGGAATGCGATTCGAACATCTATTCCCCGGGCCTCCAGCGCCGCACCGTCGCACCGCCGCATTCATGATGTTACGCTGCTTCGCAAATGCGCTGCTGCAGTGCTGACATCGCCCAGGGTCGAAGTTTCGCCTATAGGGCTGGCTGCGTGCGTTGCGGCTTCGCCTAGCCGCACCTCGAATCGCTTGCCAATTGGCGCACGCCTTTTTCCATTCGAGATGCCTAGGAGCGTGTAAGATGGCAGATCGCGGAGCCTTCCTTCGCTGCTAGCTTCGTGATACTTTCGAGTTTGTGAGGCTTTGCACTCGCCCTCTCCGCTCAGCGTGCCGGATCCCGAGTTGCTTTTGAATCTAGGCATCAGTGGTGATTGATATAAAGGTTGCTCTATATCTCAATTCGAAAACCATATCATCTCCGTCAACAACCTTCAATACAATACATCAAGTTTTACACACCAAACAAACCCATTGCCCAGTCTCATATATTCCTACCTTGGTGTTCGTTCCAATCTTCTCCTCGAATCTCCTAGACCAATACTTCGCCTTCTCTGCATCTCCACCAATCAACATACCAGCACACTTACTCTTTTCTCACCCAACATCATCTACAATGGCCCGATCACTAGACACATACGACCGCATCGCCATTGCAGAGATCGTTGTCTACTCCTTCTTCCTCATCGGCGGAGTCTTCCTCTGCTTCAAGCATGGCCTCAAGCGCAGCTCTGGCTGGCGCTTTCTCGTCATCCTCGCCCTCGCCCGCCTCATCGGCTCCTCTATGCTCCTCGCTACCATCAACGACCCTAGCAATGTGAGCCTCTATGTCGGCTGGATGACCCTCAACGGTGTTGGCTTTGGTCCCTTGATTCTTATGCTCCTTGGGCTCGTCAGCAGGCTCTTCGACTCGATCAACCGGAACGGTCGTGAGATTCTCAAGCCCTTGTACCAGCGGGGGATCTCGCTTCTCATGCTTCTCGCCATGATCCTGCTCATTGTTGGTGGTACTAATGGCGACTACACCATTGTCAATGGGACCCCCAAGATTACCTACCCTGTTGAAAGCCGCGTGGGTGCGGGTCTCATGATCGCCGTCCTGGTCCTTCTTGTTGCCGAGACCCTCTTGGCCGTCCGCTACAAGGGCCTCGTCGCCGATGGAGAGCGCCGGATTCTTATTGCCGTCCTCGCCTCGCTTCCCTTTGTCATTGTTCGCCTCGCCTATACTTGCGTCCTTATTCTGGGTGGCAAGTCCCAGTCCGTCTGGTTTTATCTCGGTGCTGGAGTCATCATGGAGATGATGGTTGTTCTCATCTGCCAGGCCGTTGGTTTCACCCTCCAAAAGGTACCCCCCACGACCACCCAGGACTCGGAAACCGTACAGTCGTCTTACAAGGCATAATTGTAGCAAATAATCGGGGATGAGCAGAAAGGTGCATGGATGCCCCTGACACAACAGAGAGCTTGAGTTGGGAGCGACAATTGACAAGAGTTGGCAAGGGTTTTGGAGTAGAACGATGGGTTACAATGTATAAGGCGACTTGATGTATTATAGCTAAATAGATTTGGCCCTTTCTATCTTTGTAACCTCGAATGAGAATACATGTACGCTTAGATGTCTTCCATGCACCAATCCGAAAAGCCACCTCATCATCTTGATCCCCTATTTACGACTAAGACCCCTTGCCTCTAATAAATGGTTACCCGATTTCCACGTAGACTTCCCAGAAATTACAACACTCTACCTAATGTGGATTCCCATCAACAACACCTCAGTACGTCACAAGTACTGATGTAAAAAGTAAGGTGTAAGCCAAAGAACCATCGCCACCTGCTCACATGACCACACAACAGTTTTTCTCCAGCTTCCGCAAGATCCAGGGGAGCTGCTTTCCGACGAACTCTGCCACGTCGTCGTTCTGGGACTGTTGCTGTTGCTGCTGCTGGTGCTGCGGCCCTCCGTGCTGTTGTCCGCCATGGTGCTGCTGCTGCCCACCATGATGTTGCTGCTGCCCACCGTGGTGACCCGAGTAGCCACTGTTCTGGGGCGGGATGGCCTCGCCGCCCTGGAGGTTGATGTAGATGCGGCCGGCGTTCTCCTCGGTCCGGAACTGCAGGCCAAGCTCACGACACACCTCCTCGACCTTGGGCTTGATCTTCTGCACATGGCCCGTCGAGTGATTGCCCCTGCCGACGATGGCGTGCAGGTGTGTCTGGCCGGCGGCCTGGTCGGCGCGGATGCGGCGCTCCAGGATGCGCTCGGCCTCCTCAACGAACTGGCCGTGCAGGTCGATGCAGTCGGACTCTACGCGGCCGGGGGCATTGTTCTCGCGGAAGATGAAGTCGGAGGCCTGCTGGTTGTAGTCGTCCATCTTGGCGTCGTGCGCCTTGCCCTCGTTGGAGAGCTCCTTGGCGCGGGCGCCATCGCCATCGTCGTACGCCTGTCGGGACTGCAGCAGGGCATGTACGGTCAGCGCGTGATATTGGGGGCGTCAAGAGCAGCGTGGGTTTGCGTAGGGTAAGAGATCTTCATGCCCGGGGGGTTCCATGTCGGAAGAGGGGGTTTGAGTAGGTCGGTAGGAAAGGCAGAAGAAACAACATACGCGCTGGAAGCACTGGTTGCGCTTTTCGGCCTCGGCGCGGGCAAGGTCACGTAGGCGATCGTACTCTCGCTCGGCATCATCGTCGTCACCACTGTGAAGAGCTGTAGAAGGCACACGTCGTCAGTTAATTCGGCTCCAACCGCTTGGGTCGAGCCATCGGACACAATGGCTTGCGGCGCAATGGGGCAGCCTGTCGGGACCAGGGACGCACCTCGACCGCCGAGGCGATTCATAGGAATGGACATTTTGTCGAGGCTTATTAAAACGCGTATTGTTTGCTTCAGGCCGTGTTACGAAAGCAGCCGAGTTGGATTCCCCGTCTAATGCGGTGAATAGACGCCACGCACGAATCGCGAGAGAGCGGGCGGTCTGGGCTTGAGCCTTGGATGGGAGAAGTCTTGGCTTGTTGGTGATGGTTTTGCCGAACGGCACAGGGCCTCGGGATGGAGACAGACGGGATTCCCGTGTAGGTGCTTATAACGTTAGAACCGTAGTAGGGTTAGGGATTCTCAGTGGTTGTGGCTGCGCTACCACAGTGGGTGTACACTGTAGAGGAGGTGTAGACCGCTCCAGCTCAGTTGGTGGCTCCCCCTGGACCCGCGCCTGTTCAGTGGAGTATTGAGGTTCTGGCGTCCTCTCTCCGCCAACGCTATCCTGAACTGCAGTGGCAGCCCGTCACTAAGACGCCGTAAAAAAACCTAATCTCCGCATTGTCCATCTTCCGATTCTCTTATTCGAGCACCCCGATCGGGATCGGAGATGAACTCAATTTGGTGCCGGCGAACCGTCTTTAGAAGGCTTTTATGTGAGGTGCCTAGGCATGTACTTTGCAGTTGAGAAACTGGAAACCTGTTGTTGTGACGGTTTAGTCATGTTCTGTACAGTGCCTCACAGTCAAGCTACTGCCATCAGTTACCAAGTTGACTTGGACATGTCACCACGACTAAACAAAACCAACACTTGACAACACTATTCACTCAAAGAAGGAGAGAAAAAAACCACTGGCATATGTTGACTTCCGTAACTATTCCCACATCAACATCCCGACACTAGGTAGGGCCCGGCCGGTGGGGGTCCGACCTCAACTCTCTTGAAGCCATCCGCAAATCCAGACCCGCGGCACCGGCGCATCCCCCCCGAATCAACCTTTGCGCCATGCCCAACCAACATCGGGCATACTCTTAAAACTGTAACTCAATCGAGTGTAACTGTTTTGAGATCTCCGGCACACTCAAATACGGCATTTGGAATTCCTGTCAAGCATGTCGGCATTGAGGAGCCGCAGCCTCAATCTTGGCGCCAGTAGGCATGTTGGTATCGATGTTTGTTCTGGCACTGTGCGGCACAACCAGTCGTACCAACTCTTTTCCAAGCCGAATAACGTTGCTTTTGCTGCCACTAAGTTCGTCGGCTTGTCGGGTGCCCCGATGACGCTCCTGATCAGTAGAAGTGCCGAGATCGCATCGTGATATACCATTGACTCGGGTTCTGGTGGGTTTCTGGCATTATTCGGCGGCAAACCACCAGGAAGCTGTGTGTGTATTGATTTGGCTCCTTGCTGACCAAGACCATCTAGACCAACCCTCACACCGCGAAGTTTACTACGTCTATCTAGTTTCTGCTTGTAGATTGGATTGATGTATATTACTCCGTGTAATTATATCGGACTTCTTAATAGGCAGGTCCAGCCTGAGAATTAGTCCAGGCAGCTTACACTGTTGCCATTCCAATTCTAGAACGCCGTCTTTAGGGGCCCGAGGGGTTCGTTGTCAACATCTCGGATGCCGCCAGTTGACGCCGGATTAAGGCTACCGTCAAGCACTACGATCGATACCAGAAGCAAAGTGATTGTTATGCCTTCCAATCAATACCAGGTATCGACTGAACTGGTCATCGGTTGGCATGGCATGTCCAGCGTTGTGGACCACGCTCTATGACTAAGTTGGTAAATAGTTTCCCTCACTTCTTTACAACAAAATTGTAATTTTCTGATCAAAGGGCCGGAGAAAGGAGATAGCGCATGATCTGGTGACAGAAATAGACGAAACATATTATGTTTTACTCCAAAAAGCCCCGGATCTGTGTATTCAAATTGATTGCATGACAAGCTACTCAGGCTGCATTTCAATCACAGTCCCTTTGGCCCACAACAGGGAGATCCATGACGTGTTGCAACCAGACCGAACAAGAGCATTCGAACCCCGGGCCTGGCATCTTTCGAAACGGAGGGGTTCAGACGATACACCGAGTGGCAAGTAGTTGGCATCAGGAATGACTTGGGAACGATATGTGCTGCCTCTCTTGAAGAACAAGTGACCATGAAGAGTCCCCACTGGCATGAACAAGAAGGTCACTTCGCGGCAGCACCCGAAGCCGCACGCACGTCTACAGAGGGTGGTCATAGCATCATCTATCACGTTCCAGACAGGTTTGAGGTTTGTGGACCAGATCCCCGACCGCGTTGTGTCAATATTGGGAGCGACTAGTGGCTTAATTGCACTTTGATAGTATGCGACGAGCTCATCGGTTCACCATGACAGTAATTCGGCCTCCCCTTATTACATACATGAAGTGATTCGTATTGAGAGGAGGCCAAGATCTTCGACAGCTTTTGGACGAGCCAACGTCCCATGTGGTGCAGGGGCCAGAGGACGAGGCTGGCCATGTGGCCACCCTGCCCAGGGAACCCACGTCTCCACATATTAGTGGCACCGAGCATCTATCATAGCTCGACGGAGGTGAAATTGCTTTATTTCGTCGCGAAATGAGGGTCTGAGGCCCCAGGAAACCCCCAGCCTGTTTGGCGATGGACTAGCAACGGCGCCCTCGCCTCACTAACTGTCGTTTAGACAGCAATAACGGGATCCCAGGAGTGCCGCTTTTGGGCTGATTATCTCAACAAGATATATCTGTGCAAAGCCTTGGACTGGATGACTGACTGCATGATCGTTGATCATCGATGAAACGAGCGGTCAACCGATTCAATCTGGCCTCTGGTGTTCGAGATCCGTATCATGTCAGACAAGGTCATTCGGTAGCCATTGAGTTATTACGGGGCAGATCTCCTCATACGCACTCAGAGTAGAACCGTTAGGTCCAGCCGTTCCAGAGATGCGTAGTGGAAGGTGTTGCTCGCTCTAAGCTGTTAATCGCAACGCACTTTTTGAGTATCGTTGATGAGTTGGGATGCGGAAGGTTGTGTTGTTGAAATTCATGTCTCCAGTGAGGAAGGAGGCTACTCGCAGTGTAACCTCTGATTGGGTGGGACAATGGTTCTTGCAGATTTCCGTTGCAGCTCGGGAAACCCAGTCCTCAACAGTAGAGCATGTCTCCTTTACATGCCCGTTCGGTATCTTTGGAGCCTTTCAAGACGACGTTCGCCTGTTGAAGCGAGAGAACAAGGGCAGCGAGGACGCTAGACCTGATCTGCGCGCCTCCGGGGGTGGTTTATGGTCCCTTGCAGGGGGAACGGGTCTCTGGCGTTTGCTCGATGCGCTGACGCAGGTTCGCGCCGAGCGGATCTCTGTGTGTGGAGTTTGAGGATGCTACATAGGAAGTATCTTTCACCTGTAATAGATCACCACCCGTAGCCCCGAGTATCCGGAAGGGTCTGAGCGTGAGACTTCCAGAAGTCGGGACTCCAGTTCTTCCTCCTTTCCAGACGATCGACACTACGTAGTGGACAGGGAAACAGAGTACACGCTGCAAGGGAGAGATCAAGGTGGGCCGTATTTGCTCTGTATCTGTTGCGGAGTGTTTGGAGGACAGTCAGCCGACGGATCCCCGGCGGCGTAGCGCGTTTGTGTCCGTGGCCCAGTTCCGAGGTTCTCGTGGACCCGAATATTGGTGTTCATGGGTTAGATATGACCCAGCCATTGGAAGTAAGGTCCGACCACTCCGGTCGGGTCATCACGATTGCCCCTGCATACCTGAGACATGTTGCTGGGTACGTACATAGTGGCAGAGCAGCAACAGAAAGACACGGCCTACCGTCGGACTTCGCTCGTCTGAGCAATCATCCTGATGGGCATTTCCAGGACAGGATTGTGGCGTCAGCTGGCTGGCGGGTTGGCCAAAGCCACAAAATGAGTTCCAGGTCTGTGTCGTCGGAGAACTGAGGATGAGAGGGGCTGTCAAAGGAAAAAGAGAAGAGAAAATAAGCCGGGCAAGGTGAATAGCTATTTCATCATCGAGCTTTTGGGCAAGGTTGTGGAATGGTTTCGTGATATATCATTTTCTTAAGGATGTTGTTCCATTAGGTTTCTGCTTTTTCTTACACAGCCCATGTGTCTTTCAAGTCAATTACCCCTCCGCCCACACAATGGCACAATCCAATGGGCGTACAGGACGGCTGGAGCCAGTCGTTCGACCTTGTTCGACTCAGATATCTGGCTGAGTGACCAACACGGTCTCCTGCACCTCCCCGTCTATTACGGAGCAGCGGTAATTAATTGGTTTTGGCCTTAAATATTAGACAACATCAATGGTGGACTCAATACTTGCTCGAGTCGTCATTTTCAAAGGTTGGAAGAGGTATTGATAAACCGTGAGCTCGAGATCGATATCTCCTAATCCACAGAGCGGGCTGGTCCTGTCGTGCTAGAGCTCACAGAACCTGGTCGGTGATCAAACGCGGCACAGTGGGTAGTGCACTTCTAGGTACCTATGCGTAGGCTTTACGCGTGTGATCAGCAAGGCACCGGCAGTATTCATTTACTAGTCCAAGTCAACTGAACGAAGTTAACATGAGGCATCGGGGTTTTAGTGATGAAATGGCGGTCCATCAAGTGAACTGCAGGGAACAATGCTCGTGTTCAAGTGTGGTGGGTGCACGTCGGTGGGCCGTGGCGTTGTGCATCAAAGTTGACCGTTTGACAGAGCAATCAATCGACACCAGCCAACTGAGCGAGACAAATTTCGATGGATATGTCGGTCAACGTTTACGGAATCCGTTTCTCGAATCCGACGATTTTGATGGCCAATTTTACAGTTACATCACAAGGGGGGAATTTGCTTGAGAATGAGGCGGTTGAGAAGGAAAGAAAAAGAAGAAGAAAAAAAGGGCAAGACTGGTTCGCTTCAATCCCATGATGCGACACCAGCCTTGCATGGGCATCATCACATCGAAACAGGCGCGCATTCTAGATTCCTTCTCTGCCGCGCGCTGCTTCTGGTGGCAAGCTACACGGACCGGCCAAGGCGATCCTCCTTATTAGTGTCCCTTTCATTCCCTTGGCAGCCAATGTGTGGCGGGGTCTCCTGGAAGGATCCTAGTCAGGGGACCAGGTACACAAGGGGTCGGTGCTCGCGATGGGGTGGGGCTTGTGGGGAGGAAGGAAGATTGAGCACCAGCGATGAGGCCATCCGCAACATGTTTGACTCTACGACGTATGTGGACTTGATGTTGCAAGGGTAGGTTCAGAATTTGAGGAGCGCGTCAAAAAGGGTGCATGGCGGCAAGGCAACGGTACTACGTACATGTGAAGCCTTTCGGGAAGAGAAACAACGAGATAAAAAATAAAATAAAAACCCATTTGCTTTGTTTACCGGGTACCTTGGCGCGCAAACGTAGTTCCGGAAAGAGATGCTCCAGGCAGAGAGGTTCATGACGCTGGCGTTGCTGACTCTGTATGAAGTTAGTGTCGAGCTTGTTGAGGGGACTGCTTCCAGGCGGGAGTTCGATGCAGGCGGGTCATGAAACAAATACATCATTTACACCCAAACCGATTGAGCTTAGGAGTCAGCGGTTACTGATGAGCGGGAATAGTGGTCACTTTCTGTTTAGGTATCTCAATCGTCGCAATTATGGCAAGGCGCCGTCGGTAACGCACGAGAGGCTCTGGGGTTGAAGAAGGCAGATGGAACCAGTCAGTACCTTCGCTTCCGAGCAGCCGAGTGTCGATTGGAATTCGATACGATGCCAATGCAGCGCTTGTTGCTACCAACCTACTACGTAGTAAGTACCAGATGCTACCTTCCAATAATCACTGCACAAGGAACCATGGCTACGCAAATGAAGTCCATGCCATGAATGGTGGTTGTGGTGGACTTCCACCGTTACCAAGGCCCACGAGCGATGGCCGCCGCCGCTTAAAGGCAAGGGATGCCGAATATAGGGCTCCTGGTCGACGGGACTTGGGTTGGGGCGCTGGAGATTAGGGACATGTAGGGACCTGAGGGACATGAGAGGGCCCTTGTCTTTGAATCTCCGACAGCCAAACTGACTGTCGTAGTGGGGACCGGCTGCTTCGATGGCACGTCACGATGTCGCAGAAGTCACGGACCATTTCCAACGCCAACAACACCTAATTACCTACCTAGCTGGCCTAGTTTGCCCTAGGTACGGAAGCGAACATTTGGACAGCAACTCAGAGCCAGTTGCAGAGCATGCGTACTTTGTATCTGAACGGATGCTGTTTCGGGGCCAAGAGCTGCTAGTTAGTTCGTGGCTGGTGGTTGGCTACTCTGCCCAAACCAAGCCTCAGCCGTCGTGCATCGGGTTGGCTCAACTCCACAGCTCACACTTCTGCGAGCACTATACTGTCTAGGCGCTCCTCATAGCGGATCAACATCCATACGGGACGCTCGAGACGAGCGCAGAAAATGGATGCGTCCGCGTCACTTTGCCGTATGAGTGCTGTACCGACTCCGGTGCTCGATGCGCCCAGGCGCCGCCACTGGCTGTGCGCACTCTCTCTGGTACCGATGGCAGAGGGGCGAGCCGCAGAGACGAACGGGCACCTCCAACTAGGACTGAAGGAAGCTCTTCAGGATGTCTCACACCCGGACGGGATTGCCCATCCGACGAGTGTCAGACAAGGCGGTCAGCCAACCAACGGTTGACGGTCAACAGACGACGAAATCGACGCGGCAACCTGCCCTGCTTGTCTTCCTGGCTTGCTTGCAGAACAAGCAGACAGTGCAGACAGACACACTGCCGATGCAATTCCCCCGACCCCCGTTATTACCTCGTCGAGCAGCCATGATCATCTGCTGCTTTCGCCCTGGGCCCTGGTCACCTTTGCTGGACATCCCGGCCGAGCTACCAGTAGGGGATGGAACTATTCCCGACAAGGACATGCAATCGATGGATCAGTTGGATGAGATGCTCCACCCACCAAAAAAGTTACTCTGCAACCGGCCATAGCCCACAGTCCATCTCCATAGCGTCGTCCATGGGCAACAAGGGCCATTGGGGGGGAATCCCAGGGTACTATTAGGTTATGGGTACTGCACAGTGTTGGAACAGTGCTGAGCAGCGTCCGCACCTGATACCGTACTCCGCAAGTCAAGTTTCCTAGCGGGCGTACTGAAATGCACCGCGGCATTAGCTGGGGGGGCTGTTGCGTCAATGCCTGCTGTCAGGGACCTATCCAGCCAAGCAGATGGCACCATTTCTCCACCGTGGGCCTTCTTTAAGCCCTCCGAGAGCAACATTCATTGGTATCCCGGACATGACCGTTCTGCCTGTGATTTTTCACTGGCTCCTTGGTCAGGGAACTTTCCTTGCCTGGCACCCGAGTCGCTGCGCGGGCGATCCCCCTCATGCTCTTGCGCGTTCATCATCCTGTTTGTCCCCGCTCATCCGGCCGCCACCCGCCTGCCAGTTACGCACTCCTAGTCACAATCACAGTCACAATGGACAAAACCGAGACGTGCAGACCACGTTTCTTACACAGTGCACCTGGTTTGCAGCGCAGCGCCGAGGAATATGTGGTGGCGTCCAGGGAGCTGCTGGAAACGATCGCAATGTGCTCCGTAGCAGCATCATCTCAGCGTTTACTAGGAAAAGACCCCGAGAGCTCAGGGCTGCGCTCGGATAGGTCACACTGTGTACATCGCTAGCCTAGTGGGGTCGCGTACCTGCGCTCCCCGGACAAGTGGGTAAGCAACCAGACGGTACCTGAGGCTACAGGGGCTGGCAAGGCCTGGGAGCATCCGAGGTTGGGCTAGCGGACCCCCCCCCCCCCCCCCTACAGGTCGACGGTTGCTCGCAGTGCTTCGCAGGACTCCGTAAAACCACTGGAGGTCCTTGAGGATCCGCTTCAGGCCCGACATGTTCAGGGCCCTGGAGGAGCATTTCTGGTTGCCCGGGAGCGGTTGCCATCATCTGCACCCACTTTGGCACGACGTGCGGTACTTGACCCTCGCTAGCGGGCTAAGTACCTCCAGGACGGGCAATCTAGTGCCTGTACCTCAGTACCTTACCTACCTCCCGGCAGTGGCTACGCTCGCTTCCCGTCGTCCCAGAGCGAACACCAGGCGAGTGGCCCAGCGCTGTCGGCCGCTAATCATTGTTTTCACATCGCTATCCCAGGTGAGTTCTGTCCCCCCCCCCGTCCGCCGTGCAGCACAGTACCGGAAGAGCTTTGGCTGCTGCTCGTGCCCTTCACACGCACGCCCGCCTAGGCCCTTTCCCCCTAATTTCGCCCTTTTCGGCCACCCCCCCTCCTCACTTCCTCTTCTTTTTCCTCTCTCCCAATCATCCATCCATCCTCTTGCGGAATCCCCAATTCCCCGGCCATACACCCATACAGCCATACAGTCATCCAGCCAGCCGGTGTCTCTCATCTTCCTCTCTCTTCCCTTCGCAATTCTCGCATCAGTTCGAACCTCTCCCCATTCACTTCCGGGACACCTTTGGGCTCACAGCCACTCGGACGTCCACCCACTCGCCCGCCAGTTCCCCTCTCGATCGAACATCGCCATCTGCATCGGCATCGGCTAGGTCAATTGACACTTGCCCTGCAACCGCAACTGTTGCTTCTTTAGCTCCTAGAGGTCAGTCAACTCCGTTTTCACTCGTTCGCCCGCATCTCCATCGCCTCCTCGACAACCCTCGCTCTGCTTGTTCGCCGCTCTCTCAATCGAAGCCCATTCGCTGGCTCTCTCTCACGCTCACTCGTTCGCTCTCCCATTCTGTTTACCTCAGTTCCGTCGCTCGACCCATCCTCACACACCCCTCCCCCCGGCTCCCGCCAGGACCACCCACTCCCCCCCGGTCCAGGGGAGGCGCGAGCGATTCCGCCCTGGGCTGGGCCTTCGTTGGCACGACTCGTGTGTCGTGCTCCAAATTGCAGCCTCCTCCCCCCAGCCGCGACGCTACACCAAAAGCTGCTTCTCCATCCTCCATCTCCTTTTCTCTTCACTCCACCTCGGTTTGTCTCGACTCACCTCGTCCTCTTTACATTCGCCCCTTCACCCATCGACCGCAAACTGCCTTCCTCCACGGCAACCACTCTCTCTACTACTGGGTACTAACATTCGCTCGACGGTATCTAGACCTGTCTGCGACCTCATCGTCCATACACCCGACGTGTCCGCCGCCGAATCACACTAGTTTCATCAAGATACATTTGAGTAGCGTCGAGGCGACAGCCACACAGCCGTCACAATGGGTTGCGGAATGAGCACGGAGGAGAAGGAGGGCAAGGCCCGGAACGAGGAGATCGAGAACCAGTTGAAGAGGGATAAGATGATGCAGCGAAACGAGATCAAGATGCTGCTCCTCGGTACGTTTTCCCTCACAGGTCGCCTGTCCAACCGTGGCGGAATAACAGAGCGGCCACAGCCATCGCGTTTGAATATTGTCTAACCCAACACATAGGTGCCGGTGAATCCGGAAAGTCCACCATCCTCAAGCAGATGAAGCTCATCCATGAGGGTGGCTACTCCCGCGATGAGCGTGAATCCTTTAAGGAGATCATCTTCAGCAACACGGTCCAATCGATGCGCGTCATCCTCGAGGCCATGGAGTCGCTCGAGCTTCCCCTCGAGGATCAGCGCATGGAGTACCACGTCCAGACCATCTTCATGCAACCCGCACAGATCGAGGGTGATGTTCTGCCCCCAGAGGTTGGCAGCGCCATCGAGGCGCTGTGGAAGGACCGTGGTGTTCAAGAGTGCTTCAAACGATCCCGCGAGTACCAGCTCAACGATTCAGCCAGATAGTGCGTATTCTATCCCCTAGCTTTGACTAACCTGTCTGTGCTCACATTCTCTCAGCTACTTCGATAACATCGCCCGAATTGCCGCACCCGACTACATGCCTAATGATCAGGACGTGCTCCGATCGCGAGTGAAGACCACGGGTATCACCGAGACCACTTTCATCATCGGCGACCTCACCTACCGCATGTTTGATGTCGGTGGTCAAAGATCTGAGCGAAAGAAGTGGATCCACTGCTTCGAGAATGTCACTACGATTCTTTTCCTCGTCGCCATCTCCGAGTACGATCAGCTCCTCTTCGAGGATGAGACCGTCAACCGAATGCAGGAGGCCTTGACCCTATTCGACTCCATCTGCAACTCTAGGTGGTTTATCAAGACCTCCATCATTCTCTTCCTCAACAAGATCGATCGTTTCAAGGAGAAGCTGCCCGTCAGCCCGATGAAGAACTACTTCCCCGATTACGAGGGTGGCGACGACTACGCCGCTGCCTGCGACTACATCCTGAACCGATTCGTTTCCCTCAACCAGCACGAGACTAAGCAAATCTACACTCATTTTACTTGCGCAACCGATACCACCCAGATCCGCTTCGTCATGGCAGCAGTCAACGGTATGTTTCTTGAGAAGTAGTACCACATTTGCATCTTGCTAATTTCTTGACAGACATCATCATCCAAGAGAACCTTCGTCTCTGCGGTCTCATCTAAATGATTTTTACTCACCAAAACACACGAATACCCTCGATCTTAATAACGACACCGCTTAGATGGGCCACGGGGACATGGCTCACGATTTTTTCATTGTATCCGTCATACCATTGAGCCGGAGGCCTTGGGGCGCACACCAGCACGATTTCCCTTCCCCGTGCCTGCGATATCGCCTCATCCGCCACCCTAAATTTAGTGCTTTTGGCTGAGCCCCGGGTTGACCTTGGTTCCCTTTCTTTGTAAGGATTTCGCGGGCTGATGGGAGTTGCTCTGTATCACAAAACGTCATTTGGGAGGAGGACCAGGAGGCGGTCGAGCCAGATGGGGCGCCACCGCAAGGGCCAGTGTCCGGTAGGACTTGGAGGACCGATTGGAGCAGGCCGGGCCGGAGAGAAGAAGATGACGACGAGGCACTATTGCATCTGACAGTATGGACGACGGAGAATGGTGGCCATTTATTTTTTGTTTAATTACGAAACTCTTTTCCTACCATCTTGCTACATTTGCGTGCGCTCGATGTCCATTTCCTTCTCATCTATTCCCTTTTTCTTAGCCGCAAGATCACCTCCGTTCGTCTTATTTCTTTTCCTTTGTCTATCTTTTCTTTTCCTCAGTCGAGACAGGGAAGGCGGGGGATTACACAAGCGGCCATGCATGCGTGCGTGGCGAGCAATTGGGTGTGGGGGGGCTTGGTGTTTTGTTCTTCCTGGCTTCTTCGGCCTCGTCTTTTCTTCTAGTGTATAGTTGAGGTCATTTCCATCAAGCAAGATAAAAGGAACACAGACAGGCCTCCTGTTGACTTGAATGATTGTGGTTATCCGTTCCCTGCTAAAACCATGTGTGAATATTCGATTGATGGGAGTGGCATGTTGGATATCTTTGTAATGGCACAAGAATGCTGAAGTTGTCGGATCACAGGCGCCTCAATTCACTCACCACGACACGAGGTGTGGCACGCCTTCGGGAAAATAGGCGGCGATGCCTCCGGGAGACGGTGCAAGCGACTGGTTTTGTCAAAGTTGGTTGTGATGTATTTTCTGGGGTTGCCCAGATGATGCCCATCAGGACGGAGTAGACAATAGAACTCTAGAAAATACATTACTCGTCGCCTCTCGTCGACGGCAATATGTTCCAGCCCTCATTCACATCGCCGTCCATTGGTAGATGCAGTTACATTTGATTGTACATGATGCGTCAGATGAGCATTCCCGGGGTTCGACTTGGTCTCAGAGGCCGTGGAATCAGGATCCAATTGAGCATATCGCAGAGCAGACAGGTGTAGCAGGCGTAGCAAGCGTCGTAAACAAGAACATATGATCATTGTCAACACAGAACCCACATAGCATGTCGTTAATGCGTCAGGCACTCCATGTCATCTCGCAGATGGGTATGTATCTTCCACAAGCGGCCAATCCAGACTGTAGCTTCCAATACAATACAGGCCTCCTATCTTGGTGGACGGCACATCTTGTGTAAAAGACCAAAGTCACAAATGCTTAGCTCCCCTACTCAGAGGTTGTCGCTAATACTTGATATTATTGCACATGATATTCGCACCATCCGCGAATAATAGTTAGATCCTTGGAGGGTCCTTCTGATCTCAGTGCATGTCACAGATCCGACTCCATTGCTGCAATACGGTTGGTTTTTGAGTCTCCAAGAAGAAAGGAAAGGTGAAAAGGGAATGGATGCGAATCTCGTACCTTGGGCTATCGATCTGATGGTAAATCATACTTGATGTGATATGTCGTTGGAGCTTAGATGGACACTTGTCCATCTTTCGATGGGATGGTGTTGAAATTATACAGAAGATACAGGTTCAGGTGCTCCCAACATTGAAGCTTGCTCAACTATGAGCAAAGGTCCAGCATGGCTGAACAAGCAGAATGGTATAGAATTAAGGCACAGGGCTAGCGTGCGAGGACGAGTCATAGAGCCCGCCGTCTGAAAGTCGGGCTTGAGCTCGGGCTTGCTCCTCGGCACGCTGGTGCTCGGCTATGCCTTCTGGCGTGCGGAGGTACTCGTCATACTCTGCGATTCGCATGCCGAGCTCCTCGGCAGCGGATTCGATTCTTGCGAGGTGTCTTTCCCTTCGCGAAAAATTGACGACATCGCCCATAGCTTGTGTGACCAGCCGCCCAGTCGGGTCAGACAAGCCCCAGTTACTCAAGTCGGGGGAAGTGATGGGTAGCCCCGATGGGGCAAGTTGGGACAAGTCTCTGGTTGACTGGGGTTGGTATGGTAATGGGACTGGCGTCTGCTGATAGATGATTGTGCCAGGAGCGACCCCAACGGTGCCGTAAAAGGTCGGTAGCTGAGGGTGATTGTTCTCTACAAGGAGGTGTCAGGGCCAGCTCTAAGTCAAACAGTGAATCATATACGCGAAGGCGTGAGGGAGAGGACGCGGCAAGTTGTGCGGTGACGCGACGGGATGAAAGTGATGGTAAGCAAGCAAGTTGACTGACCATGAAACGTGCATCTCGACCCACTAGCATTGAACCAGCAGTTCGTGCAACTACCGCACATCTGACCATCGTAGACGATGCATGATTTCCATGGCCCATGACCTTTGCGACAGTTCTTGCAGGGGTTGGGCGCCAAATCGCCCGTGATGTGGGCGAGCACTGCCTCGACGTTGCTGCGTCGTTCCATGTTGAGCTTCTGACCGGGACGACGCTGAGCAGGATCGTGGATGGCCGTTTCCGCCGCCAGCTTTCTGCAGAAGGCACTATCAATCCTGATGGAATTTCCGTAAATCTCCAGCGCCACGTCTTCGGCGGTGGGACCTTGGCTAGCCATCGGGGTCAAAAGCATGGGAAAGCGGGTGCGAGGAATAGTATTAACCCCATTGTACCCATTGTGCCCATTGCGCGCCACGCCGATGCCGTTGCTGGACAGCTTCGTGTCCGAGTTGAGGATAACGCCGGCCTTGTCGTCGACGTCTTCGCCGTCGGTATCGACTTCGCCGTCTTCATCTTCAACGAGAGCCTCGAGAGCTCTTACATCAGCAGCGTGTTGGGCCAACCGCTCGAGCTGCTCCTGGGCAACGCCCACGAAAGACGAGTGGCGGCCAACACCTCTCTGTCTGGTGTTGTTAGAGCTGGTAGCATTGGCACTGGCTTTGGCGATGGCGCTTCCATTGCTAACGACGGGGAGCTTGGTCAACCTGGAGTTGCGAGCCCGAGCCGGCATCGCAACTGCTCGTATCGTCACCGACGCGAACACGGACGCAACGCGTATTCGCGAGTTGCTGCGGAAATAGAAACGGAAATAGAAGGTGTCGTGAATCTCTGATAGTCCTCGCGAGGTTTAATCGACACAGACCGTGGGGTGGTGTTAGATGGGTGGGATGAATACTTTCAGCTTTTGCAATGACGCGATAAGGTGCAACACCGAGAATGATAGGTACCTAGTAAACTGTTAGGGCTACTGACGGTGTGGGAGGAAGATACGCGACCCTTACAGGCGTTAGGTTTCTAGCGGGGTAAATACACAGTGTGGAAGGCTCAGCAACTAGTGCTGATCTCGCACCGTGCTACTTTGAGACTTTGGTCTCTTCACTGAGAGACTGACAGCAAGCACCTTCATTCATTCTTGGGAACTTGACCAGTAAGATTCGGCAGATATTCGTGTCAAATATATCAGCATCAGCTTTTTCGTTCTATACCTGCATTTTCATCATGATGTTGGTTTCATCCCCCGTCCTTTCCGTCCCTCTCCCCAGGGCAGCCAACTAGACCTTTCTCTACCTCGCCGCATTGCCTGCTTGTTCCCAGATTCCATCGCCTCTCCCTTCAGTAATATCCTTCCATTGCATAGCAAATTCTCGCAATCCTCCTGTGCCCGCCATGCTTGCATCGACAACCTCTTTCGGTAGCTTGTGCGCAGAGTATAGGGGGCTGCTAAAGTTGTATGCTGCTGGGTCGTCCTTCTCAATGATTCGAAACTCGGGTTCTAGATCAGGTTGATACTCAATATCGTCTTCATCCTCTCCCTCAGTGACCGTGTCGTCGCCACTAGTGTCGTTCCTAGTCTCGTCGTTCACGGACCCATAGAGGGGCCTGGAAACATCCATCTCCAGCAGTTCTTGCCAGGTAAATAACAGGCCGTCCGTCCGGGGTGCCCAGGGATTGATATCCATAAGTCTCACTTTACCCAACCCATCCTTCTCAAGAGAGTGTTCTGGTATATAGACATCGAATGCGAAACTGGCATCTGGAAACGTGAGCCTCAGCTTTTCCCGAAAGAAGATCTTGATCTTCTTCCAGAGCTGCGGTCGGATCCCCTCTAGAAAGGCATAATGGTTAAGATCCCGCTGCGTTATTCCAATGAGGGTTCGGTGTTTGACGAAGCAGCGGAATTCCAGTGCGACATGTGGCGAGAAGAATGGTCGAAGAACAAGGACTGGGGCGTGCGGTCGCGAAGGTGGTGCTGGGGTGCAGTCGTCGAAGGCATGTTCAAGATCGTGAGACACGAAAGACGATGACTTAAGGAGCAGATAGATGTCATTTGGCGAGGTACATTTCAGGGTGTTCTGATGCGGCGATATCCACTTGGCATCCTTGGGTGACGACCAGTTCAACTTGGGTGCTACCGCGCCACCAAGTTCGGCGATCTTGTCTTTGATCATCTGGTGAATATCGGGGAACCTCTCGTTTGGCGGCAGCGGCTCGGGGCCATCTTCGTCATCATCTGAGGAATCTGGGTCCTTAGCAGGCCCCTTGAACGTGGTATTCCCTGTCGAATGCCACTCTTCCTCTGGTTCGTCTCTCCGGTCGTCGTCGTCGGCCAAAACGATGCCGTCCTCGTGAAGGTATTTAACGAAAGATCGCGGCAAAGGAATGATCCGCGACTTGAGACACGAGCTTCGATACTTGGGGAACCAGGAATCGTATGAGCAGTTCTGAATGTGGTCCTTGGTAACGGGTGGAAAGACGACCTCACCAGGCTCGCTCGTTGGGGCATCTGGGAAGTGAGGCATTGCAATGCGTAGGCTGGATGATCAAATTACCACCAAAAAAATTTGAGACAAGGGTGCCGCAGGCTAAGTTGACGTTTGATAGTTGGTATTAAGTTCGTTTAACAGAAGAACGAACCAAGCAGTACGGGCAAGTTGCTTTGAGTCACACTTATTAGACAGGCTCTAGAAATTATTCCTTTCTCCATCAGCAACAAATCATTACCCCACCATCCGTAATCAATTCTGCCGCCACTATCACTCTGCGCCACACCGCCTGCCAGGGTCCTGCGTCACTGGCTCCACTACGCGACCCCAGCTAACCTCCGTCCTCCAACAATCCAGCCTTCACTCACCATCCTTCAGCTCACAAGAGAAGAGGCCGTCGACAAAAACTCCTACGAATCCAAGTTTTGATCCGTTTATCGACATGTCTGACAACGTGGGTCTCAGCACACCCCGCGGCAGCGGTACCTCTGGCTATGTGCAGCGCAACCTCGCCGCCATGCGACCCCGCGACTTTGGCGCGCCATACCCCAAGGACCTGGACAGCTTGCGACACAAGCAGCGACAACCAGACAAGGGCATTCTCGAACACGATCGCAAGCGAGAAGTTGAGGTCAAGGTCTTTGACTTGAGGGACAAGCTTGAGGAGGACGAGTATGTCAAGCTTGCCTTGAGATGACTTTGGGACAGTGTTCTAATCGGAGACAGGGTGAATGATGATGAGATCGAGCGACAATGCGACGAACTCCGACAGAAACTGCTAGCCGAGATGAACTCTGGCAGAAAGGGCTCCGGCCCAAGGAAGGCCTTCAAAGAGCACCAGGTGCACGAGATGGCCGACGCTAAGATCAAGGAAAGCGAGCGTCTACGGAGAGCCTTGAAGATCAGTGCCAACTATGAAGAGGGTAGCCATTGGAAGCGACAAGAGGAAAGGCAACGCGGTACCTTGGAGAAGGATGAGGGTGGTGAGGGGACGAAGGATTAAACATACCACCTTCTAACTTGAACCAGACAGTCAGTCACCTCCTAGGCGAGATGCAGCAAGGGGCAATTCGCAGTTTTAGGCGCTATTGTCAAAGCGCAGCTTAGCTGAAGCTCGGTCTAGGGTCAAAGCTGGTTACGCGTTCTTTATCACGAGTACCCGCATGACCTCTTGGGTTTTACTCACCACTTACCCATCGACCTCTACGGGGTCAAGTACGACGTCTCGCCTAATGGACCGATCCGCCTTCAACAACTCATATGAACGGGACTTGGTTCTGGTTTTTTGGAGTTAGGGAGTACGCTTGAATATTTTCTGGGAATGTGAGATTCTCATATTATTCCGCTCGCGTCGAGCATAGGCTTGTGATCGAGGGTCTGGAGGTATAACATCGACTATTGGCCGGGATCGGGATAGCTCTCGAGAAAAGCGAACGGTCTCCTAATCATCGAAAATGAGGTTCTTGCAGTCCGGCTAGTTGTGATTGGAGCAACGGCCACTTCGACCTGATCGGTGTACTGTGACAAAGCGCGGTAGTGGAGAAGTCGGCGTTGAATGGGGACTGATTTCACGGTTTGGGCTGGGGGTTCGTTTGAAATACTAGACCCTTTTAACCATCATCTTCACGGTGTCTAGTTTGTTCGGGCGTGGTTTTGCAACCTCTTTTAAGGGGGTCTGTCACAATGCACGTATTTCGTAGTATCGGTCCCTAGGTCCGTAACTGTGAAGTTTCAATGCACAATCTTCGGCAAAACCTCAACCAGAACTCTCTTGGTACTTGAGTAGTAAAAAAATAGCGAATATTCAACACGACTAGCCTAGCTGTCTATTACCCACCACTAGTTGCTTCATTGTTCATTCGTTCGATGCCCAGGGCTTAAAATTCGATTATGCATGATGGAGTCCAGGGTAGGGGCATGTGGCGCAAAAGGTGGTTCAGCCACAATTGGCCTGGAGGTAAGGTATCAAAGCTTCTTTGAACCGCACACGTCACTAATACCACCACCACCTTGTGGTCTCGGCAACAACGAATTGTTCACCAACACACTATGGCGCGATTATCACAACCACCAGGCGCCCCCATCAACCGAAGCGCCACCGATTTGGCCTCATCTGAGTTGGGGAATCTACTCCTGCGCCTGCAGAAGACCATCCTACATGCCGAACCCGACCGCGAGCGAAGACTGAGGACCAGCGAGTTTGAGAGGGCTCGAGTAGCAGCCGTGAGCGCCCACTGCAGCGATTCCAAGTGTACACATGGGCTAGCAACACTGATGCATATACACACAGAACCTCGAGTATGCGCGCACATCCCTTACAACACTAGAACAAGATGCGCTGGGGATCAAAGCCCCAGGCCGAAGGTCGGAGGTTCAAGGAGACCTGAATCGGAAGAGGGAGATGCTTGAACTGTTGCTGGATCGGTTGGAAGACTTACGAGAGGTAAATTTCATGTGGTCTCTAGAGCGGACATGCGCTTACGACATTATAGATGGCTATCGATGACGACGACGCCAGTTCTGACGGGGAAGACATCCTCTCAGAGATAATACCCACCCCTAGCGAAAGCATGGTCGACTCGATATCTACAGATATGCACTCAGAAAGCTCTGGGCAAGATGATTATTCAGAACCAGAGCCTCCCGAGATGTCGTCTGAAACGCCATTTGAACCAGAAATAGCAACACCCGCAGTATCATCGTCGCAAGCCCCAGGACCAACAGGCTCAAGCCCTGAACCCCCGACCCAGACAGAACCGACCCAGACAACGCAAGTACTCCGTTCCCGCAGTGGAATATCCACACCTGCAGACTCTGGCCACTCGACCGACCGCGCCGCTCTCTTCTCTAGCTGGCGCAAAACCTCTGCCCCAGAGACCTCGACGGCAACGGCGGAGGCCATTCTCGACCGCCAGCGTGTTGAACAGGACGAACTATCCAATTCGATCCTCATGATGGCGGGCGCCCTAAAGGAGAGCTCACAGCGGTTCTCGGACACGCTCGAGGCTGATAAGGAGGTCATCACCCGAGCAGGCGATGGCATGGAAAAAACAGAGGTGGGCATGGAGGCCGCTCAGGGGCGAATGGGCACGCTGAGGAAGTTAACAGAAGGAAAAGGGTGGTGGGGGAGGATGATATTGTTTGCCTGGGTGTATGGGCTCATGGTTGCACTCATTTTGCTGGTGTTTGTGATGCCAAAGTTAAGGTTCTGATAATGACACAAATGGGATTATGGCTGCAGGATGACGGCTGGACGGCTTACCAAAGGATGTAAACGGGGTATACGAAATAGCGATGCAATTGTTTGGTTTGGGATTTTGGAAATTGAACAAGGAAACAAACACCGACCTATGAGGAACCATGACGGCTATCTCGCCGTGGACAATGCCGAGATTCTTGTTGTAACACAATCACCGTGCGTACTCAGGAGCCTACCATTTTTCACCTAATGCCACAGTCGATATATGCCCTTGTGTGTGTGGCCCAACGACAGGCGGGCTGCGTTGACCAAGCAAGGTCGTCGCTGCATCGTTATGTCTATAGTGTATTGTTTTATTGTGTCCCAAGGGATTGTAGTGGTTTCAAAACGCTGGCAACCTGCTTCCAACGCCTTGATCCTGCCCGCCTAACAGAGGACTAAAGCTTTTGACCCCTTAGTCGACTATAATGGTGTCTCACACCCTCGCTCCTATTGGAGAACAATCACTGGCTGGCTTATTGAGACTCATCTGCGACGCTGTCACTTTCACTACCTCGGGGTCTCCGAGCGACTCCTCTATTCGAGGGCGTATGCCAGAACGCCCTGTACGCTTAGAATCCTCTCGGCCTGAGGTTTCTCATCATCGCTTTGAGATTGACTGGCGCACGTACCGTCTTCTGGCGATCCGTAGGTAGACTCATCGAACGAGAAAGTTGGAGATGTGGTGGAAGACGGCGAGTCAACGGCATTCCCTTCAGAACTGATCACAGCAGTATCTGGAGAGGAAGAAACGGAGTCACCATCAGGAATATGACTGGTAGTTTGGGCCTCAGTGCTAGCCTCAGGGGCTTCCACCGCCCCATTATGAGATAGTGGATGTTCATCGCCAAGGTCAGGAAGCAATGGCCCAAGACCCGAGACATCCTGTTTAACTGGCATGATATCTTCTGGTGATGGCCATGTCAGGCCTCGAAGTTCCGCATTGACCTCGCGGCAGTAGTCATAGTTAAAACGAAGTCGTCGCCCAACTGGCTTGCCCCCTGCCTGTCCAGAAAATCAGCAACATGAAATAACTCCACCGACTCGTACCAGACTCACCGGTGGAGAATATTGAAATAAAGTGTGTGGCATCGTATTCATCTTGGTGACACGGTCCTCCCAGTCGACCCCCGTTTTAAGACGGAAAAACTCCATAAAAAGATCCATCTCGGCACGCCATTTGCCAGAACACGAGCTTGGTCGATAGTAACTGGGCTGACTGTTGCCCTTCTTCTTCAGGAATTTGGCCGTGAACCAGTAGAGACGTGGCTTCGCGTCCGATTCCCACAGCTGTGTTGAGCTGTTGGCATAAGATCGGGCAGTGGAAGGCAAGTCAACTTACACAAAGTGTGTATCTCTGTCCGGATTCCCCCGCAGTTTCATCATCGCGAGTGATATCAATCCGATACGGAAAGAATTCTCGATCGATGTAGATGTGAAAGAAGTCTGAGAGAGTTGATTAGGAAAACAGACGGGAAAAAGACCACAGGGACAGCAACGGCGTACTGGTATTGACAAACTTCTCGCCGTCTTTCTTCCCCTTCTCGATCCTGGCTTGCTCGCGCTTGATAGCATTCTGTTTCGCAAGGATGTTTCGCATAGAATATTCCCTTTCCGGCTGTCTCTTCTCATTCATGGTCGAGAACAGGAACCAGTCAGAGTGGACGATATGGAAGCGCTTTCCGCGCTTCAATGCGTCCCTAACTGTGCAGTTATCAGTTACATATCTTGAAGACAGATGAATAAAAAAGCAACACAATTGGATTGACTACCTCGAGGGACTTTCTTGTTGAACTGCTCTCTCGTGCACAAGAGATGCGTGACATGCTGGTCGAAATCGTCCGTGAATTGTCCTTTGCGCACCTCAGCCCAACGCTTGAGGTTTTCGACTGTCAGCTGACCTGGAAGAGGACCTGCCGCAGCAAGGACGTAGTTTTTAAAGATTTGATGAGGCATTGTGATGAACGTTCTTTACACAAGAGAGATCGGAGCTGGAGAGAAGCTGTGTGGGGGATGAAAGGTTCAGGTAGATGATTGAAAAAAGTAGTTGAACAATGCATGTGAATCCTAAGGCTTGGGCGAGGATCATAAGTGGCTATGAATAGGTAGCAAACATCAGGGGAGAAGACTAAGAGTAAAGCTGGAGTGGCTTCCTGTGCCCACAGGGCAAACTCACGACAGCAGGTAGCCGGCCTTGCACCTAAATAAACGACATTGAAAGCTGAAAGGGGTTGAACAGAAGGAGTATTTGTTAGACTTGAAATAAGACCAGAAACCCGAAACTTCTCGGTTTATGGCATGGATCTGGGTTGACCTCTTTTCTGAGACTCATAAAGATAACTTTTACATTGACATCTATTGTCTATCGAACTGAGTTTGCCGCCTTCAAGAATGCCTCGATTTTGGCGAGAGACTGTTTTCCATCCTCCTCAACGCCGCTGCTTACGTCAACTCCGACCACGCGGTCGCTCAACGGACCTAGAGCCTTGACGGCCTCAGCCACGTTATCCGGGTTTAGCCCTCCAGCCAGGAAGACCCTGAGCTCGGGGTCGCTTTCAAGGACTGCCTTGACGCTGGATACATCAAGAAGCTTGCCTGAGCCAGAGCCCGAATCCAGGAGGGGAATGGTGTGATAACCACGGCGGCCAACGCCGACGTGGCCCGGCTTGAAGCATCGGATCACGGGTACTGGGATGAGATTTGCCCACTCGATAGGCTCTTCCCCGTGAAGCTGCACCAAGTCTAGGTTATACTGTTTTTGCTTATCCAGAACGTCACTAAGGGGTTGGTTCTGGAAGATGCCGACAAGCTGCGTTCGCTTGTTGGCAAGCCTTGTAGTCGCCTCGGCAAAGAAATCGGTAGCCTTCGCGCTGGTAACTGTCGCCTTAGTCTTGGACTCAGGGGTACCGTCGTTCGAGTGTATCGCCTTTGAGATGGATAGGGCCGTCTCGTGGGATATACAGCGCTTAGCTCCAGGGACGAGGCAGATGCCAACAAAGTTTGCGCCTGATTCGACAGCCTTTGTCGCAGCCTCAGCGCTCCGGGTGCCGCAGATTTTGGTGAACAGGGGGGCAGCAGTCTTCTTCTCCACTGGCGTGCTAGATCCTGAGCACAGCTGGGAGATGAAAACACTGGCATCGGGTGCCCTCATGATCGCCTCGCCAACGAGAACAGCGTTGATGCCATCGTTTTTACACATGACAACATCCTCATGGCTGTTGATGCCACTGAGAGCGCAGATGATGGTAGTGTCAGGTACCATGCTGCGTAGTCGGCTTGTGGTGTTAAGGTCGACCTCGAAGCTCTCGAGATTCCGGTTGTTGACGCCAATAACCTTTGAACCCAACTGGACCGCGATCGTCATCTCCTCAGCATTTTGTACTTCAACCAAGGGCTCCATTCCCATGGACAGTGAGTATTTGTACAGCCGCTCGAGCAACTCGGTCTCTAGCATCTTCACAATGAGGAGAACGGTATCAGCGCCGGCTAATCTAGCCTCAAGAATTTGGTACTCGTCAAACACAAACTCCTTTCGTAGAATGGCGGGTCGGTTTGGCATGCCATCCAAAACCTGTCGTACGGCTCTGAGATCTTCTATACTACCCTTGAACCACTCAGGCTCGGTCAACACTGAGATGACACTGGCTCCAGCCAGAGCATACTTCCGAGCCTGGGCTGGGGCGCTAATGTCGAGGTTGAAGATGCCTTTTGAAGGCGAGGCACGCTTGATCTCTGCCATCAAGGAGACATCAAAGGGGGACTGTCGGAGTCGACCAACGAAAGGGATCTGCGGAGGAGCGCCATTTAGGTCGTAGGCGACTTGCAAGTCAGACATTCTCTGAGACGGAATCTTCTTCTGAGCTTCGACGGCAGCCTTTCGGTGATCGTAAATTTGTTGCAAGATGTTGTTCTTCTTGGGTGCGGCCGAGTCCTTGGCTGAGCTCTGACTAGCCGCCGACTTCTGGATTCGAGTGTTTTCTTCCCAACTGCCACCTTGCATGTGAAGGAAGTTGGTAATCATGGCACGGCCGCCCTCAGTCAAGATACTCTCAGGATGGAACTGAACACCCTCGATGGAGTACTCCTTGTGGCGAACACCCTGGATGACACCGGGGGAGCCATCAGGCTTGGCCACCCATGAGCTAATCTCTAGACATTCGGGCAGGGTAAGGTAGGTACCAGCAAGGGAGTGATAGCGAGTAACCGGGATACCTTGCTGGAGTCCGGCAAAAACGCCTTTGGCATCGTGTGTCAAGGGAGAGGTCTTGCCATGAAGCCACTCTCCAGCAGAGCTCACTTCTCCACCATAAACATCGAAGATACACTGCCTGTGAGAGTGTAAGCAGCCGCCACAAGCAAATACAGACGGAACTGAGCCTACAAGCCCATGCAAACTCCCAAGATCGGGACCTTGCCAGCGAAATGGCGGATGACATCGCGGCTCACGCCGGAGTCGGTCTCGGGATGGCCAGGACCAGGGCTGATGATGATTTGAGTGGGGTTCTTCTTCTCCAGCTCGTCTACGGTGATCTTGTCATTTCGGAAGACATGAACGGTGGCACCAGCAAGCACAAGGTATTGGTAGATGTTCCAAGTGAATGAGTCGTAGTTGTCAATGAGGATCAAATTGGATGCGGAGGGGATTGGCGGGGAAGGGTCTGCCTGGTGAGGCGAGTGATCGATGATGTCGGATAAACCCATCTTGAATCAAAGGCGAGTCCCTTTGAGACTCCTTGTATAAGTTTGCAAAGGTCTAACAGAAGACGTGAGCGTTGTTGGCGTGAATGGTGACTCAATCGAGGATGAGGCGACGGCGCCTTTGTAAAATCCGGCCGTCCACCGGGCCCTAATCGCACTGTGCAGCAATTGTTTAGCCAAGCGGTCAGCACAGTGTAACTCCCAGGCTCCCACACCAGTCAAGCTCCGACTCTCCTCCGTTCCTATCAATTGGCCGGCTCAACTTCGGACGATTTGAGCTCTTCCAAAAAGTTGACTTGCTAGCCCGAGCTCATCGCGACCAGCACCAGGCGCGTCAACAAAGACGACTTTTTGCATCCCCAACTACAGGTGATGCATCGCATGCCACTGTCGCCCTCCTGACGCTTGCTGTAATGGGGCCGGTGGCCGATCGCATTTATTTCCCCTCCCTGGAAGAATGCCTGACTGGGGAGCGGGTGCTTCTGTGAGTTCCTGTGCTTATGCCGCCTCTGCTCTGCCTGAGCCTCTGCCTGCAGACCACCATGACGTTCGACTGACTTCAAGCTAGATCATGGAAGCTCATCGCAACTGCACTATCCGACAGCTCTGGTCAACGATCCACGAGCCCGGCCGTCATCGAATTTCTGAGCGACGAATATGTCCATGGCCTTTTAAACGAACCTACCACCGCCTTCGCTCCCCCAAACGAAGAAAGCAGGCAAAGCTTCGAGACAAAGACAGCTCCTATCAACGTGCCCTCCGGCCCCGATGGTCGATTTGATGTCGAGACGATCAAGAAGGATGCCCAGTGGCTCAGCAAGAACGCCAAGATCAACCTTGTCTCTGCGCTGCGAACTGTTGTCGTTGAAAACCAGTCTCGACCCGCCCGTCACCTCATAGGGCCTCTGTCCTCCCAAGACGCCACGAACCTGCAGGAGGCGGCTGGCCTCAACAATGGTCAAGGCTCAGCTTTTCTTTCGGACCTGGGAGCCTCAACTGCCCTGGATGCTGAGGAGATCTGGAGCGAGTTTGAGAAGTCTGAGACGAGACAACGACGTCTCTTTGACATTTATCTTACCGAACGGCGATATTTCATGATGGCTGCCGACTACGCCAACTCTATCAAACTCTACGAACGGCTACCCACTTTCGCTAATGTGAAAATCGACCTGGCAAAGGCATATGGGTTGAAGTTGGCCGCCAGAGACGATGCTGAGCCTCTGTTTCCAGCCTACCTCCAAGTTCTCACCGACTGCATGACCCAGATCGAGTCGGGGCTCGAATCGGTGACAGACGAGAAATGGGTAACTGAAGATGTAGAAATAGACTGGCTGAGGACTCTCCTCACGGAGGCTCTCCATGCTTTGTCTGTAGTTTTCCAAATCGTGGATAGCTTCGGCAACGACTTTGCCCCATCAAGCGCCGTCAGCCAATGGTTCGCTCTCATGGAAATCTACAACTTCTTTGATGCTGTACAACCGGTTCGTGCGATTGTTTCTTTACGATCTAACTATGCTGACCTCCATCTAGATTCATGAGACCATTGCTCCCCTGGTCATGCCTGTCAAGACTCTCTCAGCAGCGATCTCCTTAATCCTACTAAAACCGGCCAGATCTTTGACCTATCTCTCTGAGCGGGAAGAGGACGCAACACAAGCTGATGCGTCTTACGACACTTACTTGTTGTCATCCGGAATTCTGGAGCAGGTCCATAAGAGCGTTCTCAAGTCCGCAGAATCTGACTGCGAAAGCGCAACCCCAGTCATATTTACTTGGACCTTGCTACTTCATCGCATGAATGTCTCCTACCAGTCCAGGATAGAGAAGCGGGACAATTTGTTACAGCAGAACGCCCGAGAAACCTTCGAGACTGGAGGTGTCATACGACCAGTGGCAAGACGCAATTCTGCAGGGAGCATATTTTCTATCGAGTCGTCGAAGTTCGACGGCTTCCTGGAGAATGCGACCACGTCAAAGGATCTGATTGTTGTGGAACAACTTGCTTCCGCAGTCACAGCTCATGGTCGCGTTTTTGACGTCATTTCGAACATGACAATGGGATTAGGTCACTCAGATGAGGGAAGCATGACACCATTGTTAAGCTCGCGCATCCGCAATGTCTTTCTCGAGCTTCTCAAGGTCTCTTACCCACTTGTGGGTTATCAATCAGAGCCCATTAGCGCCTTGTCGTCAGTTCTTTCAGCTGGCCGGAGCTATTGGGACATATCCTCTCAAGAGAACCTCACAGAGAAGCAGGATATCCTCGCGTCCATGGTTTATGATGACCATGCTCTAGAATTTTTCTTCCAGCAGGCACTTGACCGATACCCCTACGAATTCCTCCCCTTCATTACCCTTTGTAAAACCCTGGCTAGCGCAACGAGTCTCCACGATGGTGACCGATCCGACATGATTCTCAACCTCCTTCGATCAACACCGTCTTTGACATTCACACTCCCTGAGCACTTTCAAGAGTACGAGCTCGTTCAGGAAGACGAGAACACGAATACATTTTGTCTTCTTCAAGATGTACCTCTCATCTCTCTCTCCGCGTCCTGGAGAGGACGACGAATTGAGGACGACGCATACCGGATACCTGCTGGAACCTATGGGCGCTTTGTCACAGACACTAGTCGTGTTGTTTTGATGGAATACTCTCATTCAACCATTTCACTTCTCGGTCGACGACTTGAGATTAATCTGATGAAAGAGGGTTATCAGTCCGAACTTGGAACGCTCCAGCCGGACGAAACTGCAGAGGTTATCTCTCTATTCGCGACGCTCATTCGTATGGACTATCTGAAGGCCAAGAAGGAGGGTTCTAGCACCGCGCTCGTTCACGCCAACAACGACATCCTTCTCGAAGCTAAAAAGCACATTGATGTGGGTGGTGGTAGGGATCTCGTCACGGTTGTTTGCGAGACTATGGATTACTACATGCAAGTCGAGCTTGCTGCGAGCGAGGAAGATGTTGTCGCCGTCCTTAACTCCTGCATCCAGTTCCTGGACGCAATTCTGCCGATCTACCCTAGCCGAGTATGGTCCTACTTGGCTCGGTGTGAGTTGCTGAACTCTGAAGCAAGGGCAGGTAAGCTCACCAAGATTACTGGCAGTCTTGACTTGGTTTCAGGTAGATACGACTTCTTAAGCTCCTGCCTCCGCCTATTCTCGAACCTCATCGATACGGCAATGACATCTGCTGTGCAACGCAGAGCTGGCAACCAAGCGATCGGCCGAAATAAGTCGGACGCTAACCCTTGGCTGGGAACCGCTGACAAGGTCTTGTCGGTTGTCAGCTTCTCTATTGCCCAGGCTGCCGTGGACATATTCGAGAACACTTCAACATGGAGATTTGCCTCTGATGTCTATCGGTCATCGCTTCTTCGGGATGTTGTCCCAATCCTTCACAAGGTGATACTCTACAGCTACAGCATGGGCGACTCTGCCAGTTCGGAGAACCTTACTTCTTGTCTGCGACCCGCGGCCACATATGTCATTGATTGTTTCATCTCGCCAGCAACCGGGTCTCTGAGGTTCCAGCCACTCTTGGCCTCCTTTATTACGGCATTCACGTCGACAGACAGCACATTATACCCAAGGAGGCTGGAGATGATCCAGACCCAGCTGAGCTCGGTCCTAGAATTTTCAACAACGCTTTTGCGGGTTGCAAACTACTTGGATAAATCATCACGCATGATTGAGACGTACCTGTTCAAAAGTTCTACCTTACTTGCAAGGCTATGCGCGGTCTCTGACCACTTCCGCAAGCCCACTACGTGGCTATTGGAGTCCTTGGTGGTCAATGCTGGAAAAGCTACCGGCGAGCCTCCCTCGTTGCTTGGATATTTGGGGCCTCAAGTCTCCAAGTCTTTCTTACAACTCCTGTCGACTCTGGGTAAGCCATTTGAGTTGGCTGATGATGTGAAGACAACCTGGAGATTCTTCTCGGCGATACTCAGGAATAGGCAACAGTGGATGTCCAATTGTCTCCTCACTGGGCAAACCCCACGGGAGGCAATGAACAAGGACAAGAAAAATGCTGAACTCTCTGCCAACTCGATCTTCGCAAAAGCTCTCACCAAGCTCGGCAAGCTGAAAGATATTGACTCGGGCGAAGCCCTGATGGTTCTTGACTTCGTTGCTTCCGCCCAGAATTTCTGGCCATGGACTGTTTTCACCCTTCAGAAGGATACGGCATATCTTGATGGCCTGCGTGAGTACATTCGCGACTTAAAGTCATCACACATCACCCTCAAGACGGATGCGGTTCGCGCTGGAGTAGAGGCAAGATTGGCTGCTTACATCGCCGAGACATTCGCGATGCAGCTGTACCATTCACGACATCTTGGCAATTCCAACACCCTGGCACAGAGTCTTGTCAGCGATCTTGATTATTTCCTGCGAGATGGTGTTGAAGTTGCAGGATACAACAAATCACTGCACAACAACTTTGCTAGGAATTTCTCCAACAAGTACTCTGGGTGCCCCGTGGATGACTTCAAGCGAACCCTTCTCGAGCCTCGTGAGCTGGGAAAGAGCTATTATTACGACCTAGAGCATGCCGACGAGATGCTCAGATTTGACCCTGGATGGATCGGGCGGAAAGACAATGGGTTCAAGATGGAGATGGAACTTGCGAACACAAACCTTTCTGTGGTCGATGCTCAGATCGTAAGTCGCTTGACTAATTGTTGTTTTGATATCGTGACTGACTCGTGCTGTAGGCTCTCTTCCACGCTTGGGAGTTTCTCCTCGTGGAGCTTAGCACATGTCTCCCGGACAACGACAATGTTGCGAAGCAGATTCTGCAGGTTTCACAACAGTGCTTGAACGCCAATCAAGGGATCCCCGGCCCAGAGAGCATCTTCTTGAAGCTCGTTGATGCTAGAGCTAACCTTGCGTTGGTGTTGATTCAACGATCTGCCAAGTCTTCCGCCCCGGTCAAGGACATCAACCGACTCTTATCGACATTGATTGGCACCTTGAACAGTGTCGAGGAGCCGTTTGGACCAGAATCCATCTCGTATTATCGCACCTTGCTGAAGTCGCTCTTTGTCACTCTTCGCGCATACCATGTCCGGGGTAACAAAGAGGGAGCTGAGGATCAAGATGAGATGGAGGGAACCACTGTTACCGTGGTACAGACTGTCTTGAACGTCCTTGATCGCGTGGTTGGGAGGGGATTCCGTGCACTGGTCAGCTTGATCCACGACAACCAGACTGCCATGTCTCCAGAGGATCTGGCACTGCTGACGGCTATCCTGCAAGCTTGTTTGAGTGTTCCTGGTCTCGACCAGTCGCAGACCCAAGTTCTTAATATCATGGCGGAGCATCAGGTGATGAATGCTGCTACGTCACTATACTCATGGGCCGATAAACTAGCAGACCAAGGAGACCCCATATACGGCGAGCTCAGCATTCTTTTCCTGCTTGAGCTTTCGACTCTTCCACGGGTTGCTGAACAGATGGCATGCGACGGCATCTTGGGCGGCATCCTATCTGCCAACTTGACCAAGTTCATGCTCAAGTCTAACATTTCGCCGTACTCTGATGCTCCGGTGGCCCAACGTTGCTACGGAATCTGGGCTAAAGGACTGCTCCCCTTGATGCTTAACCTGTTGACTGCTCTGGGAGCGACCATTGCGCCTGAGATTTCATATATGCTCAACCAGTTTCCTCACCTGCTGGAGTCGAGCGTGGATCGGTTTGAGGCGCCAGGGGCGAGTCGAACTCAGTCGCGATCTTCGCCACATTACCTGACGCTGTTGGCGATATCGGAAGTGCACTCGTTGGCCCTTCTGACACGGGTTATCGAAGCCCTCCGAGTCAACAACAGCCGGGACATCCCAGTAGTAGAATGGGACGCGGCTAGCCTGTTGGAAAACGTCGACTTTTGGCTCTCGACTAAAAAGTTGCTGAAGGAGCGTCTCATGCCCCTGGGCCAACGTGAGGTGGACTGGCGGGGCATGAAAGCTAGTACACCTGGATGCGACAATCTATTGGAAGAGAAGGCAGTGGCTCAGTTGGATGCTGTTCGGGACGTACTGAGCGAGGCCGCTGAAGTTTGAGGGCTGGTGCTGCTAGATGGATGGGATTGGTAGCGATGGGTGAAGATGTAAATTAACTAGGAATCATAGGTCAAGGGCGTTGGACACCGGGCCGCGATGCGAATTGTGGAAGATAACTGTTTGACTCGGAAATGTCAAGAAAGAAGAACAGAAGAAGCGTCATGTCTAATCATCATAGGACAGCCTTCATAAATGTTTGTTCCCACAAGGTTATAAGAACTGGAGGAGTTGAGTTGAAACGGGTAATACATTGAAGATCACTGAACCACTTCCGATGGCCCCTTTTTTGAACCTCATTGTAGCTGTACAGTAACAAGTTAGTGCTATACAGCCGATATGGTTCGGCTCACCACTCATTGCCATCCCTCTCTAATGCCGGCCGTTTCCCACCTCAGACACGGTCTTCACAGATTTGTCCTTTTCCGATCCGTATTCATACACAACCACACGCTAGGAGCCCAACAACGTCCCTGGGCCGGGACAGAGTCGGTTCTGCCCCTTTGGGAAGATTCTCAACATCGATCATACCAGAGGATATCGAACCGGATGGGCGAGCCGTCATATGTCATGCTTCGTCGCTCATCTGAGTTTATTGCTGGTTTTGCATCTGGGCAGAGAGCTGGGCGTTGTGCTCCTGGAAGCGTTCGCTAACGCGCTGCTGGGTCACCATCCACTTGGTGACGCATCGGTTGATGCAGCCGCCCTCGCGGGAGGAGATGGCCTTGGAGGTGAAGTCGTCGACGCAGGACATGAAGCAGTGCTCAACAAGACCGCCGAAGGCCTAAATAGGGAGAATAGGTGAGTCAAAGCACTTTGTAAAAGGCGACGAGGCTAGTCGGCATGTAGGGGGGAGACGTACGCCCATAAACTCCTTGACCTGGCGTTTCTGCATGCGCTGCTCTAGCATGCGCTGCTCGTTGGCTGTCAACCTGAGGGGTCGAGGATCAGCATTTAGGCGATTGTGCAACATTGGGCACGAATAAAGCTTACATATCCATTATGGCGGTTGGAGAGCGGGGGGGGGACTTCGTTGACGAAGGTTGGGAGTATGGCGATCGTTAGGATGTCGATAGACGCTGTCGGAGGATTGAAATTTCGGTATGCGATCGGGCTGTCAGGAGGCGAGGCCGGCTTATCAGCGGGATCGCATTATCGTTTTACCCCAGACCGCTAGAATTAGTGGCAGTCGTTAGGGAAGACGGACTTTGTGTTAGTTGGCGGCTGGCTTTGGTGGTCATAGCGCTAGAAGAATGCATGAGGGCCACTGATGAAGGTTACTCACTGGAGGCTATGAGTGTAACAGGTAAGCATGCTATTTCTGGCATTTTGAAGCTTGACCATGCATTATGAGCACCCATCGATATATCAAATGAGTGTTGTGTGCTTCTTGTCGGCCGTGAGAGGCCTTGAACAATTGAACAAGAAACCCAGACCAAGGCGGCGTGGTTTATTTCGGCGACCTCTCATTTCTCTGGTGACGTCGGGCTGGGAGCCGCACTACGAGGAACGCTGGACAAGTGTTTCCCGGTTTATACTTGTCCCTAAGGCTATCCGAATGAACCTTAATAAAACAATACGAGAGTGTATCCCATCTATGAAGAAAGCTACCTCGTAGGAAAGACTACGCAAAACCATGAAATGCCACAGCGAACAATGAACCAAGGAATCTATCGTCCCACGCCCCGTCTCCATCAGCACAGTCCAAACGTCAAAGCCCTCGTCGCTTCCCCGGCGAGTGATGACCTCATCTCACTTCCCACCGGGACACCCCGTCGTTTTCGTTGCCTTCAAGCAATGGCCCTGGCAAAAGCCGCCGCCGCCGCCGCCACATCTAAATCACTGAATCTGGATGCCATTCCCGTGTTTGCCACCTCGTTTCTGCCCGCCGTGTTTCATCGTCGCGGGTTGCGACTGTAGTTTTCCCTGCTTTGAAGCTGGCCCAGCTCACAAGACTATGTTAGGTGAGAAATCAGGTTTAGTAGCCGCGCCGCTCTTCACCTCGTATTCCCCCCCGGTCCCAACAATTCAATACTTGGTAAACGACGGTGATTGCCGTTCTAGGAAACCATTCAAGGAAATCAGTCGCGTCTACCTGAGGTAGGCATCATAGGCACTTCGTGCGTAAAGTTGAGTACCACGAGAACGGTGAGTCGGACGAGGGACACCATGGATCCTTTGGGAAGCAGCTGGGCACTAGGATATGAACACCATAGCTTCATAAACGTCAAGCGGTGGGTCGAGTCGGATAAAATCAACAAGAACATGATTACTGTGTGCTTCAGTAGCAACAGGTCTTTCTGTCTGTGTGCTGGGCAGTAAGTGAGCAGCAATTTTTCCTCGCGACAAAGTTGCTGCTGACTATATAATCATTGAGAAAGTGGGATTAGTCATACCAAGCACAAGTCACTTTGGCGGAGTGGTTAACGCGCAGCCCTGCTAAGGCTGTGACTTCGGTCGCGTAGGTTCGAATCCTGCAGGTGACGTTCTTTTTGACGTTCCGTTTGACGTTCCGGCCGCATTTTCCATCATTGTCTCTAAGGACATTTCGTTCACCAATCAAGGACTCTTTTCTAGGCCAGCTCTTGCTGTGATGGATTGATGCCTTAGCATAGTGGGAAAGCTCGATTCTTCAGGCAGCATACAATAACAAACGTCACATTAACATTTTGTCTACTCGGATGTCTATGGAGGCCTCAAGGTCGGTCCTACAAGGTCCGTTCCGATTATTTATTGATTTGAACAGTTGGCGTGCCTCCTCTTCATTTATCCAATCAGTTATGAGTTTGGGTCATCCAATGCAGTGTAAATTTGAGCTGTTCTCTCCGAGTTAAACTGAGCTAGACGGGTTTCGAAACAACCCCAAGATTACTCCCGTCTGTCCTCGAAGACCCGTCCTCGAAGCAAGTTTACAATGGCGGCGGGGGGGATTACGTACTCGAACATGGCGTCAACATGCAGGACGGCAAACAGGCAAGCTCCGTCCGTCGGCATTCTCGAAGACGTCGCTACATCGAGTGGAGGGGGAATGATCGTCAGGGTAGTCTGCTGATCGCCCATCTTTGGCTGGGGACTGGCTGGGAGCTGTTCTGATGGTGGTCGGTGGCGGGTAAGGGCGACGAAGACTGGGCCTGTGGAGGCTTAGCCGAGTACATGTGTACTGCACATATGTACATGGGATGAGGCGGAAACTCGGAGTGAACCCGGTCCCATTGCCATTGACGAGAGCAGAATAGAGGTATTGGATACAGGTACGTATGTACCGCGTGGAGAGCAACATTGCATTTCGACTGCGTGGAAAGCTACAAGGGTCCTGATGTGTGATGCGCATTCCCACTTGTTCCCTGTCTTTAGCTGTCCCGACAGGCAAGCTGATCCAAATTTGGAAACCGGGAAGAATGGAGGATATGGCAGCTTCAGAGCTGGGTTGTCGGCGGCGGCAGAGCGAAAACTACTTCCGTACACGACGGCACGGGAAGCTTATGTTTGTTATGTATGTCGACAGCCACATGGTTAGATGTTTTGCTTGGCACCGTCAACAACTGTCCATGTCGCATGCAGGTGTCTAGGGATACCGGTACATGACAGTACAAATCTTGAAATTACCTGGGCAGCGTCAATGAAAGAAACGGTCGATCAGGCCCGTAGTAGTGCCAGGCTGGTTGGTGTGATTGACTGGGATGGCCTGGGTCAAGGCTTGAACTGGGATAGGATGCCGTCGAGCTGAAATGACGCTTGACCAGACGCTGGGGAAGTGTGTTGCCCCCAGCGTGTGCATGGATGTTAAGCTGTGTTCCCTTGTAGGCGACAGGCGACGTACTGAAATTACGATGCCGTACTGTACAGCACGTTGGAGCCGTGATCGGGTTCAGGTTTCATCCCCTCCGCGTCGAGGTCTCTGTTTCCGCTAGTATTGAGGTATCTAGATGTACTTCCGGCAGCTGAGCCCGACGACATGTGGCACAGGTATTCGGTACATCGACTTACTTGCCTTGGTCGATTGATGAGGTATCTTCGCTCGCAGAGAGGACGAACAAGGTACTCGGGTTCCCAGGTTCGCCATGAAAGAGATGTCCGGGTAAAGTTGCACCGACGAGCGCGAACGTGCCTGTCGATGGATACAGCGCTTGTCCATCTCAGCAGACCTGTGTGCTACAGGTACGTAGTACCTACACACCACCCCCGCGCTCCCAAGCAGGCCCGAAGAAACGTTTTCCCTTCCAGTCGCGGGGGTCGAAACCGGCACCGTAGGGCAGAAAGTTCCACAGGCGGCTTCGCTGTTGTGAGGTGGCTTCGCTGTTGTGAGGTGGCTGCAGGTGGTGGTCTTTACGAAGCCGTGGCCTTCCCCAGTGGACGAGGTCAAGGTGACACTCCACTGGCTCCATTGGGAGGCATGGGGCCAGCTCCACTGCGAGCACCCCCACTGGAGAGACTCGCCATGGACTCCGCTGGAAAATGGAGCCCTCCGCTCTCTGGAGACTGGCTGGAGGATGGAATCACTAATTAGAGGCTGACCTACCGCTGGAAGGCAGAGTCCTTTGTTCCTTTGACAATGATCAGTCCGTGTGTTTGAATCATGGTTGGAGGGATGGGATCTCAAAGAGGAAGAACAAGAAGAATCCCAACGCCCAGTCGCTTGTTCCTGTCGACAATCGTACACAGGTACTACGTACGAAGTAGTAGACTGGCAGCACGTAATTTGTGAACCAGAGCTAAGTGCCTGCCTTAGGTAGATAGGTACCTGGGTAGGTACCTATCTACCGACGCCGATGCAACCCCCAGAGATTGGACAGGGCTTGGTTCTCCATATCTTCACCGTCGACATCCTGGCCGCCTCCATTCACCCATATCCATTTCGGAATTTCTAGTTGCGTCCCAAGTCTCTCGGATTCGCAACTCTATCCGGCCGCCTCATTGTTCTGTCTTTGACTCTGCTCACCAAATTTCTCAAGGGACCACCAGATCTCTCTAGGTACTGCCTACTAGACATAAGCAGGCAGGCACCTCCCTTTTTTCTCTCTCTTTTCTTCCTTCCATCGAGTAGCCGCTTCCCATGCTCTATCGTCCTGTCATATCTCACCTCCACGTGATTCCCCCATCTAACTAAGCTTCCCACTCCTGGGCTTTCACGCTCCCACCTTACGGCACAACGCTTCGTGGTCCAGACAACGGCACAGCAGTCGCCCTTTCCATACGCTCTTTGCAACGCTTCGAGCCCATTGCCCTCGAGCCGTGGATATTTCTTTTCAACGCGACCCTAGAACAGACACCTACTCTACGCGCTACTGCCTCTTATCTTTGCAGGCAGGGCATTCCTGAGGCTGCCTGCCCTGCGCTTACTGCGTACCCGACAGAGGGGTCTTACCTTGGCTGCACCTACTACGTATGTACCTAGAGCCAGCGTCTCCCAGGACACCCTCCCAGGCTGCCACACCCCCTAAGGTAAGGTACCTTCGGGACTGGACGCCCTCTGCTACCTCCCTACCCTACCTACCTACCTACCTACCTACCTTAGTACCTACCCACGGGACGGTACCGCACATAAGATTCCTTCGCCCACGACACACACGCCCACCCTCACCCTCGTTTTGCCCTCCCTGTGCTCCGCCGCAGCATATTCTCTCTCCATCATTCAACTCACTCAACCCTTTCCATCCCTCTCCCACTTCCCTGCATCTGGGCGAATCACCCATTTCCTCACCCGCGCTCGCTTCTTCCTCCTCCTCTCTCTCGCTTCGAGACATTTGCAACCTTCCAGCGCACCCTACCGTGCACCCGTCCCTCGACCTTGATACCGACCAAATCCAGCCCAACACCAGCGCCCAGCCGCCCTCTACCTACCAAGGTACCTTTTTAGCTACATACCTAGGTACCTCACTCGCCTGGCATCGCCCTGCACTACACACACCTCGCCCTGGTACTGGACGAATACGTACTCCTACGACAAGCCCCCCGACCGTGCACAGCTCTCTTCTTTCTTCCTATCTCCGCCCTCTCCAACTCAACTCTACTGTTATGCGCTTCTACTCCATCGCGGCCCCCTCATCGTTGACTTGGTCCATAAACCGCGCCATACGCTCCCCCCCTCGAAGAAGTCGATCCCTTGAAGCTCGACCCTACCTGGCCCACCCGTACTCCAAGAAAACACACTTGACGCCTTGACGCCCTGGAGCTGCCAATCATCGACCTGACTACTCCTCCATTTAGGCGCGCGGACGGCCTTCAACTCCTCGCTCCCACTACTTGGGTTTCCAGCTCCCAGCTTCCACCCAACCTCGCCGCGTTCAACTCCCACCGACCTGAACGTCGATCCGCCGCCCGACACTGACAACCCATCGTCCCCACCACCGCACCCTCGACATCGAGGTCGAGTCGAGCCATCGTGAGTCAAACACCTGGGCCGGCCCAGCTGTTACGTCGTCACCATCACCATCACCGTCATACCTGTCGCCTCCCCTCGATTAGTCCCCGTACTTGACGTCGCCCGCCATGACGTCCGGCGCACACAACTCCAATCCTCCACCTCATCCTGCCCTCCAGGTCAACAACGCCACCTCGCCCCAGAACAAACGCGATCTCAAGTCATGGTGGAAAGGCTTTAAGCTTCCCTCCAAGCACCAAGAAATCCAAGGTATGCATTTTTCATCCCTCACGAGCTGCAGCGCGCTATGCCTAATTTCCCACCTGGTATTATTCATTTGAGTGGCCGATGCCATTTCGTTTTTCGCTATAGTACATGCTGGGGTCTCGGCAACGATGTTGTTTCTCTTCAACGCTGTCGCATTGCATATAACGAAGCGATATTGTGATGTGCCTATATCGAGGCTCACAGCACATGTAGTGACTTTGTTTGGCAATTGAATATGAATACTAACCTTGTCTTGCTAGAAACCCGACCACATGGCATCTTTGGCGTTCCGCTGCGACAGAGTATAACATATGCGAACGTAGCCATTTCGCTCATCGATGAGAGAGGTCAAAGCTATATCTATGGCTATGTACCCATAGTTGTTGCAAAATGCGGTGTCTTCTTGAAAGAGAGGGGTAAGTGCATGTTGACGTCGATCCACCTGGATTTCTGCTAACTGTATCGTTAGCGACTGGCGTTGAAGGAATCTTCCGACTAAGCGGCTCGGAAAAGAGAATCAAGGAACTCAAAACTGTCTTCGACTCTCCCGACAGATATGGAAAGGGCCTTGTGTGGGAAGGCTACACAGTTCACGATGCTGCCAATGTCCTCCGCAGATATCTCAACGATCTACCCGAACCCGTCGTCCCTCTAGATCTTTACGAAAAGTTCCGGGACCCACTGCGTGGCGCGACAAAGCAGGCTGTGGGGGATGCCGAAGGCCCTCAGTTCGTGGAACACTTCAACGAGACATTAGCCATCAAGGAGTACCAAAGGCTCATCACAGAGCTCCCGCCACTCAACAGACAACTACTGCTCTACATCCTCGACCTCCTCGCAGTGTTCGCCGCCAAAGCTGATGAGAACCGCATGAACTCGCAGAACCTAGCCGCCATTTTTCAACCAGGCATGCTTTCTCACCCCGCACACGCCATGGCACCTGAAGAGTATCGGCTCAACCAATGTGTCATTATCTTCCTGATTGAGAATCAAGATCACTTCCTCATTGGAATGCAGGGAACTGCAGCAGACGAGAAGACTAAGAAGGAGGTTGAGTCTGGACATCCCAGTAACCCCGTGATTCCAACCACGCCGATCCCTAACCGAAACCCCAGCATTGGCCGATCTGCATCAAATGCAAGCGCTGGTGCGAACAGTGTTCGAAGAGATGGACAAGTTCGGAGGAACCGATCCGTATCCTCGAGAAATTCCAAGAACGACGGTAGCTCGACCCCTAACAGCCCCGCTCTAGCTGCAACACCAACAACTGGGGGCCTTGCGAGGAGCAACACGGTGCCGTCCAAGAAGTCCCCAGCGCTCATTGGCGGTCGTTTCCAGAGGCATGAGGGCTCTAGTCCTCACTCGCCATCCCATCTTGAGCCACTCACTCAGCTGAACTCCGGAGAGACGCTTGACCATGTCAACCAGTCAAGTTCCTCACAGGATGCTGCCGGTAGTCACTTGATCGCTTCAAAAGTTCCCGCCACTGGTCGGAGCCAGGAGAGGTTGCTCGATATCTCGGATCCTTCCACACCGTCCAAACCACCAAACCTGCCTAGCATTTTTCAACGATCACCTACGGAGACAAGCGATAAGAGGCAGCCGAACAAGCTCAAGAAGAAAAGGATACCTGGGAGCCTGAACCCTAGCGCACAGAGCTCCAACGCCTCTTTGCAATACTCTCAACACAATGCGACCTCACCCGGGTTCGAAATACAGAACCCGCTGGACCAAGTGCAACACAAGGACTCCGACTTCCAGACTCTACAACAATCGTTTCCTCCACCAATCCAAGAGGACAGGCAGCAAGAACAATTGCAAGACCGTCAGCTCACACCCCCAGCCTCCGTGGTTCAACAGAAGAGTGAAGTGTCGTCTGAGCACACCCCCAGGGCCTCGCAGGTTTCGTCAAACCCTAGCCTTCATCCTGATAACACACTGAAGGCGAAGAAGTCGCCACCGACGTCCTTGCATTCATCATTCAACGAGGGATCGGATATAGACCAAGCCCTCGAAGACCAGCCCATTACATCAGCGGAACAAGCAGAGAGGGACAAGAAGAAACGCTGGCGAATGTCAAGGAGTAAGAACGGTGATAACGCCAGTGGATCGACTGCTTCTGGCGTAACATCTCCTCGTTTGGCCCTGGGATCGAACGACAACGGCGACATCAGCAGCCTCTCCATTTCAAGTTCCAGTCATAGGCCTCGAAAAAGCGAGAGCTCAGAGCCAACTGTGCTCGGGGCCGACGCACATGCCATTTATGACGCGCGGGGAGACAGAGATGAGTCCAAGGGGCCAATCGGTTGGATCAAAAACAAATATCGTGAGGCCAAGGAGAGCGCAGAACAGAGGAGGAACAAGTCCCCGCCTGCCGATCGCCCTTCTACTCTGAGCTCCAGTTTTCTGCCACGCGGGAAGAGTCTAGACATCAAGCGGGAGTCAGGAAGGGAGTCCGAGAGGCAAACGGCGCCGCCCCCAGTGAAAGCTCTTCCAATGTCAGCTCCTGCCCCTACACCGATTTCAACCGCGGCGGTGGCTGTTCCACCAGTCGCAGGCGCAGTATCAGATGAATCTCAACATCTGTCTTCTCAGCGACAAAATCAGGGGTCACAGCAGTCGCAGCAGCAAATCCCAGCCCCAATGCTCGTCCCCGAGCCCGTGCCTGCTTCCAACCCCCACCACTACAGCAGCAGCAGCAGCAGCAGCAGCAGCGCCAAGAAGACAAAGAAGAGCTGAAGCAAGATCAACCTCATGTGCTTACACCGGGGCCCCTACAAAAACAAGAGCAACAGCCTCCGCTTCAGCAGCAACAGCCACCTCAGGTTAAGGAACAGCCGGTGTTACCAAAACAGGTGTAGGGAAGGAAGGGGACTAGGTGTGGGGATTGGTAAAGATATACGAGCAAGGCGAAATGGAATCATGGCAGCGAGCTATATGGCGTTGAGAGAGTCAGGAATGAGATGTGAGGGATTATTGCGGGATTGACATTGGGTCATAGTTGTCAAATAACTCCAGGCTCCCATCGCCACCCTTATATTCGATTATGTTGTGTAATGTAGCGTGGTGAGCACATTTTCTTTCATTGGAGCGGGTGGGGTAAGTCTAAATTCAGGGGGGGGGCATGGATCACTAAAAGAAAGACATTGGTCATGAATCATTATGAGT
Organism: Dactylonectria estremocensis; assembly: GCA_020744375.1. NCBI lineage: Eukaryota > Fungi > Ascomycota > Sordariomycetes > Hypocreales > Nectriaceae > Dactylonectria > Dactylonectria estremocensis. The sequence continues at coordinate 1,699,772 of JAGMUU010000002.1, read as the reverse complement.
ATTGTCCCAACAGGATTGTTTGCTTCTATCTGCGTATATCTTTCCCATAGATATCTATTACAAATGATGTCATACAGCTTTGTCTCCTATCTGAAGCCTCTACTACTCCTGGTTCGCATTAGCGTCATCGTTGACGCCTGTATCCCAGACGAGCATCTTGCCTGATCGTCGCCAGTCCTCGTTGAAAAAGCCATTGAACCCACTCCAGACAGGACGCAAAGTTTTAATGCCGAGGGCCTGGCCCTCTGCCGTCTTGAGAAAGCCGTCTAGCCAGGTCTCAATGCCCTCAAAGCCGACAATATAGCGAGGGACAGGAAGGGACCCAGCAGGGGCAAAGAGCTCGTAGCGGAGGAAAGCCATTGGGTCATCGTAAAAGCGGTCAGCCTCGTCACGGTAATTGTTGCGCTCGGCAGTGTTGGGCTGGGTGTGCAAGGGAGGTTCGCAGGTGAGAGCGTAGGCGCGGAGCCCGGGATAGACCAGATGAGAGCGCCACGGGGTGGTGTGACAGGGCATGAGAAACAGAGCGAAGAGATCATCGTCGTCTGGAGAGGCCGTGGAGAAGTGGGAAGTGTGAGCGAGTTGGACCGAAGCCGGATGGATGTGCTCGTACTGGTGGCGGAGGTAATTGAGAACGGAGAGTGGCGCAGGCTGGTGAAAGATGGAGAGATAGCCTGCAAGGAAGAGGTTGACGCCAAGGGCGGTGAGGAGGTATGGCGTGTGGCGAAAGATCGGACGAGGACGAGGGTTTCGTTTTGTTGGAGCCGGTTGGGACGAGAAGAAGGAGGCAGCAATAGGCGCAGCCAGGATGTTGAGGGCTGGGAGGAGTGGGTAAATGAAGCGAACTTCCTTGTGGGAGATGAGTGAGAGGGCGAAAATGGTGGTCAGGACGGTATAAGAGAGCGACTTGAGCGTGTTTGCTTGATGTTCCGAGGAGCCAGACGATTGGTACAAGGCCATGACGGCAAATGGCAGACTGGTGGTGCAGATGAGAGGCAGGCCTTGCAGAATGTAATAATGCCAAGGATTTCGACCGTAAAACACAGCCAATGACCTGGAGATGTTGAAGTTGAGCCAATTGTAAGGGGGGAAAGTCCAGAAACCAAAGTACATGCGGTCTGAGGCTATGGAGACGGCCAGGATGAGTGAGCCGCAAAGGATAGCCTCACGGACGAGGACGAGAATGGTCGATGTAGTGAGAGGCGAAGAGCCCCGGAGGGAGACGCGGGTAACAGCGACAAAGACAATGGTAGCCCAGATAAGGATGTTGGTTGGACGGAGGACAACAGCAAGTGCGGCGAGGCACAGCGAGGCACGGAGCGACCACAAGCTATAAAAGACAGGTCGCGGCTTGGGGTTCTCCTTTGTGGTTTGGGCGGCGCCGAGAAGTTCCCAGGGCCAGAAGTAGAGGGCCATGACAGTAAGGGTCATCTCCAGCGAATTGGAAAAGGTACGTGTAGAACAGTACCATTGCCAGGGGTTGAAAAGGGTTAGAAAGAGCTATCACGATCAGCATCACAACTCTTGAGATGGGGCACAGATGTTTCAGCTTACCGCAAAAAAAGAGACATTGCTGTTCGGGCCGTAGATGGAAACGGCAAGCTGCCAAGTGAACCAGTCACTGAGGGCGGCAATGGCAGCTTGAATAGCACGAGGCGCTGCAACTAGGATGGAGGCGCGGAGGACGTTGCCTGTGGGGAGGAGGGAGGAGATGAAGTCGGCGAGGAGGTAAGCGCCAGAGAAAAGAGCTGGGTGGAGGGAAGACCTGAGTTGGTATTTCCATTCCTGTTGAGTGTGGTCAGTGAAAAGGGGTTGCGAGATGGGCCACGGTACTTGATAGTGAGAATATTGCTGAGGTTCACAGAAAAAACTAAACCGGGGACGTGGAAAACAGTGTAAGGCACATACCCAAGTCAACCATGCACCGCTCTGAGAGCCAAAGGCCAAGTCCCAAGCGGGTTCCAATGCTTGAAAGTACTCATCTGGCTGGAAAAAGGTGGCGATCCACCACGCGTTGATGAGGCGGATGACGAAGATGCTGCGCAGGAAGGCTGGCCGGTTGATGCGATTACGCGTTTCGTTGGCGACTTCGTCAGGAACAAATGGATTGGGGGTTTGGCTCGCAATTGGAGGCTGGGATGGGGTTGGCGATGTCGCTTTTGGAGTTGACGCCATCTTGGAATTTGTCTCCAAGCTCGTGAAGCTCGGTGGTTGATAGCCAACTACTACGTAGATGAGAGTGAAGTGGTGGTCTCTTTCCTTGTTCGGTGATGCGCAGGCGTTGCTGATTGGTGGCAGATATGCAGCATTGTACAGTGCGGCTAAGAGTGTACGATCACTGTAGATGCCAGTCGGAGTAACCCCTCCAAAGCCTCAGCCACAGCGGCGCCGCCACCTGCACTTTCCATCACGTGGCACACTCTACGTAGTAAGTAAAACTTCACTCAGCCGCCGCCATGTAAGACGAGAATGACGGCGATGACGGTGATTCCCTGGGCGATGGTGTAGGCGGTGTGTCAATATGTGCTCGGTCCAAAGGCAAAGAGCGGCAGGATGACCATATCCATTGGATTGGATGTGCCGGAGCCGCATCTAGGTTGTCGCCGCCGGCGCAGGTCGCTTCATTAACATCGATCTGCCCTCCTGGTTCGTACGTAATGGCGGTGGGCACTCAGCGGCCGCATCGTACGTAAAAGTGTGGTGCAGGACCAAGCGCCTGGTGTCATGTGGCTGGGGAAGCGGCGATTCAGACTTTAGGGACCGTGTTCCGGGATGTCACGTGATGTCTGTTGGATGAACAAGACAATTCAATCAACTTTGAGCCGTCAATCGTCACTGTAAACCCAACTTGTAAGGCATAGCAGCAGTGAGGCTTCGGAACCCTTGAATGAGATCCTCAGAATGGTTTCCAGAGATGGTTGGAGTGATGAATCTGATCGCGTTGGGTGTTTTCGTGAGTGAAGCAAGTGGTTGTTCGCTGGGCCTGCAAGCACACATGAAGCAAGTTCTCTCAAGGCAATGAGCCAAGTATCGAAAGAAAAAGAGCCGGTATCTAGATGATATCACGAGAAATGGTTGGGAATCGGCATGCCATATTTATATCATGACATTCTTCTACGTTCCCTGGTTGATCACTTACGCTGTTCGGTGATACCGCGCAGAGCCCAACCTCCTTGTAAAGTGGCTTGCGGCTGGAGTTGCCTAACGACGTGTCGTTCCTCGCTGATAAAAACCGTACCTGCTTCCCTGCCATAATTGCCACCAAATAGCTAAATGTGCGCCCGTCGATGGCTTTCTTAGCCCACTTGCCCACCTCGGACAACACATTCTCGGCAGCCGGTGTCGGCCGGGGTGGGCAACATCGGCACAATTGCTGGAGCGGAGCCATCATCCCACGCTCGCCGGGCGGGTCGGGATCTAGATCTCCACTGAGGCCGGCGGGCGTTGGAGAGATGGCGTCTTAGATAATAATGGCATGCATTTTCAGGTGGTGATTGGGGGTAATCAGGTTTTTTTGGTCGTCTTTTCGTGGTGGGATAGATGGATCTCGAGGGGACGGCGCATCATTGGCCGCCGGCCACGTTGTGGTTTCCATTCGCCTTGCCATCCAGAACTCTCTGACAGCAGGCGTGTGGGTGGCCGGCCGAGAAGGATATCCACGGTCCAACGCAGGTCAAGGTCGTCACGAGCAAGGAGCAAGGAGCCAGTGAGTAGGCCAAGGCCACATCCGTTGCGAATGCTGCTCTAGCACTTGTCTCCCCCCTTTTTTCCCTTCTTTTTCCCCGACTGGATGCATGGTCGAAAGCGTCTTGTGTCATTCTGTCTCAGGCCGTCCACGGTGAAGCAAAGTAATTGACGCCCTGTAATTGGTCCTACTCACTCGCTGTGGGATCTGTGGCCCGCTCCCCCTCCCTTCAACCCCAGATCGTGCTTGTAAAGGTGCCTGCCAGCAGCCCCAAATCTAACGCCGTAGACCAAATGAGGTAGTCGAGCTGGGAACGGGGAATAGGACCCCGAAAAAAAAATATAGAGCACATGTCAGATATGGCCAGCTCGAGGCTCAAGCTGTCCGACCCAGGCCATGACGCAAAATAGCAGTACCAACCCCGGAAAACGAATCAACCCAGATATTCAAGATCCGAGCCATTCGAAACACTCCGCACGCGGCTGGACACGGCAGAATCCTCTAAATAATCGACACGCCCGGCAGCAGGGGGTGTGGTCACTACGGTGTGTGTGTGACTGCTGTGCGCCGCTGTGCGTGTGTCTGATCCATCCGCCGATGCTCAGGTGGCCCTACCATGGATGGATCATTGGATTCTGCCGCGCCTTTTCGCTTCCAACTGCACTTAGGGGAATGGAACAAACAACGCCTGTCACTTAGAGGTAAAGCGCATTCAGTACGACTCAATCGCCAACATGGCCTTTGCAGTAATAATTACCTAACACCATCTTCTCCACGCTACCATGTACTTCTGAGTCCGTCGCCTGATGAATCCTGCCCGCTTCTCGGTTCACCCCGTTCGTTCTTCGCTCCCTTCGTGTCCTCCGTGTTTCTTCCGATTTCGTATCGCCACGTCCCATCTCGCTCGTCCTTAAAGAGCGACGACATTTCCTGTTCCAATTGCTTTTTCTCTCCTCCCTCTTCCTCTCTCTTCTCCAAACCAAGTCAAGCACTTGTAGATACCCTCTTATCTCTCCGAGTCTTATCTTTCTTCCATTGGTCCCCTGAGTTTTCAGTCATCCTGGGTAGCTCTTCCCTCTTCCCTCTTCCTGTTGCCAGCACTTGCACTTTCAGTCTTGACCGCTGCCCCTCACTTGCTCCCCACCATTACTAGAACCGTCCATCATCTTCAACCACAACCTTTCAACCATCACAATGGCTCCCCACGCAGACGTCACCAAGGCGTCCACCAACGGCTCCGAGTCGCGGTTCCACTCCGCTTCCACCGACGGTGCCATCGCCACCGAGAATGAGTTCGCCGCCCATAACTACCATCCTCTCCCCGTCGTCTTCGCCAAGGCGCAAGGTGTCCATGTCTGGGATCCTGAGGGCCGCAAATACCTCGACTTCCTTTCTGCCTACAGCGCTGTCAACCAAGGCCATTGCCACCCCGAGCTTGTCAAGGCTCTCACCGAGCAGGCCAGCCGTCTAACCCTGAGCTCTCGAGCCTTCCACAACGATGTTTTCCCTAAGTGGGCCGAGAAGGTCCGTAGCGTCTTTGGCTATGACATGGTTCTGCCCATGTGCACCGGCGCTGAGGCTGTCGAGACCGCGATCAAGGTCGCTCGCAAGTGGGCGTACAAGGTCAAGGGCGTTCCCCAGGACAAGGCGTGGATCTTCGGCGTCCAAGACAACTTCCACGGCCGAACGGTACGTTATCCTTTCCTGCCTTCTAGGCAATTGATGAACGCTAGAAAGACGTCAATGGCTAATTTTCCCCCTCGTGATCCAGATGGCTGCCATTACTCTCTCAGTCGACCCAGAATCGAGGGCCAACTATGGTCCCTATGTTCCTAACATTGGAGCCTTCAACCCCACTACAGGCAAGCCCATCCGATACAACAACATTGCCGATCTAGAGGAGGTCCTCGAGGCCCATGGCAAGGAGACTGCTGCTTTTATCTGCGAGCCCATTCAGGGAGAGGCCGGCGTCGTGGTCCCCGATGAGGGCTACCTTGCTCAGGTTCAGGCCCTCTGCAAGAAACACAACGTCCTCTTCATCTGCGACGAGATCCAGACCGGTATTGGTCGCACAGGTCGCATGCTGTGCTCGCAGTGGGCTGGGATCAAGCCCGACATCATCACCCTCGGCAAGGCCATCTCAGGTGGTCTGTACCCCGTGAGCTGCATCCTTAGCAGCAAGGAGATTATGCTGGTCGTCGAACCTGGTACCCACGGCTCTACCTATGGCGGAAACCCCCTAGGATGCGCCGTGTCTATCCGAGCACTTGAGATTATGGAAGAGGAGGATCTGACGGCCCAGGCCGACCGTCTTGGCAACATTTTCCGCGACAGCCTTGCCGCACTTAACTCGCCTATCCTAAAGACAATCCGAGGAAAGGGACTTCTCAACGCTGTCGTGATTGACGAGTCGGCTGCCTCTGGCCGGACGGCTTGGGATCTCTGCCTGCTGCTCAAGAGCAAGGGCCTCTTGGTACGTCCCATACTGATACTGTAAGGTTAATAGCATGCTAACGTTGCTGCGTCATAGGCCAAGCCGACCCACGGTGACATCATCCGTTTCGCACCGCCCCTGGTCATCAGCGAGGAGGATCTGCGAAAGGGCTTGAGCATTATCGCCGAAGCCATCGAGGAGCTCCCCACTGTGGAGAAGGCCAAAGGCCATTGAGAAAGCTCTAAATAATACCAGCCGAGAGGAATCCGAGCGCGAGCTCTGAAGGCACTTGAACATGGTGTATCTTCCCACAAAAAGAAATCGGGCATGCTGCCGAGAAACGGCGCTGGGTACCGAGAATGAGATTATGATAAGAAACCGGCGAAGCTCTGGAAGGCGTTTTTGTCAAGGGTCCGATGGCTGCCATCAGGGCGTGTACAACTTGGAACAAACTTAGATACCACGCCGATAAAGACGAATACAAAAGAATACATTCTCACCATGCTGTTCATTTTGATGAATGTACAGAACAAGGATACGTGGAAATGAGAGACGGAAGACATGAGACGGAAGCGCATGAGGGCGGGCAAGGAGCGGGGGAATGAATGAGACGGAGGTCTTGACTGAGGGGAGGAAAAGGTGGTGAACTGGACTGATACCAGTTTGGTGCAACCAGAAGATCCGAGCCTATGAGGTTCTCACTTCATTGGTGTGGTACTGAGGTACGGTGCTACAAGGCGGCAACGATACTGAGACAGTGTGTCTGACCAGCAATTTTTGCAAAGCTACCTACGATTTAGACGCCCGGTTCTTAGATATAGTCCGAAGTGAGGCCGGAGAATTGTGGCATGTTTCGCTGAGCAGAAGTCAGGGAATCATTCGAGATAGATATAGTGATCTGGAGATGGATGTGTTATGATATGTGTGCCCCTAGCTTGACCACAAGCTCCAATCACAATAACATTGCGATATGTATATAAATACCGCATATTGCTTCTAATGCTGAAACGATGTGTCAATTCGACTATAGTTATTCGTATTAGCACGACCATACTCTTCAATCATGCAACCCTTGCTGTATGATCTTGACACTCAACCTCCAGCCACAAGCCTAGACTTGGCCATCAAGTGGTTCTTGAATGGGGGAGAAGGGAAGTCATATAATATTATAACAAAGTATAGTTGTATATCAAGCGTCGTGCAGTTAAATTTTATGGTTGTCGAACATGAACAGCTGATTGTTCAATAGTATAATGGTACCCATGTCCTCGACCAATATCTGTTTCTGGATGCAGTCGTACTAACAAGTGGGATGGAACTCTGTGAAAAACATGGAGCCTGCAGGGTCGCAAACGGGCCAGAAACGTTGAAACCTACAGCAAGGTGGCTCACTCGGCACATGTGATTGAGGGGATACATGAGAGAGTCGTCGTCATTAGGCGTAACTGTGCAGATAATATATGTAACATGCTCATCCTGTCCGTGAACGGCATTTGCCATGCACATTGAAGGATTGCGTCGCAGCGTTACAGTATGCTGAAGGCAGGACGGAGAAGACTCAACAAGATTGACTTAGACGATGCTCGGGGTGAAGAAAGCTGCCTGCCGATCACTCGGCCGCATGTGAGGCCGCAGTCTGCGAGTACGTAGAACGAAGCGCGGTCACAGCGCCATGAAATGTATTTACCAGGGTCGTGATTTAATGCACAGTCATGGCATGCCTTGACAAAATGCCAGCTACCAATTGTACAAAAGGTGGGTTCAAAGGATGCGACCTGTGGGGAGACTATGCACATGAGGACATCCGTGAGCCCTAAAAATGGTTGATGAGTCGGAGAGTCCCAATATCATGACGGCTATTCCAAAAACGCGCCGCATCGTCCGGTGACTGGATGAGTTGTTCGTTCTCATAGCTGCTGCCAACGGCCTCAAGATGCCGCAGCGTCGCATTGGGAAGGGTGTGGAGTGCAAGTACGTTTTGGAGCCTGGATACCACCCCATGCTAGTTCTAGCGGCTGCCGACAGCCCCAAATTTGATGAGAGATGCATCGGGAATACTATGTTACTATGTACAGTATCTTTCTGACAGCTTTACACACCCGTATACCGGTGGTGATTGTCTGACGGAGAGAAATGCTCGCAGATTCGGTGGCACAAGGTCGGGACGCTGACCATTCAGCCCGTTGTACCAAGACGCTCCCTATTGGAGCACACACACCAGCGAGAACCAGGAGGGGATATCATACTACGTACGTAGTTCGGGTCAGCAACTGGGAGTGGCAACTAGCAATGGCACTGCGTTTCTGTACAAAAACTACACCGTGGTACCGTCTGAAATGGTACGGCAGTGATGGTGGTCGGTGGTGTGGGTGGTGTTAGTGGTGATTCGCCCACGCAAGCCCCGAGGCGGGATGGTTTGAAGGAGCCCGTTCTCGGCGCGGAATGAGGTTTGAAGGGAAAGGGAATGGTCACAAGTTGTCATGGGAAATCGTATGTTGAGCATCCTCTTCCCATGGGAATGATTCGGGTCTTGGTGGTGGGTGGAGAGGCATTTCTTGCACGCGTCACGGTCGTTTTGAAACGGGCTCACGGCTGCTTCGCAAGTGACGCCATCCCAGGAGCAGCGTGTCATGGGCAAGGTGATTCGCAGGCTGTAAATGCGTGCCCAATGAGTCAAGGGCAAGGCATGCAGGCCAGGGATTGCGGGCAAATGCTGCGTCGAGTGATCCGAGCGTGAGAAGAGAAGAGAAGGGGAAGAAAGGAGACAACACAGCACAGCTCAGACGACTCAGATGGGGAGACAAGAGACATGTGTACGAGACCAATCGGGGACTCGGTCAGGAACAAGTGGTCACAAGTCATGCGGTGATGGTCAATGGGCCAATGGGCGACGAGCAATGACTCGATGGGCGACGTTTGGCGGCTCGTGGTTCATTTCTGAGGGGGTGGGCGGGCTATCATTTCCATGTACTGGTAGGCCAAGGTTATCGTTTTGTGTTTCGTCTTTTATCCTCCGATTGCTTGTTGAGGTTGCGCTACAGCTTGGTTGCACTACATCTTGGTTGCGCTACAGCCAGGGCCGTGAGTCGTCGCTTTGGCAGTCATGGCGATACAGCAGAACCCGAGACATTGCGGGGTTACGTGGTGGTTGCCGGGTTGCCGCTTTGCGTGGGTAGGACGGCGCCTCTGATATGTGCTGATAGCAAAAGCAAATGCGTATTTGGTAGGGCATGTAGGTAGACAAAAGAGATAGCCGATCTGATATGACATGATGCTCCAACTGGCGCCCCAATCTGACCTGGGATGGGAATGCGGACCAGCCTCAGCCCAGACCAAGCCCGGCCAGATCAGACCAAAATCTCCGAGGAACGCTGCGGCGCAAGAGATAAGAGGGCACATGGCACCCATTCCCAGCCGACACAATTCCTCATCCACCTACCTACTCTGTACAAGACTTTGTCCTCGAAGGACCGCTTGCATCGATCTAACTGCAACAAACCTGAGGCGTGTACCCCGTAGGCTCGAGGCGTGTTTGGCCTGGTTGGATTGGTCACGTCCCTGGGGCAATCAGGCCAACCCACGTATCCAGGTAGCTGCCTCACCCTCACATCATCAGTTTGCACTTTGTATGTATTCTAGGTACCTGGTATTCGAGGCAACATTTAGTCTTTTTGCGGGGGAAATAAGAGGGGGAGGCGAGTGTTGCGGCAAGATGAGGCAGAGCGGGATGACGCCGCTTGTGAGAATGATGACGGAACCGCGATCAAAGGCTCCCACCGTGGCGACTCGACGCACCGTGAGTCGTGAGGGCGAGACGGCGAGATGGATGGCACGGTCGACCAGTCTCATGCGGAGTTCTCTACATAAACATCCGTGGCGCCATCGGTGGAATATTAGACGTGGGTTAGACTCTAGTTGCCTTGCATCTATGTCTCATCGCCATCGGTTCGGCTTGCGCTTGGCGTAGTCTCTGCTTGATTTGGTTTGACGGGGGTGGCTACTCTCTCTCACCAATACATCTCCATCGTCTCTTATTCCCAGGCAGCTCTCTCTCTCTCTGTCTCTTGCCTCTGTCTGTATCTCTCCATGTCTCGCGCACCTCTAACCCCTGCCCATGTACTGTTCGATCCCCTGTCTCGATGCCTATCGTGCTGGATCCCCTTCCGTCTGTTAGTTCGCACCCGCAGAGTTCTGTCCTGGTGGCTCTCATCCTGCATCTGCGGATCCCATTTGGGGAACCCGCTGGGTCCATTTGGGCGGCCTGGCCTGGAGCGGCTTGGTGCTTCTTCGTACACCATGTACGGCGATCGGGTGTGTGGGCCGCCACCTTGCAGGCAGTCAGTGAGCAGCAATGAGGCGTCCATCTGCTCTTGATAACGTTGGTTGCTTTTGCATCTGATTCTTTTGACTCTGGCCTTGTTGATTGACGCCTCATTGATTAGGTCGGCAGGTCGGCAGATACCGATTTGGCTGTTGTCGATCTTTCACCGGTTGCTGCTAGGGAGCGTGCATTCGCTTCCTCGGTCCAAACGTCTGGCCAAGACAGATTTCCACCCAGGTTGTCATTCTGGCGTGCTCCGTGGCGAGCGAACACCTGTATGCTGACGCCATCTCGGCGGAAATCCAACCTTGCCTTGCCTCAGAAGGCGGGACGATTCCACCATCGCGAGCCTTGAATGGTTCATGCAAGCGAGCGAGCAACCTGAAGAATTTCTGGCCAGGCCCCAACAATACCAGGCAAACGTCGGTCAGACGCAGACACCCATTTTTCTTCCGCTTTTGCTCCTAGCCGCGGGAAGAGTCGCGAAAAGAAAGACGACTCAGACGACTCAGACGACTGCAAGTGAACCACACCCCATGATAAGCACTGGCCCCATCAATGATCCCCATCAACCCCGGCCCGGTTCTGGAAGTTGGGGGGATACGGACTAGTTGGCCAGCCAGGGCTTATCGGAGGGAGAAGAATATGGAAAAGGTGCGTGGACGATGGCAGGCAAAGCGTAAACGCAACTACGCCCAGGAATCGGCGGCGGGTAGCAGACCAGAAGGGGGACAGGGAGAGAGGGAGATACAGAGGGGGAGAAGAGAGGGAAGTTCGATCTAGGACTCAGTATTCTTCCTATTCGACGTCTACCTAGACCTCAGGACCTCTCTGCCTGGACCTATGCAGTTATAGTCCTTACCTACATTCTTTCTGCCTCGTCTCCGACGTAGCACTGGCAGGTAGCTCACAAAAGTCCATGCCGCCTATTGATTAAGTATTACGTATCCAGGCACCCAGCAGGTTGAACTGACTCTCTTGAAGCATGGGGATAAACACGCTGGTAGGTCACGGAGTTGGTGCATAAGGCGAGCGAGCCACAGGCCCACAGCGCTCGCTGGCTGGACTGGACTGGACTGGACCCTGCGACTCCCAAGCTTGAAGGGGTGTGGTGGGGCGGGGGAACTACTGAGTTAGCGCCTCTGGATTCGCTAACTGGAGGTACTGTAGGTATCTGCTGTCGCCTGTTGGTAGGTGCCTTGGTAGGCCTTGTTCTCGACAGGATCGTGGCAGGCAGCCTGATCACAAAGAAGGATGGCGGCGAGCCGGATTGGATGCGTGAGGGCATCCATCTCGCCGCTGAGCGCGGAACTGTGACAAACTGTGACTCCTCGGGATGTTGTGAACTGTTGGCCGGGGCTGTTTCGCCATTGGGCTGCCTTGTCGGCCTGTCGCTGATACGACGCCAAAGCTGCTGGGAACCTCCATTAGAATAAGTCGGGCGAAAGTCCTTGATGCCGCTTTGATGCCGCTTTGATGCCGCTTGAATGGCCTTGATGGCCCCCGAGCACGTGTGCATGTATCCCGTGGGTACTCACGCGGTACCCTCTGAAGGCCTCTTCGCCAAAATGGCTGTTCTGCCAGTCGCCAAAAGCAGTGCTGCTGCTGTTGTTGCGGCCGGCTGACTGACTGCTGGGGCGGGCTGGCATTTCTGGCTCCTCGCTCCTCTCTCCTCGCTCGTCCCCCAAAAACACATCACGAGGTCATCCGTCCATTCACCCATCATCGACATCGGTCACCAGCCCGTAGGTTGTAGGGGGGGGGTCCCAAGTGAGAACCCCTGCGTCCAGGTTGGTGGCAGTGGTACCTGATGTTTCAGTGCCGGTGCCACGTCGAGGAAAGGTACCTCTGTGGGTCCCCTGGAAGACAGCGCTGAAGGGTGCTGGTCCATGCCCCCAATGGCCCCTGCCAACACCCCCTGTCCGCGCCGCCCAATGCGCCAATGCGCCTGGAGCAGGTCCCGCTTTAGTCCCCAATCGCTCGCGATTACGGTAGTTGGGGCTTTGGTACAGGTAGGTGGAGGACCCTACAAACGTGTTTCGGCCGCTACCTTGTCATCTATGTACCTCTTTGCTGTGGAACACACCAAGCCGGTACCTCTGTCAGGTGTGTGTCACCACCCGGGATAGAAAACCATCATTCACGCTCCTCTTCTAGAAACCCGGCAGCTTTACCTTTAGCTGGCCTGGCAGTCCTGGATCCTCGTCTTCTTCTCGCTTTCTTGCTTCCCTTGCGTCCGTCCTCTCTCTCTCTCTTAATCCCCATCCCATTCACCACCGCCCTTCGCCAGTCCTCACGCCAGGCTTCCCCCCCCAACACTCTTCGGCTTCGGCTTCTTATTCTTATTCAGCTTCTTCTTCTGGGCCCTTCCTCTTCGTTTCCCCACCTTTCGTCCCTCTTTAGGTCAATCTACTACTGCCCGCCCCGTCTGCTGCCGCTCCCGTTCAATCGTGACGCAACTTGGCAAAGGCGCCAACGGAACCCAAGCACAAGACACAAGACACCCGACAAGACGCACGACGCCACCAGGCCCATCTCTAGAGTCCAGACAAGAGAGTCTCCCGCTTCCCCGTTCCCGTTTACCGCCTCGCTCTCCTTTATCTCCATCACCCATCGCTTGACTCGTCGCCATCGTTGATCCCTCCCCCCCCCCCGACTCGGGCGTCAAACCGTCGTCGACAGGCCCTCTCCGATTGCGCTTCCGACTCAACTCAACGGCCGCTCTAGTCTACGCCTCCGCCGATATTGTGTTAGTCACCCGATCTCCAACCGGCCCTTGCGCTTCCCTTTCCCGTCCCCCCGAATTGCTGTCACACGCATTGCCCCCGTCTTGTTCGACCTTTGTTCAACAATCATCTTTACGCCTTCGCTCTCGCTCGCCTCTTTTGCCCTCGCCATCTGGTCTACTCTTGACTGACTCTTGTGCCTCGACTACCAGACGCGCATCAGCTCTTCCACCTCTGCATCACTTGCCTTGAGCTTGTGCCATTCACTCTTTCTTCCATCCCTGGCCATTTCCATCCCGTCTAGATCGTCCCCGAACTCACCGACTGCTTGTCCACCCAAGGTTGACATCTCTTCCGACACAGTCAACCCTCTCGCCACCTCGACCCGTACATTGTACTCCCACTCCTCTTCGTCTCGCTGCTCTCTCACTCACCCGCTTCTACCCTCGATCCACACGACCGCCACTTGATCTCATCGATTACATGACGACCCCATCTGCAGCCGACGTCTTTCGAGTTTTATAGGCCCGAGGGCTACCACCCACTCCGACTGCCTTCCTGCCCTCGACAGCTTCATCAGGAAGTCATGACCAGCCATCAGGAGGCCTCTGCCTCCCAAAGCTCCAGGAGGTCGGGAGGCCGGACTGTGGGACAGTTCAACATCGGGTCCGAGATTGGAAAGGGTAGCTTCGCCCAGGTCTATCTGGGTTGGCACAAGGTATGACCATCTATCCCCCGATCTCTCTTCCCCCGCGTTTGCCTGTCACCAGCGCACTGAGTCGCTCCCACACACTTGACCGTGTCGCCTACTGGCGTCTTCGACATCGTTGGATGCTCCGCCCTTGCTATCACAGATGCGCAGAGCAAGCTCCATTAAGAGACGGCCCTTTGTGGTTCCCAGTAGTTAATTTGCATCATCTAGGAGACCAAAGCTGCCGTGGCCATCAAATCCGTTGAGCTAGAACGGCTTAACAAGAAGCTCCGAGAGAACCTCTACGGCGAGATCCAGATCCTCAAGACCCTTCGCCATCCCCATATCGTCGCCCTCCATGACTGCGTCGAGTCGACCACTCACATCAACCTCATAATGGAGTACTGCGAGCTCGGCGACCTCTCTCTCTTTATCAAGAAGCGCGATAAGCTTGCCACCCACCCCGCCACCCACGACATGGCCCGCAAATACCCTAGCGCTCCGAACTCCGGGCTTCATGAGGTCGTTATTCGTCACTTTCTCAAGCAGCTAACTAGCGCCCTTGAATTCTTGCGAAGGAATAACTACGTTCATCGCGATGTCAAGCCTCAGAATCTATTACTACTTCCCTCCCAAGCTTTCCGGGATCACCGAGGCCGCCCTGTTATGCAAGCCAGCCAGGATTCCCTCATCCCCATCGCCGGACTCACCTCCCTTCCCATGCTGAAACTAGCCGACTTTGGATTTGCTCGTGTCTTGCCCTCAACTTCCCTGGCTGACACCCTCTGTGGTTCTCCTCTCTACATGGCCCCCGAAATTCTCCGGTACGAACGCTATGACGCCAAAGCAGATTTGTGGTCAGTTGGCACTGTCCTGTATGAAATGAGTACCGGTCGACCCCCTTTCAGGGCCAGGAATCACGTGGAATTACTGAGAAAGATTGAGGCGGCTGAGGATGTTATCAAGTTTCCAAGGGAGGTGACAATTAGCGCAGACCTCAAGGCACTCATTCGGAGTCTACTGAAGCGCAGCCCTGTCGAGCGACTCAGCTTTGAGAACTTCTTCAACCACCAGGTCGTTACCAGCGATATCCCTGGACTGGTTGAGGATGACGTCCCTAGGCCCGTGAGACAAGAGCCCCGCGAATTGCGAACGATCAACCAAGGAGAGACGTCGTCACCTCGTGTTAGGCGATCTTCTGGAACTGGGTCTCCACGAGAAGGGGGTACCGCCAGGTCACCCCGAGAACTCCACGCCAGATCGCCTCAGACCGGAAGCCCCGGCGAAGGTCGGTACCAGCGGCAACCTGGCGAAAGCCATCGCACAGGAAACTCCCCCCGCGAAGTCGGTGAGGGTCTAGGAATCCGCCGTCCAGTCCCTCAACACACAGCGTCTCTTCCTGCCCAGCACCGATTCCAAGAGAGAGGAACCACACGGGACAACGGTTCCCCCCCTAGCTCACTTCTAAACGACACCCGCAAGGCTCGGGCCGCCAATCGGCCCCTAAGTGAGGAAGAAAAGGCTGCCCAAGATGTAGCGTTAGAGCGAGAATACGTGGTTGTTGAGAGACGACATGTGGAGGTGAACGCCCTCGCCGATGAATTGGCCGCGAACGAGAAGCTTGGTGCGCAGCAAAATGCTTCTTCCCCACGAGCAGGAATTGTAGTCCGTCGACATACGCAGGGATCTCCTGGTGTAACGACAGGCGCAATTCCCACTCCTTCGTCACGAACAGCTCTGGTCGCCCAGGGACGGCATGATCGGCGATCGTCCTATGAGAAGGCCCTTTCCGCCAGCCCTGGATCTGCTTCCAGCGCAATCTCGAAAGCCATCCAGGATGCCAGTCTTCGCCTCTTTGGCTTCAAGGTCCCGCCCCTGCGCGGTACTAAGGGACAGTCGCCGCCGCTGTACCAGCCTTTCCCGGCCTACCCGACACCATCGACCACAACGTCAGCCGGACTCATCAGTGATGGCAAAACTGTTGAGAGTACCGACGAAGATGGGCGGGCTGCGCAAACGATTGAGGAGTTTGCCACCAGGAGCGACTGCGTCTACGGATTTGCGGAAGTCAAATACAAGCAACTCGTTCCCATGGCCCCATCCGCTGATCACGGACTGGGCGGCGTTGAGGCTGAACTGATGGTACCTGAGGATGATGGGTTGACTCTGGAGGCCGTAGTCTCCCTGTCAGAAGAAGCCCTCGTCCTTTATGTCAAATCACTCACTCTTCTTGCCAGGGCCATGGACATTGCCAGCCTCTGGTGGTCCAAGAAGAGCCGAGGAGAAGCGAGCACCGGTGTTTCAGCGGCGGTCGCCCAGTCGGTCGTACAACGAATCAACGCGGTTGTGCAATGGGTTCGACAGCGCTTCAACGAGGTCCTGGAAAAATCGGAAATTGTGCGACTCAAGCTCATCGAGGCGCAGAAACAGCTGCCAGAGGAGCACCCTAGCCATCCTTCCAATCACGGCACTGAATCCATCGCCTCCTCCACTGGTTCAGGTGCGAAGCAGGTCTACCTGACCCCTGGAATAAGTGCCGAGAAGCTCATGTACGATCGCGCCCTGGAGATGAGCCGTGCCGCGGCCATCGACGAAGTCACCAACGAGAACCTCACCGGATGCGAAATCTCCTACATAACAGCTATTAGAATGCTCGAGGCGGTGCTGGACAGCGATGACGAGACTCACGCGGACAGAAAGAAGCTAGCTTCAGGAAAAGAGGCTGAGAGGGATGCCGCAAGGGAGACGAACGGCGACCTTGACAGCGACGAGGAGGCTCATGTCCGAAAGAGTATGCATTTCCCCACCTATCCATGCTGTGGCGCGTCGACTAATCATTCATACAGTGATCAAAATGATTACGGGCAGACTTGGTGCCGTCCGAAAGAAGCAGCAGATGATTGCTGAGGCCAACAGCAAGGCTCATTACACAACCCGTAGACGGAGCGGCGATGTGACTCCGCGCAGCGTTCCCTCGTCATGATGATTTCTACGACTTACCATGTTGGCAGAATATCACATTGACGCAACGATACCTACAATACCATTCTGCAAAGCCCCACGGCTTTCTTGTTTTTATTCGCTATCCCATTTGGACTATCACGGCGTCACGGGAATTTTGGCCCGCGGCTCACTGGAGCAGGCCCACAAATTGTCGCCGACGTTAAGTAGCGGGCGTTTTTTGTTTTGGAACATGACACATTAGGGGCAGACGAAACTCATTGATCGGCGTTTTGGGAGATTTACATTGTTCTTCTTTCTTTGGCTTTGACCGTGGTTCTTTGGAATAGCGACTCGCTTACCGCTCATGAGCTTGCCAGGAGTTGCCCAACCCAACTGGGCGGAAATATGGCGACGGCAGCGTGATTAGATATTCAGCAGCGAGGGGCAAAGGACAAATGATACGGGGTTCCCGTCATGTATGTTACGAAAGGGCAGCAGTGTTTCGGCCATGTCACGACAGGTCGCAAAAAGTGGCTGCATGTCACAAAGAGCGATATACTGAGCAGAACAGCTCCAACAATTGACATTTTCAGGTTTGGAAATGTGTTCCCTGGTTCATGTTGGAGTGAGATGATATAATGACGATATAGCTTGCTGATGTGTTGAAAAGTTGCCTGAGTGTTCGTTTGTCCAGCTTGGTTTGCCGGCTTTGCTTTGGTTGTAGGTGAGTGTTCAAGTTTTGTTCCCGTTTCAGGAGTTGACGTTCAGGGGTGTATTCTCTTTGTTCGCTTTACTAGTAACCAGTCCAATAGGTCATATACTGTGTTCGCAAATGCTGGCAACTGGGTTAGGGTAAATGCCCGAGACCTATAACGACTCATTCCAACTTTCCCTTGAAGAATATCTGCATCTTTTTTAATTCGATAACAATGGCTTCTGAGGAACAATCTCTCGAGAGTCCCAGCTCTCCAAATCTCTTCACAACCAACCGTCATCCCGCTACCGGGGCCCTCGACCTCCTCGCCACCGTATATGCCCTCGCAAACCGCCGCCGCGAGGCTCTCCGCGCCAGGACCGATGCAGGGAGGCTTACCAGATATGCCAAACGTAGTGTTCTCGACGCCCAACAGCGCAATAGCGTTGAGACAGCGGTCGGACAACGTCTCTCGTACGACGCCGAGATCAAGGCCCGCAAGGAGGCCGCCCAGCGCCGGATCCGGGCCCGCGTCGAATACGCCCAGACGATCCCAGGACTTTCCAGCGCAGACCTACATAGAATCATGGACGAGGAGTTGGACCGGGTGAGGCAGCGAGGCATGTGGCGCGTGCAAGGGGAGACGGATGATGAGTGGCGGGCGCGCGTCAAGGCAATGGCGGACTGGCTGGATCGCATCTGTGCCGAGCTGTTCGGCCGCATGTGGACGGAAAAGTTGCGCTACGTCGACGGGTTCCCTATGAACACCATGACGGTACATCAATACTTCCTGCCCCGGGTCATGCCGGTCTGGTCGGGGCGGGAAAAGTGCCTGCAGTGCCGGGCGAAACGGATGCGGTGCTCGCACACCGCCCGGACCGGCTACAGCTGGGATGTCGCGCCCGAGTGCTCGCGGTGCCGGCTGAACGGCGACACGTGTATGCAGAAGGAGCGGGGGCAACCCGATGACGAGGAGCATTGGCAATTGGCGGCCCCAGAGAAGCGACTTCAGGGGCAGGTTGCGAGTGGCGACGTACGCGAGGGTTTGGTGGACAAGAAGGCCTTGTTCTGCGATTTGATGGCTAATCGGCGCCGAGACGGGGTGAAGATGGCATTGCCCGCTTGGCATGAGAATGACAAGCCCGAGAACAAGACGGATTGGGAGTATGAGCCCACACAGTGGTGGCAAGTGTTGAATGGCCGACCCGCCAAATGGCGAGCATCAGATATCAGAGGTCTGATTCCCTGTACCGGATTAGCATCCACGGTTGATGAGCTGGAGTCTTCTGGAAACGATCGAGAGCTCCAATTACAGTCAGATATCACAGTACTTAGCCATGTCTTTCACCTGAAAGAGCAGCTAGCCAGTCAGAGCGCCGCATAACAAACCTGGTTTCCCAAACATCATCAGCCATGTCATTATGCACCCTCCCAATGATGAATTCCAGTTCCCCAAACACCATCCCCATGTAAACTCGCCACGTTCCCAGCCCTTTTCTAGTCCCCCAAGCTGCCCATTGACACAACATCGCGATGTCTGTCATCCAGAGGGCCAGTCAGCCTAACTTGATCTTTGGCACACTCAACTGAACCTGGCCTCCCAATTTGCCCATCCCATGACGCACTCTTTTCTTCGCCCGAGGGGCCTCTGGTGTTTGCAACCGGGGTGCCATGTTCAGAGGGGTGTTTGGGATAATATCACTTGGGTCAACAAGAAACTTCGCTTTCAACTTTTCAAGTTCTTCGAGAACCTGTTGTCGATGATGGCGGTTGTAGGACGGCCTCAAGTATCTCTCGAGGCCAGGAAGCGGAAGCGAGGCATCGCGGAAATTCATTCCCAATCCTCTCCTGCGTTTAGTTCGAAGCTCAGTCTGTGCTGGATGAGTTGGTTTCGCATACCCCTTCCAGGGTAATTGTAGCTGCTTTATGGGTTTTTTCGGTTGCTGATTTGTGACATCTTGCTGATGCTGCTTCATGACCGCTTCCCTTGGCAAAGGCCCTTTTGTTGGCGACTTTGGTCTCAGGACCAATACGCCGGGATGAGACGCCAGTTCGTCTTGAATCCCATACTCTGCTTGAAAAATTTGCTCGTCGTTCGCGGTGAAGTTTTCGATAGCCTCAGGAGGTTCGGGTGGCCACATTGACGTTTCCTGTGTTGCAAAGTACTGGCTACAACGAAGCTCCGGTTTCTTCTCCGCACGTTTAGGGCTATTCATGAGGCTGGGTAACTCCCACGGCATGGGTTTGAGTTCATCGTGGGGTTTCCAGTCCAACATCATCTTGTTGTCCAGCAGTTGAAAGAAGCGAAGGTATTTGACCGGAGTGCACAGCCAGTCGTGACACTCCGCACCAATTGCGCTCATTCTTGCGCCAGGCGCAATCTGTAAACAGTCCCAGAGAAAACCTCGACCATCACGGGATGGCTTGTTGCTCATTGTGGCAAACGTCTTCTTGAGATACTCTACAATTTCAGCTTGACTCATGCGATTGAGATTTTGTACCTCGGGGTCAGGACTGCATGCTAGCAGAACAAGAACCACAATTCCGAGTGACCAAATGTCAACAGCCGACGTGTGAGTTTGTGTATTTGTTACGATTTCCCTAATCACGAGTCAGCTGGTGTAGTCTTTTTATCCTCACGGCGCAATCTTGGGGACACACGGTGCTTGGTAGTTCACGGTCCCAACTTTTGTAACCATTCTGCTTCGCCGTGGAACGGCCGAGTTTCCAAAGTCGGCAAGCATGACGCGATGGTATGCGATTTTTGGTGAATATGCCAAAAGAATATTCTCGGGTTTGAGATCACGATGCACGATGCCCTTGTCGTGAAGGTATACAAGACCCCGAACCACCTGGCGGATAATGATTCGGCAGTCAAATTCTTTGACCACGTCCTGACGGTATAGGAAGGACATGAGGTCACCCCCTGATGCCAGTTCGGTGAAGGTATATCTGTAATGTGTTGGCTCAGTTGTTATAGGTTGACAATGGAAGTCACTAACAGTGAATGTGGAGAACTGATTGTGTCGACATACGGAAGAATGTTTGGCTGCGACAATGTCAACTTGAACTGCCTGCGCAAGGTGGGTGATGGAACGCACATGTCGGAGTTGCCGCAAGATATCCGCCTCCTGAAACTTGCGTCTCAATTCCTCAGGGGGATTTTTCTTGTGCAGCTTGTCCAGGTTCACCAGCTTACATACCAACTGCTTTCTTGTCACGGCGTCGAGAGCTAAATGAACGGCACCCTCTGCTCCTTGACCGAGGCAGCGGTTCGTCAAGATGTACCTGTCTGCAAAGAGCTTCGATGGTCAGTCTCTTACTGTCAACAACTGCAATGATAATCACTCATACCTTGCACTCTTCGAGCTGGAGGCTGTCAAGGTCATGGAGAGGAGGTGGTCGTTCTTGAATAACGACGAAGGTCCAGTATGGGCGGATTTCAATAACATCGCCATCTTGGAGCAGGTAACCAGGGGAGATATCTGGCCCTATCCCAATCAACTCCCCATTTACATACGTTCCGTTTGATGACTTGCGATCACGGACGTAGACGTAGTTGACGGTTGGCTCGTAGGTAATCACATAAATTTCACAATGGTTTCGGGAGACAGAATAATCTGGGTCATTGTCGACAGTGAGGGTGCTAGATAGGTGAGTAAATAAGAAGGGGTAAAGTCACACGTTTCATACTTTGATCGCGGATCCCGCCCAATCTTGAAAATCTCTCGGTCCCAGATGGGGAGCAGTTCTAATTGTCAAGTTAGAGGAGCCACCCAGGAGTGGAGAATGAGAAGCAATTCTAAGAACAACCAGGCGGATCATGGAAATGCCTACGCTGAGATTGGTTTTGACTCCGACTATCAAAGAGACAGAGATATGCTGCTGGAACCTCATTTGGCACCGACGGGGCCGGCTCTTCGACGTCCATCTTGGATCTCACTCGAGACGTGATGCGTGGCTCCGTCGTGTAAGTGTCTAGAGCGGATTAATGAGAGCAGAATGGTGCGTAGCAGGTTGGTGAAACGCGAAAGACGATTCTGTCATAATTTGTATCGTACGTAGCATTTTGAAGATGAGAATTAGATCTGCCAGTTTCTCACAATGACAACTCCCAAGCCCGAATGCCTGGTCAGGCCAACAACAGTCGTTCCTTCTTCTGGTAAGGCAATTGCACAGTACGCGCGACAGTGTTAGGCATAATTCACTGTGCTGACGTGCAGCTTGCCCGCAGAATTAGGGCGGGGTGGTCACGTGTGCCCTGGGGGTTGTGTGCCCTACTATGACCTTGCTTAAGCTCTAGAAATCTCCCCTCATTTTCCTAGAGTTGTTCCTTATCCCAACACGATTCTCATCCACGGACAAGTAAGCAGTTCCCCCCAATGACGTGCTATTGGCGCAAGAGGCCTGTTGATCAAGAACGGTTAATGAGTGACTACCTCGACTGCTTGATCGACTCGCCTCTGCGCCGCCGCGCCGCAACCGACCTAGTGCTAACATCGTGTGACAGCGTTCAAGATGAGAGCCAAATGGAGAAAGAAGCGCGTTCGTCGCCTCAAGCGCAAGAGAAGAAAGATGCGTGCTCGCTCGTGAGTAGCACTTGTATCATTTTCCTAGTGTACTATTGCTGACTTTGACGTTTTTAGGAAATAAACAACTCGCCCCTCAACCTGACTCGACTCATCTGGCATGATCTTACGATTTAACGCGCCTGAACGACATCTGTGAAGCCGGTGCTGGACATTCTCTGTTTCGACGCCATAGAATCTTCCGCTCGGATTTGACTTTGGAACCACGTCAGGTGGCTGAACCCCGCACACGATCGGCTCTTGGTGGTCACATGGAATATCATGGAGGATGGGATTTGGCAATTGGAAGGTCGGGAAAAGGACGGTGTTTAGCTCAACGAATACCACACGGCACATTCGCCATTGCAAGATGCACCCACCCTTGAAAAGGAATCACTTTTTGCGCTTTGCTTCGTGTGTTGACTGTTCTCTCGCTGTGATGCCCCACATCCGAGCTTAGAGAGCTCCGACAACCTCCATTGCTATCTTAGCTCAAGGGCCTGAATTTTAGCACGATAAAGGAATATCTCGTCGTACCACCAAGAACAATCGATGCCTGGGTGCTCAATGATGGAGTGAGACAGTCCACGAGAAAGGCTCAATGCATTTTGTGGGCGGGTCGCGAAACCCTCACTTGCATGACTACCACAGCTATTTGAACATAGCGGACATGGAAAACAATGGGATAAACAAGACCAACTTTACGCCCAATTAATTCATCACTACTTCGCTAGCCTCTAGCTCGGGTTGCACGAGCTGCGACGGGTTGTTGTCAGCCCCAAATAGCATCGGGAGCGTGAGTATTTGACACAGGTACCAGATGTAGGCGGGGAGCTCACGACCCATCTTGCCCAGTGAAGACCGACTTGGCTGTAAGTGAGGTGACGTTGTGCACAGGAGGAAGCTGTGTCTGTGTCTGTGTGTTGGTGGGGTCCGATTCACCGCCCCGGCAAAACAGCGGCGCCCATCTTTCTGCCACTTCCCGTCAAAAAAAATTGGGAAACAGCCCCATCCCACCTCTCGAATTGGCAGATCAAACGGTAACGACGACGAGGACAATTGAACATGGCTCAAGCAAGCATCAAGAAGCGCAAGAGAGATGGCGATTCGACCGCGAAGCCGAAAAAGAAGGTTGCTATCAATGCATCCCCAGAAGTGGCTGCAGTGTCGTCAGTCCTGCGCCCCAAGTTCTGCCCTCCCGTGATCGGTACAGTATTGCCTTGAAAGTTGACAAACTTCGCAGTGCTAATTGACAAATCGTAGCCACTGCCCCCGGATTTCAAATCCCCACCGGTATCTCCTTCCAGTCCTACGCGCCCCGGAATGATGCCAAATCCAAATCAAAGCAACCCAAGTCCGCGGGCGAGAAGGACTTCCTCCTCCACTCGACGGCGCACCGAAGTCTCGACTACACTGTCAAGGATGAGGCCCCCAGAGGCACGAAACCCGCGTTGAACCACTTCGTTGGGATCTACGACCCGAAGACAGGCAAGCTTGAGGTGGTGGAGGCCAAGAAGATGGTAATTCGAGGAACAGTCCGGGCAAAACAAGCCCCCGAAACTGCGGCAGGCGGGCGCAACGCCCAACAGGTACGGCTGTCACACCACGCAACCGAGTTGATCTCCAGAGCTAACCGGAGACAGACCATGATGGAACTCAGGACCGATCTCGGACAGACATTCGGAACGAAGAAGGCAAGGAAGGTCATCCAGGAGAAGGTGCTGAATGCAATTGCCCCCCAGAGGAAGATTGGAGACTTGCCGACCAAGATCGATGCGGCAGCTCGGGCCATGCTGGAGACTGTTGGAGAGGTCACATCTACCATGGCATCAAGAGAGGAGCTGCAGGCTGTTGTGGACGATGCCAAGCCCGTCCCCGTTGCCAACGTGAATGCTACAGAAATCCAGGACGTTTACGACCCCAAGAAAATCATCGGTGCGGATATTCTCAACCTTGTGCCAATTCGAGAATGGCAAGAAAAGGCACGACACAATGAGAGCATCCAAATCCCATCACGATTTGTGGCTGCACGAGTCAATGCGCTTGCGAGCAACGACGATACGGAAGTAGTGACGCGACTCCGAGTTCTGCGATACTTCGCCTTCGTGCTGCTGTTCTATCTCAACAGCAAGCCCGGCAGAGTCCGTGGCACCCGATCGCTACCATCACGAGAAAAGCTGCGGGATGTTCTCGCGCCGGCGCCTGAGGCCGTCATTGAGAACATCCGACGAAAGTTTTCGGATGCGGGCCAGATGCGGAAATTTCACATTGATCTGCTAGTAACCCACTGCTGCGCGTTTGCTTGCATCGTCGATAACTTTGAGGTGGATACGCAGAATCTCAGAGACGACTTGAAACTTGACCAAAAGGCGATGAACCAATACTTCCACGAGATCGGCGGTCGAGTGAAGCCGGTTGTGAACAGGGAGCTTAAAACGACGGTGCAGCTGGCGCGACTTACGCTGCCTCTGAACTTTCCCAAGCAGAGACACATCGCCCCCAAGCGACGGTAGATGGGTGAGATGAATGCGGGCTTGAAATGGCTTATTGGAGTGGATTGACCCGTGTTGAGCAGACGTACCTGAGTTCGCGGAGTCGAAATACAGTGGAAAAGTGGCTTTTGATGGGAGGGGATTTGTTGCGCATGAGACGCAGTCATTCCTAAACGGCATGGCTTCTTGATTTGATCAATCAATAGTTGATCACTTGCTTAGCGGGTATATATTGGCTGGGTTGACGGCATGGGTTATCACATACTACTTTACCGAATTTACAACCCCATGTTTCTGATGGCCAGGGACTGATAGCCAGGGACTGATAATTCTTGGCATATTCTTATACTGACTCATTAGCGTTACT
Source organism: Dactylonectria estremocensis (assembly GCA_020744375.1). Classification (NCBI taxonomy): domain Eukaryota; kingdom Fungi; phylum Ascomycota; class Sordariomycetes; order Hypocreales; family Nectriaceae; genus Dactylonectria; species Dactylonectria estremocensis. The sequence continues at coordinate 1,674,854 of JAGMUU010000002.1, read as the reverse complement.
ACGTTTGCTGCGGAGACGGCTAGAGTCCATTGTGCCGGCCCCCGGTTTGGCAATGCCCCCGCAGCCGAGGCCGAGGCATCTCGGCGCCGGAGTGTGGGGAACCCATGTCACCCTCAATGGGGATGATTACCCTGTAACAATACGACAAACAGCACATATTCAGTCTTACCTCTCTTTTATTTTCTCTGTTCCTCCTCACTCCCCCTTCTGTTCCGCTGCTTGTACTTTTGATATACCCAAAACTTTGCCTGTATTATATTCAGACTTAGACGCCGAGGTGCATTGAATCCGCCGCAATCATGTCGGACAACTCCATCATCAAACTGGACTACCGCGGTCGTGTCGCAGTGCTGACCATTGACAACGACCGTAAGCTCAACTCGATGGGCTTGGAGGAATATTATGACTTGTCAAAGAAGATGCGCGAAATTGCGACACACGATGAGGTATTCATCACGGTTATTTTGGCCAAGGGCCGTTATTTCTCAGCGTACGTTGTCTCCTGGTTTTGTCGTATGTCCATCCACTCTGGACACTATTCTTGTTAGCTCTTTTGACAAGACAGGATGACGACAATTCGGATGAAATATCCAGGTACCGTACACAAGTGCTAACGCATCAAATAGAGGCGCCGACGTCACCCTCGCCGAAAAGGCACCAACCAGTGGTCCTGCCGTGCACAGGCACTGGCTCCAATCGTTCGCCGCCTTCAACCTCAACATCACTCATGCCTTCACCACTCACCCCAAGATCCTCGTCGTCGGCCTCAACGGGCCGGTCATCGGTCTCACGGCCGCCCTGGTGGGCTTCGCCGACTTCATTTACGCTGCGCCGCACGCCTTCCTGCTCACGCCCTTCTCGTCACTCGGCCTCGTCGCTGAAGGCGGCGCATCGCGGGCGCTGGTCACGCGCCTGGGCTTCGCAAAGGCCAACGAGGCCCTCATCATGAGCCGCCGCCTGTCAGCCCAGGAGCTGGAGCGGTGCGGCTTCGTCAACGCCATCTTCGACGTCGGCAAGGGCGAGGACGCTAAATTCCGCGAGCTCGTCATGAAGGAGGTGGATGAGCGCCTGGGCGAGCACCTCATTGGCGAGAGCTTGCTCGAGATCAAGAAGCTGATCCGGAAGCCCGAGCTGGAGGTGATACACAACCAGAATGTGCACGAGGTCTTTGCTGGCCTGGATCGATTCATGAAGGGTGTGCCGCAGGAGGAGTTCCGCAAGGTTGCCAGTGGTGCAAAGAGGCATAAGCTGTGAGAAGTTATAGATAGGTAGAGAAGGGGTACATGATCCTTACCAGGGACAATGAGATACATAGAGAAGCTTCATGCATTTTATGATACACAGCATACAGTTTGCGGGCGTAGCAAAGTTTTGACAGGCTCCGTGCAATTCATTATCATCCGCGTCTTAAGCATCAATCTATCTAATCTATTTATCCTTCATGTTAGCAAGCCGAACAGCAGGTTGGTTCGTTGCCAAAAGTCATTTGCCAACTTGGAGATGCGCTGACGCGTCGTAGCATCGTCAAGCCCCGTCTGCTCATATACCTTGCCCTCTAGGTCCTGGAACTCATCGAAGGCACCTTCCTTGGTCGTGCCGATGCACCTCCGCAGGAGAGCGATATCGAAGAGCCATTGAGTAAAGAGATCCGTCCTTTGCTCAGGTGTGAGTGCCGCCTCGGCCGACTCACCCTTCGAGTCGACGTTTTCCATTTTGCTCTTGTTCTCGCTTTCATCATCGTCCTTGTCATCGTCCTCCTCATCATCTTCATCCCTATCTTCGTCTTCATCCTCCTCTTTCTTTGCCACTTTGGTTCCAGGTTCTTCGGAGCCGTTTGCTTCCTGAGTTATGTTCTTCGCCAATACCTCCAGCCATTTCTCGCAGAGTTGTTCACTGATGTGGTTCTTCAACACCGCCACAGCCGCCGATGTCCAGAGATCCACACCTGTATCTGACATGGAGAGCGACAGTGCGCGGAGGAACTGAAAGATCTCGGGCGATGGCTGGTTGGGTAGCGAGGGCTCGCCCTCCCATAGCGGTCTGCTCACGACAGTCGTATTTGCCAAACCGGTGCTGACAAGCTGGCCCAAAGCCGTCGTCGATGTAGACGTCGCGACTTTGCTGTGCAACGAGGGCACCATGGCAAGACCGAAAGTCTTGATCGCAGGGCGCTGGGGGAGGCGGCTGCGGATGTCGCGGATGACGCGAAGGAAGTAAATGGCTATGGCACCGTTGCGTGGCGCCGACGACCGTTCCTCCCATAGCTTCTGGATCTGATTTTCGAGCTCTTTGAACGACTTGTCGAGGGTAACGTCTAGCTTCCCCTGCAGCATCTGCGGATCATCCTTGCTCAGCAGTTGTTGCCGTGCCTCGATTGTCTCTTCGTCTTCAATCTCGTCATAGTCATTGTCCCATCGCTGTCGCCTTAGTGATTCCACCACCTCCTTTACGTCGTCAATCACATGGTACCATGACTTGTAGCAGTTGGCTGCCTTGGACACGGCGTCGTTTCGCCCGTGTAGTCGAGAGATGACCTCTTCGACAAAGGGCGCGGCGCCGCCTGCCAGAGCCTCCTCGTAGCCATCTTCGTCCCAGAGGCTTACATACTCGTCGGTAATACCAGCTTTCCACCTCCCGAGCGTTCCTGAAATTTCGGATCCGACAAGGTGCAGCTTTCCGACTTTGATGTCCAGTACGGTGAGCATCCGGGCGTTGATAGCCTCGCGCAAGTCGTCTTGCATCTCGGATGGGTCGATGCCCTTTGCTTTGCCTCCATCTCGGATCCAGAGTTGTAGGACGCTGGTACGGAGCTCCATGATGAGCTTGAACTCTAACATTTGCTCCAATGTCGCCTTCAGTCCCTCCAACAAAATCCCAGAACCCGTTTCAGACCAATCCATCAACATTTCCCGAGCCTCTGCGAGGTTGAGGTCGTCATGACGGATATAAGGTGTAAAGTATTGAATACCCTCGCCGCACCAGCGTTCGTAAACGTCCAGCCGTAAACCCTCGAGTTGCTTCAACGCGGGATCTGCGAATAACGGCTGCTTCTTCAGCCCCGCCAAGGCCAGAGAAAGTTTCCCTGGTACCAGAGCTTGGACGTCTAGTAGCGTTTTGGTGTAGAGCTTCAAGCTCTGAACCACGTCGTCGGTGCTTCTCTCACGCTCACTCTCCTCCACCTCGAAGGACAACCCTATTGCATCTTTCCTAACCTTGAGAAGGTGCCGTAGTGCGTCCTTGGAACCTGAACTGGTCACTAAGCTGTAGGCACACAGCGCGTTAAGAACGTCGTCTCGTTCGGCCTCTTCGCCTGGTCTCTCGAATATCTTGGCCACGTTTCTCAACAACCTCAAGCGCAGGTTGTTTAGCGAGACCCTTGCCATTTCAATGGCACTGCGGCTGCTAGCATCGGTTGCGTCCTCAGTTAGATTGTTGATTAAGAGCCGACCCAGGGCCCATATCTTGGTTGACAAGACTAATCTGTCCCCTCTCTTCACTTTGTCGCCCAGTCCACCATTGCCTTTCAGTATCCGTCCCCCGATCAGCACACATGCATCGAGCAGCCTCAGCCGAGCCGCAACGGCCACTTCAGACTTGTTCTCCTTGGCGACGAATTTGGCCAGACCCGATGCCTTGGACCCAATGACTGCTCTGCCACAGCGGCCACCCATCTTGCCAAGCAGTTCCTGGACGACATCGTTGTCCCCGCGCATCTGGACGATGGTGTCGGCGGTGCCTAGGAGGTCGCGGTATGAGCTGCCGACCTGCGTCCGCAGCCGGGTCGCCTTCTCCTCGATCTGAACATGGAGTGTCTTGTGGATAGCGCGGATCTGGGGGAGAGTATGGCTCGCGGAGAAGATCTGGGTGGACGAGGTGAGGGTGGACGTGTCGAGGTTGGCCATTTTGACGGCTGTTGCTCAGCCCAGGGCAAGGCAGCGATGGGACTTGAGATCGTGGAAGGGCTACCTGGTCAGAGGCATCGAGTAGGATGCAGTTGCGGCGATTTGTGCAGAGCTGCTTTTAGGATGGACTGGAAAGCCCCGGGAGTAGATGTATGCAGTTATTCGTAGTCGTGGTAGCGCCTAGGTGGGTTGTCAGAGGTGGTGAGGTGGTGAGCTGTAATGAAGCAACGTGGGATTTATTATAGATTTGGCGGGGGCGCACGACCCCTGCAGTTATAGCTCGCCCAACAGTTGGCTTCCACCAAGGTTAACTGAAATAAGACATGTGACACTGAACAAATCATGACACCCGAATTATATGGAAAGTAAAATCGCCGCAATAAGCATATATCCAATCTGACCTTAACAAGAACAATTTTGAACAGCCTGGATGGTTGATCCTAAATCAGGGATCAAAGGAGAGAATCAAGATGCTTCACAGACATGTCATCACACTTTGTCAACACAGCGAGGTGGTCATGATAGTCTCAAGCGCAAAAGAAACGCCATTAACAAATCCCTCAACGGATTCAAATCTATAGTCTTGTGCTTTTGATAACGGCAGTGTTGATACCCGACAACTCTCCCTGGTATCCTCCCTTGGGCTCGCCACCCTGCCAGACAGGCTTCATGCTCTTGAGCTTCTTCTGCTTTGCCTCGTACTGCTTTCTCTTCTTCACTCTGGGGTTGCGGACATCCTTGCCTCTCTTTGGCGTCAGGCCCTTGTTCTTTTGAATGGCATACGTAATCTTTCGCTTGCCGTCCTCGCCGATCACTTCGTTCTCTACCACACGATCCGCCTTGCTCGCAGCGGCGTACGCCGCAAACCTGGCTGCCTTGTCGTCCTTGTTCTTTTTCGACTTGTGTGCTACCATGTCGTAGTACTCGTTCTCATCGTCGCGAACCGCCTTTGCCGTGGTGGCATCTTCCTCGTCGCTGTTGTCGCCGAGGTCCACGCCGAGCTTATTATCCTTTCCACGACGCTCCGCCTGAGCGTTCAGTCGAGCCTGGCGTTCCCTGAGACGCTCGCGATGAGGAAGATCCATGTCACCACCAGCATCACGTCCTGCATCGGCTCGGCGATTGGACTTCTGCACAATCTGCGAGGTGTAGAACTTAAGACTCTTCTTGCGCGCGGCCTTGTCAGCTGCCGTTCGGGCATCAAGCTCGTCTTCTTCGCCGAAGTCGGAGTTGTCGTCGTTTGTCTCCACTCGCGACGGCTTCTTTTGCTTCTTGGGCTTCGCTCCAGCCATGGGCAGATCGTAGAGATCTGCAACAGCTGCCTCTCCCGCCTTGAACCTCTCAAGGTTCCTTGCCTTCTTCTCGGCGGCGGCCTTTGCTTGCTTCGAGGTCTTCTTGCTTTTCTTGGGTTTCGTCACGGTCTCTGCCAAGGCGAGCTGGGCGAGTTCCTCTTCATGAAGCTCCGAAGATTGATTCTCGTTGACAGTCTTTGCCGACTTCGAATGCCTCAGGTTCTGCCATGCCTCACGACAGCTCATGAGCGTCTGCATGACATCGTGGTCCCGTAGTTCGGTGGGATCAAGAGTCTTTTGCGCCTTGGAGCTATCTCGTGCAGGAGAGGTCAAAATTGCGAAGTAGCTGGCAAGGGCAGCGACGTAGCAGCCGAGCACCCAATATTTGATTGCTTCGAGCGACTTCCCTGACTTGCCCTGGGCGGCGTTTTTGACGTCAACTAAGACAGGTTGTAGAGTCTCAAACTCCCTGACAAGATGATCGAATTCCGGATATCGGGTCTGTAACAGTGTGTAGCGCTCTTCGGGACCCATGTCATCGGTGACCTCAATGTCCTTGAGAACCTCAGTGACAGTCTCTTCATCCTCCCCCGCTCCAGCGCCATCTGCGAGCCACTCATCGCCATCGAATATGAAATCTTCTTCTGCCATCTTAGATAACTTCTTTTGCTGCAGTCGCTTAGCTTCGACCTCTTCTTCGAGAGCGTCGGCCTCGGTCTCGATATTGTCGGCATTGTAGTACTCCTTCTTGGAGGATCCCCACCATCCGGATTCCCCTTCCTCGCCCTCCTCTCCTTGCTCTTCGTCTGACAGAGCGCTCTTAGATGCTTTTGATTTCTGTGGTTCGTCGTCGTTGTCTGAGTCCTCATCCTCGTAGCCAAGCACTTCCTCATCGGACATCTCCATATCTTCCTCGGCCTTCCTTCGACGCTTCGAGCCGGGTTCATCCTCAAGAAGAATTTGTTCGCGTTCCATGAAGAACTCGTCCTCGGAGTCGGCAACGTCTTCGAAAGTGGTAATTGGTCCCAGACGAGCGTCAGCTACGTTCAGTTCCTGGGGACCGTTAGGCTGGGCATTTCGACCCGATGCCTTTCTCTTCTTCGCCATGGCGATTGATTAGACCAAATGAACGACAGCAGGTAGCGAGCGGCTTGAAAGAGGCGGTGGATCAATGTTGAAATGTGTTCGATTAGTTGCAGTGTTGCCAGTGTCGAGAAAACAGCCTGGTACTTTTTTTTGCCTTTGGTGGAGTCGGCTTCTGAAAAACAATCCCGATAAGATAACATTTTCACACGCCACAGTTCCGCCGCCACATCGTGATCATGGTCTCCAATTGTGGCGCAGAATGAGATACCGTTCATCTGAGCAGCCCGGGACTCCACAAGTTTTAAGTACGTACAGTGCTAGCTTTCCGACAGTGGAAGACGCTCGTGCCGCTGACCACCACCCAAGACCCCCGACATGAACCCCATGTGACGCCCCTGTCCCCGGATCCTAGCGCAATGTCTCAGGATGGGCAACAAATGTCGAGGTCACCAGGTGCTGTGACGACGTCGACGCAGTCCGGGTTGTGCCATGCGTGTTATTGTCCCCACAAAGCGGGGAGTGCGCCTGTTCTACTTGTACCTTGGTCCAAGGCGTACAAATAACAAGGAGAACGCGTGGCAGGCCTCAATTGACTGAACAGAACCAGATGCAACGCAATGAGGACTCGTTAGAAACAAAGGTTGTCAAGGGAGGCGGCATGATAAATACTAGCGGCGGTGCCTTGCAGGCTTGTGGCTCGTCGGGCACGAGGCAGGGACTGCCCCAAACGTTAGAAAAAAGCACTCTGGAGCTGCGAAATTAAGATATGTACCGCCTTCGGGCAGTAGCGAGCCCCACTACCTTCCCTTGGTACCTACTTACCTATGTAGGTAGGTACTCGGCGGCAGTATGTACCAACTTAGTATCCGTCCTACAGTCCCGGTAGTACTGTGTGCACAGTGCATGCACTGTTCATTAGTCTGTCCAGTGACGTCTCATCCTCTCAGGGTCCAACGGCGCTGCGGGCCAACGCTAACGTTACTGAACAAGCCAGTGCAAGGCCCCAGCCACGGCCAGGATGATGATGAAATGCCCTCCCCAAGGGTCAAGGCTCGACTCCCCGAGTCCTACCATCATCCTTACCTCATCGGTCCCCCTCCGCTCGTTCAAGTATTTGGAGGCCGCGTCGTCTTCAGAGAGACCTTCTGGGACCATAGAATCGGGGGGGTTGCCCAAGACGCTTCCTTTTTCGGCAAGATCGCGACTCACCGAGTTGTACCCGAGGGATCGGATATGAACCTGGAAGGTATGGACCAGCCCACGACAGATAGGTAGATGCACCACACTTCTGCAGGAGACTGACACAAAGACAAGACACAGCACCAAAGACAGAGACACGGCCCCTCATCAAGCCTCGATTCGACACAAGTTCCTCCATCTAAACCCATCATCTCCATAGTACAACTCAAGTCACTGTTGACTGTTGTACCTTGGATTTCTCACCCACCCACAGCCCCGCGACTGGTCACCTGCGACTCGAAGTTAACAATCACAGGGGACAAGAGTACGGAAAGTACGGGGGCACAACACCTACAAACGCGCGCCATCTTCTCCTTTGCCTTGCCACTATTCTACCATTTCCCGTGGCCGCCTCAACGATTCTCATAAACTCCGCGCTCACCTCGAAGCTCGCCCGATCCCCGCCAATTCGCGATCGATCAGCTCATCGTTGTTGCCTCCCGAACGAACTCCTCAACCGAATCGTCGTCTACCTTACTCCTTCCTCCATCATGGCGGACCGCGGGGGCGAAAGCACCGGCTCCCAGCCGCCCTCGCCCCGGTCTGTTCGTCGTCCTTGGCCTCTCAGCCGAAACCAATCCACAGGGGAACCAGACGAGCGATCTCCCCTTCTCGTAACTTCAAGATCCCGCATCCGCATCGGCGGGCCTAGCGCCTCGAGACTTCAGAATTCGTCTATATCTCGGGATCAGAGTTACACAGGTATGACCCTCCTAAACCTGTCGCTACACTGCCGTTTCCTCGTAATTCGTCGTTAAAACTTTGGCCACAGCCGGAACATACCATAGCTCTCGAAATCATAGCCGACACCCATCGTGGGGCCAACGCCTGATACACGCCCTCTCTGATCGCCAGGAGTCAGCCATGTCCGAGTCCAAGGGAAGCATCTTCCCTGACGAGCGAGTATGGTACGATCAGTTTACCAGTACCGATTGGGTTCACGATGCCATTGCCGACTCCTATCGCGTTAAGCAGTTGCGTAGTCGGAAGGACGTCTGGGGCCGAATACGCATCATCTTTGACGGCGCACAGGGGTGGATTCTAAGTGCTCTGAGCGGTTGCATCGTTGCCTTGATGGCATATACTGTTGATGTTGCCGAGTCCTCGGCCTTTGACTTCAAGGACGGCTATTGCGCTCGAGCGTGGTATCTCAATGAGCGGGTGAGTGCCCTCTTGTCAATCAGCACGCTACCCGCCTCGTGCTTATCTCAAATCAAGAGCTGACTAGTTTCAATTTTAGAATTGCTGCCCGGAGGATGGATGTGAAGACTGGAAGTCTTGGTCCACAGCTCTCAATCACCCCTTCGGCGAGGAGTGGACTAACTTCATCATCTACATGATATGTGTCGTCACTCTCGCGCTGACTGCCTGTTGGATAACGCTCCAAACGAAAACAATCGTTCCGTCGGCCTACCGCCTCACGACACTCGATGAGAACTTGGCTGCCGAGGATGTCGCCCCTCAGACATACGACGATGCCCATAGTAGTGAATCATCTACTCCTCGCCCACAACCAGACCCAACTTCGGCGAACCCACCTATGATTTATTACTCAGCTGCCGGTAGCGGAGTAGCCGAGGTTCGAGTTATTTTGAGTGGCTTTGTCCTGCACGGGTTCCTTGGTCTCAGGACACTGCTGATCAAGATGGCGGCCTTGATTCTAAGTGTCGCCTCGGGCATGAGTCTCGGCAAAGAGGGTCCCTACGTCCACATGGCTGCCTGCGTGGGCAACATTCTCTGTCGACTCTTCTCCAAATACGATCGCAATGACGGTAAACGACGAGAGGTCATCTCGGCAGCGGCTGCCGCTGGTGTCGCCGTTGCTTTTGGTGCACCACTCGGTGGAGTACTCTTCGGGCTTGAGGAGGTCTCATATTTCTTTCCGGCCAAGACCCTGTTCCGCACCTTCTTTTGCTGCATAGTCGCTGCTTTGTCCCTCAAGTTCTTGAACCCTTATGGCACTCAGAAGATCGTCCTCTTCCAGGTTCGCTATTTGGTGGATTGGGAATACTTTGAAATTGGGAGCTTTATCTTCGTGGGCATCCTAGGTGGCGCAATTGGTGCACTCTTCATCAAGGCGTCCAAGCACTGGGCGCAAAGCTTCCGTCGAATCAAGGTCATCAAGAAGTTCCCAATGCTGGAAGTTCTACTCGTGGCCCTTGTCACGGGCATGATGAGCTATTGGAACGGGTTGACCAAGCTTCCCGTCGCCGAACTGCTCCTCAACCTGGCATCTCCCTGCGAGGGCCCCGATGTCGAACGAGAGGAGCTCAGCCTCTGTCCTAAGTCGATCGAAGATATCCCTCCGATCTTAGTGCATCTGTTACTGGCATTGTTGATTAAAGGGTTCCTAACTATTATCACGTTTGGTATTGTAAGTGGTCGCGTCTACCCCCAGGATATTGACCTTACTCACTCCGAGATAGAAAGTGCCAGCTGGCATCTACGTTCCGTCCATGGTCGTTGGCGGCTTGATGGGCCGGATTGTCGGTCACCTAGTCCAGTGGACTGTACTTCGATTCCCCGACTGGGCCGTTTGGGGAACTTGTGCATTCAAGTCAGATGGCACATGTATTCAGCCTGGTGTGTATGGCCTCATCGCAGCCGGAGCAACCATGTGCGGTGTAACCAGGCTCTCTGTCACTCTGGCTGTCATTCTCTTTGAACTCACCGGCAGTCTTGACTATGTCCTGCCTTTCTCATTGGCCATTCTTGTCTCCAAGTGGACAGCTGATGCCATTGAACCCAACAGCATCTATGTACGTGGCCAGTCAAAATATCTTGCTCTCGATATCTCTTGAGGACAGTGACTTACTCTATACAGGATCTTCTTACCAATATGAACTCATACCCGTTCTTGGACAACAAGCACAAGCCTATGTTCACTGAGAATCTTGGTGACATTGTGCCGCGTGTCCGACGGGAGCGGATCATTGACATCACAACCTCACCCCTTGTTCCTGCCGCGAGTTTGCGTGTCAAACTCGAACTCTTACACAGAGCTGGTGAACTTGATGGTGGCCTTCCGATCCTTCGCAACGGTAACCTCGTTGGGTTGATCCCCGCTCCGGATCTCGGATACGCACTAGATCAACTAGAAAACGAAAGCACGGATCTGTGTTTGATGGATCGCATACCAAGGATCGATGAGGATGACGACACGGTTGACCTTACGGACTTGACGCCCTATATTGATCCAGTAAGCCATCTAATTAGAATCCATGAGTATCTTGCTGACATGACTCAAGGCACCGGTGGCGCTAGACATTCGGTCCCCAATGGATCTCGTGTACGAGGTGTTCTCCAAACTTGGCCTCAGATATATCTGTGTTTCCAAGGACGGCAAATATGCAGGCATGGTGAGTTGTTGACCGATTTCAGAATGAATTGAGCCATGGCCAGACGGACTGATAATATGACGCAGACCCACAAGAAGACATTCGTCAAGTACATGCGAGAGCAAGAGAAGAACGAGTGACATGTTACATAGCAGGCAAGAAATGTACAAAGTCGAGCACAGCGTGGTCCTCAGCGCCGTATCAACACTCATCCTACAAAGTAGATGTCGGAGCTGGAGACGGATCGGACTTGAGCGGCTATGTGTTTTAGAGGTAACATCATGACAAGGCGGAATTGGGACATTTGCATTGGGTTCTGGCGCACTGGTTTTCATGTATCATTTCCTGAGCGTTTGTTTTGCTTTCGATGGAGGAGACATGTTTCAGTTCCACATTGCCAGGTTTTGTGGCAAACCATATACTATGACATGGTAATGATGGCATTGCGTGCGACGGGATCACTTGCTTGATATTGTTATCGCATTACACGGCATTGTACACCAACACCACCTTGAGGCACCGCGAGGGGCCAAATTACATAACATGGGCCGCTATCACATCAAAGGGGGAAGATGAGGTGGCAACGACGGGTTCATCCTGGGGATTTGAAATAAGAGATACAAGAATGGCTAGACTATTTGCAAGAGGCAGAAGGAGATATGACACTTAGATAATGGAACGGCTTAGCACCGAGGCCCAGAGTATCTGGGCACCTGAGCAGCCAGCCATGCTCTCAATCAGCCTTCCCGAATAGGAAAGATATCAAACATGGGTCTGGGATGCCGCATGCCGAGAATCGGCCATGGATAATGCACGAACTACGCAGTCCGGCAATTGGTCTATTCCATGATTCGCACGGTTGCTTTCCCAATCGCCGTCAATACCCATTTCCAGCTGATCAATGCCAATCCATTCTTCCTTGACCATCATGGGGAGGCTGACAAGCCTGGGGGACAATCAACCCGCAGTGACGAGCTGGCCGACAACGGATGCCGGGACCGGGACCGGCCCGGCAGTGATAGGGCGTCCGGGCGACCCGGAAAGGGTCGTCCCCATGACGGGATAGAGCTTACGGTAGCTCCAAGACGTTGCGATAGCCTAGTTTTGGTTTGGGGTTTTTTTGGGGGGGGGTTTCCTTTCTTTGGTGGTGATAACCCACGCAACCCCGCCGCAATGGCGACCAGGCACAGTGCCATGAGATGCCAGGATGCGCCGCAGGACGGCTCATGCATCGATTACAGATCGAGGAACCTCGACCGGGGGGCTGGCAGGATCACGACAGAGGCTAATTACCACATCATTTGCCGGGTATGTTGATGATTGGCCGGGTTTCCGATCATGCTCAAGGCTTGCGAGAGTACTACGTACAGATCGCTTGTACTACGTAGAGTAGTGTGCTACGTCGTTTGTGCTGTGAGGTTGCCATACTGCGCACAACAGCAGTGCATCATGGGAGCGTCGGCTTGGCCTGCTATCGCGACAGCATGATGGGATCGGGGTTGGAAGGGGTTGGAAGGGGTGCGCAAACGTCACCGATTGGATGCAACTCCACGCGACTGTGAGCGATTGCCTGACCGCGGCCGTTGGATGGCTAGATGGCTACTGTCGAAGAGGGGGAAAGCTGCCTGAAGCGTCAACACGGCACACGCTACCGACGGAGAAGGCGAGCTAAGGGAGCTCTAGAGCCTCTCTAGTCGCGTATCCACGCGGACGTGGGACTGAGAGCACCCTCATGACTCCATCTCCTCCCCCGCAATGGCATTGGGCTTGACCGAGCATGGCCAAAGACAAGCAAGGAGGGGGATTGGGAACCGAAGGGCGAACCTGGGAACTGCGCGAAGCCAGCTCTGCCTGATTTAAAAGGACCGAGACCTGCCCTCGTCTTGACGGTTTGGTCTCGTTCAGATTACAGTCAACTGGCGAATTGAACAGACAGAGGCAACTACCTAGGTAAGTTGAGACTGGCTGAGGCGTTCCTTCCACATCGCATTCCTCCAACCCCAACCTTATCTTAACGTTCTTTGTTTCTCCCCAACTCACCAATTACCTAACTCCTCCGTCACCACACACACACCTTTCTCACTCTCACTCTTCATTCTCCCCTTCTCGTCCCTCCCTTTCTCTTCCTCAGCTCTCTCTCTGTCACACACACACACACGCACAATGACCCAATTGCTAAACTAACGTTCACCTTCAGACGAACAAGTACTTCTAAGGCTGTGCTTCCTTCTTTTCTTCCTCCCTCTCCTTCGAATCACATCCCGTCGTCATGTCGGGCCTCCGTGCTGGCATGGCCCTCCGGCCCGTTTCCCTCTCTTCCGCGGCCCGGCGCACCTTTGCCTCGTCGCGAACCCTCAAGGCAGCCTCTGCGGCTCCTTTCTTCTCCAATGAGCCTGAGGGTCCTTCAATCAAGACTTCCATCCCCGGCCCCAAGACCAAGCAGCACATTGACGAGCTCAATGACGTCTTCGACACTCGCAGCATGAACATGCTTGCCGACTACACCAAGAGTGTGGGCAACTACATTGTCGATCCCGATGGCAACACGCTCCTCGATGTGTAAGGACCACGTTGGCGCTTGCGCCTCAGAATGTGCCCCAGAATCAATTGCTAACCAAACGTATTTCAGCTTCGCCCAGATCGCTTCGATCCCTGTAGGCTACAACAACCCCAACCTCATAAAGGCGGCATCTACTCCCGACATGGTCAATGCCATTGTCAACCGTCCCGCCCTCGGTGCCTTCCCCTCGCACGACTACGCCTCCATCCTCAAGACCGGTATCCTCAAGGTTGCGCCTCGCGGCCTTAACCACGTCTTTACGGCCATGGCCGGCTCTGACGCTAACGAGACCGCCTACAAGGCTGCTTTCATGTACCGCCGCCAGCTTGAACGAGGAAGCCCCGATGCCGATTTCACTCAGGTCGAGCTCGACTCTGCCATGAACAACCAGTCTCCTGGTGCTCCCCAGCTCTCTATCATGTCCTTCAAGACTGGCTTCCACGGTCGTCTATTCGGCTCCCTCTCTACCACCCGATCCAAGGCCCTCCACAAGATCGACATTCCCGCCTTCGACTGGCCCCAGGCTACATTCCCCCAGCTCAAGTACCCCCTCGAGGAGAACGCCGCCGAGAACGCCAAGATTGAGCAGGCCAGTCTCGACGAAGTGGAACACCTCATCAAGACCTGGCACCTGCCCCCGGCTGCCATTGTCGTCGAACCCATTCAGAGCGAGGGCGGTGACAACCACGCCTCGCCTGACTTCTTCCGCAAGCTGCGTGCCCTGACCAAGAAGCACAACGTTCTCCTTATCGTCGATGAGGTTCAGACCGGTGTCGGTGCTACCGGCAAGTTCTGGGCTCACGAGCACTGGAACCTCCAGGACCCCCCGGACATGGTTACCTTCTCAAAGAAGGCTCAGGCTGCCGGCTTCTATTACGGCAACACTGCCATCCGGCCTAACAAGCCCTACCGCCAATTCAACACTTGGATGGGCGACCCTGTCCGTGCTCTTCTCTTCCGCGCCATCATCGGCGAAATCGAGCGCCTCGACCTGATCAACAACACCGCCAAGGTTGGTGATTACCTCTACAGCGAGATCGAGAGCCTTGCCAAGAAGTACCCCGACCAGTTCCAGGGCCTCCGTGGCAAGGGCCAGGGTACTTTCCTCGCCTTCGACAACCCGCGCCGTGACGAGTTTCTCGCAAAGGCCAAGACTCTGGGTGTCAACATGGGTGGCAGCGGCAACAGCGCCGTCCGCCTGCGACCAATGTTGATCATGCAGCAGAAGCACGCTGACATCCTCCTCGATACTCTCGAGAAGATTGCCAAGTCGTGGTGATTTCTTTCATTGTGAATTTCGGAGTCCATGGCAGATATTTACAACGTAGGAGGCAGAAAGCCAAAGGGTCAGCCAGAAGATCAGCCTCTGATTCAAAGTCACGGTCGGATTTCTAGGCAGATATGGTTGGGAACATGATGATAAAAAATGACAGTTGACCAGTTAGCCTAGCTATGTGCGTCCTCAGGACGGAGATGTTATAATACAAGAATAATTTGAACATCGTTCAAGCACTATGTACTAGTGTACTAATACGTTGATGCTTGTTGCGCGGAATATGACGGCACCTGTCGAGTCCCGGCTGTAGACGTGCATACGTCCATCAATTGGGCCCAAACTAGGTGATGAGATAAATGGGGCTGCCAGGTTCGGGTTGAAGGTCGTCAAAGGGCCCTTCGCCTGGCAATTCAATGCATCACTCAGCACAGAATCATAAGGTAGAAGCTATCTTTAAACGTCTAGTACGATAGACGAGGGGTCCATTCTCGCGGAACCCAAAGGTCTAAAGCTCTACGGGCTAGATTACCTAGGTATTCAATACAGTGTCCGTTCCAACAACATCATGAGTAGAGAGAAAAGTAAAATGAGAAAAGCAAGAATGGCGTAGGGGGACTGTCCTCCAGGGTCCGTCCAAAGCAGAAATGGTCTCATATCCTCCAGGTATCAAGAGCCGCAGCGCCGTTTCCACAATGCAAATAACCACATCGACGTTCATATCAAGCCGTAAGCTCCGTAACAAGAAAGCCATTCCTTAAGCGCATGGTATAGAAAGGGGGAATAGGGGAAGAAAGAAATGCCCTGATAACTTCAATGTAGCTCGGCATAGTGCAATGATGAAAAAGACCACCGTCTATGTTGCCAGAGAGATGAAACCGAAACAAGCCTCTAGAAATCAATATTTCCTCCCGATTATCTTAGATGGTGGCTGGATTTGGTGCAGGGCAGAGCCTGCGACAATTAGAGACTGAGGGTTAGGCTGCCAGAGCCTTCTTCAGGAGCCCCATAATATTGTTCACTGCTAATCGCAGGGAAGACCATCAGGAATGTGAAAAGCGGTAGTAGTCACTCCAGTCTCGGCCGTCATCTTGCTAAGCTGAATTGGTGACTGAAGCTTGGGTTTCCAAGCGTGGGGTGCCCATGAAACCAACTTTGCTGTCAGCTTCGAGGAGGGGTGGAAGTATCGTCGGTTCTTCGGCAGGGCCACCTGACTGGGAGCTGCTGGCTCTTGGTTCAGGTTCCATTGGAACAGGGCCAGGTAGAGCCACGGGGCGTGATGCTTCAAATTGTTCGAATGCTGGTTCAGCCATCACCCGCTGAGTCACTAATTAGAGAGCGTTCTTTCAGGAAGTGAGACATGGCTTGCCGGATGAGCCGTCTCATCTACTGGAGTCCCTCCTCTCAGCAAACTTCTCCGACCAGTCGCTGATCCAGTATAGAATGGACTATAGTTATTTGGCGGAGTCGATGTAGAATCCTGCCCAGGAGCGCCAGATGGGAGGATCGTTCGCGGAGGAGCAACTGATATCTCGTTCTGCTCCTGATTCTGATAGCTATGTTGGCTCTGCGGGCTGTGCTGGCCCTGTTCGGCGGGACGAGGCGCGGGCGCGGGCGCAGGTGCAGGTGCGATATGTTGTGGGAGAATTGGGCGGAACCTGGCCTTGTCCGCACGAGCTGGTCGACCTTTCTTTTTCGGGACTGTGGGAGGAGGCGCCTGAGGAGCTATCATCGAGGGGATCTCAGCGGCATTGCTAGCTGGACGAGGGAGGATAGCCACGTGGGTCGGTGCTGTCGAAGGAACGCCTGCAAACATCGCCGATGGATCTGTATTCCCTGGCAATGCGATTCTTTTGGCAGCTGGCTCGCTTTGATCACCCGACATCTTGCGCTTCGGCCACGCGTGGTGCTTAAAACCAAGCTGGTGCGCTGCTTGGACGCACTGGTCCATGTTTCGACCTATTTGGATATTAATACTCTCTAGCTAAATGGAGAGGTGTCTTCGTCATACCCAAGGGTAGTTGCATCTGCATCCAGTTGGGCTCGACCACATGGGCCTTGACGAACCTCCTAATGACTTCAATTTCCAAACAGTTGGCCTTGATCATTTCAGCCAGGAGGAACCGCTAGCGTTGGGTCAGTAACGCCTTGAGTCATCTGTTTCCAGGCTATACTCACCCTCTCCTCATCCGTAAATCGAGAGCCCATTGCTCCCAAGCTGTTCGAATCAACGTGGAAAGAGGGAAATGGGGTGGGGGAAGAAGACAAAGGGGGGGAGGAGTTGGAGTGGTTCACAAGCAGGCATTTGTGGCACGAGGTGATGAAGAGAAGCGAAAGTGATTCCAGCCACAACGAGAACGGAAGTCGATTTCCCAGTGCCCAGACTCAAGGAAAAGCCGGAATATGGTGCTGGCCTTCTGCGCGTGGCCAAGAACGAGCGTCGGTTGGAAGTGTCAGTTGGACCTGTTGCTTCGAGGGGTAAGATGCGAAGGCTGTGGAGGGGCGCAGAGGGGCGAGACACAGCTCGGGAGGCCGTCGTCCCACGATGGCGATCGGAGTAGCGGCTGTAGTTGGTAAGAGGACTCGCTTGCCAAAGGCGCGCGATAGAAGCACGCAAGCGCGCGTCTTCGGGGGCGGCCGTTGAGAAGCGGGAGCGAAGGCGGGAAGAATGAAAGGGTGCGGCGTCAGTTGAGGTGACAAGAGCGCAGGCGATGACCAATTCAAGTCCAAGATCGTCCACAACCTGCGACGGCAGCCTGCTGCCCTGCGCTGCTACTGGGGTTGCTGCTGCTGCTGTTTGCTGCTGCGCGTTGCGCGTGGCTGGGCGTGCGAGCTTGTTGGTCCCTGTGCTGGGGTTGTCGGCGCGGAGTTGGAGCCGGAGCCAGGTGATGCTGGGGTGGGCAAACACTGGAACCAAAAAAGGGTGGCCAGGTTTGGTGAAGGCTCACTCTCCACGCCCAGGATGGTTTGGTCGGGTCGGGTCTGGTCCGAGAGGTAGGGCTAGAGATCGAGGGTGGCTTCTTGGAGGCTCACAGGAACATCAAACACGGACCATAGAGAGACTGGGGATCCAGGTTCGAAACGTTTGCTCAGTGACGAGTCGAGTTGGGGGATGCTCTTGGATTTGTTCTTTGTGATCGGTGGTGCCCGCGAGGAAACAATCGGCGACCAGGTGCCAGATGTGCACTGGTGTCAAGCAGGGTTAACGTATTCTCAGGTCAGCCCAACCAGAGATGCACAATTGCGCCCCAGGCCAAGATGAGATACCCTCTCTCATCGAACTCCGACCAGCTCAGATGGCACACACGCTCGCTTGCTTGCTTGTTGGCTGGTCGTCCGCCCTGTCCGGCACGGTAGCCTGTAGACTTTAACGGGCAAGCAAACCCCTCGGCTCAAGCTGTCAGGGCTGCATCTGCATATACCGATACCCCAGCACGGTACTCGCCGAGTGAGTGCTGCGCGAGATGCGATCTGGTCCTCAAAACAGGGGCCCGTTTCGTTTCCTCGGGGGTCGATGTGCCGTCGCACCGCTCATCAAGCCTGTTCGATCATCCGACGCCCTAGCCAGTCGTGTCCGCTTGTGGCGCATTGCTCTTCCCGAGCAACGTACGCAGTGCGAATCGTTGTTGGAAGACTCTCTCCGACCCGATGAGGTAGCCATCCTTCAGTCTCAATCTGGCCGCCTGCTGTGTTCTCAGACCTGCAGGCCTGCACTTGTCTTAGTTGACGGATCCCGATTTGTCGTCCTTGCGTGCTAGTAACACACTGGCCCATCCACGACTATGCAATGCACAACGCACAGCTGGAGCACACTCTCAGCACGGTCAAATGAACTGACATGCGCCAGCTGGGGATGCATCGGGACGGGGCTTGAATGGTGTCCATGGCCAATCCAACCTAGACCTGAGGCCGCCTGACTCGCCTTGTCAACTACAGTCAGCTCTGAGGGTGTGTCGCCCCAACCTGTTGCTTCTTCTCACATGTCCACGCGCTCTCATCGCAGAGCTAACCCGCTCCCACCCATGTCGGATTGGTGTGGGTGGTGCCCATGCGGCCATGCCCACTCTGAATTCGATCCAACTTGGTACCACCCGTATTTCGTCAGCGCCCAACTCGTTCGCGGCCGGCTGTTCAAGCCTCCCAGATAGGGAACAATCAGAATCACCCAAACTTCGCCCAAAGGTTCGTCCCGTGTGCAACGCGGCGTGACCAGAAAATACATAGGCACTCCTATTGGCCCGTTGCCGACCGGCGTTGGCGATTTGGACCATCGCTTGCTCCCGGGGGCGGAAAGGCTCGAAATAACTGGCTCTGGTCTCGCCAATCAGGCCACAAAGGCGGTTGGTTGACTCGTCGCATTTGAGCACTGCACTGTCCACGGGTTCGTCACAGGGGCGCGACGGGTGAGCCGCATGTGCTGTGCTCTCCCGTACTGAGCCGTTTGTCGATCATCGCAGTGTAATTGTTGACGCCATCGTGCCTGGCACACAACGTCGTCTTCGTCAATAAAAGGCCGGAGGAAGTAGTGGTGATTTTGAGAAGCAATCTGCCACGACTGACGTCGACCGCTTTTTATAATCAAGCAGTGCCGCTCCACGCTCGCGCCTTCCTCTCGGCGTCGGGCGTTCTTGCACTTGTATGCACAATGAGGTGGCAGCTTCCCACTGGGACCCACTCATGTACAACACGTCAGTCTTTGGAGTTCAAAGGGCAGGTAGGTAGGTAGATTAGAGAAATAATGGGATAAAGACATTCTCGGCATGGCTATTTCTGGGCTTCTCTTTCGGTTTCATTTTCATATCGACCTGGAATACATGATTCCCTCGGGAGCCAGTGTCGACACAACCAAATCCTCTGATGAGTGTTCTGTCGCTCCCACGTCTTTAGAGCCTCGTCACCGCTACTTTCGCCATGGCAAGGCAGTGTCACTTCCCTGCTTATGGGCGCGGAGAATTTTGTGTGTGAATGACAACGGCTCTGGCGGGGTCTACTAATATTTGGCTGAGCTTTACGTGGGATCGGTTGATGTCGCTAAGCCGTCTCGCGGATGGTGAGTCCGATCTGGACATGTCCGTTCAAAACAACGACGAGGTATGCAACACGGTACAACCGGGGGTGGCAGACAACCTGATAGATTGGGCCTATCAATCAATATTGGGACCGTTAATTAACAGTACATAGATTCAGGCTCAACTCGCCTGGGTAGGCTAGGGTGTAGGGTAAATGTTTGACCTACTAACACGGCATGGCGACGATCAAGACGACATAGCTTCGATTCACGTGCATCCGGGTATGTCTATGCCATACTCGACTCAGTGTTCATGAAGTTTCAGCACCCATGTACTAATTAAGCTCTGCGCATTTTGCTGTCTGGGCAACAGGTGACGTTCTGTCAGAAGTGCGAAGTTGGGTTTTCGGCTTCGCTAAAATGAGAAGGTTAGGATAAGAACATGATTCATCATAAAGGACTTAAATGAGGCGACTTTGTCTTGCCTGAAGCCTAGCAATGCACATGTTCAAAAAGGTTAAAATGCCAGTATTTATTGTTTATAATTGTCGCCTGCTCTAGAACAAAGAAATTTGTAGTCGAATGTTGGCTCCCTCAGGCGTGTATCATTTCCGGACACTGAAATGGACTCGGCGCAACTCAGACGCGCTATTGGCTGCCTGCACCTAAGGGAATCTGGGGAAATCGTGGCGCATGTGCCATCGCGACCAGCGGCGACCTTCCAGTTTCTGGCGCGTCGGAGGGTCGGGGGCAAGAAAGTCCGGCCTTAACATGGTATTTCGCCCAGTTTGGCCGAGTCGGAATGGATGTTCTGGACTCGAGACTGGCCTCGTCAATCTTTCTCCGTCCGTGGATCTGTGGATGCAAGGCCAGATGCATTCTGCACTCGCTGTTTCTCGCCTCTGCACCGCAGCCTTTGCTTAATAAAACTCCGCCTGCTCGCTCGGCTGCACACCCATTGTTCTGTCCTTCACACACATGCACGGTTCCTCGCTCCACCACGACGCTCCACGCTCCACGCTCCACGCACGCTCCCTTCACCCTCGGAATAGCCGCTTTCACTTCCTCGCAGCACTGTTCTCGCCGCCTCAGTTTGCTTCACGCCGCTCGCGCTTCTCCATTCTACCAGAAGCACCTCCCAGCGACCGCGACGACCATCCATTCCTAATGCCCTAATGGAGGATGACGAGTATACGACCAGCAAAATGGGGGAAATCAAGCTAGAGGAGGGCGGCGCGAACGGCGCGCCCCTGAAGCAGGAGAGGAGCGCTTCTATTCCCACGCCCAACGATAGTCATGTCGGTTCTCAGTCTCCAGCGCTGTCGCAGGACGGCCTCAAATCACGCAGCGGAAGCGCCGAGACGCCATCTTCGACCAAGGCCGCTGTACTGTCGCGGAAGGCGTCGCAGAAAGTGGCAGTCAAGCGCGAACACGTCCTCTACGCTCAACTCCCCGACGTCACTGCCGAATCCCGCAAAGCTTTCCAGCTCATCCCCGATTGCCTCTATGGCTCGAAGCACCTCGGCTCAACGGACAACGATGCCCTGGACTGTGATTGCCGAGACGACTGGCGTACGTGGATCGCTTCCACACCTCCCATACCTCCCATACCTTCACCGACTGCATATGGCGATGGACTGCTAACTCACTACGTTTAGGCGATGGCGAAAACTTTGCTTGTGGCGAGGATTCAGACTGCATCAACCGAGCTACCAAGATGGAGTGCAGTGGTGACGCTGGAAATTGTGGCGGTGGCTGTCAGAACCAACGATTCCAGCGCAAGCAGTTTGCCAATGTTTCAGTTATCAAGACCGAGAAGAAGGGATTCGGTCTTCGCACCGATTCCGACCTTCAAGCTAATGACTTCGTGTTTGAGTACATTGGCGAGGTCATCAACGAACCCACTTTTCGCCGACGAATGATGCAGTACGACGACGAGGGCATCAAACATTTTTACTTCATGTCGCTGAACAAGAGCGAATTTGTTGATGCGACGAAGAAGGGTAACCTTGGTCGTTTTTGCAACCATTCCTGCAACCCTAACTGCTACGTCGACAAGTGGGTGGTTGGTGACAAGCTTCGGATGGGCATTTTCACCTCGCGCAAAGTCCAAGCAGGCGAGGAGCTCGTTTTCAACTACAACGTCGACCGATATGGCGCAGACCCTCAACCCTGTTACTGCGGAGAGCCCAATTGCGTTGGATTCATTGGTGGCAAGACCCAAACTGAGCGTGCCACTAAACTCCCCGCGGCGACCGTTGAAGCACTCGGTATCGATGGCGCGGATGGCTGGGACACATCAGTCGCGAAGAAGCCTCGGAAGAAGCGGCCGGAGGAAGATGACGAAGAGTACGTTAACAGCATCAAGCCCCGCAGCCTGGATGAAGAGGACACCCGAAAGGTCATGGCCGCCCTTATGCAATGCAAGGAGAAATGGATCGCCGTCAAGTTGCTGGAGCGTATTGAGCAGTGTGACGAGGATCGCGTCATGCATGTCGTGATGCGGATGCATGCATATCAAATTCTGAAAACAACCCTCAACACCTTTCTCGATGATCACAACGTTGTTCTCCAGGTCTTGTCGATTCTCGACAAATTCCCGCGCCTGACGAGGAACAAGATTCAGGACTCCAAGATTGAGACTACGGTTGAAGGATTAACCCGCTCCGAACACGAAGACGTGTCGAGCAAATCCAAGAAGCTCCTCGATGACTGGAGTAAACTAGAGGTTGCATACCGCATACGACGCCGCAAGTTTGACCCAAATGCACCGACTGCAAACTCGTTTGAAGATCGACGGGGGCAAGGGCGAGAGGAAGAGCCTGTCCAACCGACTTCCAAAACAGCGTCGCCCATGACATTCGATGCGCCCAAGGGACCTCGGAACACTGTACCGCAGCGAAACAATGCATTTTTCAACAATGGCGTTCGGCAGCGCCGGCAAGTTTTCAATGCTCCACTGCCCCAGGGTTGGTTCACTGCGAAGGATGCAGGAGGTAATGCCTACTTCTACACCAAGCAAGGAACTACAACGTGGCAGAAGCCAACGCAGCCGGCGACTGATAACACTCCAAAGGCGCCGTCCAAGGCTATGCAGGAGCAACTGATGATCCAAAGTATCATCGACCGAGTTACCAAGGATGGAACCCCTAGACATTCCGCATCACTTACACCAAAGGCGGCGGAGACTCCCGTCAAAGATTCCAAGAAGGAGAAATGGCGAGCCTTGCCTATCGAAAAGCAAATGAAGATATACGAGAATACGGTATGTCCACCTCCCATATCAATGCTGCTTTCCGTGCTAATGAGACCAGCTCTTCCCTCATATCAAACATGTCCTGGACAAGTTTCATCACAAGCTTCCCAAAGAGGAGCTGAAACGGCTTGGAAAGGACGTTGCGAAGAAGCTTGTGGCGTCAGATTACAAGAACGACAGGGTTGGAGACCCAAGCGCAGCTCTCAGCGACAAGCAAGCCAAGAAGATGAAGAAGTATGTCAACGACTTTCTCGACCGGGCGCTGGAGAAGTTCACAGAACACCAGCAAAGAAAAGTTGCCCGGGAGACACAGAAGCCAGCACAAGACTCACGAGTACCCCGTGAGACCTTGAGGCCCGATGACGGTACTGGTAGTTCCTTCGGTTCTCTCCAATCGAAAGTGGACGGGACCATAGGGGGGAATGGGGCAGACATGATCTTGTCCGATAACGATGCAGCTGAATCTTCAGGGAGTCCGGACCGTAAGCGAAAACGTGAGACCGAGGTGGTAGACTCCCCGAGTCTTACGCCGTCTGATGGCCCGTTGACGAAGAGACTAAGAGAGGATGATTTGGAAGACGCAAGCCCTCCCCCTCCGCCACCACCGCCTCCAGAGTCGGACATGAATGACAATGTGGGCGCAGAGCAGCAAGCTCTTCGGGAACAAGAAGAAGCACTTATGAGGGAAAACGAGGAAGCTCAACGACTTGAGGACGAAGCCAACAGGACCAAGGGCTTGGATGACGCCCTCGCTGAGCAATTGAAGTCAAGCTGAGACAAAGGAGGGGCGCCGGCGTTACGCATCAATGCATTCACAATGAAAGCAAAGCGCAAGGTGCCCAGAACAGGAGTTGATAATAGGGATCCCGAGGTACGAAGGGTTACAATAGACCTGGAGCAGGGTTGGGATCATTTTAATTCCGAGAGACACATCTTTCATCTGCATTTTTGGGAGTTGCAGGGCCAATACCAGTGGTGGCGCATTGTACAGTTACTATATAAAGGCAGGCATTTCCCCGGGAACCAAACACTCATCACGGAGGAGGACTTTCGCTGTACGTTCTTTGCTACGTGTCTGACGGAGCGGCTCAATCATGGGGCCTCTGGCGCAGCTCGTTTTGGGTCGCATTCTACAGACTGGGGTTCACTCTCAATGACAGACCCTGGCACATCTTCTTGGCCGGGTATGCGATCACTGCCTCTAGGAGAGTGCCCGTGCTGGAGTGGATGATCTGGATGATGGCGACGATGCGTGCTGGGCTGTGGCTAACGTTGGAGAGCATATGGATTCTTGTTGCTTGGACCAGGTTGAAAAGATGAGATACCCTTGAATGGAAGGAAAAACATGAGGCATGGATCACTTTGACTTGGTGTGCTTGTATGGTTGATGACCAATTGACCATGCAATATTTCAATATCAAATGCTCTCTATGCTCTCGAGCTGTATTTGATGGTATCATGCCTATGTGAACTCCTACCTCTCATTGGAGGCCACTCTAATTTTCTCTCAGCCATTCAGTATGGATTTTCACCTTGTTTAAAGCAGGCAAATCGAACATTGGGTATCAAGTTTAGCTAATTGCTCAATTGCCCTCATCGTCCGATGAATCATCTCTGGGCCTTTTCTTCCCCTCCGGAATGATGTCCTCCTTTCTCTTGAACACATAACTCCTGGCAGCCCTCTCCTCGCCTTTCCAGCCACCACCTGTCGCCTTGCCCTCCGCATTGCGCACAACACCGAGGGTGCGGGCGTGCCGATACCCCGGGTAGACGGCGGGCTGGAAGAGAAAGGAGCGTTCGACGTGAAGCCCGGCGTGGCGGGCTAGGTCGCGGACGTTCCAGAGCGTGTAGGGCTCGCCCTCGAACAGAGTGATGATGATGGCGCCGCGGCGTGCGAGGGCCGGGAGGGCGCGCTGGAAGAAGGCGACGAGGAGGGATTGGTTGTGGCGGACCTGACGGTTGACGTCGGTGGACTTGCCGCCGACGTGGGGGAAGTTGAAGATGATGCGGTCGTAGGGGGTGCGGGTGAGGGATGCGGGGAGTTTCGTGGCATCGATGTTGTAAAAGAGTTTGTTGTTTCTGGGTGCCGCTTTGCGATTGGGCTTGGGACTATCAGCGTCGTTGTCGTCGTCTTCGTCTTCTTGATCATCGTCATCTTGATCGTCGTCATTGTCGTTGGATGCGTCCTCGGCGTCGTCATCACCCTCAACCTCTTCGTCACCCTCCCTTTTGTGAGTAGGTTTGCCATTGGCATCCTTCTCCGTGCCGTTGGGTTTGCGCTTCTCCCCGCGAATCACGGCAGCATTGTTTGCGACGTGGGGGTACTTATCCAGAAGCTCCGCAGCATCCTTCTCCAGGACAGTTGCGGTGACATTGGTGCAGCCATGATGCTCGATAATGGAAGCAGAAAAGCTTAGGTCGCCCTCACCAATCAGAAGGATGCGATGGTGCGGCTCAAAAGGAATGGTGGGCTTCTCGGGACGATGCTCCTGCTTGTGCTTCTTGGCGGGGCCATTGGCAGAAGATTGAGATGGTTTGTGGCGGGAGAACTTTTGCACACGGCTTCCTGCTCTTGGCGGGCCATGCAACTGCAGCAGCTTGCGTCTCTTGCCACCCATGACGAGGTGACGACGTGGGATGCAAGAGTGAGATGCAAGAGGTCAGATGCAAGAGGTCAGATGCAAGAGGTCAGATGCAGGAGATGAGGCGCAGGAGATGGGATGCTGAAAACGTGGGACAGCACGGGATGCGGTACAACGTCACTTTGCGCAGGGCAGGATGCTCAAATGGCAGCGCAGCACGTGAACGGCGCGGGAGAATCAACCTTTTTTCTCCTCTCTTGCACTGCGTCTAATTTATCTCGTCGCACGCTGGAACGATGCACAATGATTGGCCAGCCGTCTAGACGCACCGTTACCTTACTGTACTAGCTTCCCCCGGCAGCTCGGGAGCGCCCACCGCGGTTAGATTTGGCTGCGCAGCCTTGTGCAAGTGCGGAGCACAGCAGGCGCCGCCAATCAGGACATGTATCTGGTACTTCGTACTTGGCATAAGATCAGGGCAGAAGCTGACGGGTGTTGGTTTAGTTACCGACTGTGGCCATGGGTACGTGTGCTGGACACGGTAGCACACAGGGGATGGCGGGATGGCTGGCGTTAGCTACGGGTGCGTACATAGATTGACTACCTCGGTTTTTAGGCTGCAAATGTGTTCACTCTTTCTGGGTGCTACTAAGAAACATCTTAAGTGAAAAGGCGCGACCGCACAGAGAGACGAGACGGTTCATGGCTGCACCATTGGCTGCTCCCAGCCAGCCCCATAACTGCCCAATTCATTGCAACTTCAGCACGGAACAATGGGTCAGTAGCGCGTGCACCGCGTCACCTGGACGGATGGCCAGACCAAACGTAGTCGACTCGCAAAACCCCGAAAAAGAGCAACCAGCCACGGCGGTGCCGGGCTGAACCGAGACAAGACAGTGTGCATCCGATTAGACCAGATAGACTCCTGAGAGATTTTCATCCCATCAGCACACCATCGGCGGTCTGAAAACTTGTGACTGTATGCCGTGGGTTGCCCGAACCTCCGAAAGATAGTGGAACTGGTGGTGTGTGCCCAGAGTCTCCACAGTCTCTCATTAATGAGAGGTCGAGGTTACCACAGCGCAACGAGAGTCACTGAAGAAACAACCGGTCGAGGTACAGGTCCTTGCTGTACAACGATGTGATGGCGTCCCCCGCAGCTGAGTACAGCCAAGCCTGGGTCTCGTGCGATTGAGTGACGGTCAAGCTCGGAGCCGTGGCATCAGCCCATTCCTGCTTGTTGTCCAAACAGCCGGGACTAACATGAACAACAATAAGGGAAAAAAAGGGTTCTACAAAGCCACGCAGCCGTCATGCAAATGCACAATAGATTTGTATCCCGTGTTTGGCAATTCGAAACAAGGAGGTGGAATCGAGAGACGAATAAAACAAACCTCAATTCGCTGTGAGGCGCAAAGCACGTGGATGGGTGCAAACGCGCTTGCGTCGGGACCAAATAACGTGTTCACAGTGATGCCAGCGAGCGCTTTCCAGCCGCGCCGAGGGAATCCGGAGAACTCCTTGCAGGTCCCTGGTACCTTTCAGGCGAGAAGTGCAGGGGTTGCGCATCAGCGGCGGTCGGAAAAACAATGAGCCCGAGCCAATCATGTGACCGTAAATCATGGCAATCGTCCCCGAAGAGGCTTAGGGTACCTTAATCGGGGCGTGGCTGGTGGGCGCGGCGACCCCAGTGGCTCTGTGGCCCATCACACCCCCTGTTGGCTTCACTGGGCCAGGGTGGCTTCCAGTGGACTTACAGCGGATGGGTTGGCCTGGGGAGTCCTGCTGGGGCCTTGCTGTGGGTCATCCCTCGGGCTGGGGGGGCCAAGGCTGTGGCTCGGGCTGGCGCTCTCTGTCTCTGCCGCTGCCATTCATTGTGCTCCATTCAATGCTGCGTTGGTATTATTGATGCAGAGCGAAAAAAGGGTCACTGAAACTTGAAGCTTGACGCTCTTTTCCGTCTCATTGAACCCGCGCGCAGCACCACAACCACGACAGCAGGCCATCATTGTCATCGTCGCCGCTGTCAACAAAGGCTGCTCTGAATTCTGATTCTGCAGCTGATTCTGCCACGCGCGCGCTGCCGTTGTTGCTGCCGCCTGCCGATGGGCAAAATCTTCTAACCCTCACCCTCACCTCACCTATACGTACCCTCTCTCTCTACTTCTCCATCACCAGCCCTTCTCTTGCAACTTCACCTTTTCCCTCTCTCCCTCCCCACGCACCACCACATCCGGGGCCTCTTCATCTTACGCGGCCCTGTCCCAGTCTCGCCGTCTGCTTCGGGGCTTCAGGGCTTTCTTGTTTTTACCTCTCCCTTGCCGCCTGTCGTTGGCGCGCCACTCTCTCACTCTCTCACTCTTTCCCAAAGTTCTCCCCCGGCTTGCTGCTTCACCATTCTCTCAACATCATCTACATGAGCCTCCTCCACCTCACCAACCATGCCTGCTGAGAACGAGTCCCCCGCGAGAGAGCCAGCCACTCGCGGCCGAGGCCGTGGTGGACGAGGTCGCGGTGGACGAGGTCGTGGTGGTGGCCGTGGTGGTGCTAGTGCTGCCGTGGCCAAGACTGCTGCCACCAAGACCGGTCGCGGCGGATCGCGAAGAGGCCGAGCAAAGAACTTCTCGGACTCACGCGTCCAGGCCGCCTATGAGCGTCAGCGGCACCTCAAAGCCACTTATCAAGCTGTTGCACATGCGCTCAAGCCGGCGTTGCAGGAGCTCGCCGAGCGCAGTATCGACGACGCCATACAGAACCCTGACACCTACAAACACGCGGATGAGCATTTCCCTGTCATCCGCCAACTCCAGCACAACCTGCAACGCAGGCTCGGTGAATATAAGCACCGTCTGAATTGGGATCTCAAGCTCGCTGAGGATATGCATCGCGCTGACGATTACGTGGCCGAGCAAGAGTTCGCGGTATGTCTTTGCCCTTTTGCACCTGACGTTCGCCTCCATCACGGAAATTTCATGAGGCTCGGTGGCGTCTAATTATCTAACCCCACACAGAATGGTTTCAACGACATCGAGGAGCAATTCTTCCAGAGCCAAGCGAACCGTGCTCGCATTCTTGCTGCTCTGCAGGCAAGAGGTCTCCCAGTTGATGTGAGTTTACTTTTGCTTCTCCCTTTTTTTCTTTCTCTTTTCGTTTTTTGTTAGTTCCCTTTATCCGTCGCTCCGAAACCCTTCACCATCGCTTCCGATCCGCTGCTGACACACGCCATCCATTAAAGGTCCGTGATGACCAGTATGAGTACAAAGTTATCTCAGATGAGCATTTTGACAAAGACTTTGGCATTTATGAGTGCTATAAAGACAATTATCTTGTACCCTATCCTTCGCGTGTCGAGGGCACCGAGATGTGGCAGAAGGCCCGCGATGCCGATGCTGCCGTGGCCGCTACCACAGTCCCCCCCTCCGTCCCAACCAGAGGTGGCCGAGGCCGAGGTCGCGGTGGCAGCAAACGGAGAGCCCAAGAGCAACCCGAAGGCCAGCCCACACCCAAGAAGACGACTAGAGGGACGTCGGATCTCCTGGGCGCATCAATGGCCCCGGCTCCCGCCAAGGGCCTCCTCGCTTCAGCCGCTGAAGTTGAGGACACACCGGAGGGAATTCTGGGCGATGAAGACTCTGTTCCTGCATCTCCCGAACCACCTAGTTTCTTCAACGGTGTCACGCCTGCGTCGTTTACCAAAGCACAGGGCAAATTGCCCTCTCGTGAGAAGAGCCCTCAGCTGCCAAAGAACATCTCGGACCCAGATGAGTATGGATTCCGCATATACAACCAGCGATCAAACTTCCGAGAAAAGGGAGGCAACAGTCGTCTAGTGACCCCTCACCTTTTCTGGTTCGAGGACTGGGAGATCGGTTTCCGAGACACAACCAATGACTCTACCAAGGGCCATCAACGCGTGAAGCGTGGCAAGTATCTCGATACCCCAAACAGCAACGGCATGCATTTCGATCATTGGTGCAACGGCTACGACTTCTCATCCACCACCCCTGAGGACTTTGACTTGGATATGGTTAAGCGCTACGGCGTGCACCCAAAATATGGTGTTCTCCTGCCTGGCCGTCCCATCGTTCATGAGGAACCTTCGCCATGCGTCATGCCTGGCAAGCCGGTGGTTTATATTGCTAATCCGTCTGGCCGAGTTCACCACGCTTCTCGTTCTTTACTCAAGGTCACAAACCACCGTCGCTCCGAAGACAACCCGTGGCGGGCAAAGATTGGCGCTTCCATGAGACGCTTCTGCAAAATTGATGATATCGACCTTGAGGATATTTCTGTTTCCGACTACTCCCGACCTGACGAGGAACTCCAAGCCAAGTCATTGGGTACTGGTATCAGGGAACTCGAATCTAGACCCATCATTAAGGAAGAAGAGTCTGAATCAGAGGAAGAGGAGGTCGAAGAGGAGGTGCTCGCTCAGCCCGAAGGTGGATTCACTGATCTCTCTGTTTTGACATATGCAAGTGCTTTCCTCGAAGCACAAGAGACGGCCAAGGCTGCGCGACCTGCGCCAAAGCCCGCTCGTTATGACGCGATCCGCGATGTCTTCACAGACTCTAAGCCAGCCGCCGCTCCCGCGCCGGAGGCAGATTCCAATCTCGGGCTTAACCTTCTCGCCCAGCTCAGCACTGTCGTGAGCACTTCAGACGACCCAAACGCCGTCAATGGCATGGGCACTACACAGACTCACCAGCCCAGCACCTCTGAATCAGATCTTCGAAGTACCATACCTCGCGGTAATGAACCACCCCTAATTACACCCAGCCAAGTCCCTGTGGACCCTCGGTTCAACCCCACGGAGCCGCCCCAAGGGTACATACACTCGCAAACTCGTGCGCAACCGCCGATGCAACCTGCCGGTCCGGTACACCCCCATCCTGCAGATGTGATGCCGTACCCGCCTGTCCACGATCATGGCGTGGCACAACATCAACCCGTGCGCCCACCCGACTATCCGCTTCCCCCCCAGCAAGGGCATCCCCATGACCAAGGCGCGTACATGTCGCATGGTGGCTACCCAAACCCAGGCCATCGCGATGTTCACATGCCCGTGGGCCGCCCAATGGACCCTGGTTTCAACCCTCGCCGGGTGAGTGCCTACGGTGCGGATACCCCTGATTACCACCGATCGTACTGGTCACAGCAGCCGCCTCCTGGCCCGCAAGCTCCGCCTGCGTCGGCCTCAGGGCCCTCTCCTCACTATCAATCACAGGCCCTGCCTCCCTCGCGCATCCCTTTCTCCCACAATGCTAGTGCTGAACCGTTGCCTCCTCTTCGACCGCCTAGAGGGCGAAATCAGTCTGTGGAGGAGGGGATGATTGATCCCAATATGCGGCCAGGCGTCCACAGCAGTCTCGGAGGCTCTTACTACCCCCCAGGCCCATCTCGACCCTACCATCGAGGTTACACAGCTGAGCCACATGGGCCGCCGCCGTTGCAACCCATTGCCACGGACAGGATTCTCCCTAACCCGCAAACGAGCGGCCAGGGATACATAACCTCCCCTAGCCTGGGTTATGCCCATCAGGTTCTGTCACCTACTTACGGAAACCCTCCATCGATGGCTCCCATGGCGCAGAGTCCCCAGGAAACCCCGCCAGGTCTCCCAAACTCGATTCATCGCCACCGATCCACCCCCTCTGGATCCTCCGACGCAGGGAATAAGTACAGAAAGTTGCAGCCTGCCCCGGTTCCAGCGCACCGCGCCTGGCCAAACAAACCAGAGCTCAAGACGATACCCTATGACCACAAGGAAACTGGATCCGCCGCTGCCTTGCCCAGTTCAGGGCCGACCCAGATCAGAGGCTGGAACGTGAACCAACCCCGTAAGCGAGGCAAGGCTGATAAACATGAGAGAGGCGAGCTTGGGCAAGACCGAGAAGACTCCCGATAGAGTAAGGGCGATTCTTCGGATGCCTCTGGCCAGCGAACTCAGGAGCAGCCTATCTTTAACAAGATAAGATTTGCGAAGCCCTTTGAGGGATTATCATCTCAGACTGCTCGCGATGGATTGAAAGAACCCGCAAAAAAGTCCTCGAAAGCTGGTACGACGAAGGCGACCCCAGAAGTAGAGGTGATTGAATCGGTAACCCAAACCACCGAGACGAAAGGGTCGAAGCGGAGGGCTCCTGTGACAACACAAGAACAGGATGAGAACCCTATGAAGCGACGGCTGAGGCCTCGAAAAACGGTCGAACCCGAAGTTGTCATTACGGCTGTGCGACCGTCGTCCAAGGGCCGGAGAAAGACCCAAGCAGTGAAGGTGACACCTGGGGTCAAGAAACTGTGGGTAAAGAAGGAAGCGCCACAGCAAGATCCTAGTGGCAAGATCGCCAACAACGAACAGGTCCCGATTGATCTTGAAGAGACGACGGCGAACCAAAACAAGGCTGGCCACAACTCGGTCACGCCTATTGATATTACTAGTACAGACGAGGACGAGCTCTGAGGTTCAACGTCAAGAAGAATGGGTGCATGCTTCGTTATGTTGACAACTGGTCGGAGCCAGTCTACTTTTCAGGCACTATATTCGCTGCCACGATACCCTTGTTATCGGCGGCTCCCACCAGTACGAGGAACGGCGGCACAAATGGTCTTCTCATCGCATCCAAGGCGTTTTAGGCGAGCATATCTCCTACGACCAGCTTTCTTCTCGACCCCCCCCCCCCTCCCGGAGAACTGGTCATCCGCATACACGTCTTTCTATCAATGTTTTCTGAGTACTATAGGCTGCGACTTTTGCACTTTTTCCCCTGAATAATTTTGTCTCTTTTCCCCACGTTTTCCTCTGGGTTATCACTCAGCATTTGCGACACACACACACACACACACACAGGGGGCGGACATGCATCTTCGGGGCTATTCGTATCGCTTCTCTTTCTCTTTGATCTCCTGTATGGAATAGTAGTTTTTTCTTTTTTTCTTCATTTCACTTTGGTCTGGTATGGAATGGCATTGCAGACGAAACCTATGAAGCTTTCTGGGTTACGCCCGCGGAAAAGGGGCATGGGATCGGCTCGTGGAAGGAGAACGCGAGAGTGGGTGTGAACTCGAGGTCGTCGGTAGAAGAGAGGAATCGATATGAAGTACTGGTATGCAAACTGTGTTGAGCATACTGTGTAGTGAACTCACCTATATGCGTGTATCGTGTTCAGAGGTGATTCGTGTCTATCAGCGTGACGTGGCCTTGCCAGATTGTACAGTAAAAGTCTGGCATTTTCAGATTCAAATATCTTACAAGGTATCATCTATTCATTGCCGGCATCTGCCTTCTGCTTTCACCTAAATTGTGCGGTACGATGCAATGCATATCCCAAGCCCCGGCCTAGTTCACCCGTATGTGATGTCGACTTTTCCCCTACTTCAGATCTAAGTGACAACCAGCTGCCACCTCTGAGCAGTCTGCCTCTAAGCACTTTGGCTTATAACCTAGTCCCTGGCGCTCGTGACGTCGTCGGTTGCCGGCTTCTCCGTCGTGGCTGGTGTCGACTGTTCAGATGCCTGGGCCACGGGCTGAGGTGCGCTCAGTGGTAATGGGTCGGCGGCAGGGTGAATGGAGGCAACGGAGCCACCAGGGAGGGGCAGGCCACCAGGGATCATGAGGGGATGATGGGGGAGAGCGCCCATGGCAGTCGGGTCAATGCCCATGCTGAGGAGGGCGTCTACCGATGGAGCCACCATCATTGGGGCGCTGCCGTTGGGGACCAAAGAGGAGTCTGCAGGGGCTGCCATGGAGAACATACTGGCACCGAGGGAGCCCTCTGGGTGGAGCGGGTACATGAGGGCCTCCATGGAGTTGCCGTCAAAGACAACCATGTTCTGAATTGGCTGCTGGGTCTGGCCGAGGACGTTGATGACGTCTTGGGCGAGCTGGCCACCGAGAATGGCGGTGACGGGGGCGAGCTCGCTGCTGAGGTTCTGGAGAAAGCTGCGCAGGAATTCGGGCCGGAGCGTCTCGCTGGGGAGACTGAGGGCCTTGTGCTTTTGGGTGGCCATCTGCGTAAACATCTTAAGGTCGTCGCGGGTGCTGGGTGAGCGTCCGCCCTGGAGCTGCATGAACTCCCAGAGGGCGCGTAGGCACGATAGGGTCGGGGTGACGCTCTTGAGGCGGCGGCGCGACTTGGTGTAGTCGCTGGGCAGAACGGCGACATCGCTGGCGAGGTACCAGGTCGAGTAGAGCTCGCGCTTTGTGACCGATTCCACTGTCTTGGGGCCCTCCTTGCGCGTCTTGACATCGACGATGGAACGGGTGCGTGTTTCCTGGCCGGGCACCGTGGGAACGTTGCCAACGTCGCGCTGGATGACGTAGTCGTGCTCAATCAGGTCGCTGAAGATGAAACCGTAGAGACCATGAGAGCCGGCGGCGTAAAAAGACTTGCCGTGGAGGCGGGTGGCCGTATTGATTAGGTTGAATGCGTCAGGGTCAAGGTCTGTGGCGATGACAATGTCAAAGGCGGCAAAGTAGCTAGGGACCTTTGACTTGACGCCATCAGCGTCTACGTGAACCCGCACGCGAGGATTGAGCTTCTGGATAGCGGCGCTGGCGGCCTGGGCACGGTTTTGACCAACGAGGCCCTGGTGCTCAGGGAGGAAGAACTGGGCGCCCAGGTCGGCCTCGGTGACCGGTGAGCTATCAAGGAGGGTGAGCGAGCCAACGCCAGCGAGGACGAGGTTCTTTGCGATCTCGTTTGCGAGGGCCCTGATGGTGATGAGCAGGATGTTGGCGCCCTGGATCTTGGCTTGAGCGGCCATGCCCCAGAGGCGGATCTGACGATCATAGAGAGCGATTTCGTCTGCAGGGAATGTTAAGCTGGCGGTGGTCGCGCAAGCCGTGAGATGGGGAGAAATGCTTACCAGCACTGATGACCTTTGACTGAGTTACGGGTATAGCATGACCATTGCCCACCGCCATGTTCTGCTGCATCAACAAAGCCGTCGCGGGGTCGGCCATGGGGAAACCAGTTGGGACGGCCATGGAAGGATCCTGTAGGAGAGGCAGGATGCCAGCCATGGCTTCGGGGTTGACCTGATTGACGAGGTGATCGGAGAATGGAGCGAAGGCGTTTCCGTTTCCGTTGGCAATGGGCATCAGAGGGGGCACCGCACTGGCAGCAGCAGCAGCGGCGGCATTGGTGTGAGTGTCATCATAGGGCTGATGTTGAGACTGCTTAGTGTGAGGCTGCTGGGCTTGGGCGGCTGGCTGCTGCTGAGCCTGGCCCTGGCCTGACGAGTCCATCTGGCGCGGCGGCTGCAATGAGACGAGATGGAACGAGATGAGACAAGCTGCAACGGGAGGAAGGAGGTGAGGAAGATTGATGAGATGAAATGAGTGATGCGATGACGGTTAGATGACGGCGCGAGGCGGAGAACGAGGCTACCTCGTCGTTGCGAATCGGGAGAGCAGGTGAGTGTTGTTATTCAGATGAGCCGTTGACGCGCCTGAGCAGGCAGACAAAGAAAAGGGCCCAGCCGGCTGGGAAATCACGGCGGGAGGGACGTCGAAAGACTCATGGATCGGAAGCCAGACCCACGTGGTTACTGAGGACACCGCTGAAGGGACGGCAGGCTGTTTGCTTGCTGTTGGTTCAGGATGGACTGTTCCTTGCTGTGATTTCATATATCGGCATCGAATCTGAGCTGCAGTGAGAGCCGGGGATGGATGGCGGGTACGTACCTTTCGGCAGGTGGCCTTGGCCATTGGTCGAGGGTCGTGAAATTTGGTTGAGGTGCGGGCTGGAGGGAGGTACCTACAGTGGACCCTACAGTGCTACGCCGATGGAAGTTAACACTGAACCAGCAGTGCGGTAACACGCGCTACCGCCTGGGAGAGATAAATTGGTACCTGGAAATGCGCGTGTTCAGCTTGGCGCGATGGGGTCACTCTGTATCAATGACATCCCGACTGAGGTGGGATGGACAGACCCAAGACATCGAACACACGGACGTTTTGACATTGGCCCGGTGTTGCAACACCCAATGGAATATATCCATGGTGTCAGAATACCAATCGCATTGCTATTGTAGAAAGACTGCGTGTGTGAACAATGAGTGCGACTAAAAATGTCCGAATTGTCTCCATCGGGATGCTGCCAACATCTCCGAGCCAGCTGAACAACTCACCCCCCCCCCCCCCCGTATTAAGGATGATGCAGCGCGATGGACTCCCTTCCCTTGCCTTGCCTCCCAGGCAATTGGTTGGTCCCACAAATGGGAAACGGGAGTGCCATGAGTTACTCCGTACAGTACATGTGATGCATGGTAACAGAAAGGAATAAAAAAGGGAGCGGGACGGCATCTTCCATTCAGGATGCATCCGAAACAAATAGTTATAGTTTGTTGGATTCAGACAGGAAAGGTCGTGCCACACCTACCATCGGGTGTACATGTGATGCTGACAAGTCTCCTCAGGTACCTAGGTACTGTACGCGGCCAGCCGTGCACAGTGCAGCTTGATGTTCCATCCCGTCAGCTTTGCCATGATTCACGCTTGGCTGCCTGCTGACGTTTCAACCCTCCAACATGAGGCATCTTGTTGGTAGGTGCTCTTTTTTTGTGCTCCTGTCTAGTGGTCGATAGCCTAATTACCCCGATGAAAGACAGTGTTAGTTACCGCATAACTCCGTCATCTACCTAGGTACCTACCGTAGCTAGGACGTCTGTTGAAAAGTCACACGTCACGAGAATCACGGAGATTCAACAATACGTATCAGCCCGAGCCATTTGACCCGTCCACCCATTCATCCACATCTGCCTCTTTTGTACACATCGCCATCCACCATTTGCTCCCACCAACTCTTTGAACTCTCCCCACTGCAATAACTACCCCGCGTCCCGTTCCGCCATCTATTGCTACCATCGTCGCCCCTCAACCCGCATTCTGCCGGCCCGAGCCATTTTCACCACCAGCCTTGCCACCGGTGTGCCGAAGGCCCAGAGACATCCCCAATCAGAGCCGACGGCCGGTCCTTTTTACCGCCCTCTCCGCCTCTTGGCTTGACTTGGGCCTTGCGCCTGTTGCTGGCGTCGCTCAACGCTCTCTGGACGGTGAGCCTGCCTACCCGCTTGCCGCCGCCTCAGCCAACCCTAGGGTTCCAAAACGCTGTTGTCGATATGATGCGTCCCCGCCTCGGCGGCCTCGCTCGTGATCTTTCTTGACCTCTCTTGACCGTTTGGCTCTGGGTTGGGAGGTGCACAGGCACAGACACAAGCACCACGTACCAGCAGCAGCCAGCCGAGTGCTTTGCGACGACACAGGGCTAAGCCGTAGCTCACAGCAGCTCACACATCCTCAGTAGTCGAGTCATTTGCCTTGTACCTGCACGCGGCCTCCCTGCATTCAAGCTTTGCCTGATCTCGCCGCCACAATCCCGACACCTGGCTGCGACTCGAAACCTGACACCTCGAGCCGCCGCCAGCAGACGGTAACTTGCGCGACAGAACACTTGCTCGAGCATCCTCCAACTGTCTGTCGAGTGCAAGGCATCGTCACCTACCGTTTCTGGAACTGTTATCTAGACACTACGACCATCACCGACCGCTCGCACGTCATACCCATCAGCCGACTCGCGCACCACCTCGTCCACCACCTCGTTCACCACTTCGTCCACCACCTTGTCCACCACCTCACCCTCCAGCTCGGCAATTTCACCAACGCATCAACTTTGCGACCGCCTCGTCCACCCCATCTTAGTATCTGACTCGCTTCCCCACTGGCCATCATGTCTTCTAGGTCCGGGTCTAATCCCCATCGTCGCCACTCCCGAGAGCCAGTTGAAGACTTCCCACCCCTCCCTGTCCCCAGGCTTCCCTCCCTTCGAGCGCTCGCTGCCCAGCGCGATCGAGACAGCACTTTACCGGCTTCGTCAAGTCGCCCTCAGTCCCGGCATTGGTCTGCCGCATCTCGCCGCGCCGAGCGCATTCGCAACCTTGAGAACAGAGACCCAAGCTTCGACGACTTTTTCCGTCCGTCGGATGAGGGGTGGCCCACGATGTCTCGCCGCGCAGACCGCATGCGGACCGCCGGTGCCGAGAACAACCGTCCCTCCAATTTTGACGACCTAGATCGCTCCCTCGACGAGGCTAATTCCCGTATCCGACTTTTGGTTGATCTACAAAACCAACTGACCCCCGAATACCCAATCCAGGTCCCCAATTTCTCTCCGCCTCTTCGCCCTCAAGACCTCCCGGACTCTAATCGACGACACAAACGCCGGAAGCTGGATTCGGATCGTCTGGTGCCCAGCTTCAAGGGATTCCGTTATGGAAGGTACGGTCAGGTTGAACCTGGCCAACTTCAAATGGAGATTGTAAGCTGCGACGGAGGCATGTTCTCTAACGAGTCTTCCTATGCCGCCGAGAACGTCCTCCGGGATGATAACTCGGTATACTGCACAAAGGGCAATCGTTGCAATATAGTTCTGCGACATCAGGGAGCAACAGTTTTCACCTTGCAGGAGCTAGTCATCAAAGCACCGGCATCTATGAATTATTCGCACCCGTGAGTCTCCGGCCTCGTCCTTTGAGAGATCCCCATGTAGAAACTCCCTGCTGACGGAGGGCGGCAGTGTGCGAGAGGGAATGGTTTTCGTGACGATGAACCAGGACGACGTCCTCAGCCGAACAGCCCAATATCAGATCCAGTACGCTCCGAAGCCTAGCAGCGAGTCCCGCCCCCACCCCGGCGATGTTCTCTCCATCCGGCACCACGAAGACGGCAGCACGACCATGCGCTCTCGTGCCACAGCCTATTCTTACCGCGGCGCTTGTAGCGACGACTACCAGTCCCGCATGCCCCAGATGCCCCGGGAGTTTTCGAGCCCACTGCCCGAGTTCCGTGTCACTATTGAGTGTAGTGAAGAGGAGGAAGAGGAGGAGGAAGATGGCCTTCGATTCTTCCGCCGTGCCCCAAATCACATCGGCTCATTGCCCTTTGAGACGGCTGACTCGGACTCAGAAGACGGCGCTGGCAACCCTTTTGGCTCCGAGTATCTCGACGATCCCCATCACCCATCTCACTGGCGCCTTTACAACAACGGCACCTCCAACACTGGCAGCGCCGCCAACCTACGTCACTTCCAAGAACAGGACCGTGACCGCGACTGGGGTCGCGAGCGCGATCATGATCGCTCTACCCTCTCACTATCCGAGGCTTGGGAGGCCCACGCCTCGGCCACACAGGACGCTGTCCGGGCCGTCGGTGGCGAGCTCCTTACGCCCTACGCTCGCTTTTATATTGAGAAGAAGAAGAGCAAGTGCACTATCCGCTTTGACCCCCCCGTGTCTGGCCGCTTCATCCTCCTCAAGATGTGGAGCTCCCATCATGACCCGACGAGCAACATCGACATCCAATCCATTATAGCTCGGGGTTTTGCAGGACCCCGGTATTTCCCTTCGGTTGACCTGCGATGAGGCACCATATATACCATCACGGTTTGCGGTATGAAGGCTGGTTGCCGGACACAGGCGTGGAGCCATTGATTAGCATCAGTGTATGCAAAATGTTTGAAAAGGGACGGCAGAGCGGGTGTTGGGGGATTTCTGCTTTCGCCCTCCCCAAGAGGGACTATGTCACAGGTGGTTGCATTTAGAGGAGTTCTGGAGATGAATACGCAGTTGGATCGGGACTGGCCATCAAGTCAGTAATACAAGAAGCTATTGAATTCTTGCTTGAATCGGAGAATCGCCACTTGTGTTGCACTGTGCATTGCTATAACCGTTTATCGCATAACGAGTGCCTTTTAAAAGCCATTGGATGTACCAATGCCGTTGAAACCCCCCCTTGGGCCCATCTCGATATAACTCCAAGTCGACTCTCCTATTCTCAGAAGTTCAGACACTCCTCCGTTACCTCCGCAAATGTATTCGACAACACCACGCCGTTGTTTTCCCAAATCAGGATCGTACGAGATCATGCGGCCATGCTGACATCCCCAACAGATGCGAAATCAACGCTCGGGGGCCGAACAACACCTGCGGGTCGAACAACACTTGCGGGCCGGTCAACACTTGCGGGACGATCAACACTTGGGAGTCGATCAACACTCGCGGGCCGATTAACATTTGCGGACCGATCAACCCTTGCGGGCCGAGCAATCGGCTGTAGGTCGATTTCCTCTGGAGCAGGGTCTGGACTCCACGGCCCAGCTGTGAGGATCGCGTGCACGACATTCGTTACGGCCCACGCCCTAGGGAACATTAGCAACTGAAGCCATCTGCTAGAAGGAAAAGGGATGATTGACATGTTGAGATTGGCGAGATAGACCGTCGCCATTACTAAACTCGAGGTTTCGGGACGGGTGTGCTTCTGAAAAGCACCAATTGGACTCTATCCGAGAAAGATGCCCGGTAGCAGAAGTAGGATGATCCAGGGCATGGTGAGCAAGATGTTCTTGGATATACTAATCCTGAACTCTTCGGAGGCTTGCGCGGTGTCCATGCTGAGAACCATGCATGCAAAGAATGCGATACCGGAGCAGACTGAAATCATGAGGTACGGTGTCCAAAGATCTGGGT
This sequence comes from Dactylonectria estremocensis, assembly GCA_020744375.1. NCBI lineage: Eukaryota > Fungi > Ascomycota > Sordariomycetes > Hypocreales > Nectriaceae > Dactylonectria > Dactylonectria estremocensis. Next base: position 1,634,792 of record JAGMUU010000002.1, on the reverse strand, counting down.
TGCATTTACCATCTTTGGTCAGACAGTCTGGGTCCTTACAGGGGGGGGTCAGTCTGGCTGCTACAAGACCTGCAAGGAGCACGACGACACTGAGATTCAGGGTGAAGAGGTAGATTGAGAGCTTCAAAGTGGCAGCGAGCCGAGGTCGTGGGTGCTGTGGTCGAAATCTTGTTGGAGGCGTTGGTGAAAATTCTGATCGAAGTTTTGATCGAAGCTTTGTGAGCAATGACATGATGAGTGGTGGAGGGGGTTTGTCGCAAAGATGGATCGTCTTGTAGTAGAATAGAACGAGCAGCAGCACGGCGATGACGAGGCAAATGGAGAGGATAATACCGGATATGATAATTGTAACAGCGATGCGGCTTTGTGTTGGCATTACGGGTGAAAGATGGGAATTATATCAGAGAATGGGAGACGAAGGACGTGAGTGGATTTTTAAGGGACAGTGAGTCTCCAGGATGGTCTTTCTTTGGATAGCACCACTCCAAAGAGTTCAGGGAAGCTGCAGAGAGTCGAAGAGGGGAGGCGGAGGTTTGGAGCAGACCGCCTAAGCAGGTAGGTTGATCAAGAAGGTCACAATGGCGATACTCACGCCGAATGGGCAATTGCCATCCATCGCTGGATGCGTATGGCATGATTGCCCGGGCAATGGAGGTTGTTACGTGGGCGGCCCTCAGGCAGTTGCGTTGAGTTGAATTGAGTCTGCGAGATGAAAGGCGGGATGTTCCCATGCTGGGAAAGCAAGGCCACGATGACGAAGAAGACGGTCCTAACAATATGCAGACATATTTCAAGCAGGCGCGAGGCTGAATCTTCTGTGGGTACCTACCTAGGTAGGTAGGTTGTTGGTACATGCCAGTTGACCAGTGGCTACAGTTGATAGGTAGGTCTTGGCGCATGCTTGATGGTAAGTCTTGCATTCACCGTCACCTACCTAGGTAGATACCTAGGTACCTACCTACCTTGGTGGACGCGGGCAGGCGTGTTGACATGTTGACATGTTGACAACCAAAGGAAACTTGCGCCTGAGCCGGGATCAACCGGCGCAGCAAATGTCAAAGGCGGATGTGCGAAGTTAGGTAGGCTCGTAGTAGGCATAGACTACGTACCTAGGTAGTAGTCTTGATGGTGTTTGAATACCACAGACTTCCTATACCCTCCTGAGATGGAAATTTCACTCTGTTGCTTTCCATGTTAGGAAGCTCGGCGAGTGTGTCGAGTCTCTGCAGCGTGGTTGGCTGAGGTCAACCAGCCCAGTATGCCAGCCTACATAGGTAGGTACCTACTACGTAACTTAGTAGGGTTGGCAGAAGAACTGGAGTGGAGGACCCCTGAAGTTTTCCTCGTCAGAACCCGCAGGTCCACTAACAGCCACGAATTGACCACTGAGTCTGAATCATGGCGACCATCTGAGGAACCCCCTGGCCTGTCCTGTGGGTGGCGGCCACCCGCTAATTGATCCTCCCGCCGAGCTGCAGCACGCTGATAAGGGTCCATGACTCCATGAGACGGCTGCAGCGACACTGCAAGGTAATTACTAGGCACCTCCGTAGTCCAATCAATGGGCAGCACTCCTCATTCTTCATGCATCATCCTTGTCACTCTTGACATTCCCACAAGGCATTGAGGAGTCAGGGTTACTCTGAGCAAAGGTCACGAGAGGCATCGGCAAGGCGCGACTGGAACGAACTCAGCTTCGCACCGGCGCGCATTCCAGAGGTGGCCGGTATTGGCATCGTCTCTGTTGTCCTTGGTCAATGCCGGTGCGAATTCCGAAGCCGTCAAGACAAAAACCGGGTGGCGTCCAGCGCAGCAATCTCGCGGGCTTCGCTTGCGTTGGCCCCGCGAGCGGCGTGTGTCTACTACGGAGTACTTGATCAGTAGTAGAAGGACGGCGAGACACTCTGTGACTGGTTTCTGTGTCATGTTTCAAGGCATGATCGTGGATGTTTTAAGGGCGGGGGGTCACCGACTGATGGGTGGTGACTAGGATTGATGGATCATGGATGGATGCATGTGTTCTGGCTTGGGCTCCGATTGACAGACTGTGCAAGTGGTTTATGTCAGGCAAACAAGCAGAGAACTATCATTTTGTGTATTGATGCAATCATGCATTGAACCTGCAAGGCTTGTTGCCCACTTTCACCACCACCGCCGCAGGCCTGGTTGGAGCCACCTACAGTAGGCCACTCAAGGTACTAGTCAAGAGTTCAATAAGTCTCTCAATCACTCACCTCGTCTTGTCTTGTCCTCTCTCGCAAGTCTCAACCTCCACCACAACCAAAATCCTAATCCGGTCGCGTCCCCCCAAATCAGACTCGGCCACGCGCGTGGCTTCCTTCTAGCCTCTGCTTCTCTTCTTTAGCCCCGGCTTCTCTCGGCCCCTAGCCTCTGCTTTACGCCTCTAGCTTCTTCCAGTGCGCGTGCGGCCATTCGATCTTCTGCGCGTGCGGAGTAACTTGGGTATTAGTGCGTGCTGTTGCTATTGCTGCTGGTGTTGTTACTACTGCCGGGCCCAACCTACAGTACTGTACACACCCTTCAACCCAACCCGTCGTTCCGTCTGCGTCGTCGATTCGTCTCTCGAACTCCCTCGGGCCCCTCATTCTTCACCCTCACCTCGCCGCACTCCGAAACCTCGCAGTCTCGCAAATCACGGGTCCATAGCTCCATCCCCTACTCGTACTTCGTACGTACCTGGGACGACGGCCGACTACCTACGTACCGGGACATACGTACCTACATGCCGAATCAATCCACGTTTCCGTACGCCCACCCCTGTCCCTCATCTCCGCCGTCCGGATCTCCCCAACTGTCTCCTCCACGGGTCCCGAACGGTTCCACCTGGAAACATTAGCACATCATGCTAGACTCCAGATCGCCCGGCTGTCCTGGCTCTCCTGGCTTGCCTGGATTATCCAGCTCACCTCGCCAGGGGCAGAATCACCTCCAGCTACGCCTTGACTGCCATCCTCGTCCTCCTGCCCCTGCGTCTTCTGCTCCCATCACTCTATCTGCAACCGGCTCCGCTGCCCCTGGACCTGCTCCCTCGCGCCCCGTCGACTCTCAGCGCCGTCAAACAGAAACAGAAACACTCATGCTCTTCTCCAGCCAGAGTCCAAGTCCCACCACCGGCTCTAGTGCCGCCTTCAGTCCCTCAGCAGCCTCATCATCGTCGCCTTCGACTCCGCAAGTGCTTCAACCGCCTCCCATCTCTCCTCAACGCCGCGATACGTACTTCCATGTAGACGCCGGATCCCCAAAGCACCGCTCACCATTGCGCAACTCCATCTCGTACTCCGACGACCTCCAAAATCTCCAAAGCCTCCAAGGCCTCGACCACTATTTGACCACCCCCACCTCAGGCCCCCGACTTAGCGAGAACTATTTTGGTTCCGTCGACATGGCTTACACTGGCGACAAGAGGACGACTAGCGACAAGAGGACGCGCAGTCCGAGGATATCCGAACCAGCCACGACTTTTACTTCATCACCAGTTCCAGATAGCAGTCCCCTCACGAGGTGGTTCTCACGGGGAAGCACGCCGGCTTCCGACGCCCAGTCAACCTCATCTGTTACACCGAGTCCGTCAAGAACGCGGAGCGCTTCCTCAACGCCCAAAATAGGCTCACCTGCTGGAAGTTCTCGGTTTGCCTTCTTTACGTCGCCCACCTCAACCCTCAAGGACAACTCCGGATCTCCAGTTAGCGTACCCCAGAACGACGAACTTATGAACCTCAATATCGAAGCTGCTCTCTTCCCTGGTGGACCGCCCACGGATGGATTGGCCTTTTCACCAGCGGCTTTCAAAAACCTCCAAATGAATGCCACTGGATTGCTCGGCAAGTTCCAAACCGCCTATCAACAACGCACTATTGAATTCCAAGAGTTGAAATCCGAGCGCGACGCGCAAGACGAGGAGAAGGACGAGGTGGAAGTACGGGTCCATCACCTAAAGATGCAACTGGAGCAAATGGCTCGCAAAGCCGCCGAAAGGGAAGAAGTCATGGCTTCGCTACTCCAGGAGCTGGCCCAGGAAAAGCGATCACGAGCCGAAGAGCAACAGTCTACCCGATACAAGTGTGTCTCATCCTCCCAGGCCTCGACTGTATCAGAAGACCTAGGCGTCGACGAGGATTGCCTAAAACGGGATTGGAGAAAGAGCACTGCCACCTCGAAGTCTGATCTCAGTCTTGATACGGACGAGGAGAGCATGGACGAAGCCAGCATCTTTTCTCGTTCGCGAAGCCCGACCAATGCCACGAGCATCTCGGAGATCAGCCCTTCTCCCACCCCGACTCCTCATGCAAAGCCGGCAATGTTGGAGCCACCACGCTCCACTAGGTCCAGCAACCCTCAAATGACTACATTTCAAAAATTGTTCAAGGGTTATTCTAACGAGGCACCCAGAGATGGAGAAGCGACACCAGGCACCGATGGCTGTCGCAACTGTCAAGGACAGGTTGCCAGCATAGCCTGGGATACCGTTAGTCTTCTTAAGGATGAAAACAAGGGACTCAAGACAAGGGTCCAGGAGCTAGAAACTGCAGTTGAAAGCGCTTTGGATGTTGTCAACGGTATTACACTGTGATATGGATATGCCATCTTTTCTTTTATGGGCGGTGTTTGTAGATTGGCTTGTGGCCTTTTTTTTCTTTTTTTGGTGTTGAGGGGCGGGATACATATGGCGTTGTGGGCATTTGATACCATTCTGAATTGGAAGAAATTGTTTATACCTTTTTTAACATAGCAAGTAGAGGAGCAAAAGACTCCTTGATATGTATTCCCGGGTACTTACCTGATGAAAGAAAACTTTGGGACTACGAGATTAAGTCTGTGCCTGGTATCTGCCTCTCAAGCGTGAGGCAAGCTTTGACTTGAGATTCTGGGAATTTTGGGGATTCTGGCCAGCTCAGAAAACGTTGCCTAACGTTGCTATTGTCATTGAAAGCAGATGTAGCTCATGACTTCAAAGATGATGAATCGAGGTAAGTTTCAATCTGCGAGATTTCCGATGAGCGTGGACAGACATGTCACAGAGCCATGGCATGCAGTCTGCAACAATGGCAGAGGTAATTCCCACCAACATGCCACTACATGGAAATCAACGACACACGCTCTCATCCCGGACAGCTGTTGACTTTGAAACACTGATAATTGGCCGGTTCCGTAGCCTGAGAAAATCCACCCTTCTCTTCGGGCGAGATATATGTACACATTGGCTTCGCTCGTCATACCGTCTTTTCCTCCCTTAAGCCATCCGTCCCGTCTCTCTTTCGTACATCGGCTGGAATCTAGTGGTGGGCCTCACCGTGGCCGTGGCCGTGGCCGTGTTGGTGGTCGTCCTCGAGGAAGAAGTGCTCGTAGGCACAGTAGCCGGCAAAGGCGACGGAGGCGATGCCCAGGCCAGGGAAGCCGCTCTTGAAGCGGTTCCAGCGGGAGAAGGTGCCGGTGTATCGCCAGGCCTCACTGCGGGAGGAGGACGGACCGTGTCAGTACACTTCGTGTGTGGGGGGGGGGGGGACCAGAGGAGGAGAAGAGCAGATGAGAAAAAGGGAGGATCATGCAGGAGAGGAGGGCGACTGACTTGCGCTCCCAGGGATCGTATCGGGGCTGGCCGGTGGACTCCTTCAAGGCCCGCATGTTGAAGCCGGTGATGTTGGGCTTGGGCCCGCGGGCGGCCGCTCGTAGCAGTCTGCGGGCTGGAGTCAGCGACAACGGTTCAATTGGACGATGGAGACGGAAGGCATCGCGGGCTCCGGCGAGGAAGCCGCAATGGGTTGGGGGCAGGCGTACGCGGTGGGAAGCATCGTAAAGGGATTCGCGGGCTCGGTGGTGATGTGACGGAACGACAAGAGAGGACGCTTCGACTGGGCGAATGGAGAGCGAGCCAATTCAATCCGGCCCGTTTCCACTCTGCGGTCCGCTGGCCGTGGTGCTGGAAGCGCTGGAATACAGAGAGAGGCCCGGAACAAATGTACCCCGGTACTCCGGCCGTCCCAACTGGAACTGCTTAACTGCCCCGCCCCCCACGCACGGACTACAGAGCCATGGACTCACTGCTTCTTGCACAGTGTGGGTACACAGTGCTTCTTAGAGCGAGGCTCCTGGGGCTCTCTTCTGGGCAGAAAGCATCCGGGCTTCGATCCCCATCGCCTCTACGTCGCACATCCGCACCATCGACAAAGCTTTTTTATTCTTCCTCGCCCACGCCCACGAGCATCGCTCTCAACACAAATCGCAGCCTCGCCGTATCGACTCAGCATCACCTGTTGCCGTTCCGTCCCCCGGTTTTCGCAGCCCCCGCCCGCGAGCATTTGTACACATCATATATCCCTTTCGTCCTGCACTCGCCTCGCCTCGGCGCCGACACCGCACCACGCTGCGCCGCACCGCTTCGTGTCGCTTCCTTCCCGGCCGGCCTGTGGACGACCACGCCGAGCAGTCTCCGTCTCCGCCACCCCAATGAACAGCCGTCGCGGCCGTCGACACCCCGAATCTCCCTTCCCCTCGCCCTCGTTGGCGCGTTAGAGACCCCCCAGACCACCCACAGACGCTGTCTTCATCTCTTCCCACACCTCAAGACCACATTTCGCCCACCTAGACTCATATCTCAACGTCCCTCTCATGCCGCCGCAACTCCGCGGCTTCAGCGCCGGGCCTGGCGTCGCCGCGCCCTACCACCAAGGCGGCTTCCCCTCCCATGGAAACCCCCAGGGTAGCCACCTTGGCGCTAACCAGTATCTCAACGCCAATGCACAGATGAGCCCCTTCTCCGCCGGCACCAGCAATGCCTTCGGCGGCGCTGGCCTCAACGGCGGCGCTGCTGGGTTCGCTGACTCTGGTTTTGGTAGCCAAAGCGCGCGTATGGGCTTCGCGCATGGCCCAACCGGTATACCACAGCAGCAGGTGCAACATGGCATGATGATGGACCACACAGGAATAAGGACACACCCTAATAAGGGCAGAATACGGGAGGTCTGGAAACACAACTTGCACGAGGAAATGGCCGTCTTGCGAGATCTGGTGGACAAATATCCCTACATTGCTATGGTAAGGAAGACGGGGACGTTGGGAGACGTTGGCATGCACATCACCATAACTCGAGTTCCGCTAATGACGTCGTCTCCAGGACACTGAATTCCCCGGTGTCGTCTCTAGACCAATGGGTGGATTCCGAGGGAAGAGCGACTACCATTACCAATGCCTCCGCACAAACGTCGACATGCTCAAGGTCATCCAGATCGGCCTGACGCTCTTCAACGAGGATGGCGAGACCCCTCCTCCACGCCCCGCAGCAAACGACCCCGATCTTGGCATGGCCGCACGAAGAACGGCCAACCAGGGACCCTTCCCCTGTTCCTGGCAGTTTAACTTCAAGTTTGCCCTCAAGGACGACATGTACAACGAGAAGTCGATCGAGTCCCTTCAGCAAGCCGGCATTGACTTCAACCTTCTAGAGCGCGATGGTATCGACCCCCACGACTTCGCCTCTCTCCTTATACCCTCCGGCCTGGTGTGTTTCGATAACGTGAGATGGATCTCCTTCCACGGCGGGTACGACTTTGGCTACCTCACCAAGCTCCTCATCTGCACCCCGCTCCCCAACGATGAAGTAGATTTTGACCACAAGATGAAGCTCTACTTCCCGACGACGTACGATGTGAAGCACTTGATGAAGTACGCAATCAAGCTCCACAACTCGGGTCTTCTTACCCCCAGCGATCCAAGTAGTGCCGAGATCCTGCAGAAGTTCGAGCACAAATCCGGACTGGAGAACATCGCCGAGACGCTCAAGATTAAGCGGATAGGGTCCGCGCACCAAGCCGGCTCGGATTCCCTCCTCACCGGCAAAGTCTTCTTCCAGATGCGCGACAAGATCTTCAACGGCGAGATCCCCGACGAGCATGTTGGCAAGGTCTGGGGTTTGGGCATCCCTGACTCCAGTCTCATGATGGCGTCCATGGTGAATCACGGCGGCGATGGCTCCAATGGCCAAAACGGCGGCGCTCCGAGTACTCCCAACACCACCAGCGCCGGTCTGGCCACTACGCCTGCGGCTCAGAGCCACAACACCAACGGCCTCATCAACACGGGTCCCATGACCCCTGGTGGCGGCGGCGGCGTGTTTGGCAACTTTGCTTTTGCCGGGAACAATCGATAGGTCAGAAACGCTCTGAACCGAGATGTCTGGCTCCCTAATACTCGCCCGGAATGCTCAAGTTAATGTCTGCTCCAATCTCCCCGTCTGCTTGGTCACCTCTATAACCCTGCCATACCCCCGCATCCACCAATATCGCCCCATCCGTACTATATTACCACCCGAATACTCATACCAACGGGGGACTGAGCAGTCTAATTTGTGGTTCGAGTCGTTTGCGGTACATTCCTCGTTCGGTTACCGAAACCACGTGCATTTGACAATGGGGACCGTGTGAGGAACAATTGGGAGGCTTAGCCGAAAGACAGTCTCTTATTCGTCTCTAGTTTCTTTCCAGCGTCCTTGTCTGTCAGTTGTGAATTTTTGGCCTCGCATTGGGAAGGAAAGGCATGGTGAATGGGGGAGGGGAAACAAGGAAGACTCTGGGAGGCTTTGCTTGGTGGTGTTGGTGCCACTGTGTATTGTATGGTCAATTAGTATCCTAGCACAATCGGATTATCAAGAATCCTTTGGGAGCAACAGATTACTGTCCTGGGCTTAAGTGACTACGTGTAAGAAATATGAGAAAATTGGTTTCATAAAACTCGGTATACATGAAGGCTTGTGCACCAAAGTAACATGCCGATACTCTGAGCTGATTTTCCTGAACGCCGTATTCCCGATTGCCCTTCCAACGCCTGTGCCAAATATGATGAGGGGTTTTGAGGTGGATTCAACCAATTATCCGATCCAAGCTCATGATGGCCATCTCAAGCACAAATGTGAGCTTCGCCATGGTTCCGACCTGCGTAAAGAGAGTAGTTCTGGAAGTGCCTAACTAGAACGTGCCCCTCAAAACGGCGATCGGTTCGAGGGGTGGAAGCAAAAAAAAGAAAGAAAAACCCTAAGTGATAAAGACCTTTTTGAGGTCATCGGTCTGGAATACTTCGCCAGTGCGTAGATCCTTGACCTGATCGGCAGGTAGCCCGCCCTTCTTGGCTTGCAGCTCGAGGCGGTCTTTGCCGTACACACAACCATTTGGAAGGAGACGCAAGTCATGCTCGACGTGGCTCTTCGTGTGGTGGGCGTAGGGGACGTTGCGGGCGAGTTCGTTGAGCTCGGTGGAGCAGATGGGGCAGACGCCGTGGCCGAGAGTAGAGGCGAGAGCGACGGCGGGGTCAGAGGAGGCTGAGGAGGAGTCGGGCGAAGAGTGGGCGTGACAGGCCGGAGTTTTGAGGGCAGAGAGACCCGATGACAGGGCAACGTGCAGCAGAGGCACGGCGGGGAGGGCGAGTAGGTTGTTGTGAGTCGTGGTGAAGAGGTTGGCGAGGTCGGTCCAGCGGGAGGGCTTGTAGAGGTCGGCGTAAGCGGCTGAGGCCGGGGAGCTGGGGGGGAAGGCGAGGAGACCGCAGGCCTGCTGGACTTCGCGGGGGAAAGCTGTTCGGAAGGGAATGAGATGTTTCTTGGCATGGGCGATGCCCTCGGTGAGCTTGGTCGAAGACTGGGTGCGGACCAGTTCAATGTACTGTTGGAATCGAAGCATGAACTCGAGTTTGCTCTGCATCGAATGGTTATTGATGTGTACGTTACGAAGAGAGGCGAATGTGTTAACAAAACCCAGGTACATACCTCCATCTTTCGCAACTCCTTCTTGTTATCTGTGCACCAGCTCAGTGCTTCGGCGACACTGCCGTTGATGAGGGCATCACGGATCCGACTCATGGTGACAAAGGTATCCATGTCCACCAAGTTCTCCATGCCACGCTGTTGGGCCAACTCCTTAGCACTTTCGTTGTATCCATGGCGCAGGAGATAGTCGGCCAGCAGTCGGTCAAGGCGTTTCCGGCTCCAAGCCTCGTACTTTACGTCGTCGACGGACGTCATGGCGTACAATTCGTCAAGATGGGCAATGCGGGCAGCGGCGTGGGCGTGGAGGCGGGCCTCTTCGTCGGCACAGTTAGCGAGCTTGCGCTTGACGCCGCGCATGCGGGCCAGCATGGAGTCGAGGCTGCGCAGGACATCCTGCTGAGAGGCGCGGCCGGAGACGGCGGCGGTGGCCGAGTCCTTGAGGAGCGTCTTGAGGGCCGAGGTGTCCTTTTCAATGGTGAAGTGGGCGGAGCGGAAATTCTTGCGGAGGAGTTCGGATGGGAGGCGGAGAAGGGGTTGGTCCTAGAGTGAAAAACGAGTCAGAACAGGGCTGGCCATCTCATGGCTGGTGGTGCATGGAGGGTGTGGCGGAGGACGGACGAGCAACAGGTGATCGCTGTGTTTGATGGTGGAGAACTCGTGATCCCCCATGATGAGAGTGTGTGGTGGGCAGGACGGGTGCCGCAGAGGAGGAGGAGGTGGTGGTCAAAACGTGAAACGCTAGAAGAGGCGACAGTGTCGAGGTCCGAAGCAAAACGTTGAGGTTCAAGTTGAGGTTGAGGTCGAGAGGGCTCCGATTACAGGCCTCGCTTGGCGTTCCATATCGTGAGGTAAGGTGACGGGACGGGATGCGGGACTGTCGGGGTACGTACCTCATCGATCGCGCGCGGGCCGGATTAGGTAACTTGAGTTAGCCCGGATCTATTGGTGACAATGGAACGGTACGGATTGCATGGGCGGCACTGGGATGAACTTGGACATGGCGATCACCTAGCTACCGGAGCACACAACGTCATGATGTATGGCAGAGCATATCTGAAGAAGTATATATTCTGCGGAGTATCTGCTGCGCCGGTATTTCCTGGAAGCACGAAACAAGACCTACGTACCAATCTGCTCCAGGTAACTGTCTCTAGCAGTTTCTACACGTCCGTCTCTCGTACTTGCTGACCCCCACCCGTACAGAGGGTGGGTGGGTGGGTGCGGCGCATGTGAGTCGACGGACTCAACCTCTACAGCTACCTACTACTTCTAGATAGGAGGAGATGTAAGTTTGATTCTGATAGGATTAATGAACTCATTTTCCTTGAAAGACGGAAGTAAAAAGGGGGCTGTGAAATGTCCCAAAGTGCATTCCGTGGAACATAACACAAGCATATCTATATATGTCCTACATCTGCAGTTCTGCACTGGTGGCTGCACTGATGGCGGATTCATCAATCGGTGAATCCGCAGTTCAGTTAGGCCTACACTTTGCTTGCGCGCTAGTCGTCGCAATCTATCAGCCCGGGCTAGACATTGACCCCACCTTTTCCTGGCCTGCATTTGTGACAAGCAGCTCTGACGGTTCGCCCGCGTCTCAGAAGTTCAGAACCGACCCCCTCTCACACAGATGTCTGTTTCTTCAGCTCCACTCAAGTCAGACGAGCAGCCGCGCTGGGCCGGCCTGGGGGGCCAACTTCAACAAGGGCGCAGCCTGTTTCACAACGCCGGCGTCAAGTGATGCTACGAGCTGGGTCAGGTGATTACGACGCCTGGGATGAATGAGGTGTGGTGTGAGTGCCCCGGAAGTGGGAAGGCTGCCGGGCCGAGCATGGGATTGGTCGACCATGACCAGCTGGGTACAAGCAGACCTAGGCAGGTATCATGAGTGCTAGGTTAAGGTGGGGGGAGGGGAGCGGGGGATGGAGAGATCGCTCAACTAGACTAGCTACCTCAAGCCCAGGTAGACATCCAAATGAGCGAAAAGAGACCTGCACCTTGCTCTAACTGTATCCTCGTTTGTCAAGGTGAGGCCGAGCTGAGTCGGACATGTGTGATGCAGTGCTCGGGTAACACTGGGGATGCCCGTGTTGCAGCTGTTGCTGCTTGCATGTACATATTGCAGTACCCATGTCGGCCCATCATTTGACCCACGACCCGACGGAACTGCTGGTAACAATGGGGGTACTTGCGTAGCAGGTACCTGCTTCTTGTCCCGCCTTTGTCAACGATCCAGCGCGTCGGTCATGTCTTTCAATCCTCCCCATCTACCATGTGCATTCAACACACCAGGATATCAACTTACCTAGGTAGGTACCGTCCTAGTCCTACCCGACAGTGAAAACTTGGAGCTCATGAAGAGTCGTACTACATGTAGTTGACAGGTATCCCATCCACCTACCAACCTGGGCACTGTATTAGTGTAGATCGCAAGTCAGGAAGACAGATGTAGGTGAGTTGGTACTAACTCCCAGAATGCCGCCATTCCCTTCTCCTGGCGCAGAAATGGAAGAGGCACTAGACGCCTAGGTTCTTGAATCTTCCCGTCCACCACCTCCATGCCCCTCCCCCTCCCTCCCCTCATCTTTGCTCCTCCCTCCTAGCTCCTCTTTCCCATGTTGCGCCTCTTCGGGCGAGGCAACCCCCCAATTTCCATTTCATATATGTGGCACTCCTGCGCTTCTGATTGGTCAGGTCCATACTGCAGCCTCAGGCACCTACTCCGACCCTCCCCAGGACCCCTTCCCGCCCGCATTATTTATCTGGGCAGGAGCCTTCCCACTCAAAGCACGTGTTCCATCCTCCTCTGCCGCGTGACCCGGGTCGTTCCAGCACTCGCGCCTGCGCCCAGCTCAACATCCCTCGCCGCCTCTACCAAGGAGCATCATCTCACTCAAGCCCCCTCCTGATAACATAAAGACCCTCCTCGACCTTTGCGCATCGCCTCCTGACGCGTAGATTTTTATTGCAAATTTTTTTTGCCAGCCGTTATTGCTTGGTTCGTTGACGCGACACTCGGCGCTGCCACTTATTCAAAGCAAAGGAACCGCGCGATATCACGACGCCAAACACGTGAGACGACAAACTCGTGATCTGGAGGTCCCGGACCCGGCCGCGGAGCACATGATCTGGCAGGTATGTCGGTTCCATATGCACATCATTATATCGTCAACCTCATATTTCCTGTTGTCGCAATGACCGCTCCCGTTTTATCGCGCAGCATTTCTCGTGCGCTGCCCTGCCGTCGCCAGTCGCGCGGCTCTCATGGCAAAACTCTGTCCCTTTGCTCCTTCAAGGTGCCTGTCACCTCGCGCGCTGGAGTGCTCAACCGCGAGCGGCTCTCACGCGTCGCCTTTCAGCAGAGCAGGCTGTCGGCCTACGTCTGCACTCTTCATCCTAGCTCAAGTGACTGAATCACTGCACTCATTTCCTTTCAAATTTCCCTTCACCACGCTGTCTAGTCACCGTGATCCCTAACATGACGGCTTGGGCTTCAAGTGAGACGCGATAGCCTCAACTCAGGCCCACCGTACCCTTACATCATCACATCATCACATCATCATTCCTTCACCCCATACCCTTGCGAGCATTATCGCAAGGAACTTCTCAGGGAACACTCATAAAGCCTGCGTTTCACTCATGATTCTGCTCTTGAGCATCTGATCTCAGCTCTCATTTTCAACTTCCCCTGGAGCGCAATTCCTTACCATGCTAGAGGCACCTTCCTCACATGCCCATATTCTTTTGCACTCTGTCCATGCGCACCTGAGCTGCTCTACTTGGGGGATCTGATCCTAACAGCCACACCTTCGTTCTAGACTTTGCACCGATTATCTGCGTCTCTCATCCATAGGCTCGAACTCGCTGCTCCCTGTGTCCAGCCTTGACAATTAGGCGCGCCATTACGGCAATCTCATCAATCAAAACCCATACACAACGCAGCCAGCTTGACTTTTCAACATTAGCGCCTTGCTCCATCGAAATTATGGCTGATTCGCTTCTTGCCGATCATCACGATCTTTCCAGCTTGACCGGATCCCCTGGTCAGAAACGCAAGCGAGAATCCAACAGCCCTGGCCTCTCCCGGAACAAGCGCCCTGCGCCAGCCGCCCACATGACTGACACCGCCTTCATGGACAGCGCCTTGGACCCAAGCCAGACGGGCGGCGTCAGTGTTGCTGATTTCAATGCTCTTCAGCAAGCCGCCCAGGCTGAGCATCCTGAGGCCCCTGATCCCACCAGTGCTACTAGCACGGCCCAGGCTGCCCTCGGCTTGTATCCCACCATCCATGTCCCTCCATCAACAGAGGAGCAATTTGCAGCTCAAGCCAACGAGGCTGATCACACTCACGATACTTCCTTCAACGATGTTCCACCACCCCCGGATAGTCTGCTAGACCCTCCCCAGATCAGCCCGCCACACCACCAGCAAACACCACCCAATGGGGTCCAGCAGCACTCGGTGCCTCGCTACGCGACATCGGCCTCTAACCCCAAGCCGACCGTAGGATCGGAGGAGTGGCACAAGATGAGAAAGGACAACCACAAGGAGGGTGAGTCACCAACCAACCCCATGGCCTCCCCACACACCCCCTACATGCTCTCGAGAGGACTAACACCAATGAAGTTGAGCGACGTCGCCGTGAAACAATCAATGAGGGCATCAACGAGCTCGCCAAGATTGTTCCCGGCTGTGAGAAGAACAAGGGATCCATCTTACAGCGGGCCGTAAGCTTCATCTCGCAACTCAAGGAAAACGAGCAGCAGAACATCGAGAAGTGGACCCTCGAGAAGCTGCTCACCGAACAGGCCATCACCGAGCTGAGTGCCTCGAATGACAAGTTGAAGCAAGAGTGCGAGCGACTCTACCGAGAACTCGAGACATGGAAACGGGTGGCACAAAATGCCGGTCTAGAACCGCCTCAACCCAAGGAGGAGAATCCTGCCGCTCCTGTCTCAAACTAGGAAGATGTGCCCGAGCTGGCATCATATCCTCCATTAGCGTCGTCTCGTTCATTCTGAGCTATACCCTATCTAATCTGGCCATGAATGCTGCTTTGGTGTCAAGGAACTTTATTGAGTGTTTTACGGAGGCGTGGGTTTTTCTGTCATAGTTGCTCTTTTTCTTTTTCTTCCACCTCGTCCAGGCGGTCGCAACATGTACTCGGCACCATAGACGCGTCTTCTAGGGTTGCTCTCGGCGAACATGTCTGGAGGCTGCTCACATAGTCCTGGGACATTTTCCAGTCAGGACACGGTGGTTTCTCGGCTTGAGTCTGTTCGGAGCTAGGCGTTGGTGAATGGATTTGTACCCAGGTTGCTGGGTGCGGACAGGAACAGGGACATGAATAAAGGTACAGCACGGTAGTTTCGCAATTGAACGAGTTTTGCACAGCGCGCGTGCGCTTTTCTCTGTTTCCTAGTCTGCCAGAGGCTAGTTACCTGTCCATTGGTCACTGAATCTGCCCTACGGAGTAGTTGCCTGTCATTCTGATCGTGCATGATCCTCTCCGAGGTTGCGTCCTGTATCGCGAGATGCTTATGCACCTTGCTACCTTTGAGCTTGTCATATTCTCCTAAAACTGCACCCACACGGAAGAGCGCAAAACTTTGGCTCCACGATGCAAAGGGATCGAGAACGTTGCGACTGCACGCGAGCATGCAACCTGGCACACTTTCAAAGCGAGACAGTTTAGGTAACGGAGAGACGGAGGTACGTCACCCACGCGAATGCTCATAATAAGTCCTCTCTGATTGCCTGTTGCCTGTTGTCTGTTGTCTGGTTCATTTTTTGTCTCTTCACTCGCATCCTCATCCGTACCCCTCAACTCCGGAACCACGACCCCTCGCCCCCAGAATAGGATTGGGAACAGTAGTTTACCATCCCACTCATTCCGTCAATCCCTGTCTCGATAGAGCCCATCTCTTAATCACCAGTTATTCTCTCTCCTTCTGAAGCCATGTGCAAAGACAAATGTCTGCTCCCAAGTCTGTAGTGACCTACCCAACCATGTGGTCCAAGCGAAAAGCAACCCGAGGGCCTAGCAGCTCTTCTCAAGGGTATTATGTGCTCTTAGAACTAAGGAAACAAACAAACCAACAAGAAATGCAATGTGCGATCGTCGAAAAGAAAACTCGAGCAAGGAAATAGGTAAAGAATACATCAAAGTCCGTGACAGACTACCACCTACTAACATGATAGAAGGGGCAGGTGATTTTTTCCCGACCACATTAGATCTTGCATGTTGGTAACAAACACTCACGCGAAAAATGCGCGTGCTGCAGGAGATGTGACAAAATATGGCCACCAATGTGAAACATTGCCACCCTTTGGACTCGGTATCACGTCGCTCAGCCGAAAGGCGGATCAGGA
The DNA here is from genome assembly GCA_020744375.1 of Dactylonectria estremocensis. Lineage (NCBI taxonomy): Eukaryota > Fungi > Ascomycota > Sordariomycetes > Hypocreales > Nectriaceae > Dactylonectria > Dactylonectria estremocensis. The sequence continues at coordinate 1,618,650 of JAGMUU010000002.1, read as the reverse complement.
AGACGCGAAGACAGAAGCCACCCACTGCCGTCTAACGAGACGGTTTGCATTAGGAAACCACCAAAAAAGAAAGTTCTCCAGTGGTTCAAAGGAAGAAAATTGAAGGATTATAAAATCGCCCAAAGATGCTGTGTGTTTTTTTTTTTTTTTTTTTGGAAATGTTTGAGATCGATGGTCTTCAGAATTCGTTGTAAGCCGATCCCAAGCCAGGGTATCTATCGTTGCCACAAACACTAAAAGATGAACGATTCGTTCAAGCGCCGTCCGCATCGAAGAGTTCGCAAGGTTATCAATTGTAGCGGAAGTCGGCCATTTATATACCAAGACTCCATTGCCCAGATGCCACCATTCCGGTAAATCAAGCAAGGACATCATGTGACTGCGTACAGGTTTCCAACGAAAGTCGAAACAATGTTGTCATGGTGTCCCTTCCGGTAAATTCAGGACCTGTACTGTGTAACCAGATCAATCGTCATCATGCGTTATCTATATGGACGTTATGTGCGAGGCAGAAGGAGTGTGACCCAATTAGTTAGGCCCCCCGTAGGCTGCTTCCAAGAAAGTGCGATCCGAGCTCAGGTAGTTTTTTAATGCAGGTTGCTGCGAGAAATAGGGTCTATCTTGGCTCCTGGGAGTTCTCGGTTGTCGTGGGTCAAGTAGTTATATCCTGGCGAGGCATGCACTGTTTGCTGTGGTACGCCTCTGGCCTGGAACATTGAGGGTTGGGGGGGGTCATAACCACGCGAGACACCATCAAACGAGCCTCCCATATAAGTCTGACTCTGGTGCATTGGGACGCCAGGGTTGACAAATGTCGTTGCTGAAGGATTGGGCTGTTGCTGTGTGAATGCGTACATGGTTGACGTGTTTGATGCAGTTGACCCAGGTTGCCACGGTTGGGTATATAAGCTGGTTCCAGGCTGTCCAGAGTAGTCCGGTGGGGGGCTGAAAATTGACGGTCTTCGTCCAGAGTCTTGAGAAGTAGCTACCCCAATGTCCAGGGCAATATTCCCAGCCGTGGGGTGAACTGAGGTTTGGCCACCAACAGATATACTACTCCCCTCAACGAATCCATGTTGCTCTGGCGTTATCTCGTGAATCATGGAGGGATTGTAATGAGTTCCTCGCACCGGCAGGTCACTTAGAAAGGGCGCGCCATGCAGAGCTGCGTTAGATCCATGATCTGGTGCTGGGGGCATCAAACTGTGAACTGTTGCCAGTTTTGTTGCTGCAATGTCCTCTTCCTCATGTTTTAGGATGATTCCGTCGTCATTTTCGGAGTAAACCTCCGGAATCTTATCCTCTGCCATGACAAACACTTCAGTGGTTGCATCTGCATATTTGTTAGCGTTTGATTGCCATTATGATAACACACGCGTAGCTTACCAATTTCTCCATTTCTGAACCTCTCTTCCTGCCTTGCTACCATGAAGATCTCGTTCAGGTAGGGTCGTTTGTTGGCATTGGCTGGGTTTTGATTGTCGGCAAAGAACGCCGACAACGCTTCAGTGGTAATCTCCTCAAGTTTCTTTACGTTGAGGTTCAACTTCTGGATATCAGGATGTTGTTTATGGTTTGGCTCCATGACCATGCGCAAGATGTGGATCAACAAATGGACGCGTTCTGGAAGAAGTGTTAGAGCGCCGCAGTAGTCCAAATCGCATTTGTGAACTCACCTCTCTTGTAAAGATGATCCGGCTCTTTGTGGCGGACCTTTTCTTCTTTGGTCGGACCCCATGGCTTGGGCCACCAGTCTGGTGCCTTCTCGTCGCTCCCAGTGTATGGGTGGGTCGATTGCTTCTTGGGTTCGACTGCTTTGACCCACGACTTGGCCATGAGTTTACATGCTGACTGCTGACAACCCTTGAGCCGTATTTCGTAAAAGTCTTCCGTATCTTTCGAGCTGCCGATCTTTATGCCCCTTCGCATCTTCGAGACGACTCGAGGACCATCCTCTTCATCGGTGAGCAGACGACGAGCTCGGGCTCTCTTCCGACGCTGCCGTTCAGCAACATCCCATTCGTCGTAATTTGACATGCGCCGGCGATCAGGCATTCGACTAACGGAAAGGTCGACAGGTGGCTTGTAGAAGCCTCCATCAAACCCAAAGGATTCATCGACAACGGGGCTTGCTCCTGAGCAGATCTCAGCATTAAATTGGGCATGGACAGAAGAGAATAAGAACGTACCCGCATCCATACTTTCCATGACTCTCTGGTACTTTTCGACATCGAAGAATTGCCGCACGACCTCGTCGGCAAGTTTCGAATCTTTGGGGCCTGAGAAAGTCAAGGTCTTTCCATCATCCGAGATTACTACAACAAAGTATCGTTTCGCAGAGATGCTGCAGTGCAGACGTAGAGCCTCGTCGATTTGCTGTTCATTCATGTTAGTTACTCGACTATCAAATGGAAGGCGGGCATACCATGGGTGGTTGTCGACGGTGCATGTCTTGTGTCTCAGCAAACCGATTATCATCAATTCCATCATTGGCGAATCGATCTGCACCAAGGTAGTGATGATGACGAGAGTGGTCTCTCTGCCAGTCCCGGACCATGATGGGTTAGGCGATCTTGCAACTTGAGGGTCGCAACGAGTCAAATGGCGCTTTTTCACTTCTGATAGGTTCGTGCAAGTTGACGCTTGGGCTTGGAACCGAGGGGCCAGGAGAGCGACTCGGGTTTGTGTTACGGGTATATCCGGAGTAGGCGACTCGATGAAACGGCAAATGGGCCTAGTATATGCCGTGGGTAGACTTTGCAACGTCGTTCCGATATTAAGAAAGTCGTCGAGTGCCAGATGATCACGACGCTGACGAACGCCAGTGAAGCGCAAGATCACCAGCTAATAACGGGCCCCCTAGGAAGAACTTTGAGCTTTTGAGATGATCCAGTCGCAAGTGACAGCGGAACTAGAGCCGTCGAGACGTATATCCTGTTTGCGTAGGTGTATCTCGTGGAAAATAGCGAGGGGTGTTACTTTGAACAGTGAGACATGGACCAGCAGAGCACTCCCACTGTTAAAGTTGATCTGCCTCGAAGCACTATCTGTCGGAAGTCTCGGGGAGGCCGCGATTAACGCAATATCAGTAATCCGATCACACAGACGTAGAAATCAGTGGGGATGCTGGTGCGATGAGCAGTCGTCTGGAGCGGTAGGGGCGAAAATCCAAGGGGAAGAGGCCTGTGAAAGAAAGAGTCCTGGTCGATGTTGCTGAGGTGGCAAGACGAGTCTTTGGCTGGCAAGCCAGGTGAGAATGGTGGAAAGAACAGGGTACGTCGTGGCAGGAACCCGTCGAAAATGGAGATATGGCAAGATAAGACGGATGCCGAAGTTGAGAACGTCTTGGTGGGATATATGAAGATGAAAGTGGGTGATGGTGTTTGATGTTGAGAACGGAACGGGGTTCAAATGGCAAAACTTGCGAGACCGGCACAGTTGCAGGCTTGGGGATGAGGGACAGACTTAGCAAGGGCCCCGCAACAGTCGTTGTCTCTCTTCTCGCCGTCTAGTTTGTAGACTCCAGTGGTCGCCACAATGCAGAGAGACGGGTGCTTTTCAGTCAGCGGATGAGGAGGACTGGGTGTATGAAGTAGGTGGCTGATGAATGAAATAGGTGCCGGGCAGGGGAGGCCTTAATTCGAAGAAAAAAAAGCAGGCATACCAAGCGGAGTACTAGATGCAAACCGCCGGCTGGGACGGTGGGGGATCAGGGACCAGTCGTATACCTACGATGAAGATAACAAGGGTCCAAGATCGCAGGTCAATCCTAGCTGGTGGTGTACAGACGATGTGGGTGGATGTGAGCGACACGGTCCAATGTCTTTCAGCTATGACCAGTGGAAGAGATACCCCAGCTGCTGAAGTAAGTGCAACTCGACAGGATAGGTCGTTCAGCTACAGCCTGGTGTCGAGTGGCCGGGGGAGAAGGCGCTCAGAGGCCAAGGGCAAAGGCGAGGAAGAACGAGAAGCGTCGTCAGGGCACAGAATGTGTTGCGAAGGCACAAGCCACTAGCCAGTACAAGCCAAGTCTTGTCTCAACCTGGATGTGCACTCCCATGATCCACCCAGCGGCTGACAGGGTTCTTGGGCCTCTGAAGAGGGTGTTGTGGATTGGGATGGACTGCTTCGGGCAATCAAGTAGGTAGGTTAGGTCCACAGTTAGCCTCGCAGGTTGGACCGCCCCAGTCCTACGGCGAATGGACTACTACAGAAGATGGACGGTACACAGGCGATGCTGGAATAATAGGCATGATCCTAGGCAGACGGGGGGGCATTAGGCGTGGGGGAGGGAAGAGATCCACGGTTGACTCTTTTGTGTACACTACGCAGTAGTACGCCCAACGAAAGAGAATCTCATGAGATTGGTACTGTCACCGCGAGACCGACGGACTGCACACGATGTTGGGATCCTACGACGTATGTGCGTAGTAGGTCTGCAGGGTACAGCAGAAACCCTGTCAGAACTGGCCGTCCATGAGGAGGGAGGCGACCAGGGTTGTGCAGGGGTTGCGTTAACGATGGCTGAGAACGAGAGAGTGGGCCGAGGGCAAATGTGGACAACCCCAATGGTCGCGAAAGAAGGAAAGAAAAAAAAGTAAGAAACAAAACCCGCCCGTCCTAAGAGACGCATGACTTAGGACGGGGACAGCGGAAGGCGACAACGGAGGCGAAATGGTGAGACAAAAAGCGATATTGGGCTTGACATGATCCAGGTAGTGGTCCTCAGCTAGCCAACCAGCAGCGTGTTGACGATTCTGGCTGCATCTCTAGGCAGAGTGATTGCATCATCTGGTGAGCCTTTCTTTTTCCTCTGCAACGGAGAAGATACGGGACTTTTGAGACCTCTTGCTACTGCGAACAGTCTGGAACCAGTCAGCCATGCCCGTGTGGTCTTGGACCTGAGGGAGCAGGGGTTTCCGAGGCGTTGAGGACGTATTGCATCTTGGGATTCGCCTACATACCTACGCAGTACGTAGTAGGTCGGAGGCTCGGCCATTGAGGTCAGGGGTGGATGGATGATCATAAAATTGTACCGCGGCCGATTCGGCGCAGCGAATGGGGATGGAGAGGTCTCCAGAGAGTTAAGGCTGAATTCGGTTGGACATGTTTGTCGTCGAAGGAGTCTTGGCTTGATCAGGAGAAACCAGGTACGGTACTAATATGACTTGGGTGCTCAGGTAAGGAACATAAGGCATCCGGTAGGTAGGTAGGTAGGTAGGTAGATTGGTTAGTGTGCTGGTCAGAGGATGGAAGAATGGGTGGGAGAGACTGGAGGAAACACTGTCCCTCGTATCGTCCATTCTCGGCCAGTGGTGGCTAGTTGTTGTCGCCTTGCCAGAGTCAGGGGGTATGGATTCAACCAATCCGATGTCCTTTTGTTGTCTCCCGTGGTATTCCCGCGGGAAGAGGCGCGATAGATGTCTTCTCATCCATTGATATTCTCTCTGGTCGGTCCAGCTCAGTTCAGCCCAGCCCAACCCAACCCAGTCCGATATAGCAGCCTTCTCTGTCCTAGACTACTGTCCGGTTCAAATCCAGGCCGGGCATCCCTGGGGCGGTCATAGCCGGCGTCGACTCGTCATGTGTGGAAGATCTGGCGCTGGCGGGCTGGGCCGCTGGGCCGCTGGGCCTGGGGCATCGGCTTTGGGGTTATGGATCAATTAGATGGGGCATATGAAGCAATTGGGGGGAGGCAGCAGGCGCTGGAGCACTAGGGCGCTAGGGCGCTGGGGCGCTGGGGCGCTGGGGCCTTAGAGTCCTTGGGGTGCTGTAGGATCCAGCAGCTTGCTGAAAACGTGTCGAGCTGCAGCGCCCGTTGCCCATAATGGCTCAAGTCATCATCTCATATGCAGAGGAGAATTGACAATCCGCCAAGCGAGATCTCAGATCATTGCTACAAATGACTGGTGGTCGTGACAGAGTCCTGTCGGTGGCTGGCCTTAGGCCGTCAGTGCTGTGGACCAGTGCGGGCTTGGCTGAGGAAGGCGTGGGTCCAAGTGCCTGCCATGGCCGATCCCTGCCAGGCTACCACCCATTTGGTGCCTCACTGCCCACCCTCCGGACCTTCCCCTTGGACTCTGAGGTTGGAGGGGGGCAGCTACCTACCTAGGTAACTTAGGTACAGGTAAGTGCGCATGACAGGCCTTGTTGGCTGCGCTGGGGCAGGCACACAACTTCTCGCCTGCGCAATTGCCATGCCGCTACGATTGCAGGTCCCGGCAGATGGTCCATCATGGACCGACATCTACGCAGTTCAATTACTACCGCACATCGCCCTGTGACTACGTACGAAGTAGTCATTGTGTAGCCAAGCCCTGAGGTAGCAGCAGTGCCTGGTACCCTTGACTTCGAGGCGTCATGACCCCTGTCTCTCTGTTCCCGTTTGAAGCACAGTTTGGACTAAATTCGATGCCTCTCTCCCCTCTAGGCCGGCTGGTGGGTTCGTAAACGTGCCGTTCCTCGCACCAAGCCCTGGCCGATGATTCTCGACAGCCGCCGGGCTGCGGGTTGCGGGAGGTCCGGCTCGGCTCTTGTGCTTGGCCCAGAGCCTCGCTCGCAAACTGTTCCCAGGCTTGGTCCCAGTCTCGGTCCTCACCTTGCCGCTCCGGGCTGTCTAACCCCAATAGGATTCCAGCTCATGTTGCGCCTCGCCGCTCTGGAATTGGTAGTGGGGAGACGGACTGCTTGGCGACGCGTGCACATGCAGCAAGGACTCAAAAATGATCAAGGAGGAGTCAAGCAGGTCAGGACCAGGTTTCGAGAGAGCAACGACCAGCACCAGAGCCAGTTGCAGTGCAGTGCCGCGCCGCTCAATACTGAAGAAAGACGTCGGTGGCCAGCCACGACAAACAGGAGATATATCGCTGGAGAAAAACCACTGGGAAACGACTCTGCACATAGCACCATGCACGAATGGCAGAGCCGGACGAGTGCGGCCGCCAAGGGCCTAGGATCTCAGCCCCTGTCTACAATTCCTTGCCCTGTGCTGACACCCCCAGGGCCAATAACCCGTCAACAGGGAGGCAACAGGGAGCGGGAAGCGCACACACACGCACTCCCACGCCACATGTTAGGCAGAGGCATGCATTGGACGCAAGCTTGTTTGGTGACGGTCCAAGTCTCCTCAACTGGGCCAGGAATTGTGCAGTGCGTCAAGCCACAAACTTTGCCCCATGAACGATGAGCGGCTCTGGTTTTCGCTCTTTCGCGCTCTTCGCATCCAAATACTTGTCTATCCTAGCCTATATTCCCCACAGACAGATCGACTAATGACTCCCATTGATACCTGTCAACAAAATCAACACTCTCCCGAGACCCAGTCAGGTACACAACCATCGCCTCCCAATTCGACATTTGGAAACGCCCAAAAGAGCCGTTCTGTCCAATCCCTGACTGATGAACGAGGGTCATGTTATTGCCAGGCGCGGGGTTGTCTTCTTAACCGCGAGGTACTTTGAAGTTGGTCCTGCACCTGCCAACCTAATACGGCGCACATCAGCAACCCAATTCCGCTGCCCAACCATTATCGTAGCCCTCTGCACTGTCGACCGGAGGAAAAAGAAATAGCGGCGGTGGCGCGCTTGCAGGGCATCGTCTCGTGTATTTTTATCGCCGTTACCGAAAATGAAGGTCCAGCTCATACCCCGGCTATGGAGGGGTCCCACAGAGCCCTGATGTGAGTCCGTAGTATGACCTCAGCTGCCTACTTACCTGCTTACCTGCTTACCTACTAATTATGTAGGCACCGTCACTCAACTAGTGTCTCCTCCGAATCTGGGTCGTGTTTGGGTTCGTGGAATCGATTCAACTAGCTACGAATATTGTGTCGTTTCCAACATGATGATGATGGCCTTCAGCAGCATCATCCCCGTCACCATTGAACACGCAGATGAGGCCACTCCTTATCATGTGACCAGAAGCAATTATAGATTCCTCGGGGAAACTACACTAGGCGGCAGAAGTCTCTGGTCCAGTCATTAACCACAGGTCAGTGTGGAACGTACATAATACGGAGCACACTCATCCGTCCATGTCTTGAGACAGTCACGAACCCTGTATCATGCGGTTCTGATGTCGGCTCGCCTCCCAAAAGCAAAGAGTCGAGTGGTGTTATCGCAACGGGGCCACCTCCTCTTGGCTCTGCAGGCGCTCCAAGCCATCATCATGGAGGGGCCAAAGAGAGCGCTACCTCGCATGGTACACACACATCATCGGTTTGGTTCCAGAACTCCAACAACCCCCACGCCTTGAGTCCCTCAACGCTCCGACAACGGAACCTGATAGACATAACAAACTCTTCCAATCGATTTCGGCACAAGCTGACTAGGTTATCACTTTCACACGCATCTATCCGATGTCTCCTCTGTCTTGTCTAGCCAGGACGGGCCATGATCTTCAGTTACCCCCTCTCTCCCGGCCCTCTCTCCTGTAAATATGGTTCTTCGAGACTGGGCGTCCTCTGTCAATGTCCCCATACGAGGGGGAGGACCAGTCGCAGACTCGCAGCCTTGCTCTCATACTCTTCATGGCGTCACATGTCGGGCGTCCGCCAGTCCAATCTGCACAACACACCCTGCAAGAAACAGGCAAGACACTGGGGTAACGGGAACATGCTGGACCGAAACCATGGGTCGGCCAAGCTCCAACACAGCCACGCCTTCAAGCCAACACCTGCTAATTATGGAATATGTTATGTACTGCTACTTCGTAGGAATGGGTACGCACCGTACGTAAGAGTCAACTCCAGGTACGTAAACATCACTTGCATCCATCACCCTATCGATAATTCTCAGACTGCTTTGGCCAGCCAGTGCCAGTTCACAGACCCTAGCCCACCTCTCTTCGTAACATCGAGAAGTGATGGTGCTTAGCTTTCGAGATCATGGAAGATGCGCGATTGCATTCGCACAATCATCTTTTTACTGAGGTACTACGGTTCCCATTTACCAGAAATCCAGTTTTTCCCTCTCATTCTTCCCTCAATTCCAAATCCAATATTCGCTTTCGACGGCATTGACATGCATGTCTAAAGCAGTAAAGCGCCGTGGTATCCACCCACCAAAACACCCTGCTCTCTCAGCACGTTGATAAATGATAACGAGCACGCACTACATACGTACATACCCAAGTTCAGTTGGGTCATGGGCTGAAAACAGGACCTGGCTTACCGAGATGAAGGCCAACCACACACTTCGCCGTTTATAGCCAGCGGTGATCCGCCTTCCAGAGATGGGCACCATGGATCGACGCCGACTGCGTGGTAACGAGACAGGTCAACTTTCGGGGGTCTCGACCGCCGCAGATCCTTGGCAGTACTTCAGCGGATGGCCGACTTATGTAGTACCTCGCGCCTCTACTACACGTCCTCCTTCCCAGCCTCCACCTTCACTATTGCTTTCACATGCTCTACGGAGGAATCAGGTACTCCTAGCTGGCGCATTGGCATCGTCGTCCCGTCTTCGCTCGAAGGCAGCTATGGTTGACGGGAAAAAAGGACTTCAAAGATTATTGCATTTCTTACTGTCAGTCTCAGAGACAAGGTCGGGACAATTCACGTAGTGACCTACAAAATACATCCCTCCTCTTCAAGGTCTCGTTGGAGCCAAGACCTGCACAAGCCCAGACGATTTGAAGGCCCAATCGCGACGCGCAACGCGAACTCTTGCTGTCACACGACGCCACCACCAAAACTATTCTGCAGCATTGACCAACATGAGTTAGCCTCATCCCAGATCTGGGGATGGACATGTTCCTCATGTCGCTGATTCGGTCCTCGTGGCTCCCGGAGACAAGATGTCTCTCATCCCCTCACTGTACGAGCACCCCGTTGACCGCCTTGACATCTTCAGGCGAGGTGCAGATGGGTCGAGAACTTCTGTCGAACGCGATGTCACTCCTGAGGCCAGGAGCCACGGGTTACCTTGACCCGAGATGTTTCGTTGACCTGCTAATCTGGGGTACTATCAAGCCGTTTTGACGTTAGGGTTTGGAACGTTTGCACAGTACCGGTAGTCAACATTCCTGGGACGAATTCCTCGGACCAACGCGAGTGAAACTCGGCTCCGTCACCCGTCAGCAGGAGTGTTACACAACACCACACCTAACCAGATTGCGCCCACATTCATAGCGCCAAAGATCCTCATCCACTCACTTCCGCCTCGTTCGCTTTCTGCCCGAATTATGCCTTCTGGCCATCCGCCAAGCCCTCGCCCATCGCCTCCAGACACAACGAGGCGAAGGATCCGCAGCTGTGGGGATGGTTAGCGAGTGACACAGCATGTCTCACCTCACAGCGCCAGAGACGATAGTGCAAGAATGCCCACCAACTACACGCCACGGACATTGCCCAACGGGTCTTGTCTAACCATGTTCTACGACATAGCCAGCGGGCTCGGTCTTGCGAGCCATTACGTCTGTGACTGAGTCAACTGCCCTGACTCTTGTGCATACCACATGGCCTAGTTGAGAATCGGTACAGAGTCCGGATATGTGCCTATCATACGCGGTAAGATGGTGCTACCAGCAATTCCAGTTCCACCAGCGTTATCTCATGACTACATCAACACTCCAATCCCTCTCCTTGGCAAGCTGTATCATTCGAAAGCAGTATCCAGGAGTAGTGGCACCCAACCTTAGGTAAGGGCTCGAATCTCACCCGCAAATGGGGTTCGTCCCTAGGCGGTGCCACCCTCTTCCCTTTCCTCCCTCCTTCCATGCGCCTTAGTCGCAGTCTCGGGTTTCGAAGTTGCATCCTACTCGTGGCCGTAGCCGACTGCGAGCTGGGATGCTACCCGATCAATCCCATGGCGCACAACACGAGGCGTGGACCAGATCCAACTGTGCTCTAGATGATGCACTTGCTCATCCAGCCCCTGCAGCTGCGCTTGCCAGCCACACCGCAGACCTCCGAGAGGTCCAACTGGACAGCGACCAACACCACTATTTCCACCTCCCACACACAGCTAGATTTTGACCTTAGCGGACACGGCCGCGGATCCGCCGGTGTAAAAGATGCACTGTGGATGGGGGGCATGACGGCCGGGAAATGCGAGACGCCCTCACGGGAATCTTTGATCCATGTCTTCCGCAAGCACATGCTTTGACTCGTGCGAAAGTCATGTCTTTCTTTTGATTCACTATACAAATTTGATCCTTTTATTCCATCTCATATGCTTCCCTTCCGCCGAGGTACAGCGCGGTCCCGTCCACGTTGGTCAGCACACGAACCTACTAATACAAACGTCTAGACTGGGCCGATTCAGTGTATCCGTCCTTTTCTATTCCAGCTCTAGACCCGCCTGCTCCATGAGACCGTGGAAAACGCCTTTCCTCTTGAACAGCTCGGCGGGTGTATCAAACTCAACTACCTCACCCTTGTCGAGGACAACGACGCGATCGCTATCGAGGATGGTGTTCAGACGGTGAGCGACGGTGATGATGGTGCGGTTGGCGAACAGGGGCGAGCGCAGCGTGCTCTGGAGCATGGCATCGGTCTCTATGTCGACGGCGGCGGTTGCCTCGTCAAGCACCAAGATGTTGGACGGGGTGAGCATTGCACGTGCAAGGGAGACGAGCTGGCGCTGGCCTTGAGAGAGGTTGGAGCCTGGAAAAGCAAACGAGTTAGCCGCGTACGACCGTTGATGGAGTGAACATGTTCGAGTCGGCGTGTCGGTGTCATGGTGTATGGTGTCATGATGACAAACAGCTGGTGTTGACAGAAATGTAGGTTCCTGTCAGGTCCTGCACATGTGACCACGAGACTTGAACGCCATGCGTGGTGCACATGCAGGAGTATCTGCTTCCGGGCAGTCGGTGCCCATCAAGGCTGGCATAGCTGCCTGCCTTCCGTGGAGACTCAGGCAGCTATTCGCAAACCCCATCTATGGGACGGCCTCGGCGCTCGCACTTGCTTGCGGTGGCACAGTTCGGCCATGCCTGGAAAAAAGCCGACAGAAAGCGAAAAGTAATGTAGACGTACCTCCTTCATTGATCTTAGCCTCCAAGCCACCCCCCATGCTATTGATGTGGTCTTTGAGTCGAGCGTGCTCTGGATCGGGTATCAAGGGTTAGCAAATTGTTACATCAGTGCGACCAACCCAGTTTTGGAGACTTGAGGGGTCAATCTACAGCACCGGGTGTAACGTGGCGCTTACCTAGGACACTCCACAACTCGGTGTCATCACGAACGTGGCCTGGGTCAAGGTTGTCGCGCACTGTACCCTCAAACAGAGCCGCATCCTGAGGGATGATGGCAAGTCTGCGTCGAAGGTCAAGAAGGCCAATGGAAGAAGTGTTGACATCGTCAATGTTCATGTGTCCGGCAGCGGGTTCAATCAGGCGGAACAAGGCCAGCGTCAATGACGACTTGCCTGCGCCCGTACGGCCCACCACGCCAATCTTCTCGTGCGACTTGATGTCGAGATTAATGTTCTTCAGCACCAGATCCAAGCCTTCGCGATAGCGGGTGCTGTAGTTGACAAAGTCGACCTCACCCTTCGCCGGCCAAGAGGCCGATGGTCGCTTGTCAGCGATAATCTCGGGCGCCTCGCTGGGCAGTGCTGCGTACTCTAAGACACGCTCCACCGAGACAATGTTTGTCTCGACCTCGACAGTCTGTCGAACAATCCAGTTTAACGAACTGGTAATCTGGAGGGCGTATGACATGGCCAGACCAACCCAACCGGGGTCGAGCGGGGTGCCGCTGGACACAGTGATGATGGCAAAGCCTGCAGCAGAAAGGATTACGATAGCACCAATGAACTCGAGACGCACGGCAAGCCAGCGGTTCGCGCTGATGGACGGGAAGTAGGCCCGGAGGTTAGCGTCGACGCGCCATTCGTTCTCCAGCTCAAATCGTTGCTGCTGCCGGTACGCGCGGATCGTCGAAATGCCACCAAGTGACTCCTGGAAGTGAGCATAGATGGGGCTGCGGCTAACACTGTCCAATCTCTTGAGCTCCCGGGACGTTCGGAGGTAGTATCGCTGGATCCAGTAGTACATGAGCCCAAGAGGGACGATCAAAAAGACGAAAGGCGGTGTCGTTATCGAGATGACGACCAGGGTGAAGCTGGATCGAGCCACATTGACAAAGAGCATGTTAAAAGTTCTGGCAAGAACCTCGTCGACGCGGTAAATGTCACTGCGAGGTTGTCAGCACTACCCACCGACAATGCAAGGAATTCCAGAATGATGATGTTAGAATGTGTGCGGCGTTTCTTACCTCGAAAATCTATTGAGGATTCGTCCTGCCGGGGTGGTGTCAAAGAAGGACATGGGTGACCTAAAGATGGCGTTGGCCATGCGCTCATGAAGCTTTCGTGACGCCTATGTCCAGTGTCAGATGAGTGGGCAACGAGTGCGATAGTCAAGTACAAACCTCGATGGAGCAGAAAATCCACAGGATCAGGGTCTGTATAACGGTAAGTGCGGACGACCCAATGCCAAATGCAAAGTAGACGCCGATGTATTTTCCGACATGGTCATTTGAGCCGGTCTCCCTATTTTGATCCGCCCAATGCTTGAGCCATACGGAGCCACCAATGCCGGCCCACTGCGCAGCGAGGAGCATGAGCAAGTAAAGCCCAACGGCGTAAATATTGTTCTCTTTGGCATATTCCCAATAGACAGACCACTTGACCTTGCCCTGCTCGACGAACTCCTTTGCCTGCTTGGTCTTGGAGCTGCCAGCCACCTCTTCGTCTGTGAGCTTACCACGCGGACCTTGGAAGGTAGCAGTGCTAGCACGTCGGAGAGTAGCCATGCTGCTTGATCGAGGCTTCGAAGGAGAGGGTCCAGTCTTAATGGGTGCCATCTCAGGAACACGCTCTTGGGCCTCTTCGATCTCTTCCTTGGCCTGCGTGGAGTAGGGTTCGATTATAGTCGCCGCTTTGCTGCTGGAAGCGCTGGAGGTTGCCTCACTGTTGCCACTGCTTCCAGAGTCGTGACCAGCAGTCTTAAGAAGATCAGCAACCAAGCCCTTCATGGCGATGAGCTGCTTGTAGGTTCCCTTCTCAATGATTTCGCCGTCCTTGAGCAAAGTAACGAAGCTGGCTCCGCGAAGGACAGCGATGGCATTGGTGGCTAGGATACGAGTCTTGGATGCCAGAAGGCCTCGAGGACCAAGGACATTGTCAATAATGTGCCGTCCAACATGAGAATCAACAGCGGAGAGCACATCGTCGAGTAGGTAGATATCAGCACGGGCGTACACAGCACGGGCCAGAGATACACGGGCTTTCTGCCCACCGCTCAGGGAGATGCCTCGCTCACCAACAACGGTCTCATCTCCGTCTGGAAGCTGGGCAAAGTCGTCTAGGAGAGCGCAAGCTTGAATGGTCTTCTCGTAGAACTCAGGGTCGTATCGGTATCCAAAAATAATGTTCTCCTTGACGGTAGCGTTCAAAATCCAAGTCTGTTGGGAGGCGTAGGCAACAGTTCCCCTGACCTCGACAGATCCTTGAACCTTCCACAGATCTCCAAGAATACTTTGAAGAAAGGATGACTTTCCAGACCCGACTCGTCCAACAATGCACGAGAGTTCACCCTTGTAAGCGGTAAAGTGGATGTCCTTGAGAGCGTTCTTGTCTTCATGGCGGTTCCAAGAGAAAGTTCCATCGCGGATCAGAACAGTCTCTTCGCCAAGTTCCTCAGGGGCAGGCTTGACCGTGATAGCATTAGGCTGAAGCTCTTCGGCAGTGAGGAAACTAGTCAATCGGCCAACAGCAACGGAAGCTTCGACGATAGCCGTAATGACCATGGGAAGCACAGCCAAGGGAAAGGTCAGAAGGTTGAAAAGAGTCAGGGCGGGGAAGATGATCTCGGTAGTCAGAGGGCGATCCTGGGTGAGGACAAAGACGGTAAATGTTGAGCATGATACGAAGAAAGGAGCTGTAGTCCAGGTGAAATTGGCGAATGCCTGGGTAGCACCAATCTTTCGAAGATTTTTGAGCTCCTGTTCGTTTCGAACAAAGTTCAACTTGTTCATAAAAGCCGAGCCCCAAGCGTAGAGCTTGATACTCTTCATGTTGTTGATAATTTCGTTGATTAACCGGCTTCGGGCGTCCTTGTTCTTCATCTGGTCTTTTTGCATGTTCTTCATAATCCGGGCAACAAAACCTTGCATGGGCATCATGACGAGCATGACGGCAATGCCAGCCATCATCGACCACCCCACAAGATTGTATAGAGAGATCATGCAGATGGTGATCTGGAAAGGGGCAGACCATGCTTGCTGAGCAAACTGGGTAAGGTCCTGGAGTCGCTGGGCGTCCACAGCCATGTAATTGACAATGTCACCTGTGGTCTTAGATGACCGTCCTTCATTAGACAATCGCAGCGACTTGCGATAGATGGCTGAGCCCAGTCCACCCTTAATTTGCATTCCCGTCACGAAAGTGAGTTGAAAGTATTGGTGCTAGCGCTGCGTTAGCTGGGAGGGCAGGGGTCTGAGTGGGAAAGTCTTACAATCATGGTGGTCTGGAAGACAGCACAGCCGAACATGCCGAGAGCGATGGCAGCTCCCTTGATGACAGGCTGCGGGGTCTCGTGCGGCTGGTACGAGCTAACGAAGTTGATGAGGAGACGGAGCAGCTGAGGCTGGAGATATTGCGAGACGTCGTTTCCAACCTTGTAGATGGCGGCAACGCAGTAAGGGCCGCCATAGGCTCCGAACAGCGCAAGCCAGAGGGAAGGCTCCTTGCGAGTCTGAAGCTGGTGTTGCCACGCATCGTCAAAGGCGGCGCCAGTAGTTTTGGTCTGGTCGCTCTTGGCCAAACCCCATAGGTCATCCTCAGTCAGGAAGACCTTGTAACCATACTGCATCAAGGGAGTCATCCAAGAGAAGGTAAGCTGAGAGAAGACGTTGGCATACTCGACAGGACACTCCTCTTCTTCTTCGATAGCATCGTATCCATTGGGCGGAACGCTGCGGGGCCAAAGCCACTCGATGAGAAACTCGACGAGCGAAAGACCAACCCCAACGCAGTATGTAACGAAGTACGGCAAGTTCGTCTCGTAGAGCTGCTGCGAGATGAGAGATCGCAATTTGACGGCGAATGCGAGGAGGAGAAAGAGCCAGTATAGGAGCGCGACGCCGCTTGGGTATCGGATTCGAGAGTGCTCAAGCCATTGAATTGCGAATATAACAGACATCGACAGGATCGTCAGGGCAGTAGTCCATACTCGAAAATCGCCAAACCAGATGCTGGGGTAGTTGATTATCTGGATGACAAGCTGAACACCAATGTCGGCAATGATAACGGCGAAGAGGAACTAGAGGTAACGAGTTAGCCAGCTACGTATCAGGCCTGGTTCGCGCCATTGGCTGACGACAGGGGAAGCCCATACCTGCTTGATGTAAAACTGGGCGGTCTTGGGCTGGGCGGCGTTCTGCTGCTTCTTGGTGAGCCACCAGACGGCAATGGAGCCGATAAGGAGGCCGAAGACGGCGACTACGGCGATCCAGACGTCAATGAAGCACGGGGTGAAGTCGTATCGATGAGGGCTCATGGGGCCCCATCCTTCTTCGTTGCCGCATAGCGGCTGCTTGAAGGCCGAAGCCGAGAGATAGCTGCTCCCTAGCTCTCGGAGCGGGCGATAGCCGGAGAAGGAGCCGGACTCCAGGAAGACCTTCTGGCTGTCATGGAGAGCCATTGCGGGTGGCACGATGGGGGCTGATCGTGGTTGCGAGCGAGAGTGAGAGCGGGAGGACGATGCCGTCACCTCATACTCTGATGGAGGAAGCCAGGCTGCGGGCTGATGGCGCGTCGTCGGAAGCGACAGGGCTTTTGGCAGAACGTGGGTACGCCCGTGGACGAGCTCCCCTAAGAGCTAGAGCGTCGTGACGCTCACGAGATCGGCGCGACGGAGGACGGAAGACGGAGGACGGAACTCGGCCGGGCAGGGGGTCGGCAGCTCGTTATTGCGTCTTGTTGAACTTCAGATTGCGCAAGCGACCAGGTCCAGATCCAGGAGGCCAGGAGCGATGAGATGGAGGGGAAGGTTTACAAATAATTGGGCGGCGAGCCGACAAGTCGGACAGAAACTTGCCGAAGGCTCAGCAGCAGTTTTGTTTGTAAGCCTGCGACCAGAAAGTCATCCAGCGACGACGCTAACGCAAACTGGTTCATCTTCTGGGCCCCTGGGATGTTCACGGTGGAGCCGGGCAGGAGCAATGGTGAGTCGTGACTGGAGTGCTCACAGCGCTGGAACAGCGGGAAAGCGCGGCCGGGCTTTAGCGGAGACATCGCATACGTCGGCGCTAAATTGCCGACGGGACCTGAAGTCCTGTACTTACCCTGCATATCGCACCCAGGGCCCCAGAGTGCCAACCAGACGCATCAGGATGCTCCTTTTCAATGCCTCTCCCTTCGCGCTCATTCAGGCGCGGAGAGACGCGTTTTGCATGCTGGGGTATTCCCTTGGTATGTCCATGAAGGCATCTCAGTGGATCTCAGTGGATCTGTCTGAGCTCTGACTTACTTAAGTGGGCACCTAAGTAGTTTGGGTGATGACGTACACTACTAGGTCTAGCTGTCTCACAAAGTTTCCGCTAAATTGCTAACTGTTAACAGACAGCTTCATACTGCCGTCATGATAAAATATGTAAGTCAACTGGAATTCACTTCTTAAGAGTTGCCAAGAAATCACCGATCCTCTTTGCAAACCACTTCTGTGCCTCTGGTTCTGCGACAGTGTGGCTCGCCCCTGGAATCAATCCCGACAGAGGGCTGACCTTAGCGCTGGCTTTCTGGTATCTCTTGTTCAACGCCTCCTGGTCAACTCTGTCCGGTACATACTCATCCTCGGCTGAGTGGAGAGCCAAGACGGGTTGCTGAAATCGCGACCAGAACTTCGAAATTGTGTCATCGTCGAAGTCGTCTGAGAAGTAATCATCGTCACCCCTACTTGCAGATTAGTCACTTCGGCTATAGCAACAGTGTAGTTGGTGCTATCATACCCCTTTGCGGTGAGAGACTGGAACCGATAGGCAGAAATCGGGGCGTTGAGCACCGATGGTATCATGTCCATAGGCATAACATCGTCTGCCTTTCCCTCAGCAATCATTTTTGCCGCCAAGTCTAGACTTGGTTGAGGGTTAGGCATCACTAGTTCGAATGCCTCTCTGTCAGACACACAACCCTGCATGATGAAAGCATCTACCGGCTCATTGCCATGCTTGGCGTAGTCGGCATATTCCATGCAGTCCTAGAATCCATATCAGCATCTACCACCGGCATACGAGTTAGACACATCACAAGCATACCTGGCAGCCGGTCGAATGACCCAAGAGGACAATCTTCTCCTTGCCCAGTCCTCGAAGGTATTTGACGAGTGCAGAGATGTCGGCCACGTCGTTGCTCAGGTTGGATGTGCCAAAGCCAATGAACGAGCTCCTCAACCGGAACTCGAAGATAGAGAAATCCGAATCCGGGGTGTCCTCTAGATGTTTTGCAATAGTGCGGATCGAAGGCAGAGTATGCGGGCCGTCGCCGAGACCACCAATGACGACGAGTGCATTGCGAGCCGATGTCGGTCCAATTTCGTATGCACACGACCTCCGAACCGGGGATTCGTAAGGGTGGACAACGACTGAAAAGGGGCCAGAGGGAGGCATGGCAGAAGTAGTTTTGGTGACTTGATAAGTGCTGCTTGGTGGTGACTGTCGAACGAGAGCTCGGGAGGCGTTAGCTTGAGCTTTATATGAGCTCCCGCCGTGGTCGGAGGCTCCTGGTCTGCTTGGCCAACCACTGAGCTGGTGGACAGCGTACAAGATAAAATAGCGGGGTGTCGGGTCGGCTTACCAGGCGTTCAGCTTAGCTTACGCAGACCGTACTACGTATGTAATTGTGTGATTATGGCCTCCCGCTGGTTCTCCGTGGACGTCGCATAGCGCGGGGCAGACATGACGATGCGGGGCAACTTGAGGTTGAACGTACAGTGTCTAATGTATGGTCGCACTGTACACCTTTTAAGACCCTCCGCCACTGAAATTCAACCAACAACATGACCTCCGCTAGTTTGGGAACTCTAGGCAAAACACTCAACAGTCAACATTCAACGTCCCACTACATTGCATCCAGCCTCATCCTCGCCCAGCAGCCGGACTCAAACGCCGACACAGCACAATTCATCATCCATATTCGTCACACTCAGAATTCTTATCTGTTCTCTTTTCAATTCCAGACCTTCACAGTGAGAACATGCACCTGTAGCCAAACACGAAGCGTAGGCTTCCAGTAGCGATGGAGTCAACACCCAGCAGCCAGGAGCGGAATGAGTTCTTTCAAAAGGTCGGAAAAACGCTATCGTACGATATTCTTGATCTAACGTCCGTGTAGCTCAAGCCATGGTGTGTCAAATTAAGCCAGCTAACCATCCGAGACTCCGATGGTCCAACACCCACACATCAGCTTAACGAGTTGATGAGCCGCATTTTGGCCATCCTTAATGACCAGATTCAGCAAAATCCCACAGCCTTAGATGACAAACTTGCCGAATATGTCTTCTTTCCATTATATCACATCTTTCGCCAGATGGACCGGTACCCAATGTCATTGATGGAGAACTCTCTGAAGTGTCTTACCATTCTCATCATCCATGGTTGGAAGTCCAAAATCTCCGCCCAACTAGTGCAGCAGATACTGAACCTCCTGACCTTCATCATCAACGGGACGCCAGGGTCAACCGAAAAACACACCGTGGATGAAGAGACTGTGCTCGAAGCATTCAGTAGCTTGACCGCCTTGCTCACCACGGCAAGCCTGTCTGCCTCTGCCACCGCCGGCCTGTCCGAATCGGATGCCATACCGGCTTTGGGTCACAGCGTTAGTGTCATACTAGACGGAGTTGTCGATGGCCTCACACCTCAAATTCAACAAGAAGCCCTGCGCGCACTACAGGCAGTATATCTTACCGTCAAGGAACACGAGGCCTTAGCCAGTTTCCTTCCAGGCACACTATCGTCTCTCGTCAAGGTATCCTCCACACCTGCCAGATACAAGATGAACGTTCTTGCAAAGTGCATCGACACTGTCAGTCTGGTTTTGACCCGTGTCCTGTCCGATCTAAGAACCAGATCCATACTCGCCAAAGCCGAATCAGAGGATGCGGACGAGACACAGAAAGGAAGATATCTGTCCCCGGCCTGGCTAAAGGCCACCGTTGCTCAAGTGAAGCTGGCGCTATTAAGAATTATGAAATTGCGGACACAAGATTCTCCCCAAGTTAGGGGCTCGTTGAATAAATTATGCATCACCCTCCTGGATGAGTGCCACACGTCATTGGAAAATAGTACAACTTTCTTGGTCGAGACAGCAATAATCCTTGATGAGGGTGGACCAAGCACTTCTTGGACTGAAACGAGCCTCGAACATCTCGCGAGCATTTATCCAGAGCTTGGCGAGACGGTCAAAACGACGACATACAATTGGATGTCGAGCCTGGCTAGAATTATGCAAGCCGCCGACGAAGATGTCAAGCAACAGGCAATACATAACCTACTAAAAGGACTCGAGCTAGCCAAGCGCTTGCAAATTGAATCGTCTACCCTAGAGGACTCAATCTCGAGCACACTAACCAACAGCATCGTTTCACTTGTCCAGGCATCCAAGCCTACGCAGCTGGACGAGAACATCAACATCCGCCTCATCGGTGGGAGTGATTCCACAACTGAGAAAATGGACCCAGAGTACCCGCCGGTTTTGTTGCCTGCTGAAAGTCAAAAGGGAGTGCGAAACGAGATGATGTCCCTCGTTGGATTTCTGGGTTCCTCCTCTCAGCAAGCCAGACTTGCTAGCAGCATGCTAGAGCAGGCGCAAGAATCGACCTCTATCAGTCAAGTCGCTTCATTCTGGCTGTGCTTTCAGATTTGCAAGGCTAGCCACGCTTCCTCTGCAGAGGATGAGGTATTCTTGGATTTTTCTTCTCTAACTAATTCACCCGAGGATCTTGATGGCATATTCAACGAGCTTTACTCGACATCCGTGCAAATCCTGGACCGCCACTCAGAAGCGGAGCCCATTGACCGGCGTTTAGAAGCACTCGCTCTCGAAGTTACAGCCTATACAGCTCAAAAGGCAGGGAAGTCGTTTCGTCCCGAGCTCATCGACGTCCTATTCCCGATCGCTACGTTTTTGGGCTCCACGAATCAACACCTGCAGAAGCATTCCATCATCACACTGAACAGCCTGGCGGCATCATGTGAATATGGAAACGTTTCCGAGCTGATTATCGATAATGTTGATTACATGGTCAATTCAGTCTCGCTCAGATTGAACACACTTGACATCTCACCAGCATCCATCAATGTTTTGACAATGATGATACGACTTGCGGGACCTCGACTGGTACCATACCTTGACGACGTGATCGAATCTGTCTTTGGAGCACTCGAAAACTACCATGGATATCCAATATTTGTGGAGAGCCTCTTTACAGTATTAAAGGAGGTTGTTGATCAAGGGGTCAAGTCAGATATGCTTCTTCTTGAGCATCAGAAGACGACAAAGAAAGACCATCGAAAAAGACGTCTCAAAGCGAACGGACTCTCAAGGCTTTTGGAAACACTGGCAAAGAGAAAGGAGCAAGCGGGACTTGACGATACCGAGAAGGTCACTGGTCATCCAACGACACCATGGAAGGCCGAGGATGCAGGCTCTCAGGGGGATAGCACGCCAGATGCGCCGGAAGAAGAGAAACCCCCAAACTCGCCGACATACCAGCTGCTGTTGCGCGTGGCGAACCTAACCCAACACTACCTCACGTCTCCCACGCCGGCCTTGCGGAGGTCGTTGCTGGAGCTGCTCACCACAGCATCCACGGCCCTGGCCCCCGACGAAGAAGCGTTCTTGCCCGTTGTCAATGCTGTCTGGCCTGTTGTCGTCGACAGGCTCCAAGATGCCGAGTCATTCATTGTCATCGAGGCATGCCATGCACTCTCGGGACTTTGCACTGCAACAGGAAATTTCCTCTCGTCCCGGTTCAAGACCGAATGGCGTGACTGGCTCAGGGACTGGTGTCGTAAGGCAAAGCGCCAAGCTTCCAGCGCTTCGGGTCGCCCCAGACCCCATGGGGATCATGGTAAAATTATGGGCCTGGCACACGACAGTACCCAAATATTGATTCCGTCCCGTGGGCAAGGTGGCCTTGGTGGCAACACCTCACAGATGGGGGTCAGCTCTTACTCTGGCGGTAGCCTAGGTCAGTTTGGATCTCCAGCCAAAATCTGGGAGGCGGCGGTTGAGCTCTTGACAGCCATGGTGCTGCATGTTGATGTAGACGAGGAGATGTTCGACGACGTTCTAGATCTCCTCTCAGAGGCTCTTGAACGTAACAAGCAGGCGCGGGACGCGCTGGAGATGGTCAATGCGGATGCTGTATGGCTGGCGCGGTACGAACGAGGAGCTGTCGAGTGGCAAGAGACTCCTCAGATGGACGGTGTTGAGTATGTTGAGATGGAGCAACGAGAGTGAGCGAAATAGACCCACGAAGCGAGGACTGCAAACTACACCTTAATAGGGAGGCAGATAAATGGGGGTGGAGTATTGATGGAGCGCTGATGGAGTCTGATGGAGCACTGATGGAGCAAGCGGGGACCGCGATAGCTCCTGGATATCAGGCCAGGGTTTAGAGTGAGCGAGCCCTGAAGCTTACCTGTGATGGTTCCCAGCGGCGATTCTCAAAGGAGTTGGCCTCTGAGCTAGCATGCGGGACCCCTGTGGGGAGGTCAAGCAGCGATGCGAACCGAACGACATACGAAGCAGGTAGACAAGCTACGGAGAATATCATACAATCTGGAGGGTCTGGCGATGTGGAGCAGAAGCGAGACTGTGTGATCATTTACGGGCCCAGGACGATTGGGGAAGCTGATGGTTCGATGAAAGTCAACGACGTGCTCAGAATAGGACTGTGCATTGCCACCCCCGACGCGACCGTTGCCTTGTCGCAAACGAGATGCCATGTCGTCCAGGGACCTAGCGCTGCCGAGGCGACGAAGCACACGAAGGGGCATGAGGGCTCGAATGCAAAAGCGATGATATCCGCAAATGAGTCTGGCGCGCTATCCCCGATACGCATTTCGATTTCGACGCCTGGCCATTTCCAGGCAGCAGGGATGTACGGCGATCACACGCTGGATCTAGGTCATGCCATGTTGGAGCTGAGAAGCGGCCCCGCCATGGACAAGTGGAGGACGAGTGGAGGAGCGCAGCGAATGCTTCTCGGCTCCGTCAAGGAGTCAAGGAGTCGACTGTATCCACCTTCTTCAAGGAGTTAGCCCAACCAAGACGATTGGGGAGGTGGTGTTTCCAGATTACGTATTTTCCATGCCTCCGGGACAAGAGTAATAAGCACGGTGGTTGTCCTCGCGTCCCGTGCCCCTGGCCAAGGAGCTTGGAGGCCGTGAGATGCTGAGAGAGGAGGCGATCTGGATGGATTCTCTGGGGGTGGATTTTGTCTCGTAATGATATCCACGAACCTCAGCCAAAGTCTGGGGATATCTAGAGATATGATGGAGCCTTGGGCCCGGGCATGAATGGGGATCTGTCGTCGAACCCCAGAGCCAAGCCTTTGCCCAGAATTTGAGCCTCACAAGCCAAGACCTGTCTGTAAACTACATCCGCATCTCTAGCGAGCGATGCGAGCAAGGCGGCTTCGATCGGGCACGCACGAAAGGTGGACAAGGTGTGTGTGCCTTGTGTCAAACGACCTTCACCGGGCGGCAGGGCTTGGTATCGTCTCATGCTGTTTGTTGCCGCCACCTAAATCAGCGGCCCAATCAAGGCGTCGCCGAAGATACGTAGGTGCAAAGTCTCTGTCGGGGGTGGCGCCAATCCGATATGATGCGCCTAGTATTGTCATGAATGTGTCCTCGGGGCGAATAGTATCTCATCAGAAGGACGACTAAAACAGGAGGAACAGGGACGGACAGCATGGTCCCTGTCGCATGCTTGGACACGAACCAGTCCCAGATTCAAAGTCCGTTGGTATCCGTCTTGGTTATCTCGGCAGTGGACCAGGGCTATCACATCCAATCAAAAGGCCATCGCAAGTGATAAGACTTGGAGGCCCAAGGTCATTCGGATGACACCCCGGAGGGTCTAGAAGTATTCGAAGCATTCTAGCGTTGAGGCTAGCAGGAATCCCAGCCACTACAGGGGTCCACACCACCACACCACCAAGGAGGGTTGCCTAAGGGAGCTACTGTACTCCGTTCCACGTATCTAGGATGTGAGATGTCGTGTGAGAGGGGCGAGAGGGGAAGAGGGGGAGAGAGAGGAGAGGGGAAGAGGAGGCAAAGCCCGACTGGCGCTTGGTGGATGGACCGTGTGGAGGAGCATCGCGAGCGGCGAGACGATGGCCTCGATGGTGTTGGAGGCGGCGTTCGAGACCGTGGAGGTTGCGAGTGCAAGTACGGAGTACTACCATCTTCATTGACGTCTGAGCGCCCAGACCTTGGCAATCGCCCAGCCGGGAGTTCGCGAGATGCCAAGTGTCTTGGCCTGCAAGGCACAGCTAGGCTTCGACGATCTCGGAGGGAGTTTTGTTGGTTGGTCGCATCAAGGTTTGACGTTATCGGGGCCTGGGAGTACGGCAAACCGAGCATCTTGGGGCAGGCGATCTGATGGATAGGCCTGTACTGTGGTCGCCACGCCGAAGGGGACGGCGTTGAGAAGGATTCCCGTCCCGGACGCGGGGAGTTTGAAGTGAGCGAGGGAGGCGAGAGTAAGACGGTGAGATTTGGTCGAAGTTGTTCGGAAGACCTTCCCAATCCAGCCCAGCTTGCTTATCGTCGACGGCACGGAAACCTCAAGTCTGGCAAGCCAATTGGGCTTTCTTGGGGAAGGGAGAAACGGCGACAACTCGGGGCAAGTGCAACTGGCCACTGGGGCGTAACTGGGGCCCGACCGGGGCCCGACCGGGGGCAACTACGAGCTGGGGAGGCCGGGACAATTAGCCTTCATTATGCTTCTTTGGTGCTTGCTTGGGCGACTGGTCATGCACGTCCCGCGCTGCAGCCCGCTGGAAGGCCCACTGGAAAGCCCACTGGAAGCCCACTGAACCCACTGAACCCACTGAACCCACCCGGAGCCTTGATAGTACGTACTGCAGCAAGTCATGGCAGCAACCCAGGTTGAAACCTGCCGCCGAGGTACCTAACAAATCGCGCCTAGAGCTAATCTGTGGTCCCACTCAATGCTCGACGACAGAGCCAATCCAACATCCACACTCATTCCGGAGGCTTCATCGTTGCACTTTGGCCATCAGCCAACCCCGTCCAGTTTGCCTTGCTCGACCAGCTGAGCTGGCGTGGGATTATGTTGGAAGAGCTGGATCTAGACATGATGCCTCAGAAGCTGAGCCCATGAACGTGCCGACAAGCGCCTCGGTGGCGGTAGCAACACCAGACTGCGTAACCATCACACAACGGACGGTTCCGTCTCACAGGCGTCTTGTGTACCTAGTGGCCCACGCAACCACGGCCGTGCGGATGTCCCCAGTCAAAGACTCCAACGGCATTGCGCAGTGATGATGGCGGGATTGGAACCTTGCACACGCGATTCCCGGGTACAACCAACCATACCCCAGGCTTTGGCGTACGTACCTGAACGGCACTACTGTAACCCCCATAATCGTGTACATGCAACGAGGGATGCAGGGCAGGGCAGGGCACAGGGCACAGGGAAGAGAGACAGGAGGGTGAGAGTCGCTTTTCTCACGTCCTGCACCCAACGTCCCAATAGCACCTGAGACGCAGTCCACTGGGAGACGGACACCCATCTCGAGGACACCCACCCGCGGGGACCAAGGCAGAATACGATACTGAGCTATTACTGTACAGAGCCAACACATGCGCTGCAGACGATGATCGCCGTGGTGATATCTTTTACCAGGTGGCGCTAATCGCCAACACTGATGAAGCCTCGACGAACCATTACCCAAGCTTCAGGATCTGGACACGGCGCGGCCAAGACTCGTGGGACCGGGAGACATCCGGAAACGAATGCCCTAGGCCGTGGCGCCATTGTTGAAAGGGTGCGCCTCCAGACAAGACTCTCGAACACTCGCTCATGCCGAGACGGCTGAGCTACCACTAGCCCGACTAACTGCCCACGGAACCCGCATCCTGAGCGGCACCGAGATAGCGGCGAAATCACTGCGTATCCCATCCTGCGACTACGTGACTACATGTGTGTAAGCTGTTGGAGATCCCCACCTGATGCGGTGCGAGCGAGTGTGCTCCATACCGGTAGTACCGTAGGATGGACCGAGTCCGAGACTAGTTCCATCCACCACCCACAATCACTTGTCCATACATCTTGTTAGATAGGCTCTGCGAACAAAAGATGCGTGGACACCCCCCTAGTCAATGGTCACACTGACCGGGGTTCCCTAGTCGCACAACATGAATCAACTTGGGCCCTCTTTGCCTGGTTGCCATCGTCCTGAAGTCGTCTCGGGTACGACCATGGGGCGCTACGCCGCAACTAGCAAGTGCAATTCTAGAACTTGACCCATGTAGTTGGTATGGCTAGGGACACAGGAGCTTCCCTCCCTGCCTACTCTGCCTCTACCTGATCCCTATCCGGACAGCTTGTCGAACGCATACATAAGGCTTCGGTTCCCCCTCCCTTTTCAGAAAGCCAAGAGCTCGTTCGTCTCTCATCCTTGATACCCATCCCACAGCTACAGGACACTTCCTGGAAACACATCTTCACCATGTCAAGCACCCCGCCTCCCAAGGACTACGAGAAGGAGGCTGTCGTCAACGCCCATCCTCAAGATGTCGAAGTCGGCTCCACCCAGCAGGGTGGCCTCAAGAAGGACCTCAAGAACCGACACATGCAGATGATTGCCATCGGCGGTGCTATCGGAGCTGGTCTCTTCGTCGGTTCTGGTGGTGCCCTGGCCAAGGGTGGCCCTGGTGCTCTGGTTATCGGTAAGAACCTAATCAAGACAGTTACTCGAAGTGTCAGCAACTAACAATGTTTCAATAGGCTGTAAGGAATATTCGCCCCATCGGGTCCCGAACGGAAGAACTGACCAAATCACATAGACATCATCATCGGTATCATGTTGCTCCTCACTACCCTGGCTCTGGCCGAAATGGCCGTCCTCTACCCCGTCAACGGTGCCTTCTATACCTATATTGTCCGCTTCGTCGATCCTTCGTGGGGTTTCGCTGTCGGCTGGGAATATGCTCTCTCTTGGCTTACTGTCCTTCCCTTCGAACTCATTGCCGCCAGTGTCACCATCAAGTACTGGAACGACACTATCCATATGGCAGTCTGGGTCACCATCTTCCTCGTTGCGCTCACTGTTGTCCAAATCTTCGGTGTCAGGGGATACGGTGAAGGTACGAATTGACAAAAAATCGCTAAGCATTCAATTACTAACCATCTTTCACAGTCGAGTTCGTCCTGTCTCTCATTAAGATTATGGCGTGTCTTGGTTTCATCATCCTAGGTATCATCATCAACTGCGGTGGAGTCGGTGACCAGGGATACCTCGGAGTCAAGTACTGGCACGACCCCGGCGCTTTCACCAGCTTCAAGGGTTTCTGCTCTGTGTTCGTAGTAGCAGCATTTGCATTCGGTGGAACAGAGATGGTTGGTCTCGCCGCTGCTGAGTCTGCCGACCCTCGCAAGTCTATTCCCACTGCTAGCAAGCAGGTCTTCTGGCGTATCGCTCTCTTCTACGTCATCAACCTGTTCATCGTTGGAATCATCCTGAAGAGTACCGACCCTCGACTCGAGTTCTCCAGCGGCGCCAACACCAGGGCCTCTCCTTTCGTCTTGGCCATCCAGGACGCCGGTATCAAGGTTCTGCCCTCCATCTTCAACGCTGTCATCACCATTTCCGTCCTCTCGGTCGCCAACTCTTGCACATTCGGATCGACCAGAACTATGCAGGCTATGGCCGAGCGTGGCCATGCTCCCAAGTTCCTGATGTACATTGACTCCAAGGGTCGCCCCCTCTGGTGTGTTCTTATCCAGCTTGGCTTTGGACTCCTGGCCTACATTGGAGAGTCTTCCAAGAGCGGCGATGTCTTCAACTGGCTCCTCGCTCTCTCTGGTCTCGCTTTCCTCTTCGTCTGGGGCAGCATCTGCCTTACTCACATTCGCATGCGCTCTGGCTTTGCTGCTCAGGGCATCAACCAGAACCTCATTCCTTACCGAACTCCCTTTGGCGTCATCGGCAGCTACGTCGGCCTCGGTCTCAACATTCTTGCCCTCGTTGCTACCTTCTACTCTTCTCTTTATGTAAGTTTCATCACCCATGCAAGCATTGTACCATCATCTCTAACATGTCCTATAGAACGCTGCCGGTGACCCCCCGAATGCTGAGGCTTTCTTCTCATCCTTTCTGGCCGCTCCCATCATCATCGCTCTCTACCTCGGCTACAAGATCTACTCCAAGGACTGGAAGTTGTATGTCAAGGCTCACGAGATGGACTTGATGTCCGGCATCGTGCTGCTCGAGGAGGAAGAAGAGAAGGAGGTGAAGAGCTTGAAGACTCTGCCCCTGCGCTTCCTGAAGGGTCTTTTCTAAGGCGTTGCAAGGAGATTTGGAGAGGGAGAAGCTGGAATACCCATTTGTATGAAGGAGTAGAGGTGGCGCGGCATAGAGGCGTCCCTGAGTATATTAAGATTTGCTGAACACGAGCGACGGATGCGCATTGAGCGAATTCACAATCCAAGCAAAGTACATTTAACCGGTCGCTACATTTATTTCAAGCTAGAGAAGTTTTACTAATGTCGGTGGTAAATTCAATTATCTTTCTTTCATAAATGTTCGTTGCGATGCTGCCCTGTCTCAAGGAGGAAGAAGAACACCACACAACACACACCGTCAACCTACCCTCTATCTTTATGCAAAATTGGGACATGGGGTAATTTAGTTAAAATGGATAACTTGGGGTGACGTTTTTCTTCCCCGGAGGCCTGTTTGTCCATCAGGGGGCTCCCGTTAGCATCCGCGGCAAAAACAAACATCATCATCAAGATGAACGACAAAAAAGAAGAGTGCATCGCAATCGATACGTAGGAAAAGCCCGATGCGGGGGTCGAACCCGCAACCTTGAGATGAATTGTGATAAGAGTCTCACGCTCTACCGATTGAGCTAACCGGGCGTGGCTCTTGTTTGATGTGTTCCCGAACTTCAATTGTCAATCCATATCCACCTGCCCTTGTGGTGGGGTTTCAGCAGAGGACCAGCAGAGTTTCTTTTGTAAATTGAGTATTATGTCCGTTCGTCAAGGTAGCCGAAGAATCTGAACCCTCTGTTGCAGGCAAACTGAATGCGATGTAGAGGACTACTCGCCGTCATCATTTACATCAAGCAAAACCAAGGCAGATACTGTCAGATGTCGTAAACCATCATTGCTGCTTGCCATCATCCTCCGCACCACGCAAAACCCATGCAGACGCCATCAGACATGATAAACCACCACCGCCACTTGCTATCAGCTTACAGGCCCTGAGATAGTAAACCCATTTGGGTTCACCTGTGTTGAGGCTGTCGCGCAACTTTCGGAGCCAGGGGTGCTGGTTGTGCGTGTATCCGTCGACATTGTTGTCAGATTCATGAGTGCTTGAAGAATCGACATTCTTCTTAGAAGCCTTGGTCTTCGACACCTTGTTCTGAGAAACTGTGGTCCCAAGACATCGGGTGTCTCACCGACCTTGGGTGTCTAGACTTTCGTTGGAGCCATAGTGCTAGCTGGGATACGACATGACTCGGCCCATCAAGGCTGGATGAAAAGCCAAATGAAAAAGACTTTAGCAGAATAAGTAATTTATAGTAGGGTATGCTGCTCAATGCTAGGATTATTCGTCTCTAAACCATGGGCAACTTTTCTAGCAAGTGCCCCAAGCAAGATCGTGAGCTCATTGCATACGAAACTAGTTTTGACCGAGCAAATTCATCCCCTTCAACCGCCATTTCCGGTGATGATTCCTTCTCCAACTCGGCATTATTAAACAGCATAGCCGAAAGCCATTGTGCTGTTCTCGGGTTAGACTTGAGCTTTGAATACCCCTGCTTATCACACCACGTACCTAGAACTTGGAAGAATCTCGAGAATTGGCCGAATAGAGCCGAGGCCTCGTAAACGCGAACTATTTCATACTGTCAGTCTGAAGATCTTGAGTAGGAATGTTGTTGACTTACATGTATGGTGACACGCAAAGGGGAGTGGTTCAGGTTCGTGAATCTCGTGCGACACGGTGTCGCTGCGGGCATCAATTACCATGGGCAGACAGTGAAACAGCAACACTCAAACTCACCAGGCGAGCTTCAGAGGCTACGAAGGCAGTCGAACAGCGTAGAACCAGCCCTCATTGGTCACGAACCAACGAATCTCACCCATGTGATCAATAGAAAATCGGTTGCGCTGAGTCCAGTTCCCGTCAACTTCACGCACAAAATAAAAACGGTTGGGGTCATCATCAGAGGGCTTGAAGTCCTGGGGTTCATAAAGACCGTTCGCAATAGCAAACTTGATCTGGTGCAGCGTCTCCTCGCCAGCCGTACGTCCAACCCCAGCGACTTCGGGGATATGGCCAGTATTACCTGCAATGATGGGGAGCCCTGGGTTCACCGCAGCACCGCCCGGGAAGCCGACAGGGGGCATACCCGCCATGGTCTGGAACTGGGGCATATACTGCGGCTGGTTGTTCACCATGACGGGCTGCTGGCCCATGATGGGTTGCTGTATCATGTACGGCTGCTGGGCGATGACATAGCTGCCCTGTGTTGCTTGAGGCATGACAGCGAGAGATGGCTGCTGCTACAAAGAAAAAGTTAGCAAAGTGTCTAGTCAAGTTCTGGCTGAGCGAGGTGGTGACAAAGCGCCTGCAAAGTGACTGCAGAGCGAAACTCGCTAGATTACTCGATTCTGATTTAAATCAACCAAGCAGAAATGTGGCGTACAAAAGAAAAAGGGGAGAAACATCAAAACCAGCAACTCTACTTGCATAGCAGGTGTAGCCATTGAGGTAGAAAGTCTTTGGGAGGATGACTGTTGTGCAGGCAGCGGTGTAGGCAGGGGCAGAAACAAACTGAACAGAAGGGTAACGGACATGAACACCAGGGAAGAGGCCCCCGTCATGGCGAGGCACGTAGATGTGAGGAATGGGGCCGAACGTCGTGTCTGGGACAGGAGGCTGGAAGTGCACCCCCGGGGGAGGAGGAGCGCAGTTTTGGTAGTCGCCCATCTTTGCTTGCTGTGGTTGTTGGTGGAGTCCGATGTAGGTGACGGGTGCGGATGGCTGAGGGAAAGTTGCAGGAGGAAACTGAGGTGAGGCGAGAAAAACCTGAGGGTTTTGTGGTAGTGGCTGTTGATATTGCGGGAGCGTGGCGTAGTTCCACGTGCGAGGCAGCTGGTGACTGATGCTCTGCGACGGGTCGAGGCCTGTGTGCCACTGCAAGTTGTTGCTGGGTGCCTGGCCAACCTGAGGGAAGCCAGTGGGCGTGGGATCGACCTCGTCACAGTTTCCGTTCTTGAGGATGCCGCTGTTCAGGCCGCAGAAGCCGCCGCTAGGAGAATGGGCGGTGTTGAAGCCAGTGGTTTTGCTGCCAGAGGTGGTGTTTCGGTTGGTGTAGGAAGAGGGTACGTTGTCTTCAGAGTCAAAGTGCACTTGGCGAATTTCCGGAGTCTTGTAGCAACGAGGCGACTTGGGGGACTTGAACTCGGACGTACCTGCACCAGGAGTCGAGGGCATCTTTCCTCCTTTTTTCTGTGGGTGCGGTAGAAACGAGGGAAAGGGGAAATCGGACCGAGGCCGTGATTCAGGGAAGGAGGCCGTAGACCTGAGATCTCGGCGGCACGAACACTGTGCGTGCTTCGAAGATGCAGGAAGAAGAAGTTGTGCGAGCTGCTTCGGGGGAAGGTATTTTAAGGGGCTTGTGTCCTAGGCCGTGTTCAAGTATGCAAGAGTTTAAGTGTCTGGTCAACGCTCCGCAAAACAGGCCAAGGTAAACAAGGATCAAAAGAGAAGATCCAATGAGAAACGGTGACCACCGAGTGTCGGCTGCGACTTCACTTTCGTCTCAAGAGAAAGCCGCCAAACGCAATAGTACACGCCCACTAGACGCGCACCAGTTCCGGCAGGTTGTTTGCAAACCCTCACAAGGATCGAAGGAACAATAGAAAACAGGTCGAATCAAAGGAACTCGTGCACTCACAATGCTCTGTAGGGCCCAGTCATGGCCATCGTGCACCCAAACCGACTGCTCGGGCAGCTTGTCCAGCTTGTCCAGAGGGTCTTCGAACTTCGACCAACTCCAAGGGAAGCACGGGAGACACATATCCGACGGTTTCTTCTGCACCAGTCTGTTGGTTAGACTCACGGCTGGCTCTTGAACTGGCAGCTGGGAAAATGTCACTCGGTCGTTAAGCAGTGGCAGGGTTGTTGTAGAAGGGACGTTGAGGTCTGGCACCACTTTCAACACAGGAAAATACGAATGGGAGCAGCGTCGGGAACCAGTCCTGCAACTCCACCGCTACGAAGTTCCTTTCAATCAAAAGTCCCAGCTTTCGAAATCATTAAAACTCCATTTCGGTCATCTACTCGTATTTCCGACAGTCGCATCCGTCGGTGAGCCCCCTCCGTCACCTGAACCCGGCGGGCTTCAGGTTGCCTAGTGCCGATAACAACCGCAATACACAACTAAGCCGAGCTATCGCACTATTGCTGCACATTGCTGGGCTCTTCATCCAAACCTTCCGTTCAGGAATCGACACTGTCATCGAAATCGGCAAAGTCGAAACGGTTTGTCGACGTATTCAACCAATTAAGCACTCGCGTTATCCGCCAGCCCAACCCTCTCTCTGCGTCGGTTTGCTCTGCCAGAAGCTTATCCAGGATACCAAACTGCGCTTCCGTGAGCTCCGGTTCACCAGGCGTTGTTGGGAGAAGGTGATCTTCCATATCCTCCAAGTGTGGCCACATCCGACGTAGCAGAAGATTCCACGACTATCAATCCATCAGTGTCCGAGAGGGTACAGCATCGGGTCATAAGGGGAACATACCCGAATCATGACTGGATGTTTTCCTGAACGAACTCCTTCTTTCAGTGCGTTGAGTGCATCTTCGTCAATCAGACCTGACCACGTGCAGGGCCTTCCTGGCGCCTTTCCGACTGGCAGCGTGTAGTTCTCCCGTGCAGCAAGCTTGAAAACCCAGGTAGCTCCATCGCCGTCAAGATTGTACTGAGGCCTTCCAAGGGCTTTCAGGCACGACTGTGCTAATTCTTTTCCCTTGTCGTTGCCCTGCTTCAAGCCGATGTTGATTTTCTTCTGGGCTGCCTTGAATACCCTTTGAGCTTGTTCGCCTTGTACCGGAAACCAGGTGTCAAGACGGAGACAAACCCCTGCCGTGTCCAGGTCAGACGGTATGCTCACGCGCCGTTGAATAAGCTTTCCTTGTGTTGTCAGCTCCAAAACGCTAACCCGGTAGTACCCCGGGAGAGATGCCCTTCCGTCAATGAGACGGGTTTTGGCGATCATCCTGAGCAGTACCGAGGTGCTGAGTGTCGACTTTACATCTGTCCAAGACGACTGAGGTAGGTTTGGTTCATTCTTGTTGCGATCCCATTCGTTCTGGCACATTGTTGCTGCCTCTTGCTCCGTGTAGAGCCTAAGCTTGTTGAACAGTGCAACACTGTCATCGCCAGAAGATGCCGCTATCATTGCGTCATGCCTTCTTTTGAGGCTCTCAGCGATGTCCTGTCTGGACAAGGGAAGTGGAGATTTATCATCGGTGGGAACAAACCATGTACGGTCATACCCATCGGATATATAAAGCCCTTCCACCGGATTATCTTGCTTGCGTGTGGGATTCCATAGGCCAGTCCCATCAAGCTGGTCCTTTTCGTAGACCACGTATGCTCTGGCTCGCCAGTCGTCAAGCAACCACAAGATCCACTCCTCTTTGAGCTTTCTTGGGTCGCCAAGTTCGCTCTTCGGGGGTAGGGTCACTTGCTTAGACGTCGGCTGTTGGACTCGTTTGGTCGTCTTCGATGGGTTTCCACCGGCTTTCTCGTCTTGGGCTTCTTCGCCCGCCGTTTCAGCACGACTTGATTCGACAAGCTGGGGCTCGTCATCTTGGCCAACATGCTCGGGCATGCGAGGCGCGAGGGGGGGTGGCTGCAAGATGGTTGTCGCATGGCAAGAACTTTTGGTCGGCCTTGCCGCTTCTGAGGCTATTTTGTTGACCTCCATCGCTGGGTTTTCAGACATTGAAAAAAAGGAGCGTATAGAGAAAATCTTAAGAGAATAATCAAAAGGATTGAAATGGCTTGCAGATAGAAGATATCTGATGTTGAGCCAGGCGATAAGACGTGACAAGTTGCTGGGGATATTAGCTTGAATGGTTCCTAGACGGGACCTTGCAGATGACCAAACTGGCTGGTTTGGGCAAGTCTCTGCCAAACCAACAAACAACAGGATTAAGAGCCAGCGCGTGTGGGAAGGCGTCGAAGCCTGCCAGCTGACAATCGGGAGCTGGCAGCTGTCCGGTGATGATCCAACTCGCCCGGACCCCAACTGCAACATTGGTAGACCTCAAGCAGGTATATCATCTTGTCTAAGCCGCATCCATTCCAGGCCCTGAACAATCCATCCTCTCAACTGGTTCCGAGACCACGGCCAGGTAGTCACAAAATGATACAGGTCATGCTTGCCGTTTGAATCCAAAAGTGCTGTCATTACAGATGAGACGCCCGCCCCATCTGTAAAGTCTAATGCTTGCCGACCAACCCCGATGTAATATACAGTGCCCATGGGAGGAGAGATCGTCCGTTAACCATGCTACCAAACTCCACCCAACGCTGTAGTCTCAGCATATACAAGGGAAAAGGTATCCCATCCTCTGCCCTCATTGAATGCCACCTTTCATCCACATGTCCGCAATTAACAACGCTCAAACCGGCGTCTCGCCAGCGGCTGATATCGTATCATCATTTTTCTTGCATTACAGCATTAGTTCCTCGGAGGCCGGCGCAATCTCCGGGACGGGGAAGAAAGACCGTCGAGCAACCTAAGAGCTTGTTAGTAAAGGGCAACCGATACAGGGACATTTAGGGAGTACGCACAGCCCAAACACCAGCGACAGAGGCAACAATGCCACCAGAAATCATCATAGGACGAAGACCTCGTGTGCTCTTGAATACCATACCACTAAGACCACCAGCGATAATGGTGTTCATCGCATCGTGCTTGCCCCGCAGAGAGCCCACCAGGGAGTTGAAGCAGTTGTAGATGATGGCGACGACACCGAGAGAATTGCCCAAGAACGGACCCCGCCTTGTGACGGCGTTGAGAACTGAGTTCAGTCGCAACTTGGGGGGCTGGCCGTAGGATCGTCGTAGACCCTCCTGCAGACCCCAAGCGCCTCCTATCGACAAGCCAGCCAAGTATGTGATACCAGTGCCATAGCACAAGTCGTCTGTGAAGCCTCGCGAGGGCAGAACGGATTGGCCACCGGGCAAGTCGGACAGGGCTGAGTCTTCGAGGGAGATGTATTCCAGAGTATCGCGGTTCAGGCCGGCCAGGGGGTGTAGTTGTGAGGGGTCGGCGAAGGCAGAGCTCTGCAAAAATGACTCGACACCTTGGCCCTGTGAGGGATCGAAAGACGGGGACGAGAAACTGTGGGTGGGTTCTTGGATCGAGGTCTGCTGCTGCTGTTGCTGCTGCTGGGGGGCCGGCTTGTTGCCGCTGGTGAAGGCGTTCCAGAGTGATGACATGATGACGAGTAAAGGGTCGTGGACAGCGGGTGGCTGGGCGCAGCGGTCGCGATGGGTAATTGATGGAGACGGGCTTGAAGTCGCAAGATCTATTCCGAAGCTCGGGGAACCCCAATCAAGGCCTCCCACTCAGAAAAATTTTGGGAGCCGCCACTGAGCTGGTCTGTGCGCTGCGGAAACACCGATGTTGCGATAAGGCACGTGACAGGAACCACCCGTTGCACCGAAGGAAGGAACGAGAAAGAAGACCGCTGAAGTCTGAAGAGTGCTGAGAGGAGTGTGCACACCTTTCTTGATAGCGCAGGAATCGCTTAGTCGGAAACATCCGAGCAGGATAGGACTGTTCTCATTTCTCTATTTTGTGCTACGTAGTAGATATGCCTGTGGCCTGTGAACAGCATCCATTTGAGAAGGTGGCGGTAAATCGGATGTGCTCAGCCCAACCGAGTTGAAGCTTGGAGAAGTTCTAGGCGCGCGGCTGCTACTCCAAATGCCACCACGGTTTGTCGTACACGCCCAACGACAACATAAACCTTGTGACATTTGAAGATGGTCGCTGGTATTCAACCCTGGATGCGCGATCCTCGGTGGTTTACCAAGCACGGAATTAAAGAGGCGAGAGGTGGAGAGATCTCAAGCCGCGAAAATTTTGCTGCCCCAGAGGCGATGGCGAATACTTTAAGCGTTTGCCAACCCCATTGTGGGGAC
Organism: Dactylonectria estremocensis; assembly: GCA_020744375.1. Taxonomy (NCBI): domain Eukaryota; kingdom Fungi; phylum Ascomycota; class Sordariomycetes; order Hypocreales; family Nectriaceae; genus Dactylonectria; species Dactylonectria estremocensis. The sequence continues at coordinate 1,582,193 of JAGMUU010000002.1, read as the reverse complement.
AGTGAAGTCAAGCGAGGCTTGCTGCTCGCTCAACAAGGGATTTACGGTGCGAGTTCTTAAATACCGAAGGGATTTCAAGTGTCGAGAACACCCCACAGTCAAAAACCTCTGAGGTCGCTAGTGACTGGTAGGAAGGTGTTCACGTTACTCTGGGAGGCCGGGAACGGAAGGAGATCCAAGGAGAAATGGGATAACCCTCAGCAAGCCGCAATGCGGAGCCGCCGTTAGATTATAGTATACATAGTATAGTATAACCCTACTGATTGATGAGAGAAGTTCAAAACAAGAAAGGGCTGCGAGAGGACGTGCTTTTATAGAAGTCTGGTGGTAGAACTGCGCTACTCTCTTTTCGGGGCTCCACGTGACGAGAGTGAAAAAAAAGCGGCTGGTGTGGGTCAATGGCGGACCTTGCGAGCAACGAAAAGCCGTGCTGTGGGCCTGCCACCAATTTCCAACCTCTTCTCGTGTCAGACAGGCCGTATGGTGGAGACTTCATGATGCCAGCCTCCGTCGCTAGCTTCGAGTTACGGGGCCAATCTCGCATAATTATCAATAGGCCCGACAATTACAATATACGCAAAGCCATTGTTGGTCCGATCTATGCAAGAACAGAAGAAAAAGGTCAGACGTGCTATCTGGCAAGCTCTCTGTTTTCGAGCACGCACCGATATGGAAAATTGCTACCGGGTACTGTACTACCTCGACCTGAGGACACAGGACGGACACAGTGTTCCTGGGTATTTTTACACAAACAAAACACTACGTATGCAGACATTTAGCCTCTCCATCCACATCCACATAGAACGGAGTAATTACTAAAAAGAAGTCTCTGCAAGTGGGGAGACGGGTCGTAGATGTTACCAATCTTCGTCACTCTCTCCCCAATGATCCAGCCATCTGTGGATCAAAGCCCAGGCTGGAGGAGTATCCATGCCAAACTTGGTCCACCAGTCATGGCTCAACGGGATCAGTCGCATCCATACGGTGTAGTAAGGTTGGGGACGAGATGGTAGAGGAAATCATAGTTTTCTCTTTTACAACATGATGAGCCAATATGTTCATAAAACGCTTGATGTGTTCTTCTGCTGGTTTATCTCCGAAGAGCAAACGCACGGCAATGCGGTCATTGCAATTCAATCATGTTAATAAGCGATGGCCTCTTGTCGACAAAACAGGCAAGGAAGAGCAAGCCATATAAGCAAATATCAGATCGTAGACATTTGGGATGGTCAACGAACACAGGGCGCGATGTGAACTATATGAGCCACAGCGTCGCATGTTCCGATACTCCGAGTCGCGCAATTTAGTTCCCTGGCCTGTTCGAAAGGAGTAAAAACTTTGCACGCCTACACACCTCCTTTCGACATGAGCCACGCCTGTTCAAACAACACTCAATGACTAAGAGCACTAGCAGATCTCCCATTGACGAGTGCTTAGAGTCCTCGCCGCTATAGTAAACATTTCCAAGGCTGTCTCTCATGCCTGGGTGCATGTAAATCAATAGATCTTTATGGTAGCGCAGGCACTGTCTCATTCTCAGCTTTTGAAATTTTCATATTCGATTCTCAGCTGGCCGACAACTCCATCTTATTGCATTGCCCCAGGTATGAGCTTGACAGATAATATTTGTCTCTACAAGAGGCTGACAACTATGATCGGCAGCAAAATGCAAACTCAATCACAAGTAACTGATGACCAAAATTAACCCTGAGGTGCCGATCGCAGACACCCCCCCCCCCCAAGAAGCTGCGGGTGTCAGGAGGATTGCTGAACGCTGCAGAGAGCAGATAGAGAATGACTTGGTTACCTCGGCTGCTGTATTTGATTCCTTTTTCTTATCTAGGAGTAAATGGCCTTGATGAGTTCACTCTGTGGTTTGTTCTTGATGTGAACGCAGCTACCCTGCAGCGTTTCAATACCCGCCCCCCATCAACTGTGAAGGGATCCAAGTCACAAGTGTGAGTCAGTAAAACGGAGGAGCTCATTAGCACTGGAACCACAGTTTGGGGCTTACCTCTATCAATGACGTTCGTTGGGTGTGTCATTTACTAAGGTGCAACGACTCATTTGCTGCGGTCTTTTCGCATATGCGCCACGCGACTCACTTCCAGACAGACAGGCACGCAGGTATATTGCAGCGTTACGCTCTCTCGAGTACTGAGCAGTCAGACCTCGGAGTCTCAGGCCCCAAGTATGCAGGCATCAGTATTTAAATGTGACAAATTCTCTCCTTTTTGCTACATTAGATATGCAATTGGGGGCGACCCTCTGCTGCCTGGATGTCTCGTCTTGTATGCGTCAAAAACTCCGTCTCAGTGTGATCCATAATCCAACCCCGTTCCTAATTTTTTTTTTACGCGGTTTGCTCGCAAACAGTAAACTCCCCTAATTGTGTCCTGTACATTCCACGAACTGTATTCAAATAACAAAGAAAAATTACTCAAAAATGGTCAAGAAAATCTGCGCATCATAGGCAAGGACTCTGCCTCATAGGAGTCTGAGCTCTGAGGATCAGGGATAGACGGAGTCACCTCTCTGGAGCAATGGCCGATGATCCCAGTGATCCTCCTCGATGCTTTCCGAGTCGTCCATGTACGCATCCTCCTCGTTGCCGAACACAATTCTGGTTTCGGCCTGCTTACTGTAAATGAAGTACTGAGCAAAGACTCCAAAGTCCAAGAAGAGTGTGACAAGGCTTCCAGCAAGCCAGCTGAGATTAACGAGGATGTATCGTCCATATATATGGGCAGCCTCGCCTGGCTCGCAGGTCTTATTGGTGCACTTCGGCTCGTAGGCGAAAATCGAAAGGACGTAGGTGATGTTGCCGAGGCAGGCGAAGAGAAAAAAGAGCATACTAAGCCCGTCGGTCGTCTTGCGTCGCCAATTGAGGATGAGTTGAGGCAAGCGGGAGGCGATGTAAGCGACCGTGCAGAGGTACCCGAAGACCTGTCCTAAGACATTGAACTTGAGGTCCTCACCCCCTCTGGGACCGTTATCGTTGCCCTCCGAGGGTTTGTGACCAAGGAACCACCCAAGAACGCCAGCGGCACAGACCATCAGCACCACAGTGGCGTTCCAAAGAATGGTCTGAAGCGCAGTAGGCGTCGCAGACGGAGTTGGAGACTCCGGGATATGGGAGACGGCAGGAGAGAGACCAGACCAGTCGGAGCCGCGACGATCGCCAATGTTATTGTTCGTCAATAGACCAGTACGTTCATTGGGTTCACCACAGGACGGGACGGCCGGTTTCGGAGCCGTGGTTGGAGAGTCACGCCATGTGAACCCTCGATAGTAGAAGCATTGGCCCAGCAGAACAATGTCGGCGATCGTGTAGTATATAGCGAGGATAATCTAAAAGGCGCCGGAGTGAGCAATTGGTCGAGGCATTTGAATCTGGCTTAAGGTGTCGCAAAGAACCTACCATTGTTGGCAAGACGCCCTGGAGGACGGCTCCGAGGATGTTGAAGACATCGCCGAGTAGCCATACGATGATGAACTGGATCGAGAGAGCATCGGCGCTGCGGCGTTGAAAGTTTTGTATAATTTGAGGGGAGAAGACGACGACTGCGTGAGGTGATTAGCTGAGGATGCTTCAGAGGGAGGAGTCGGACGAGTTGAACATACCCCAGCAGGCAATGGAGATGGAACTGAACACAAAGGAGAAGAAATGATTAGCCGATGGATGAGTTTGTAAAACTAGGCAATGCGCTTACCCGCAGATGCCCGATATGGCCTCCACGTCGAGGTTGAGAGTCTGAGTTGGCGGGATCATGACGTGATGGCGATGGATCCGATTCGGATCCTGGTGAAGAGCGCTTCAATGCAGCCAAGCGGTACAGTTGACGAGCCTGCGTTGTTCCTGTGTACCCGTCACGAAGGATACCATAAACATGCAGATAGCGCAATGACAATGGCGACGTAAATCCCAAGGAGAGCAAATGCTGATGCAAAAGAAAGCAAGGGAGAGATGGGGGATGGGCGTGACTCGCCGGGAAATGGGGGGCAAGGAAGACTTTTTTCCATGGCACGTTGCAGGTACCTACGCAATTTTCCTTGTAAGCTTCCAGAACTGGTCCACGTGCCCCAAATATAGTTCCGGAACTGCGGCGCGCCCGTCACTGCAGAGGCGAATGCGGGGGAGCAGCCACTAAAAGACGTGCTATGGAGGCACCCCGGGAGGGTCCTTGGGGCGCTGAAGGCTCTGTGAAGGGTGTGCCAGAAGCCTTCTAGGTACCCAGTACTTACCCATCATGAGTCCCCCTGTCAGGTCATGGTTTGAGCACATGAGGGCCCTCGAGGCTAGGACGTTCCCCGTATGACACGATAGACCAAGTAATAATTCAACTCCTGTTGAGCGCAGTCATGAAATGATTCCATGCGTGCTTTCCCGATAAAATGCAAGGCGGGTTGTTTGATTTACCATCTTTGCGCCAAGTGCCGTCCGTGACCCGATCTAGGGCGTGCAGTCTTCGGAGCTGCGCCGAAGCTGGTAAGATGTAGATCGATGAGGATTCTAGATTGGAAGGGCCCATGCATGTCTTTGCCATGGGTCTTAAAAAAGAGAACAATCAGCCATCTGACCAACCACAGCAATCTACCAATAGGTACACACAATGAAACGGAATATGCGAAATGGTCTTGACGAACCCAGCAGACGATGCTGGAGCATCAATCTGAGATTGGATTTAGGTAGCGTATCACACCTGCTTGTGTCACGCTGCAGATGCACGATGGAGGTCAGCTAAATTCGGCCATTGGTTGATGCAATGACGAACAGGAATCCCTATCAAAAACAACATCCCCGGACTCCAGAACTGCGCTGAGATGGATGCAACCAACCCCTGCATGGAAATAAAATAAAATCTTCAGACAAATCCGGACCGCCTTACTCATCAATGCGTACGTCCATTTTTTGTTCCCATCTTGAGCACGTCTTCAACCAGTTAAACCATCGCGACGACTTAGCTGATGCAGGCATGTCCTCTATCCAACCCCTCACCGCTGTCGCAACTGCACCAATCCCAAACCTCGGCATCTCAGGCACCACTCACCCACTCACAAACCCATCCACCACTCTAATGAGAAGACGCCAATTTGAACCCCCCCCAAAACCAGTTCCCACCGAAGGAAGCCCCGGGTTTCGGAGTACTAGTGACCGAACGGGGTCAGGTCGCGCTTGCCATCGCTCACCTCTCTGAATCTTGCTCTTCCTTTTGTTGCCCGATATTCGCACTCACGCACACACACACACAACAAACCGGACAAGGAAGGACCCTTGTATCCTCCAGGTATTCTTCAGACATTTCTAGACATTCTCTAGACATTTTTCAGATACAGCGACCCTGAATATTCTCTCAACATCTCCACCTTGACCACATTCAGCGACCTAGCTCACCTCCGCAACATCCGTGCAGCACACTGTCGTCTCTCTGGGACAGTGTCATTCACATGTCCGCCGCCGCGCCGCCGCCTCTGCTGCCGGAGCTTCTGGCTCTGGAAAACGACGACTCGATGCTGACTCGTCGCTTCGGAAAGGAGGTTGTCAACTATTACGCCGGTAGCCGCCTGAACCGCTACTCGTTCCTGCGTGCTGATGCAGCATTCCTGCGGAGCGCCGCCGCCAGCCCTGCCGCTCGTTATCTTGCGCTCTACGATCTGAACGCCCTTGTTGTTGACAAGACCACCCTCAAGTATCTCGCTTTTGACGACGTCAAGTCTCTCATTGGCTCTGAACCCTTCCACTCCACCGAGGATGAGTCCATTAAGGCGTACGATTCGGCGCAGACAGTGCCTCTCATTGTCTTTCTAGGCATGCTGGAAGAGGGCAGCGAACCTGGTCATGTCGAGTCTGGTGAACATGGCGATATCAAAGGCCAGCCTTACTTTGCTATCGACATTACCGCCCGGGGAACGCATGCCGACAAGGCCACCGAATTTCTCAAGTCGCAGGAAGCCAAGGGCCTGTCAGTGGATAAGAACCCTAGAGGAATGTCCCTCCACCCTGAAGCAGGTTAGCTGAAGTAGACTATTGTCTCGCCGACACCCTCGCTAATCGCTGTTCCAGCTGCCTTGTACGCTCAGGCTAGATCTATGATAGACTGGAATGCCCGGAGCCCTTTCTGTGCCGGCTGCGGAAACCCGAACTTGTCCGTCCACGCCGGCTACAAGCGTGTCTGCCCCCCCACAGACAAGAAGGGAGGCTCTGAGGCACAGTCTCGGGGGGAGTGCCCTACCCGCCACGGCGTCTCCAACATTTGCTTCCCTAGGACGGATCCAACCATGATTGCCGCCGTGGTCTCCGCTGATGGCCAGCGAATCCTGCTCGGACGCCAGAAGCGCTGGCCCCCATTTTGGTACAGCACACTCGCCGGATTCTTGGAACCTGGCGAGTCTATCGAGGAGGCGGTGAGACGCGAGGTGTGGGAGGAGAGTGGCGTCCGCGTCGGTAGAGTTGTAATCCACTCTAGCCAACCCTGGCCCTATCCCGCCAGTCTGATGATAGGAGCCGTTGCCCAAGCGTTCCCTGGAGACGGCGAGAAGATCGACTTGAATGACAAGGAGTTGGAGGTGGCCAAGTGGTTCACTATGGACGAGGTTCGAAAGGCGCTTAAGGTTGGGACAAGCAGCTTGGGTGGGCCGGCTCCTGAGGGCTACACCGAGGGTGACTTGCGTTTGCCACCACCCCAGGCTATTGCCAACCGTTTGATAAATGCAGTGGCCGATGGGTTTTTGACGACGGCACCGAAAATCTAATCACACATACAAGACACGAAAGATACAGAGGCACCTCGATGAAGTGGCGGAGGCTCATCTAGGATTTGAGACAACATAGACAATAGAGCCTTGAAGTTTATGTCAAAACCATTGACTTGTCCTCCATATAATCGTCTCTGAAGACAGTTACAAGAGAACGTCTGCCCACAATCCACAACCGAGTGATTCGTATTACTTGAAGCCTCTGTTGACAGCCTCTTAGCAACTTACAACTTTGCACCATTAAGTCACCAGGCTCACAGTCACTAAAGCGCGACCAACCGCCCACCAATTGACTGCTTCGTTGCAAGTGGACCCCCGACAACCAGAGAATTGACTTGCGAACTTGCGCGGCCCATTTCTCCTGTGCAGAGTATAGAGAAGTCTGGCTGAGTCTAGATGATGGTATGAGATATAGATCCTCGCAAGGCAGCGAGGAAGCTACCCCAGCTAGACTGGGCGACTACACTGACCGTAGGGTCTACATAACAAGCAACTTGACGGAATATATAATGTTCAATTCGGAGTTCAGTACTTGGACTACTTCGACAATGAGGCTGTTTTGCGGATCGGACTTAGATGTGCTCACGTTAGAGTTAATATCCACTTAGTAGAAGGGTAGACTTACTGCATCCTTTTCACAGCTCGTAATGTAAACACTGCCCACAGCCTCTCTTTGCTATCCTTGATATTAAGGTTACCTTATTGTAAGGGTTGGTGTCTACTAGGGTGACTTCTAGAACGAGAAGGTAGGGATAGGTATATTGCAAAGCCTCCACTTAGCGAAACCTCTGCGAGAGCTTGCCGAGTGTTCCTGATATGCCCAGGGACCGCTGACTAAGGCACCGTAGGTCATGTGTGACGATTACGAACGCACCTAAAGGTAAGGATCCCTACGCTTAGGGCTCGTGTTATCTGTCTCGATATCGTGTGACGTAGAACATGAAAGCGGCCTATAACTCTAACTCTTACACTTAGTATCTGTATACAGAGGACATTCGTTACCACCGTATCTATCGCTCCGTACTATGTCCCCACCTCGACAGCTTAAGGCAGACATCAGAGCAAGCTGCAAGACCCGTTAGATGGTGTTGTCCCACGACACAGTGCCGTTATCTATTATGTCTTATATAATGTGTTGGGGACTGAGGGTCCCAGGCGGAAAATTGATCAATTTCGGTAGCTAGAAAAGGAATGATATAAATTGGGACTGTCAGGCCCGTCAATGGGCCAGACATCGCTTCTTCTTTCCCTTGACTTTTGCCTTGCTGTGCGTTTAAGCACGAATACTCTCGTTGTCTCTATGCATCTCTCCCTTGCCAGCTGTCGCAGCAGCTTTTATCGCTATTTTTTTTTATCTTTCTCTGCTCGCGCCGATAGCTTATCAATTGATTAAGCAGACGCGCGTTGTCCCTTACTTTCTCGACGTTCCTTGGTTGAGGTGTGGCCGCTGGAGACCTCTGTTTCTCGCAGCCGCTACGACTTACACCGGATTTCCGTCTCCTGGGTGGGTGTGTTTTGCACAGAGGTGCCGCCCTCACCAACAAAACGCCCCTCTCCATTCGGCCTTATATAACCAGCATAATCAGAACATATCTATTCGGATCTTCGACGAAGCACACAATGCAAAGGCCCAAGATTCTCAACTGAATGCGGAGACTCAGTTCTTGAAATACGCTCACTTGTTTCTATTAACATGTACCCCAATGTTCAATACGTGGAAAGATCTCGCTGGTCAAGCATTACTACTACCAGGACAAGGTCCTTTCGTCGGCCTGAATCACTCCCAGAAATAAATGCGGCGAAGATCAAGTACAAGCGGCAGGAGTTGTTACTTGCCGACGAAGCGCAGCCCAGGCAAAGAGGTCCGAGAGGTGCTCGCCGGGCTCTCTTTACGGCACTCTTTTCAGGCGCGATTGTGGCTCGACCAAAATCACTACTCGATTTGCCTGGCATACATCACACAATTGTCCCTGTTGACTTAAGCGGTCATCCATGCACTGCCATGCACATCCCGCATTGTGTCAAGCTGGCACTGTCGCTCTTGTCAGGCTAATCTTTCACTGGTGAGGAGAGGCAGCTGTGGCGCATTTGCGCAGCTCCATGAGGCCCAGAGTCTGTTGGCCAACGGAATGCCTTTGGCCATTCCAACAGCAATCAGAAAGGCTCTTTGTCGTACGCTCACTGAGCACTAGGAGGAAACTGATGACCTGGCTTGGTTCTAAAAGATAGCGGAAGCTATTCTTTAACCTTTTCTCCGCGCCCAAGGAATGTCTTCAGAAACCCGCCTGGAGGACCTCGATCCTTCCAAGTTGCTCGGGTTTCAGAAACTTGTTCGTCGTGGGGTGCGCAGAGCGCGCATTTATAAAGCCGAATCAGCTCGCGCGACAATGACCAGACAATAGTGAGGAGTATTTGCCAGCGGCTTGACACGTTGCGAAAAAAAAAAAAACGAAAAAAAAAAAAAAAAACACACACACGAACGTCGCTATGCTGCTTCGACGTTCAGTTGCAGAAATGCGATTTGGAAATGGCAAAAAACCTAAAGGTTGATCTCCTCACAAATGCTGCCAAGATGGAACTCTCCCTCATCATCAATACTGCGGAGGTTAAAAAGTGTACTACTTGCTACAGCTTCGGGCCAGAGATCTCCTTACAATCACACATTCATGCTGAGCATGGATCAATAATCAAGATTTAGTACTCTATGTATAGTTAGTTATGCAGCATTCTTCAGCTTATGTGCTATTTTAAACTTAATTTAGTAGCCCTTTATAGACTAAATCAGATGCAGGATCTTGATACAAAGGTGCTAAGTCGTAACGCGATAGTGGGAGTGTACGGAAACGTTTGGCCGAAAACTGCACCAGGAACAAAATGCCGCGTGCTTGCTGCTAAAAAGACAGTGAAGGTGAAGAAGGAGTTCGATGACCACGCCGCCACCCAGCGCCGCCTAGAAATGTCGCTCAGCACGACGCGCCAAGATTTACCAATTTGCCTTTTTATCAGTTTGCTAATTGGCAGTTCATTTTCTTTTAGTGCGGCTCAAAACGGGCCCTCCCCCAGACTAATCTTGGCCGATGGAAGTTGGCGTGGTGGAGGCTGTGCACATCCTCGGTAATTGCATCATCACACATGGTTCAGCGACAGGCATCAGATCATCTCCATCAAGTCTCCCGATCACAACGTCGGCGGTGTTTGCCTCGTTTTATCATCTACCCCCTACACCACCAAGAATATCCAATAATCCAACTCATCATATAATTAATTATGCTCCTCATCGGGTTGACGGGTTCGATTGCCACGGGCAAGTCGACAGTCTCGTCGATGCTCGCGTCAGGACCATACAACTTGCCCATCGTGGATGCCGATGTCATAGCGCGCCAGGTCGTGGAGCCTGGCACCAATGGCTACAACGCCATCGTGAAGTACTTTAGCCCCACGACGCCCGACCTCCTCGTGGATACATCAGAGACCATTCCCGAAAACGGCCCCAATGGCAAGGGCAGACCTCTAAACCGACCAGCACTGGGGAGGCGTATCTTCGGAGACAGCGAGGAACGCAAGAAGGACCGACAGGTGCTTAACGGCATCGTGCACCCGGCAGTGCGGTGGGAGATGTTCAGGAAGGTCGCCGGGTGCTACCTCAGGGGCCACTGGGCGGTGGTGCTTGATATCCCGCTGCTGTTTGAGAGCGGGCTGGATCGATTCTGCGGTGTGTCGGTGGTGGTGGGCGTGCGAGATCCGGCGATCCAGATGCAGCGGCTGCGCGCACGAGACCCGCACCTGAGTGCCGAGGACGCAGAGAACCGTGTACGCAGCCAGACAGACGTGCGAGAGAAAGCTCGTAGGGCTGAGGAGCGAGGCGCGGGCAAGGGTGCGGTGCTATGGAACGACGGGACGCGCGAGGAGCTGGGCGAGCAGTTGAGGGAGGTGCTGGCCGAGATGCGGCGCGAGCATCCAGACTGGTGGTCGTGGGCGCTTCTTGGATGCCCGCCGCTGGCGGTTTTGGTGACGGCCTGGCGGTTCTACCAAAATGTTCAGATTAACAAGCGGTGGGAAGCCCAGAGCCGGGATCTCAAGGGAAAGCTGTGAGGCAACAGGTCTCGACCGTCAGGTTGCGAGGGGTCAGAACAAGGCGGTGCATGACCGTTCTTTTGGTTGTGGAAGATGCTCATGAAGAATGGGTTTCAGGAGGGAGTCTTTGTTCAGTGTTGTTACATTCCAAATTGGAAGGAGCCAATTTCACCAACTCTTCGCTTCTTCCAGGTTTCCTTGGTGGCCTCTGCCTAAATTATTGTCCGATTTGCCGTGACCTTGCAACTTGTTTCTTTTGCAATAACTCTCACACTTTAGCACACTCTTGATACCACTAGTCACTTTTGTACCATAAACAAGACTCTCTGGTCTGTGTTTGCAAACCAGGCGTGGAATGGGCATTGGTTCGCGGTCTTTTCATTCGCCCTGACCTTTGCTCACTTCACCTCACCTTGTGCTCACCTTCTCGGCGCCCACCACCGTAAACCAAAACTTGCAGCTGGCACTCCAACTCAGCTCTGTAACCACTCCCTTTCAGCATATCTCGCCTTTGGCTCTCTCGCTTCCGACCGACCAAAAACTACCGATTCACAAAAATGGCCCGCGGCAAGCCCGCAGGCCCCTCACATTTCTGCGAATGGGCCATCGGGACCACGATTCCATCCATTCTCGGGCCCATCCCCAAGCCAAAGAAGCCCAAACGCCGAGATGTGGTCAGAATCGAGGTTACCACAGACGACGAGTCTGAAGAAGACACTGTCAAGATCACCTACCCCAGAACAGGGCGTACCAACCACGCTCGCAACAACGTTGGTATCAACCATGCCGTCCCTGAAGCGACTGACAATCCCACATCTGACGATTCCGCGTCTGACAACCCCGATTCAACTGTCAAAAAGGTTCGCTTCGAAGACAACACGAAGGACGCACCCAAGAAGTCGGCATTGAAGAAGTCAAAACCTTGTGTCGGTTCAGCTGAGACTTCCGACTCCGGCACCAGTCAGGCTGCCGATTCGGAGGCGGAGAGCTCTGACAACACGTCCGAGTCTGCCTCAGAGGACAAGAAGCAACAGAAGAAGCAAAACATCTCTAGCGATGACGCCGATAGCGAATACGACCCTAATCCACATCCAACTTGTAAATGCCAGCGCTGCGCAAACGGGCGTCAGTGGCTAGGCAAGCGATGCAAGAAATGTGCCAAAGAGTGGAGCGACAACAACAACACCGAGATCTCAGAGTCTGAATCTGAAGGCCCACCTGCGAAGGGCAAGACGCAAGCTCCAATCAACGGGGAAAAGAATGGTGGCAAGAAGCCCGCCACTGATGAGGGAACCTCGAAACAAAAGTCCGAGAAGTCTGCCAAAGTTCAAGCCAAGAACAAGTCCGCAAACTCGAAGGGAAGTCCCAAGAATGAGGAGTCAACCGCCGATGTTGAGACTTCCGAATCTGAGCCTGACACTTCCTCTAAACACAACAATCCCTCCAAGTCTGCCAAGTCCGCCAAACCTGCAAAGCCCTCGAAAAAAGGAAACAAAAAGTCCGAGACTGATGGCGAGACATCGGATTCGGCTAGGGAGACGGATGAGGACACGGCACCTACCAAGAAGAAGGGTACCGTTAAATCAGGCGGAGGCAAGAAAAAACAAGAAAAGCAAAATGACAAGCAAAAGAAGAAGGTCAAGAACGACATCCGAGGCCAAGTCGAAGATGAAGAGGAAGTATCTCCAAGAAATGAAAAGAGCAAGCACAGAAAGGGGGAAAAGTTCGAGGAGCCAGAAAAAGAGTCTTCTAAGAAATTGAAGCACAGAGATGGGCACCGAAAGGGCAACCACCTAGAAGCGCTTCCGTCCCCTCATTATCGGCGTCCTAATCTCATTGAGCCCATTCGTGCTGAAGTAGTTCAGACGGAACGAGTGGTCGAAACACCCGAAGACCCAGCCCCTAACGCATATTTTGACCAAGCAAACAACATTGTTCGCGTCTACTACGGACCCGTCTATGGGAACCATCACGGGAGTGCGTTGTATCCCAGCCGAAATGCCAACAACCAGCCACTTCCAATGGGAGTACCTCATCCTACTCAGAACCCCTATTACTATGGATTCAACAACCAGCAGCAACCTAAGCATCCGCCTCCGCCTCCACCCCAGGGATATGGCTATAGCCATGTTCCAGTCACGCAAGGCGTACTAGCTGGGCCGTGGAGTGCACCGGTGCCCCCGGCTGGCTTGCCTCCAGGTGTCCCCCCAGGATATGCTGGTAACCACGTCAATCAACCTCATGGTCATTGGATGCAAGGCGGAGGCGGCACCTATATGATGTCTGGCGGTGCCGGGGGTCCTCCGCCAAGTAAAGACAAGGACAAGGATGGGGTCAACAACGTCGGGCCTGAGGTAGGGTTCCCACGACCGTACATTGTTGCGGTTGCTAATATGATCCAGGAGAATCAGAATCCCTACCTTCCGAAGAGAGCCAAATCCCAGTTTAGTTATTTTGGGAACGCCAGCCAGCGCCATGCGTCGAAAGAGACACGTAAATCTGGCAAAGAGGGCGGGCGAACAGGCTCTAACCCATGTTGGTCAAACAACGATGGGGCTGGCGAGCACCAAAGCCGTTGGGGCGAGAATTCGAAGGGGAACGACTGGGCCCAGAACTCAAAGGAAGATGACGGGGGCTGGGGCCAGCCGAACAACAGCCAGCAGGGCCAGGACACTTGGGCAGGCTCGGCTAAAAATTCTCACAGGAGCAACGATACAGTGCAAAAGAAAGGCGATCACTGGGGCGAGGATACACACATGCAGGCCAGATACACCCCAGATGACTGGGATCACTCCCGAAAAGAGAGTGAAAAGAAAGACAGCGATGAAAACGACTGGAACGACAAGAAACCCGAGGATGACATAGGCGGGTTTTCACAAGCAAACAATGTTATGCCTGGGAGTTGGGTAGATAATCCTTTGACTACTCCAGCAGTGGCCCATCCTCCCTGGGGGGACCCATCTGCTGCGGCTGACACAGGTGGCATGTGGTAATTTGATTGCGATGTACTCTTCGTTGTGTCATGGGACATGTTTGGAATGTATGAGAAAGTGGTATCAGCAAGAATAAAGTACTAGATGCAGTCATGGTCCCATTCCCTTCCCTTCCACCTAAATAGAAACCCCTTTTCTTCTTTATGCCAAAAATGCAATGCGGACCTATCTCCATGGTCGGCGCTCATTCCGGGTTCTTGATGCAAAAGCTAACATATAAAGCGAGAAAATCAATGTGTAAGAGAGCTCTTTTAGTGACACAAACAAGTAGCACGATCAGCTAGAGGATCGTGCAGTCGCGGAGAGACCTGGTCGGCTGCTCATCAGCTCCATCCTGACGGAAGACATCGTTTTAGCCTAGGCTCTCTCATCGAGGACAGCGACAACGGCACAAACGGCGAATGTAGTATCGGTGATGTATAGGCATCTTGATAGGCTGCATGAATGCGGACGGAAGAAATAGGGTGAAAGCAGATTTGTTGGTTGAGGACTCACCATCGTGACGCTTCCCACTCAATGATCCATGAGCAGCAAATCTTGAGACGTTCGCGGACGCTCGAGGTGCCGAGCAGGCGGTACTTCTCGAGGTCCTTCACGGGGAGCATGCTGGCAAACCACCAGGGGAATATGGCGGCATCGTCTGGATGCTCACCATATATGGAGAGCAAGCGCTCCGTCAGCCAGGGGACGCCTTGAGCGCGCATACGGGTGACGAAAGAAGAGGTGAACTGCATGAGGCTCTGGGTCGACATGGCTTCGATGTCCGCCGATGTGATTGGAGCAGGGCGGTGCTCAGGGAGGAGTTCGGGATGTGGCTCTAACGGTTCTTCGGCCTGATCGTCGGCATTGATGATAGGTCGCTCGGGAGTAGGTTGAGGAGTAGCCTCGGCCGCCTCCATAGTTTCCTCCTCTTCCAGGCTTACATCGTCGACCCGCTCAACCTTTCCCATGATGTAGCCGTCAAGATAGCCATGTCGGAGGACTCGGAACCGGGACACGCCAATAGTTTCGATCAAACTCCGACCATCGGGATAGTATTGCACATTGACGATACGCAGTAGGGTCCCCAGCTCGAGAAATTCGGTCTCGCCATGTACCATGGATAGTCTCGGCAGAACCATGCCGAACGTACGATCTCCTTCTAGTGCTCGTCGGATCAACAGACGGTACCGAGGTTCGAAGACGTGTAGGAAAGTCGGCATGCGGGGAAATGCCAGAGTGCAGACGAAGAGTGGAAAGTTAAGGTCCTCCAGCTGGCTCGCACTCTCGGCTACGACAGCCTCTTTACGAGCCTTCGCATCATCGGGCCAGAAGGAGTTAATCATGCGATTCAGCGTCTGATTGGACGGACAGGAAGCGTGATTGAGGAGCGGATTGATGGCGAGTTGGCGCCGGCATATGGGACAGTAGCGGGAGTGGTCGAGTACGCGATGGAGGCAGGACCGACAAAAGGTGTGACCGCAAGCTGTTGTGAATGGGTCGCAGAAGAGAGCGTAGCACACCTGGCAATCCATTTCAGCCCTAGTCATGTCTTGGGCTTTGGCAGCGATATGCTCATCATTAGTTATGTCGTCCTCTCCGCCCGGTGTCCTCGAGGTCCCTTGATATGAAATGTCGGCTTGGTATTTGAGATCCCCATCCTCAGCCAGTGTATAAGTGGCAACAATTTTGCCGCCATCAAACACCTGCGAGCTGCTGTCTTCGTCTCTCAACGACGAAATGCCAGCGGTAACCCAAGGATCCTGCAAGCAAATACGAGTGAAGACGCCAGCGGTGGCAGCCAGGCTCCTTCGCAGGTCAACCTCATCTTTGAGCTGCTGCGATACCTTGTTAAGGATGACGTCTACAGCGCAATCCTCGACAGCATGCTCCTTGCCGCAGTCTGGGAATGGACACCGAAAACCCTCGAGGCGGCCCGGAAGGTCGGGATAAGAGATGTTCGTGCGTAGGTGTGTCTGCGGCAAGCACCGCCTGCACATGCTTTTACCGCATGGGAGGCAGACGGGTTCGCGCAGCGGCAGCGAGCATATTTCGCATTGGAAAAGACGGACGAGGTCGCGAGGCCGTATACGTGTCGGGCTGAGAGTGGCCGGCGCTCGATCCAGGTATGAATCGGGATTTGTGTCTGCGTCATCGTCTTGGCCCTGCGACGGTTCGCGAGGATCGGGAAGATCGGGAAGCAGCCTCGTCGCCGGCGCTATAGGCTGGGCGTGAGGTGCCATGACGGACCGACGGGTGACGGACGATGGGCGTCGAGTTCGATCGGTCGGTCGGTTGGTCGGACAGGTTGAAAGCGGCAAGAGGACTCACGATGCGATCGAATCCATACGACAATTCGGCGGTGACGTTGCAGCGGGGCAGAGACGGTCTCGAGAGCGCATCCAGATAACGATTGCAGAGTCCAGGGAGCACGACCTGGCAGTGGATTGGGCGGCGGTCATCGATTCAAAGCGGCGGTCCCGGTGGTTTACAGAAGTCTCTTATTCGAGGCGCCGTCGAACACGGCAGTCATGGTTGAAGCAGCGGTGGCTAGAGAAGCGAAGTTGTGTTGAAAGTTGGGCGTCTAGATATTGGAGCGAGATGTGCCTTTGACTATGTATCAGGCGGTGGGGGTGGGTTGGTTGGTTGGTCCCCGTCGCTTTATTAGTGGGTGTTTAGTGGACATGGCCCTGGGAAGGAAGGACCTGGGATGCCACTGCGACATGTTGATCTAGAAGCGAGTCGTTGTCGTCATTGCCAAACTTGGCGGGAAGGTGGGTACCCCGAGGGCTGCAAGAAGCATCAAGAAGGCCCCAAGACCCCAAGAAAACGGCAAGGCTGAGGGACGATGACGATGACAAGGCCGCAGCCGGGCCTCTCTTCTCGGCAGCTGACTGTTCCGAGGACTACAGTTAACATGCGCAGCGAGCACGAAGAAGCCGTTGGTCAAACATTGGGCCTTTTCGTTGGCCGTGCTGTGAAGTCTGGGGCTTGATGATGCCTTTGGGTGGATGCGGCGCATGCTGAGAGCTGTGGCGCGGGTCGCATGGCCTCTCTCCATGACTTATCCATCTCGAATAAGGTGTGGCGGTCCAGGTGGTATGGAGAACTTCGAGATGCGCTTTCGCTTTCGTTTGGCTGGCTGCAAGGCAAAAAGACGCATGAGCAGACCCCGGGCCGTCGTGCTTTGGCCAGGGGATGGTTGGATCGTACATATATGACGGCGATGATGACAACGATTTGGGCCACCCAATCCTGCCCTTGGCTGGCTGTATTTGATCAGCTCGGCACAAACCACCCGCTGAAGCGTGGTCTCGTCGTGTGCACATATGCTGGGGGGGCACAGTATTTGGAGCATCCCAGGATTTTGCTGTCCCCCGCGTATGCCAATCTGCTCAGATCGATACCGGACATGTGCCAGACATCTGCTAATCGTAGGCGGCGGTCCAGATCGAGATCGTCTACTGCACTGGGCTGCAAGCGACTCACTACCTACATTATTACCCTGTCAATCCGTTGCTACCATGAACAGAGAATCCGAGGAGATCAAAATCGAAATCAAAATCGAAATCGGTCCAAAGAGTCTAGATCACGCCGACCCCTTTGGAACATTAACACTGCCGGTCGAATCTTGATCAGGGCTGATTCGGGCTGATTCGGGCTGATCAGGGTGCAGAATGATGATGACGACGAAGTTAGTGCATCCATCTTGTCCTTATTAATTAATCACCACGTCGTCCATTGTTTGATCCGCCACTGTGTCGCCAAATTAGGATTCATCCGGATGCGTCCGTCCTGTCGTCTTCGTCATCACATGCCAATTGAGCAAATCTCGTCCCTCCTCTCCCTCCTCTCCCTCCTTTTCAACTCGTCACCACCCATGCATCCGTCCACTCTGTCCATGTCTCTCCGCGTAGCTGGTTCCTCAACGGGGTCTGAGCATGCAGCGAGGCCAAGTGCAGCCAGCAACCTAACTCGACCCAGTCCGGTGGTACAAGAAGTATTCGCAGAAGATGGAACTTACATAACTCACCGATAAGACATATCGATCAGGTATAGATAGTAAAGCAGACCAGAACGGTGCCCTTGAGGCTATAGCCGCCGCGAATGGCCTCGTCTCGTCTCACCTCGTCCCCGAACCGCCCATTCAAGTTCCGTATTGAATGCCGCCCTATCCACAGTCATTTTGATATGCTGCATAGGATTGCCCTCATTACCCACTTCTGCATTTTGCAGTGTCATGTTCAATTTTTTCGGTTCCTTTCGCCTCGTCTAGCGACACCGTTTTCACCCAGCTTGCCCTAGCTCTCTCGTCCACAGCATTTGATAGCCGAACACGATGCAGCAACGCAGAGCATAGCAGGGGAGTGAAGCTTCTTTGTCGGACGGAGTAAACCGTCGTGGCTTATCCCTACTACATGGTAGGCGAGACTTCTCCGCTTATGGCTTGTCACTGCTAAGGTACAGTGCCATCAGCTATTACACTGTCACATCAGCCTCTGTAGTTTGCACAGTAATTAGAGGCCCGTGAATCATAACCCATGCTGCGCTGTACGGACACAGTAAGACATTTACCCTGCTTGGGTAGAGCCCCCAACCTCTGGCCCAGAGCTTCTTTTACATCCACTAGCTCGCCTGATCCCTTCCCTGAAGCAGACAGGGGGTTGACTTTGCTGGCGTACCGGCCTTCATTCTCCTGGACTATACTGTAACTATACCGGTAGTTGAGGTGTCCGTAAGCTGCTTCTGGGCCAGTTCCAGGGTCTCAACTGTCGTCGGAAAAGGAACAACGTCCATTCGCATTGGGATTGGGTAGATTCAGCAGCACATCCCATCCGGTTGGCAACCCTCTCAGGCGCTTAGTCTCTCGACCGCTCAGACTTATTGCTCTGTTCTGATCGGTTGGTGCCGTCCGCGTCCGCAGCGGGGAAGCTTTCGGACAAGGACGCCTCCTCACCTCAGCTCACACCTCCCTTATTTCTCTTCTTCTTTTTCTTCTTCTTCTTCTCCTTCTTCCTCTTCTCTTCTTTCATTTCGTTTTTCATCTTCCAATAATCTATTGATTTCCCCCTCTCTCATCTGCCATCCTGACCTCGCCTATCCCCTATCTTCCATATATCACCTCACCGCTTTCAATTCCTCCCAGTTAACCACCGTGGTCCTTGCCATCGCCGCCAACATGCTCGCCTCTCTTCTCAACTCCTCCAGCGCCCCGGCGTCTATCCCCGCTCCGGAGGTTCGTAAAGCCATCACTGATCGTCTTTCTGAGCTAGTCGAGGCTCTCGAGGGACACTCGGCTTGGACTCCAACCAACCCGCCCCGCAGCCTCTTCTTCATTTGGGATTTTGTTAAGCGCTCCCACTACATCATGACTGAGCTCGACAACATCTCCAATGGCCATCCCATCAAGCACCCGGAACAGATCCCTTCCAACAACGGAGGTAAGTCGTCTAAACCCTCTTCGACCTCATTGCGCGACCCCCGATCGAGAATTGTCCTCTCCTATCATTGCCCAGCCTCGCTTTCCCCGTCATGCTCACGCGAGTAGCTACTGGAGAGCGCGCCGCCGCTCTCTCCTTCCAGGATGTCTGCACACGCTCCATGACCGTTACCGAAATGATCCAGAACCCTCGCATGCTCGTCATGCTCGGTCTCTCCAACATCGACTTCAACGATGACATCCGTCAACGGTCACGTGCGCTTTCCGATGCCATCAGCAGCGTCAGTTCGCCTTCCTCATGAGGAGGGAAATGGATTTCCGAGATTGCTAGAAACGCATCCTCGGCTCCTATATGTCCGTAAGTAAACAACGGACTGAAAATCATGAGCAAAAGAAGGAGAAAGAAACAACCAAGCATCATGAGTAACGAGAAGGATCCGGGCTGGGATTGGGCAAATCGCCAGGTTTGTTTGTATGAGAGTTATCGTATTTGAGCGTTCGAGAGAGCTCGAGTTCCCATGTGGACCAGCTCCAAATCTCGAATCTGTCATGCATTGCGGGATGCCTGCTGTGGAGTTGTCATCAACAGTCCTGCAAAATCTGTGTTCCCTGCGCCAACCAACCGACACGCCGTCAGACCATTTCCGCTGTTACAGCCACGGAAGCCCATCTTACCAGGCCAGGTCAACCAAACCGTGTTTTCCAAAATAACATACATGTGTATCCAAAAGGCCAATCCCAAATATGTTCGACAAGAACTTCCAGTGGTTAGAAGTGTGAACAGACAAAACAGTGAGCTATCAGGCGAAAGCTAAAGTACTCAGTCAAATCCATTCCGAGCCAGACTCCAAACCTCCTCAACGTACACCAGCCCATCTGCCCCTCACCGCAGACCGGCCAATGGCTAACCGACGACCAATGTTGCCAAAACAGACACAGCTGCAGAACAGCACACTCAGCATCCATACACCAGTCTCTACCGTTTCCTGCCGAGCAAGTCCACCAAGAGTGAGTAAGTCGTCGTGAGAGGAGGTGCCGGTGACTGAGATATTCCCATATGGTGATGCGGCAGGTGTTGGCATCATGTCCGGGTTCACACCGAGGAGGAAGGCGGAGCCTGTAAGCCCAACCGCCGCCGCAAGGACGAATCCAGGCTTGGACCGATCAATAAGCCACCAAAGCAGAGGGTTAACCAGGGCAAGCGACAGAGACACTTGGAGAGTGGACGCCCAGGCCACCTTTCGCTTAAGTGCAAGTTAGCTTCTTTCTTGAATGACACGCGAGCCGGAAATGTCGGTGAATAACTTACAATAGCAAAGACAATGCCGACAAAGGCACCAATAGCCCGGATCACAAGCGCCCAATCGGTGCTGGGGCCTAGGTCCTTTGAAGCTCCGTCCTTTTCCACCACTACGACGTCATCGTCAACTTCACCAAACGATTCCTCCCATACTCGATCGAACCACGGCAATAGAGCGCCAAGGGCAACGCCAGCCACTCCCCAAAACCCCAGATGGGCCCAGTTGTAAGCGGGGCGTATGATACCATCCGTGAATGATGATATGTTACCCGCGCCGCTGTGGAAGCGGGTGGTGGTGACGAGAACGCCATACCCGACACCAAGAAGGAACAGCAGAAGACCCCGCAACGCTAGCGAGAAGAGTGACGGAGGAGGAGCAAACTGAACAGGAGCTTCGGTAGGACGGAAGGAGGAGCGACGCCGAACAAGATGAGAGCGATCACGCATCAGCTCGTAGGTGGCTTCGTCAACGCTGGGACGCTTGATCGGGGTTTGGGCACCATTGCCCCATGGGGTGTCCAGCTCAACGCGGTCGTCAAAGACACGATCGCGCGCGGAGGGGGTGGCTGGGGAGTAGATGCCAAAGAGTGTCGAGGAAGTGAGGTTCAGGAAAGACTGAGGCCGAGTGAGGGAAAGTGGTTCGGGGGTTGGTTGAAGGAATCGTAGACTGGCCGCCAAATCCGAAGGCGCTGGAGTCGCGGGGCTCGAGTCCTGTTCCGGAGGTGTCGGAGTCATGAGATTGAGATCAAAGGGCCGTCGAGGGATTGGCCGCAGGATAGGAGGCCCGTCGTCAGCCATGGTGTTATTGTAGGAAGAGAAGAAGCTCGAATGCGCTGAGCAAATGGGTGAGGGAGCCGGATGGATGGTGATTGCGGTAGGTCTAAATGACTGGTCAGCGGTACGGTTGGAAGAGGCAACCAGGCTGAGCAGAGGTGAGGGGAGCTCGAAATCACCCCACAGATGGGCAGTCACTCGCGCCGCCTACTTGTCTGTCCGTGGAATGAAAGTTGTGAGATGTGGTGCGTACCAGTAGGCGCGAAGATCCGAAGCAAAGTGGTTTTGGGGTCTTAGGCCAATTTTAAACTGCCGTCTCGGATGCGAACCCTGTGGCCGTGTGGCTTTTGCGCCAACCACCCCGGGGGGATCTGAAACGTTTCCGATGACTCCAAACCGATCTGGGAAAAGGAATGTGACGATCAAGGGCGTGTCTATGTAGCGACCCGGAGAAATATCCTTCTCTCGAAAATGTTTCGTTGAGGATGCGTCGCGTTAGTCGAAATGACGGATACTCGGTTGTTGAGAGTGGAGGAGCCAAAGTCTAGCAAAAGTGGAGGCAGCCGGATGGATACAGGATGAATGCTGCTGGGTAATGGGGCAGAAAGCAGAACGCGAATGGGGGATGATGGTGATTGATCACGACCTGCTCCAAGGGCAGTAGAGAATTGTAAAAATTGAGAGGGTGTGGAAGGCAAGAAGATGAGGGAAGTAAAGGTGGATGAAGGCAAGCTATGCCCTCCCTAAGACACCTTGCTATATGATCTAAGTTAGATGGTCCCCACGTGCTGGACAAGGGCGTAGTCATGAGGTAGGCGACTGGGGCAAGAACGAGTTTTAACCAGTCGACCCAGCTAGAAGGTACGCTTGTCCTTTCCTCCCTCTCCAGTCCTGACGGCCTAATGCCAGTGGCCCACTGGCCTGGCTGGCTGAGACTCTGGAGACGGGGACCTAAACACGAAGGAAGTAGGGAAGCTGAGGAGGAGCGACTGCTTTCCGATCACATGCACTTGCAAATCCGCACCGAATTCGCATCAACCCCATAAACCCTCCACCGGTAGTGGAGCCCCCCGAGTCACCTTTAGCGGCATCGCCCAGGCCGCCGCTTCAAGTTCCCCGCTCCAGCGGCGAACGCCCACTGAGCGAAGGTCCTTGGGCAAGCTTGGGTGGGAAGAAGGCCGCTGGGGCTGCTCCATAGCTGACCTCAGAAGCCAATGGAGCCTCTGCAATAGGTCCGCCGCATGCGCGGTGGATGCGCGCGCACCGGGTTCACTGCCCTTGGTCGCGACTGGGCTTCTACCCCACACTCAACACGGCCCATCGGATCAGCCGCTTCAATGCCCTGCGCTCCGCCGCCGTCTCACGCGGGACACGCAAGAAGCCTACTACGTAATAAACTCCAACACAGGCTGACGAGGAAATATCATGTCTCTCCCAATTGATGCGGTTCTGCTGTTCAACGATGCAAGAAGAGCAGAAAAGAAACCCGAACCAGCTACAGCGGGGAAAAAAGCTCTCCCAGATCCATTGGATCGGCGCCAGCGGCCCAACAAAGATATCTCCAGGATGCTGGTGACAGGGGTTGGGGGCCCTGTTGAGATGTCAACGCGAGACCGTCGGCGTCGGCAGAAGCCTGGCGCGCTATCAGGCCTGGGCAAAGTGGTTACAGCAATGCAACACACACTTGCAGAGTCATGCATGCCAGAGTTGGGCTTGTCGAATGAGGCTTGACCGGTTGGCTGATCTGATGTGCGATAATCTGACCGTTGAATCAGTGCGTGTCTAGCTGATTGACATGTGATTTTCGAGGCGGCTTCAAACCTTTTGTCATCACGACAATCCATTCCAGGCAACTTGCATGAGTCTGATAGCGGAGCCCTCGTATTCCTTCGCAGAGTGCAGCTGGTTGTGCAGAGTGAAGCCACCTCGCTCTCCAACCAGGCAACCAGTGAACCCATGGTCACACTGAAGCCACATTGAGCCCCATTTCCTTTCTGCACTTTATGGCTCTTCCAGCACGTCAGAAAAGTGCCCAAAAATGGTAGTTGAGCAATACAAGGGTATGACAAAATCAACTGATCTCAGTTGTATTCAATTCTTAAGGCTCAGCTGGTGATGAGAGTGTACAACGGCTTTAGTCGGCGGTCGGTGGTACAGATCGTCGGTTGACAGCCCTCCATGCCAAATCCAGCAGAGCCGTGAACAAGATACAAATGAAATGCGCCCCGGCCGTATCGATGTTGTGTGACGACAGTTATAACATTGTTCAGACTTTCTTCTCCCGTATCATCGCTTCCCACAGCTTAATTTCACCTCCTACTCGTCATCGCTGTCGTCTTCATCCTCGTCGTCCTCGTCCGAAAACTCATCCTCGCTATCTTCAGCGCCATCCGGCCTTGGTATCATCATGAACGCTGACATGCAAGTGATTCTGTTCTGCGTCTCGTACGTCCCCAATAGCGTCCCCATTGTCTCCTCCGCCTTGGCGTCCTTGTTTGATGCCGCTTTGCTTTGGCCCTTGATTAGCTCGGCGCTCGTTACACGCCACAAGCGAATCCGTCCGTCGCTGCTCCCGCCCGCCACATATAGCACGGACGGCGAGTCGGCGCTCTGGGTCACCACAAAGTCCTTAATTCGGCTTTGCACGCCGCCCTCCTTGCCACCGATCTGGCCAACCAGTTTGGCAACCGGGAGCGGCGGCACAGCCTTCTTGTCGTCCTTGTCGTCTGTCTCCTTGGGCTTCACGAGATCGTCCTCCTTGGTGGAAAAGAACAAGATTCGGCCGTCCTCAGTCGCCACTGCGAGCAAGGTCAATCCTGACTCCTGGTCCACGGTAATGTAGAAGAGCTGGTGGATCTTGGTTCGGATAGGCCCCATCACTCGGCATTTGGGTACACTGTCCATGCCAAAGACCACGATATCCCGCTCAAATCCAACAGCGAATTCGTCGGAACCATCCACCTCTCCCCACACCACCCGTCGGCCTTCACCTGTTGAGTGTTTGCCCTCTCCAGCCTCCTGCAGCATTTGCCTGCTGAAGTTGAGCACGCCCGCCTTCTTGCCCGTCACCAGGTTCCACAGTCGCATCGAACGCTCTCCCTTGCTGACGCTGATCATCAGCTTCATACTCGGGTGGATCGCAAAGTCGTTGACACCTGAGGGAGTACCTCCAAAAGGTGCCGTGTCGCCACTGGGTCGGCCCACTGCCTTAGCGATAGGTGCTTTGATGTTGCTGAGCAGAGACCAGTCGCGGGTTCGTGTAACAGAGATGTTTGAGTCCTCACTAGACGAGAGCAGCTTCGACCTTGAAGGGAATCGCAACGCCGTCACGGTCGACGAGTGGTGTAGTAGCGTGCCAACCTCTCGGTTCTTGGGGTTCTCGAGAATTGGTCGCGGGGCCACCTTAGCCAGCATCTCTTGGTTCTTTCGGCTCGGGGGGTGTGCCGACAGATTGTAGACATTGATTCTCTCGTCAGTGCTGCCCGATGCGAGCATCACCTTCTGGGTCTGTCCCGGAACGGGGAGCGATACTGGGGAGACGGCAACGCAGCGAATCGCGGAAGTGTGAGCATTGAAGAGAAACGTGTCGGCGAATTCGGTCTTGTCGTTAGGTCCAATTGTCGCCGTCAATCCGTGCAAGATTCGGTCATAGGAGCCCACCACGATTTGGATCGCCTCGGTGCCGGTTGTTGTGGTTGTGACGGGAGCTTCCTTCGCCTTCACGGGCTCCTGCGCATTCACGAGTTGCTTGGCCTTGACGGGTTGCTTCGCCTTCGCAGCGCCATTCGCCTTTGGCTTTTTGCTAGCAACGGTTTCAGCGGCAGGTTCGCTCTGCACGGCGGCTTGTCTCTTTCTCTTTGCCATAGCGTAATGTATGGTGTGTCGTATTGGTCGGGATTGGTTGGTCTGGTGAAGCAGCGAGATGCTGGTTGAAGCACCCAAGAAAAAAAATTTGGGCGAGGCGCTGCAGCGATAAGATAAGAGACTTTAGATGCATAACCCCTAAGCATGCATATTTCGGAGAACCTGTCGAAATGACATCACCGGGTCTTCTGGGACGATTGTTAGCCTCCAATGCTCTGTCTGCGCTGTGTGTATTCAAATGTAAATGCCGCGCCAACTATGTAGTTTATCGCCATGCCCAGAAACGTCTTCTATGCTTTATTTCCCAGTCCGTCCGCTCTCGGAGCCAATGTCCCGCTCCACCATCTCAATTGAGCCCAGGCTGGGAAATCGCTTGGTAAAGTCCTGAATATAGTCGTCCCTCTCTCGCGCCGTCATGTCAAGCACGGGTCGTCCAGGAAGACCGGTTCCAACAAGATGTTCCTGGGCAAGGTCAGGTCGACTTTGCTTAAGCGGTGATGGCGGGCGACCTCCCGTGGAGACACTGTTCAGGTGGACTGGCTTCTTTGGGGCAACTGGCTTTGCAGGAGGCTTTGGTGCCAGTGCGGGCGGTGCAGATGCGGAACCCATTAGGCCATTGCTAGTCGCTGCTAAGACTCGGGGCTGAGATGGAGACTCTACCCGGGTCTTCGCAATGCTCAGAGGCTTTCTAGGTACCCCTGGCACAACCCTCTCGAGCTTGCTACCGCCATCGGAACGGTCTGTGTATTTTCCATATCCCTGGGCAGTACGCGCAACGTTCGAGGGCCGCTGGTCTTCGCTCAACAGGCTTTGAACTCGGTTCTGGATGCTCGCGGCGCGAGAGGCTCCAATGTTTTTAGGTGGAACCGCTGGTCCAGTATTACCCGTGGCAACACGCCTTCGGTATTCGGCCTGCCCAGCGGCTACGCGTCGCTCCTCTTCTAACAGTTGAAGACGTTCCATCTCACGCCGCATCTCCGGTGTCATAGCATCTTCGTCAATATGGCCGTCGTCACTGCGCCCATCGGTCGCTTCTGAACCTGCGATGGGAGTTAGGTCACGGCGCCCGACGTCCTTGCTAGGTGACGGTGTCCTCCTGCCTCCTTGGCTAACCAGAGGAGGATTAGTTTCAAAGCGTTTGAAGGCATCGCCGAATTTGCCCGCTAGAATATTCTTGTTTCCAGACAAGGAGGTGAGGCTCGACCGTTTGCTGGACTTGGCCCTCTCTGAATCTTCCATGCTTCTCAAGAAATCTATGTCACTGGATGGCACACGTGCATCCTCATCTGCCGCCGGTTCCAGGTTCGGGGATGGAACCTGTGGCGAGTACTGTGGCGATGTTTGCATTGGTCGGCTGGGCGGTCGTGCAGCCGCCTCCCTTTCGCGCAAAAAGTCCAGTGTTGTAGACTCCAAGTTCGTGCTTGCCGGCCGCTGACGGTTGACTGGCGGGTTTGGGCGAGCAGTGGGCTCCAGAAAGTCAGCGCGGGGACGACCACCTTCCAATGATGGTCTGGATGATGAAGGGTGTCGCGCGTGGGTAGATTGCGGCCGATAGTCAGAAATCCTGGACTTGGACGTGGAACGGGTGTCCTCCGTGGTCCATTGCCCCATAGTCTGTTCGGAGTGCCTCGGTCTACTAGTCGAGCGAGTGTAATCCATGGAAACGCGTTGACTGGAGCTGTCTGTGTCCCTGGTGTATGGCTCGGGCGGGGATGTGGATGTCATTGTACCAGTAGATACATATCGTGAGTTAGATTGAGAAGAAATGGCCTGAAGCTCGGGGTTGTTGCTAATGATAGATTGGGCTCGACTGATCTCCGGTCTACTCGGGAGAGCAGGGTCTGAAGGCGGTCTCGCGATGGCAGGTTGGTGTCCGACTGGCGTGACAGAATGTGGCCTTGACGCCGACCGCGAGTGAGAAGTAGTAGGCTGGGGCGTCGCGAATGCCGCATCAGCCAACCTTTCAGTGACTCGCTGGTTGAGGTCTTGGGGGGGTTGGCCTTGTGGCGAGGTTGGCGAGTTGTCAAAATCAAAATTGGCACCTTGATCGTGTAATAAGGCAAAGTGGTCGAGAGTAGGGAAGCGCGATGATAGCTCATCAAAACCATTCTTGGGGGTCGCCTTGGAATCCAGGGCAGCAAACGGATCTCCGTCCGTTTTTCTCATCGGTGATGGGTCTGGCTTCTGTGCGACTTTTGCTGCCGGAGCCGGGGACACTGTTGGGCGACCTCTTCTCATTGGCACGACGTCGGGAATCGCCTGCTGTTCGGGTGCTGCTCGAGAGAAGACAGCGCCAACAACTGGCGTCGTCTCTGCCTTCTGGCTCTTGGATGGCGGTGTCTCTGTTCTTCCTGAATCGGCGTGGGAACGGCCAGCATAAATCTGTCAAGGAGTCAGCATAAATAGTCCGTGGTTCATGAGAAAACCCTCATACATCATGGATGGGGACATCTTTTCCCTGCATGGCACAGCCTTCCTTGAGGACCTGGTAGATGGTTGGCCTTGCCTGCATGTTTTCTCTCAACATTGAAGCTATACCAGTCAGCGATACGCAACTGGCAAAATGCGTTGGGGGATCGTACCGATCAATTTCTTAAGGCGATCGGAAAAAACTGGATGACTTGGGAACCGGTAGCTAGCGTTGAGAATAGCCAATTGGCCCTGGTCTTCGAAGGGCGTTGTATAATAACAGAGCTTGTACAGCAAAACTCCCAGGGCCCATATGTCCGACTTCTCGTTCATCGGTTGCTTGCGGTATACATCGATCATTTCTGGACTTCTATATTGCAGAGTAGTGTGTTTCTGAACATCCTCGTCCATCAAACGACACTCAACAATGGTGGTCGGGGCGGGTTTCGGGGGTGAGGCAGATCCAAAATCACACAGCTTGAAGCGGTTGACCGAGCCGTTGGAGTTGATGAGGACATTTTCAACCTTCAAATCCCGGTGCAATAGCGCTGGCTTGAGATAGTGCATACAGGCGACACCCTCGGCGATGTCTGTGAAGATCTTGAGGATCTCAGGTTCCGTCAGGCGATGCTGCAGCCGGGTGTTCATGAAATCAATCAAGCCGCCGCCGTTGCAAAACTCCATGAGCAGAAAGACCTCATAGCCGCCGTTGCTGAGTTCAGAGGCGTGGGAATCGATATATGTGACGATGGGCCGGTGCCCCTTGAGGCGCTTCATGGTCTCAACTTCGATGCGCATGCCCCGCAAGGATTCCTTATCAGGCACGGCGACTCGCTTGAGGACAGCCAGGTCGGTGCCATCGACGGGCTTGGGCATCTTGACGAGGTAGACATGTGCAAAGCCGCCCTCGGACAGGTATTTTTGAATGACGACGCGATGGCTACCAACCTGGATCTTGGTGCCAGGGGCGAAGGTGCCGGCAGGGGCACCGGAGCCTGGCGCAGGAACGGGGACGCCGTAGGGGGCATGATGATGCTTTGAGGCGGCATGCGGCGGCTGCTGGTGGCCAAAGGAAGCCATCTCGACAGAGGTTTGTCGTCAGGACGGCGTCGACGAGGCTGTATATGAATTCGAGGGAACGTAAGCGTGAGCGTGGGCGTGAGCGTACGGTGATGGTGACGGTGAGCCTGGCAGGCAGGGAACTAGGTCGCCAAGCAGCGAGCGGAGGGTCGAAGGGGGGGCGGGGGCCAGGTCGTCGGCGTTCTTTAATCGAGGCAAAGGAATGGCGCAGTCGTAAATCAAGGCATTGGCTCAAACACAGTCAAGTGGTCGAGGTGTCAGGCCGGGCGCATTGTCGAGTTTGTCGCAGAGGCAGAGGCAGATGCAGATGCAGATGCAGAGACAGATGTTAGACGAAGAAACACATTACCCCCTTTGGAGATGTTTGGGATGGAACGTGGACCGGGCTTCGACGCTTGCCTAGAGCTCAGCCTCCCGAGACGGACTGACTACCTTTGGCCGGCTCCACGTTTCGGAATAGCTGGCGGGATATATCCGGCTAAACTTCCAGGAGGTCAGTAAGCAGCGTTGTGTTGGATTCCTTTGCACAGGGACCTCGACATCACTTTTGGCTCTCCTGGCACCCGCTGTGATGGCCAATGAGTCGCTAATAGAGAGCAACGTTGAGAGGAACTTTAGCATGTTGACGGAGATGCCAACACCCGCGTGATGCAAGGCATTACCCAGTCCCTGAAACTGTGTTCCGAGCAACCACTTTATTACGGGATGTTTCCTTTTCCCATACTTCCTCGTTTTCCCTTCGTCAGTAACCAAATGGAGTGTCGCTTCTCAACTGGAGCCTTTTCGGCTTGCTCGCTTCCCGTAACTCACCTGCCCCGGAGATACAGCTTTACTTTGAATATTGTTGTTAAAAAGCACTGTAACCAAACTCAAAGAAAGAAAATGCCGTGGGCTAATGACGATGAACCAACTCGATAGCCTCGATCTCTAGTCTTACAGTGCTCACCTCAAGCCATCAACTCACCGGCTGTCGCTAGGTTTTGTCCATTCCCAAGCTTCCCGTTCCCCGCGTCCGTTGCACCCAAAACCCACCATGATGGATGACCTGCTACGTATTACTGCTGCGTGCGAACCAGCACCGCCCATCATCATGACCCTCTCCCGTTTAACCTCCCTTGATCTTACCCTCTCCCTTCTGTCTATTCCAAGGATCTGCCTGACAGCGTTCGATTCGTCCCCGCCAATGACAAGCCAAGGCTGCCAACGCTTGCAGCCCCTCCCGGGTGTGCTCCTTGCACTCCCCCATCTACATCCCCCTCGATCTATTGTTCGTTCGCTCGTACACTTGAGACGCGCGGCTAAGAAACAACTTGTCAAATTGCCGCGCTTCCGTGCTTCTAGAAACTCGGCACTTCTTGCGCCCAGCCTGGTCCGTGGTGATGCTCCATAATCGGCGGATTCGACCGAGAGCGAACCCGACTGACAATCCACGGGCTACGTCACGGGGCATCATTAACACGACTCATGGATGTTCAACTCTTCTTCGTTGTAGCCGATTTTGTGCTGAAAGTCAACCAACGGTCACGTCATCTAACCTACCAGGCCACCTCTGGTTGAGACTCAAACGACTCCATAGACTCCATTGACGATCGGTGCCGCCGAACGGGATGTCCCGAACCACCACACCTCAGTTCCATTGGAGGCTTGAAACACGGGAGTCACTCGCCATGCTCACTGGAACGAGCCACCACCCACCCTCCATCACACTCAAAAGTGACAAAGACAATGACAAGCCAGGGGTCTCCACCATCCTAGCACCAGCTTTGTTTCCCAGCTGACCAGTCCAGACTCACTCGGAGGTCACGTCACTCCGCCACGAGCGAGATCTGGCCGGGTCAGGCGTCCCATGTTGAACCCAACCCACTTAGTCTCTCGTTGTAGCCGTGTAGCCGAGTGGGCACTGTCCATACAAATGCGAATCGGGGACATGCGGCTTGAAACTCGACGCCTTATCCCAGCCCTTTCGAACCAGAACCCTGCAGCTGGTCAGCATTTATTAACAACGCCGTTGCACTCTCATCGTCCAGCCGAGCTCTCATTCTCTCTCACTTCATCGCCCTTTTAGCCCGTGTAAAACCTCGTCGTTGCTTCGCGCACCTCTCGCTTCACCTCAACATTCGGTTGCGATATCTTCTAGAACAAATATATACGCTTGTCGTCTACCCGCTACTCTATATCGCGACCGACCATGCCTGCCTCCTCAACACCGATGCAGATGCCCCGCCAGCCGGCGCCCGTTGCGAACCCGGCCCGAAAACTCAGCACCGCCCAACCGGTATGTCCGCATTCATCCTTTGTCTTTGGCACCACACTCTCTTTGTCCTTTCCTGGGTGCTGGGCCACGTGCAACTCAATCCAAGTTGTTAGCTAACAATATTAGCGTGCTTTTGAACCCATGACTATGGAGACACAGCCAACCGTTGGCCTTCGAGGCGGCAAGGATGGTGGTGTACGTTTGCACTCAACACTGTCAAAATTTTCCCTTTACTTTGGCTAATTTACATTCGCTCTAGGCTATTTGCTGCGGTATCTGTGCCGGACTCTGTTGCTTCGAGTGCTTGGATTGCTGCTGCTAATTAATGACAACGGGTTCGGATGGTCTTTTCCTTTGGCGTTTCTGGGACTTACCCTACACCTTGGGTTCGATGAATGGCTTGAACGAACACCACGGTATAATTTATGGCTTCTGACCAACTAATACAACGAAAGTTTTTGAGCAAAGTTCTTTTAACAGGACCGGCACATCGGTACGATGTGTTGGATTAATTGCAGCTTAACACTTGTGGTTGCTCACAATTTAGATGGCGAACTACTTTGGCGATCTGTACAGATATGGTAGCCTAAACTACAACAGCATCTAACCGTCTTACTACGTCCTCGTAGAACTTTATGGACAACCGTTCCGCAACCTCGTCCACCGTCTCATCATCGCCATCCCGAAGACCTAGCTCCTCACCACCAGCTAAGCACTTGCGAGTTGCCTCCTCAAACCGTTCCCCCATGTCGGCGCCCACGGCAGCGATCCGGTCCTCGGTGAGGAGAGTCTCACGGACCCGGCGTAAAAGGTCCGGCCGGCCCCGGGCGCGGCGCATTTCGATGCCGAGCACCGTTTTGACTGGCTGCCAGTGAGCGAGCTCGAAGAAGATGACGCCCAGGCTGTAGATATCGAAGCTCTTCTTGGAACGCTCGCGTTCGCGTCGGCGGTTCGACTGCGCGCGCGGGTGCCGGTACAGGTCGTGCTCGGCGTCCACACCGGGGGCATCCGTCATCTCATCGGAGCCGCCAGGCCGCGAGAAGTCAAAGCCCGAGAGGTACGGCTGGCGGTAGTCGATCTGCCCGCCGCATGTGCGGAAAAAGAGAATGTTGTGGCTGCGCAGGCCTTTGTGCAGCCAGTGCACCGCGTGCAGGTACAGCAGGCAGTTGCTGATGGCGTGGGCGAGCTTGATGCGCTCCGTCACACGAGGTTTGCGGACTTGCGGATCCTCGAGGAGTTCGCGCAACGAGACGGGAGGAAGCCACGCGTGTAAGTTGTCGTCGTCTGGGCGGTCAAAGATGAGGCCGAGTCGGCGGTCGAGAATATCTACGTCGTCGACGGGCACGTTGGGGTCGGCCTTGTCGAAGAAGCCCAGGCAGTGGGGGGTTCGAAATGCCTCGGGCTTGGGGCTGTGGTTGAGCAGCGCGGCAAGCTTACGGACACGTTCGATCGTCTCGGCCTTGGAGAGCGAACCGGGCTGCGGACCAGCGTTGTCGTAGTCTTTCCACTCGATCCAGACCTTCTTTTTGCCGTCGGCTGTCTTCATCACAGCCTCGCACCGTGGAGCATCGGACTCGTCGACCTCGGGATCGAGTTCAATCAGATACCGGGGTACGAGTAGATTTCGTTGCTGGTCTGGGCGGACGAGTTCGAGGAACTTGACGGCCGTTTCGTCAATAAGAGCCGGCGCATCGGACTTGGGATCGATGGTTTCGTTGAAAGCCTTGAACTTGGCCAATTTCGATAGCTGTCTCAATGCATCGGCGTTGGCCTCCCGCTCGAGCTTCGATATTGGGGACTCGCCAACGGGAGTGCCTGCATCGAGCTGGGATTTCAAGGCCAACACGAGATGGCTCAAGTCTGCAATCTTGTGATGAAGTAGTAGCACGCCCCGGTTGGTGTCCTGCACCGTATGGCGGATTTCGACCTGAAGAGAGTGGTCGAGGATGTTGGTCATGTTGTCGTTCAGGGAAGAGAACTTGTCCAGCAAGACTTCGAAGCCGTCCTTGTCAAATGAAACCCACCTCAGCCTAGCAAGGTTCGCAGTTGACTTGGCCTTCAACCCAGCCATGGCCTTTTTGATAAAGTCCCTCTTCCTCTCGACCATGGGGAAGTTGGCCAGCTTAGCATCCTTCTCAGGGGCTTCCAGGATGCCCTCATCGTCCTGGACAGTTTCCAGGTTGTTGTGGCGGCGCTGGTGCTTGGTGAACTCATCAAAGAGACACTGCACCTGGACTAGTAGATCGAGGACAGTCTGGCGATGCAGATTAAAAATATTCGAGTTGAGAACCTTGTCCTGGTTCTTTGCGTCTAAATCGAGCAACCCTGAGGTCTCGCTCCACGCGTAGAGGCGCTGTTGCTCCATGCGGAGGCGCAGGTTGAGATACCTGCACTCATTGTCGTACCCGAGTGCAGTGACAAGCAGTTGGATCCCTGGACCACAGGACGTATTAGGACAATGACGGAATAATTATGGATACACAGGCGTCAGAGGAGGCATTGCAAAGCCTCATGTCTGTGCCATGCCTCGAGCCTGAAGCCTGAGCCTGGGCCATGTGTATCAATGGTAGTAGTGGACTGACATGCCTTGGATACAGCCAGTGTAGACTTGCAGGCCAATAGAAGCCACACCCAGCGCCAGGCCTGCCAGAGACACGGGGTCCATTTCCGGATATAGAACAGGAACAGGATAACGGAAGCAATGATAACAAATGAGCTACGACCAGCGGAAGACGGCAGTCTGCACAGCCAATTCGGGGGCTTCGGCAGAGAGACCGGGACGAGGCGAACTTGAAGGATCAGGACCCAACGCCAGGCGATTCGCTCACGTCTGCAGGGGTGGGAGGGTGTACGAATAATTAGAAGATCTGGAGTACGGAGCAAACGAGAGAGCCTTCGGCCGACGGGCTGTGGGCACAGCTGAGGATGCGGCGAGTGCGTTTGTTGGATCAGTTGAAGAGATCTGGCCAGCCAGCTGTCGCCTTTGAATTGCGCGTAATAATAATTATTTGGGTGCGGGGAGTGGGAGTTGGTGACGAGCAATAATCAATTGGGTCATTAGGGAGAAAGTTCCCTGAAACCCTTGGGGTTACAGCGGGGAGTGAAGCGCGTTGGCGATTACAACTGGGCTGGTTTGAGCGAGTGCGATAATTAGAGGGGCGCCCTAGTGAAACAAGCGACTCTTTCAAAGACGGCATTATTTTCGTGTGAACCTGGCCCATGTCTAGGCGCGCATGCTTATGACAAGAGATTATATGTTGGGGGCTGCGGGATGGAGCATACGAGATGCTATTCACTGTCGTCCTTAGTATATTAACACACGGTAGGTAGGGTTGGCCAACAATCTCGGTGGATGACAGAACACTGACTAACAATACGAAGCGATTTCGCTCCCTTGATCTGTCATTCTATCTCGATCTGGGAACGGTCTCGTGTAATACTCGTGGCGAACAAGTGTCACTATTTTAGGGGCCGTTAATCGTTAGAGAGACCCTATGCTTGGGGGCGAAGTCATCCAAATCCTTGGCCCCCAAGCGCCGTTTAGACCACACCCTCCCCGGTCCTTCGGGAAGGATTGGATTCTCTGCTTCATGTTGCAATGACCATCTTAATCAATCTATTTCCCCTGAGATGTAAAATCCTGGAGGTGCGACAGAGAGCTTGATGCAAAAATGACGGCATTGGTTGTTTGTGGGAGGATAAAAAAAATTGAGAGAAAAGAAGAGGGAAAAGAGGGAATTAATGGCGGCAGGGATGGGGGTGAGTGAGTATGATCGATGTGATACGCACGCAGTCGTATTGGGGGGGATGGGGAGAGCACTGGTGCCACTTTGAGCTCTGGAGCGATGAATGGAAGAGCGAGGGTTGAGGACTGAAGATTGACGATCGAGGATTGATGAGGGGCGAAGGAGTGAAGAGACACTGGAATCATCATTTCTCGCCCCTGTGTCTGTTGTCAACCCAGACGCTTGGTATTGGTCTGGGTTGGGATGTCAAGGATGTCTTGAACGTGCGCGCCTTAATTGGGTTTCGACCAGAAAGCCTACCGGAAGATTGTGTAAGGTTATTTCCAAGCCTGCATTTGGGTGGCTTTCTTGGTGCTGGAATTAATTGTTAAGCAGACCGCTCTTCTAAATGGGCCTGCTTCTAGAACGCCATGCAATGCTGGCTCAGAACGCACCCATGACATCATGGCGGCTGCGCAACCCACCACGCTAAGAGGCGCAGGACCCTGAAAAACAAAACAACCATCAAGATGGCTCTCGAAATGCCCATGGTCGGTGTAATAAAGTGTCACGATTGCGTACCACGTACATGAGGCCAACGGTCAATTCCAGCGGCTGGCGAGACGAAGCGTAGCTGTATTTCTGGGTCGGCATGGCATGTTACACGCAGACGGTGATTCCGGCTGGTGCCTAGGCAGCCACTTTGGGGAGCGGCTAGAGCCATCGTTTCTGGGTCATTCGGGTTTGCGACATCGTGGGACGCCATGGGACGCCGTGGGACGCCGTGGGACTGGGCCACATCGGGACATTGATGAAGCTACCCATAGGCTCGCTAATCCTCTAGAGCTGCCGCTTGCTAAGGGGCGGGAGAAGGGATGGCGCCAGCTGTGTACAGTAGGGCTGGACATACCAGAATAATGGCAATCAACTCCGAAGTGCACGGTATCCGAAGCATGGGATAGGCCTGCCTCTGCCTACCTTACAATTTGAGTAAGAATCGGCCATGGGATTGTAGCTTGTCAACGACGGGGGTCCCCTGGTCAGGAAAGTAGAGCTTGCTGGGACAGTGTTGTTGCGAAGTGTGATGCAACCGTACAACCCAACAAGACTCAACTGACGGATTGGTCTTGAGCTGTCCCGACATCGCAGCTGACGCGCCTAATCTTTCAATGGGTTATACGCTGAAACGGAGAGAGTGAAATGCCGAGTGTGTGTTTTTGCTAGCAGGAATCTGTGCAGTCAATGGGCGTGATGCATGGGACAACTCGCTTCAATAGCTATTGGTTCGGGTTTGAAGAGGTAGCTATCAATGTTGACGAGCTGCATGTCACTGGTCATCCACATGCGGCATGTGAGAATACTGGGATGTCTTCATAGCCGCCCGAACTTGAATGAATTGAAGTTGGATGTACGGTTTGCCATGGATGGGGAGCCGGAGTATGGAAATGCTGACCCAAAGGATTGGGCATAGGATGTGCAAACAGTGGAGAGCTTGATCGAAAAAGGCGGGATGCACAAAGACGGCAGCCAGCTCGGCGGCATCACGAACGGCACCTCAACCCTCTCAACCACTCACATCCCAGCCCGGCTGTCCAAACACCGGCATACGTAGTAGGAGGCGCAGGCACTCCGGATGTAGAACCGATAGATGCATCATGGAGATTGGGGAAGAAAGGCGGACATGGTCGTGGTGACGGGTATGTGGCAGGGCATGTACTGTAACGACTAACAGGATAGTTGCAGGGGAGCCGCAGAATAGCGGTGACAGTACGTACCGGCGGACAGGCAGCGGCCGTCTAGACGGGACGCAATGGTGACAAGAATGGACGATTGCTTGGTTTAGAGCAAGTCAAGAGCTTCAGCCCCTTGCCCTATTCGCGAGGTAAGGCCGGGTGTGGATGGGGGTAGGCTTATTTGGTGGAGGCGCATTGAAATCGCAGTCACACGAGGGGCTCTGAATGGAACGCCGACTTAGAGGGCCCTGTTATCGGGACAGGATGAGAGATGTGCTGCCCGCCATTTTGCCCGCCATTTTGGGCTGAGAGGCCAAAGCAACGCCCCCAAGCACCTTGCCGTGCAGCAACAGCGCAGCGCACTTACACAGACGACAACACCACTGTGGCGCACTGCAGCCAGTGAGGGCGAGGGGATTGTTGGGTGGAGGGCCGAAAGCGAGGTTCCAGCGTGCAAGACACTGGCGGGCGCATGGGGGCGCCAACCAAGATTTTGGCTGGCACTGCAACTGTGCACGCTGCAATGGTGCTGTAGCGCGCATGCACTCAGTGGAGATCTAGTGGATCGCTCAGTGGGCAGCTGCTCCAGGAGGCGGGAGAGCTAGGTATTGGGCAGGTCGTTGAAGCTAGCAGCCTTGGTTGCAGAGGATACAGACAGAGGCTGCAGCGGGTCTACTTAGTGAATGTGGTGGCGGGGTCCTGCATTAGTCGGCCTGCAGTGGTCACTTTGCTAGGGGTTTGTTCGCAGCAGAGCCCTAAAGCACGCGGTAAATTCTCAAACGGCCTTGCAAGGCTTTCCAGGGCGCTCGCTGCACAGAGTTGCAGTCACTTACAGGGTCCCCCTACCAAGCAGCGCGGGCACGCCGGTGGCCCCGACACTTGGCGGGTGTGCGTGCAGTCAGTGAGACCCAGTTCGCTTCGGAATATGGGACCCGTAACCGTAACATGGACTCTCCTGTCCTGCGGCGCTTGACCACCTTGACCTCTTAGCCAACTTCAATTCACCCGCGATTCTGGGGTTGGTGATTGGGTCTTTTACGGCCATGAGGCCAAACATCCGCGAAGACGCAGCTTGAGGATTGGTCAACTGGTTGCGTATCCGCCGCCCTCAACCCGCTGATTGGAGGCATTCGTCGCGGCGGGGAGCTCGCACACACGCACGCAAAAGTCGGCCATGGCCGATGCTATGGATGTACCTACTTGTGGTGCTTCTTTGAATCCTTTTACAGCCCCCCCTCTACCCCTCAGGCCCGTTTGACGAAGCCCTTGGATCCTGGGCCCAGGTGGCACGTTGCAGTTACATACAACCGGGGGCCGAGATGGCATATGCCCGCATCGCCAACAAGGCCGGCCAGCTATGCTCTTCCCCCCTCCAAGGCTGGGTTCTTTTCTGGAGCTAGGGCTGAAGGCCTGTTGAAGGTGCCATACCTAGACCCGGCCGCGAGCCGAGGCGGCAAGTAGTCGACCCCCCAGATAGTGTTGGAAACCTCCACTCGACCTCCGGTTGACGGCCGCTTAGTGGCTGCAACCTGGGATTCCATCTCGTCGTGAGATTTGCGCATCTGACGGGTTCGTGGGTACCAGGGGTGCACACCTTAGTTGGGCTGGTCTGCAAACGCACGCCGCATGCCACACGCCTCACGCCTCACGCCGCCATCCGCAAGTTTGATGTGGAGGGAAGGGGGGGGGACGGGCGGTAGTTGAGCCCCGACACAATGGGTAGATGGATGGATACTGCTAGATGGGTCACCAAGGAGGAGATTTGGTACGTGCGTGCTCGTGGGTGTGGGTTGAACTGGGCTGGGACGAAAACGAGATATTAGATGCCTCCTTGTCCCCAGATCTCAACAGCCATCCCACTCCGGTCCGTCTTCATAGAAAAGGTCTCACACACTCCTCGCATCAAAACACAACGCAACGCATCGCATACGCACCTCCATATATACGCACACATCCCCCGCCATCTTGGCCAAGCCATGAGCATTGCTTTTTGAATATCCCTCCTCCATCCACCAGCCCTCTCCCGTTGCTTCAATATCTAAGTCACAACCTCCCACTCTAAGTTTGGGACCCGTCTAGATTAGTCATTCTATTGTCGTCAGAACACACTGCTAGCACAAAGTACTACGTACCCACAACAGCCACTGCAGGGTGGTTCGGAACAAAAACAGCAACTAGAAGGAGCAACCCACTCCTCGGGCTCGCTTTCTTCATGAATGCCATCGTCCAGCCTCTGGGTGGCACCAACGCAACCCACACCTACTACTCCACGCCGACCCCATCGCCTCCGCCGCTTTCTCCCTACAATTTCTACGCCGGCCTGCCCAACACCTCGTACGTCTGGTATCCTCCAGTCATGGATCCTGTGCAGTCGCCGTATCTCCAGGCCCATTCTATGGGCAAGGACATGGACTCGTTCTCTGGTCCTGAGGACCCGCCCTCGAGCTCTGCCTCGCCCAACTCCCACTTGCTTGGCCTCGATAGCCTGCCCTCCGCAGCGCCCTCACCTTCCGCCACCGAGGGTCGCATGAACACGCCCTCCGTCCCTGCTGCCTGTCTTGCTTGCGTGAGTCTTTCTTGTCTTTTTGTCTTTTTTTCTTTAGTTTTCTCTCGCTTCAATCGCAGCGCATCATAACGTATGGCATCTCATCGTAACTCTACACGGACATAGTCTGAGACGTCAACGTATCCAATCAAATAATTATCACTAAGAAGTTAGCTGACTCTGATTCTCAACTCTAGCGTGGCAAGCACCTCAAGTGTGATGGCCAAACCCCTTGCTCTCGCTGCACCAGCTCCAACTCCGAATGCGTCTATGTTGCGTCCCGCCGTGGCTACAAGGGCCCGCGTCGAGCAGCTGCCCGCAACCCCAACAAGCGCCGCGCCTCTTCACCCGCTCGTGAGTCTTCCTCAAGCGCCGATGGCCAAATGTTGCTCGGATGCAGCAATGGCGGCCCTATGTCCTCCTCTATCGCCTCCTCCTTCAACCCCAGTATTGTCCTACCAGAGAACAACCCCGTTTCGCCCTTTCTTGCACCGGCCCCGTCTCCCAACAACAATGCGAACGTCGCCGTTTACCGTTCCTTTGGCAGTGCCGTCGACACTTCCAACATGGTTATCGGCCACCATGGCACCCACGTACCTGCCCAAGTACCGGTGCCTACCCCTAGCGAGCGGTGTGTCGACTCCTTCTACCACCACTTCCATGCTGCTCACCCCTTTGTACTACCGAAGGAATATCTCCTCCGGATAGCCAAGGAGGGCACGATTGAGCCTCTCATGGCTGCTGTGCGATGGCTGGGCTCGCTTTACATCGAAGCCGGCCCAACTCGAGACAGCTTCTTCGAGGAGGCCTATCGCCTCATCTATGAGCCTGCCCGCCCTAAGGATGCCTTTCTAGTTCAGGCTATGCTGCTTCTAATCATTGGACTTGATGGAAGCTGCCAACAGGAAAAGGCCAGGGAGATCCTCGCTGACGTCGAGCGCATCGCCGTTCAGATCGGCCTCAACACACGGCCCTTTGCTTCACTCAATGGCCGAGGCAACCCAGTCCTCGAGGAGAGTTGGCGGAGAACCTGGTGGGATCTGTATGTCGTCGACGCCATGATTGCAGGGGTCCACCGTACAACCAACTTCCTCCTGTTCGACGTCGCCGCTGAAGTTGCTCTACCGTGTGAAGAATACGAGTATCTCTCAGGAGTAAGCTCAACCGACAGCTTCAACGACTTCACGAACTACATGTGCTAATCTTTCGGCTTAGCACATTCCTCAACCACTGTACCTTGAGGATCTGGAAGATTGCGATTTCTTGGGGGATGACCGGACCTTCTCGTCGTTTGCCTATCGCATCCAGTGCGCAAGAAACCTGGGCAAGTTCATGAGAGTGCCGCCCATCTTTGGACCTGAGGATGAGAACCTCAGTCGAATTGAAGCCCTTCTCACCAACTGGAGACTGCACCTGCCTGAGAGCAAGCGAGACGCGATTTACAAGGATGGCAGACTGGATGAAATGATGTTCCAGGCGCACATGATGATGCATGCCACTTCTATTCTCCTTCACCAGCCCCACTCACAGTTGGACTCTTCGCCGACTCGGGGTGTCAACTCATGCGCGCCACACGCTTCAGTTCCATCAGGCGATACCTTCAATGCCCACACCAAGCACACAATCCAGGCGGCCAACGAAATCAGCAAGTTAGTTACGCATCGCGTTCCACTACTGTCACACACTCACTTCTTCGCTTGTGTTGTTACGCTCTCGTCTATTGTACACCTCAGCAAGTGGGCGCTCTTCTTCATTCCCCACAACGACGACAACCTCCGTCAGCAAATTCGTCTGAATATTGGTGCTCTGGCAAAGCTATCCCAAGTATGGACATGTGCAGACCGTGCAAGCGGCCAGGTCAAGGGAGTCGCGCAGGAGGTGTACCGGGTCAAGAAGCAGTCGCAGCTGACGCCTCAGTACTGGCTTGGTCTTACTCAGGAGGAAGTCATGGACAGCATCGCGACTGATGAGTCCATCATCAATGAGATCGAGAATATGCACAACATTCCAACTATGCACAACCTGCTGGGATAAGCCAGATGTGGGAGCATGGACAGTCCCACAAAGGGTGTAAGACGGCCATTGCAGCTGCATACCCGCACACATGGGTGGTGCCCACACCTTGGGGGCGGGGGGCTGATGCGCAGACACGACGTTACATGGGGAAGGGCTTACGGTATGGGCTATTTTGAGACCTGGACAGGATTATGATGGGTTTAGATGAGTGTTTAAGACGGACATACAGGTATGGGATTTGAGTGTATTCATGGCGATTGGCGTTGGGAACTGGGTCATAATACCCAAGAAGGCTTGTTGCCGGAGATTCGGATGTCTCAAATGGATTGATTGATATGGTAGTTTGATATGAAAAGCTCTGTGCTATTTTCTTCGTTCTTGATTTCGGTCACACTTTCACACTCTGTGGTGCATTCATTCGATGTCAGGAAGGGTACCCGCCTTTCGTGATGGAGGATCTCTTTGATGGAGACTGATCGGAGAGCATAGCGCGGCTACTCTTCGTGCTTCGTACATAGTCTGTGCGTTTGGTATCATTGCTGTGACGCCAGCCAAGGATGTCAATAATGAGAACCTCGTTGTAAGTCTGGGCAACCAAATTGTAGTAGAGGGGATGTAACTATTGAAAACTTGTGCCATTAGCTCGGACATTGCGATGCGGGCCATATTTCGAAACTAACTAGCAAGAGCAGAACCTGTTAGTTGATGAACGTAGGATCCGTGGTCTCAAACTGGAAGGTACGTTTGTAGAGGTTGCAACCAGGAATCCTACGATATGTTATTTTGATGGGATGGAAACTACCTGAGTAGGTGGTGTGGCGGATCGCCGGTAGGGAGGCCGACTGCTAGAAGTGCAAGGGGTAGTGAGTTCCTTGCTTGGGTTGGGAGCTGGCGTTGAAGCTTGAAAAGGAAATGGCATGATCTTGTCGTCGAGGACGGATGGAGGTTACCGCTGGAGACTACGCGCTCGGAAGTAAAACGCCACAGAGATGGTTGCATCTTGAGAAATCCGTGTCCCCGGGTTCGGTGCATGGCCACATGGGGTGAGTGAGTAACAATGCAGGGTTCGTAGCTCAGGAACAAACCCACTAGTAGGGGGAAACGGAGCGAGATGTTGCTTCGTGTGCCAAGACTCGTGGAAAGCCGAATCGAAGCCCGAGAGAGCGGCCGAGCTCCGGGGTTAGGAGGGAGGACGAATTACGTACGTCCGGGAAGTGTGTGCAGAGAGGTCGGCGACTGGCCCGGCTCTTAGAATTCGGGGAACCTTTCAGCCCTACTAATTTAGCAACGTTAGTACAATGGGTACGGAGTATGTACGACAGCCGGCGATGTCCTTCGTCGGCGACTTTTAGGTGGTCGGCGACCTGGAAGCTGGAGCTGTCAGTGGTCGGCGACTCGGGTGTTTCCCCAGGATGGTCAGGACCAATCACGGAGCCGTACGGGCTTCTCAATCGCCGAGACGGGGTGGCAGTAAGGTGTCCACTTTTTCCAGGCTGGCCGCAGCCGGAACTTTGGTCGCTAGAGTTCCCCCAGACGCCGCATGGGGAGCTCTGAAGCGCTGGGAAACCGGTGTCTTTTAGTGGCCTTTAGTGGCTTTCCAGGCGTGGTTGGTCGCCAACATGCCTATAACTTGGCATCGGCGAGGAACCGAGGGCAGTGCGGACCGTCGCTTCGGAGGACCCGTCTGACATGCTTCACAGCCCTGCATCTGCTACATCTGATTGATGGCATGTTGGGATGCTCAGCCCAGGCCGTCTCTCTAATAAAAACGCCTTCGCGCCCATGTGAGGAGCTGTGGAGAGCACAGACTGATAGACTGACGGGAGCAATTGCGGCGATTGTGCTTCATCTGTGTCCTGCGTTTTGTCCTCTCTAATCTGTTGCTGTCCATCCGAACCAACGAAAAACACCACCTACTCTCTCGGGCATCCGGCTGCTACATCTGCGTGGCTGGCTTGCTGAACCAAGTCTGGACACAACAAGCCTCAAGAATTCGTCAGCGGCGGCTTGAATCCATAGCACCCAGCCCCGTACTGCTTCGGTGGCTTCCAGCTATCCCCGCCCACCTGATCCACTCGGTTTGGCCCTTTGGACAACTCACCCGTCGCCTGTCACGGGGAGAGTATCTATTTGAGCTCCGTCGCCTCCTCCAACCCTCTCCTTCTCTCTTTTTTCCGAGGCCATGCATCCCAACGAACAGTACAGCCTTATGTCCAACGTCGACCGCGACATGGACCCGGAGCAGAAGCCCGTCGCTGAGAAGCACCTCATCAACACCACAGTCAAGAACCTGACCTGGCGCGGAGTCAACGTCACAGTCAAGGACCGCGAGTCAAAGGAGCTCAAGTCGATTGTGCAAAATGTCGAGGGCATTGTGGAAGCTGGTATGTACATTCTTCGTGGCAGCCCTCTCCTCGCAAGCTGGGACACTTGAAAGACTGGAGTGCTGATGTGAACTTGGTGCATAGGGGAAATATGTGCCTTAATGGGCCCCTCTGGCTGTGGAAAGACTACACTTCTGAATGTGCTGGCCAGGAGACCGACTAATGCCAGTAATGTCGAGGCCGATGTCTTGATCAATGGAAGCACCCTCTCGCGCAGCCAATTCCGCGAGATATCGTGCTTT
Organism: Dactylonectria estremocensis; assembly: GCA_020744375.1. Taxonomy (NCBI): domain Eukaryota; kingdom Fungi; phylum Ascomycota; class Sordariomycetes; order Hypocreales; family Nectriaceae; genus Dactylonectria; species Dactylonectria estremocensis. The sequence continues at coordinate 1,538,625 of JAGMUU010000002.1, read as the reverse complement.
GTCGAGCAGGAAGATGCCCTCATCGGGGCCTTGACTGTTCGTGAGACACTCGAGTTTTCGTCTCGCCTCGCGAGCACTAGGTAAGAATATTCAGCATCTTCAGTCCTTATACAACGGAACCTCGCTCTGACAAGGCCACAAACACAGCTCGCTCCCGAAACAAGAGCGCCTCCTCCGCATCAATGGCCTCCTAGAGTCCTTTGGGCTCGTGGAGCAAGCCAACACTATCATCGGAACACCCATTCGTAAAGGCATCTCAGGCGGCCAAAAGAGGCGCGTCGGCGTCGCTAGCCAGCTCATCACCAGCCCGAAGCTGCTCTTTCTCGACGAGCCCACCAGCGGCCTCGACTCGGCCGCCAGCTTCGAGGTGGTCAACTACCTCCGCCAGGTTGCGCGTCGCAACAACCTCATCGTCGTGTGTTCCATCCACCAGCCGTCGACGTCGACGTTCAACCTATTCGACAAGCTGCTGCTGCTGAGCGCTGGCCGGCCCCACTACTTCGGCCCCGTCGACGCCGTCGCCGACTACTACTCCGAGGCCGGCGCCGCCATGCCGCAATACGTGAACCCGGCCGAGTACCTGCTCGAGATGGTCAACATCGACTTCGCCCACGATAAGGCGGCCGCGGCCCGGCGGCTCGACAAGATGCAGGCGACGTGGCAGGCGTCGTGGCAGGCGGCAGATATTGGTGACCGCATTGCCAACGCAGAGGCATCGGGCGGCCACTTGTCCCTCGACACGGTCGAAAAGCGTCCTAGCAAGCCCAGCCTCACCCTGACGCTGCTTCACCGCAGCTTCGTCAAGAGCTATCGCGACGTCGTGGCCTACGGTATCCGCGTGGCCATGTACCTCGGCCTCGCCGTCATGATGGGCACCGTCTGGGTGCGCCTGGACGCCGACCAAGAGTCGATCCAGCCCTTTACCAACGCAATCTTCTTCGGCTCCGCCTTCATGAGCTTCATGGCCGTCGCCTACGTGCCCGCCTTCATCGAGGACCGCCTGCAGTACGTCAAGGAGCACCACAACGGCCTCTACGGCGCCGAGGAGCTGATTTTGTCCAACTTCTTCATCGGCATCCCCTACCTGTTCCTCATCGCCATGCTCTTCTCCGTCATCTCCTACTGGCTGTCTAACTTCCAGCCCACCGCTCAGGCCTTCTTCACCTGGGTCATGTGGCTGTTCCTGGACCTGCTGGCCGCTGAGTCGCTCGTCGTCTTCATGACATCGCTGTTCCCCAACTTCGTCATTTCGCTGGCCCTGGTGGCCTTTGCCAACGGCCTTTGGATGTCCGTCGGTGGCTTCATGGTGCCCCCGACTATCCTCAACTCCTTTTACAAGTACGTCTTCCACTACTGGGACTACCAAAAGTACGTCTTCCAGGGCATGATGATCAACGAGTTCGCCAACCGCGTTTACGACTGCGGCAAGGGCTGCCGCTGCATGTTCGACTCGCCGCTCGCCGGCCAGTGTAAGATTGATGGCCAGGCCGTGTTGGACCAGTACGGCTACAAAGAGGGACACATGGGCAAGGACGTGGGCATCATGATCGCAATCATTGCAGGGTATCGGTTGGCAGCATGGGCTGTTCTCAAGCTCAGGAGGTGAAAGAGGGGAATTGGATGCAAGTAATAATAATTTGTCATAATACGGAGTTATCTGAAACCACGGCTACATGGGACTTGTAGACTTACTTTAGGTAACGATGGGCATCGAAGACTCCGGGGGAAGAAAAACATCTAATGCTAATTTTATCTCCTCCGCCAAACCCAACCATTCGCTGCTCCTTGATGACTAGAACTGAATTATGGAATAAAACTAAATTAAAAAGACAAATATTGTACTAGAGTAGCGCACTATTTATGTCTTATGTCCCAATATCACCTATAAAGCCAGAGGTGAGTTGATGCTTTATGGTGTGTGGGGTTTTTCTCCCTCCTGGAGCGAAGGTTGTGAGACTGCGAGAGTTTTGTTCTTAGCGGTCATCCAATAGATCGGCTTTTTTCATAGAGGGATTCAACCTCTAGAAGGTTGAAACAATCAACTAGGACTTTTACACGCATGCTGGGAAGTTCTGGTTCTCGCAAAGACGAGAATCGTCCTCGTTCACCAAGTGACAGTTGACCCGTATATTTGACCAATAATAATACAATTTTTGAATATGGAAAGTGAGAAACGAGACCAAAACTTTGTTTGGATCGCAGTTGACGTTGCATTGACCTCTTGATAAAGTAACGGCGTCCTCATCAGGTTGACTGTTTGTTAACCATTTAGCAGGGGTTGGAAATGGTGCTCAAGTCCGTGGGGATGACACCGGCCTCGACGGCGGCTGCAAACAGTTAGTCACATTGACCTCCAGGTTTTGATTGACTTGTGCTTACCCTTGTACGACCATCGGTAGTCGTCGCCGAGACTGGTCTTCCAAGACCAAAAGACCCAGCCGAGAGTCGACGACTCATACGCATGAACCTGGGCCGCGAACCACTTGGTGTAAAAGTCCTGCTGGGTCGACGGGCTCCACGCATCAGTGCTCTCTACGTTGTCGGGAACGGCAAGACTCCACTCGCCGACTATCGAGGGGCCGTCCGAGTTGCGGTCGTCGCTGCAAGAAGTCGAGATGTATGCCTCGTGGGAGACCTCGACTGAAGTATCCCACTTGAGATAGCGGTGGTCGTCGAACGCAGTGAAGCTAGTATCGTCAAGATGCTCCACGGGGTTACCGCTGCCCCATAGAGAGCTCATCATCTGGATGTGGAGGCGGTCGTTGGACTTGACACCCAGGTTGTCTTCGACGGTGCGGATGGCCTTTGCTAGTGTGAGCAGTGGTCTGTGGCGATCTCTGATGGACACATACCTTGTAGGCATTAGGGTAGTACGAGGAACGTAGAGTGTCAACGGCATTATCCCAGTTGAGCGGCTCGTTGACGAGCTCAATCATGCCAACATTTCTGTACTCGTTGGTCGTATGGACCATGTCGACAACCCACTCAAGCCACTCAATGGCGCGACCGTAGTTGTAATCGTTGTAGAAGCCAACAGTGTCAGCGTACTGACCAGTGAACGGTTGTCTGGTCTGCTGAGCACCAGGAGCGCCATGAAGACTGTCTTTTGTCAGCTTCCTTGAAATACAGTGTTGTCAAACAGTACGAACTCGAGGATGATGTAGAAACCCCTATCACTGGCCCAGCCAACGAACTCAGTCAGATAGTCGAGCCCACCCTATTAAACCATCAGTGATGCATAGCAAGGGCTTAAAAATGGTGTTACTTGCCTTAGGGAAGTGCTCCGAGTTATCCACAAGCGACTCTTTTAGCCAGTATCCCAAGGGAATCCGAACGGTGTTTAAGCCATAGCTAATCATATCGTTCAGATCAGACTCATTAATAAACCTCCTCCAGTGAGCCTGGAAGTTGTTGTTCGCGGCATCCTGGCCCTTGTTCATGACACAGTCGAACTCGGAGTTCTGCCCTTCACATCCAGTGGCAGCCCATTCCGAAGAGGACATCCAAGGCTCAAAGACGAACAGCGATCCCAAGTTCACGCCGCGAATCTTGCCAGAGCCAGGGAGCCAAGCGTGAGCAGATGGAACGAGGGCTGCAATTGCAACCAGCAATGAAGGAGCAAACATTATAAGGGAAGTCGAACAGTTTGAGACTCGAAAAACTGCTTCAATAAGGGATGAATAAGAGTAGAGGGTGTGGACGAAAGACTGACGAAGATGCCACGACGTGATGACTTGAAGAAGAGCCCAAACGAAAGAGAAGAAGGTGGGCTTTATGCAGGACATCACGAGAGGTTGATCCCATGGGGGAAGCAGAAGGATGCGCAGGTCAAATTGAAACAATGCCACAGGGCGACTCTCGCGTTTCGGAAACGGCCTGATTGGGGAATATCGTCTACAGCCGCAGTCGATGCTACTGTAACATCCTAGTCTCCCAGAATCCTTCGATGGTGGGGACGTTGCTCAGGCCTCATCAGGGGCCTTTTGGGTGAGGAGGCTTCAGAGTACTAGTAGTCGATTTTAGATGGCGGATGAAATCACATGGACTGTGAGAAACAGTGATCGAATGACGGTGATAATCTTCCCTTTTACGGGGTAAAAAGGACGATGTGCCTGCACCGGATTTATAGAACCGACCACTTTGAACTACACTATCTAGGTAGATCGCGTTGTGACAGTAGAAAGCCAAAAACTAGTTAGTATTGAGGATTTAGCTGATTCGGGAACTTCATAATACGCAGACTGCTTAATCGACGATCCCGAAGTTGACGCCCCTTGGGAGAATATTGATGGGTTAATAGGGGCTGGAGTGTAACACTTCATTGAACAAGCTGGCGGCCGCCGCAGCAATTGTTCTGCCGATCTCTGGATTGCCTCATTGCGTCTAGCAGCGGCGACATCTCGGAGCCGGGGGGCAATTGGCACTTCGGTGACATGGCTAAAGCCTGAAGATGCTGAAGCCGCAACGTGCCGAGCCGAGCTGCATGGATTGGACACTGCCCCGCAGGGATAGGTTTTTGGCGTCCAGTTCAGGCGTTCATGCAAAGTGTACGGAGTACTTCGTTGCTCGTAGCGCTATGCAATTGCACTAGCAGCTCGGTGAGGGTGCATGCATGTTTCGTTTATAGAAGGACTTGCATGATCTGGGCGGCTTTGGTAGCTGCTAATTTGAGTAGCGTCTCCAAGTTCAAGGATTAGTGAATGGATGGGTCGAAGTGAATCACATGCCTCCACTGTCTCACCCTGAGCCGTGTGGTTTACAGTCACGTGATGATAAGCATCTCCGTGCCAGCGATAAGCTGCCACCCAATCCTACTGAGTACGAGCCGTCAAGCCACAAAAGCGCTGCCATTGCGAAGGCTCGGGAAGGTTGCACCAAAGTCCCACCCACTAGCCACAGCTCGCGCCACAATATGCGTTGTCCGACATGGGTCCTGATGGTCGCCCCGCAACCAACACAGCATTGGGACCGACGGATCCCTCCTCCGATAATCCTTTCGACGTTGTTAGGAAAAGATACTTGGAACTTCAACACTTTCCGAGGCACGAAGCAGACGCCTTCTACACTTGCTGACTCTCGACTTCGACATTGCTGAACCCTTTGCCAAACCAAGATGCATCCTCCCCGGTGGATAGCCTAAGACATCCCGATACCGACCCACGCTCGACTCTACCGCTTCTATCACCCATATCATCATCACCTCTTTAAAATAGAACACACACATTCCAGTCTCCATCGGCTAACATTTCCACGAATTCCTCGCCTCCCCGGTCATCGAGAAACATCCTCACTGGGTCCGACTGAAACACTGCGCTCCGTCCCGTCGTCGCCGTGATGGCGCCGACACCAGCCGAAGAGCTCTCTGCGCCTGGCGCGGTGAGTTATGATTCGGAGACCATGGTGGTTGGCGATGGAACCTGGGATTTCTCCAAAAACACGTTTTTGCTGCCCAATCTGCAAGGTCTCAACTTTGAAACCATGCGATATAATGGTAAGTCTCCTCGTGACTCCAGGTATTTAATGAAATACTAACACGCTCCTGCAGGTATGGGCAACAGATTTTCGACCGTCTCACAATACCATTCGCTCATTGCAGCGCATGCTGTATTGGGTGCCCTAATATTTCTCCTCCTGATCCCATTTTCTGTCATGACAGCAAGGTTCTACTCGCATCGTCCTGGATTCGCTGTCAAATACCACGCTCAAATCAATATCATGGCCGCCATCATGCTACTGGCTGTATTCCTCTTGGGTTACTTCGCTGTCGGGCCCGAGAGAAGCCTGACTAACCCCCATCATGGCATCGGCGTTGCCATTTTTGCCATGTTTTTCCTTCAAATTATTGGAGGCCGACTAGTCCGACATATTACCAAGTCTCGGTCTCTACGCATCATGATCCACCAATGGTGTGGTCGCGCTATTGCGCTTCTGGGTATCACTCAAGTGCCTCTGGGACTCACGCTTTACGGTTCCCCCAAATACCTCTTCATCCTTTACGCTGTGTGGATGAGTTTCCTCTTCCTTGTCTACTTCATACTGAGTTACCAGTCGGAAGGCCGTCGTGAGTTGTACATGAGCGGCGGCGGCGACGGCAATCGTTCAGCATACACGCAAACAACCCGTACCAGAGTTACCGAATCTGAATACTTTGCATCCGACCACAAGCCCGAGGAACACGGAGGGAAGGCGAAATGGTTCGGCCCTCTCGCGGCCGGTGCTGGATTATGGGCAATGACTCGAGGAAGAAACAAGAACAGGGATCGAAGCCGCAGCCGCAGTCGGTCTCCATCTCTTGACCGCAGTCGCGCACCAGAAGTCCTCGCCTCGGGACGTGGCTCCGCCAGTTACCTAACTGACAAGTACTCCGAACTTCCACCACAGAAGAGTGGTGGCGGCGGCGGCGGCGGCGGCGGGTTCATGAAATTCCTGGGCGGCGCTGCGGCGGCAATTGGTGCTGGGAAGCTCGCCTCTGGCCTTATGAACAAGCGAGACCGGCACCGAGATGACGAATATTCTGCTGTCTCTACCGAAACACCACAAAAATATCGAACTGGTCGTGGCGCTCCGACAATGACTGACTTCACGAGCGATGTGACCCGGACAACCAGACGTGGACCGGAAATGACAGAGACCTCTCTCTTCTCCCCTCCTAGAAACCCCACAAGAAACCCTAGAAACCCGGCCACGACGATCATGAGCAGGAGCGAAGTTGACTCAAGAATGGACTCGGAATTGGACTCGAGATTGGATTCTAGATTGGATTCCAGATTGAGCTCTCAGCCGCCGACAACCCCACGACGTGCGACCCACGCCAACCGTTTTTCGAGACGAAGCTTTGATGAATCCGATTACTCGTCTTACGTGAGCCCATCCCGAAAGCCACAGGAAGTGCGTGCCAGTGGTGGCATTGCAAAGGGCTTCTTCGGCGGTCTCGGCATGGGTTGGTTTGCAAAGAAGTTGGCAGACCGAAAAGCCCAAAAAGAAGAGCAGCGACTAAGAGACGAAGAGGACATGAGGTCTGGCACGTCTGTTTCCAGATTTACTGGTGATGGATATGCATCGCCAACCCGCAAACCATCCCGTCGACCCCCGCCCCAACGACGTCAAACAGGATACGGACGCGAGACGGTCTTGTCTTCCGAGATGACCGAATCCAGTATTGAACCACGTCCGCACCGAGGACCATATATGCCCCACACGGAAATCAGCACTCTTCCCCCAAGCACATTGCCGGCAAGCACTTTGCCACCTAGCACAATCGCACCTAGCACCATACCACAGAGTGCTTTGCTGCCAGTTGCAGGTGGCGATGCGTCTGGGTCGAGGCATGACGTTGAACATGTGTCTATGCCACCGATGCCTGCTGACCCCCAGGGCATTCTGGCAGTTGGTGGGTCGGAAAACTCTGGCATCTCGCCAGGCTCCCGTCCTCATCAATCTCGGCAAGGAAGAGCTCCGCCGTTGGGCGGATCTATGGCCACAAATAGCGATCTGCCGCGTCCAGAGGATAGAGTGCGGTATGCCTCACCCGCGAGCTTGAGCGTCAAGTTGAAGGTTCATGATGATCGGGATAGAAATGTGACACTTCGTCGACTCACCGAGGAAGAAGCACAGAAGGCAAGAGGCCGACGGGAATCCGAGAGCAGTATTTCTGGAATTGAGTCGCCTTCCTATGGTCGCCGACGGTACCGACGAGACTCAAGTCAAAGAAGGGCCGAGTCAGCTGTTGAGCGAAGAGTTGAGGACGATGAACGCTTGGCACCCTTGTCCCCACCAAACCCGGCCTTTGCTAAGACTAGACGCGGCAAGGACTCGGCCTACTATTCAGGCCAACCGGCGCAGGCAGGGCCCTCTGGTGGTTCTGGGCTTCTTCCTCCTGTTACGCCGCTGGCAGCCCCGACCGTGTCGAGTATTGGAAGCATGCTGGACAGTGGTGCTGGCACCTGGAGCGCCATGACTCCATCTCCACCCGGCCCCGAAAAGCCCACGCCAGCGGGATCTGCGGCTGCTGACAACCGGAGACGACGACGGCAAGAACGAAGAAGACCTAGTGAATCGAGCAAACCAAACGGGCCGGACATGTTTGATTAGGCGACTTGAGCCTGTATCGTATGCCAGCTGTGGCGGACTGAGTCTACATGGCCGTTCTAACCTTGACGTAGTGAGGTGGTAGTTATTTCTCTTTTCCGGTTTTGCATGCTCTCAAAAGCTGGGGCAACCTGGGGGCGGGACATTGGTGCTGCACGGCGTTCCGGATACTCGGTGGTATTTTTGTTGCATCTCATCAATCTCGAATTTTCGATTGTTAGACCTGAACGACCACTGCGACGCCTTGATGAATGAATCTTTGAATCCAAGAAAGTAGATCAGGCGGGCACAGGAGCAAAGAAACAGTTTTACAACTAGGAGTGGGATATTGAATTGAATAATGTAAATTGCTTCTACCCTATTTTACTGCGTGTGATGTGACGGAGAGTTATTTGAATGCATGGAAAGTTATAGCGGGGCCTCGATCTCAAACATCATCTTTTCTCGGGTTGGCGTTGAAGCTCCCCTGGAACGGAAGTCGCGGCTGTCTCCACCTATGCTCCAATGCAACTGAGGCCCACCATACAAACTCAACTTCTACCATAGCCTCTCATTGTTTGCGCTCAAAGGCCACGTTCAGCATCGCACTCTTTGACCTCACCAACGACGACTCGCGGGTACTCAATGGCCCAGATTACGACCGCAACTGCGACCGCGATCCCGAACCGCCGCTAAACGATGCCTTCACGAAGCCCCAAACCCCAGGCCAAGCCGCAAGGTCAAGCGCCGCCTTCTGAGTTCAACGCCATCAGCGATCAATGGGCCAAGGCCAAGCGCGCCCAGGAGGCTCAGAAGGCCGCCGCGGCGAAGCAGGGCCTGCCTCCCGCTATAGAGAACATTGCCGTGCTGGAAGAATTCCGCGAAAAGCTCGACAAGAAGCGTCATTACGTCTTTGAGAAGCGCTGGCGTTGGACCCTCGCCTTTTGGGGCTGGCTTCTCGTCGTTCACGCCATCGGCATCTGGCTCTTCACAAGTGGCTTTCTCCTCACTCGCTTGGTGCTTGAGGAGAAGTCCAACTGCACCCAGCCTCCCATCGAGAATACGAAAGGCCTTTTAAACGTGGATGGTGGTTGCTGGCATCCCAAGTCGTTCGATCGAGCTGTTGTAGTGTTGGTCGACGCGCTGCGATACGATTTTACCGTCCCCGAGGACCCGGAGCAGGCGCAGAACTTCCACAATGCGTTCCCATTCCTTTACGAGACGGCTGCCAAGTCGCCCAAGAACGCGTTTTTGCGACCCTTCATCGCAGACCCCCCTACGACGACTCTACAACGGCTTAAGGGCCTGACGACCGGCACACTGCCGACCTTTATCGATGCGGGCAGCAACTTTGCGGGCACAGCGATTGAGGAGGATAATCTCCTAATACAACTGAAGGATGCTGGAAAGAAGATTGCTCATCTGGGTGACGATACATGGTGGTCCCTCTTCCCTGGGTACTTCGAGGCGGGTATCAGCAAAGCCTACGACAGCTTCAATGTGTGGGATCTGCACACCGTGGATAACGGTGTTATTGATAACATCTTCCCTCTGTTGAAGCCGGAGCGAAAGGGAGAGTGGGATCTGCTCATTGGACACTGCCTTGGTGTTGACCACGCCGGACACCGCTACGGACCGGATCATCCCGCGATGGCGGCCAAACTTCAGCAAATGGATGAGTTCATTCGAAAACTGGTCGAACAGATCGATGACAAGACGCTTCTTGTCGTCATGGGAGACCATGGCATGGATAGCAAGGGCGACCACGGTGGTGAGAGTGACGACGAGATCGAGGCTGCTCTGTGGATGTACTCGAAGAAGCCCTTTTTCGGCAGAACGTCTCCCGAGTTCGCAACTCCCCCCAAAAATGCCAAGATTCGACCAGTGAACCAAATTGACCTTGTCCCCACACTGGCTTTGCTCCTTGGAATTCCCATCCCATATAACAATTTGGGAGGCCCTATCGAGGAGGCATTTGCCGGCGTGAAGGGCAATAACTGGCGCAACCTTGCGGCTGTCTCACGAGTTGCTGCTGCCGGAATTGAGAGATACCAGGCGTCCTATGTCAAGGCCCGTGGAACTGCTCGGAGCACTGACGAGGGCTCGCTAGCGGCATTGTGGTCGGCAGCCTCGTCATTGACAAAGGATGATCGTGCCATCTATTCCGCGTTCAATCAGTTTCAAGCGGAAACCCTCCGTGTTTGCAAGAGCCTCTGGGCTCGCTTCGATGTCCCTCGTATGGTGATGGGTATTGTTGTCTTCGGCCTTGGAGTCGTTATTCTGCTAATGTACTCGTCCCGCGATGAAGATGACGAGTACGTTGTTACCAACGATGCTGAGCTAGACCATGCGGAACGAAAACTCGAACTCATGGGATTCCGCGGTGACATTGCGGCTCAACCAGACGAGATCCCCCACCGAGATCTGCTCAAGGGGATGTGGGACCCAAAGCTCCTCTTTACTTTGTCTGTCCTCATTGGCGTTGCCGTGTATCGCCAGCAGCCGATGGATGGCCTTGCTGCATTGGTCGTCACCTTACTGATGGTTGGTGTGGGGTCTTCCCTTCATGAAGCTGGAAAGGGTCTCCTCAATATCCTCCCGACCTCTTTCTGGGGCTGGTTAGCCACCATTTTTACCGTCAGTCAGTCGATCGGCTTCGCCTCCAACTCATTCACCATCTGGGAGGACTCCATCCTGCTGTTTTTCATCACCACGTTTGGCATTGCAAGTGCTATTGCCTCTTTCCGTATCGAGTCTAAGGTGAGTCGCACTATGGCTGTATACCATTCGATCTCGTTTGTGATCTTTGGGCGCTTAGCCTCGTACTCAAAGCTCTGCCGCGAGGAGCAGATGCCCTACTGCACCTCGACATATTACTCATCGGCTGCGTCGTCGACATCAGCCGCGTGGCAGCTCATCATTCCCTTTGTTGTCTTCATTGTGCTCCCATCTATCATCAAGTCCTTCCTTGCCCCTACAAGGTCATACGAGGGCCTGGCACCTACGTGGATTGGCTATGTCTTCCGTGGTGGCCTATTCCTAGCTGCGGTATACTGGGTTATTGACGCTGCGGATAACGGTGACTGGCTGGCTGGAAAAGTCCCTGAAGGAATGCTCAAGACAACGGGAGTCTACGTGGCTCAGATGGTCCTCGCCCTGGCCTTTGTTGCTGGTACAACCGCTTTCATTTGGGCGCCGCCATGTGTGTCCATTTTGTCCTCGGCTTCAAGCTCAGGCCGGCCTACAGTCACTATTCTGGGATACGCCAACGCCATTGGCGCACGGTACCTGCTATTGCCTCTCAACATCTTGATGGCGTGTCTCCTCCTGACTAAGCCAATGGGCGCTGGGCCGCTCGCCATCTTGATGTGGCAGATTCTTTCGCTCGCGGAGATCCTGGACCTCAACGACCTCAAGACTGATCCCATTGGCCCCATCATGCTTGCCATCCTGGGTAACTTCTACTACTTCAAAACGGGTCACCAGGCGACACTGGCTAGCCTCCAATGGGACAGCGCCTTTATCCCCCTCTTCACGATTCGCTACCCCTGGACTCCCATCGTCGTGGCCCTCAACACCTTTGCCGGACAAATCGTCGCGGCTGCCTCAGTACCTCTGCTCGTCGTATGGAAGGTCGGCCCCAAGCAAAGGGGTGTCCTTGAGACGGTGGCGCGTGGTCTCGGTGTCTTTATTGCCTACTTCGCAGTTGAAGCCCTAGCAACCATGAGCTGGGCTGGCTGGCTGCGTCGCCACCTTATGCTGTATCGCGTATTCAGCCCGCGTTTCATGCTCGCGGGAACCTCGCTCCTCGTGCTTGACCTCGTGGCCATCCTTGTCACGCTCACGGGCGTGCGTAGCAACACGTTGGCTATTGGCGAGGTTTTCGGGTTTGCCTAGATACTAGAAACAATCAGGAAACCCAAATGTAAGAAGTGTACTATATTTATGTGTAGTCAAGTTGGGAGAAAACCATCGTCACATCAATGAAACAGAAATATGTAAAAGATTGCTTGCAAATGGTGGAAGGTAACCGGTAGAGGAAACCGAATTCCGCTTGGGTTTTCCCGATTATGCTGGAACATATAGATGGACGAGTCTTGATAGCCTGTCGGCCTTTTCATATAGTTCAAATAGCTCATATCACATGAAGTCGAATGAGGTTGGGGATTCACTCATACGACCTCATTGCCCGTGTTCTCTATCGACACCACTTCAGCGGTCCCCTTGACAGCCAACCCGCCCTCCGGGCCCTCAACCCAGACATCCCAACGGCCTTGTGCCTCGCCATCTTTAGACACATTACGCAGCGACACAGTCATTTCCTCGTCAACGTACAGCGGCGCGTGATTGCGGTAGGTAAAGCGACGCACACGAACGCTTATGCCTAGGTGATCGGTCAGGACGCGCAGCATTAGGGCGAGGGTCAAGGGTCCATGGACAAGAAGTGATCGGTGGCCATCAACGTCACGGGCGTACAGCGGGTCGAAGTGGATGGCGTGGGCGTTGAAGGAGAGCGCGGAGAAGTGGAATAAGTGAGTGGGTGAGGGCGTGAGGGAGACGGAGTGGGAGGGAGGATGAGGGTCTAGAAAGCAAGAAGAGATGGTGTTAGTGCGGGTATCCTAACATTGTACATGAAGGGCAAAGGGAGACATTCAGTTGATGAGACGTGATGGGGTAGCGGAGGATGAAACCTCTTGTTCTCGCATAAACACGAGGGTTCGTCGTTCCTCGATTTCCCACTCTGGTCTCGGCTCGACATCTTCGTGGCCAAGTCCATACCTCCTCCACACATCCACGAATACCTTCTCGTCGCCCTCCTTTCCTCTGAGACTGACATCCTCGACCTTCTCTCGACACACGACGGCCCGCCCGTCCAGGCGGAGCTCCTCGGCCCTCGCCCCGTATGTCAGCTCACCGCCGGCCCAGACGCGCCGGGTGAAGGGCGGGCCGGGCGAATGGTCGGGATCGGCGCCGTCTGGGATGAGCTCTGAGGGCGGAAGCTGGATGGGGAAGTAGACGAGATGGTGGCCGTGCGGGAGGAGCCGGGGCGGCGAGGCGACGGTCGGTGAAGACGGAAGCGGGAAGTGCAGCAGGTCGGTGAGGGTCGTGGTGAGCAGGTGAGAGGGCATCGGCGTCAGGTAGTCCGGGATGATCTTGGGCGGACACGCTTTGATGGCGTCCATGGCGGCTCTGATGGACGACGGCGAGCTCGCCGGCGATGAGGCCGAAGATGCAGACGTCTTATATGCTCGACTCCCGAGATGGACGCACTGGCGACCCAACCTGGGAGCGGCTCTTGTAAAAACCCTCATCTTTGCACCTCAGACCAGTCAAGTTGCGGTCTCGGTCGCAAATGCCACCCTTGGCGCCGTTGAAGCTCAACGGGATGCACTGTCCAGTCTGTCTGGGGTAGCTACGGCGCTAGTGCCGGACTTGTCGAAGCTCGTCCGAATCGCAAAGATGATTCGTCCCAGAGAAGTGACCTGGTAAATGAGGCAGCAGTGCAAGATTGGTGGTTTAGTCCCCGATGAGTTGTTTGTAGTGATGTGAGCCAGGACGCTGTGTTGGAGTTGAGATCTGCTCAGTTTGAGGTTGGTGGGATATCCACGGATGAGCAGTAGCTTAACCAGAATTTTCACGGTTCGAGGGTCTTTCCCAAGTTGCGCTCACGCAATATTGCAACGTTAAAGCAGTATCAACAACATGGGACACATCATTAGGTGCGCGCAAAAATCCTCATCAACCGCTTTTGGAATTCATTACGCAATGGCGAAGCAGTCCCACGCCCTTGCGGCGAAAACATACATCGACCTCACCATCGTCCTTTTTGCGTCTACCATGATAACAAATGGTACTCTCCCAATTGCGTCAAGACCGTCTCTGGCCTTCTAATCGACCGGGGGGGGGGGCGCAATCTGGGGCTCATATAAGGTATAGATCTATCCTCCATTGCCGCCAACTTTTCAATGGCACCCGAGCGCAGGGCACTCGGATCACATATTCATCTGCTCTAGAGCCCTCCCAGGGGAGAGCAGTGGCTGCGTGAGCCGCAGCCTTGTGTTTTCGAATTGTCGTCACCCGCCTGAGTCTCTGTTCACAGCAGGTACTCCTTGGGGGACTTGACGTTGTTCTTGGCGGCCCAAGCCTGGAGATCAGCTCGGGTGTTGTCGAGAGCCTCAGACAGAGCGAACTGGGTGGGAACACCCTCAATTCGGTGAGTCGAGTTGATGTTCTTGACGAGGGTGATCTGGAAGCAGGTGGCGCTGCCCTGGCGGGAGACGATGGTCGAGTAGGCCAAGAAGTATTCCCAGATCTGCGTGAAATGTTAGCGAGCTGTTTCTACCGAGATTGTGACAGCCCGATGACGCCTGGGCTAAAATGCCATTTTAGAGGGAGACTTACGCGGAACCATCGCTTGCCGTACTTGGCCTCAACCTTGTCACGGTTGGCCATCCAGTTGCGGTACCACCTCCAGAGAGTGGCAGAGTAGTGAACGCCGATGGTGTCAATGTGCTTGATCTCAAAACCAGTACCCTCAAGCTTGTCGACAACCCAGCCGAGGGGAGTAGAGGCATCCGCACCGGGGAAGATGTACTTGTTCATGAACAGACCCCAGATGAAATCCTCATACTGCCAAGACTTGCGCAGACCAGCGTACTGGAGGAAGAAGACACCATCGTCATCGAGCATGTTGTGGACCTGGGTGAGGAAAGACGAGAAGTGACGGATACCAACGTGCTCGGACATCTCGAGACTGGTGATCTTCTTGTAGCCACCCTCGGGGACGGGAATATCGCGGTAGTCCATGCACAGAATCTTGCTCTGCTCCTCAGGGATGCCGACCTTGCGCATAGCGGCGTTGCCCCAAGCAGTCTGGTTACGGCCAAGGGTAATGCCAGTGGCACGAGCACCGTAGTTCTCGCTGGCAAAGCGGGCGAGGGTACCCCATCCGCAACCGATATCGAGAAGGGACTCACCCTGCTGGAGGTCAATCTTCTCACAGACGACGGCAAGCTTGTTGTCCTGGAGCTCCTCAAGAGTCTCCTCCTTGGTGATGTCCGAGATGATACCGGAGGTGTAGATCATGCGAGGGCCGAGGAACCAGCCGTAGAAGTCATCACCACGGTCGTAGTGGTCACGAACCTGCTCCTCATCTGTGTGTTGTTAGTCAATGGCCACACGAGGAGATGTAGGCGGAGAGCCCAAATTCAGAGAGTAACATACCCTGGGAACGGGTGTGCATGATAACCTCGGGGATCATGCCAAAGAGGAAGAACTTGATGAGGCTGATGGTGAAGCGGAAGCTGGCCCAGTCATGGCGGAACTCCATGACATCGAGGCAGTCGCCCTTAAAGTCGACCTCGCCGTCAAAGTACATCTCATGGAAGGTCTCCATGGGGATTTTGCTGTTGCCACGGTACTTGAGGCGGTCGGACTCCTTCTTGAAATCGAGGTAGTGCTCGACGCCGCGGCCGGGGAAGCGGGCCTTCTCATTCTTGCGGGGGCTAACCGAAGAAATGATCAACCAGAAGGCGCCGAGCAGGGGAAGGTCGACGATGAGAGCGAAGAAGATGGTAGTCTTCAGGCCACCACCAACCTTCCAGCTCATGTACCAGGGGATGAGAACGAGCACAGAGATCAGGGCATAGTTGTTGAAGGTGTCGGAGCCGGGACCGTCAGCTGGGAGAGGGGCATTGTAGATGGCGGGAGACTGTAAGCAAGGCGCCAGGTCAGCATTGAGACTTCCAACGGTCGGCAAAGCAGAGAGAGGTGTGATGCGGTATCAATTGGTCTTAGGAGGCGGCCAAATTGACGCCGGAAGAGGCCAGATAGGTGAATATCGACGGTAGCATTTTGTGTCACATACCTTGGTCGTGGGGACACCGTAGTTTTCCTGCTTCTCGAAATCGGGCTGGGTGAACTTGGGAGTCTCGACGAACTCGAAGTCCACGTCGGTGACGGTAGCGGGCTTAGCCATGTTGAAGATGAGCCCAATTGCACCAATGGCTAGAGAGGTGAAGGAGGGAAGAAAGACGAAGTCAACTATTCGTGGCCGGTCGTTGTTTTTTCCCGTGGGACAGGACAGTTTTCGTGGCGGGGGGGGAGGTCAGGACGACGCAGTGGCAGAAGCAGGGAGCTTTGGCCCCCCCGACGCCAGGGGACGAGGGGCGCAAGGGCGGTGAATAGAATAAGTGGACTAGCTCAGTATTTGCAACGAGCCTATTGGCTGAGGTGGCTGGTTGGACATGTACACAGTGGCTGGCTAGAGAGAACTCCCCGGAAGAGTCCCCTGTAGTGCCGCATTTTTGGGTGTGTTGGTGGGCTTCGGTAGTGCAAGATAGGCTTCCTTCTTTAGCATCCTTTGCAGGGGACCAGTTATAGGGGCCAGACCGTAGGGGCCCAATTATAGGGGGTCGACGCCCTGCGTCAAAGACCTGGACGTATCGCAGAGGGCAAGGCGCAGGGGGCAGGCGGGCGCCTCGTTGCTTCCTCGCCGTTTCAGCACTTATCCAGAGGCTAAGGCGCCAGGAGGCTGAGCTAGAGCTGCCCCAACCCCAAAAACTCAACCACGTAACCACGTTTTCCCTTGGTCGCATTGATTGTCGCATGCCGATGTCTTTGCTGGCTTCATCGACACCCGACAGAACACCGTCATCAGCAGCTTTCAGACATCCCAGGCCCGCCAATTGGTCTCGTTGCTGTCTGGCTTCTCAGCCCCCCCGCAATGTCTTTTAGAAACGGTCGCCAAATCAGCTGTCCAAGGTCGGCTGTCGATCCCGTCCACACTGCACTGTCCCAACCTACCCCATCCTCGATGTAGGCCAGCGCCCCCACCAACATGCCTCGGCCTGTATCCTTTCCAGCTTGCTCGCTCCCACTCACACACTCTCTTTTGTGACTTGTCCCCTGTTTTTTTCCTTCTCTTTACGTATGTCCCTTTTTCACATGACGGGATGCCACCTTAGAAATTTAAATAACATCGAGACGCGTGAACAAGCCATCGAGCCGCCTTTCCAACCGCCTTCTCCAGCCTTCCCAGTTCAGCCCCAGCCTCGCAACCTAATGCGTGCTCCGAGGAGCTTCTTCACTCCTGATGTTACCCGCCAGTGGAGACAATCCATTCTTGTCTCGCTGCAGACAGTCCAATTGCCTGCCGACTTGGGATATTGAAATGCTAGCTAGCCCCGTCCCCCCCCCCCCCCCCCCCCCGTCTCCGCAAATCTCTTTCCAAATTCAGGATACGTGGTCTCTTCCAATGTTCAGGCCTGCGCCAATCGCGTGGTCTTGAGACTAAGAACCGGTCTCGAACTGGCCATCACCAATTGCACAGCAATGCCTGGGTTCAAAATACCATTGAAGCCAGGTTAACTGCGTATCGTGCCATTTGCGAACCCCTTTCGCATTGTGAGGCCAATTGAGCGTGAAATAGACGGAGCTGAACAGGCACTCAACTCTGCATCCCACGTCTACAACGAGGAAATGTCGGGTTTGAGATGGACCCATCGCCCCGCTGGCGTCCCAGTCTCCGGGGACCACTCATCACGCATTTCGTTTTGTTCGCGTCGATCAGGTCCCTTGTCTCGTTGTTGGTGCAATTGTGACGGGCGAATGCCCCTTGTGTATCGAAACACGGCTCGTCCCTGATAGCCATCGCGCTGGCAGTGCAACGGTTTCGCATGCTCGGCGGCTCAAGACGGTGATCAAACAACGGTTTTGCCCACCCATGAGACAAACGGCGAAAACTTGAGTGGGGGCTGGTAACATCTAAATACAGGCCAGCTGCTCGTCGTGCCCATAATAACAGCTTGTTATTCAGGTCTCACACTGCCCTACCTTCCCCTTCACCCGGAAACTTTGATAGTGAACACAAGCTTTCCCGCTGTTCTGGGTGAGAATACCATCTATGTAGCCCAAGCTACGCTCCCCGCCCTGCTGGGTACCTACTAGGTCGCAGCGCCAGTGTCCACCGTTGACTCTAAAGGCTCGCTACGAGCTGGAAAGTTGCCAAGAACAGCGCCCGCTTGTCTAAGACCTGGTTGATATTCGCACGCAATCGCGTCGGTTTTCACACACCAAAAATCCATCTTATGATCAAATTGTCCTTATCAAGATCTCAGGAAAATTAATTTAAACCCCCCAAAAATGCTTCAAAATGGCTTTTTAGTAAGGAACCAATCCCGCGACTTCATTTGTTCTTTTAGGCTGATTGCGTTTCTACTCATCATCACGAAATGCATATTCGAACTGCCTAATGGACCAGGGTACATGACCTCAGCGTGGGCAGCCTTGCTCTATCTGTGCTTGCCACGTGCAAGAATCTTTAGCGCGCTGTGAAAGGCGCCAGCCACCTAACAATTGCCAAAGAATCATCAGCAAACGTCCTGGTTCCCAACTCCAGACGACCTAGCAATCGATCGTCTCCTGCTTACATTTGCACCCTGACATTGAGGTTTGGATAAAAAAATTGGTCTGGAACAGACATGGGCCGCAGGTTTCGGTCGCCTTGTATCGCTTGGCGGTTTGGGCGATTCTGACCGTATCAGGAGTGTTTGATCTCCGCAACATCTCAGAGACGCCGGCTTGTGCTGGGATCGACCTCCATATCACCCATGCTCATGGGCCTAGGGCACCAAACAGCGCAATGCGCCATTCACTTAAAGGCAAAATGAATGCCCTCTTTCATTCTTCCGTCTACTTGCTCGGCTTCCGTCACTACTCTCACACATATTTCACCAAGTACCTACTGTTTTCGTTTCTTAAACACCAGCTAACGCTGATCTATTGTTTGAAACTTTCTTGCTAATCAAGCACTTCCAACAAACACTCTCTCAGTTACATGTTATTCGCCCTTTCTGCCCTAGTTTCAATGCCATGTATCTCTCCAGGGCTATTCTATTCGTGTCGCTAGTCGCTTCGACAATCGCAGCGCCTAGCCGTAAGCGGGCCGATCTTCTGCAAGTTCAGGCCTACGCCCAGTTTCAAATCTCCGATGGACTTGCTGGAAATGCTCTCGAAGAGGTTGCTAAAAAGTTTCCTGTGCGTTCTTCCAAACCGACCGCAAGTTTGGTGGCTCGACCGTATGCTGACATCATGTTAGGTTGAAGAGTTCCGGGCGAACCTAGCAGGCGTCAGTGCAAATGACCTCGCCATCCTCAAGGCGGCTCGGGAGACTGCCGAAGCTGCCGAGACGGATGCAGGAGGTTTTAATGATGCGATTGATCAGGTGGGAGAAGACTCCGATGATGGTATTGCTCTGCAGACTGGGTAAGTTTGCCAAAGTCGGGCACCAACCGCGAGCAGTCGAGGACTGACTCAAATGTTTTGCATGACGACTGACACCAGCAATAGAAAGATTAAGAACAAAGTTCTGAAGCTGGAGCTACAGGTCCTCGCTCTCCAAATTCAGCTCGCTCAAGGAGATGGCGATCAAGCGAATATCGACGAGGAGCAGGCAAAACTAGACAAGAACGTGGCAACGGACCGAGAGGGCACAGGAGACCAAAGTCAAAGCATCAACTTTTCCGGCAACTCGCAACCTTAAAAACAATGCCGGTTTCCTTGGTTTGACGCCGACAATGCCCGGACCTGACGTCAAGGAGCCAGCATCTCACCCAGGGCTCCGGCATGGCACTGCCCCGAGTCCAGAACGCGCCAGTGGGGCGAGTGGAATCAAACGGTCCAGCACTTCTTCTCGATCGGGCAGTAGGGCCGCCTAGGAACTGAGGCATAGGAAGGGGATTGCTTGCCGTTCAATGCAAAATAGGCGTATCCCGGCGAATTAAACTCATCACTTGGTTATGCCCGAATATTTGCAGGAAACTGGGGATTGCAAGCCCTAATCTTGATATCGCGCTCCAGGAATTGGTCCTTCCCACGATCGAGTGTCATAAGGAAGGAGGGGAGGGACCGTAGGATGTCGCATCGTCACAATGGTAGGCAACTTGGTCTAGGCTAAATCTGAGAAATGAGGATATTTTGGCCTCTGAACTCTCTGCTGACGCTTCTCGAAATCCAACGGAGCCGATTTTAGCGTGGAGAATTATCATATTACCCGGCCCTACTGCACCTCGTCCACCCGTAGGCAGGTAAAGCTAGACTGTTATCCCCCTTCCAATTTCAAATCATCCGCCACCTTCTCTTCCTTCCTTCCCTCCTTCCAATTCTGAACTAAGGGGTGGCACGTGCATTGTGAAGCTTTAGGTTTCGTCGATCCTCACCAATTCCCCCAGAGCCTCATCTCGACAGCATCACACATCGCCAATCCAGGATCCTCGTTTCTTTGTCCCTAGATTGAGAATATTTTTGTAGCCCTCGGTATCGAGACATCCGCCGCCATGCTAATTCTTTGCTGCCGTCGTCTTCATTGCCGTTGCTGGTGTGGGACCATCGCCAAAATGCTTCCCACCATCGACCCCAACACCCACGACCCGCAAGTTCTACCAAAGCCATCAGTGGCACGCCCCAAATCGATACCCTGGCGAGCGAGCATCGATCATGTGGCGGGTGTTTCCTACTCTAGCTTTCATGTGCCAACTCATAGGGGCCCACCCTCCCCCGTCGGCCAAGCTCGTTCCACATCTGACTTGCCAACGATGATGATTTCGACATTGTTGACACGGGTCGAAGTTTCTAGTTCCCTAGTTGGCTCATGTTCTGGTAGGACAATGCTGTGGGTGACTGGGGTACAGGGACAGAAGCAGACTAGACTTGCTCCTGATACAGTTTAACGAATGATTTCTAAATCATCAACACAAAATGGACAGTTCGATATTCATCGACCGCAACCGTGCATAGTCACCAACAACTCATAACCGATTCCGAAAATGGACTATCGCAAGAGCCGTGGATGTTTTAGGTCTTATTTCGACTCGTCCAGGCTACCGACGATTCGTTTTAATTCTTCGCCCTTTGATGCTCTACTTGGCAAGGCGCGAGATCTGCGAAACTTATCAAACACACGAGTCTGCTGAAAATAACCAAACATAATTGCTTGTGCGAAGAAAACAAGGAATGACTCTTCTATGCCACTGAACAACTACTGGCACTAGAGCGTGTGGTGTATTCGGTATATACCATCAAAACTCGCCAGTTCTGGACACAAAACTGTAACTCTACTTGCAGAGACGACGGCTCAACTGCCCTTGCTCACAAACCAGGCGTCTTTTGTGGTTTTGATGCTTGCTGCTTTTCTTGTGTAGCTTCACCGTTGCCTATGACTCGTGTACTTACAATTTCAGTGTCAAAGGACCTCAGCACTGACGAACCACCCTGGCCCCATGGGATGAGTCCGATGTGTACCTGGGCATCCACCTTTAGGGACTACTTTTCTGCGTTACTAACAGAAATCAGCTGAACAACTGCAGGTTACTCCGATGTTGCCGCCATCACAGTCAGCAATTTCGGGCGCTGGCTACACCATGATGGCTGGCCACAAGGTGCAGGGTCTCGTGTCAGACTAGGAGCTTTCCATCAGGGCCTGGAACCACGAGACCTTCAGATCCCAGCCCAATCAACTGGCAGGATGAGTCGTGCAGAATGGTCGATCTTGGATCCGGGAAGTCTCGCTGAGCATCGGCAAGTCTCATCAGACTTCGACAGCGACAGGTCCGCCGCTTCCAGGGTGCTATGGGCCTGAGTCAATGTAACCATCGTCACATCCAACCGTGGAAACCTGGCATTCAGTCTCACCAGAAGATGATGAAATCTGCCTGAAATGGACATATGAGATTGTGACCAACAAATAGAATCGTTTGCCCGGTCAGCACTTAAGCGGTTGCAGCCACGATGACGCGGATGGAGATGCTCGGCCGAAGCTCCCGCCCCTGGGACACGGTTTGATTTCTGTCTTGCCTCAGCCTCCGCGAACCAAAACGAAACGGGTGTGCATTTCCCCTCAGCCATGATTCATTGCCAAGCCAGTACCGAAACCACTGGGCGGCAGGACGGCGATCCCCCAAAACCCACAGCGGCAGTGGGCAACTAAAACGCAGCCGAGCATGTACATGCGAATCCCTCCTGTGATATCTGGGCGGTGGATATCCACCCTCGGTGCTGCAACCAACCTCGTCATTGCCCGCAGCATGCTCCTGTCTCAACAGGGGGTTTGTGCATGGGAAGAAGTACATGACATGCAATTCTGACCATGCTGCAGCAGAATGGCCCAAGGCATGCAGCCGTGTTTCTTGCAGTGGCGCTGTCTAAACGCTGGACAAGGAACAAGTTTGAACCCCATAATTCCGGAATGCCATAGAGAGCAACTCCGCTGGCCACAATGGAGCTTACGAAGAAGGAACTAACCTGAGGTTTCTGGTTACACAGAAAATACGCATTGACTTGTCATCTGGTGGTGGCCTGGTTGCTGCTCTCTTGGCCACAAGCGAATTAGGGGGATTGATTTGGCAAAGTCGTAGCCAAACGTGAGTGGCGCTAGAGCAAGCAAGCATAACCGTGAACGGTTTAGCTCGAATTGAGACGCGTTTTATCGGTTTTATTGGCCGAGAAGGTTGACAGGAACAGGAGCCCCGTCAGCCACGATGATGGGAAGTCTGTCCCGATTGTGAGGAGACCAATCTGGGGACGTGATTCCAAAAGGCCGGGCTCTCTCGAGAGAAGTCGTACGACAAGGCAAGGCCCTTGGCAGTTAGACTCAATGGAGTGAGCCCAGCATTGTGACACGGCCTTGGCTACAGATTCATCTGCATGGTGGCTTGCTAAAACGCCTCTCAATTGCAGACCTCGCTTCTCTTCTCATGCGCCTGGCCCTGACGGGAAGCAGCCCCAAGAAGAGGCATGAAGCAGGACAATCATTAACTCGGCCAACCGCGCTGAGCGGCGGATGGCCTTGGGTCGAGCCGCTTATTGCCGCCGGCAGTACTGTCAGTGGTTGTCACATAGACTCCACCATACGTGCAACAGGCTTGTGGGTCGATGACAGCCGTCAACAGCAGACAACAACAGAGGAGACCCAAAAGAGGCAGCAGGGCTGTTTGCTTCGTTTCTTTCTTGCGGACCCTGCGCAGCGTCACGACAGGGTGCATGGGTCTGGCTCGATGGTCCAGAATCCCCGTAGGCCTTGGCCACGCGGTGCGTTTGAATTCGTATCGTGTGTAACCAACAGCACGGGAAGAGATGGCTTGCGTTCAGCCGCAGGGAAGAGAAGGTGATCGATCTGATGCAAGTGAATCGGTGCAGCTCGGCTCACGCTATGCGATTTGGAGATAACACCGTCCCCTAATGCATTATGCCAGAAGAAGGGGGCAGTGCTCCCCGCTCCTGGTGACTAATGTCACCGAAGGGAGCATCCAGGGAGGGTGAGAGTGTTCATGACAGTCATAGGAGTGGGCACGGTGGCCATGGTGATCCATGGTGGCCCATGGAGAGGAGGAGAAAGAAGCGGATGGGGAGCATCCCACGATGACATTGGCGCGCCCCACGCCAAGAGACTGGTGCCTTTGTCGGCCCTCAACCGACAGGCGGGTCGCTCTGAACAGGACCTTCCTCCTCCTCCGTGCGCCACCTCAGCGAAGGCGCGCAAAATGCAAAGAGACGGGGCTCCGGGGGCGACGGAGACAGAAACCACTGTTGGCCGGCACGGAGAACAGTCAAATAATGAGATGTCGCCTCCGACCCCGCCACACCTCGCAAGCTCACAGCAGCCATCCAATCAAGGGGTGGGAGGTGTGAGGTGCGCAGCAGAAGAGCAGTCAGATATCAGTTCTGCGTGCCCTGTTGGGTTACGGTTTAGCAGCGGTTTGACGCAATCGAAGTCCTGCAGACTGGGCACTTGCGGGACATCCAGATGTGAGAGCGGAGAACAGAGAGCGAACAGCGCCCTCGTCCAAGTCCCGTTGAGTTGCGGGGGAGTGAGTGACAGCTTCTTGCATTGTGTCTGGTCATGGCAGGGTCGGCTGAGTGCCCATGACCATGACCACGAGTCCATGACCATAATCATGAGCCCATTGACCGCGACTACGGGCCTGGCCACCAGTTCGAGAGGGGCGTCAACCATGGTAAGCCGCGCACGCAGGTTTCTGACCGCAGTTGACAGCTCCGGTTGACAGCTCCATGTCAAGATTGGGAAACCTTGATGGTGTTCCGCGAAGCGTGAACCCCCTCATCCCAATCCTGATACTGGCAGGCGCTAATCCTGATACTGGTCGGGACCCTTGAGCCAACACTTTTCTCCGCTCGATGCAGACACTAGCCGCGCTGGACCCCCCGCGACATGGGCATGGAGTTCGGATCATGCTGCAGACGGCAGACTGGAGACTTCAAACTAGATGCTGCAGAATAATCACTACTAATAATACGAATAGGACTAAAGAACCGGGGGCTAGACCAAGGCTCATCGCATTGCTTGCATCCTGGTGCTTGAAAGGGCATGATTGCATGCCCACCTGGCGCCACATCAGCGTCTCATCACTTTCCTATTGGAACGACCTTTCTTGTCGTCTTGCGGGAGCCCTATAGTGGGTTCGGGAGGGAACTGCTAACTACGAAGTATGGAGGCGACAGATGACGGATGCTCCGCCGACAGGATCCCGCAATGCCGTGCTATGACTATGATGCGGCTTTCGCCCACCAAGACTGCGATATGAGCCTTTGAAACGTGGCGGGTGTGCAATATTGGTGATGGTGATGATCATCGGGCGCTCTCCCAGTCTGCATCACCCAACTTGTCGTCATGGCCGTCTATCTCCGTGTCCCGACGGTTGGAATTAGGGTACGTGTGTCCATGGCGACGTCCAGAAGCTACTGGGTGCGAGACAAGTCCCAGACGTATGTACGGGAGGACCTTGGGGTGTCAATGACTTGACTTCTAGCCAACCGCATAACGCGCCCTGGCAGTGCTGAGAAAACAAAGATCCCCCTCCGATACTCGTTCGTCGTAACTAAGTCCGAGTGCGACCTCACCTAGCCACGATGGAGAAGCAAACTTGGCTCGCAGGCAGCCTCGCCAGCGAATGCGCTGTGTGCAAGCCGACTAGAGGGGCAGCTCGTCCGACAAAGCCGCATATGATCCCCGGTGCCGACTTATAGCACCCCCGGCTCCCAATACATACACATGCCATGTACAATCGAGGTCAAGTCCGTCGACTGGACACTCTGCGGCCCATAAAAGCCAAAGGTCCCCGCTAACGAGTTCAAGACGTGCGGTACGTTGCGGCATGGTGCCGGGCGCCGTGGTGCGGATGATGCGTGGCCTGCCTTTCTCATCTCAGTTCGAGTCGTTCAGCCCTACCTACATAACCGTGGTCAGCCCCCGAGCGATTCATGACAACTGACAGCTTGGGTGCCTCCATGTTGAGAAGGAGCCCACTGTACTCTCGTTTCCCTGTCTTTTTCCTTTCTCATCTCTAGCATCTTTCTTCAATCATCTTTGTTTCCTACTCTTGTCAGGTGATCGCTACCATTGGTTTCCCCCTGTGTACTCTGTAAGGTGCGCCTAGGTTCACCTCGCCGCATCACGCATCACCCGCCGCGCCACTCCTCACCTGGCTTCACCACGCATAATAATTGTCAACATACCCTTTGTTAAACCGTCCAGCAACTACAAAGATTGCTGATTGATACTCCGAGACGTTTCGCCAGCCTTGCTTTGTCTGAGGCCACCACTTTTAAAACAACGGAAGTAACTACATCGTTACAATGGCATGCTCTAAGTGCCCCATATCTCACGACGACATCCACGCCTCCAGCAGAGCAAAATCCATCGAGGACGCGCCAGGCCTTGTCAACTACGCCAACGGCCTCTGCCAACACAACGCCGT
This sequence comes from Dactylonectria estremocensis, assembly GCA_020744375.1. NCBI lineage: Eukaryota > Fungi > Ascomycota > Sordariomycetes > Hypocreales > Nectriaceae > Dactylonectria > Dactylonectria estremocensis. Next base: position 1,512,787 of record JAGMUU010000002.1, on the reverse strand, counting down.
CCACAACTGCTTCAACCCAGCACAACCCAATGATAGCCTGTGCAAGATGTGTGCGACAGGACAGTGTCCTTGAGAGCCAGAAGCCTGCCTCCGTTCAGAGAGAGTTCAGGGGAAACTCCAGCAGCCAGAGAGGGGGAAATTGTGGTCGAATCTTAGCTCAAAATGCGTTTAAATCGTTGGGAGCCTTGGAGAGTGGTGACCCTAAGGTTGCAGTTTCGACCCCCTGCAATAACGGGATTTGATGCATTGTATGCGGAAAGCTGGAAACTAATTACGGGTGCTGGCGTAAGGAAGGCTAGCTTTGGGGGCGGGAACGGGTGCGATGGGGACTTGTTCTTGCGGACTGGGAGCCTCGGAGACAAATAGCCTCTATGCAATAGGCCAACAAAGGACGAGCAGGTGGATGTGGGCAGGGGTGTTGACGGCCCTGGCGGGTAGGAGCAGCACCTTTATTACCCAGTACGTAGTGCACAAGTCGCTCTCTAGGCAGGGTAGTCAGCTCTCCAGGGATCACGGAATGTCACCAACGACTATAGAGTACAAAAGTACAACTTGCTACTTAACCTAGGTAATATTCGGGTGCGGGCCGGCGGTGGGGGATATGTCAGAGCGAAACAGAACGTCGACTACGAAGTGTACGATTGGTTGCTGATCAAACTCAGAAGTCAGAACAGACAAACAATAGATAGCCACGCATGAGAAAAGGGGCAGCCAGAAACTCTTGTTGAAATTTGAAAAGACTGAAGACAAAAGCCCCTAGAAAATATTTAAATACCATCAATGTCAAAGTCATCAAAATCGGATAACCGCACGAGGGGTCTCGAATAACTGACGTCGTGCTAGCGATCCACTTACACTCCTACGGTAAATGAAGGGCCTGGGAAACAAAAAGGAAACAAAGCGCTGGGCCATGGAAAGTGGTAGCATTACCTGCTTGGCCGGGTGCCTATGGGACGACTCACGAGCTGCAACCACCTGGATCGTGAAGCTGCAAGCGGCCGCAAACGGACGTCAAAAACTGACGCTCGATGCTCGATGATGACATATTAGACTCTAGCATCGACTAAGTCATCGACCGGCGACCCCCGGAGAGCCCTGCCGGCGATCAGGGTCCATGGCGAAGGGCCGGGCCAATGCGTGGCGAGATGGTGGCCGCAATAGTCGCCCGCAACGAGCGTCACTGCGTTCGCTGGACAAGCAAGTTTCGCCGCATTAATCCAAATGGCCAACCGGCGTTGCGGAGGCTAACAGGTCGCAATGATCGGGACGTCACCCTGCCTCGCGGGAATCTTTGCTCCGCCGGGGCCTATTTGCTGCCGCGGGTGAAGGGTGCGTCAAAGCGTGCGACACCTCTTCTGTCACGACTGTGGTCTTTGTGGGAAGGGATATTTTTCAAACCTCTCAAGTACATGTTGCTGGTTCTCTCAAGTACATGCCGTTGGTCCTCTCCACCACACGCCAGTGCTCCCCTCAAGTCCTAACCCACATGCTGCTGTAGGTAGCAGTACCTTGCGGAATCGCGGGGGCTTCTGGTGTGCGCGTGCTTGTGTGTGTGGTAGTGCATGACATGGTGCATCCATCATGCTTGCTGACACGCCGCCCTCAGCTCGTCACTGAAAGAGGGGGGGAAGGTCATGGGGATAGAGAAATTCGCATCTCGCATGCGCAATGGGTGTCATCAACACCCGCTGACACATGTCGGAAAGGACCAAAGAAAAGCGAAGAAAAAAAAAGGACCCCCTCCCTATCATACAGAAGCGCAACTCATAGCAAATGAAGTGTCGACTTAGTCGGGAGCCGAGCTCGGAACAACGGAGGCGAACTTCTCGACGGGCTCCGCCTCCGTGTAACCCGGGCTTGTCGGGCGATGGGCGATGGGCGATGGGCGATGGGCGATGGGCGAGACAAGGAAAAACGCACCATGAGTGAGTAGTAGTCGGTCCTGGCAGGCTGAAAGTCCTGCAGGTTGAAGCTCTTTGCAGCTCCCATTGCGCCAACACACGTCACGTCACATCCCCGAAAAGTCTGCCATCCTATGTCATCCAAGGTGGCGAATTGGTCCAGGTTGGTACAATGAGGAAATGAGGCGGCATTGAACAAGGGGGACGAAGCTGCTCTGTCATGAGTCCATGTGATGAATCTGTATAACGGATGGAGGTCAGCATGAACAAAGATGTGAAGCAACACGATGCCAACCAATCGCTTCATTCATTGGCCAGTTGCTTGCAAACTGCGCACGTATCGCAGAGAAGCACCGTCGAAGCTTAACACGGGCTTGGCTAGCACCAACCTTCCAACTACCGCGTACTAACGTACGTATCAGGTATACATCAATAGACGTCATGGTTACCTCACATCACATTGAATTCATCGAGGTCAAGTCGTACGCGGTACTAAATGGCATCAAGTTGAACAACTCTAACGTTTCCTGGCTCGAGTACACATCCTAGTATCTTCCATAACAAGCGCAACAGTGCACACACACGTTGCCTCAGAAAACTCCACGTTGGTATAGTGCGCCAGTTCCAATGACCTGCAAGGGATCAAGTGCTAAGGCAGAAGTCCCGTGGGTAAAAATAGTCTTGATTTCTCTCTCCTCCCTCGCCCAAAAATAATAATCCCCGACCCATCGAAATATGCCCCAAACGTCCGTCCCCATAGAAAAAGTTTATTGACAGGTTGAAAAGAAAGGTGAGAAACAAGTCATTGTCCCGAATGTGTCCAGTTGCCTAGTACAGGGCAACAAGGGCGGCCATGACGGCGGCACCAACGAAACCAGACTTGACGACGAGACCGCTGGCAGCGCTGCCGGCGTCTGTGGGAACGGTGGCGGGAGCAGTGCTGGTCACACCCTCGACAACAGTGGTACCAGCGGGAGCCTCGTAGGAGATGACGGTGGTGACGCCGCCGGCGGGGGCAGTGTACGTGTAAGAACCCTTGGTGGTGGTGTTGTTGATAGGGTAGTGGGTGCTGATGGCCTTGGAAGAGACAGGAGGAGTGTAGATGGGGGTGTCAACACTGGTGTAGACGACGCTGCTGGTTGTGTTGACGACGGGAGGGACGTAGATGGAGCTGGAGGAGCTGGTGGTGGGGGTCACAACCGGCTCCGGGGTGGAGGTGGTGATAACGACCTCGGTCGAGGTGGTGGTGCGGTAAGGGCAGTCGACAACAGAGTCGGGGCAAGCGGTCAAGGTGATGACGCGGGTGGTGGTAGAGGTCAGTGTGGTGGTGCCCTCATCAACCGGCGCCTCATAGGCGGCAGAGACCAACGAGCTGGCGGCGACGACGGAGAAGACGGAGAAGCGCATTTTGATGGTTGGTCGAACGAGGAGTGAGGTTCTGAAGAGTGAAGGAGGTTGTTTGGCTCAGCGAGTCCGAAAGCAAGTGATTGATGCGGGTTGTAATGAGAGTGAGGTGCTGAAAGCACAGTGTTGTAAAGAATGCGAGAACAGGTGAACAAGTCGTCAAGAGTTTGGAGAGAGAAGCGAGGGAAGCAGACGGGCGGATTCGAGCGGGACTTGTAGTTTTCGACAGGCGGGAAATCTCTGTCAGGGAACGCTTGCGGCTTTGTTGGCTGGGCTGGACACCGGCGAGATCCTGGTGCGCTGTCACCTCACCCGCCCTGGATCCATCTTCCTTGAGCAATCCAATGGCCTGGTGGGAGTTAGCCCCGGCATCCAACAAGTGCCTGGCCAGTGCCTGGTACCTTGCATCCACTGCAGCAGCTATGATTGGATCTGGCCGGGTTGCGAGCCCTGTCCTGGATCTTGCAAGGCCCAACCGGCTGCACCTCTGACTGGTGTGTTCCTGGATCAGACTCCGCACCCCTGGCCCGACGCTGCTTTGGTACCTGGGCCGCTCCCTGCAAGGACGCGTCTGCCTCCTCCTTGGTCCGATAGCAGAGCTTGGTGCCATACCTCGCCAATCATGAGCTGCCCCGACTGACCACCGCCACGTTTCCCTGGGGCTCCAGGGTCTTGCGACCGTGCCCGGTCAAAGAGTCAAGCTTTCTTTCTTCTCCTCACTTCTTGCGTGGTTTGTGGGATGGATGGCGGGATCCACCCATGTCACCACGGTGAGTCAACAAGTAAAGAGCCAGCTTCATTCGACAACCCACAGAAGAACGAGCACTACCCTCCATTAGGACCCGCCAGCGTAAAGAGAGGGAATTATGGAGAAAGCGTGTCGATGAAGAAAATTTAAATGGCTCTTTTTTGTGTGACTTCACACAAGATCCCTTGGCCTGCTGGCACGCCTGTGCTCTGGGGCCTCTAGGGCCGAAGGGTACACAACAATCTCCGTGGCTCCATGGCCAGACAGGGACATGTTATCCCAGGCTCTCAGTGTTCAACGAACAGTGCGCTGACCGCATGGCTATGAAACACGCGGCCAAGGTCTTCTTTTCATAGCGCAATTATTCCACCACGGAGCCGAGAGAGGAACGAAGGGAGCGGCGCTATGAGGCGAGGTCACGGGTGGTCGAAAAGGATTCGCGCTTGCGGCATCTAACGGCAGGCGACCGGGCTTTCGAACAACGCCACCTACGGGAAGACATCCGTGGCGTCGATTGAGGACCACACCGAAAAAGGAGGCTTTTTTTCCTCTCTCTCTTGCCCCTGACGTGAAGTGCTAACCAGGGGTTTTGTCGACACCGGCGCGGCTTGTGTGGAAACGCCTAGCGGAATCTTCAAATCTCCTCCAAGACGCTGTGGCACTAACATAACATGGGAGGCGCATGGCCGAGAGACTGGGAGATGGAGGCGAAATGAGCGGCAAATAAAAAGCGGGCGAGTGTTCTAATATTGGAGGCATTAGCATTGACCAGTGTGCAACGTCCACCCGAAATCTTACACAAGAGAGATGACCGTTGTGGAGCACAGCAGCGATGGCGACAGCGACGACAGTGGAAGTCCAGGGAGCGGAAGGGATTCCACTTGGTTTCTTCAACAACCGGTCATTTAGCCAATCTTGGGTAGTAAATCGGCTGGGTCTGCTTGCTGCAAAATAAGAGATTAGATATTTGAGGCTTGAGCGAACAGACAGTCCAGGCCCGTTTCATTGAGTCGGCTTGCTATCGGTGCCATGCCATGGTCCAGTGCCACCGACGGTGGCTCGGTTGGTGCAAGCGAAGGCACCCCTTGTTGGAGATATGATAACTGGCTCATGGGTGTCATGAAAACAAACGTGGGTCGCGAAATAAGATCGTGGCAGAGAATGGAGTGGTTCAAAACGCAATAGAAGATGAGAAAAGAAGAGGTCAAGAAAAGGGAAACGCCGGCAGAAAGTAAGGTAAGCAGGGGAAATGTGGCACCGTACCTGCCTTACCGACTCCTCCGTTACGAAAGCTTTGATGGGGGAAGCATGAATAAGGAGTACCTTAAAGTGGTAGACGAGGTTCTTGCGTGGTAGTGGGGCAGGCACAATGCAATGCAGGACCGTCGGGTTCAGCGCCTTCTCTGACTCGCCAAGTTACTCAGCATCGACTCGCACTGTGGATGCTACCCATGGGTGAAGCGATAAAGCAGACAGGTACGGAGTACTACATAGTTAGATAGGTACGTTGATCCCCCGCAATGCGAACAAGAGCGAGAAAAGCCAGTTTCCTCCCTTCATTTCTTCTCAGTCTAAAGTGAGTGATACAATGTACTCCAGACTACAGAGACACTGGCGTCATCTCGAAACGTGGTTTTAAACAATCAAGGAACAGCTTCTCCTATTCTCCTACGTACCAAGGTGCCGAGATGGTGTTTCCCGTCACTAGGCTATACACTTTGAAAATAAACTCGGACTTGAGAAAGTTGAGCGCAAGTAAATGCAGTTGTGAGAGATGCCACGTAGAATGGGAAGTAAACACCGCAAAAAAGACACCTTTCACATGTTAGAAATCCGGCAACAACCTCGAACACAGCACTTGGTTTGCTGCTCCGGCGTTGCCTTCCGTCTCGCCATCAGCCATCTGCCCATCTGCCAAGCCGGTCTGTTACAACTGCGTCTCGGGAAGGTAGGCTCAGGTCGTTGCTGCCCCGCCCCCGCACCAGCATCATACCTCCTCTCCTCCCGCTACGGCATGCAAAGTACTCCGTAGCACCTCTAGCGACCTAGCTTGGTTGGTTACCAACCTCGTCTCAGGAGACTCATATGGGAGCCAGCCTGTCACCACTCACCACGCCAAACACGAATATCCACCGCTTCTCCCGACAACGCCGCCGATAACGCCCTCTATATTCGCATTTATTTAGCCACCACCATCTTCATCCAGACAATGCACACTAGCGTTCTGGTCTGATTCCTGCCTCCCGATACCCAAACACCTCGCCATCATCGCCCACATCACGTCGGCCCTGACCACGCTTCACCGACCATGACGACCTTCTCGCCCGACTCCCCCGCTCTCTGGCTCTTCACCTCCCTGACCGCCGGCTCCTCTCATATTGTTACCGCCACCTCCCGTCTCGAGACGATCCTTCGCGCCAACCGCGTGCCCTTCAAAGCCGTCGACCTGGCCACAGATGAGCATGCCCGCAGGCTTTGGGGCCGTAGGGCCGGTAAGGACGAGGGTGGCCGCATGAGGAAGCTTCCCGGCCTCGTGCAAGAAGGCTTCGTCTTGGGCGTGAGTTGAGCCTCGCATAGTTTTCTAAGGCTCTAGGAGAGCTGGCTGCTAACTGTGTACGACATACAGGACATCGTTGAGGTTGAGGACTGGAACGAATATGGCGAGCTCAAGATGCATGTTAAGATATTCTACGATGACTTCACGATCCCTTCTATCAAAGACAAGCTCCCCGACCCTCCTATGAAATTCAAGCCCGCCTTGCCCGCAAAGCCTGTACCTGCAGCTGTCACCGCCGCCGCTGTAGGGGGTGCCGCCGCCGCTGCCGCCGCCGCACCAAAGCCACCGCCTGCCCCTCCTCTGCCGTCAGGAAAGGCCACCCCGATCCCTGCCACTACCGAGAAGCCCAAGACCGCCGAACCCAAAAAGGAACCCGAGCAAAAGAAACTGCCCGTCCGTTCCGTCGCCGACGAGGCAGCGCAGAAGGCTAAGGAGCTTCGCCTGAAGAGTCTGCGGGAAAAGGTGCACGGCAAGGATGGTGCCAAGGCCAAGGAGGCTACAAAGGAGAACAAATCCAAGGACTCGCCCAAGACGCCTAAAAAGAGCACATCAGGAGCTAACAACGTCGAGGGTCTCCAGTCTCCCACCTCGGGATCATGGGGCGCCGCTGCTGACGAGGATGTTGCCCAGGGTGTTATCCAGAGCCCAACAAGTGCCACCTGGAAGCAGGGTACTACCTTCTCATCTCTTCATGGTGCCACGGTTGCCACAGTGACTGAAGAGAAGATCAAGGAGGTGGAAAAGGAGTGTGCGATAAAGGAGGAGCCAGAGGACAGTGAAGAGGACAGCGATGATGAGGGCGACGAGGAAGAGGAGAAGAAGGATGCCACGAAGCCTGCTGCAGCTGCCAAAGCCGTGGATAAAAAGGCACAATCCAAAGAAGTGGACAGTGACGAAGACAGCGAAGACAGTGATGACGACGACGATGATAGTGACCACGAAGAGGGAGAGGACACTAAGAAGCCCACAGAAGGCACCGCGGCCATTGACGACAAAGCCAAGGCTAAGGAGGAAGGAAGCGATGAGGACAAGGATGAAGATGACGAGGAGGAAGAGGAGGAAGGGGGGGGAGCCAACAAGCCTGCGGAAGCAGCTCCAGCGGTAGACGAAAAGCCCAAGTCCAAGGGTACCGACAAGACCAAGAAGACCGACAAGACCAAGAAGACTGACAAGACCAAGAAGACCGACAAGTCGAAGGAAACGGATAAGTCCAAAAAGGCCGACAAGACCAAGAAGACCGACAAGTCTAAGAAGACCGACAAGTCTAAGAAATCCGACCCTAAGAAAGCGGATAAGCCCAAGAAGACAGACAAGCCCAAGAAATAGATGATGAATTAGGGACCATGAGCGAAGGTCGGCATTTTAATAACCTATCTATGCTAGGATGTCGAAGATGATGATATGGTGATGTACATAGCCCTAGATCTTGAGCTAGTGTCTCGTTTGTTTTTCGCTCAGGGTACAACGACAAATATTGCCGTTTAAATTCCCGCTGCTGTCCTCTCCTCCGGTCCTCCTCTTCCCCGTTGAGTCTCTGGCGTGCTGTATACCGGGCTCATCCCTAGTATAGCCCATCGTCGTCGCTAGCAGTCCCATCCTGGAACCCCATAACGGCCTTACCCTTACCCTTGGACCGTCCGTTAACCTCGCCTTCAGCCGCATTGTCGTCATCAAACTCGTCATCGCTTGTCAAAGCAATTGCCTTGCCCTTGCCCTTGCCCGATCCGGACATGGTGGCCTTGCCTTTACCCTTTGACGCCGTCGAGGCTCCAGACACAACACGCTCGCCGGCCATCTGCGTTTTGTCTTTCTCGCCACGGCCGCCCTCGAAAGTCGCGCGCACGCGCTCATAGTGTGCAAGCTCGCCGGCGCTAACACTAGGGACGAGCTCGTCATTGGCAGCGAGAAAGTCAGCCTCAGTAACCATGACTGCAATATCCTCAGGGGTGGCGTAGTGATCGAAGTAGTATGCTGTAGAGATGGGGATGGCAGTGGCAGGGTCCGCGTTGATGGCGCGGATCTTAGCATCAACGCCCGACGCCTGGCGGGTAACAGCCTTGAGCATGGCATCACTGCACAGCGCGTAAAAGTCTGCACCCGTGTATGTAAAGGGGAGCTTCTCCGCGACAGAAGCAAGAGAGACGGATGGGTGGAGAGTGAATCTGAAAAACATTAGTGACTAAACTCACGGAGAACTTGGCGATGATAAGCACTTACTTTCGGGACAAGGCTTCGAGAATGGTGAGTTGCTTCTCGTTGGTATCCGAGACACCAAGATAGAGCATCTTATCGAAACGGCCGGGACGCAGGAGAGCCTGATCCAAGAGATCGGGTCTGTTGGTTGCGCCAATCACGAAGACACCACCACCACCGTCATCTCCTCCAGACATACCATCCAGCTCGGCAAGGAGCTGCGACACAATTCGGTCCATGACACCGCCACTATCTCCTTGGTTGCCTCGCTTCGGTGCGACCGAATCCAACTCGTCGAAGAACACAACGCAAGGCCGGGCATCGCGGGCCCGTTGGAACACTCGCCGGACATTGGCTTCCGACTCTCCAATGTACATATTGAGCAGCTCCGGACCCTTGACGCTAAAGAAATTGAGACTGTACTCGGTTGCAATGGCCTTGGCCAGCAGTGTCTTTCCAGTTCCGGGAGGTCCGTAGAAGAGAATACCAGAACGCTTCTTCATGCCCTTCGCAAACAACTCGGGTCGCTCTAGCGGCAGCTGAATAGTCTCTGTGACAGCCTCCTTGACGTTGTTCAGACCGCCGACGTCGTCCCAGGTAACATTTGGAATCTTGGGAGCACCAATAGAGTCGGAGAAGTTCTTGCGAGCAGCTTCGACTGCCACCTCGAAGTCTGTCTTCGTGAGACAGCGAGCTAGCGGACCACCGGCGACCTGGACGTCTCGAACAGTAACGGTCAAGCCATCGGTTGTGTTCTTGGCTGAGAGTTTCTCAAGACGGGATTGCTGGGCTATCGAGGCACGTTCAACGACATCAACCAAATCGCCCGCCACGAGAGCTGCGGTCTTCAAAGCAACCGAGTTCAGATCAATCGTCGGCTCCAGGCTAACCCCGCGGTCGCTGATGATAGTCTTAAGGATGGCCTCACGCTCGGCCTCATCGGGGGCTCCCATCTCTAACTCGTGAGTGAACAGCCCTCGCACGCCATCGGGGACCTTGTCAACATCGTTCGTAGTGGCAATGATGACTCGAGTATCCTCTAAAATCTCTTTGAGAGTCGCTTCGATACGATCAGCAGTCAATGCTTCAATATGCTCAATAAGCAATGCGCAGCAGTCGGGACCGCAGCTCATTGCTCGATCCGCTCTGGTTCTGAGGAAGCCCTCTGTTTTAACATCACTGCCACTGCCACTTCCCTCGCTCAGAATATCGTAGGCATCAATAGTGTATGTGTGAAGGCCCATATCAGCACATGCATTCGATGCAAGAGTTGACTTTCCGATGTTCCGGTGTGTGGAGGTGACCAGAATGGCAACGGGGGGCATCTTGAGATGGATTGCCCTTTGACTGGTCGCAGCAGCAATCAACTGCCTTATTTGATGCCTCAGGGGAGAGACGTACGGGGCTTCGTGTTCTTGAATCGCCGGCGGGGTAGACTCGGAGCCTCTTCTGGGTGTCTTCTTGAGTCCAAGATAGTACTGCCAGGTGCTGTGCTTGATGCCTGGTATCCGACTAGTCTCGAAGCCCGAGCCATGCATCCCAACAGACGAGCTGTCAATGCAGGCCACCGAACCCCAAAATGTCTCAGCAGTGCCATCCTCGTCGTCGTCTGGCTTTTGCATCTGGATATGTCCAATCTTAAACCACGCGACACTGTCGTATCGTGACTGTTGTTTCCCAGTCTCTTGGCCCCCAGCAGTCAACGCCATGACATCGTCCACTTCTGAGCCCCCAGCGCCAACGGTTTCTTGAAGAGTGCGTCCAAGCTGCGCGTCCACCGGCACCGCAATAATGTCACCGCTTCGTACAAGGCGGATCTTTTGGGCAAAGTACCGTTTAAGCCCGCCAAGCACGGCGGTCTGAAAAGCTCTCTCGGCTGAAATCGGTGTCCGAATATGATGGATGGTGATGTCTCGAGCGTAGGGAGGTCGAATCGCGCTCGTAAACCTGGGGAGCGTTCCCTTTCCTTGATATGAGGCTTTCTTAAGCGGCGAAAGGCGTAGATACGGAGTGTCGTCCAGGTTAGTGAGAAGGATGGGGGATGCATAAGCAGCTAGGCTAGCAGGACGCTGGACCTGCGACTCGAAGAATGACAGCTTTCGCTCGCCGTGCTTAGCACTTGGTATCCTGGTCATTGGTCGTTGCGAATAGCCTTCTGGCAGGCCGTAGACTCGAACAGGTCTCCACTTGGAAGGTTCTGGCTCTGGTTGTCCAAAACTTCCAAGTCCAAAGGCGCCGAAGCCATTCAGTGGTGGCTCCTCGGCAGCTTCAACCCGAACCCAATCGCCGGAAAAACATCCAATCTTGGGTAACGACGAAACATCAACGTATATCCTAGCTTCCTCGTCATCCTCCGAGGACGGCTTCGGGTGTAAGATATCAGACGCAATGGGTCGCATCAGGCCTTGGGCTTTGAACAAACGGCCACGAGGCCTGTCTGGCCTAGCAGTCGTCGCGGTGAAATTGGAGAAGACCGAGCCAGGTGTATTGATGCCGTTGGTTTTCCTGCCCCGCAGAGTGCCCACTGTCATTGGGGTGCCTGGCTGGAGTGTAGACATTCCGCTGGCGTTGGTGGTAGGCAGCGAAGGGGCCTGAAGAGAGATCATATCGTCCATGGAATCATCTGAGAGATCATCTTCATTGTCTGACCCAGACAGGTCAGTCTCCGTCTCCGTACCTGACTCGGTCATTTCGGTCAGAGCATCAGTCTTGTAGCGTTCTTCGGCGGCCGAATAGAATTGATCAGTTCCATTGTCATCCTCGTCCTCGGTGACACCGTTAAGTCGTTGGCTTGCCGTCATTGAAGCCACACGGCGAATTTGTTTGGTGTGGACTCTTCCTCGCATCAAGACGATTTTTGTCGAGTCGGTCAGAGTACCCTGGGCTACCGGCTCGCACAACATGATCTTTCCAGGGTTCGGGGGCACATGAGTCAGGGGATGAGGCGGGAGCGGGAGCGGAAACAGGTCACCAGAGTGCACGACTTTGAGGCTGCTCAAGGCGACTCTAAGAGCAGCAACCAACCGTTCTTCTGACGATGAGCTGGTCACGTTCCTGCCCTTGAGGTTGGTAGGGTGCTCTCGGAAGAAAGTACCCTCTCCATTCTCCAATCTTTTTGTCAATTCGCTCTCGAGGCTAACAAAGACAGTCTCAAGAGGCACGGGGGCGACGTCGAGGACGAGGATCTCAATGCCACCGCGACTGTGACTAGACAGCTTAGACGGCGCAACCTGCTGCAGTGTCACAGCGAAACTCTGGAGGGACGGCGAAGACGGAGAGAACTGAACGGTCGAGTGCGGCAGGCCGGAAGATCTAACAACGGGGACGATGGACCAGGGACTGTCGACGGGGCTGGCGTTGGGTGCCCATGGGGCGATGGCGATGTGATGGAGGTCGTTCGATCGAGAGTCGTTACCAACAGCTACAGAGTGTCTAGTTAGCAATCTGATACCCATCTTTCATGCGCATGATGGCAGTAGTAAGCGCGGTAGCATACTGTGCTGGAGGTGCGGAAAGAGGTCGCAGAAGAGATCGTCGGATACAATGCCGACGTCGCTCTTGATGTGATCGTCGAGGACAAGCTTAGCGGTGACAGCTGGCTTGTCCTGGCGACGTCTCCGGTTCCGTCTCTTGGAGGACGTGGAAGCCAAAGCAGCTAAGGCCGTCATGGTGGCAGCAACACGTCGAGGAGCGCAAGTATGGAGTGGAAGCCGGTCGCGGTCAGGTTCGAGGGGGATCGGAGGACAGATGAAGCTTAACCACCCCGCCGAGATAGGACCATGGCCAGCTGGAAGGAGCGGGTAGGAAGGAGTCGCAACTAGAAATCAGAAAAGATCAGATGAATGTTCTGTCAAGAAAAGGGAAGACAGCGCGCTTGCTCGGCGGTGGTGGAGGTAGTTGGTGATGTTGGAAGCAAGCCTAGGCCAAAGTTGCGTTGCACTGTCGCGACTGTCGGCTGCGGCTCAGTGACGGGAGAATTGGCCTCGGCATTGGCGGGCGCGAAAGCGCAGCTCAGGTCCCACGCGCACCTGCTTGCGCTTGCGCTTGCACTTGCATCTCGCTTTTTTTTGTCTGAGCCTGAGGTGGAGGCCCGGGGATGGGTCAGGCAGGTACGTACCAGACGGCTCAATGGCCGAGCTAGGTTCTCCAGGGCAGCAAAGCCAGCCATCCTTGCTTGAAATCCTGTTTGGCGACATGATCCAAGAAACACAGAAACTCGAGATCTTCCTCCTCGTGTAAAAGAAACATTTACCATTGGCCCCCATGGGGATCAATCCATAAAATCAACAGGAGCCGTCAGGTTCTCTTCGCGGGTGCTCAGGCAACCTCAGAGCCCGCCCTCTCATCTAGCACGCCGCCGTCTTCAATGAGGGCTGCGGGGACGGACCTATCCGAGGCTCGGTACAGCTCCTCCATTTGATTCGAACAAGGTCATTGTGTCAAAAACGAATGTTGGGGAAATAGGGCATTCATTTGGCAAAGCATCTAGCATTTCTAGTCACATCCGGATACTCTCGTCTAGATCCAGCATGTTACTACCGCCCAGTGACATTCCCACGCCCAAAGGCGCAGCTCAACCCATCCAAAGCCCCTTTTGTCGGTGCTAACTATCACATGCTTCTTGGCAGGGGCCAGTCAATCACTCTGAAAACAGCCCTCCTCCCTGTCCATGACGCAACCATTCACCAGGTGTCGTCGATCCTACTGGACAACCATGGTCCTGTTTATCTCTTGTCGCCTTTACACTGCTGCTAAAGCGTCCCTTGAAAAGCACCAAGCACCCTTACTGACCTGCGCCGTGATCTAGACCATCAAAATCTCCCGACAAAGTTGGTCCCATTGACACGCAGATCAGATGTCATCGTGGTGGTCCAATCACGGCTTTCCCGCGACTCGAACGGGTAGTTGATTAGCAGCTTACCTTATTCGTTCCTTGAATACCAATTCTCCCTCATTCCTCTCTCTGGTCCTCGCCATGTTTTTCCTTTACCGCTCTCCCGTTTCTCCCCTTCGATACTCATTTGTGCCATCTGCTTCGACATGACGTAAATTACTCTTCAATCCCATCGCCGCCTTCGTCCACACGAGATCATCTTGGATTTCGATCCATCAAATTGCCTGAGCACGATAACCAACGCGACAAGCCCCAAGGGATCATCGTATACCAAACGAATCCTCGATCAGTACCTCCGGGGCGGTTCAATTCAAGTCGCTTGCATTGTTTCGCTTCCCGTCACTTCTCGCGGAGCCAGCAATGGCCCATACCCCCGGTCTTTCCGATGCGACTGAGCAATCCGGACACCAATCAGCTAACGCCAAGCTGAGCAAAAACGCTGTCCAATTCACCCAACAGGCTGAGAAGCTCACATATCAACCGCTCTCTGACGATGCTCCTTCCATTGCCGTCGAAGCCCAGTTCGTCACCCCTCACGACCCCATCATCATTACTTCGGATGGCAACCGGCTTCCTGGCGTGCCCCTGCAAGAGGCCCACCGTCTCAATATCCTCCGCAAAGGGTTCGAAGGCAAGCCTGAGACGACCGACGTCAAATCTGAACGAGAGACTCAGGAGAGCACTCATAATGCCACGCAAGGGGACGACACGGAGCGGCGGGTTATCAACCTGCCAACGCAACAGAATGGTGCATCACTCCAAAAGTCTGCCGATACTACCTTACAGCGTGCCATGCCACCATCTCACACAAATCCCATGTTTCCTCCACTGCCGCTGTACGGTCCACCCTCAATGATGCGGAACCTCCAATGTCTCTTTTTCCGAGTCTCATCTTTTTTCCTCAGCCTATCATTTCTTGGCGTCATCGTTTTAGGGTCTCTGTTTACGAGCATACCATTAACATGCAAGAAGATACTCTATAGACTTACGTTTCGTAACTTCGACAAGTCACGCCCGTTCTACGAAGAGGAGAAGCTGAAAGCTGAAGCAAGGAAAGAGAAGGAGCATGCTTGGGAAGAAAGCCAATCTCCAGAAATCACGGGTCTCGAACGAGAGAAACCAGTCGATCCATACCCACCAACCGAGGGTGGCACAGATCCCATCATCTGTGATGTTAGCTACTACGCGCGGAGGGTTGGGCTCGATGTTGAAACCTTTGAAGTACAGACAGAGGATGGCTTTATCATTGAGCTCTGGCACGTTTACGATCCCAAGGAGTACACACAGTTGGATGAGAGCGGACGATCTCAACAGGGGCCAAATGTGTTCCCAGGTTCCAAGAAGAAGCTCAAAGACTCGGCCAGCAAACGTAAATTCCCTGTTTTACTTCTCCACGGCCTACTTCAGAGCTCCGGTGCGTACTGCTGCAACGATGACGAATCTCTCGCTTTTTGGCTTTGTAAATCGGGATTCGACGTTTGGCTGGGCAACAATCGGTGTGGATTCAAGCCCAAGCATGCTTTGCTGCATTATGAAGACCCTAGAATGTGGTGCTGGAACATTCGCCAGATGGGTGTGTTTGACCTGTCGGCCCTCACTTCCCGTGTCATATCCGAGACAGGCTTTGAGAAGATTGGTCTGATCTGCCACTCTCAGGGGACGACTCAGACATTTGTGGCACTAGCCAAAGAGCAGCGACCTGAGCTAGGCGAAAAGCTGACAGTATTCTGTGCTCTGGCACCAGCTGCTTATGCCGGGCCCTTGATCGGCAAGATGTACTTCAAGTTTATGCGGATCATTTCGCCGGCGCTCTTCCGACTCATGTTTGGCATTCACGCATTCATCCCTTTAATGATGCGGATGCATGGTTGGCTGAACGCACACTTATACGGGTGGCTGGGCTACAAGGTCTTCTCCTTCTTGTTTGACTGGACGGATCTGCGCTGGGATCGTGGCCTCCGAGACCGAATGTTCCAGTTTGCGCCCGTCTACGTCAGCGCCGAGTCCATGCGATGGTGGCTCGGCCGAGAATGCTTCGCTAAGCATAAATGCATCTTAGCCACCAAAGAGGTCGTCCAGGCCGAGGATCGAATGGATGGTAGCGCGGACAGCCATGATGCAACATCGCGGACCAACCCGGCAATCGAGGCGCACCACAAGCATCCAAGGGGAGCGGCAGCGTGGTACAACGAACAGGCACCGCCGTTTGCTCTCTGGGCATGCGGCAACGACAACCTCGTTGATGGAGAGAAGCTGCTCCGACGCTTCAGGAAGGGACGAGAACCACACGTTAACGTGGTGCACAGTAAAGTCATCCCTGAGTATGAGCATCTCGACGTGATCTGGGCAATGGATGCTGTAGATCAGGTGTTCAAGGAGGTTCGCGAGGTGTTGTGGAAGACCTGCAACGCGCGCGATGTGTGCCGTGTCCCTGAAGGATGCGAGCATGTTGAGTCATGGGAGCCGCCTGTCAGAAGTGTGCCAGTCGGTGCTGATGACGATGTTCAGTCGAGCAGCAGTGAAAGCAAGTAACGAGAGCAACGAATCATGGACACGGTAAACAGGACATGGGATAATAAGACGAACATGGGAACAAGGGAGATCTCAGGAAGATCTCAGGAAGATCTCAGGACGAGTCCATGTGTGTTAGGGTCACCATCAATGATGTAGTTAATTAGTATTTTAATAGCTTCACATTTTGACTATCAATGCTCGTCAACCCGAGCTGATGCGTTGATCGCATTTTCCGGCAAATGAGGAGAGTATTGGAAAATTTAGTTCCCAACGAGGGTGCCAGACGACTGGGATCTACTTTCATACGAGTTCGATGTTTATTCGGCGAGAGATGCAATGGTGAAGGCTACTGCCTGTCCTCAATGAGCCGGTAATTCCCAGGTCATGGACAGTGTACCAGGTACCCTCCATACGTTGGAGCACGAGATATCACACAAAGATATGCTAGGTCACCGCCGACGTGTAGGACAAAGATTGAGGGCTGAATTACGAGCGTATTGCCGGGGTCACGTCTAGACCTATTGTCTGGTCTTGCATGTATAGCAGTCTCCCTCACATTTATCTCGGTCAAGAACCGTGGCGCAATGGCAGCACGGCCTCTTCTAATTAACGAGCCGAGAACAATTACACGGCTATCCCCAGCCGCCCAAAAGTCTAACCCCAGTCGGCTCAGGGTGGGTCGAGATAGCCTGGAACAGCATGATGCTTCCCCGCATCATCCCCGCTTCCTCCATCTTCCCGCGTTGGTCCCCCTCATACTTCTGTTCCAAGTTACCTTATCTCGGGGTAGTCTTAGACATTCTATTCCTTGGGTGCAGCCACCATGCTCTGTTGCTCAATCGGCCCAGCCCCCTAAGAAACAGGGCTGTCGGTGGCACAGACACTAATGCAGACTTGCTTGCCCGTTGTGTTGGACAAACGGAGATCTAGGCTGGCTGTTGATGTCGAGTGGGAATCATGTGGCTCGACATGGCGCGAACTCACATCACGGGCCACGGGCCTAGGACGGGGGGGCTATCCATTAATAAACAGGTGTGACCCGTCTGGACTTGGCTTGTTGGTCGAGTCGGTTTCATAAGTGGCTGCCTCTTTACCAAGCTGTTGCCCGTCAACATCCTGACTTCCTGTTGTCCGCTTCAACAACCCATCAAACACAGCCATCATGCCATCGAATTCATGCTTCGCCGACGTAGACATCCCGCTTGTCGATGTATGGAGTTTCTACATGGACGGATCGAGGGAATTTCCAGATACTCATGGCATGGGCTCGCCTTGAGTCTGCATCGCGCAAAGTATAGGGTAGCTAACACGGCCGCAGAGGTCCTCGTCGACGGCGACACAAATCGTTCATACACGTTCGGGCAGGTTAAAGAGCTCTCTGTTCAACTCGGCCGCGGCCTCAGACACGTCTTCAAATGTAACAAGGGCGATGTTCTTGGCTTCTTCACGCCCAACCACATCGACACTGTCATCGTTAACCTCGGTGTCATCTGGGCTGGCGGCGTCGCCAGTCCCGCGAACCCGACGTATACGGCCGAAGAGCTTGCGCACCAATTGACAGACTCCAATGCCAAAATTCTCGTTACCCACAAGGCCTTCGTTCAAACGGCGTGTAAGGCTGCCGAGCTGGCCAACATACCACCAGACAAGATCATCCTGCTGGGTGATGGAAAGGATGAGCAGGGGCGGTTCAAGCATTGGACCGAGGTGACGGCAGATGAGACATGGATCAAGCCAAAGAAACCAAGTATTGATCCTCACAAAGATCTTGTGTACTTGGTGTATAGCTCGGTATGTGGAATCTCCACTAGGTGGTTTCCATCATGACACTTACACATGCAGGGCACAACTGGGCTTCCAAAGGGAGTTATGTTGACGCATTACAACATGGTCGCCAACTCATGCCAGTTTTCCCGTTTTGACCCTAAGCTGATAAGTTGGGAGATGGATTCTCAACTTGGGGTTCTCCCCTTCTTCCACGTCTACGTGAGCCTAGAGACGCTTTTAACGAAGCCAGCAGCAGCCCACTAATGCTCATGCTAGGGACTCGGGGTCGTTCTCAACGTCACCCTCTCCACGGGCGTCAAATGTGTGGTCATGGCAAAGTTCGACCTTGCACAGGCCTGTCAACTCATTCAGGACCACAAGTTGACCTTCATGTACGTGCCGCCGCCAATTATTCTCGCGCTCGGTAAGCATCCGCTCGTCGACAAGTACGATCTTTCGTCGCTGCGTTTCGTCAACTCGGCCGCCGCCCCGCTCAGCCGAGATCTTGTCGATGCCGTATGGGACCGGCTTCAAGTCACAGTCAAGCAGGGCTACGGTCTTTCGGAGACGAGTCCGGCTGTGACCGTCCAGATGTTTGACGAGTGGGCCCGATTTCAGGGCTCTGTAGGCAAGTTGGCTCCCAACATGCAGGCCAAAGTTGTCGATCCCGATGGAAAGGAGGTCTCTCCTGGCAATGTAGGTCTGAAATAGGAATTGCTTCACCTGCCTGTACGAGACCTTCATTAACATGGTGCGCAGCCAGGAGAGCTACTGGTCAAAGGCCCAAACGTATTCCAAGGCTATTGGAACCGACCCGAACTCAACAAGGACACCTTCACCGAAGACGGTTGGTTTAAGACTGGCGATGTCATGTACATGTGCCCCAAAGGCAATTTTTTCGTCACCGATCGCATCAAGGAGCTCATCAAGTATAGTAAGTTTCGCAGTCGTAAACACTGCTTACAGCCCCGTTTTAACCAGACCTCACCCGTGTAGAGGGCTTCCAAGTCGCACCCGCCGAGCTAGAAGCCAAACTCATTGGCCGCAAGGACATTGCCGATGTGTGTGTCATCGGTGTGTGGAACGAGGCCGAACAAACTGAGGTCCCGCGAGCCTATGTGGTCCCCAGTGCCGGGGTTGATGGGGGCGATGATCTCGCTCAAGACATCGTCAATTGGCTGAGTAGCCGAGTCGCGCCCCCGAAGAAGTTGCGCGGAGGAGTCCGATTCTTGAAGGAGATCCCAAAGTCTGCATCAGGAAAGATCCTGAGACGGGTGGTCAGGGATCAAGTCAAGAAAGAGGAGGAGACTGGACCGCTGGCCAAGTTATAGGTTTTGATGTCGTGAGACCTTTGTACATACTTCGTAATCTTGGCAGTCTTACATGCATGTGTATATCTAATCAGGCTTTTCTGTTCCATTTATCCATGGCTTTTCGCCGTGAGCCCAGCCAATTGATACACAGTTTTACATCATGTGGTCTATGTGCTCATGCCTCATTTTTCTTTATCCCATTCGCTCGGCCTCCTCCATCAGCTTCTCCAGGCTGAACCTTGAATCACCAGCGGCGAACCATTGCAGCAGTTTGGTCCGTTCTTCGGCCCTCTCTTTGCGGCCACCGTCAAGCTCAACGCCTTCAGCTTCCCATCCGCCGTAAAACCGCTGCAGGCACATGATGAGCCACTTGGCCTCCTCAGGCTTGACGCCGCGGCCGTCAACGACCTGACCCTGCATCAGAACAAGGCCCTTTTCGTCGGCCAGGTCTAGGTGGTGTGTGATGGTGGTGTGAGGCTGAGCAAACTCGCCTCGGGTCTTGTATTCGGCGAGCTGGGTGAAAAGTACCGTGCTCGTTTTGGATGCGGCGTCAAAGGTCCACTGGAGGAAGTGAATCTCGGCACCCTGAGTCGGGTGAGGAACAGGGAGAACGAATTGAGGAGAAGTCCGCGCAGCCTCATCCATGGCTTTGTATGCGGAGGTGGGAACGACGGCGCAGAGAGTTTGCGGGGAGGAGGCGTGTCGTAGGCGCCAGATGGCTGTGAGCTCCTTGTCCGGGAGCGCACGACTCTTCTCGAGGTCGATAATGTCGTCGAGAGCTTTGATCGCAGACTTATCTGCGCCAGTGGGAACCTTCGGCCGCTCGAGAGTATTCTTTATAGGTGTGCCGTCGGCATTGGGCTGGGAGACGGGCGTATCGGGGGCTTGGGGTATGACGGGGTCCTCGATCACGTTCTTGAGGCGTTCGGCTTCGATTCTGTCGGCGTAGGCCGCCTTAAGGTCGTCAATACTAGAGAGTCCTTCGTTCTTCGCTTTCTGATCGAGCTTCGCGCGGTACTTGTCGGCGATGTCCTGAGCAGGTCGGGTTGTCGCGAGGAAGCGGATGTCGTGGACCTGGGCCCATCGACGCTGGTGAACGCAGCGGGTCGCGCGGAGAGGAGATACTGCAAGGTGTCGCAAAATTGGTACCCTGAGCGAGGCCATTATGAGACGGAAATTGGTAGGTGGCTGTCCGTGGACGATACCAGCGCAAGGTTGTTGGTAGTTGTCGTGGGCTGAGTTGGACTGGTCAACTTCTTCAGAAGCAATCTTCAAATGAGTCGGCCACTGTAACAATTGGAGGCAGGGGTCAGCTTTGGGGGCTTTTCAGGGCCGCATGCTTGGCGTCATTGAACCAATAGTGGGGCTGCTGACCCCACGAAACGCTCTATTGAGGACTGGCTCTGAACTCCGAGATAGAGGAATGCCGCCGGCTTCGGACCTTTTCCCAATGACAAAAGCGCCTTTGATAATTGGACGAGGTTTTACCAGGCCGCAATTTGTCGAGGAAATAGAAGGTATTTCTCGACATCTATCGTCCAAGTTCTGTTGCGAATCCTTCAGCCCTCCGCATCAATCCATTCCATCTCAGCGAACCGTTCAAGTACAAAGTACCCCGCGGTCGAGACACACCGCCTTGGCGGGCATCAACTTTCTGCCGCTTGCAAACCAACCCAGGCCTCACAACTTCATAGGCCTGTCCCGGTTCTGACTTGTGACTTCTGTACCACTTAATCCTTGCTTATTTCGGAAAGAAACATCAAAAATTTAGTCTTGGGGCCTGTTCAACTGTAGACCCGCTCGCCATGGCTGACTTCCGGCAGCTGGCGTTGGAGTTTGTCCTTGCCGATGATGAGGGGCAGCAGACGACCATCGCCCAGAACGCAGCCAAAGGTGCGTCTCCCAGAAGCAACTACTCTTGTGGACTTAATCTTCGAGGCATAGCTTGTCTAACTGTTGCAGAAATCCAAACTGGTGCTCCTAACTTGAACCCGGTAGCTCGGTGGGTTGAAGCTGTGCAACCATGGATGCCGGGGAGTGGCACCGAAGCAGAAGATGGTGATGCGACTCCCGACTGGACGGCTAGAGCCAAGGGTAAGCAATCGAACTCTTCTGAATATGCGGAATATCTCTGACTCAAATAGCTTTGGAGTTCCTCGCTCGGACTCTTGACTTTTTGAACAAGGATGTTCTGAAACCAAGTCAAGGTATGTGCCGGGACTTTTAGTATTCAGCTGCTACTCTCAATATCTGACAAACCGATAGTCAAGCTTTTGGTAAGCTTCTTTGGGGCCATGTTTGAAGTCGATCACAAGGCTGGCATCTTGGCGTCTGCGAACGCTCTGTCCCGCATTGTAGCCATGAAGTCATTCCAGAAGCAGAGCGCAAACGACATCATCAAAAAGGTCTGTGCCTTGAAGGATGACTTCCCGCGGCAGGTCTCCAAGACACGATTTGCGATTTATGAACTTGTTCGCTACTTGATGACGACACCGGAGGTCGCCAGTGACTTACAACATAAACACGGATCTTCCGCCGGGTTCATGATCGATCTTCTGCAGCTTTGCCGAAGCGAGAGGGATCCCGAATGCCTCATGGTTTGGTTCGACATCCTGCGAGTCTTCCTCGTGGAATATTCACCATCCAAAGAGGTGCTGGATGAGGTCTACGCCACCTTCAAGCTCTATTTCCCGATTGCACTGCCACGTGCATCCCAAACTGGCATCACCCCCGAAGACCTGAAGCTCCAGCTGCGAAAATGCTTCTCGGCCACTCATCATCTCGCTGACCAAACCATCCCTTTCCTCGTGGGCAAGTTGGATCAGGGAGATGGTGTCACGGTCAACGTCAAGGTAAGACTGCTGTTAATTGTAGTCATCTAGCAAGCGCATCTGTTAACCGCGTGTAGGTGGACATTCTCAAAACCCTTCGAGCATGTCTGGATGAGTACAGCAATCCTGACCAGTCCATCGCCCCGTATGTGAATCAGATTTGGGGAAGCCTCAAATACGAAGTACGCAATGGCGAGATTGAGGACACCATTTGGGGCACTTTGGAGGTGCTCAAGTCCCTCACGATACGACTCAAAGGGGACTACCTTAGGGACTACACGCTCACTGTCACGCGTGATTGCGTAACCGACCTGGCAAACACCACTTACACTGCATCATCTGGTCGACTGCTAGTCAGTGTCCTCAGTGCCAAACCCAGCGCATTTGTGCTAATGGTGGCCCCGGCTATTACACACATCAAGGATAACTTGCGACACCCCAAGGCCCCGATGCATAGCCAAGATCTCCTCAAGATTCTTCATGTAATCCTGGAGACACGACTGCTTCTAGCTGATATAGACATGTCTGCAGAGGACCGAGAAGATTTTGCGGCGGTCGATCCCTTCTTCAAGCCTCTCTATGAGGATGTCTATAAAACCACCGTGGAGAGTGGTTCAAAGCCTGATGTCCCTTATGATGATATCAAGGTCGTGTCTCAGGCGGTCCAGGGTGCTGGGGCATTAGTGTGCCAAAAACCTGCGAAACCTTTCGACCTTTCCGCCGAGTCGGGTCGATTACTCCCAGAAGGAACCTGCTCACAAATATGCGAATCGCTCTTTGCCATCATTCTGCAGTCTGCTACCGGGAACACTCGCGCGGAGGGTTTTGACGAGCTTGTCGATGAGACTACAAAGGCTCTTCAGCGAGCGATCCGCTCATACACGAGTGGCTCCACGCCTCTAGTAGATCGTGCCAAAGACATTATCAGGTCACAATGGCAAGACAAAGGCAACAGCGAGGCCTCTGTGGTTATTTCAGCGCTGGGTGCGCACCTTGCATTCGTGACTTGTTCTGAGTTGCCGCAAACCGCATCAAATGGCCTCGGTCACTTCGTTTACTATGTTCAATCACTGCTATCGGAGCTGTTTGCTGCTCTCGATGCGAAGGCGGACCCAAAGGTCTGGTGTTCGTTGGTGGCTACCATTCAGTCAACGATTCGGTACTTTAACGATGCTTGTTTGGCCGGTAATCCAGACAAGGAGCTCGCTTTCGCGGATGAGGCTTGGATACAGAAGACAGAGGAGAGATACCCTGGACTCACCCGACTTGGTGGGGATCGAACTGGAGTTTCTGGCGAAAATATACCTATGGCATCCTCAACTTCGACAGTTACTGAAATTCGAAACGAGTTTCTCATCATCGGTTTGTTTATTGCCCGCCAGATCTATCGTCGGGCGACGAAAACCGTTGAGGCCCACCCCAGCACCGGCAAGAGAGCTCTCACCCTCAGCGACGATTTCACTGGTGTAGACTCGGCATCTGCGAACCAGTACCTTTATCTCGTCTCTTCCTTGACTGGCTTTGTTGTACATGAGATGAGTGAAGCGCAGCAGGTTTCGCTCCGTGCCGATAACTTCGCAATCAGCCTTTTCCATGAGGACTTTATTAGCATCCCGCAAGCTGTGGTCGAGGCTTCAGAGCCTGATAAATCTCTTATAGAGAGCGATTCAGCATGGAGCTGGTTGATTAATGAATCCCTCAATGTTCTATGCCTCGCAGTATTGGAAGCTCTGAGGCCTTCGTCGATAGCCCGACTGGTTAGTGATCTCACATCGTTTTATTTCTTTCAAAAATATCTAAACTGACCATGAATCTAGTTCGAAAATGGTGTCGCCCAAGAGTTAGTAATCCATGGATCTGCATCAGTGGCTGCGACTGATAATGCTATTGCGAGGCCCGCTGCTTTATCCATCCTCACTACCCTCGCGAACAAGTACAAGATCGAAACCCTGCCTCATCTGATTACCAAACTGGAGCACCTGTCGACGAGTGCCGTCAAACCTTCGTCTGAAAACGATGACCAAAACCACCGGCTAGAGCAGTTCAAATCTACATATGCTCTTGCAGCCGGAATGACAAGGCGATACATGGGCAAAGAAGCAAAGGGCCTTGTTCAACTGTTCAAAGAGGCACCGAAAGATGCCAAAATTGGACACCAATTTGGTCGTCAGCTGGAAATGGTTGTGGCTCCTCAACATGTGCTAACAAAGGAAAACCATGCCATCATCAAACCATTGTGGATGCAGAAGGTTTACTTTGAGCTTGTTAATCCTATGTTACAAGCTGCTGTCGGCGCGGTTCCGGAGGTTCAGGACCAACTCAGCAAGACAAACTTTAGTATTGGCGTGCTGATGATGGTCAAACACATGAACTTCACGATCTACGAGGCAGATGCGGACAAAATACTTCGCATCTCCATCGCAGTTGCTCAGAATATTGGTGTTGGACCAGATGCGAAGGCTGCCCTGGATGTCTTGAAGAATATTCTTGTGGGCGCCCCAGAGAAGGGTAAGGACCATATCCGCAGCATCATTAGGATCTGCACCACTGTCTTCTCTGACAAGCCTGCTTCAACGACGAAGCTGGACTGGCTACCGGATGATTATGTCCCAACAACTACTGATCCTGAGACCCAGGCAGGGTGCGGAAAGCTGGCACTGGAAATTACGGGAGGCCTTCCACGAATGTTTGAGTCACAGCATCTGCTGCCACACGCCTCCCAAGTAGAGCGGCAATTGACCCTGGCATGTGGGCATAGGGTACGAGATCTACGGAGAACGGCCCGGTTGGCAAGGGCGGCTTGGGCTGAGTTGAAGTAACAGCAATTCTCTAGGCGTTTCAGATTGATAGTGGTATATAGAGCCACCGTGGGCACGTTAGGATAGAGGCATACGGTTAGATATCTTGGGGGTTGCATGTGAGGGGCAATATATCCGAATACAGCAATGAATATGCTACGGCTGGATATTGTTTGAGATTGATACCATATTCCTGATGCATTACCCTCTTAGACAAGCAGTGGCCTATTATGGTTACTTGTCATGATGAACCCATCAATACATGGTACCAAGATGCGATCCGCTTGAACGCCGTATCTAGAACACGCAGCAATAATGTTCCCTTTTCTCGCCCTTGGACTAAACTCCTTATGATGGTGTGTACTCAGGCCTTCCGCCTCTTACCTCCCTGCTTGTTGGCGACCTCAGCAGCCGTTGAGCTACCCACCGCAGTTGCCGCGTTGGCGGCGAGGATCGCATCAAGGACATCCGGGTTCGCATCGAGGAGCTCTTGGGAGACAGTCACGCGCTTGGGATCGCCCTTGCCGATGAGGGGCACAGAAGAAGCGAGCATCTCCTGGAAAGGGACGGCGACGAACTGGCCGATCTGGTCGAACCAAGCGGAAAAGGGCTTTGCGATCTTGATGGCTTGCTTCTTGGAATCTTTGGTGGTGACGGTGACGGTGAGGTTGTATATGGGGACGTTCTTCTTGGTGGAGGTGCTGATGGAGATCTGCAGGAAGCGGCATGTTAGTGGTAGTCGAGGGTGACGAGAGGAAGAGGTATGTACCGTTTCGCCGGACGGGGCGGTGCCCTCATAGACGATTCCCTTTTCTTTGACAGTAATCCATAGTGTCAGAGCTGTGTTGATGAGGGTGTAGACGGCGACGGCGACAGCCGTGAAGTGCTTGGTGTTCTGGAAGCCGAGCTTGTAGTCCCAGAAGAAGCAGGCGGTGGCGAGGGCGAAGGCGCTGTAGCCCAGGACCAGGCGTACGTCGGTGAGGAAGTGCGACTGCTTGAATTTGAGGGAGTTGAGGTAGTTGGGGATGGCGTCGTCGGAGGTGTTCTTGAGATCTGTTTTGTCGCGAGGAGCCACCGTGTCAGTAGTTGGGCGCAGAGCAGAACAGCGCCAGCACAGCGCAACGTGGAGAATGACCACAGGGAATTGGGTTTGCGGAGACTCAGGGCACAAACGGACCTGCGAGGTTGTAGACCGAGATCTTCTCGGCGGAGTTTGCCATTATGAAGATATGGTGCTTGTGGTATGACGGAAGTGGGATGGGGGATGATATGGTGATCTCAACAACGTCTACTTTGAAGCACGCTGGTGGTGGTGCTAATGCTCGTGTCCGTGGTCTAGGCGGGCTGTGGATAGCTGTCCCTTGTAAGTTGTGGCGCCGCCTACGTGCTCACTGGGGTTCAGTGAATGGGCGGGTTGTTTATAGCGGCTATTAGGTACCTGCACGGGCCTTAATGGTGTGGCGGCAATAACCGGTCGCGGTGGAATTAGGTAAGCCCCTGGGCGGGACCAAGCTCCAGCACAATTGATGGTGCAGGTGGCTTTTGGCGACAACATCTGTCCAAGCTGTCCAGTCTTCACCTACCTCGACATCAGCATCAGAGAGTTCGCCGCCTTGTGCTCTCAACGACAACCCGCACATCCCACGACCCGCGAGCCTCTGGCCGCCCGCTACCGACACAATGGCTCAGATCCCTGTGCAGACCCTCCATCGGGACCCCCAGTTGTTGTGCGTTGAGCTCTTCCCCTCCGAACAGCCCGCGTCTGGTGCACAAACCCGCTAACCACCAATGCCTCACTCCAGCTACTGGATCCTCATACCCATCACCATCGTCATGGTCCTGACGGGTGTCCTCCGCCACTACGCCTCCGTTCTGATGGCTACTGCGCCTAAGAAGCAGGACACCAAGGCTATGCGCGAGCAACGTTCCCTTGGCCGCGGTGTCACCCTGCGCACTAACCACCACGTCCTCTCCCAGAAGGCCTTCGAGACCCGCCGCGACACCCTCACCGCGGGCTACGAGTCAGGTGCCTTCCTCAAGGAGCCCGAGAAAAAGGGCCAGCCTCCGGCGAACCCGCTTTCCGACCCCAGCGCCATGGATGGCATGATGGGCATGATGAAGAACAACATGGCCATGATTATCCCCAACACCCTCATCATGAGCTGGATCAACGCCTTCTTCAGTGGTTACGTTATCAGTATGTTTCTTCGAGTATGCAATGGCGTGTTTTTCTAACCACTGGAAATAGTGAAACTGCCCTTCCCTATCACCATCAAGTTCAAGAGCATGCTGCAGGCGGGCGTGCAGACCAAGGAAATGGATCCTCGATGGATGTCTAGCATTAGCTGGTACTTCCTGTGCATCTTCGGTCTCCAGTTTGTCTACGTCTTCCTTCTTGGAAGTGATAATGGTACGTCATACCTTCGGAACCGGACCTCATGCCGTTCTAAATCGCTAACATTGCCACAGCCGCCAGCCAAGTTGCTCAGCAGATGCAGGCGCAGCAGATGCCCAACCCGATGGCAGGCCCTGGCCAGGACCCAGACAAGCTGTTCAAGGCTGAGGCTGAGAACCTGGCTGTCGTTGAGCACTACTCGGTGCTCGATGATGTCGAGGAGCGTTTGTTGGCGGGTATCAAATCGTAGATTCATAGAACGAGTAAAATATACACCAGCAGATCTAGCCACAGAAGTCTTCGCCCCTTGCCGTGTTCTCTCGTCTCATCTGCCCTCTCCCCGTGTCCGTCCATCACTCGTTTACTACGCTCCATCCCACCACAAGCAAACGCCCAATCCTTCAGCTGCCATACTCGCCTTAATCCGGTACGGCGTTTTAGGGGGCGCATCGTCAGCTTGGGACGGCCCGGCTGGGGCCTGATCGTGCCAGTCTTCGTCTACCACTTGGAAACGGACCATTTCGTGATTATCGTAGAAGAGTCGCTCTGTGTCAAAGTTCCAGATCCAGAGCTGCTCGCTATGGTTGCTGCGCCGCGTTGTTAGCTCTTCATTCCTCCATTGTGTAGAGCGAGATGTCTTACTATTCGGCTCCCTCGGGTAGCTCCTCAAACGGTACAAAAATGTCGTCGAAAAAATCGGTTCTCAGGTTGATGCCTGCAGGCGTGGAGCTACGTATCCTGCCGAGCATGACCTCGCCCTTGAAGGGACGGAACACGACCATGCGGAATTCGACTGCATTATTGCTTAGCCTAGTCAGAGATGTGGGGGGAGCCATTGGTGAACGAACCATTGATGTTGACCAAGCCAGTTCCATGGCCAATGAGCCCCTCTGAGGTCCAAAGGATATCGTAGAGGCAGATGCAGAGCCCAATCTTCTGGATGACCTGTTCAATGTGAGTTGAACCTTTCACTTTCACGTTGAGTCTGTCTGATGGTGAGAGGACAGACCTTGTTGGAGTACTTCGCGTTGATGTTGTCCTCGATCGCATCTATGCTACGCTTGGAGAAGTCCTCTGGCGCAACTTGCACCAGGTCGGATATCTTGGACTGGATCAGATGTTAGTCATTGTGTACTTGATGGCGGGGCATTGAAGCGCAGCGAGGGGGATGATTGAGTGTACCAGGATGAACATTTTGTTGGTCAAGGACTGCCTTGTCTCAAAGCAGGCGCTTTACAGGGTCGTGGTGATTGAGAGGCCAAGGCAAGAGGTCATCGCAAAGCGGAGGATATGAAAAAGCTCATTACAGCATGATGCACAAGTCTCGGCCCTGTGAGATTGTCATGTCTCGATTCCCAGCAACAAGAAACTTGGGTTACGGCAGAAAAAGAACGAGTCCAGAAGTGCAGCCACCGCTAGTCCGACTAAGGTTAGTGGATCTGGGTCAAGGGAGCTCACCGCCTTCCTCCAACAGATTAGTCCCATCAAGTGCCGGGGGTATGATGTGGCGTCGCAAAAGCTCGCCGTCACGTTTTGCCGCCGAGAAGAGAGCTTCGTTTCGCTTCCCTCATCCAGTATCGTTGTCCTCCCTTCCTCTCCTTTGGACGACTGCATCGTTGTTCGCAGTGGCTTTTGCATCGCGTGCGCTCATCTTGGGAGATTATTTCCGATATCGTCTTGCCCTTTCCGCTGCCGTTTCAATTACGCCTCGCCCCTGCGTTTCCTCCCTGTACTTGTAACCTTGTGGCACCCAGATAGGTAGTTCTCAACGTCCCCGTCCGGTCGACTCCATCCCGTCCGCGCACCACGAAACAAAACTTTCGTCTTCCATATTTTCACTCATCATCAAAACCGTCTTCAGCACCGAAATCGATACGCCGTCAGCCTCTCTACAACCGCATCGCTTCACCTATCATCTGCTGCATGAGCCGTTAGCCATGTCGGCATACGGATACGGACCACCACCACCACCTCCCCCGGCGGCAGCGTCGGGCGGACACCCAAGTTACGGTCATCCAGCACCATCGTATCCTCCTCAGCATGGCCAGAGCCGGGGCGGCGGATCCCATCATGGACGCGGTCGCGGAGGTCACTACTCAGGAGGTCGCGGTGACTATCACGGCTCGCCACAGGGGCATTATGAATACACTGCCCAACCCTATCCCGCCCATAACCCACCACCACCCTACGGAGGTTCTCATCCTCCTGCCGCAAGTTATCCGCTGCCGCAGCCACAATGGCCTCCAGAGCATGGTCACGCTCCTCCCCACGGGCCTGTGCCTGTCCCGATATCCCCCAACAACTACCACCCCAACTATGCTCCTCAGCCGTATCCGCCCTCGCAGTATCCCCAGCATTCCCAGCAGCCGCCATACGGTGCCCCCCAACCGTACAGCGCTCCCTACCAGGGACCTCCTCCTCCCAATCAAGCCCAGTGGAATGGCCAAGGGCCACCGCCCCAGGGCCAGTATGAGAATGGCAGACCACGAGGTGGTTACAACGATCGCGGTGCTGCTAAGCCCTCGATGGGCGGACCCATGCGTTCCAGCTATGAGCATGAGGTAGTCCCGCCTCCGGTCAATGGTAGCTATGGTCAGCCGTATCCCCATGACCCTCGTGCCGCTCATTATCCTCTGGCACAATATCCCCCTTATCCTGGCCCTCCTCCGCCTCCTGGACCTCCCCATCAAGATAGCTACTATGGCAAGAATGCCCGCCGAGGTCGAGGCGGCCACAGAGATGGAGGTTCTCGTGGCCGCGGTGGCTTTCATGGGAATGACAAGGGTCGTCACCACAAGTCCGGCAACAACGAGCCGAGCCACCATAAGCCAGAACCCCCTTCCGTTGGAAAGAAGAAGAAGCGTAAGATCAACACGCTGGGTCTGACACCCGGAATGGACTCGGAATCTGAGGATGATGAGGGGGAGGAGAAGGTTCTTAACGACTTGATTGGACAGGAAACCCTCCAGTAAGTTCTCACACCCCGTCGCGAGCCTGTTATGTTGACCTCCCGCAGCGTCAAGGATGTAGCCGCTTTCCTAGCAGACAGGAAGAAACATTTCCCCACCAAGGCCCGTGTTGAAGCCAAGAAAGCTGCCGAGCTGGCACAAACTGGCGAAGACAAGGCCTCATCACTTGAGAAACAAGCCGACAAACTCAGGCGACAGCTTCGCAAAGTTGAGTCATCTATTAAACGCAAGCGAGAACAAGGGGATGAGGGCGATGAAATGAGAGACCCTTCCGAAGAGTCTTCGGATGACGAGAAGCCAGAAGTCATGTCTACTCGTTCCCACGTTGCTCCCCCACCACCTCCTCCTGCAAAGAAAGCCGACGTTTCCAAACATTGCAAATATTATTCCACTGGTGGAACATGCGGCAAGAAGGGCAAGTGCCGCTTCGTCCATGATCCTGAGGTCAGAGAAGCAGCCATGAAGGAGCGCGAGGCCAACAACGGCCGGCTTACGATTCAGCAACGTTTGATCCTCAACGACAAGGAGCAGGAAGATCTTACGGTGTTACAATCC
The DNA here is from genome assembly GCA_020744375.1 of Dactylonectria estremocensis. Lineage (NCBI taxonomy): Eukaryota > Fungi > Ascomycota > Sordariomycetes > Hypocreales > Nectriaceae > Dactylonectria > Dactylonectria estremocensis. The sequence continues at coordinate 1,481,948 of JAGMUU010000002.1, read as the reverse complement.
ATCCAGTATCTTCGCCAGAAGGGTCTGATGCAGCCTGATCCAGAGGACGAGAAGACGCAACCTAAGAAGAGCAAGGATACTGCCCAATCCCATCCCACCTCCAGCTTACTACCAGCGGCCTCTGCATCCCTCCCCCCTCCTCCCATCAAACGAGAAACTGGACTCCCTCGTCGCAACCCACCACCGTCCATAATACCCGGTGCGAATAGTAACAGCACGCAGGGTGTCAAGCACTACCAAGGCTGGCTTCTGAGGCCGTACGGTAGCTCAGGCGGCAAACAGTCTAAGAGCGACGACCTTCCATGATTTCACGGACCTCCCGATGACTGAGTTTAACAAAGCTTGCCTAGCTAGAGTATCATGCTTCATGGCTCTTGTACCGAATGGATAGTTGTCCTTGGCTTGGCAACAGTGTCCTGCTCTGCCGCCGGCGTCACGAGCGCTGCTCCAATTTTTTGCTTGCGTTCAAGTGTTCTCCTTGGGGTTCTATGCCTCACGAAGCGACTGCTTACCAGAAAGTCGTTCTGAGTCTGCACGCGGGGATTAACACGCGGGGAGCTCTCCCGGTAATCACCGGATTTGCTTTGCAGACCTTCCACGATGGTCTCAATGTCCACCCTTAACACTTCGAACAATCTTTTGGCATATCACAGGAGGGTCTTTAGGATTGACAGCACCTCAATCGTGCTCAATCGCTCGGATAAATGGGGCCTCTTCGTTTCTGTCACACGACATCCAACCAACGCAGTCCCTCTTCCTCGCCATTCTTTTTCTAACTACTGGCTTTTACTCTTCTCGTCGATTTCAGGTTCCGGACTGGCAAAATGGCGTCGGAAGGTTCTGGTTGACGGTGGCTTTGATACCTAGAGATCTGATAATTCAACGGCTTCTATTCTTTTGAATCAAGTGGTGGTCAAGGACTCATTGTGATGCGTCGCCAAGTAGCGATGTGCAGGTTCGCATGCCTCAGGTGGTAACTCGCTCTGCCCCTCTCGCACGCCCTTGACCTTGAACCAGGACGCATGAAGACATATCACGGCACGAAAAGCTTATACCGACAGAGTAATGGCGCATCCACGATGCACGAACTTTGATCATTCGTTTTTAATGCAACCCAATGACACCGCGCGACTGGCAAAGCTCAGCAAGATGCTGTCGTCTGGATAATCCCAAGCGTTCACCCCCATTTGAACCACAACACTAACATGAGTCTTCCTCGTCCAAGCACTCTATATCCAGGTACCCACCTTAGTCCCGGCAACTCTTTTTGTTCCAATAATCCTCTTCGGCTTAGACAAAAAGTTTCTCTTCACCCAAAGGCTCATCTTCGCCCAATAGTTCATCGTCGTCCAAGCACTCCTCTTCATCCAAGCACTCCTCTCCCCACACGCGATCCCGCAACTCGGCGATTTCCGCTGCCATTTCCTGCTGTATTTGGTACACGGCACCCAAATCTCCCGAGAGTCTGCAGTAATCATTTTCCTTCTCCACCGTGCTGACTCTTGCCTTCAAATCCCACATCTCTTTCTGAAGGGCTTCGATGGCCGCCTCCAGAATGGTGATGGTTTGTTCTAAAGACTGAACCACTGGATTTGTCTGTTCCCATGCTGTGGAAGAAACTGACAGATCGGACATGATCTCGGCGGTTCTTTCGAAGTCGTACTCTGCTTCTTCTTCTTCTTCTTCTTCTGCTGTAGTCTCGTACTCTTCATTGGTTGTCCCGACCTCACCGCAGAAGACATCAAAGTCGAGGAGTGTCTTCCCACCCGGGTAGATAACGCTATCGTCTGGCAACTTGAACCCTAAATGCTTTGACATCTTCTGTCTAATTCTTTGCAGCGCCGGGTGGTTTGGTCCCCAGCACACTGCTACCACGAACCAGTATGGAAAGTACCGGCGGGTGTGCAACTCTTGCCACATTTCATAGACGGATACTGCGCCGTCGCTGGGAACGTTTGACGCGGTGTTCCGCCACGGCTTGTCGCAAATGAGAACCTCGGAGAGCACTTGCTGCATGTCGGTGTTTAAGGATGGTGCAATCCGGATGTAGTGGTAGATGAGGAGCTGTGCTCTACATCTTTCGGTGTCATCAGCTTGTGAGAGGTCGAAGTCCATGACCGACAATGGGACTGGAGGTCTTTGGACCTCGGACATGGTTGCTCTTGGCTCGTGTAAAGGCGACGAGTGCCAAAGGTGCATGGATGTTCTGTTTGGTGGACAAAATAGAGCCGCTCCTGCCCTTCCGTTAGAACTTTGTAATAGGAATGCGCTGGGTGGCTTACTGGAACGATTCCCAAACGACGTGAGTAATCTTTATGGTGGTTTAAAGTCGGCCGAGGAAACACTCAGTGGAGGTGTGCAGGAGAAGAAACACGAGATAGGCAGCCAACGGGAAATAACAAGAGATCGCGTCCTTTGGCAGGCGTCCAGTGACGCGTTAACTCCCTCGAGTCACATGTGTTTGCTCCCACTGTGATTGTGCTGTTCTTCTGATATTGGTCTAAAAACCAATATCGTTGGAGATATTTCGAGAATCTGGTTGGAGCACAAGCTTCAAAATGCCACCAGCTGGTCGGTCGTCAGCGAATCACTGTTTGCCTAAGTAGGTGGATGCCTACCTACCTAGGTATGCAATCAGGCAGACCCCAATTGCTGGGTAGCCAAGCTAATTTGTCATTAAGTGGCGGAAAATGATGTGCCCAACATTCTCCTTCCCAAGACGCTTGAGCGCCGTCTCCCCGTCATAAGACACAAATGACGAGTGCTGATCTCAAGTCTTCCCTTGTTCTCATGGTCGCGTTTAATCCGAATCTCGAAGTGTGATGCCACATGCCATTCAAATGATTGTGATTGCAAGATTGCCAAACGATGTCTATGTGTCTGGGTCCTGTGTTTTATGATTTTGTAAAGCTGATGTGTGAGACTAGACTGGCAGCTCTTCCACTGAACCACTGACTCCGGGATTTAATTATGGAGATAACCTTCCTCTCATGGTTCCATTAGCAGAAGATAGGTAGTTTGGGGCATGTTTCTGACTTCACGCTCAATGACGGGCCAGACTTGGACTCGAATAACATTTCTATCAACCAGACCTGCTCGTGCTCCTATCAACTAGACCTGCCCCGTGATATTATCAACTATGTGTCTCGTATATTTCTTTTCCCTAGCTCATCACTGCTTCGCAACGCGCTCAGTCGGAGTTCACTCGCACGTAAAACGCTTGATCCCAGCGAGCTGTACCGACGCCAATCAGAACCGAAGCATCCCCGTAGAGTCGAAAGGAAAAGGCGCAGACACCTCCCGAAGCGGTGACATCGAGATTCTTCTCGCCAGGCACCCAGCGCTTGACCAGCAAATATTCTTCGACTAGAGTCCAAAGGTTGTTTTCGGTCAAAGCAGGAGCTGAGATGGTGATCTGTCCGCGAGCATTCGACATATCGATCAAAATTGTATCTCCCAAAGCATCATGGCACTCGATTGTTGCATGAAATCCTCTAGGACCACCAACAGTCAGTCTTCGAACATCGGCAACATACTTGACCGACTAGCCGAATGGAATCTTGGAGCAGGTCAAGCGCTGAAATCGGTCCTCTAGGGTAGAAGAAATGGCGAGACGATATCGGCGTATTTGTGAGGGTGATAGCTCGAAAATAGTGCTAGGGCTTGTGTAAGTTGTTGGCGTCATGAGAGTTGTGTTGAGGATAGGAGTGGAAGTAGGGAAATTAGAATTGAGAGGGTGAGGGAATAATCCGATTTATAGATAATCATTGTCGAATAGTTCAGTGTATACAAGGCAAATCTAGTAGTTCAGAGCAGAAGCGAATGTAAAATGGACCGTTGTTCATAGATTGTTACAAGCGCCCCGCCGAGTTTCACCAGCGTCGACGGGAACAGTTAAACAAAAAAGAACAGAAAACCAAAAGCTTCTGCCGCAGTATGCATTGCTCAGTCGCTTCAGTAAACCTCAAGCTAAGAGACCGGAAACCACTTTTAGGAAATGCCAGTACTGTATATCACCGTTTCACTTGCTCGAGGTCGCTCGAAGTTCGGCAAGCCAACAATCTTGCGAGTTCCCGCAGCCCACACTTGCTGGGACAGAGTGGCTCGTTTCTTCTACAGGCAGTCTCCAAGGGATAATGTCAGGTAGTGACTGACCAAAATTGTATTTGTGGACAAGTTTCATGTGCACGAGTAGTAATGCTGCTAACTAAAGCAGAGAAAACGAACCCCCACCCCCCTTTCAAATTAAGTCGATACAGAAAAGTGCCATTCTGAATGCCGCCCCCCAATTCTATCTAACCCCCTCGGCCCACCGGTGTCCCGAAGTCCCTGTCCAGTCCAGTCCAAGAGTCCAACCGGAGCCCATTCTTCCCTCCCAATGTTGATCGCGCCATGCCATGTATCCAGTGATTGTGTGAGTGTGAGTGTTCTGCGTGCGTTGTGATGGAGAAAATGAGGAAATGTCAACTCCGTCGCTAATGTGGCCCCGTCGTAAAAGCAAACAAAGCAAAGTAGCAAAGGGGAACGATGTCAAGTATCGTTAAAACGCCTCCATTCCCAAGTTTCTGGACCTTGGCCACGTTATCGAAATGCGATTTGTGTGAAGGGAAAAAACACGTCGTTGAAAGAAGCTGAGGGATAACAAATACAAGTGTTGGAGGGGAGAGAATTAGCGACGACGGCCACCACGGAGTGCCTCGAGAGCCTTCCGCTTGCGGTCCTCCTTGGCGGCTTTTAAGGAACGCTCCAAGCGCTCCTCTTCGATGTCCTCGCGGCGAGCAATATGTTCAGCTCGGCGTTCTTCACCATCAATGTCATCGAGGCCCGCTTCCATATCAGATGAAGCGTCCGAATCGTAGTCGTAGCGAGGGCCTCCTTCGTCTTCTCCTTCATCATCGTAATCGATGAAGTCGTCCATGTCCTCATCATACCCATCGTCGAAGCGTGACTTTGAGGTTGCTGGTCGAGGTGCTCGGGATAGGAGAGCGCCACCCCGCGGGGTATCGTGCTTTTTGGATGAGGCTCCAGGCTTGGGTCTCGCGGTGCCGGTGTATCCAGTCGTTGCCGCGGCCGCCTTCTTAAATTTTTTCTCTCGCTCCTCTTCTGTCGCGGACTTGGCAATATCCGCCTTTGTCAAAGCCGCCTTGCCATTACGCCCATCTCTGTGGCCTCCATTGGCTACCGGGCCGTTCCTTTGTCCAGGTTTGGCGGTACCGGAATATCCCGATGGTCGTTGGGGTAGTTTTTTGCTATTCGCAGCCCGCGGGTCCATCCTAGGCTCATCCTTCTCCTTCTTCGGAGTAGGAGCTGCAGCACCTTTTTCAACCTTCTTGTGCTGAATCTTGCCAACTTGGCCCATCACAGCCTGTGCACGTTGGCCTCGTGCAAGAATCTCAGCAAAGGATCCCTTTTTTGGCGCGGCTCGAGATGGAAGAGGAGCGTTCGATGGCCCAGGAGAGGGTCTGCTAGGGGGAAGAGACTTCTGAACCCGATTGCTTCCATTTAGCGGTCTCGCGGAGAGCACGCTGGGTCTGGGGTTTGTGCCATTCGTTGGTCGCTGTGATGTGCTAGAACGGTCGAGTGGCCGTGATGGTTGGTTGAATCTCGAAGGCAGAGCGGATGTCTCAACTGAGCGGTGGGGTCGGCCAGCCTCGGACCGCGGAGCCACGGTGCTCGATAATGTCGTCGTCCGGGGCGCTTTAAAGGTATTGAGGCGAAGGTCCTCATCGGCCTTTCGCTTGGGCAAAGTGTTCGATCGCGACAGGCCTGGTGCGGGCGCGGAGGCCGGCCCATCGCCGCCGCTGATCTGGGCGAGGAGGTCCCCGATCTTGACCCATCACCGTCAGCTTTTGCTACATCTTCGAACTTTTGACTCCATGGGCATTACTCACCGGCATCGCGTCCACTGCAAGGCAAAAAGTCGTAAAAAAAGAGTCAACGGCCCCCTTAAAGCAAAAGAGGAGCAACTGGCCTCGGGCGTAAATCGTGAGTCATTGAGCGATCCCCTTCTTGTTTGCTCCAGTATCAGGCTTTGGGCTTTGTCGTTTGCACAGCCGTCGTCTAGTTCTGATGGTGACAGGCGCAGAGGCGATAGAACAAGTGCACGTGATCGGATACACTTGAAACTCACAAGCAAGGTAGAGAACACCGAGGCGATCACGATACCAGGGAAGGGGGAACGTGTACAGACAGTGAAGAACAAAGAAAGCATTGCTGGCCAACTTTCAAAACGGAGGATGAAATCAGGGAACGCCACAGATGCGGCGGCGGCAAACCACGTGACTGTACTTTCAAGGTGTGGCGGTGCACCCAGCTTCTCGGCGCTCGGCAGGGGTATTCTCCGAAAACCACCCCGCCCTAACAATTCGCCTAAAGTGGATTTTGGTGCCCACAGGATCAAAATTGTCGTTGAACTTCCGAGCCGCCTGGAACTTTTCCCTTCGTCACACCGAAACGTTCAACTACGAACTCGAAGGCTTCAGTCTCCGCCCAACTTGCGGTTAAATTGATTGAAATCTCGTTTTCTCCTCTATTCCAGGTAAGTCCTCTTCCCATCGACGCTGCCATCGACGTGCGCAAGAGCAATCTCCCCGCCGCCGCTGCTGCCATTGTCGTATCTATCCGTTTCGATCGCAACGAGATTCTGACAGCTCGACCACAGAAAACATATTCAAAATGAAGCACCTCGCAGCTTACCTTCTCCTCGGACTCGGTGGAAACACCTCCCCCTCCGCTGCCGACGTCAAGGCCGTCCTTGAGTCCGTCGGTATTGAGGCCGATGACGAGCGCCTCGAGAAGCTCATCTCCGAGCTCAAGGGCAAGGACATCAACGAGGTATGCCCTCTACACACATCGGACCTCTTAATATGCGCACAGAACTAACAACTCCAATAGCTGATTGCTGAGGGTTCTCAGAAGCTCGCTTCCGTTCCCTCCGGCGGCGGTGGTGGCGGCGGTGGTGGCTCTGGTGCTGCCGCTGGTGGCGCCGCCGAGGAGGCTGCTGCTGAGGAGGCCGAGTCTGGTATGTCGCTTCTTGGTGCTCCAAGTACAATATCGCAAATGCTAACAACCACTGCAGAGAAGGAGGAGTCCGATGAGGATATGGGCTTCGGTCTCTTCGACTAAGCGATTCTCCCCAGAAAATCGCACGGTTACGATCCCTCACGAATTTCGAAGAAGTTATGCGCAGGTTGTGCGACGGTTCTTACATGTCTTTGGCCTGGGAGGATTGGGTGTACATGGCTGGATGTGGTCTCTCCGAGGGCAACATTTAGATACGGCTTATGAAAATTAAAACGGCTACGCTTCTTCGAAACATGCTACTGTCCTGCTTTTTGTGCGTGATTTCCATATCCTCGTACGAACACACGATTTGTTCTTCAATTCAGCACACATCCATTGCTGTTGCAGCAGGGTTTCCCACTATCACAAAATGCGGGGGACATTCGCAACCCACTGGACAGTTAGCCCTGCACTTGATAGGGCCGACAGAGTCACCCGGCGAGGTACTCAAACCCAGATCAAAACTTTGGCGCAAGCGATCAAGTCTCGAAGTCTTGCGCAGATACGTTGTTGTTCGTTTCATATTTTTTTTTGGCGACAACGCATTGCAGAACAAAGACACCCAATCCCACGTGGTCACTTAACCAACCTCAACCAACCTCCCCCATTATACTCCAAGACGTTCATATCGTGAGTTGGCAGACCCGCAAGGCCCGTGATAGGTGACTGTTGTTAAATAAATAAAAAGAAGAAGAAAAAAGAGTGCAAAGGGAAATCCCAGGATGTCGCTTTGCGGCACGTACACAGCCGCCCCCAAAATCCAGATATAGAACTCTTGGAGTGCCTAGACCACCTGTCCTGGGTACTAGCCGCAGCGAGTGTTCACACCAACTTACAGGCCTCTCCGCTGCTACTGCGCCGCCCCCACCACCATTATGAGTGATGAGGGCTGAGTGCTGCATCTCATCAGCCCTGTCAGGTCCCATGGGCCAACTCATTCGCCACGAGCTATCCCGTGGCCCCCGATTTTAGCACCCGCCGATTCTGGACTTTTGGTGCCATCTGCCGTTGCAGAGTGCCGCACGATTCCCCTGCGTCGATGTCGTTGAGGGCTGCTAAGAAATGGCTTCCGACGCATGGCGGCGGGAGGCGCTCACATCATGGCTGTGAGAGGTTCTCGGCGTCTAAACATTCCGATAGGATATGAGATGCGCACAGCATGAATCAGTCATAGGAAACCCTGGGTGTGTAGGATGTGTTCTATATGTACTTCAACTTCGTCTAGTAAGCTACTTCATCCAACGAGAAAACTTGCACGAAGTGCGAGACGTAATGTGCGAGGCAGTCCCGAGAGCGAGGTAAAATGCCAGCCCAACGCCACAACAGTAGTGTTGTACGTTGTTCAAGACAGGTGGCAAAGGAAGAAAGTCTCCAGATCAGACGCCATCTCATCACATTGTAGGCCCATCCCCAGCTGTCGCATGAACGCCGACGCAGCGTAGCCCCAAGCTTTGAAAAATACAACCAGTGTCCTGTGACGATTAAACGTCACACAAATAATGAAAACCTAAAACTCCCATGTACCTCCATACTCCTGGTATGCTCAGTTGGACATATCTCAGTATTAAATTATAGTGACGCCTCAATCTAACCGCCTATTTTGACGGGCGGTATCCAGACTCTTCGCCTGCCCAAGAGAAAGTTCGCTGAGTTCCGTTGTTGTTGTACTCTGGGAGAGGTGAGTTACCGGGATCTCCTGAAGCAGGAAGCTCTACTGGTGCAATTTGATCTTGTGGCTTTGGTGATTCGGTTGGGATTGGTACTCCGAGGTGTTGTGCGTTATGGTCACTACTGTCAACAGGTTAGCAAACACAGTAACGCTGTGTAGCAAGACGGCGGAACTTACTAGTACGACCCGATTGTGCCGTCTTGAGCAACCATAGGGTTATATCCTGGCTGGAAACCATATTGAGAAGGGTGGTGAGGACTCATCGGCGGGCTTTGGCTAAAGGCTGCTGACATTGGGCTAGGTTGTTGCTTGTACGCACTTCCGGCCGCAGTGCTCGGCGAGTCAAAGCGAGTCTCGGCAACGGGCGGTTGTACGTTGGGGAACTGCTCGGGAGCGGCGCTGTTGCGGAAACTCTTGCGGTAAGCCTTGTCGAATCCACCCCTTCTTCCGCAGAGGTAGATCATGGCACCGCCGAGGAGGAGAACAGCTACACCACCGATGGCAATTCCCGCAATTGCGCCTGCTCCAAGATGAGTGCCCTTGTTGGAGTTGGAGTTGTCTTCATCAGAGTTGTCGTTGTTGTTGGATGATCCACCCGTCTCTGTTGTCGCAGCGTCAGTCGGGGTCTCGAAGCCTTCCTCGGTCGGCCATGGGTCGCCGGGTCGTAGCTGATAGTCGACATCTTCGGCCTTGGTGAGCCAATCGTCAAGAGTATCATTACTGGCCTGGATAAAGATTAGAATCTCTAGTTTGCCTCGTAAGATTTGGGCCAGGACACATACCGGGTTGATTACACCCATCATGTGATATCTGACACATGACCCGGGGGCGCCGCAATAAAAGAAGATGGGATCGGTGTTGTTGACTCTGACGCGGAAACGAGGACCCTAGTCAACATTAATATCACGACTTCTCCAAAGTGTTTAAAGGCCGTTACTTACATCGTCGGTAATGGCTTGAACGGTCTGGGAACCGCTTGAGAAACCAGTTCGGTCAGTGCCAATATACTCATATGGTATGCACGGGTAGTCAAAATCGCCCCGGATGACCCAATGGTTCGTGGGGTAGAATCGCCATTCGATAATGTCTCCAACATCTGCCGTAAGTTCAGATGGCGTGAACTTGTGTCCAGACTGCGACGGTCAGTGTTATTCAAGGGCGTACCAAGCAAGGCAACTTACAGCTCCAACAGCCACAGTGTGTGTCGTAACTCCTGTTCCAGTAGAGGTACCTGTAGCGGATTCCTCAACAGTAGATGAAGCGTCGGTCGTGGTAGACGCGTCGGTTGCCGCAGTTGATTCAGTTGTGGTAGAGGCGTCTGTCGCCGAGGTTGTCAGGCGACGAGTCTCGTCCGTTTCTTGTGCCCATGCTCCCATGAGGAAGATGGACACAGCTAGGAGTGATCTAGGTAACATTGTCACAAAGTCTCTCCCTCTTCAGAGAGGTCTCGAAGCTGCAAGTCAGGCCTTCTGAAGGAGTGACAGTAAGAGCAGAAAAGATGAACAGACGGGGGGGAACGGAGCACGAAGGGCGGAGGACAAGGGAGCTGGGTAATGTATTCTTTCTCTTACTGTGTCAGGCTAGGAGACTGCGTACGAGCAGGGCACACGGAGCGGGACAAAGATGGTGTGGGGGGGTTACGGCCAAGAGATGGATGCAATGACATACATACGAAGTAGCATTTGGGGGCTGAAAAGAGGTCGTGGCTGTTGATGGATTCATCTCTGGATGACGGGGATCCGAGGGCCAATTGGGGCATTGCTGTTACTGGGTTGCAGCCATCCATGTCGAAGGATGCAACCAACACGAGCGTCGAGAAAAGGCCCGTTATGCTGCAGGACACGGCCTCGCTCACTAACAAAGAAAACCAAAGTATCGCTTACCCAGTCAGCCATGCCAGCAAGGCATCAATCGCTTAGTACCGCAGATGTCGATCATCGGAATGCGTCACATCCAATCTTTGTTGTCCAAAGCCCACTTGGAGATGGTTGAGATGGGACTGGGAAGTGCCATCGAGTGCCCAAAACTCGAAGACCTGGTGACCCAGGCTGGACCACAAGCTACCGAGGAGACGGCGAGTAAAACGGCTTCGAGGGCTTGCAACATTGACAGCAAGAACAAAGGCGGTCATGGCAACGGGCCCGGGCCATGGAGATCTGGACGAGGAGGGAAACTTGGGCCGCCGCCGTCAGCAAAGTATCCAGACACAGTCAGCACTTTCTCTACGTGTGGAAAGATAGTCCAAAACGACAAGGTACTAGTAAGCACCAGCCCTGCCAGGCTGCAAGCCAGGGTCTCACCCCCGACACTGACAGTACAGCAGTAGCACAGCCTATGCAAACCTTGTTGGGGCGGCCGCTGGAGAACGTGGGATCATAGAGTTCGGAGAGGGAGGGAATGCTAGTTGTGAGTTGTGCTTGAACTCGAGGCACTTGCGCCAAACATGTTTGGCATGCGCAGTTTGTATCACGCCGTAGGTGCTCCGTCCATCGGTTTTCGTCAATACTCCTCCGCAGCATCGGATCCAGATCCCGTCGATGCTACCGGACAAGGCAGGTCGTGAGCAGGGGCCGCAGCCAGCGGCGCATGTGATTGTTCAGAGCGAAGCGTGGCCCATTGCGGTGCTGGTCATGCAAATCTCCTCACAGCCAAAGAGGCCTGGGCTGAACAGCAAGCCAACAGGCCCAAGACAGGGAGGTCAACACGTTGGCTGGCTGTTGGACAATTGGCCCGTGGCGGGGCGCTCCATGCGGACGCAGCAAACGAAACAAGATATGAACCGGCATTGCGAATAGATCCAAGTGGAGTCGGGCGATTCCTATTGATGGATACACCGTCCAGACAAGCCCGGCCCCCCCAGACCGCCGGGGTCTTTGTTGTAGGGTTGCACCTCCGGTGGTCTCCCCGCTTTCCTGCCTCCAGCTCCGTTCCTTCGCTCCCCTTCGTTTTTGCCTTCGCTTTTGCCTTTGCTTTTGCCCGCCTACTGAGCATGGATCTGGATTCCTCGACAGACGGCAGGCTTGGCACGGCGCCCGTGGGTGCTGTCTCTCGAGCGCCGAGTGGCGGATGGCGGTCTTGCCCAGCAGCAAGGAGGCAAGCTGCAAGTCTTGGTTCCTCAGAAATGATGCATGGTTGAGGCGATCGAGGTCTCACAGGTGGCATTGTCTCACAGCCCACCAAAAACGGTGGCTGGAGGTCTAAAGATGACGAGAGAAAGAGGTGTGTGTTTGCATCGTGCACACATAGATGAGTGTTGCAGGAGGGAAAATCCTGAGAGGCGTTGAGGCGCACTGTAGGATACTGTATGTACCTACGCGACAGCTCTTACTGGACGCAACTTCCTTCTTTGGACCTCGGCCCTGTGGAACCACGTTGAGAGCTTGCAACATGCGTCTACACCAGGGAAATAACTTACCTAGACGGCATTTGGAATTAATTAACTTAAATGCTGTGGCCACAACAGGATATCGAGGCCATGAGCCAAGTGCTATGTCTCATGATAATTTACTTTCTAGTCTCTTTTCAATAAAAATTTTTTTTCTTTTTTTTTTCTTTTTTTTTTTTTTTCATTTCTTGTACTGCATCGCTTGCAAATTCCAGTATTGTTGACTGTTCGCGCAGCACAAGCTATAATCTGACAGCTGAAAACCGCCAAGGAAGGTAGGGAGCTTTGCAGACCGCTCCACGATGCGTTTTCCCAGCATCGGGGTTCTCAAAGCATGCATCTATCGCATCAGGGGATGAAAGCGGAAAGTCTGCAGTTTACTTATGGCTTGTTTTCCCATCCACGATGCACTAATTGACGTCGAGAGTACGGATCGGCAATTATGACACAAAGAAGTACCAGGAGCCGGCACTTATCATTGCGCTCGTGTCAGCAACCAACAACTATAGTGACGACAAGTGAAACAAGTTTCAAGACACTGATCCATTCGGCTGGTTGGTTTACTCCTTCTTCGGGACAACTGTGCAGGACATTACCGCCAGGGCTGTGACTGGAACTACATCATAAAATGAGTGCTACGTAAGAGCTACACATGATAAAGAGTTGTTGACAACCTCGAGACAAAGACATGGCGCAAAGATGGCTTGCCCAACGGTAATCACACTTAAATCCAGCTTTGGTGCATCCCTGCGGTGCCAGTACAATCCACCAAACCCATAAGCAAAATTGTCGTCATCCTAGCAATTGGAAATTTGATCCCAAGCACTACCTACTCAGAACCCATGTCAGCCACGTCTAACAGGTGAGGCTCGTCGTCTCCATCATGACCAAGCGATTGGGTCAGGATATTAGCACCCGTTGGAGCCCACACAGCTCTGACATTGCTTTTCATCGTACCCAGGCAAGGGGTATTAAACAGTATATGTGATTAATTCTTGTTTCTTCTGATACAAATTACATCTCGAGAACACCCTCTATTGGGTCTTGGCCTTGTTGGGCTGTCCCTTGCTGAAGAAGTCACTGTCCTGCACCAGCCTCACAAGACACCACAAATAGCAGATGATGAATCCGGCAGCTCCGACACCCACATTAGCCACGACCCACAGATCCGGCTTGTCAAGAGGGGGTACAACGAATGCTTCAACGACATGCCACACACCCATGAACGCATAGAACGACCAATGCAGCAGTGCCGTTCCCCATTGAACCCAGGCCGATTGCCCTTCTTGAAAATATGCGCTGAAAGACGTCGGTGGGAGTCCCAGAAGGTATGCCCAAAGCAGGGTCAGCACCGTATAAGGAACTCTTAGGTCCACGCGGCGAAGCAAGGGAAACATTGTCCATGCACCCAAGAGGTTGGCGAATCCCACCCATGCTCGGATATCCTTGCTCAGACCCTGCTTTCCCGCCAGCAACAGTGTCATGGGCATGAGCGGTAGCAACACACTCTTCTCGTGAACCTGGTAGCTGAAGAGGAAGAAGCCCCACGCAGTAGCAGCAAAGGCATGAGGTAATGCGGTCTTGCGGGGTCGTAGGAAGAGAACAATATTTGGCGGAATGATGGCCAGGAGGGTGGCAGCAAGAGCTGCCTTCTGAAGAAGAGCAGCGGGAAAGTGGTGAAGCTTGACAAGGACGTTGGCCGCACACCAAAAGTTGGCAACCTTGTCCTCGAAAAGCCCACGAGCAAAGGGGAAGATACGATGAATCATTTGGATCACTTGCTCAACAACAGGGTAGTAGTAGGAGTCGGTATCGAGATAGTCGGTGATGCCCGGGAACAGAGGAAGGGGCGCTGGCGGGCCATCAAACTCTGGCCTTGAATCAATGCCTTGACTTGCGTCATAGAGCGTGCCGAGAATAATAGGCAGCACCAAAACAGCGAAGGCGATTGCAGTCACCAGTGCAATGCCGAAAAGCCTCGTCAAGTCGATTCGGGGAGTGATGCATCGTCCCAGGAGGTAGGAGAAGACGCTGAAGGCGTAGTACAAGGCCATTTGCTTGAATCCCAAAGCCCCTACAAAGAAGACGGCAGCCCACTTGTATCGCTCTGCAATCATACTCGACATGCTGGCGAGCACAAATCCAAGCATGACGGTGTTGTACTGGAAGTGGACGTGGTCGATGAGGATGGTCGCAGGCTGCATGAGGATTGCGACCAACGCAACCGAGGACGTCCAATTTGCGACTCCTTGGAGCCGGCTGTATCGTCGCACGAACACTGTGGCGGCAGGGATGTAGATGAGGTATTCAGAAACGATGACTGTCGCTCTCATGAAGATCTTCAGGTTCGGATCGTCGGAGCCTCGAGAGGTGAAGAGGGCAAACCATGATGGGTCGATGAGGACACCTATCTTGCCTAGAAGCCAACTATGGTAGGCCGTGAGGGGAGGATAGTCGAGTCCCCACCAACTCAGGTCGTGGAAGTACCATTGCGAGATGGGAAGATGTGTCGTGACTTCCATCCAGTGACGTTGTGCCTCGTAATCGCCGAACATGGGAGGTTTCTGAAAACCTGCAAAACCAACGTTAGCAAGAATAGCAAGCATGAAAGTAGCATGTTCGCCTCCTTACCAGAGTATCCCCAAAGCCCTGCAGCCCATCTAAAGAGCCCAACCACCATGAGAATCACTGGCAGCAGCTCCCATTGTGACGACGAGGAGCGCGCAGGCCAGAGAAAGGCAGCCAGGGGGAAGGCGGGTGTTCGCACTAGAGGTTCGGATGGTGAGGGTTTGTCGGCGCCAATTCCAGACTTCTTGGTCTTGCGCCGCGGCTTATGCGGTGACGGTGAAGGGCCAGCCATTGTCACCAGGCGTATGAGGTTTCGTAGGGACACGCGAGCTTCATGAAGATTAGAAGCAGGGGCAGCTCTGTGGGAGAGTTGACGTGGAGCTGGCGACTGATACCAATCGTAATAAGAACCCCCCGGAAGTTTTAAGCGGAGCTTTGACACATTGGAGCTCCAGCTCCGTGTTCGGAACAACCCCGGAGTGCCGAGACACAGTGCTGAGTTGCCAAAACCTACACTGTACCATGATGTTCCGCCAGCAGCTTGGCTGAGGCGCGAATGGAATCGTCATTCTTCTCTTATCTCAAATCATCGGACGCTCTCATAATTGGGGAGTGAACACACGTATAATCGAGAATATGCCTTTCCATTTTGTTCTGCCCACAACATCCGCCTTCTCCTTCTCGTCCAGCTTCAGTTCCGACACGCACCCATCACTGCCCCTCAACGCGAGCACCCATCGCGGGGTTGTTCGAGACGCTCTTAAGAAGCACAAGAGACTCCCGCCAACGTCTCAAATTTCGAATTTGACCACAGTCATCTCTGGCCTAAATGCATACATACCATTTCTTCTAGCGGTCGATGATGGCATCAACAACAAGCCTCTCCCTGGCGGTGATTTCCTCAATATCACCCTGAAATCAGCGCCTGCCATTGAGTGGAGACCTACATTATCAGGCGATGTTGTTCCCGGCCGCGAGAGAGCCCGAGTCAAAATATCGTCCTTGGGATATGAAATCTCCTTCATACTCTCGACTTTGGGCTTCTCGCACGTCTTGACGGCTAGGTCGGCCTTACAGCCGTTGTACTTGACCAACCAAGAATTTATGAGAGCTCAAGACCGAGCCAACGCCATTACATCCGCCACAAAGAGTCTCCTGGAAGCTGCGTCTGTGTATGATTACCTCGCCAGTCGAGGAGAGAATACAATCGGAACCCCTCCATGCCCCGACGTCTCAGCCAGTTCCGCCCGGGCACTTGCAAGCTTAGCACTTGCTGAGGCAACGCTACTTGCAGTTCTTAAAGACGACCCATATCCAGCCGCGGTAGCCCAAGATCGAAACAAAAATGACAAGGAGTGGATGTTCAAGGCACCAGATATTCCCAAAGTACGCGCTCACCTGTACGCCCGTCTATGTCTGGCCGCTTCGGAGCATGCCGCCCAGGCTGCCTCACTTCTTGGCTCAACAGCCTCGGGCAAGGTTAATCCGGGTCTTCTGAAATATCTGGATGACCTCCGTCGAACAAGCAGGGCTCGCGCCTGTCGCTTTTTTGGAATAGATGCTGAGTTGGGCGGTCAGACGGCCGACGGGATTGGTTGGGCGCGAGCGGGCCTTCAGGAACTGGGCGTGGAGATCAAAGATACCAAGAAGGGGTTGAGCTTTAGCCGATTCAAGAAGGACTTGACGGAAAAACGAGAGGATCGCAGAGTCGAGAAGGAGACAGCCTGGGGATCCGATGCAGGCAAGCTGGAGGAAACACGAATACTGGAAATGCTCGACGCCAAATGGGGCAAGATCAATGATACGGTGAGCCATTCTAGTGTGCTCCATTGCTTTTTGTGCTAACCTGCGACTTCAGATGAACACACGACAAATTCCTCCCATCAACTCACTACTATCGAAAATGCCGTCGGGACGTGAGATTCACTCAATCAAGGCGTACGAGCCTCCTGTCCTAGACAGGGACGTCTTAGAAGGCATGCGGGCCCCCCCAGAGGAAGTTGACGCGTTCGAAAACGACTTGAGCTCAGATGATGAGATCAAGGGTGGACCTTCAGCGCCTATTGGAGCTTTCCCTGGAACACCTGGAGACTATCCAAGGAGTGCAAGCACGGCTGGGAATGCATACTATTAGATGTGGTACGACTTCCGAGTAGTTCAAGGCTGTTCTTGGATACGGATTCAGAGGGGACATTTGCACCAGCCAAGTTGATCGTATTATATTGATGACCACCTAGGGGTCGGCAATTCTTTCAACATGGGAGATGTGGTGGACTGTGATGTGAGCAACGAAACGCGCTACTACATATACAGATCCCTTCTTATGCAAAGAAACCATCAATTAAGCCCGGATAACCCCTTCCCTGATTCAATTGATACCAAGCCATGTTTCAGTTTTTCATGGTTGTCACAAGTGTAATACTCGAGGTCGTCTGAGGACAAGGCGGCTTTGTCAACGGCAAGGGTCGACAATCCGGAAGGCAGCTACACAATGTTAGTCTCGTATCTTCCATATGTATTTCACACTGAGAGGAATCACGAGACGCTTACCCGCCAAATCGAGTTTCACACTCGTGGATGGCGTCAACACAGACTGTCCGCGTGTGACAATCATCCTCGCAAGGGGGCGGCTTGGGGGCATTTTCAGGGTGGCAGAGGTCGTAGCACCTGTATATATATATCAATTATTTCGTTGCTCTGAATATGTGGTTTCATTGGTGCCTTACCCTCCAAATTGGATTCCGCAGTCGTTAATGCCATCGACACAGATCCACATCGATTCACAGGCATGCGCTGACAGAGCTATAGTCAGGCAAGTGGCCATAACAACAAGCCATTTGGTATGCATCATGGCTGCCGGTCTCAAAATAGTGGACTAGGTGATCGTGAGATAGAAGTGGCGTACGATGCGAAGTTATCCTAGATGTTTGCGTCTGTCGTCAGCTTCTGTTGCATTTCTAAATCGCACAGCGGCAACATGATCAGCACATGCGAACTAGAAACCTCGCAAAGGTTCGAGACATGCTCGACACCGTGTGTGATCTAAGCCGTCTTTCCTCAACTCAAGAAACGAGTAACCGTGAAGCACAAGCCGTCACATTCTCGCTCAAAGTCAACGACTTTGGGATCGAAGAGACTGAGTCATGGAAAATGCGTGAACGTAAGGATGTCAAGCGGCCGCTTCAAGCTTGAGAATCGGGTCATCAAGTGCATTCATCTTACAGTGTATCTGCCTGTATCGCCGCCAAGGTAGGTATGCAACGGATCTGTGAAGCCCGGCTTCGTGTCGGAGAAGCGGCGAGTTAGGCACGTTGCTCTTGTGAATCGTAGTTCTTGTTTAACGTCAGTCAGGGCCTCTTCCACGCTAGAGCAGGAGGTCATGTACCCAACATACCTCGTAGGTTGTCTTATTGTTTTTTGCGACAAAGGCTGTGAAGGTTAAGACACTTAAGTGTTTGGAGGCTGGATGATGACGTTTCGAGACATCCGTGAAGAGGAGTTGAAGTTCAAGTCGTCCAGGCATCCAAGAAGTTTGGCAGTGATCGAACTTTGCAATGCGGCTCCGGCTGTGATTCACAACACGAAACTGGAAGTAAATCACCGCTACGTCCTAGCTATGTGGCAAACAACAAACCGGCCCACGACGCTTGGAAACTGACAAGGCCTCAGCCTGTAGGGTCGAGAAGTTCAAGATATTGCAATTGGATATGTTCGAGCTCTGAAAGTTAGCTGTCTAGTATGCACCAACTGGTGTGCTCGATTCCGAATGTCAAATAGCGAGTGGGGGCAGATGCTGCCTTCTAAAATTCGTGCGCTTGGGCGCCTGAGAGTTTTCGGGTCAGCTTTGGGTCATTCATCTACAGGCATGTGGTGAGGCAAAGCGTTTGCTTGTGGGTGGTTTGATATGAATATCAATAAATCATGACAGTAAAACGCTCCACAAGGAGTACAAGCGGCCAGAATGGGTTGTGATAGCAAACAACCTGAAGATGAGGGGACGCAAACAATACCGATCTAGACTCTCCATACGAAGATCCCCGGCTCCACGAAGTTTCGCATTGAATCTTGGCCTGACGCTGACCCCGACGAATCCCAAGACATGGCGATATCATCCATGGCAGCATCACGACAGCAAAATGAATGGACAATGCCCGGGGAGTCTTTTCATCACATCCATACGAAGTGGTAAGGCAAATTCAACAACGCTCCCCGGCAACATGCACAGCCCGATTCCTAAGACGCATATCGCGACCTTGAACAAAAAAAATGCGGGCAAAGATGAAAGGGTTGTGAGACGCTGCTAAGCTTCATTGGCCTTGCTGCCCACGCTTCGCCCTCTCAGCGATTTTGGGAGGCCAGTATCACTTCATCCCTGCCTGGCACCTTGGCGTCAGTCAGAAAAGGTGCCTCTTTCCCTCCAAGCACGACTCCGCAAATTCAGAACGAACTTGATCGCCCAGCAACTTCACTCTTCTTTTTTTCGGTTCAAGTTGGCATTGAACTTTGCGCCCTTTCCATTCTTGCTTTTTTCCTGGGTCTCATACCAGCTAACTTTTCAACAACCAGCTCCTCCAAATTCTCAATACCTAGTTGATTCTGCTTTCTTCTTTCAAGTTCAATAAAATCAAAATGCGAATTTTCTCCATCCTCTCCGGCTTCGTCCTCGTCCTCGTCGCCCCGATCGCCGTCGCCGCAGCCGGACCCCCCGCCGCTCCGGACGCCGGCCTTATTACCAAGCGAATCGACCGCCGCAAGGTCGACTGGTACCGCCTTAAGCTCAAGAGGTACAAGAGAGAAAATCCCATAGCCTCAAATACGCAAACTCGCGGCAGACTAACCAGTAAAATCTAGCGAATTCAAATATCTCAACGGCAAGTACCTCGGGATCCAGTCCAAGGTTCTCGGCGTCTATGACAACACCCTGGAAGAAGACAACGGCGTGCAAGTCACTCTCAACGGCAACGAGAAGAACTTGTGGAGCTTACCGGTTTACCCCGTGGGGATAGTCGAGCACGCCCTCGGCCTGGTCGGCTCCAAGGGATACCTCGAGTTCCGGGTCCTAACCCAGCCCTCTGGTCGCGTCGCCGAGCTCTCCGATGAGAAAGCGACTTACGCCTGGACCGAGTTCCATGTCGGCCAAGAAAATGGGGAGGGTCTCCGAGAACTGACTTATGGCGCCCTCAGATCCACTCCCGGGTGGATCGCTGCCCCCGTTGGCTTGAATCAATGGAAAATCAAACACTATAATGGTACGTACGTGCGCTGACTCCAACCTAATAAAGAAACACCCACCAATTCCCGTATCCGCAACCTCTTCCTCCACGACTCAACCACCTACCTTAAGGTAATCAATATACTAACATGGGAAAACATGCAGAGGGCGTTGTAGTGATTCACAATTTCGTACCTGTTAAAGTCATGCTGGAGCGCTGGGATCATCACTTAGTAGGCGTGCTGTCTGGACTTAATGAGAGTGTTATCATTTTTTCAGACCTACGGGGGGGAGAAAAACACTAGCAGTATGCAACATAGAGCATCCACTTTCTCCAGGTCTTGGGGAGTGATTTTGATATGGAATGAAGATTAAAATGTTAGTTTATCTACAAGTTTGGAAGTTTATGGGCTTTATTGATTAAACTATTGGGGTTTTTCTATATTCTGACTTCTCCTGAGTGACAATTGAAACTCTTCATTTGCTCGTTATGCATTGTTCACTGGGCGTCATTAGTATGTGGTGTTTTTTCCTCCCCCGAATGCGTCTGGAATTGACAAGGTCAAAGGACATAGTTCCGCGCCTCAGGTCGTGGTGTAAAGGTGTGCTTCCGAGGTCGCGCATTTCCTCAACTAGCACATCCCGATCCCTTTTCCCCTATCAACCAAGCGTGACGCAGCCACGTGATTTGAATAGCAATCATGCTATTTTTATCATCCGATTCACTTATACTCGTGCCGGCTGTAAGAGTCTTCCAGAAGTCAAGCGGAGGCTCTCAAGCCTCAAGCTCTCTTACGTGGTATTCGTAGAAGCATCTCACCTTTGGTCTGTGCGCAAGGGAGAGAAAAAAGTTGAGTCAAGTGGGCCCTTTTCTGGCCCTCGAACGTGATGTTCATTAGGTCTTGAAAAATGCTGGCCGCATCAGTGGCGGTTCAAGGGCATTGGGGCCAGGGCATTGTGGCGCTGGAGGGGCCAATTGCCAAACTCACGGGTTATTACAGGGGGCTAAGGCGCCCATCGTGGCCAAAGGAACGTGAGATTAGATACGGACACTGCCGCCACTGGACCCTTCTAACCTTGCACTCAACAGATCTCTTCCCATCACGAGATTCCTCGTTCCCTTCTACAAACGTCCTGTGTTTCTCGCGCCCAAGATGGTTCTTCTGTAACTCCTCTCGCTGCGAATTGAGTCCACGGCCCTTTGTTCCCGATCGCATTCTTATCCCCGACTCCCGGCCCCCTGCCTGCGTCCGTCAATTTGCGCCTGCGTCTACGCCTGCATTTGCGCGCCCGTCGATTTCCCCCATCATGTCTCCCACCACGACTTACAACCGGGCTGCCACAATTGCCTGGCGATCACTCGCACGAGGTTTGTTGCAAGGTTTCTCGAATCACTTGTCTGCTCTCTTCTAACACACTTACGGCTTCATTGCGGGCCTCGATACGAGCCAACACCTGTCCCCTCATGGCAGTGCCCATGTCATACAGATCCTCA
The DNA here is from genome assembly GCA_020744375.1 of Dactylonectria estremocensis. Lineage (NCBI taxonomy): Eukaryota > Fungi > Ascomycota > Sordariomycetes > Hypocreales > Nectriaceae > Dactylonectria > Dactylonectria estremocensis. The sequence goes on along the minus strand of JAGMUU010000002.1, from coordinate 1,460,557 downwards.
ATGTATTCGACGTCGACGAATGCCCCCAAATTCTCCTACCATATTGCTTCCTCCTTCATCGCCAAAGACCGGCCCTACGATCCCTCGACCCACGTATTCCACTTCAATCCTTACAATCGAATTCAACCTCCGCGGAACCGTCGCCCTTCCGCGCGTCCCGAATCTGGCCACGATGCCTTCTTCGTCAGCCGCCTCAATGACACCGGCTCAGTAGCTTTTGGGCTGGCAGATGGTGTCGGCGGCTGGGTAGACTCCGGTGTTGACCCCGCCGACTTCTCTCACGGCTTCTGCGATTACATGGCCATCGCCGCGCACGAACACAAGGCCCAGGACCATCCTCCGCTCACGGCAAGAACACTCATGCAGAAGGGGTATGATGCCATATGCAATGACCGGAGCCTGCGCGCTGGCGGAAGTACGGCATGCGTCGGTATTGCGGGAGCTGACGGCAACCTCGAGGTGGCAAACCTCGGCGATTCCGGTTTCTTGCAATTGCGTCTAAACGGTGTTCATGCATACTCAGAGCCGCAAACACACGCCTTCAATACTCCTTTCCAGCTATCGCTAGTTCCGCCCAGCGTCGCGGCTCGCATGGCAGCTTTCGGTGGCGCCCAGTTGAGCGACTTGCCCCGGGACGCGGATGTTACTCAGCACGCACTGCGTCACGGAGACGTCATTGTCTTTGCGACGGACGGCGTGCTCGATAACCTCTTTAACCAAGATATCCTACGAATCGCCAGCCGAGTCCTCGTCTCCAGCGGCGCTTGGGTAATGACAGAGACCGGAGGTGCTCGGGTGGTTGATTCGTTAGAGCCTCTGGTCAAGTTGCCCGAAGCCTCCTCCGGCAAGGCTTCAAAGGTCGTGACCCTGCAGAGCACGCTCGCCACCGAAATCGTCACGGCAGCAAAGCGAGCCAGTGTCAATACCAAACTAGACGGCCCATTCGCCAAGGAAGTCCAGAGGTACTATCCCCAAGAAAACTGGCATGGTGGCAAGGTCGACGATATCTGCGTCATCGTGGCTGTAGTCAACGAGGAGACGGAGGGCGTGAAGAGCAAGTTGTGATTTCCAGCGCGTACGGTTTTGGGCATAGAGGCATCGCGAATAGAGAGAAGGACGCTAGCGAATTGCTATCATGGGAATGTTCGGAGTCAATATAGAGGGGGAACACGCGTGGTTGCTTAGTCTGCGGGAATTGTACATACCAGGTAGGATGGCGCATCTCGCATGACTTAAAATGCGTCGCTAATATGACGATGACGTTTCAAGTTTCATTTCATTCGATTTGTTCTGTCTGTTTTGAAATGATACAAAAACATATCTTGCTAATAACTACAAATTTGAAACACAACCTTAGATGAGGGCTGTAAGTAACGGTGGCGTGATCGTAGTTGCTGGTAGGATTACACCGGAAATATCCAGATAGAGGGGTGAGTGGTCAATTGAGTCCGAGTGACAACTCTCCTTTGCAAGTCCGAGCATCTAATTGGAAGATACAAGTTAACCATTTCTAACGAGACAATAACGTGCATTAGAACCGGACGTCATGGCGAGAGATCTTGATGCACGTCATGCACCGCAAGTTGAATTCCGAGCCCGAGTGCAGGGTAAGCCTCGGAGAACCTGCGCGCAGTGTGAGTAAGTTCGATGACATCACCAACGACAAGAACAACATCCTTACGCAGTATAATAAGTAGGAGAGGTGCAGGGTGGACATGGATTGCACTTGGAGATGCTGGTAAAATCTAATCTGCGGCTAAGAAGATGATCGAGATCTATGCGGTACGTGCTGACATACACAAGACTCCCTGCGCCTCGAATCAGACCACCATGGCTTACAAGTCGGATCATGTTCTAGGCTGGGGCTATCGCGGCCTTCACCGTCGACCTCATTGTCTATCCCCTCGACACGCTGAAAACTCGCTATCAGAGCCAGGACTATCTCAAAACGTTTACGTCGAGTGGGACGAAAAATCCACATGTCTGGAAGGGTTTATACCATGGCATCGGGAGTGTGGTGTTTGCAACACTTCCAGCAGGTTCGCCTAACAATCTCCTCTTAGAGCCTGGGGAAAGTGAATTGACATATAGTAGCCGGTCTTTTCTTTTCGACTTATGAAAAAGGAAAGCAATGGGTTGGGAAGACAAATCTCCTCCCGGAACCTCTGGTGCACTCGTCTGCGTCTGCGATTGCAGAAACGGTTTCTTGTTTAGTCCTGGCTCCAGCAGAGGTCATCAAACAAAACGCCCAGATGATCCAGAGTAAGCAGTCTGGGGACAGGAAAATGAATTCGTCTACGTCATTACAAGCGCTGCGCCAGCTCGGCGGGACCGGTGCATCGCGTCGACTCTTTACAGGATACACGGCTCTTGTTGCGCGCAACCTCCCTTTTACGGCTCTTCAATTCCCAATCTTTGAGCACGTCAGAGCCCGAATCTGGGCATCCAAGGCCGCCAACCGCGGCGATACGACAAGAAGTCTCCTCGAGGTTGGTCTAGTGACCGGAGGCAGTGCGGGGAGCGCAGGCGCGTTGGCAGCATTCATCACGACACCGAGCGATGTAGTCAAGACACGGATGATGCTGAGTGCCGGAACCAAGGAGCAGAGCCCAGTCGCTAAGGAGATTGCTGGGAAACAGGCGCGGAAGGGCGCGTGGGCAGTGACGCGAGAGGTCTATGGCGAGAGGGGTGTTCGGGGGCTTTTCCGGGGTGCGGCTCTGCGGTCGGGATGGACGATGCTGGGAAGTGGATTATATCTGGGCACGTATGAGATAGCCAAGGTGTGTTTGACGGAGCAAAGTCCGGAAACGGCGGATGAGGCTGGGATCTGAGTGCAGGATAGAGCAGCGAGTCAACAATTGGAAAGATAAGGAGCGAACACCAGGAATGTTGAGTAGTGACGAATCTAGTCTGGGTAACCCGAGTTGCATGAATAAGACCAAAACGTTACAATATGAGGTCCTCTTACACCGCCGGGGATGAGGTCAACGAGCTGACTATAGCGTTCATGGATGTCGACATCTTCGTGGCGTCTGACGTATACGTACCAAGATCCCTGCTGACACGAGTAAGCCATGTTTGTAATATTCCGACGGAACAATGGTATTTTGCATTCCTTCGACGTACTCGTATCTGAGCAAGTATTTGAGCAGGCATCTGAGCCCGGGAGTAGCGCTCGGGAGTTACTGGGGTGTGCTAGATACGTTATATGTATCCCAAGCCTCAAGGATGCAAGATAGACGAGTGCGCTGTCAATGTTTTTAGCGGCTCCTGTACAGTCAGTTCCGCATGGCGGGCTGCGCTAGCCCCGGATCCAGTTACGCCTTATTCCTATCGCCATGCGTCTCCGCGTTATCCCAACTGCCGGAGTCGGGGGAACGGCTTTGCTGTGCTTTTGGCGGTGAGGACTGAAGAGGCCATCCGGGTGAAGTCGTGCTGTTGTTAGTGGACAAGAGGTGTTGCACGTTCTTTGTAGTCACCGATCCCGTCATGTCTGTGAGACGTTGCGTGTTGTTAGTTAGTCCAAGCTCGCTCAATGTCAGATGTAAATATGAGTCGGCCAATACAAAGCTCCCAAGGTTACAGAAGTCCGCATAATCAGCTGTAACGTCGAGACCCAGGAAGGTGATAAACAAAACAAGATAAGAGATTGTGCTCGAGTCCGTTCCTTTGAATGGCTCCTCAATATGCGAGATAAGAGATTCGGCCTATGATTTTTTCTCCGGCCATGTCCGAGGGGCCGGAGTCGGCCCTCATGCCCCGATAGTCCGCACCAACAAGGTTGCCGGCACGCGCGTTGAGAGACTCTAGCCGGCCCACTCTAGCCGGCGTACGAATTAGTTGCGCCGGGATGGTGTCATTTAGCACGTTATTCCATGCTCGATGGTCTAAGGACGCATGGACACTATTCGGAATGATAATAAAACCTCCGGGTTCGTGCTGTTGTGCGGATGGTCTTGTTCGTAGCTTGTGTCCTCCTCACAAATCGACGGAATCTGGCCCCTATCTCAGCTCTTCCGGTGTCAATTGACTCGACTCAAAGCCATTGAGCACAGAAAACCCCGATTCTTCGAAAATAAACTATCGAGATACCAATGGCCTCCGTGCAGGTACAGACCGCTCCGGGAACTGATCTCGGCGGCTTCTCGAAGACTGATGCGCAAGTGCAAGTCAGTCAGGTTGACTCAGAGGGTCTGACCAACGGGCGTTACCTGATGCAATCGCCATACGCAGACCAGAATCATTTACTTGACTTGGAAACGCTCGACAACGAAAATGCGCTTCTGGCAAAGGGTCTGACTCAACTGCAAGTTCTTCGCAAGGACTACGCGACAGCGCCATATCTCGACTCTTTCAATTGGCCGGAAGTCATTACAGAAGTAAAGCGTCTTGCCGTTGAATCCGGAAAGGGCTTCAAAGAGAGCTCGTTCTACATCGTCGCCTTCCGATCACAAATCAAGACGAGCACAGAGTACACTGATCTCGGTCGCTTGGATGAGGCTGCTCACGCCGAGGCCGTCGCGAGCGGCGGCTTTCTCAAGTATGTTGTCGTGCCGCAGGGGTGTTGAGGGGTCCTTGCTGACAAGCGTAGGTACTGGTTCGGAGAGCCTGACTCAGACCTTCGGAACCTGGCCACCTGCATCTGGAGGTCAAGAGACGATGCCAAGAAAGGCGGTCGAGGGCCGGCGCATCGAGAAGCTGCGGGAGCGACTCGTGCCATGTATGCGTTCTGGAAGATCGACCAACACCGTCTCATCATCCGCGATGATGTGAAGTCCTGGGAGATCATTCCCTGGGAGGAATGAATCATTGCATCTTGAGGCTGGACTGCAAGACAGATGCAGAAACCTGCAGGCTAAGCCCAGTAAGAGCCCCGTGACTAACGTGTCACATTTTGTTCGGCGTTTCGGCTGAATGCTGGGTTTTGGTGGCAAGCATGGCCGAGTCAAGAGTACCTATTGTTCACGCCTAGACGTCTGAGTCCGACCTAAGCCGAACATAAGGACATTGAGAGCAAATCTAGGCCTCTGGCAGGTCTCTGGAGCCCCAGGACCTACCCCTGGCTCACATTGATGATGGGGAGGTCATGGGAAACCGAGAGAGCATGCTCATTGAGACGACGGGGGAATTTAAGAGTTATCGGGAAAAAGGACTATAGAGAAAATAAGGGAGTTATTGCTATTTCGAAAATGAAAAGGTTACTTAAATGGGTTATTGTTGTCTCGGATGTGTATGTGAATGGTAATTTTGTTCTCCACCCATGCTGCGATGCAACAGACGGATTGGTTCCAGTAGCGGCACGGAAGAACATTTGATGATGCTTTGAAGACTATATTTGGACGACACCAGGGCGTCTCAAAGTCAAAAAGTGAGGATAACACAACACTGTGTGAGCGAGTTCACGTTCGTCAGCTTGCTTGAGGCTCTAATCAAGATTGGTGACGAGACGGGAATCTGCCGCCCCTCACCGCCTACATCCCACAACGCCCACAAATCGGATGCGAAAAGTTTCGATATTCCCACCTTGAGTGCCCCGAAGACGACCTTGCAACACCACGCCCGTCTCGCGATCCTAGCGCCGAACCTCTCCCCATCTCTCGCGGCCCTCGTGAATATCCTACCGAAACTCTGTCAAAATGGGTGACGTCGCCAAAGATGCGCCTTTCCAGGCTGTTCAGGTCTCGGCTCTGGTGAGTCCAACTGCCCCGCCCCACCTTGGGGTCTCCCCTCACTCTGTGAGGTATGAGAGGTGGGAGTACTGAACGGGTGCGTATAGGTCATCATGAAGATTGCCAAGCACTGCTCGTCGGTCTTCCCCTCCACTGCGACCGGATCGATCGTCGGTATGGACCAGAACAACCTCCTGGAGGTCACCAACACCTTCCCCTTCCCCTCTGTCGATAGCGCCACCACCGACAGCCACCAGAACGATGCCTCACTGCTCGCCTCAGCTGCCCCCCGACAGAAGGCCAACATCACCTACCAGAACGACATGATCCGAAACCTGAAGGAGGTCAACGTCGATGCCAACAACGTCGGATGGTACACCAGCGCCACCATGGGCAACTTCCTCAACCTTGCCTTTGTTGAGAACCAAGTCCACTACCAGAAGGATAACGAGAACACTGTGGCGCTCGTCTACGACGCCAGCAAGAGCTCCCAGGGCAACCTGACCCTGCGAGCTTTCCGTCTCTCCTCTAGCTTCATGGCCGCTTACAAGGAGGGCAAGTTCACGACCGAGAGGTGAGTTAACACTGGGATATATGGACTCTTTGTGCCAGGGAAACTGACCAGAAAACCCAGCCTCCAAAAATCAAAGCTCACCTTCAAGGATATCCTTGTCGAGTACCCCATCAACGTGCACAACTCTCATCTCCTCACCACCTATTTGCACCAGGTCCCCTCCGCCCCCTCAAGCGATGACATCGCGCAGCCTACCTCCCTGACCGACCTCAACCGCGAATCGATCAAGCCCCCGCTGTACCCCTCCATCGATGCCCTGGACGTGGCGATCGACCCTTTCCTCGAGAAGACCTGCGATCTCCTGCTCGAGAGCATCGAGTCACACTACACTGACCTTAACAACTTCCAATTCTACCAGCGACAACTGGCCCGAGAGCAGACCAAAATTACACAATGGCAGACGAAGCGCAAGGCGGAGAACGCGCAGCGAGCAGCGGCCAAGCAGACCCCGCTGCCCGAGGATGAATGGCAGCGACTGTTCAAGCTTCCTCAGGAGCCTAGCCGGCTGGAAGGAATGCTGAACGCGAAGCAGGTGGAGCAGTACAGCAAGCAGGTGGATGGATTCACAGCCAACGTCAGTGCCAAGATGTTCGCCGTAAGGGAGAACCTGTTGCCCAAATAAATGGGAAAGGGAGAGGGATATGTAGTGTCTCGAGGGACTTATGGGACATGAGACGCTCAGTGACGGTTTGCATTGGCGGCGTTCCGGACAATGTGGAATATAATCCAGTGCTGGTCTAGATTTAAAGAAAGCGTTGAGAAAGAGAGGAACACTTGAAAGCGAATGTTGGAAAGGGTAGTGGTGGTGGTGGTCTGGCCATCTATGTGGCTAGCCATGGAGAGAGCTCACCTAAACCCTTGAGACCGTTCACTCGTGTTGGGTTGCGAGGCCAATAGCCTTGTTACGTACCAACCTTGGTATATCAACTCAGCCGCGGTGTCTTCCTTGGAGAAGGCTACGCGAAGACCGGAGCAAGTATTTGAATGAATAAAAAGATAGCGATGATGCCACGTCGAATTTCAATTGGGAAATAATCTGTCGTGAACGAACAAGCCAGGGTTTATATCTCGGCTAGTTCTCATCTGCTGTTGACCATTCCATGGTACTTTCGGGCCAGGTCATAAGAGGGTATAATCAGTTCATGCCATACTGGGAACAGAGGGGCATATGACCGACTTCTCTTTGTTCGTTTCCAGGGCAATGAGACTGACGAGCCCCGCCGCCTGGTAGGACTCTCACTTGGAGACGCTGGGATCCGGCCGTCGAGGAGGATTCATTGGATACAGGGGCCTCAGTTGGGAGTGGGGCCCATGCAGCAGCAGGCTACGGTGCTCGGCTTCCGGGGGCGGGGAGGGTTTAGGAGCAGGAAGACGGCAGGGAGAGCGAAACAACGACAAGACAAGAGGACAGACTAAGCCGAGGCGAAAAGTTCCCGCGTCTTACCGCAGAGTCTTTGAAGGGCAAAGACGGCTGGAGGAGGTGAGAAATTGAATGGACGAAGAGCAACCAACCTCAAGACAAAGAGGTTGGCCCAGTCATTGCACCAGAAAACTCAACGTGCTCCTAAAGAAAGAGGGAAAAAAAATGCTACGGTCTAGGTAGCCTGGGCTGTTACGAATACGCTTGACGCTTGGTTCCTCTTTTTTTCGTTGCCTGCTCCTCCAGATGCCGTACCTGTACCGAGTTCTCAAGGGAGGGCCAGGTTAAGACCCCACTTCCTGTGGCCGGCCCCGGCCCCGGCAGCTCGTGAGTGGCTGCGGGACGGCGCCAGTAACAGAAAATCCCGTAACAGGAACAAGTGGCACTGAAGGAACGCTGATTTTTAGGACAATTGATGGGGTGGTCAACAGACGCCTGTATGTACTGTACTTCTTACCTTTCGCTCTCATGCTGAGGCGAACGAGCGGACAATGACAGCGGCAGCTCGAGACAGAAATCTTGCCCAGCCCCGCAGCTTTGTGGGCTCTGGGCAGAAACTCGAAAGGACTCGAGAGGAAAATTTGCCCCTCCTTTTGTGCCGCCAGACGTTTTCACCGCCCACCAAAAAGCCCACCAAAAAGCCCACCAAACCACCAAAAGAGCAGGAAGGAACCCACCAACCCCTCCTACCCTGCCCCTCCCCCCTCCCTCAGGCAACGTCTTCACTCGCCTCTGACTCTCAGCAACAGAAAAAAGGCCCCACTCCCCATCTTATCTTGCTCCTCCTCCTCAACCTCGTTCAGCTTTTTTAACCTCTCCTCTTCCTCCCAATTCTTCCTTTCTTTCTTCTCTTTCTCCCTCCATTCTTCCTCTCCATCCTTTTCACCCTCCCAATCCCACACCGCAACCATGTCTGCTCCCGCCCACACCTTCAAGGTCGCCGACCTCTCCCTTGCCGCCTTTGGCCGCAAGGAGATCGAGCTCGCCGAGAACGAGATGCCCGGTCTCATGGCTACCCGTGCCAAGTACGCGAACGACCAACCCCTCGCCGGTGCCCGCATTGCTGGCTGCCTCCACATGACCATCCAGACCGCTGTCCTCATCGAGACCCTCGTTGCTCTCGGTGCCGAGGTCACCTGGTCCAGCTGCAACATCTTCAGCACCCAGGACCACGCCGCCGCTGCCATTGCCGCCGCCGGTGTCCCCGTCTTCGCCTGGAAGGGTGAGACCGAGGAGGAGTACAACTGGTGCCTTGAGCAGCAGCTCATTGCCTTCAAGGATGACAAGAAGCTCAACCTCATCCTCGATGACGGTGGTGACCTGACCACCCTCGTCCACACCAAGTACCCTGAGATGCTCAAGGACTGCTACGGTGTCTCCGAGGAGACCACCACTGGTGTTCACCACCTCTACCGCGCTCTCAAGGAGGGTAGGCTCCTAGTCCCCGCCATCAACGTCAACGACTCTGTCACCAAGTCCAAGTTCGACAACCTCTACGGCTGCCGTGAGTCCCTCATCGACGGTATCAAGCGTGCTACCGACGTCATGGTTGCTGGCAAGGTTGCTGTTGTTGCCGGTTTCGGTGATGTCGGTAAGGGCTGTGCCATGGCCCTGAGCACCATGGGTGCCCGCGTTCTCGTCACTGAGATCGACCCCATCAACGCCCTCCAGGCTGCCATGGCCGGCTTCCAGGTCACCACCATGGAGAAGGCTGCCAAGATCGGCCAGATCTTCGTTACCACCACTGGCTGCCGTGATATCCTCGTTGGCGAGCACTTCGAGGCCATGCCCAACGATGCCATCGTCTGCAGTAAGTTTTCCTGTTCAAACATCGCACTCAGACACAGTTGCTAACGAAGCTAACAGACATCGGTCACTTCGATATTGAGATTGACGTTGCCTGGCTCAAGGCCAATGCTACTTCCGTCCAGAACATCAAGCCCCAGGTTGACCGCTTCCTCATGCCCAGCGGCCGCCACGTCATCCTCCTTGCTGAGGGCCGTCTGGTCAACCTTGGCTGTGCTACTGGCCACTCCTCTTTCGTCATGTCCTGCTCTTTCACCAACCAGGTCCTGGCCCAGATCATGCTCTACAAGGCCGGCGATGCCGCCTGGGGCCAGAAGTACGTCGAGTTCGCCAAGACCGAGAAGCTCGAGGTCGGAGTCACCGTCCTCCCCAAGATCCTCGACGAGGAGGTAGCCCGTCTCCACCTTGCCCACTGCCAGGCTGAGCTCAGCACCCTCACCAAGGTCCAGGCCGAGTACCTTGGCCTCCCCGCTGAGGGCCCCTTCAAGGCCGAGATGTACGTCCTTCCCCTGCTGTCCAATTGACCTAGATTACCGTACTAACGATTCTTCTTAGCTACCGTTACTAAGTGCATCTATGTAATCATACCCAAGGATCCTTCAACTGGACTCCTACGTGTAACGAACTTTCCCACTTCTCTGAACACGGCAACTGGCAAAATTCTGGTTTCAACAGCATGAGCTTGCATGACATCTGGACTGGGAAAGCTACCAGGTCACTTGCGGTTTTTATGAATTTCCCTTATATTTTGTTTTGATAATTTTGGAATGTCTATCCTCAGCCGAGGGCATTTCATTGCAAGGTGCAGGAAGGGGTAAAAAATCTTGCTTTTTCAACAAAATGGCGTTGGCTTTTCTGCTAATCATGATTCCCCTTCGAGGCATGAACTGGATGATGGAATGGATGAATGGATGCAATATAATCCAAAGACGACATGCCCCTATATAGAGGAATGCGGTTAAACCTCACAAAGGCCCGTCAACCGCGGCCAAGGACAGAGTAGATGTTCAATTACAAGAATATTTTCTCTCGTATTTTTCTCTCACTTGATGCTCAGAATGACGCTGCTGAAGACTCAATGGATGTGTAACTATGTTGTGTGTATTCTCCGCCGTCTATTCATTCCTCTGGGTAACGAGCTACTAGTAAGCCCTTGTCTGATGTAACCGCTTGTTTCGCCCCTCTAACCAGTGTTCAGTCAATTCTGTGAGAAACCCACGCCAGGCAATCATACCCATCATGCCAATTCCCTCTGCTCTGGAACGATGGTTTTCAGTCTACCTTCTTCCGCAGCCAAACGGACGTTGCCAATGGCTAGCTCTTCCATCCTGGTCTCTGTCTCTACGGTCCAGGTGCCCATGTGTGGAACCAGGAGCACATTCTCATTTCCGATGAGCGCTGGGTGAATCGCCGGTTCATTTTCATACACGTCCAGTCCAACGCTGGCGACCTGGCCGGCTTCGAGGGCTTGTACTAGTGCCGCTTCGTCCATGACGGCGCCGCGAGCTGTGTTCACGATGACGATGCCGGATTTCATGAGGTCGAATTGGGGAGCAGAGATTGTGTGGCGTGTTCTGGGCTGTATCGTCGGTTGGTATTAGTTTCAACTGACCGGGAATCTTGGGGACTGGCGATTGGCCTTTGGAACTTACATTAAGGGGGAGGTTTAAGCTCAATACATCGCTTTCCTTGAGCAGTGTCTCAAAGTCGACATACTCGGCACCCTCCTCCAATTCCGGGCTCAATTGCGAGCGGTTATGGTACCGAATCAGCATTCCAAACGCGCGGGCTCTACGTGCAACATTGCGTCCAATGCCTCCCATGCCAAGAATCCCGAGCACCTTGCCCTGGGGATCGTGACCGAGACGCGGCGTGGGGTTGCCGCGCCAGGCCCCGCGGCGCAGCGAAGCCATCGAGGCGGGCAAGTTGCGAAGAGCACCCAGCAGAAGCCAGATTGTCAGATCAGCGGTGGCGTCGTCGACGGCATTGGGTGTGTTGGACACGCGGATGGACTGCGCGGTGCAGGCTGCAACGTCGATCTGGTCGTACCCGGCACCTTTTTGCGAGCACAGAACAGATCAGAACACTGCGCCTTGTCCGCAGGTTTCGGAGCGTGCAGCGGTCAATGAGGGTGCTCACCGTTGTGGCAGATGAACTTGAGCGTCTTGGGCAGGGAGCCAATCAGCTCGGCGTCGATGCGGCCCGTGATGCTGACGGAGGAAAAGGTGCGGTAGGCGGCCGTGACGCCGTCAAAGGCCCCATCCCGGACCTCTTGTATGAATTCCTCGCGGTTGGTGGCCTTTGGTGTGATGATCTGGGCGACGGAAGAGAGGGAAGCCCAGGTGCTGTGGGCGCTGGACGGTTGGTCAATACCAGGAATATGAGTTTGAACATGACAAGAGGGAATGGGGTCTGCATTGAGACAATTGCAGGGTCGCTTGTGGCGATGAACTCACTGTTTAATCCCCCCCAGCTGCAGAATCTTAATCCTCGCAGCCATGTTGAGGTTGATATCGCAGTTGCCGATATCGATCGCGGGGTCGGAACAGTGACGACTGGCAGCAGCGCCAAGTTTATATAGATTGGGGTGGAGCTCTTTCCCCCTAAAACCAGGGCATCAACACCTAGATTGCGCTACGAGGAAAAAGCGAACCAGCCCTGTTTGAGCCAGAAAACTGTGCTGACACTGGCGATAAAAGCTGGCCAACCGCAGAGTCCCGGGTCAGAGAGGGAAACGCACATCGTTTCCCCGAACCGCCGCAGACGGGGGAAGATGGTGGGGTTGCCATTGTTGTGGGGCGGGGGCGGGGGCGGGGTGGGAGTTTCTGTCAGTGGCCGCTACGGTGTTGTCACCAAGTGGATTTATTTACGACTTGACGAGGGGGTTTGTACCTTGTTGGTATATTTGATAGCACCATTGTTGGGCTGATGATGGACACGGGGTGGGAATAAAATCAAGGTCCCGTATCTTTCTTGTTGCACTTTTTTATACCCTCGGACATCTACGTACCGGCGGTAAAGTCCCGGTGGTAATCAGGGGCCGATGATTCGCGGTGGGGGTTCCCGCACCTCCTTCATATGGCTGGCCGCAACTGGTAATGCCTAAGTTACAGCACTGTGCTAGGGAGGAGGCGCAGCATGGTTGGGTTGTAGGTCAGTGTATCCTTGGGATTGGCACGTGGTTCCGTCATCGGCCATGTTGTAAACGACATGAGGAAGAGAATTGCTTCTCGGATCTTCACAACTCTATAAAATCCATTGCGGTTGAGATACCCAGTGATGCTGTCTACCACACAAACCTCCCATAATTCTCGATTTCCTCGCCTCTCTCCTCAATTCCCAATCGCCCTCGACCCAACCTCTGGAACCACCGATTACATGAGAAGTCTCCAGGCACCGAGCATCAACGCCGCAAAACCCGTGCACACGCCCATCAGCCACTGCAGCGTCTGAAACTTGACCTGCTCGAGCTTCTCGCGCAGCGCCGCCACCTCCTGCTCAATCTTAGTCTCCGTCTCCTTGATCTGGAGCTCTTGGCCCACGGCCTCCTCGCGGATGCGGCCCTTCTCGAGGTTCAGGTCCAGCCGTACGCTGGCCTGCGTCCGGCTGATCTCGTCACGCAGCCGGTTGCTCAGCTTGGCGATGTCGTTGGTCAGCCGCTCGTGTGCCGTCCGCGTCGTGGTCGATTCGGTGCTGTCGGCCGAGAGGAGCTCGGATCGGAGTTTGGCGAAGTCGACCTTTTGTGTGTAGGTGGCCTTGGCGGCGTCTTCACGAAGGATCATGGTCCGGGTGAGGTTTTGAATGCTTGGATGGGTCAGTACATTTGGTTGCAGGGTTGCATATTAAGAAATGTCTTGCCTCTCCTCGATGACGTCGTTGAGGACCTTCATCATGGCTGCCGACTGCTCCTCGGTGAACCCCTCGCTCTGTAGTCGCTTGACGAACTTGAGTGTATCAAAATGATGGTCACGCTGGCGCAATGCGGTTGCGTGGAACGCGCGTTGAAGGATTGGGCTCTCGACTCGGTGAGAGCATCGTCGAGCCACAGGACCAGCCTGGATCGCCGAAAAGGATCGCCGTTGGTCGCTCGACTGGACGGAGGGGAAGGGCCGCGCCGCGCGGGCCGAAGCCAGCGGCGCGCCCCAGCTGAGGCGCGGGAGCAGGAAACGCGGGAGCAGCTCAGTCGCCATGAGACTCGGGGCGGCCATGGCTGGTAGCATCGGATTGATATCGCTGTTGGGTCGGGTCGTTGGTGGTGGTGAAGAATCTCGGATGGAGCATCGCCCCGGTGACGTGAATTGCAACGGGCGGGCAGCACCGGCTTTGATTGGCCCCGTCATGCCATCCGATTTTGTCCAATCAGGGCACGTCAACCCTCCATTTCTGGCCAACAAGTGGGAGATGAAGGTATGTCTTAGTCATCGCTCGTTCTAGTCCCTTTGCGTGGTTCCGACTTTGAGGCACTCGTCAATCTTATCAGATCCGGACCGGAGTTCGTGCATGCCCACATAAAACAAAAGTGACACCCCTTTGACATAAAAAGCCACAGGATTTGACAGTCATGAACTAAAGCAATGCCCACGGTGAAACGTGGTTAAGTAACTGTTTATCATATCATCTGTCACTGATTTCACTTACTCATACGTTAGAGTTAGTTTATTCTCGTATTGTGCACGCCGGATTTAGAGCCCTGACTTCCATGGGCTCGATTCCAGGCGTGAAAGCAGGAAAAGCTGCCATTTCATTTGTCCTCCCAACGCCCGGATTTCGCGCCCGCAGACAGACATTAACCACAGAATTCTCGAAACCATCAACAATGGACTCGTTGAGGAAATAAAAATCTGAGGAGCTTGTCATCCTTTCATCCCAAAAGGAGCGCTACTCTAAGCCACGACATGCGCGAACGTCATCCCTTGCAGGGTTGGGAGCTCCGTCAACGTCATGGCCAGGAGTGTCAATCATGTTCACTGGTCCTTTAAGGACATCCTGAAAGTTGATCAGGCTATCTTGTGCATGTGCGACAGGGAGCGTCAGCACTATGCACTTCGCTTCGGCAGGGTGATGTCTTGCGCAATCATGATTCGACGATGACCGTTGTCGGACACTTCGTTTGTCCATGGCTCCGACCGGTGTCCGACCAAAATGTCTGCCTAACACACCGGACGCAGATACCGTAACTCGTCAAATCACGAAGGGTGCCCAGCTTATAAATTAAGTCCCAAACCCGATGAAATCCGAATCCTCCAAGCTAGCCCTTTGCGAGACCTCAGGCACGCGCTGTGCTGGTGTTCGGGATTAATGCAAAATCCGAATACCGGCGGTTCTTTGCTGCTCCTTGCTTCTCCTCCCCACCAGATCTGCGGCGGCTTTCATATTCAAGAGCATGACATCTCCCAATCCCGCCTCCTCCAATCGCGACCTTGGATCATTGGATGCCCCCAGCTTGCCGACCTGGGGCTCTTCAACACCGCTCTTCTGCTTAATCCTAGTGAGCTACAGAGTGTTGCTCTGTCTGTTTCCGGCAATCGGACTTCGTGAAGCTGTCTCGTTCTGGTTGCCTTCCCGCCGCCATTTGTCGCCTGTGAATGCAGATCCAAACCCGCAGCTATGGCACCGCCTGATCTAAGCAACCCCGAAGGTACGCCAGCGGGTTACGGCCGCTCGTGTACCAACTGTTCGCGCGCCAAGTGCAAATGCATTCTGAGACCAGAAACCAGCGAATGCGAGCGATGCCATCGCCTGGGGAAGAACTGCCAGCCGATGACGACATCGCGAAAGCGCGTTGCAAAGAAGGTCACAGCTTCGAGGACAGCTCAATTGGAGGAGAAGCTCGACGACCTTGTGTCGATCCTCCGCGCAACCCAATCTTCCAATCAACTGACGCCCCCGTCGGCGCCTACATCCTCATTTGCTGCGTCCTCCTCAATGGCCCTTACCAGTCGTCTGGACTCTCTAGCGGCTGCGGCGACGTCGTCCACAAGTCAGAGCCTGCCATCTTTAATGTCATCGTCCATACCCAACGCCTTCGGCCATGCCAACTCCGCGGAGCCAGCATCGATAACCTCCGCGGCCCCGGACATTAATGAGACCTACCAATTGCCAGAGCCGACTCCTGCAGAGGCGGAGATTTACTTCAGCAAATTCCGGGAATGGCTAAAGAACTTCCCCTTCATGATTCTTTCTCCAGGCACCACAGCGGCATCTTTGCGCGAAGAACGCCCATTCCTTTGGTTGGCCATCATGAATATCACAACCATGTCTGCGCCACAACAACTCCTTATGAAGGAGAGAGTACGCGAGGAAGTTGCCACAAGGGTCATTATCAACCATGAGAGAACAATGGATGTCCTTCTTGGTCTCATCACCTATCTAGCTTGGTATGCCGTCCTCTGTTCGTGAGTGGATTTGCTCTAACCGCCACAGGGCAACCATGACTTCGGGACCTGGCACAAGGCCATTCATCATTACCTACTCACAGCTGGCCGTTGCCGTCACATATGATCTGAGCTTGACCAGAGCCCCGATCGAAGAACAATATTTTACCGTCTGCTTCAAGGTCTGGGGAGGGCGCCCGCCTGCGCCCAGGCTACGATCGATGGAGGAACGAAGAGCTGTCCTCGCCCTCTGGTTCTTGACTTCCGTGTATGTTGCATGTTCATCATCATGTATTCATTGTTGACTTGACTACATAGTATGACCTCCTTCATTGGAAAAATGGACACCCTTCGCTGGACCCCGCATATGGACGATTGTCTGAAAGCTCTGGAAAGAGACCACGAGCACCCGTCAGACGAGATTTTTGTGGCCTTCATCAAATATCAGCTAGTACTAGAGGATACGCAGCGGCTACTTTTGCAGTAAGACTACTAGTCTGTGACGATTATAGCACACGGTACTAACAAGCTATAGGGATGTTATGGGCGAGGCATCACAAACGCCAACGTACGTCTTCAAGAAGGGCCTGTTAGCCAGACTACAAGAGTTGCGCGACACTCTGCCCCCTACTCTGCTTTCGAATAGTCCGTCAAACCCGTCAGCTCTCCCTTCTCGCGAGCTAACCAGACGCAGTGCTGTTGAAATCACACATGCTCGGCGCTGAGGTGCAAGTTCATTCCATTGGTCTTTTCATGCAAGCTATTCCAGCTCAACCACGCATCGAAAGCATGTACGCCTGTCTCAAAGCTGCGCGTGCTTGGTATGACAACTTTCTATCCATTCCACTCAACGATGTACCAGGGTCGCCATTTTCGGTCTACGTCCAGCTCTCGCAAATCCAGGTGGCTCTTTACAGGCTCACTACTTCAGAGGATCCAGCGTGGGACAAGGATCTAGTCCGCAACACCGCGGATCTGCTAGTGCTGCTTGACCAGACCATCGAGATGTTCGTCAAGTTAGACAAAATCTACCACCTCAAAGCCAACGACGGCGAAGAGACCATCTACATCAAAGGTGCCAAAATCATGCGAAACATTCGGACATCTTGGGAGCCTGCGATTTTAAGGCATCTGGGAGGTATTCCCACGCCCAATAGCCAAGATATGGCTAATCCTCAGCCAATGGAGGTGGCAGAGACGACCCAGCCCACTTTCAATTTATCGGATGCCAACAGCATGGATTTCGGCGACATGACGTGGATGACGGACGTCTTCGGACCATGGGAATTCTAAGGGTTAGTGGCCAGAATGACCACAGATCTTGTGGTGAGGGTCGAAGTTGACGCATGAATGGATGTGGCAGACACGGCTCAACCCAGACTTCAACGTCGGATCCTAACCTGGGACCTGGTGAAAGAAGGTGAATGACGGACGTCTTTGGACCATAAGAATTCCGACTGTCGGCGACGACACTGACCACCGGCCCGGTGGTGAGGGTCGAAGTTGTTGCATGACCGAATGTGGCAGACACCAATCAACCCAGACTTAAGTTATCGGATACCAACCTAGGACCCGGTGAAACGAGGTTGATGAAAAACGTCTTTGGGCCGTGGGAATTCTAACTGTCGGAAACTATAATAACCACCGGTCCTTCGGGTAGTCGACGCTGACGCATAAAACTCTCCGACAATCAGGCCATGATTGGTGGCGTCGATCCCGGTACGGGTTTCGGATTCATCGCAACTCCGGTTGATCCACACGCTCATAGCTCAACACCACCATCACGAATTCCAAACCCGGGAGTACGGCATTCAGCCTTACGCCATTCACCAATCTCCGGTGTCCCACGCCTGTCTACGTCGACATGGGTCTCATATTAAAAGCTCTCGATCTACCAACATCACAGGAAGTCTTGGTCCTACACTCAAACCACCTCCCTCCGCCCACAAGAAAACCGCAACGTTGATTGGCTTCGCAACATGACATCCACCACCCTCGAGAAGCCACGAGCAGAGCCTCAGCCTGTTTTTGAGGATGAAAAGGCGGGCGTTGGCTCATCTTCCCCGACCCTCTACGACGAGGAAGATGTCAATAGAGCGAGCCCAGAGGGCACCGTCCCGAAAGAAGATATTCAAGAATATGTATCCGGGTGGAAGTTGATCAGCTTGATGATTTCCATTACGATGGCGGCGTTTCTGATGCTTTTGGACATGTCCATCATTACCACGGTATATTGGTTGCAACTTAGCTCTGGACTGACCGCTGACTATGGCAAAGGCCATTCCCCGCATCACTGAACAGTTTCATTCCTTAGATGATATTGGCTGGTATGGCAGTTCGTACAATCTCGCCAGGTAAGCCTACAACTCAGGAGGACCTCCTTCGTCGCTAATCTGTTGGAAGCGCTGCACTTCAACCTCTTTCTGGCAAGCTCTACACCTACTTCAAGTCAAAGGTAACCTACTCCACCAGCCCCCCTTTTTAAAAGTATTCACGGTTCGCTAATGCCATGATCAGTGGCTTTTCCTGGGATTCCTCTTTATTTTCGAAGTTGGTTGTCTCATTTGCGGTGTAGCAACGTCGTCCATAATGCTCATCATTGGTCGAACCGTTGCTGGAATGGGAGCCTCCGGTATTCAGAACGGAGCGTTCACGATCATCGCGGCTTCGACACCACTAGAAAAACGGCCTGCTCTAGTAGGCGTGTTGATGGCGGGTGCTCAACTTGGACTTGTCATTGGACCACTTGTTGGTGGTGCTCTGACCGAGTACACAACCTGGCGATGGTGTTCGTTAGTCCCGCTCTAACATCAAACTACTGCAGACTGCTGACTTTCACTTAGGCTTTTATATCAACCTCCCAATCGGTGCCATTTGTACAGTATTGATCTCGCTAGTCCATATCCCCGATCGTGTCGTTCATACCGACGACCCGATTCTTCACACCTTGAGGACGAAACTCGATCTCACTGGCTTCATCATATTCGCTCCTTGCACAGTCATGTTCCTCCTGGCCCTACAGTGGGGAGGTCTTGACTACTCATGGAACTCAGCGACGGTCATTGGGCTGTTCTGCGGCGGCGGTGCGACTTTGGTTCTCTTCCTTCTCTGGGAATACCACGTTGGCGACAACGCCATGATCCCTCTGCCTGTCGTTCGAAAGAGAGAGGTCTGGACTTCATGCCTGACAATGATGTTCCTTTTCACGTCGGTCTTTGTGGCATCATACTACCTGCCGATTTATTTTCAGTCGGTCAAGGGTGACTCGCCATTCCAAAGCGGTGTGAACCTACTTCCCAGCATTCTCAGCCAAATGGCGGCCGCCGTCTTCAGTGGTTTCCTTAGTGAGTTTTTTATCTTGTGAATCCACTTCTTTCATCTCTCCTAACAGGAAGCAGCTCAAAAAATCGGGTATTATCTCCCATTTGCCGTCATCAGCGCGGCAGTCATTGCAATCGGAAGTGGCCTTCTTTCAACACTGTCGCCCCATACATCGACGGCCACATGGGCAGGATACCAGTTTCTCATAGGAGTTGGCCGAGGACTCGGTATGCAAATGCCAATCATCAGCATCCAAGCGAACACGCCACCCGAAATCACCTCGATTGCTACAGCGGTGTTGGTCTTTGCTCAAACCTTCGGAGGCGCCGTGTTTGTGTCCATCTCGAATGTCATTTTCAACAACAAACTCAAGAATGAGCTGACGGTGCGGCTCCCCCACCTCGATGCGGATACGATTATTGATGCTGGTGCCACGGCGGTGGCTAAGGTTGTACCGTCGAAGGATCTACCAGGGGCTTTGGCAGCCTATGCAAAGGGTGTGGATTCGGTGTTCTACCTTTCCGTGGCCTCGGCTTGTGTCATGTTCTTCACCGCTTGGGGGATGGGGTGGAAGGATATTCGAAAGAAAGCGCCTGTGAAAGAGGGCGACGCTTGAATCTTTTTGGGTTTCAATCTCAGTTGGATTGCTCATAAATAAAGGGACTGTGTGGGGATGCATTCGACATCGCATCGGCGTTGAGGTTTACTAAATATGGTGATGGAAAACTGAACATCTCAACTATAGTAACATGGGTAATCATACATCTGGCAGCTACATCGGAGAAAAATAGAGTTGGGGTTAATAGATTCTACGTCCCGAATATTTGATGGGCTTGTCTTGCCATATCAGCGACATAATTTTACATCAGCAGGGCCACGCGAACTCGGACTCAGCTCCATTCGAGCACGGCTCCTACTTGACTACACACCATGAAGTGAGGCACTCATGGGTCTAGCATGAGCTTACTAGGATGTAAGTGCCAGAAGGGGGTTATGGGTTCAAGCACATCATACTCTGCGGTGTGAACGCTCTTGACTGTGGCTTAACGCGTTAGGCTAGCCCGATGTTACATACCTAGTGGCCTCGGACACTATTGACTCTGTTGTACTGCCAAATTCTAGTATCACAAGTAAGTCCAGGGAAATGATTGGCATGGTTGGAAATCTTTCAGAGTTTTGGGATTGACATCCATAGAAGATGGTAATGGGACAACTGATTGTTCAATATGGAGGAGATTCAAGGTGCCTGCCGTATTCCTTCAGCCACTTGAAAAGGCAGCCACGGTCCAAGAAACCATTCGTCAACAGGAGTCTTTGAAAAGAATGAGATTTTTGACAGTAGTTAAATTGTTCGGCTTGTTAGTTGAGTTTGAGGGAGTTGAGCCCAGCTCCAGGGTAAGTCGCCTTGCGAGGATTCTTCAGGCACGTGCTGTGAGGATCTGCAACTAACAGTTCGACACAGACAATAATTCAAACACCTTGCTAATATCCTCACAAAAACAACATTTCGGCCTCATTTTGGGTAAAAACCACACGATTTTGAGACACGATGAACCGCCCTCGAAATCGCCAACCTAGACCTCCGCGACAGAATCAAAGCGGTGGGCGTGGAGGCAGAGGCGCTCCATCAACACCTCAACAAGCTACTGGGACAGTCCCTACTGTCCAACAAGTTGTGCCAGGTGCATTTGTCTACATCGTCCTGAAAGAGGATCAACCAACGGGCCAGGAGACGAAGGGAATCGTACAAGACCTCCTCACCCGGGGAAACCACCACCGCGGAATCAAGGTGCGGCTTCAGGATGGTCAGGTGGGACGGGTGCAGCGGATGGGTGACGGAAACGTGACTGTACCACTACCGGGGAGTGATTCTACGGTGACGAGCAGCGCTGGACCCGCGGCACCATCCTCGAAGTTTTCAAGCAGGTATACGGATGTGAGGTACGACGAGGAGTTCCCCGAAGGGCCGCCGCCTAGGAGCTTGGTGGATTTCATGCCACAATTGGATTCGCCACCGCGGGCCTCTAGAGACGAGGATGTTGCGACTGGCGTGGCGTCAGTGAAATGCCCCTTCTGCGAAGAGTTCGAAGGAGATGAGGTTGCTGTCACGCATCACATCGACCGAAAGCACTTGATGTGAAAGAACACAAGGAACCGAGATTAGGCTTGGAAGGAAGTTTGAAGTGCTTCAATCACGACGAGACCCCAGCGCGACGGCAGACGAATGGACATCGAATGGATCCATAATGATTTGAGCTTGGATATGAATGAGAGAGTTTATGACAAGGGGATCAACTTAATTACATGGCATTGCCAATCGGTTTGATGTACTTGACGCATATTTTTACGGGCTTTTTCAACGGGCTGGCACTCAGTTATTCGATGAGGCGTTGGCATAGGACGAGGGGACAAAGGAACAACAATCCAAGCGACAAATGGGAGGAGCACATATGGTGGTTGCAACTGAGACAAATATGGGTATCTCGAGGGCATACCGGCTGCCTGGCGAAGGTCAATTCCGAAGTCATTGACGAAGGGACCCTTGCGGGATGTTATGTTTGTCTTGGCGAGAATATGGCATGCTCTGTGGTCGCATTGCGGACCAGACCATGACTTGTTCACAGTGTGCCGGCCATGGTCAACGGATGTAACCAAGCGGCGCCTATTTGCTGAGTATTTGGTAGCAAGCAGTCAACTGTTAAGCCTGAATTTGGCTCCATACGGCTGCGAGACAACCCACCAAGTTTATTGTGTAAATTATCTGGCATCATCTATCAATATAGGGATCGAACAATGATTGTTCCATGACGTGATACATGCCATGTCGGGGCCACTGCCACTGCCATGCAGCTTCAGGTGATGTTCGTGATTGACTGCATCATCAGGCAGCCATTATGAGGGCATTTTGATCCGCTGTAATTTATGGTCAAAGTTAGGAGCCTCTCGTCTAGGTCCGTCCGTCGCGTCGTCGCGCTGCCCGCGGTGAGAAGTGGGTCCTTGCCGTAATTTAATTAAGGTACAACATGGAGCCAGCGAGTGGTAGGCAGGTATTTTGGGACACTGGAGCTTGCTTTTAGGCTGCCCCTTTTCGCATCCCAGAAGCCCAGTCGCCCTGACACCTGGCAGCTGCTGCTGCTGACGACCACGCACGGTCCACCGATGAATTGGCGGAGCGGAACATCGGTGGTGCCGGGCGCTGTCATTCGCCGAAATCTGCCTGCCACTGGGCCAACATCCACTTGCCACCCAGTTCTTGCCAGTCCAGCGTTGTAAGAGACCAGTGTCAGCCAGTGAGGCTTGGGCACTGTAGCAGGTCCCACCCACACCATGGAAGCAACGAACAAAGCTGCCTGGCAGAGGGAAGGCGCGGGGGTCCACCACCTGCAGCACGGGTGGTGCGGGCAGTCTTGCCGCACAGTGGAAAGGGTACGTACCTGCGTGTTGCACCTGCCAGCACCTGGCCAAGTCGCAAACGGAAACAGAGAACAGGTAGCCCAAAAAGTGACCCTTCTCCTTGCCAACAACATCGCCCTCACCCTCAACTCTCATCTCCCATCCCCCCTCACGACTACGACGACATCGTCTGCTTGCACCTGCAGCACGAAAAGCGATTAACTGTCGTCCCTCCATCCGTTCTCTCACTCTCTCGACTATTCTGCGGGCTCCGTTTTCGATTTCCTGTTCCTTCCGTTCAGCCCGTGCCACGCGGCGCATGGAAGCTTCCACACGCTCTCTCCACGACCAAACTTAATCTCCTGTCGACTCGAGATCGACCACATCCTTCCCTTGTCCTCCGTTCTCACCAGCGATCGAGGCTATCGGCATCGATTTGACGACGCCCATCCCCCCTGATTGTAGGCTACACCGGCGTCATGGCGCCTTTGCCCATTAAGTTTCAGGAGCTTGTCCAGCTCAGCAATGTGGGCGTGGACACTCAGAGCATCGGCTTCAACTCCTGCGTACGTCGGCCTGCAATCATGCCATCGCCTTCTCTTCACCGACCATGAGAACAATCACAAGACTAACTTGCCATAGACACTCGAGTCCGACTCGTACGTATGCATCCGAGAAAAGAAGAGTGAGGCTGCCCAACCTGAGGTTGTCATCGTCGAGCTCAAGAGTGGAAACAATGTCACACGCCGGCCAATCAAGGCCGACAGTGCCATCATGCATTGGAACCGACAAGTCATCGCCCTCAAGGCCCAGTCGAGGACACTCCAGATCTTCGATCTTGAGCAAAAGAAGAAGCTCAAGTCATGCACAATGAACGAGGATGTCCAGTTCTGGAAGTGGATCAGCGATACCACCCTTGGTCTCGTCACCACCTCCAGCGTCTTCCACTGGGATGTGTACGATGCTGGCCAAGATGCTCCTGTCAAGGTCTTTGAGCGAAACGCCAACCTAAATGTTGGTAACCCCCGCGCCCCTAACCCCTAACCGCTTCTAACTAGAAATGATTTAGGGCTGCCAAATCATCAACTACCGAGTCAACGCCGATGGCAAGTGGATGGTTGTCGTAGGCATCTCATCGCAGCAAGGCCGCGTAGTCGGCGCCATGCAGCTGTACTCCAAGGACCGAGGAATCAGCCAAGCTATCGAAGGCCACGCTGCCGCCTTTGGCACGCTGCGATTGGAGGGTGCTCCCCAAGACACAAAGCTCTTTAGTTTCGCTGTGCGGACAGCCACCGGTGCCAAGCTCCATATTGTTGAGGTTGACCACGCCGAATCGAATCCCGTTTTCCAGAAGAAGGCTGTTGATATGTTCTTCCCTCCTGAGGCTACCAACGATTTCCCCGTGGCTCTTCAGGTTTCTCAGAAGTACGGTGTCATCTACATGGTCACCAAGTATGGATTCATCCACCTCTACGATCTCGAAACTGCCTCATGCATCTTCATGAACAGAATTTCGAGCGAGACCATCTTCACAACCTGCACAGACAACGAGTCTTCGGGTATCGTTGGCATCAACAGGAAGGGCCAAGTACTCTTCGTAACAGTTGACGACACAAATGTCATCCCCTACCTGCTCCAGAACCCCGCCAACACCGAGATGGCCATCAAGATGGCCTCAAGAGCTGGACTCCCCGGAGCGGACAACCTTTACGCACGACAATTCGAGCAGCTCTTCAACTCCGGTAGCTACCTGGAAGCTGCAAAGATTGCCGCCAACTCTCCCCGGGGCTTCCTGCGAACCGCCGAAACGATCGAGAAGTTCAAGCGACTGCCTGCTCAACCTGGCCAGATGGCTTTCACCCTGCAATATTTTGGAATGCTCCTGGACAAGGGCTCACTCAACACTCACGAGACTCTTGAGCTGGCACAGCCTGTTCTTCAGCAGAACCGAAAGCACCTGCTCGAAAAGTGGCTTAAGGAGGGCAAGCTAGACTGCTCCGAGCAGCTCGGTGACCTGGTCCGACCCTACGATGTGAACATGGCTCTCACAATCTACCTGAAGGCCAATGTCCCCCAGAAGGTCGTTGCCGGTTTTGCCGAGACTGGACAGTTCGACAAAATCCTCCCATACTCCGCCCAGGCCGGATATCAACCCGATTATATCCAACTCTTGCAGCACATTATCCGGGTCAACCCCGAGAAGGGCGCGGAATTTGCCACTGCTCTCGCCAACAGTGAGCAGGGCCCTCTGGTTGACTTTGAGCGTGTTTGCGACATCTTCCAGGCCCAGGGCATGGTCCAGCAGGCTACTGCCTTCTTGCTTGACGCTCTCAAGGATAACAAGCCCGAGCATGCTCGACTTCAGACCCGTCTCCTGGAGATGAACCTGATGCATGCCCCCCAGGTTGCTGAGGCTATTCTCGGAAATGAGATGTTTACCCACTTTGACAAGGCTCGTATTGCCCAGCTTTGCGAGCAGGCCGGTCTGGCTCAGAAGGCTCTGGAGTTGTACGAAGACCCCGAGTCAATCAAGCGTGTTGTCGTCAACATCCCTGGTACTCCCAACTTCAACCCTGAATGGTTGACTACGTTCTTTGGCAAACTGTCCGTCGAGCAGTCTCTTGATTGCCTTGACGCCATGATGAAGAGCAACATTCGCCAGAATCTCCAGTCCGTGGTCACCATTGCAACCAAGTACTCCGAGCTTTTAGGACCTGTTCGTCTGATTGATCTCTTCGAGAAGTACAAGACTGCTGAGGGTCTGTTCTACTACCTCGGCAGTGTGGTAAATCTCTCTGAGGACGCCGATGTTCACTTCAAGTACATCGAAGCTGCCACCAAGATGGGCCAGTTCAATGAGGTTGAGCGAATCTGCCGCGATAGCAACGCATATAACCCTGAGAAGGTGAAGAATTTCCTGAAGGAGGCTAAGCTGCCTGAGCAGCTTCCGCTCATCATTGTTTGCGACCGATTCAATTTCGTCCACGACTTGATTCTGTTCCTTTACCAGAACCAGCAGTTCCAAGCGATTGAGTCCTACGTCCAGCGTGTGAACCCCTCTCGAACCCCCGCTGTGGTTGGTGGCCTGCTCGACGTTGACTGCGATGAGAATATCATCAAGCAACTTCTCACTACTGTCAACGCCCAGGAGATTAGCATCGACCAGCTTGTATCCGAGGTCGAGTCTCGAAACCGCCTCAAGCTCCTCTTGCCTTTCCTCGAGGCCACTCTTCAAGCCGGCAACCAGCAACAGGCCGTGTTCAATGCTCTCGCCAAAATCTACATCGACTCTAACAACAACCCCGAGAAGTTCCTCAAGGAGAACGGCCAATACGACACACTGACTGTGGGTAAGTACTGTGAGAAGCGTGATCCCAATTTGGCCTATATCGCCTACTCCAAGGGCCAGAACGACATAGAGCTCGTCAACATCACCAATGAGAACTCCATGTACCGAGCCCAGGCTCGCTACCTACTAGAGCGTTCCGATACGGAGCTGTGGCATTTCGTCCTGAGCGAGAACAACATCCATCGCCGCTCTGTGGTCGATCAGGTCACTGCTACCGCTGTCCCCGAGTCCAGTGACCCTGCCAAGGTCTCTGTTGCTGTCTCCGCCTTCCTCGAGAATGATTTGCCCCTGGAGCTCATTGAGCTGCTCGAGAAGATTGTACTAGAGCCTTCACCCTTCAGTGACAACCAGAACCTGCAGAACTTGCTCTTGTTCACCGCTGCCAAGGCCGACAAGGGCCGTGTTATGGACTACATTCACAAACTGGACGGCTACAACGCTGATGACATTGCTACCTCCTGCATCGACGTTGGTCTGTTTGAGGAGGCCTTCGAAATCTACAAGAAGGCTGACAACAAGTCTGCCGCCGCCGATGTTTTGATCGAGCACGTGGTCAGTATCGACCGTGCTCAGGGCTATGCCGAGGAGGTCGACCTTCCCCAAGTCTGGAGTAAGGTTGCCAAGGCCCAACTTGATGGTCTCCGTGTCTCGGACGCCATCGAGTCATACATCAAGGCAGAGGATCCTTCAAACTACTTGGAGGTCATTGAGACTGCGACTCATGCTGGCAAGAACGAGGATCTGGTCAAGTACCTCCGCATGGCCCGCAAGACTCTCCGAGAGGCTGCCATTGACACTGCTCTTGCATTCTGCTTCGCTCGCTTGGAACAGCTCTCTGAGCTCGAGGACTTCCTGCGCGCCACCAATGTCGCCAACATTGAGGAGTCTGGTGACAAAGCCTACGAGGAGGGCCTTTACGAGGCGTCAAAGATTTTCTACACCAGTGTTTCCAACTGGGCCAAGCTCGCTACCACCTTGGTCCACCTCGGTGAGTACCAAGCTGCTGTTGATTGTGCCCGCAAGGCCAACAACATCAAGGTGTGGAAGCAAGTGCACGAGGCCTGCGTGGGGAAGAAGGAGTTCCGTCTTGCCCAGATCTGTGGTCTCAACTTGATTGTCGACGCTGAGCAGCTACAAACCCTCGTCAAGGAGTACGAGCGCAACGGCTACTTTGACGAACTCATCAGCCTTCTCGAGCAGGGTCTCGGCCTTGAGCGTGCTCACATGGGCATGTTCACCGAGTTGGGTATCGCTCTTGCGAAGTACCACC
The DNA here is from genome assembly GCA_020744375.1 of Dactylonectria estremocensis. Classification (NCBI taxonomy): domain Eukaryota; kingdom Fungi; phylum Ascomycota; class Sordariomycetes; order Hypocreales; family Nectriaceae; genus Dactylonectria; species Dactylonectria estremocensis. Next base: position 1,433,381 of record JAGMUU010000002.1, on the reverse strand, counting down.
CCGATCGTCTCATGGAGCACATCAAGATCTTCTGGTCCCGAATGAACATGCCCAAGATGATCCGTGCCTGCGAGGAAGCTAACCTCTGGCCTGAGTTGGTCTTTTGCTACTACCACTATGATGAGTTCGATAATGCGGCTCTTGCCGTCATCGAGCGACCCGAGAATTCCTGGGACCACCAGCAGTTCAAGGAGATCGTTGTTAAGGTTGCCAACCTGGAAATCTACTACCGTGCTATCAAGTTCTACGTCGAGCAGCACCCGTCGTTGCTCACTGACCTGCTTGCCACCCTTACTACTCGCATCGATGTCAACCGTGTTGTCAAGATCTTCCAGAAGAACGATGACCTGCCCCTTATCAAACCCTTCCTCCTTAACGTCCAGGCGCAGAACAAGCGCATTGTCAACGAAGCCGTGAACGACTTGCTTATTGAGGAGGAGGACTACAAGACGCTGCGCGACTCTGTGCAGAACTACGACAATTACGATGCTGTCGAGCTAGCTGCTCGTCTCGAGAAGCACGACCTCATCTTCTTCCGCCAGATTGCTGCCAACATCTACCGGAAGAACAAGCGTTGGGAGAAGTCAATTGCTCTGTCGAAGCAGGACAAGCTATACAAGGATGCTATTGAGACCGCTGCCCTGTCTACTAAGATCGATGTTGTTAGCGACCTGCTTCAATACGTAAGTCTTTTCAACAAGTGTATGTTAACTACTTTCACTAACTCTATTATAGTTTGTCGATATTGGCCATCGTGAATGCTACACCGGCATGCTCTACGCTTGCAACGAGCTTATTCGCCCTGATCTTGTCCTCGAGCTCTCATGGCGTAATGGTCTCATGGATTTCTCCATGCCTTACATGATCAACCTGCTGTGCCAGCAGACGAAGGAGCTTGCTACTCTCAAGGCTGACAACGAGGCACGCAAGTCTAGAGAGAAGGAGCAAGAGCAGACGGATGACAGCACCCCCATCCTCGGAGCTTCGCGTCTCATGATCACGGCTGGCCCTCCCGGTACCAGCCCGTCACCGGGGCCTTACGGCCAAACCAACGGCTTCGCACCACAGCCCACCGGCTACGGCTACTAGATGCAGGTACCGGTGTGGAGCTGCTTCCCGGTCTATGCGCCGGCCTGGGCACATCACCCTGAGCAACCCACAAGGTTGACGGATATGGGAACTCGATCGCCATCGCCAATTGTGCGAGGCGAGGATTCGGGCATTGAATGTTCTGGACTCGCGACCCTGTAATCGTAGTTTGCGTCTCCGCGTGGGAGACGTGCGGAGGAATTCGGAGGGTTGGGTTTTTGAGCGTTATAGTCAGAACTCCAGGATCTTGCTGGTACACTTGGGTGTGACGTTCCAGACAAATCTTGCGACTGGGAATACATAGCCCAGGTCGTTGTATGTGTATGATAGTACATCAATTTTTCTTGATTGTTTTGTTATACCTATTTGCTTGACTAAAAGACGCTGTGATTCCCATCTGCAGAACTCCTGACAAATTGTCGCAATACATCCAAGTTATCAATCCTAATGATGAAGAGTCCATACTTCGGAGCTCAAAAGGACCATGACACACATACGCCGTCTACCTCATTTACTGGGTCGCCTCGACGATCGTTCACTCAACCGCCTGGCGCTTCTTCCTCTTGTCTACGTTTGGCTTGGGATCGGCAATTTTCAACCACTCTCCATTAAAAGCGTTGATGAGCCAATTTCGCAATTCTGAGGCAAATTGCATTAGTCTGGAGTTCAAGTAGTGCTATTGGGGAGTAAAGTTAAAAAAAAAAAAAAGTAGGGGGCAACTGACTGTCGTAGACGATGCGGTTTGCACCATGAAAGTATATGCTGTGATCGCTGTCTGGGAAGACGTGGACGTCATAATTCTCGATGCCAGCGAGGTCTAGCTCGTCGAGGAGGGTGAGTGAGTTCTGGAAGTGGACGTTATCATCGGCGACGCCGTGCATGAGGAGGAAACGCTTGTTGGAACCGAGGGCGGTGGCGTTGGATATTTTGGAGGCGGCGTAACCGTCTGGATTTTCCTGGGGGGTCCGCATGTAACGCTCCGTGTAGATACTGTCATAGAAGCTCCAGTCTGTAACGGGAGCGACAGCCATGCCATACGAAAAGGTACGGCCGGCATCCTGCTCAAGCGTCTTAAGGGTCTCGAAACCGCCGTAGGACCAGCCCCAGATGGCAAGGCGTTCCTCGTCAACGTAGGACCGGGAGGCAAAGGAGGCAGCGGCGGCGATGTGGTCTTGTGCCTCTAAAACACCGAGTTGGTTCCGTACTCCAACGCGGAATTTGCGTCCTTTGAAACCCGTTCCGCGCGGGTCAACCGTTACGACGATGTAGCCAAGAGCGCCGGCGACGTAGGCCTGGAAGTCAACGGCGAACTTCTTGGTCACGGACTGGGAGCCTGGGCCCGAGTACTGCTGAAACAGGACGGGATACTTCTTATTCTTGTTGAAGTGCGTCGGCCTGCGCTCAACATAGTTGACCTCGATGTCGTTGCCAAGATCCAGAGTTCCGTATTTGAGGATGGGGAGCTCATATTTGCGTGCGCGTTCTGAAAGCTCCCCGTTCCCCTCAAGTACGTGGCTGTATGCAACCGGGTTTGACGGGGTTGAGATGACCTTCTGGGAGGGGACCTTGGGGCCGCGGTATGAAAGCAAGACGAAACCAGCACCGGCAGAGAATGAGGCGGTGTAGTAAGCCTCCTTGGAAATGTCAGTCAGGGGCTTGAGATCAGTGCCATCAAGCTTGACAGAATAGACGTGGCGCTGGATGGAGGACTCCTTGGCAGCAACGAAGTAGACGAGGTTGTTGACTAGGTCGACGGCCGATGGTGCATCATCGACCTCCCAGCGGCCGGAAGTCAGCAGAATGGGATCCGGGTTATCAAGGGGCGTGAAATATCCAAGGTGTTCATAACCTTCATGAATGATGGTATCGACATAACCGTCGTGCTCGCGGCCGTTGTCCGAGTCGGCAGGGATATATGTCATCTTGTGTGAAATCTCAAACCAGCCACCGTCAATCTCGTCGACGTTGATGGTGTTGAGTGTCTTGGCTTTGCGGGTGCTGAGGTCGACTAGAACAACCTTGAGGATATCGCTGACGCGGTTTGTTTCCTTGACGATAACCTTTTCACCAGTCCACATAATGTTATTGATGATGCGGTTGTCATCCTCGAAAGCGTCGTCGACGGAGACGGAGAAAACGTCTGCCTTCTCGACGTCGTAGAACTGCAGGTCGACGACCGGGTTGTGAGCACCCGCCTTGGGATATTTGATTTGCTGAACCTCAGGATAGTTCTCCTCGCCCTCCTTGGGTTCTTTACCGCTTGGGCGGTTGACAAAGAACTGAACAGGGTACTCGGGAACTCCAGTCTCATTGGTGCGGAGGAAAGCAACATATTTCCCATCCTCGGACCACCAGGTGGCGCTGCGATCACCAAACACCTCTTCCTCATAGACCCAGTCAGGGATACCGTAGAAGTACTCGGGACCGCCATCGGACGTGACCTGGATGACGTCCTTCTTTCCAGTCAGGCGTCGGATAAAGAGGTTGTTGTTCTGCGTGAAAGATATCGCATCGCTCTGGGGGCTCCAGCTGGCCAGCTGCACCTTGGCGTCGACATCGAGAGGGACTAGGGGCTCCGCAGTCTGATTCTCAACGTCGAAGATGAAGTATGTGGCAGTGAAAGAGTGGCGCCAGTTCTTCTCTCGGTTGATGCCAATTAAGACCTTTGTGAGATCAGGACTGGGCCCGGTCCACGCAGGGGTGTATTGCTTGCCACCGTACTGAAAGTAGGGTTGCTGAATGAGAGTGCGCGACTTAGTAATCTTTGTGCTCGCATCTCCGGTGGTCATGGTATCGCGCTGCGTGCGAATATCCTCGACAACCATGTAGTCCTTTCCGAGGGCTCCGACTTCGAGCATCAAACCATCCTCGCCGTTGGGACCAGCAAGCCAGCTGACGGTATGGTACTGAGGGCTCCAGAAGCCGTTGAAGAGCTGGTCCATCTCGAGAGACTTGCCAGAGCCTCGCAAGTCGGCATCGGGATCGTGTTCGGTGTCGCTCTCGTGATGGTATGAGCCCGAAGCAACGAAAATGCCCAGGCCGGCAAACCATCCGCCGATGAAGACGACGGCGGCGATGATGAGAATGCGGCGCAGGCCCTTATCCATAGGCCTGCGTTGGAGGGCGGCTCCAGGCCCGAGGAAGGGCCCGGTCTCGAGGTCGTCGGTGTCATCTCTCATGGGATCATCGTCGTCGAAGCCGCGGGGATCACTGTGCTTCTCGGCATCCTTCTGAGCATCCTTCTCGGACCGCTCATGTAATCGCTCAAAGACAAGACTTATAGTCGAAACGGAAGAGAGAGAGTCGTGCGAGGAACGGGGTTCATTATCGGAGTTGGACGTCGCGCGGTCCATCGCAACGGCTGCGCTGGGTCTTGGAGTGGAAGTTTCTCGAGTTGTCTCAACGACAGTTCTAGAGCATGTTGTCGAATCGAGCGGGCGATATTGCGACGGAAGTAACAAATCTAATCACGGTCTGGGGTTGATGGCGGACAGATGAATGATGTCTACTTTCGGTGATCAATAGAAGCCACCCGGTCGATGCGGCGGCTGTTGAATAATGCAAGGGGTCGGAGACTCACGACCGAGCTCGTGCTTCGGAGCTTGAATTGGGGAAGCCTGGATAACGTAAGCTTCCGAGTCACATGCCCCTCCCAATAAGATGCATGGGTCCCCTCGAATCGAGGCCCCAGGGGATTGAGCCCCATAATTACCCCAGAGACAGTGACGTAAATTTGAGCTTCAGCGGCCCTTCTCTAATGCATTCACTTACATGGGACTTGTCGACGACGCATGCAAAAGTACATACTATTTTGAAATCCAATGGATATTTTGGTCTGACTGGATGACTATACGAACTAGGCTTCTCTCAAAGCCATGACTTCTCATTCCCGGGGAAAAACTCAAAAGTTGGTATCTAACAACATCTGCTCATTACAATCTAGCTCTTAGTAATCCGTACAGAGTACATAATGCACATTTGTCCCTGTCCAGTTGAGAGATCGAAACAATCATCTCCGTGCTAAAACAAAAACAAAAAAGTAAAGTCTTAAACTCAAACTATCCCATGAATATTGCAGCAGTTAAATGTCGTCATGCGTGCAAGCGGGATTGGTGGGTGATGTGATCGCCTACTTGGTCAACAGCTGAGTCGCCTCAACATTGGCACCCTCGATTCTCTCGACAAAACAAGCAGTGCCATAAGCGGCAGTTTGAGCGAATCCGCCCAAGTCGGCCGCGTCGAACCGCATGGCGATGACGGCATTACCACCTCGGTTGCGTGTCTCCTCGACCAGGCGACTGACGGAATCGTTGCGACAGTTGTAGAGCATGGATGTGAACCAGCGCAGCTCACCTCCGGCCATGCTCTTCATAACCATGGCAAAACCGGCTGCAATATTTCGGGAGCGAACGGTGATGCCGTAAACAGCACCGAGGACCTTGGTCACGCGATATCCAGGCAGATCGTTCATGGCTGATAGTAGGTTAGGGTCCGCTTGTATAAGATTGAGATGGGCATGGCTTACTAGTTGTGATTACGCCTCCGGTCTCCGAAACTGGTTACAATAGTCAGGCCCTGATCAAATGGATATGGTGACGATGAATTCTTACAGCAGTGGAGGTCAGAGATATGCGGAGGGATCTGAGCAACCTCGGGGTGCTCCTTGTGTTCCTTGTCCTTGCTGGAAGTTCCGAAACCCATATTGTATGTGATTTATGGGTGATTTGTGATTGGCAACTTTTGTACCGACTTAAACAGACGGATGTATGATTTTATATGTGCGAGGGTCGATGCTGTCTCCAGGGTGCAGTGAGTGTTTTGTGTTCTAGCTATGTCCGGTACAAGGGAGGAAATGGAGGCGTCTTTAAATAATCTCGGGATTTGCATTATGCCCCTTGGGGCATCGCAGAAAATATGCGCCTTGAAAACTACATACCACCCTGTAGACGTGCATTACACCTCACAGGCCAACCCGGGTCAGCACTCAGCAGTGGCCGGGTCGATGCCGCATTTCCTCGCGTATTCGTCGTATCTGTCGCGATGGCGTGGCTGGAGACAGTGGAGAGGCATTTGCAGGCGGCAACGCTAGAGACCACCCCGCCGTTTTCCCCTGCTAGAGCCGAGAGGCAAATGGGATCGCCCTGTTTGGCGATGCTGAGTGGATGTGCTTTAACTGTTTCCCTCCGCCTCTCCTCCTTGTGAGGCTGTTTTGCCTCACTTTCTGTCACAACACTCTCCAGCCTCAATCTGCGGGCTGGAGCTTGTCTCGCGACTCGATGCGATTCGTCGAAGCCGAGATACGGCCTTTACATTCGAGGACACCTGTTTGTTGATAACCACGGGCTCTCACGGGGTCTCCGGATTTGTGTGATCAGCTCCGACCCGTCTCTTGGCCTTGTTGACAGGATGTAATGAGCTACCCGTATAGTATTTATTCGCGTGGGAGACGAGGTTTTGCGTTGCATCAATTTGCTAACTCGACATGCAAGTTCTGCTAGATGTCAATCCAGTCTAACTTAGAAGCACTTGCTAGCCCCTACTTCACCATCTGGGTGCTTGTTGTTCCCGTTAGTCCTAGACAGCCTGAACGTTTAATCGAGAGGTGGCAGTTGGAACCCCAAAAAGGATCGAAGAGCAAAAAGAAGTTCATCCACGTGGTGGACGTTGTCGATGCGTAATCTGGGAATCGAACCCAGGGCTCCCCGACGCTGCTCGAATGGCAACGGAGAATTTTACCACTAAACCAATTACGCTTCTTTATGCTGGTTGAACTTGATATTCAACATCAAGTGGGCCGTGGGTGGAGCTGGCGATGGTGTTCTGGGCGGACCCGCCTTGACCCGAGACTGGTTCAATAGCCAGAGGCTCAAGAGTCGAGGACAACATTGCAAAGTCGGGGGTTTCTATCCACATTTTAGGAAGCGAGTGATCCGGCTTGGTGCCGTGTTCTCAGCTAGGTAGCTCTAATAAGGGTATTTTGCAACATCACATGCTATTTGGATCACCCTTGATAACTCACCCTCAACGACCAAGCTGTCGATTCGACAATGAACACGCAGAGAGCGCAATTATGAGCTCTTAAAATGTCTAACAAATATGTTCTCCGAATCGGCATATTGAGTAAGGATCTTGATTTCACTGTCGACTCCCAGCGTGTCCATGTGGCCACCCACACACCATTCTAGAGGCCGCCGTTCAAGAACGACCCCTATTTTTAAGGTCAGTAATTCCTGCTTCTTCTGTAGGTACTTGACCTTCATGAAATCACATGTGATAAGCTTGTCCAGTCACTCGAGGTGGGCCGTAAATCATAGGCCTGGGTCCTCCTCGGGTTAACTTGACCTTGAGCCCAGCCTTCTTTTGCACCACTCATTTGAATCACTTTGCACTGGCAAAAGGGAGACGAAATCTTCCCTCTTCCATAAACCCGAAACTCTTCTCCCCACAGGGTTCTCACCACCTTTGGAATCAAAATCAAAGAAGCTTACCAAGTCCTCGCTACTAAAGGCAGCGCCCTCCCGGCGAGCTACCATATATGCTGAAGAGTACGTATCCTATTCCCATTCGGATCCCTCTCTTTTGCTGCATTCTTTTGCATCCTGCCCACAACTTGACCTTGCTGTTCCGAAATTCTGACATCTTGCCCTACCAGACACTCACCGAACATACCACCATGCCATCGAAGGCTCCTCTGGCGTTGGCCGCACCTAGAGAGAACAAGAAAATCATGAAAGAGAGGCTCAAGAGCCAATGGGATCGTATGCTCGACGATTTTTATCTCGTTGCCGAATGTCACAACAACGATGGCACAGCCAAGAGTGAGGAGGACTGGATGAGCACGCCCACCACTGTCACCCCGCTTTCCAGTGATTCTCTTCTCGATGGTTGGCAGATTTTGCAGCCAACAGTGACTGGAACGAATGAGGATCTACTGTCCCCCATTGCCATTTCTCACCAAGTTCAGAATTTTGAGACTTCTTGCGTCAGTTCAAACTTGCTCTAGCGAGATGTTCCGCCGGCACAAGGCGCGCCCAAGACACTGTTCTCTTCAGATTTCCAGGATCTCGTTTAGCGAATAGAGGCTCTCGAAGCGAAGATGGCACACGATTCTTCCGATGTGCTGAATCGGCGAGTTGAGGCGCTCGAGAAGAAACCGGGCTCTGACACTCCCGCCTCGCTAGTCCAGCGAGTGACAGCGCTCGAAACGAACACCTTTCCCAGCGAATCCGACTCTCTACAACAACGAGCGAACACTGCTGTAGCAGAGAGAGAAAGCGAGGGTTTGGTCAAACTAGAGCGACGATTTAAGACCCTGGAAGCAACGATGGCATCCGAATCTTCCACTGCATTAGTCCAGCGATTGGCCGCGGTGGAGAAGAACGACCAGATACGGGCATCAGACAACAAGAAGTTTCAAACTCGTCTCGACCAGATGTCTGTCCGTCTCGACAACATGACCACTCGCTTGAGAGTCTCGCTTCAAATGCTTCCGTAAACCAGCGCTTGGCCAAAGTGGAAGGGCAGACTACGAGTAGTGCTGCGCACATCCAAAGCCATCGTTCGTGTCTTGACACTACGGACATTCGCATTGATACGGTTCAGAGCCTTAGGAATAACATGGAGCAGATGTATACACAAGCCGCTCGCCCGAGATCAAGGGGACGGAGCGGTTCAAGGAACTCGACAGCGATCAGTATGGAGGAGTGCCGCCAACAGTGATGAGGCGTGGCGAGATGCGACATGTTTTTATTGAAGTTGGCATACTGAAAGTCGAAGATCAACAGCCTGCGAGAATCTTGTACCATTGCTACAGAAGCAATTGAGTGGGATGGTTTCGGATAAGAGGAAACACATGTGTCTGCTTTGTCCCACTCTTACTCAAGGCGAATGATGGACCTGAGTCTTATGACTCCTCCGTCCGTAATAAAGATACAGAGTAGAACAACCATCCTATGGTTTAACATATCTACACTTCGTAACAAAATTACCGTTTCCCAACTATACATACACTCTTTCTTCGGTCTCACAGATTCCGTTTCTCCGCCCTGAGCCTCCGTCCAAACTTCTTCACGCGGTTCGCATCTCTCTTGCTCAATATTACCGCACTCAGGCTGCGCTTGGAATTGATATCGGCAGCCTTGATATCTCCGCAGTCCGGCCTCTTTAGCTGGTCGCCAAACGTGTCGACAGCCCAGAGCAGCACGCCGTTCGTCCATCCAAATCCCTCTACAACCTCATACTCGCCTCCACCTCCGGCCACGTTGGTTGCGTTGTCGGCGTACTTTTCGAACATGATTCCCTCATCATCAGCTGATAGACCTTCGAGCTGTGGTGTGTCGGAAGTTGAACCGCCTGTGGCGTACCACGTGCAAAAGGTCGAGTCGAGGTATCGCTGGGCAAGACGCAGGGCCAGCTTGTGAACGGCTTGGTAAGAGGGGTCTGATTTGCCAAATGTTGCAGGTGTATTCTGCAGACCGGCCATGAGGATGTGCATCAGGGGCGGCCACACATTGGGCTGATCCCACTGCTCCGACGTGCGGAAGTTGGTAGCAGGAATGCCTCCCTTGCGGTCATCAAGATATCCAACTACGCGTCGGAAGGCAGTAAGTACAGCGTAAGGGTTCTCTTTGAGGTACTTCGGAGCGGCACCGAGCCAGAAAGGGTAGAATTGGGCGACACTGAACAAGACCTGCTGCCCCGCTGGCGCCGTCTCGTTTTCGTACGTCGCTGTATCACTGTCGGCTGGGTAGTAGATGTTCTGCTCGCCCGATGTTAGGTTGAAATCGAAGTAGCTGAAGAGCGTGTCATTCCACATGACTGCGTGCATGGCTTTGCTACGGCTCTCTGCCACCTTTCGCCAGTCGCTACTGGCCGTATCATTGCCGGTCTGCTCAAAGAAGTCGGCAATAGCGATTTCGTTGCCGTACAAGATTGAGTTGAGGTCCACAGGAACAATACCCTTGACGTTGAGGTACCTCAGCGGGAAGTAATTGTGCTCGGCGGCATCGTTGGGTCGCGAGATCCATCGTGCCGAATAATCCCAGCCGCTCTCAGCACCACTCGCTAAGTTGGCATATAGCTTCTGCTTCTGCGTCTCGTTGAACTTTTCATTCTCAGGGTAGATGATACCAGACTCGGCGTAGTAAGATGCGTTGTTAGCAGTCACGTAGTCTTCTCGATACGACTCAGGACGCGGTTGGGTATTAGACACGGCATATCTGTATTTGTCAGGATGAGTTCGACATCGATATTGCCAATCCTTACCGGTTCAAAGTGTAAGTCGAATTGTCAACGGTAACATCCACAGTGCGGTTTGTCATCCAAAACTCGTGCTCCTTGACTAGCAGTGGCAGTGCCCTGTCCAAGATGTCCGTGTCATTGGTGTGCTCAATGTAGATCTTGACCATCTGAGACAACAGCGGTGGCTGAGAGCGATTGAGATAGTAGACACGAGCGCCATTGGGCACAAAGCCAAACTGCTCGACAAAATCGAGGAAGTTCTCAATGGCATTCTTGGAGATTTCTGTAAAGGATCCGCCCGTGCGAAGCAGCCCTTCGAGGATCCAGTATGAATCCCAGTAGTATGGCTCACGGAAGCGGCCACCCGCGACGACGAAGGTGCGGTTGACGGGAAGAAAGCTGTTAGGGCACTCGGTGCAGTTGTTGGAGTCACCAGAATAGCGGCGCGTCAGGTCAGGCCAGATTTTGATGACCTTTTGGGTGAACTGCTTGATAACTGTGTCGTTAACCTTGTCAAGGAAAACAGGATCTGTCTTCAGCTGATCTGTGGACACCTCCTCAAGCTCGCCGCCGGCATCGCCGAAATAGGTATCAAGAAATTCGTTGAGGGCAGAGTTGTTTCTGAGAGGTTTGTCGAGTTTATCGAAAGCTTGTTGGATTTGGCTCAGAGGCTTGATGGCTGGCCTGGAAGCAGATTAGATGAAGATTGCGAGTCAATTGGAGAAAGAGGAATCTCGTACATGTCGACAAACGTCTTGGAGTCAGAAAAGGGCCGCGCCAACTCTACCTGCGCAAGAATATCACCATGGCAGTAGACGGGAGAGTCGCACGGCGCAATCACCGAGCCATTGGTGTAGAGCGCCGACACAGCTGTCAATGACGTAGCGGCAACGGCCGTAGCTAGTTGTCTGAGAGAAGCCATTGTTCCGTTTGAAGCGTTGCTCTGATGTCCTTGTTTTAAGAAGTTCAAGTATGCCAGAGATTGGGCTGCCTGTGTCTCACGAGAGAATAACATCACCATCGGAGCCGACAACGATGGGTATATATGGCGACTGGACCTGATCCGGCCCCGGAGGAGCCGATCGGCGGCGTTCGAACATATTAGGATGGGGTGACATGGTGCCTTGTTTGACAGTGCCTTTCCTTCCAGACCCCAGCAAGATTTATACCAACCGGCCAAGACCTGGGGAGCTGAAGAGCTTGTGGATGGTGCCTTGCCCGTTTCGATGGTGATAATCCGCTCTCCTTGTCAAATGGCTCGCTTGATGGATCACCAGATGGTGGATGCGCAACCCACCTGTAGAACAACCTTTCCTAGGCTCTTGCTAAAGGGTTGTTTAACGAAGCCTGTCGTCACTGTAGTTCTTGGCCCACGATTCTTGGAGCTACAGGCATATCCCAATGGCATTGGCGCGGGGCGAGGGACGAGGCCCACATGATGAGCCGGAAGAGCTGGGGTGAGCTGCTTGGCTGCCACTTGCGATTGCCTTTGAGAAAAAGAGCCGGTGCATGCTGGGCCATTATGACCATGAATTCGGCCCTTCCAAGATCTCCGACCAGGTTTGTTGGTGCCCGTTAGCCACTAACGTTGTTGCAGGAGGATGCATGTTCCGCTTAAGTATCCAATCCCCAGACGCCACCTTCGGCGAAATGCAGCAAGACCCAGCAGGACGTGGTTGCGGGGAAACGTGCCCCCCGCACCTTCCTAACTTCCCTCATTATTTCCTGCTCTTTCTCTCACTCTATCCCCCGCATTGCCCTGGAGCGCCCCTCGGGCACGCATCTTGTTAGTGGCCACCTCTTTAGCGGCCGTCAATCTGACCGATTGGGTGACGTCAACAAGCTCGCACTACACCACATTGAGTGAACGATTTCTAAGAGGGACAAGGGCATCATTGGAGGGACGAACAGCCGTGGCACCACTGAGCAAGGCCAAGAGCTTCTAGACGTCAGAACTTGTGCTTCTTTGACCGTTTCCGGATTGGTTTACAGCTGCAAAACTGCTCAGGTAAACGACCGTGCGGAATTGACCAACGGCCAGCTCTCCGCTATGCCAGACATGGACGTGTCAGTGGCGCCAATACGCTTGTCTTGGCTTTACCCGGTTTCGGACTCTGACGCGATGATCATCGAAAGGCTGATATCGAAGAGCTGAATTCGTAGCTGTCAAGGAAATCAAGAAACTAGAGCGTTGGGGATGGGGTAGAACAAAGGTATTTGCCGGTCCCGTGCACTCTACTCTCCCTCCTTCAGGCCTCGGCACCTCCGGTCTCCCTGCTTGGTCCATGCGAGATATGCTGTTGCCTTGACTGTGAATCCAGTAATCCTACCCAACGATGAAAACGACTCGGGCCTTTTCGTCTATTTGAATTTTGCCAGCATCATGCATTGACTTCCATTAGCTTGCAGCATGCTGACACGCACGAGGGGAGCTCTGGGGTTTGGCGTGTCTATGTGTGGTTCACGCATGATGTAAGCCGTCAAGCCGTCTACAAGTAGCTTCTTGTAGCATGAGAACCGGGGTAGCCGCATGGCCGTACTAGTCATTGTCTATCCGAACCCAGAGCCGCAGTGCTTCCGGTGCAATTGTTTCGTGTACATCGGCAATCCACTCGTTCCTTTTGTGGCATTCGCCGCGAGAGGATCTCGACTCCACACCGATTCCTGTTCAGACAAGGTAAAGACGATACAATTCGCTTCCTGGAAATGAATAATGAATTTCCCGATACCAATACCTCATTCGAGAAAGTTCATGGTTTAATATGGCTTGTTGCGAGATAACAATGCCGTTCTTACTTCCTATTCTGGCCGATATACACTTGACTTGCCAACCTTTTGGTTTGCATTCAAATCTTCTCCAGACGTAAGAATCTTCTCAAATGCCACGCGCAGCCGGCGCAGCACTTCGTCTTCGTTCTGCGCAACCTGATAGTGCGTCACCAGCCGATTACACATGAACTTGAGCCCGACCTCGGCGCCGTACTCGATCAATCGCTTCTGGCTACACCCCGCCGCCTCGAGGTCGAGCCAACACATGTTGGTCTCAGTCGGCTCTGCCATCTTGCCACCCATGCTCTTCCAAAGCTCTTCCACCTTGCGCGCCATCTCGTGCGACTGTTTGAGAAGACCATCGGAACCCGTCGGGGAGCTGCCGAATGTCTGCTCCACGGCGACACGGCCTGCCGAGGTCACGACGCCAGTTTGCCGAAGACCGCCGCCGATGGACTTGCGCACCCAGCGTGCGTGCTTCAGGGTGTCCTTGGGGCCTACGAGGACGCTTCCCACGGGCGCACCGAGGCCCTTAGAAAGGCAGAGGGAAATGGTGTCAAAGTGAGAGCAGAAATCGGACAGAGAACCAGCGCCAGACACGACAGCTTCCCATAGGCGGGCACCATCACAGTGCATCTTGATGCCATGCTCGCGAGCAAATTCCGAAATGCGCTTCACCTCGCTCAAGGGTGTGACCATGCCATGGAGAGTGTTTTCGAGGCTGATGACCCGCGTGGGACATCCATGCACATCGTCATCCAGCGTGGTGCTTGCCATAACATCTTCGAGGGTTAAGAACCGGCCATTCTTGGGCACCACGGGTGTGATCTGGCCTCCAGACAAAGTTGCAAGTCTATGGTGGGGTTAGTTGAAAGCCCGACAGTCTTGATGAGATGGTGAGTAAACGCACCCGCCAGCTTCCGAAGTGTAGAGGTGAGCACGGTAGTCACAGATGACGGAGTGAGGAGGCTGTGTGAGGAGAGACCTCATGGCCAGCTGATTGCCCATGGTTCCGGAGAGCACAAAGAGGCCAGCCTCCTTGCCAGTTCGCTGGGCAAGATAGGCCTCGAGCTCGTTTGTGGCAACGTCCTCCTGGAACACGTCGTCGAACAACGAACACGACTGAACTGCCTCCAGCATGGCCGGGGTCGGCGTGGTTACCACGTCGCCTGATCAAAGGTCGATCAGCTGGCTGCTTTGTGCCAGAATGAGTCAATGTGGATATGGAGCTCACTCACTTCGCAGGTCAAAGGCGGCCGGGCCCTTGCTGCCAATCCAGGCATTGTGGCTGCCCTCTGGCACATTAGCAGCTGGTGACATAGCTGCTGTCGAGCAAGTGAAGCCTCGACGTGATAGGGATGTGAGGGGTAGAGCAAGTCTCGGTGCTGTCACTGACGGGCGAAGACAACCGCGTGCTTGTAACGCCCGAGAGAATTTGGGCAGAGAACGTGAGGAGGACGAGGCAAAGTGGCGAGAATAATTCACCAACAAAATTGGCCTTGTCATGGTGGTTGAAACTTGAAACGGAAACCAAGTGCTACGGTTGCACGTTACTGGCGGGTGGAGATGTCATGAGCCAAACTAGTGAGGGGATGTCGGATAGTTCCTTGATCGCCCGGAGGAAGCCGAGAAGAAGCCGACTCCAGCTATCGCATCTTCCCACCTGGCTGGCGGCCAGAGTCGGCAGTTCGTCGCGAAGCGCCTCGTGTTGGTAAGTGATACTTGAACCCATTGTTCCCGCAGCTCGCCTGTAGGTATTTTTATCTTGTTAGCGAATTAGGACCAGGAAAGTTAACTTGTGCTCATGGAACCAAATGACCGAGCCCCATCTTTCGAGTGCTCGAAGACTCTGGTATCGTACCTGCTCCCACATCTCTATGGTCGCAAACTTACAAGTTAACGAATGAAAGCTCTTTGACAAAAGTGACCGTGATGAGGCTGGGGGGGGGGGTTGTTTAGTGTAATTAAACCTTCAAGCACAGCCACGACTTCTGTTTACGTCCAAGCTAATTATATGGTTACTAATGTTTCCGTAATCGTCTCTCAGCGATTCGGCTTCAGCTTGATGAATGTATTCCTGGAGACGTCTTACTGGCGCCAGCCATTCACGGCGCGTCCTTCGTATAATGATGATTCAACTAATACGACAACGAACGACTTCGGAATCTTTTTACTCGATCGGGGTGAGGGTGTGAGATTTTTGAGGCAATTGCAGGCCACCATCTGCGGATCACGGCACGGGAGTGCAAGGAATCCGGGCTTTAGCACCCCCGCCTACCACTGATGGATTAGACGGGAGCTACAGCGTCAGCAGCTAAAGAGTGGGAAAGTGAGGCGAAGCCGCCTAAAAATACGTGCCGTTGCCCCTGGGCGGCCGCTGTTAGGCAAATCAACCCCACTGTCACATGGAGGAGGGGGGAATTGGCGCTGGAACCCTCAACAGCCTTATAGCGCCCCCCATGAAACCCGTATCGCGAAATGATGTTCCCATCGCCCAGAATTGCTATCGTCTAGAACCACTGGCAGCAACCATGACCGCCTCATACTACTAAACCTCTCGTACTGATCTACGGTAAGTACGGAGTGGTGTGCATTGGCACAATGCATGGGTAGCCTCAAAGTGGGCAGGATAGCGGAACTTAGATACGACAACCAGGTCTCTCCGGCAATTTAGCACATGCATTTCTGTCTTCGGCAGTCCTTGGTGGGAGGTGAAATGTGACCTAAACAGACAGTCGAGTCAGCGCAGCCGCTATCATATCCTCTCTTCACGCTCGATTTCCACGGCCTGTAGCAAATACGTAGGCAAACGCATTAACCAGTGGAGTGTATCCGTCGTCATTTCCTTTTTGTCTTGCTGCCAAGCGCCCATGATACACCTACGGGGGAAGACTTGGCGACGGTGAACCAGTAACGATGCACAGGCGGCTAGCCCATCGCTTCAGATGGGGGACGGCTGATTGGACGGACGTGTCTTATAAGGATCTATGCCACAGCCTTGAGTCGTCTCACGCATGGACTAGGTAGCAAGCAGTGCTAGACGAATATGCTAATTATGTAGGGTCTAGATGCCATGCTTATCCTTTGATGAGGATGGGTGAGACAAGGACACAAGGGTGCTGATTTGCGTCTACGGTTGCAAGCTTAGACGGTATCCTCTTGCTCTTCAACTACCACGCACTTGGCGACTTCTCCTCGTTGCCCGTTGGCACTTGTTCTCTTTCTACCATGGACTAGTCCTTCTTGATAGTCATTGCCTTAGACTCTTGGCTCAATCTCCGTCGTTGGCAAACATGCCGGCCTTCTCCTCGCACCGCCGTATCATCCTCCTCGCCGTCCTCCTCCTCCTCAGCAGCCTCTGGTGGCTCGCCCAGCAGCCGCTCTTCGACCACTCTCCCTCGCACCGCATCTCGTCCTCAGATCTCGCCCTGGCTTCATCCCTCCCGCGACTCAACTTCTCGTCTCCGAGCACCGCCCACCACGACTTCTACGCCTCCAAAGCTGCACGCGACCTCTGCGCCGCCCACGGCTACACTGTCTTCCAACCCCGCCATGTCCCCATCTCGGGCGAGCGCAAGGTCTACGACCTGTTCATGGTCAACACTGAGCTAGACTTCCTCGAGATTCGCCTTCGCACACTCTACGACTATGTGGACTACTTCGTCATCGTTGAATCCCCGCGCACCTTCCAAAACGGGCCCAAGAGCCTCACCATCCGCGATGCCTGGGACCGGTTTGCCGCCTACCATGATAAGATGATCTACCACGAGTTGCAATTCCCGGAGGGCTTCAAAGCTGTGACGACCTGGGACAACGAGGATCTGCAGCGCGACGCCATGTTCCTCCAGGTGTTTCCGCGCCTTAGTGGCCGCCAAGCCCCTGTGTTTGGCGATGTTCTCCTGGTTGCCGACGTCGACGAGATCCCTCGCCCTGCGGCCCTCCTCGTCTTGCGCACGTGCAACTTCCCTCGACGCCTGACCCTCTCCTCCAAGTTTTACTACTACTCGTTTCAGTTCCTGCATTCCGGTCCGGAGTGGCCGCATCCCCAGGCGACCCTCTACGAGGGCATGGCAAACACAATCCCCCCAACCAACCTGCGGACCGGCGATGCGGGAATCCCCCTTCTGCGCGACCTCGAGAAGGGCGTTCTGGGAAATGCCGGATGGCATTGTAGCTCGTGCTTCGCGACGGTGGAGCAGTTCCTCAACAAGATGGCCAGCTTCTCGCACTCGTGGATGAACGAAGAGTACTATCGCAACCGCACCCGCATCGCCGACGCCGTACGCCAAGGCGCTGATCTCTGGGGCCGCAAGTGGGACGTCTTTAGCCGTCTCGACAACAATCGCGATGTGCCGCCGTGTCTGTTGGAGAACGAGGAGCGCTATCGGTACATGCTGAACCGGGATGGCGAGACGGCGGGGTTCACGGACTATCCATGATACCCATTTATGACAAGGAGCATACGGAGTGGATCGGAAACAAGAGAGATACCACCTGTCAGGGTTGTACAAGAACAAATAGAATATAAACTATAGAGCATCAAACTCATGCCGCGGTCTCTCGCGGGGTTCAGTCATTCTCAACCCGCTGCTGCTCAAGCAGCTTACTTGCAGCGTGTCCAGGTCTCCTCGCTCACTTACAGAATAGAAAGCAGTCCCGGCACCGCAACTTAACCGTTTCTGACCTCGCCCTCCTCAGATCGGCATCAAGGCGGCAATTCTCCGTTCTCCGCCGCCGACGAAACCCTTCTGCCCAGGCCGTTGAAGGAGCCCCGCTGCCCTAGTAGGTTTGCCCTAATAAGCAAGCGCCCGCCGTTGCTGAATCACAACCTCCTTCCCCTGGCGACAGTCCCAGTGTTTTGCTTCGATTCTTTCTTTTGAATGTTTGATAATCTTCCGACGAGTCCATGATGGCGAGAGTCAAGGCGCCTGTGGGTTCCCTTGCATTGGTATGTGGGCCACATAGGGGCCAGCTGCCATGTGCACTGGCACGTCAGAACCCCAAAGCATCTCCCTTTCTCGACGAGACCCACGCTGCTCAACAACCATCCCCTTTGCTCGCACGCATCTGGCTTCAGACTACGAGCATAGCCATGGCGGCTGCCATGTTTACTCGGTGTTGTGTGAAGCAAGCTTGATCACCAACACACTCGTATTCAGCAACCAGCCCCGATGCTTCATTCCGAGCGCCATCCCTTTCAATACGCCGCAACAGACACCAATTCCGCTCATATTGCCCGTTTGGGAAACGCAGAACAGCCCACGCGGATCAAATAAGTGCGCTTGGTTTGTATCATCAGTGAAGACGTCCTCGGGCGTAGATACCTGGTTGTCTTGGCAAACGAAGACGAGCAGGTAGATACCGATACCTTGCCCAATGCTCATGAGATATTCATAGGAACTTTCCCAAAAATCAATCCGAGCCGGCTTGCCCCTCTTGACGAATTCGCCTTGGGATGGAAAACTGAGAAAATAAGGGGTAAATCGGCGGGAGTTGGACACGCCAAAAGAGAAGCCAACAAGCCTCTCGCCTAGCGCCGAGGTGACGATTCGCTCACAGTCTCCGACCGCGACCCAATGAGACTCACAAATCTACCCCGGACCGAATGAAAATCTTGTCGTCCAACTTCACCTCCCTGTCGGCCACCGGGGGTGCACTGTTTTGCTGTCTCGTCCCTCTTCCTTTTCACCACCTCCTCCTCTTTTCTCGACATCTTTTTCTCCTTCTCCCACACTTGTTCCTTGCGTTGTCGCATCGATTTTCTTACCATGTCAGTGCGCTCCGCCACTCCCCGCCAGCCCTCCGCCACCTCCGTGCACCGCATCCCCCGGTCTCCGAGCCCCTCACGGCTCCGCCGCCCGTTTCAACCCCGGCCTGAACCGGGGCGTGGAAAGGTTATCAATCTCCGATGCTGCTGAAATGTCGAAATCGACATTGAAGCCATTCCAGTCCAAGGATGCGCACTCCTGCCTGGACCACGGCAGCTGTTCGCCCTCGTCTTGGGAAACAGGGCTTGAAGGACCATTGAATCATGTTCACCCTCACGCTGGCATGCCCTGATCAGCTCACCGCTGGCCGGGGATTACCATCTCTTCCAGTCTGGGGAGGAAACCGACAGTAGTTTGCCACTTACCAAGACGACTATCAGCTGACAACCTCGCTCCCCTCCTCCTCCACCCCCGTTCTATCCTCACGGGTCCAACGAAAATCCACCGCCGGTCGGGGTTGCGAGACCCTAGAAATCAGACGATATCGACGCGAGGCGAGAACAAGAGCGGTGACAGCAGAATAGCCAGGAGAGACGGGAAGACGGGGACTCGGGGAGTGAGAGTCCAAGGGAACGACGAGACAAGAGAAATGGAAAAAGGAAAACAAAGAGAAAAAGGAAAAAGAAGACAAGGAAGACAAGACAACCAGCTGGAGACGACGAGGTTTCGTCAATCCCTCCTATCCTCTTCCAGGTCGGTCTCCAGGAAGCAACGCAAGGGGAAGGGCGGAAAGGCTGTCCCGGACCCAGTAGAAAGCATCCACGACGGCCCGGCCGGGGAAAGAAAGCCAGTCAACCAGTCAACTTACCACACAAGACAAGCGAGAGGGGGCCAGCATGCGGATGCCAGGTGGCCAGGGCCACAGAAGGGCTCGAGCGAAGCAACGACACAGAAGCCCCCCAGCCCCCCCTCAAGAGGCCCCAGAGGAGTCGAGGGACCCCAAAACGGGACCCAAATGGGCGGCGACGCGGCGCTTGTCAACTGCAGCGATGAGTTGGCCAACGCATCAAGTGGTCCGTGTGTAGCCATGAAAGTCCTCAACCCATTCCCCCTCACCCCCGGTCTTCGTTCGCCGCTTGTTTTCCTTCCTCTTCTTGCTCCCATCTTTTTTTTATTCTTATTGTTCGATCTTTTGACTTATGTCTCCTTGTTGTCCGATCTGATCTGCCGTCTTACTCCAGAAGCCGCCTTTCCCCCATCTTGCGCGCCGTCGTGGGGCTGCGTTGCTGGTTGGCCGCCCTGTTTATCGAGGTACCTACACGGACCGGTGCACCCACACCCACCAACAACGCCCACCACCAACACCCTTCAGCGACGCTCTCAGCCAAGCCTCACCTCGCCTCACCTTCGCCATCCTTACCTATGTCCCCGGCGCCATGTCCATTCAGTCCGCCTCGTCAACATATAACGCCGCGGTATTCATCACCTTGCTCCCGCACCCACTTTGGAACCTAGAGTATGCCTGCAACATTTGACCCTGGCTGCTCAACGACAGGGTTGTCTCGAACGCCTTGGTCAACTTCAAAACCTGGGCCTCTCCCTCTTTCTCACGACTTGTTCGAAACTTGAATCTCAATGTACGTCTCGACTTGATTTCTTGCTCACTAGATGCTGGATTTCACGGCTCGTCACGGCTCGTCATCATCTCGGAAGCAAACCAACTCGTCGCGGCATCATCATTCAGTCATCATGCGTTTCGCTCAACCGCTTGCAAAGTACCGGCGCAAGCGCTTGGCTGACCTTCCTACTTATGCTTACTCAAACAAGTTTCCTGCCAAGGAGAGAGTCAATCAATCAACCACGCACATATCTGAGATTTGGCAAGCGCCGTCTCTCGTGTTTCAGAAAATGCCCTTGTCCGCCACTCTAGCCAGTGCTGAACCTTCCCCTCTCCGAAGCCATGCTCTGTCAACAATAAAATCCCAAGGACAACACCGACTGGAAGAAGCCTTCGAAATGACCGTGATGCACCGCTCATGGGCTGACAAAATACCTGGAAATGTCATGAGCTCGTGAGAGAGGAAGTTTATATATGTTACCGTGTGTCCACCAACTGCTTCGCCGCAAGGCCGGCCTTGTACATCTTTCCTTTAAATTCGTCCTTTTCCTGGCCCAGCTTAAGCAAGATGCTTGACTCAGTCTCCTAACTCAAACTCAGTCAAGAGCAATGCCTTCGTCTCAGCATGAGCTTGTCGTCCATCGGGCTGTGCCTGATGTTGACTCCGAGGGCCGGTGGCTCAACTTGCCTCATGCCGCTCGGCTGGCCCACTTCATCAGAAACTCCACCACTGCATCCAGGTTGGTTTCTTCTTTCGCACTGATGCCATAGCAGCACACCTCGCGGCCCCGTATGCTCTTGAGGTCGAGTTCGTCAATCAATTCGTCCACCGACAATTTCTCCGGGAGGTCAGACTTGTTTCCGAGAATGAGGAGTGGGATCCCGGCGAGCGATTTGCGGCCCATGAGGTCATGGAGTTCCTCTTTGGCCTGGGGGATCAACTCGAGATCGGCAATGTCAACGATGAAGACGATGGCGCTCACGCCCCGACAATATCTCTCCCACATTGTGCGGAACCTGGGCTGGCCACCGATGTCCCAGCACTTCAACGTAACATGACCTCGTTGCACCTTTTTCATATTAAATCCAACGGTGGGAATCGAGCTATACGGAGCCTGGGGTCAGTTGGTGATTCTAGACCAAACAAGGGGCCGAGCCGGCCGGCCGGTCCCGGCGGACGATGCGAGCTATCACGGGATGCGCTTACTCGAGTGTGAACTCTCCTCCCTACAGACCGCGACAGACGTCAGTATTGTGATCCGTGGAGAACGGAGTGGGCATTGGGACGAGGTGGGTACTCACGGCAAGAACTCTTAACAGCGAGGTCTTTCCGGCATTCTGCAGGCCTACCATCGTCACCTCCATCTCCATCGCCCTGGAGCCTCTATGTCAGTCTATCGGCGGAGTGGAAGCCTCGGGCAAGTTGCAGACGCGGGGAATCGAAGCTTGAGGAGCCAGCCAAGCGCCAGGGAAACACCCCGCGCATGGATGGTCAGCCATGGCTACTCACCAGAACATGCGCAGCAACCAATCGTAGACCCTCCGGAAAAGCCCAGCCATGTTTCTATCGGGATCCGCAAGGGCAGGTCGGATCGCAGGGGAATGTCGGACGAAGGTGGGGGATGATGGACCGATGGAGCAGCTATGCAAAGCACGAAGCTAGCTGCGGTCGGAGACGGGAGGAGGTTGGAGAAGGGCGTTGGCGCGGGTTATCTTTTGGGGGTTGGAAATATCTGAGAGACGGTGAAAGATGTGGCGGGCGGGGTGCTTTATTACGGAAAGGGAATTATTGTCGGCGCTCAGACGTAGCGACGTAGAGACGCAGGGACGACGAACGGGGGTGCGGCTCAGGAAGAAAAGCGACTTGTATAACGGTAACAGCCGATGAGTAACATCTGCAACTGGTAAGCTGTGTGCGCAAGTGTCTAGGCGTCAGGGTTGGAAGCAGAGCAGTGATGGGGATGGAGGAGGAGGAGAGGCTCGTAGTGCAACGATGGAGGAGCAGCAGATTGGCACAAGGTGACGCCTGGCTGGACGCACCAAAAGGGCCCCACCTGGGACGAGATGACGGCCGAGACAGCAAGGTTGAGGATGGGCGCCGAAAGGGCACGCAAGAGCGACAGAGCGCCAGAGGCTACCACAAAGGCCACCAAAGGGCACGAGCCTTCAGGCCCTTGGCCTCTGCTTTGGGGGGGAGGGAGGGAAGGGGAGGGGGTGGGAACGACCCGTGCCTGGCGGCGCAGGTAGCGTCGGTTTTTAGCGCAGCGCAGCGCCTGGAGAGTTCTGGAGAGTGGGCGGAAAACGGCGATGGAGAGGGGAGCTTTGGGAGGCAGAGACCCTGTTGATAGACGCAAAGCTGATGTGTTCCAGATGAGCTCGAGTAACTAGCAGCTGCAGCAGCGAAGCGTCAGAAGTGAGGTTGCGCGGTACGAAGTACACCAAGTACGCAGGGTGTTGTGACTTTCAAATCTTCAATCACCTGGTCCAGCCTAGAGAGCCTAGAGGTGGCAGGCGAAGTGTGGGTTAACC
This sequence comes from Dactylonectria estremocensis, assembly GCA_020744375.1. Lineage (NCBI taxonomy): Eukaryota > Fungi > Ascomycota > Sordariomycetes > Hypocreales > Nectriaceae > Dactylonectria > Dactylonectria estremocensis. The sequence goes on along the minus strand of JAGMUU010000002.1, from coordinate 1,410,428 downwards.
GCTGCGGCGTCTCATTCGCCTTGACCGGGATCAACACTGCTAGGGGGCGATGATCGACCAGGGCTTGGGACATCGACGTCAGTGCTCCCGGCGTCAAGGGCGTCGTCTCTCCAGCAGAGCGGCTACAGCTCGCCGTGCAGCGGGTGATGGCAGCGGAGCAGTGGAGATGGATATTTGATGTTGTTGTTTTTAGCCTTGTTAGATCCCGTTGCGGTTGGCTGCAGGGTCCGAGTTGGGCGGGAACTGGTAATTAGCGATCCGTGTCGACGAAGGGCCAGGCGGCAAGTTTCAAGGTTGCGAAAACGACGGCGACGGCTCTGGGCCTTGAGATGGATGTCGAAATCGGCGCCTCGGAAGGGGGCGACCGGTGGTTCCGTCTCGTTTGTGAGCGGCTTATAAGGTACTGGGTAAGTAGGTAGGTTGGAAAATGTATTTGTGAGTGTGGGTTGCTCAAGGCACCATCCCGTTATCGTCAGGCACTTCCGGCGAAGTCGGGGAAACCCAGTCGAGGGACAACCAGGACAGCCAGGACAGCAATGTCTCGTCTGACTCGTCACTGGTCAACTGGACCTTGGATCGCTGCAAAGGTGCTTGTATCATATATTGTGTGCCTGGGCGCGTGAGCGCCTTGTCGCAAAGCTCAGCGCTTGGAGGAGGCTGTGTCCCTGATGTCTCTGCCGCAGACGTTGCAGTAGGGGCTGATAGGGACTCGGGTTGGGGGTGGTGGGCGCCTATAGCAGGCTGTGGGTAAGTCGGTCAAATGACACACGACGTCTAGATAAATGCTTTTGCCTCGTTGGGGCACCAGTATGTAGCTGACGGATGAAAATCTCGAGTCTGGCTTCAAACAATGATGCCGGTAACTAAACGGAGGGATGCGAAACGGGGCAGCCAAAGACGGAGCAGCCGAAAAGATATCGGAGTATGAAGCTGGCGGGTTTGGGTGAGATGGGACGAGGGCGAAGGAGAAGACGAGGCGACAGGATGACTGAGGTCAGGCCAGGTATAAAGGCAGCAACAGCTCCAGCAATGACATCGACCGAACAAGGAAGCTTCTTTGCAGCGGACGGTACCTTATGGCTGTCCAACCATGTACCTACCTACCTAGCCGCCTGCGAGGCCGCCTAGGCGGAGCGAGGTACTACCACGTCAAACAGGAGTTCCAACAACAGCCTCATCAGCAAAAAAATCGTCAACAGGACTGTCGTCACCGAATGGCGCTTGCTGCTGGAGAGATCTCCAAGGCAGTTCCTTGTTGCAATGGGTTGACGTTTTCGTGCTCGGGAACAAGAACCGGGTCAAAGGCGCAAGCGGAGAATGGAACCAACCGTAATGGCAGCGGCGTGAAGGGAGTAGTTATGCGCCATCGGTAAAGGCATGTTGGGCTGCAACAAGCAAGGCCATCCGACAGTACCTCGTGCTAAGCAACCTTCATGGCTGGTGGCGAGCGAGCTGGTTGGTGGTCTCAAAGCTGATGGTGGTATTAGTGGTGGTGGCTGGGTCAGACAGAGCTTCCATTAGGTCAAGAGCTCTGGCCTCGGCCTCACTGTGCAGCGGTTCAGGGCACATTCTCCATTGTTTCGGGACATGCTAGGGGACTCTGGGGGCAAATGAGAGTCGGAGATCCGGAAAGAGGGGACTGCCCGCCCTCCCCAGAGGAGGTGGGCTGCACTGACGAAGTTTTGGCCCCCAAATCCCCGCAACTCCGCCAACGAGTTGCATCGCCATGCTCCAGGCACCGGCTGGAAGAGCGAAGCATCTCCAGTCAATTGGCTGCCGCGTAGTGAGAGCAAGCTTAATGACGCTGTCGCTTGTGGGAGGGTTGACACTGAGAAAAGAAGCGATGGGCTTGCATGCCTGTGCAGCATGCACTGTCCTGGACGAAGCAGCAAGTATTCGGACGAAGCACCGGCATTAGGCCGTGGACTAGGAAACCCTTGATTCTTCTCTTAGCACCGGCTACAGTTCCTCAAATCCAATTCTCCTTCAACCGTCCCTCGGTTCGTATCCTGTAAGCGTGAAACGCCACCCTCGTTTACGGGTACTTTGCGCGGTGTCATGTCCCACAGGTGTTGACGGGATGCAAGCCGTTCCGGGCCTTCCCTTAGCGATTGGCGCGCTCGTATTTTATATGCTCCGTTATACGCTGTTTCAAATGAAAACCCTTTCTCGGCCAGAGATACGTCTTGGCGAGGCGCTACTAGATAGAGATGAGGACGGACTGTGAGGTTTGCGATGGATCGTCGCGATGGACAGCTCTTTTGCGGGGACTTGGGTTTGCTCTGACGTCGGCGCGTGCTTGCTTTGCGAAATGCTGCCCCTCATTCGGTCCATTCCAGTTATTTTCGGCCCCGCCCACCTCTATCGATAACGCTCATGTGACCTGGATCTTATCGGTGTTTTTTTTTTCTGATAGCTCGGCCGGCCTTTTTTTTTCGTTGCGCTGGGTTCCTGGGGCAGCCTCAATTTCTCTGCAGCATCGCGAGCGGCCCGTTTGGCGAGTCTCTACAGCTCTTTCCCAATCATTCTGAGGCGAAACGCGCGCGCAGTGATTTCAGCTCTCGGGTAAAATTGTTTCAGTCCTCTCCCGAGTACAACAACGCCAATCCGCAACGCCGCAACACCACGATCCAAGACCATTGCTGTCCGTCCTCCGACTTCTACCACCATGGCGCCCTCGGCCACCAACACCGAGTGGGACCACCAATACCACACTCTCCGTCGCGAGAACCTCTTTCGAAACCCTCCCAAGGATCATTCCGCCTACCCCGCTCTCCAATTAGCTATCGATCCCCACGTCGAGTCTTTCAATGCTCTCTTTCGCAGCGATGGCAAGCCGGGCCTGGTGGCCCATGGTCTTGCCGACATTGGCACCAAGGTTTACCTGGACGGCGATGATAGGACCAGCACCCAGGGTAGGAACCGCCTTTCTATCCGTATTAAGGATGTAGCTCTTCAGAAAGCCCAAGTTCCGCCCTCAAACAAGATGGCGCGCAACCGCCAGATTTTCCCAGCGGAGTGCAGGGAGCGCCATGTGACTTACAGGGGTCGCCTCTCTGCTACTTTTGAATACCAGATCAATGGCGGTGATCCCGTCGAGTTTGTCCGAGAACTAGGACAGGTGCCGATCATGATCAAGGTGCGAGCGCATTCCATTGTCCTTCTGTTTCCCCATTGCTAAACTCTACCACCAGTCCAACCGATGCCACCTCGAAAACAACTCGCCCGCACTTCTAGTAGAGCGAAAGGAAGAGTCGGAGGAACTTGGAGGTTACTTCGTTGTCAACGGTATTGAGAAGATCATCCGACTTTTGCAAATGAACAAGCGAAACTTCCCAATGGCTATCAACCGACCCAGCTTTCAGAACCGTGGCCCTGGATACACCCCTTACGGTATTATCGTTCGCGCGGTTCGACCTGATGAGACGTCCCAAACCAACGTCCTCCACTACCTCAACGACGGAAACATGACGTTCCGTTTCTCTTGGCGGAAGAACGAGTATCTCATCCCGGTCATGATGATTCTGAAGGCACTTGTCGAGACAAACGATCGCGAAGTTTATGAAGGATTGGTCGGTCCCGCCGGCTCCAAGTCAACCGAAAACACTTTCTTGACTGACCGAGTCGAACTCCTTCTGAGGACTTACAAGTCTTACAACCTGTACACCAAGTCGGAGACCCGAGCATACCTTGGTGAGAAGTTCCGGGTTGTACTTGGAGTACCAGATACCATGACAAATCTCGAGGTTGGAACCGAGTTTCTCCGAAAAATCGTCCTAGTCCACCTGGGCAATGTCAATGTAACTGAGGGGCAGGATACCGAAAAGTTCAAGATGCTCCTCTTCATGATTCGAAAGCTATATGCCCTCGTTGCTGGAGAATGCGCTGTTGACAACCCCGATGCGGTGCAAAACCAGGAGATCCTGTTGGGCGGATTCCTTTACGGTCAAATTCTCAAGGAGCGACTAGACGAGTTCCTCAGCGTCAACGTTCGTGCTTCTCTTCGAGATTTCCTCCGCAGATACCCGACTGTCCCATTTACCTCAGAGGACTTCCGCAAGGACTTCCCCAACACCATTTTCCGAAAGGCCAACGAGAATCTCGGCAATGCACTTGAATATTTCCTTTCCACCGGTAACCTGCAGAGTGCGTCCGGATTGGACTTGCAGCAGACCGCTGGTTTCACAGTTGTTGCAGAGAAGCTCAACTTCCTTCGATTTATCAGTCATTTCCGCATGGTACATCGAGGTGCCTTCTTCGCTCAACTTAAGACCACTACTGTGCGAAAACTTCTTCCCGAGTCGTGGGGTTTCATGTGCCCGGTCCATACCCCTGATGGCTCTCCTTGTGGTCTCCTGAATCACATGGCCCACAAGTGTAAAATCATGACTGATTCGGTCGACGTCTCTCATCTGCCTGCCCTAGCTGCTGAGCTTGGTGTGGTTGAAACATCGTCGGCTTCAACCGACGAGAGCGTCGTAGTGATGCTTGATGGCAAAATTCTTGGCTGGTCTACCCCAAAAGAGTCTTTGAGAATCGCAGATTGCTTCCGGTATTGGAAGGTTGAGGGTACCCACGGTGTTCCTTTGCATTTGGAAATTGGATATGTGCCTCCGTCCAATGGCGGCTCCTACCCTGGTATCTACATGACTTCTACGCCTTCAAGATTGGTGCGACCTGTGAAGTACCTCCCTCTGCAAAAGGAGGACTTCGTGGGCCCGTACGAGCAGCCGTACATGACCATTGCAGTTGTCCCTCAGGAGATTGAGTCTGGCAGGTCCACCCACGTCGAATTTGATCCGACCAACATGCTGTCTATCCTCGCGAACATGACCCCATTCTCCGATTTCAACCAGTCTCCCCGAAACATGTACCAGTGTCAGATGGGTAAACAAACAATGGGCACACCAGGCACCGCCATCCGCCATCGTACCGACAACAAGAGCTATCGAATTCAAACTGGTCAAACCCCGGTCGTCCGAGCTCCTCTCCACAACACTTATGGATTCGACAACTTTCCCAACGGTTTTAACGCCGTCGTCGCTGTCATTTCTTACACCGGCTACGACATGGACGACGCCATGATTCTCAACAAGAGCGCTCATGAACGTGGCTTCGGTCACGGTACCATCTATAAGACAAAGAAGATCTCGCTCAAAGATGATTCGAGAACCAAAGCCAGCAAAAGTGTCACCAAGGCGTTTGGTTTCGCCCCGCACAGCTACGTGAGTGCGAGCTATCAGGGAATGCTTGACGACGACGGCTTGCCGCATGTTGGCCGCATGGTCCAGGAGGGGGACGTTGTCTGTGCCTGGCACACCGTTACGCCCGACTACAACGGCAAGATGGTCAACTTGGACGGGCTCACTCACTATGAGAAGTACAAGGACTCTGAGATTGGCTTTGTGGAGGAGGTGCGATTGATTGGAGCCGAGACCGGCAATGAACCACTGCAAACTATATCCATCAAGTTCCGTGTTCCCCGATCACCCATCATCGGCGACAAATTCTCATCTCGTCACGGACAAAAAGGTGTCGCCTCGCAGAGGTGGCCTACAGCAGACCTTCCCTTCTCCGAATCGGGAATGCAGCCGGACATTATTATTAATCCTCATGCGTTCCCTTCTCGTATGACGATAGGCATGTTTGTGGAGTCCCTGGCCGGCAAGGCCGGTGCCTTGCACGGCCTAGCCCAGGACTCGACACCCTTCAGGTTTGACGAGGATAACACGGCTGCCGACCACTTTGGTCACCAGCTGATGAAGGCTGGCTACAACTACCACGGTAACGAGCCCATGTACTCGGGCATCACGGGAGAGGAGTTGGCTGCAGATATCTACATCGGTGTGGTCTACTACCAGCGACTGCGGCACATGGTCAACGACAAGTATCAGGTGCGAACAACTGGTCCTGTGGTACCGACGACAGGACAACCCATCAAGGGACGAAAGAGGGGTGGTGGTATTCGTGTAGGAGAAATGGAGCGTGACGCGCTGCTGGCCCACGGAACTGCCTTCTTGCTACAGGATCGTCTCCTCAACTGCTCCGATTATGCCAAGTCTTGGATCTGCCGTCGGTGTGGCTCGTTTCTCTCTGTACAGCCAACTGTGTCGCAGTTCGCGCCCGGTAAGAAGAAGGCGCCAAGCATCGTGCGTTGCCGAAACTGCGCCATCAAATTGGACGACACGGAGGGCATCGACCTCACCGAGATCCAGGGCGAGATCTGGGAGGATGGTCAGGGCAACTCGTGGGTTGGCGGCGACCAGACCACCATGGTTGTTGTCCCTGGAGCCCTTCGATATCTAGACGTGGAGCTGGCGGCCATGGGCGTCAAGCTGAAGTACCGGGTGGACCGTGGAGACGAGCCTCGAAAGGGCGCCATGAGGCCATTGGCATTAGACGGCGTTCGGATCGGAAAATAAATGGAGGTTAGATGGATGTTGCTTCATGTCTTTATCCATGGTTGCATTTGGCTGGACAGCTACGTACGCATGAACCTTGCTTTCTAGGTAGAGAGGTGGAGGATCAGGGGGCTATCTTTGGCACCTCGTCATGTCGGGGATAGCGGATAGATGGGATGTATATTTAACGACGAGATCAATACCAAGAGTGATGTTTATATGAGTACAGTTGCCACTCTTTCTCTGGTGGACATCAGTCCTGTTCGAGTCCCAGCTCGATCTTGTCTGCTTTTCTGATGCCAGCTCATCATCCCAGAGTAGTGGTCTATCTCCTGGGGCATAAGAATCGCAATTGATATCTAGTTCTTGGTTCCTGTCTGACAGTAACTCACGGACCATGCGGACGGCACAGCACGGCGACGACGGGACAAATATTTGCGTGACTCTGCCCCGTCCGGCCGGTCCAACAAGCAGCCAACGCATGGGATCACAATGTGCTGCCTATGCGAGGGTTATCTGAAGACGGCGCAAAGGCTCTCCAGTACTCCTTTCCCCAGTTTCACCACTCCCCTATCTCTCATGGCACCGAATTCTGTAGCATATCTATCACGGTGATCGCACTGTCCTCACATGATCCCCAGGGCAGCTTCCGCTTGCATTGCGTAAACCCAACCATGAATGGGGGGTTAAGGCACTGTCCGGAGCCTCCTTCCCCCGCGCCAAAAGATGTCATCCAAGACTATCCCTCGTGGAGAACATGGAAGGGAAAAGTCTGTGAGAGCCCAGGCAGTAATACGAGCCTGAGCAATGTTGCGAGTCTGCGGGTAGCCGAACGAATGGCGCTCGAGCGAGGGTCCGATAGCAAGTCGGACCAGAGACAAGTGTAACGAAGTAACGAAGTAACAAAGTAACGAAATGGCGCCCCTCTCGAAGAGTACGAAACGGACCCCTGCCGGTCACCCGGTCTGCTTCTGGTTGACGGCTGGCAGAAGAGCCGTCACTTGTTGTTGGTATGTGCTGACAGTCGTCAGCACATTCTGCGTCTTCAACTTCCCTCCTCCTTCTTCTTCGCCTCCCTATATTTCAGCTCTCGTCTTTTTCCTCCTACAACACACATTCACCTACCTGCCCTGTCCGGCTCTTTCTAGTTGACGCAGAAACTCTCAGTCTATATCGCACTTAAGAAGACTCACGTCCCGTCTTCAGCAAAGTCCGCGCCTGCCTCTTCTCGCACGAGGCAAATCGCCACCCACATTGGTCTATTTGGGCAGGCTCGCAACCAGCTTTTTCTCTCCTTTATCCACCATCCACGAATAACCGCCTGTCGAGCAGGGTCGGTTTCAACATTGACTCTCTGTCAGATACTACACAGTCGGGTGATTTCTCGCGCTGACAGAGCCTGTCCTGGTCTTTTTGGGGACAAGAGTCTAGCGGGTGACGGCACACGACCAATGTTGCCTGGACATGCTCGTCATTTTGGCCTTCATCTGTTTCTTTGACACTCTCGGCTATAGAACTCTCAGTCCGTAACTCTACATGATCTAGCCGTTTTCTCGTGCCGAGATATCTGCTTGGACGACACCCACGGCGCGAACCAACCATGCGAAGCCTCCTCCTTCTCCTCAGTAGCCTCGTCTGCACACTTGTCCTCGTCGCCGGACAGCCTTATAACTACGGCGTCGACATCGAATCCTTGACGAGACGAGAAGACGACTCCTCCCGCATTGTCATCGGACGACTTCCCTTGTCTAGCAATGGCACATTGCCCGTGAGGCCTGAGATTCGACAGATGAAGGCAGATCCGTATAGGTGGGACTTGTTCATTCTGGCGCTGAGTATGTTTCAGTACGTCAGTCAGGACGATCCCACGTCGTGGTATCAAATTGCCGGTAGGTTTCCGCCCTCTATTACACATCCAAATCGTTGGAGTCACGACGTTAATGTGTATCACTGTGGGCTGCTGTGTCTAGGGATACATGGTGTGCCCTACGATTCATGGAACGGTGTCGAGGCGGCCGCAGGTGCAAATCAGTCTGGGTACTGTCCACACAGTTCGGTCCTGTTCCCAACATGGCATCGGCCATACCTGGCTCTGTTCGAGGTGGGCAGCTATTAATCATTTTTGCCAACTGATTCCACTAACATCTGGGTAGCAAGAAATGTATCGAACAGTCAACGTCATTGCTGACATGTTTCCTAATGGGACGGAGCGGCAAGCATACCAACAGGCCGCGAGTGATTTCCGTATTCCCTACTGGGACTGGGCAATGGGTGCGCCTGATGAAGATGACCATTTTCCAAGGGTCTTTTGGAATCCGATCATTTCCCAAAGAGGGCCCAGAGGAATCCAAATCATCCGAAATCCTTTATATGCTTACCCTTTCCACCCCAAGAACGAAAACGCCTTCATCTGGGCACCGGTGAGTAACTGGATGTGACTTTCCTCATTCCCACACCTCGCTAACAAGCCACTACTAGTTGAACAGCTGGGACGAGACCAAAAGGGCTCCCGACACGTCAGTGAGCCTGACATCACCCCCTTCCCACAACGACCAGGTCAGCGCGGCACTACTCTCGAAGCTACCGGAAATTCAACAGCGTCTATTTATTCTATTTTCTAGTTACACAGACTTCAATACATTTGGTAACAAGGCCTGGGCTGCCTCGCAGAATCTATCAACCTGGGATTCCATCGAGTCAATACACGACATCATTCACATTTACGGAGGTCTCAAGGGACATATGACATATGTCCCATTATCAGCATTTGATCCCCTTTTCTTTGTCCATCACACGATGACGGACCGACTTGTGGCCATGTGGCAAGTTCTCAATCCATCCTCGTGGATGACACCTGCGCCAGCTGGAGAGACGAGCTTCACGACACTGAAGGGAGAAATACAAGATTCTAAGACAGCTCTTACCCCGTTCTTTGCCTCTAAGGATGGCACCTATTGGGACTCGGATATGTCAAGAACAACGGAAGCTTTCGGTTATTCATACGCGGATACCAGTCCACCCGCCGCTGGAAGCCAAGATCTTCGGGAACAACTCATCAGGAAAATCAATAGCTGGTACGGCGGATCGAGTGCAGCTGGGCTTCAGGCTATATCACAGCGACCAAGGCGCCACCCACGCAGGCTGAAGGATTCGAGTGTGGTCGGCCTGCATGTCCCTGGATGGAGGCCCAACATCAGATTTGAGGCAGAGAATCCGCCAGCTTCGTCGGTGATCAAGAACGGACACTACACTGAATGGATCGCCAATGTGCTTGTCAATGCGGAGGCTCTGGATGGCAACTTTGGCATCTACTTCTTTTTGGGAGAGGCGTCAGAGGAGACGAGGGAGTGGAATTGGGCCCAAAATCTGGTGGGCACAGTGGGGATATTTGCCATGAATCAAACAACCGGGTCAGAGTTGAAGATTTCGGGAACGACGCCGTTGACATCGGCACTGATCAAGATGGTGGCGGCGGGAGAGATTGCTCACCTTGGAGCAGGAGTGGTGGAGCCATTTTTGAGAGGTGCACTCCAGTTCCGAGTCCTTGGGAGCGACGGAGAAGAGGTTGAACCAAAGACTGTTGTCGGGTTGCACGTGGAAATCAGCAGCTCTGAGGTGAAGGTACCGAAGAGCGAGGCTGAACTTCCTGAGTGGGGTGCAACGGTGACGAGGATAGAAATGTGGAGTTGATTTTTGGGGAGAAACTTGCGTAGGTATTATAGATGGGATGTGAGAAGACACTTCCAGGTAATAGGTCAGTTTCCAGGACTGTTAAGCCTGTTAATGTGTAGTGAAGGCAGCGGATGGCGCAGGAGTCTGGCAACATTTATGTGTTTATTGTGTGGTCTTCAGGTCTGGCAGTTAGCAAGTCGTGGAGGTGGTTTGATATAACATGAGACAGCAAAACCGAGATAGGCAATTCCCCAACGAACTCGGCCAATAAACAAACGTGAAGCCATAGATGCAATTGAGCCTGTGAAGTTAGCTTTTCGTGCAGAGGAACCAACAAAGAGCAGCCAACAGTCTGACAATGGACGAATTACAGAAAAGCAATGTCACAGGGTTGAAAAGATGGAGCCAAGAGAATGGTTAAGAGCGAAGAATATGTGATGCACGCTGTAAGCCACACCAGGGTAGCGTCTGGGGCGTCTGGGGTATCTACAACGATGCGGCAAGGCCTCTCAGCCCTGCCAAATTGGAAACCGCTATGTATTAACACGACAATGTTGGCGTTTAACTTGTCAAGCATGACAGTTGCGTAATAGGTAAATAGCCTCGGGTTAAAGCAGGCTGAATACGGAACAATGCGTTGTGGTAGGTGCATTTTAGGAGCAGCACAGGCTCAAAATGGAAGGCAATTCGCCGCTACTCCCGTCTTTGCCGGCTCATTGGGGGGGGGACATGGAGCGAACGGGAGAGGCGGGGGAATTTGGGGAAGAAAACAACCGACCTAGGCTAACACATGTCGATTCGATCGATAAGGGTGTCTTGGGTGTGAGATATATCCTACTAATGCGTACGTATACGGTAATTGAGTGAGTTACAAGCAGCGGGATGCATTTGTACGTCGCAGGTCAACTCATCTCATGGTCCTCGAGGTGAGGCCCAAGCTGCGACAGGGGTGTTGAAGTGTGCATGCTCCATTGCTCCACCAGAGACGGTACCTGAGTAGCGAGAGGGGGGGGGGTGGGGGGCGGGGCGAGGAAGGGCCACTTCCATCGGCTTAGACACCTTCTTTCAGCGGTCGCGTCCGATGGCAAAATGGAAGGCCCGAGGTGCAGGAAATGTGGAAGATTTCAAGGCGACTCTGGTCTGCAATTCTTCCAAGTCCGTGTCAGTTCGCTCATCCGCAAGAAGATGGAAGGAGAGCTTAGCCATAGAAAAAGGAGAATACGCGTGTTGCTCTTCAAGAGCGGAGCTAAGCTCCCCGGCACTTGCCTACCTGGACTGCGTTAGCGTAGGGTCCCGCTTGGACTTGATTTAAATAAGTCAGGCAGCGGCAGTCCACATGTTAGAAAACACTTGGGAAGGGGAGAAGGAGATCACCGTCACTGCAGTACTTCGTACATGCCCAGGTGCTGACGTTACACTGGCTTATACGTACCTGCTACAAAATTTGAAACCACCGTGGGTACCTTCTTAGCTCATTTAACAGTATTAAATACCTTCCTACCTATCTAGGTAGGTATACCTACCTTCCTAACGTAGCATCTGAGTAAGGCTAGTAGGCAAGTAAGGTAGCCGCTTAGTGAGAGAAGGAAGGAGGGGAGGGTAGGAGAGGAGAGAGGAGCTTGAGAGGACATGAATACTATCGCCCCATCAATGCTGTTCCCCAGATCTTGCATCCTCAATCATTCGTGCTTCATCTTCCATCCCCGATCTTAATTCGAGCCGCCGGCTTCCTCCCTCGATCCTGCCAAGCTGCCGTCGAACAGCTTCATCGCATTGCTTTCGTCACATCACGCCCTCCTTCCTTCGTCCTCCGTCATGGCCTCCAACGACGACAACAACACGCCAGCGGACGCTCCGGATACTGCGGACGTCACCATTTTGGCGCCCAAGAATGCCGATTCCAGCTCCTCTTCCTCCTCTTCCTCCTCCGCCAGCACCACAGAGACCATCCCCGACGCCCCTGCTCCCTGGGCCATGAAGGCCGATGTCTACTTCTTCTCGTGGTGGATGTCGGGCAAGCAAGCCAAAGCTGGCCTGCCCACAATGGCATACTCACCCCTCGAGGCCGCCTCCGACTACGCCGCGCCCTCGTCCGGCACGCCCGTCGGCGGACTCAGCATGGTCCAGATTCTGCGCTACAAGGACTCTCCCGTTGGCGCATATGACGAGCTCATTGTCGTCCCCGGCAGCTTCGACTACACCCGCGACGATGCTCAGGGCAGGAAGCGCAAAGACCGGAACCCCAGGATCTCCAGGATCTACGTCTCGCAGAAGCATACCTGCTACAACGGTCGAAAGAGTACGTTGCCCTCCGCTTTTCTTATAGTTTCCCTTCTCGCTCCCCTTCTCGCTCCCCTTCACGCTCTCTCATTAACCATCCCCCAAGACTGGGGCGTCCCGAAGCATCTCGCTCGCTTCGACTGGGCCAGTAACACTGACGGTTCCACCACCGTCAAGGTCTTCCCCCACGACATGAATCCTCAGGATACTGCCGAGGCCAACGCCAGCCCTGTTCCGTTCTTCCAGGCTACCTTCAAACCCTGGCGCTTTGCCCCCAGCTTCCCTTTGCGCACCTCCTGGCTTGACTACCTCGGCATAACCAGCACCCTCGTTCTCCCACCCCTGCCTCAAGGAACTGGTAGCCAAGGCGAGCTTCCCGGTACCGACCGCTGGTATAAGATAGTTCCTCAACAATACAGCCGCCGTACCATGGTCGGTTGGTTCGATATTGCCCAGCATCGCGACGACAACGGCCGTCTTACTGGCGATCATGAGAACTTCTGGCCTGGTCTCGGACGTTGGCAGCTCGGCATGAAGATGGAGAATGCCGACTTGGCATTGAACGCTGCTGAGGAGTCATGGGAGCCCCCCAGGTCCAATCTCTAGTGACACTTGGTCTGATTTTCTGCTTGTTGATTGATGCGAAATGTCTCTTTAGGGAAATCGTTCCCCACATTTGAATTTGAGACACCTAGGTAGGAAACTGGGAGGCGTTTAGTCGGACGAACCTGAACGGGGTAGCTAGGAACTAAAGAATCACGACCCAGCAATGACGTAAATTGCTCGATAAATAGAACAAATGAACCGTAAATGATGGACATGGTCTGAGTGGGGTCCCCTCGTGTCTATCCATCTGCATGCATTGCCAGACGAATCGAGAGCAGAGTGAAACCTCAACTCACTTAGCCTAAATGGAATTAGTTTTCACAATCCTCCAACTCTCAAAGCACCACATTATCACGGACACACAACCACGGATATATTCCGAGAGGTGCAATCTTTATCTATCTTGACCATCTTATGAGGTATATGTAAAAGCGAGAAATAAAAAGAACCTCTTTACCAGAACGCCGCCAACGCCAGTGCACGTCGTGAAATATCTCACCCAGAGGCCACCTGAAACCCTCCGCCACCATTTGCCCAAGCATCCCAGTCTAAGAAGAATAAGAAGTTCCAAGGACGAAGCGTTCGAATCATCCCGGCAGCCCGCTGCTCACTCCGTTGCCATCAAGTCACTCATTGTGGAGCAAGCCCAGTCCTACCTGTGCCGCCTACATTCCCTCTTCAATAGCAGTCCGTCCAACTCATCCGGTTGAGCCTGCTCAGTTGTCTTAGTCCACCAAACAAACATGTCTTCTAGTCTCTTATCTTAGTCTCTGCAAATGGACGGTGCGATCGATCACCAGTTTCAGATTGCCCAGTGATCAGATGGATAAGGATGCCTGACAAGTCCCCGCTACCCCTCAAGAGACCTGAGAATGCCAACCAGGAATGTTTCACCGCGATCGGATCAAACTCAGTCGGGGCATGGGGCCAATCGGCCAGGCGTTATTACCGCGGCAGGGAAGGGGCGCTTTGCTATGACCCGCTGTCTAGCGGACGCTCGATCTGAATCGCAAGGCCTTGCGACAGACTCATGACCATGCCTTACATGCGTTAAGCTACTCGCCGGATGCGGCTCCGGGTTGCTTGGCCACTACTTCTCGCGCATAAAACTCAACTAGCATGGTTGCATATGCTTCCAGGTCTTCCACTGGAACGGCAAGTCTGAAGTCGTTGAGGAGCAGGAACTGAAGTTCAAGGTGGTTGAGCTCAACCAGTGGCAATCCGCCCACCTGAAGGGAGATGCATTAGTATTTCTGAAGACACAAACCCAGAGCCTGACTCTTGGTTGAAAGGGGTATCCGGATGTCATACCTTGGCATATCTTGAGTTTGTGTAAAAGACGTCGGAGAAAAACTTGCTAGCGCAGGTTACGCCAGAAATAATGAGTCGGTGGATGTTGAAGCTATCAACGACGAAATATGTGGCAGCAGCGAGAGTGGATTGGTCACCCGGGGTCGAAGTCCCCCGGTTGCTGCTCTGACGACTCGGGCGACTTGAGTGATCCTCCATCTCCTCGTCCTCGTCCGCTAGGTCCGAATCACTCTCGTCCGAGTCCTCTGAGCCACCGCCGTGCATGTGTGTGTCGTGTGAAGCAGTAGGTGTTGCTCCCTGGGTCTGGGTCTGTCGCCGCGCCTCTTCACTCTTCATTACCATGTCGTTGACTCGTTCCGTCATACGGTCAAAGTATACAAGCAAACTGAGAAATACCTCGTACGTGGTCGGGCAGTACTTATGTATCCGGGAGAGGTAGCTGAGGATGGTGATAGCAGGAACATTCTTGCCGTGGAAGGCAAGCACCGAATGGTTTAGTGGAGATATGGGGCTCCCGCTAGTATCGCTCGACTGGTTGGCCTGCTGTTGGTGAGCAACATTGCGCTGCATGGCGTCATGCTGCAGGTCGTTGGTGGTAGTGATCTTGGTCAATAGGGCGGCGACCATTTCGATGATGTCGCCGATCGGCATTCCGCTGATTTCGTACTTCATCTGTTGAAGAGGTGGGTCGTTGAGGATGCCGGACCCAGAGTCATTGCCAGACAGCAGGTCGGCGCTTGCCAAGCTCTGGATGTGGGCGAGGTCGCGGATATGAATGACGGTCTGCTCCGGCTGGGGAGTTGGTTGGGAAGCCCCGGCACTGGAAAAGGCCAGGGACGGGTTCGGTATTTGGAAGTCGTCGGAAGAAGGAGAGGGTTGTTGAGCGGCGTTGGTGGCGGTCCGGCCGGAAGGCGGGGCGTTGCCTAAGGGGACAGAGTCCCTCGCATCAGATGCCATAGACGAGCTAATCCCATCGTCGACGGCGACAGGGCCGGTGGCTGCGGAGGGCGACGAGGACGGCGGTGGGGATGGGAATCGCGAGGCCCCGCCGGTCACGGACACGTGGGCGGGTCTCTGGCCCCCAGGCACCGTCGCTGGAGCAGAAGCAGATGCTGACGCTGACACGGGGACGGTTGTTGTGGCAGACGACGGTGACGGCGCGGCTGGCTGGTTGGCGTGGTTAGAATATTCAACGATAGAGTCCGGGCGCTGAACTCGCGGTGTGGCCGAGTGTCGGGGTCTGCTGGCGGAGCGATAAGACGAAGACGAATCGTGCGAGTGTTGGTGTTGAATGGAGGGGTTGGCTATCATGTTTTGAAAGTGGGAGGAATCTGAGACGAAATCGCCAATCACAGCGGCCATATCATTGCAGTTGGGCGCGACGAGAGCTGAAAAGCGAAGGCCGATGATGTAACAGAATTAAAGACGAGCGGTGGGTATCTTTTCTTGTCGCTGATATTCGTTGCGCGGGGTACAGAGTGAGTTGTCGCGAACCGTTGCCCGGCTGCAAGCGGCGAAACGGGAGAGATTAGCCCAGGGTATGGGGATGGGATATTATTTGTCGCGGTGGCGATCGGTCGGGGAGGAACACGCGGGAAACACGCAGGGACGGGTCTAGGCAGGAGGCGATAACGATGACAATGACAATGGCCAAGTCAAGTAATAGGAGAATGAGAGACCAAGATAAATGGCGGGGTCGAGAGGGACGAGTGGCTGAGTGGTTGAGAGGTCGAGGAATCGAGATGGGATCTCGGCGGAGAGGGGAGGGGAGGGGAGAGGAGGAAGAGGTGGAGGAGGGAGGAACGGCCCGGTGGGGTCTGGAGAGGAGGATCCTCGAACAAGGCGAGTCTCAGAGGGCAAGAGAAGGATAAGAGAGGCTGAGAGGAGGAGCGACCGAGAGACCGAGAGACCGAGAGCAGGTCAGAGGTCAGAGAGTGGGAGGCGGGAGGTGGGAGGCGGGAGGCGGGAGGCGGGAGGCGGAGTTGTGACGATGGAGGGGAGAGAGAAGTGTGTGTGTGTGAGAGAGAGAGAGAGCCAAGGTCAGCCTGCTGCGGCGGCCGTGGTAAATGGTGGGTGATGAATGGTCCAGCGAGCGACATTCAGTGGGTGGGCGTCGAGCAAGCTGGTGGTGAGTGGCCTAGTGCTGTAAAAGTGGCCTAAGTACCGCAGACGTGGCCTAACACTCTAGAAAGATGCTCTTGTGATGGCTGGCGGCGCAGTGTAGCCTCTGAATAGCGTTGCCTCTAAGCAGAGTTGCTTCTGAGTGAGGAAAACAGAAAGAAAACAAAGAGAGGAGACCGGGAAGGGTGCCCATCGCCGTCTTCATCTGCGCGCGCAGCCTCCACAGCCTCCAGTACCTAGACCAGATGGTCCATGGATGCCCCTCGTGGGTACATAGCGAAGCCGGTACTAGTAGAACTAGGGGGGCTTGGGGGGTCCCGAGAACTATGGGCACTTGCTGGCGCCGACTCAGGCGCCCCGACAAAAACTCGGGATGCGCGACAACGGAGCTGGAGACAGGCCGACGACTCGGGTCGACCTCGACTCTCAACTCTTGTGTTAGTTGCGCATCCTCTGATTGGTTCGTGAGCGCCGCAACATGACACGCTTCCCAGGGCATGAGAAGTTTTTTGTTTTGTTTTGTTTTTGTTTTTTGTTCGTTGCTGCTTTCTTTTTCTGGGTTCCCCAACCTGCTGATGGAAGATGGGGACCGACTGACGTCGTGCTGAAGATCTTTCCCCGTCGTCCGTCGTAAGTGTGCTCTACTACGTAGGTAGTATGAGCGGGCGGCGGGCTGGTGGCGGTCGGTGTCTCGGGGCCAAAGGGCGCGGCAGGCAGTTCCAGGCACAGATGGGCGGAACGCGTTGAAAAGTACAGTGCCATGGCCGCAAGCATCGGCGGTACATGCGACATGCAGCATGCGGCTTGCGGCTTCATGTAGGCAGGTAGGCGTAGCACAACAAACCCTGAGAGGACGTCTTCGTAGCGTTGAGAGCGCATCACCACAATGCAGGGGTGCCGACGTCATCTAGTCCCTCACTCCCTCACTCCCTCACAAAAGTCTCTCTTGTCGGCATCTTGTCTCTTCGGGCTCTTCTCTCTTCAACCTCCCATCTTCTTTCTCTTTTGTTCTCTACGCCTCGTTCTAGCTCCGTGCAATAAATCGTTATGGATCAATCCGACCCATGTCTCCCCGTCGGGGGGGTCTCTCACTCCCGGATAGATGCAGTAACGAAATGACGAGGGAATGGGTAGTGCAAGGGATCGATATGGAGAGGCAGTGTGAAATGAAGAAATCACGATCAACATATAAGAAAGAATCAAGAAGATGTACCAACTCACCCAAATACTGATGCGTTTGTGGATGGGCCTTTTTGGATGGCCAAAAGTCGTTGTCGAAAAAGGTCAAGCAAAGTCAGACGAAACAGATACGTAGCGCTATGAAATGCAAATACAATGCGGCTCCAGGGGGAAGGTCGGATATAAGCCAAGACAAGGCTTATTAGCTAAGGATCTGTACGGAGTACGCAGCTCGTTATCCAGAAGTGGATGCCGCGCTCACGTCGACCGCCTTGTCCCACAAAGCGCGTCAAGGACACTTCAATTTGACGAGTTTTGTGAAGTGTTCGTGCGCGTTTGCAAATCTATCAGGCCCGGTGGCGGCGATAAGCAGCTAAAGAGCAGCAGGCGGGGATCAAGAGGCACCGTTCGAGCCTGGAGTGATGGAGTAATCCACCAAAGAAAGACCCGAGTAAAGACAAACGGCACGAAACGGGCCAAGCTGCGGCTGCTTCTGCAGCCGTTGTGCTGCTTTTTGATCTGCAGGAGAGAGGCGGGGCTATGACTGGTTTGAAGAAGGGGTGAGGGAGGAGAGCAAGATGGAGACGTTGGGCTGCGGTACTGGTCGGACGCCCAACGGTCTAAACGGGAGAGGGCAAGGTGCCGGTGATGCCGGCAGTGAGCAGTGGCAGTGTCAGTAAGAATGGGCAGGCCAGGACAGGTTGTTGCTGTTGCAGTAATAAACGCAGTTTGTCGAGTCAGTGCTATCTCGTGTAAAGTACGATGCAGTGAATCGGCACAACTGGTGATGATGACAGTTTGGCCAACCAGTAACTAGCAGCCACACAGAAATCGATGCAGCCTCCTGTGTGCGAATCGACTGACACAACGGGATTCCCCAGTGACATTTCGCAATGCTCGGTCGACGAAAGCGGCCTGGTCTGGGACGCCGGCCTGGTCCGTCCGCCTGCTGGGCCGGTTTCGATCTGGATCTGGACGGACCGGCCTTGGAAAACGGGGGTCCGTCCGGCCCTGGTCCTGCCAGACAGAAAAATGTTGGAAAATGGCCTTGTCAATCTGTGGCTCGAGCTCGGGGCTTGCTTGGGGTGTGGTTTGAAGTGGGGAGCGTGAGGCGGGTTTGATCAAAGTGAGCTACTGGTTGGGTGAGGATGGTGATGATGAAAACTGGCAAGGGGAGAGGCGTGCAAGATGATCAGGTAATGGAGAGCACAGCTGTTGCTTGGCTCTTAGTGGCGCGGTAGTGCCAGTGAAAGATGAAAGATGAAAGCGCCGGGCTTGGCTTGGTTTCCCAAGTCCAAAGTGATGAGACTCGAGATAGATGCCAGTTACTACCCAAGTGCTTGTGCCTTCCCTTGACAACTGGTAATTAGGTGCGGTTTCTTTCCTTGAATCCCCATCGCGCCTGCTTATCTAGGCACCTAGATCAGTAGGCAAATGGGTAGGTGCGTTGGTTGCCTTCCCATCATACCCAAGGTAGGTGGCAGAGAGAACTGTGTGCGCCAGCTTGTCTGTTAATGTGCAGTATCATGCCTACCCGCACGCAATCATAGGTGCAAAACACGTTCGTGCAATCAAGACTCACAAATCTTGTCGCTTCTGACTTCGAAACCCGGGCAAGCAGAACCCCCCCCCTACTACCAAAACCGAACACACACCGCGACGCCGTGGTGGTTGCAAGGGCTTCTTGTAGAATGGTCCACAGATGACACAAAGCGGAAGTACAGTGTTAGTACATTCATTACTCATTACTTCGCACGCCGTGATTGCGTCTTGAACCTCAGGGCACCCCCCTCTCTCTTCCCCCCCCCCCCCCCCCCCGCTATGAACAAAGAAGCCAAGGCCGCACATCAACCAAGCCTTGTTGCACGTGGGCAAGTCCCCAGTCGCCGCCGCCTCTGGAGATCCGGGTCCCGGGACGGGGGTGACATGCAGAGAGTAAAAGTGCCAAGGTAGGGTCTATGCGCACGTCGAGTACCGAGTACGAGTACCTGTATCGTTGCGCCTTGGCTGGACGCATTCGTCCTTTGGCTGTTAGCAATTTAGATGGCATTTCAGGACTCACAATCAGACAAGACGTAGAAACGGGATATGGCCGCAGCCGATTTCCAGAAGCGAGCGACATTGCGCGGCCCGGAGACGGAGGCGGGAAACAGGGACCAGGACTCTATGCTGGCACTGTACGTTGTACGTACGTAAATGGACCATCCGTCAGCCACAGCCCAAATAATCATGGATCGCCCTCACCAATGGTAAGGCCCTCGAAAAGCACTGGACGATCAAGTAATTCGACACCGTTCAGGTTGGCATGCTTGCCTGCATACAGGATCAATGACCAGGGGGTGTCGTTTCAGCAGGAGCAGTCCCCAATCGCCATCGCCATCCCTTCACAATCACCACACTTGTTGGTGCATCCATCAGCGCAATCACAAACAGCTCCGACTAGCGACCCATGCCTTGCCATGCTCCAGGCTCGGGGGGAGGAAACAACACACGCCAATTTACCTCTTCCCCAAACCCAACCCATTCGCTCCTATCAATAAGCGACTAAGTTATAGAATAAAGCTAACTAAAAAAGACAGATATTCCGCTGAAGTAGTCTATAACATTCATAATACGTGTCCCAATTCCACTTGTGAAGACAGAGGGTGAGTTGATGCTTCATGAGGTGTGTTGTTTTTCCTCCCCCTGTAGTCATGCTCTGTATGTACGAAGTACCTACCTCCTATGATGTGAAGCCGGTAAAGATGTGACAAAGTCCTCAACGTTTCCCCCCTGCCCATGTCGAACTCGACACCACCCGTTGCCACGCGGTATGTCTTGCCCGTTGCACTCATCCATGATATGTCACCCTCTTTTGCCATGGTTGACCCCTCAAAGACCGAATCTCCCTTTGTATCACGAAGACCATCCCGTCTTCGCCTCGCCCAACGCCACATGCATGACACGAGCAAACCCCCAACAACTCTGCCATGATCCAATCTCCTCGCCCGAGGCCTTCACGCCTTTCGCATCCCGTCTCGAGATGCGACACGTGCCCGATCCGTTCTCCTTTTTCTCCTTCATCGCGATGCTAAAACTCCCTCGATCCTCCTCCTATGACGCAAACCTCAACGTGCAACGCACCTCACCGCCTTGCTGAAGTACACAACGCCGACTGATCTGACCAACCATAATCCCATCCGTTCGTTTCTTTCGGTTCTGCTATCGCAGCTTGTGCCACTTGAATTGCCCATTTCCATCCCAAACAAAACCCATCCACACAAAGACGGCCCGCCGGCCACATGTTACAACCGTCGTATCTTCTGCAACCCTTGTCCAACACGCCCACCACGGTAACATACCTACATAGTACGTAGTAGTACTACGTGCATTGCTTCTTTCCCCAGCTTACCAGATCAAAGCACTCGTCAGTTGGCGATCTCATCGCTCTCTCTTCGCTCCCTCTCAGCTTCATTAGTCGTGCGTAACCCACGCCTCCTGCAGCTACCCCCCTCCTCCATGCCAAGATGCAGTTCAAGCCCACACAATCTCCTTTTTCACCGCTATTCGAAAGCTTCGTCGCATTTCTCAGCCTTGGGTGTGTTTTGTGGAGGGGTTTTTTTCGTTATGCCCCCTGTCCGCCTCACCTCGCCTCGCTTCACTTCGTAAGCCGTACATAAATTACTCCATACAGGGTGTCGTAAATCTCCCTTAGTTTAGTCTCCAAGATAACAACCCGGACGAAGGAATGGAAGCATGGAAGCGCCCAGCGGCCCGCAGCGCCCCCCATTCCTATTTTCTCTTCCGATTCAGTTCCGCTCACATGGTGGATCTCCCGTTTGTGCCTTGCCAGTCTCGGTAAATGCTCTTTGATCATTGATCCGATTAGGTATCTAGTGTACAGCGCCAACTGTTGTCTAGCCATGAACAAGCCTCTTCTCTCTTGTCTCTCATCTCATTAGAGTCCATTGTTTCTTGTTCCTCGCCATTCACTCGTGCCGCACCGCGTAGTCAGTGTCCGGCAGGTACAGGTGACGGTCCGCCCCTTCTTTGGTCAAAACCACCATTCGGATGACACCACCGGAGCTGCCATCCCACTTAATGGCCTCTCTCAGTGCTCCCTTGACAAAGTCAACTGCCTCATCCTCATCCATGCCCTCCTCCCAATTGGCATCACAGTAACCATAGATGTATGTCGATCCTGAACCGCCAATGGCATACGACTGCTTGTGGAGGGATCCACCCAAGGGAATCGAGTACACCTGTCCACCGAATCGCTCATCCCAGCCAGCAATAATGAGTCCAGCCCTGTTTGTATCTTGTCAGTTTCCCCAATACGTCATATGAATGAGGCCAAGGTGTATGCTGCTTACGACAAGCGATCTTTGTTGGCATAGCAAATCTCCTGGAAGATGGAGGCAGCAGTCTGTGTCATGGGGGGTTTGCCATTCTGCATCGCAAAGAGCCCCAGCTGATATTGCACAATATCGGCCACAGCCTGCGTGTCGGCGGCCGAGCCGGATCGGCAACACCATATCGTGTCGTGTACTCTCGTCAACTTGTCCGTCACTCGGTTCGCGATGTAGGATCCGGTAGTCGTTCGCGAATCAGCTCCTGCGGGTGGCATCAGTAATCATATCCCACTCCGTGAGCCGACTTGCTTACCCAGAATAACTCCGTCCTTGAAAGTGACTGCCATACTGCGACCTTGTTAGGTTTACACAACGTCGGGCCAATGAAGCGACATACATCGAGGTTCCCAGGCTAGCCATCGGTTAGCATCTGTCATAGAAAGCAGGGCGTCGTAGACTTACTTCACCTCGCCCTTCTTCAACCGATCCATATCGACATGGATTCCATCTGGAGGTATTCTATGAGTTTCCCTCACCATAATGCCAGCTATGACGAGTTCCAAACTTACCTTCATTCAAGACTCCAGCGTTTCCGAATTCCATGATGTCGTTTCGTAAAGTTTCTCTGTATTTTCGAGGGTTCGGGTGTAGTATCGTTGGAAATTGTGATGTTGTTGGTGCAGTATTTCGTTGTCGTCGTCGTTGGCCGTTGCTTGGGGAAGGCTGGAGCTTCTGCTGAGCTCAGGCAGCTCTGAACGCGCAGCAGCGCCCCAGTCCATTTGAGGTCATGTGCATGGTCACGTGAGCTATATCTCAATTCTGCAAACATCGACGCATTCCAAAGATGAACTCAAATACAGGAAGTCTACGGGCATCATGACACTAACGATTTGGCCTGGTCATAGTGCGCTCCTAAATTCACGGTGTGTCCAGGTGTAGCGGTATGATACATGAAGTGATAAATTGCGCCTGATACAGAACACATCGCCCCAAATCATTCTATGCAATCGAGCAGCCTGGTCCCGCCAAAGCCATTTATCTTTTCTGCCGGAACGCCCATGTGGATAATACAAACAATTACTCTTGCATATGTGCTCAGTGCTTGTGCAGCTGCTGGTCGGGTCCCTCGCCCTGGGCGCCCTCGACGGCCTTGTCTCCCTGACCCCCTTCCGCCGCTTCGATTCCCTCTTTCTTCTTTTCGTCGCCGCATCCGCAGTCATAAAAGTCGCCGATTTTGCTGCAGTCGAACAAAGGCTTGTGCACCTTCTCGTTGACAATGTTGTGCATGAAGCAGAGCCACCCCGCAGCTGCATTGCGACTGCTGGTCTGGGGTGGGTACTCAACCAAAAGCCCACGGAAATGTTTCGCACATTGGCCACATGGGTATAGGCGGGCGAAGAGGTGCATAAAGGTCTCGAGCGCCATGCGATCGTCTTTTGAAGGTTCGTCGGGGAAACGTGACATCATCGTATGGAGGAACTTCCACGTGGCATGGCCAAGCTCAGCCCTGCAAAATAACACTATTAGCAACTGAACACCCCAGCGATACAATCATCCGGGGGTCGCGGGGCTTACTTGAGCGTGGCATTCTCCAGACGAGGCGCAATCGACTCGCCATCAATGAATCCTTGGGGAATGGCATTGAGATCGACGACAAATTCGGACCTCTCTCCTTCTTTCAGGGGCTCTCCAGCCGGTGCCTTCGGGAAGCCAGGGACGGCGCTGCCTGACGGTCCAGAGAAAAGATAGGACAGAGTGCAGAAGGCCACGAGGACCAGGACGAAGGTCAGTGTGAGGTGCTGTCGGCGAGCCATGATTAGGGAATGAAATGGAGGATTATCCTCCGTGTCGTTTGTCGGGTCATGGTTCCCTTAAAACAAAACCGTCCCACGTTCAGGCCGCGTCGCTGCATCAGGCGAGGCTGACGGGGCTCTTGCACCAATGAGCCAATAGCGACGGCCTAAGATCAATAGCCTAGTGGCCTCAGGGTTCAGGCGCGGCATGGATAACGATGGGTTCATGGAGGGGTCGTTTAAGCATGTGGGGCCGGGCCTCTCCGGACCGGATGCGTGTGGATCCCCGGCAGCGTCCCATCATGACTCTCTGCATAGGGATAACAGCGGCACTCTCAAGGTTTCCGTCTCGCTGCAAGCTATACGCAGCCCAGTAACGTGTTACGTAGCCTGGGCTCTGATTCTTCCATACACGATCTTATCCCCTTTGCGATGCTCTGACTACTCATGCTTGAACCTAGCGCTCCACCCCTACCCTACAGGGAGCGAGTATCTCTTCTTTATTTCTGTGCTCATGTTCTCTTCACATCTCTATGTCTATATCATTCATCACTGTACCTTCTAGTTTTTTATAATTTAGTTTCGCAATTTTGAGCTCTGCTTTCGTTACATGCTATTTGAAGCTTGGTTACAGCGCACACATCTGGGTGATTGGGGAAATTGTCTCATCAATTTGGATGTTCGGATGAGAATGAACCCCAGCATTGCTTTCCAAATTGCAATATCTAACTTATGAATACGAAAACACCAATGCAAATTATTGAAACCATGGACCCAGCAGTGTGCCGAAGAGAGACAAGAGAAAGCACTGCAACCGGTGACCAGCATCTTTGATGGCTGAGTATTCAATGCCACTCCCAAGCAAATGTGCACCAGTTAGTAAATACCCATCATGCAAACCCCAGGGAAATCTCAGGTTGTAGTTCCAGACAAGTGTCAATTCGAACATGAGTATCCTTTCTCTCGAGGTAAGTTCCTCTGCCCATGGGATCACGAGATGTGCGATTAAGAAGTTGAATTATGCAAGAGCCGACAAAACCTTATCCAGCTCCAGCTCCAGAGACATATACTGATATGCAATAACAAGAGGCCACGTGGACTCTATATCAAACCCCGCTTAGGATATCGAAATGCGCAGGTATAACACTTGCCAGCAGCAGGCCAGGTAAACCTGAGTACCCTAAAGCGGAACGTGGTGATGGTCGATTGAGGCAACCAACCGACAAGCCTAAACTCGTATATCAACACACAAGTCCGAAAGGAATAGTAAGACTGAACAGAAAACACAGGGAATACGTCATATATGGAGAAGTTTTCCCCCAACTGTCAGATAAAATTGTTTTTGATGCCTGCTCGAGGATGTTGGAACAAGAAATGACTGACATCAGGTCAACAAGTTGAGCTTCGTGAACGGAACGGCGGAAGGAGAGACAGCGAGTAAGGAAACGAACACATGTCTCAAGATAAATAAGAAGAACATAGATGCGAAAAGAGGAGATCGAGAGACAAGTCGCTGCCGAGTCACTCCAACGCTTTGTACATTATGCTACAAGTTCAGATTCAGGGACGAACAGCCACCTGCAAATAATGGACAGATCTGAGGAGCAAGAGAAGAAGTACCATGGACCAATTATCACTGAACTCGATTAAAAACGGCTGGAAAATGCACGGATGCTACGCAGGCGTAGTTTTTTCCTCGCATTTTCGAGGCGCTACTCTCCTGTAAACGTCAACACCACGGCCAAAGAGTGCATTAAGCAACGTGGCTTTGATTTCCCAGGACAAGTACCTACTTAAAAATGGAGTCCAAAAGATTGAACCCCTTTTCCCAGGTGTCCTGTTAGTTGTCGACTAATTGTCTCTTGCGAGTTCCCGCAGGTTGGCTTGATGTAAACACCACATGGCCACGTATCCTGGGTCTCCAAGACACCGAAAGAATCCTTATGGGAATCAGAGATACAAAAAATTATTTACCTGTAACTGAGATAGAACAAAAGGGCCGTAAGTATACTGGTCTACTCGACAGTGGCGGTGAGCGTTGCGGGATGTACCAGCAGCTTGACAAGGCTATGATGCTTCGTCATAATGACTCACACTAGACCAAGAGTCCTATGCTGCCCCAGGTCTCGGCTCCCCAGAAGCCACACCCTCCCTGTTCACAAGAGTTCTCTCTTTGGCCAGCCTCAACTACGTATGGCCAAGGGTCTGTGAGGGGCTAGCATTCCTGTAAAGAGGGGAAGAACAAAGAGCTTGGGTCTGGTTTGTGAAGGGTTGCATTCCAGTGACGAGACGAGGAACAGCCCTTGAGGGAGGGCGAATACCAACTGGATTATCCGCGTGTGATGCGATGCTAGCCAGACAGTCGGGATTTCGGTACGTAGGCGCAGTAATCGTGAGGTATGTAATGAAGAGGCTGGGTTTGGTTTCAACTACAGAGGGGTCATCAACTATCCTGTAGTTCATGCATTCCATGGGGTAGAGACAGCGAAGGAGATGATGTAATCGAAGACTATCAGATCGACTTGTTAGATTTATCATCTGGCTAAAATTGGTATATTCGTTTGCCTGAAAGCTCGGTCGATCTGAGTGAGTATTGACCCAGTTGCTTGTTACCGGGATCCAGGTTTTGGGCGTGCCACATAATACCCTAATGGAACGGGTATAGAATCCATGCGTACAAATGCAGGGTAGATAGCTGTAACTCGTTCGTCGGTGGCCAAGACAAGCCCAGCAGCACACATCGATGCTTCTCGAGGTTGTGAGACACGTAGAGGCCTCGAGGGTTGACTACGTAGCTGATCGTGTTTGGAAGTGAACACTCGCTTCGTGGTTTGGTGGCTCAAGCGAGACAGGAGACGACGGTGAAGTGTCTCAGGTCATCGCGCACCCTCTAATACCTTCTAGGCTGGGCTGAAAGAAGCTGATATGTACGTACTGCAAAGGGGACAGACAAATTCCCATTGTCTGTGGCAGCAGGTTTTAGACCGACCAGGTGTCTCAAGAAGACTCAAACCTCTGTACAAACGGATTTGCGCTCGCCAAGAGGGCGCTCAACGCGCCTGACAATAGCGCGAATGCTGAGATGGTCCGGTGTCAGTGGAGTGCGCGCTGGATTTCAGCTTCCTGTTTTAGGCATTGTTGAACCGGCCGTCGTGGTGGTGGTGGTGTCGGTGGACCGTGGACGTGGTGGTGGAGTGAGCAGGTGTGGCGGCCACCAACTTTCGGGCGGTTGTCGATGTCGTGATGGGTCGACAAGCTGCGATGGATCATAAGGGAAAGCTATTTCAAGATGTCGCTAGCTATTTTCCGCAACCAGATGCGATGGACGGGCTTCTACAGAGTCCGTAGTACTTAAAACCGGGAACAAAGTGAACAGGACAGGTCATAAGGCAGAAACAAGGCCAGTGTGCTCGAATATGACCCAATTTGGCCACGGGAAGCCAAGAACAAGAGATTGTTAGTGGTAACAGCTGCTCACCTTGGCTAGGCTACAGGGAACGGCTTGTCAGCTTGCAGCCAGATTGGGAGAGACCATCCCGAATGAGTTCAAGGCTTGGGTGTCCTCGTATTGCGGGCGACGGTAGAGCCACGGGCTGGTCAAGGCGCCTTCAGAAATGGATATTTGCACTCATGGTCGCATGGATTGCCGTCGACAGTGCATGCGTCAGGTGAGTCGATGTCCTAGAAGGGAGTTTTGTCTGGGGAGATCCCAAGACCTCCCGAGTGTTGTACTACGTAGTAGGAACGCCGAGGCGTGGCATGATGCAGGTACAAGAAAGCTGGCGAGTAGCAGATGCTGGTATGGAGACGGTCGACCAGAATGGGATGGAATTCAGGTGGGCTAGTTCGGGCCTGGCTAGGCAAGGACTCCGTATCTGCAAAGATCGTCGTGTCTATGTATAGAGCCCCAGCGAGGAAACAAGAAACACTGCGGCGGACGAACGTGAGGGTCGGAGTTACGGACAAAACCTGCACTTTCCCACCGTTCTTGTTGCGCTCGGGAAATAGAGGCTCGTGGGGTGGATGGGCGGAGATTTTCGGTCTCCTCAAGCATCGGCGCGGAGCATTGCATCGTGCCTTTGCAGTCGAAAGCCCTGCTAAACCGGCATTTAAGCTGGCTAGTGCTGGGCTGGCTTGAGGCGATGGTTGGTAGGCTGAAATGAGACGAGACGACTCCAGTCTGGACGTGGCTAAGACATTGGTTAACATTGTAGCAGTTTGTTGAGCACCTTTGTGCTTCACTTGACAATGTACTTGAGCCAGTGTACGTGTACATATTTGGGAGCAGAACTGATCCGCGAGTCCTTTATTGGCGACCAGCCAAATGGCAAAAGCAAGCGAATCAACACCGGCAGCGGCGGCAGCGGATGGGAACGGGTAGCTTGCTCAAACTCTACCCGCTGTGCCGTACGCCAAAGACAGTGAGGTCGGCCCCGTAATCCATGTGCTGTGCGAAGATATGCACAGTGCAGGGTGCATAGGGACGCGCAATTTCGGAGACATGAGCCGCCTAGAAGAGTCCACCAAAGGGGCCAACGTTGGTGCCGCTTCGTAATGTCATCGTCGTGTCCATGTGGAGTCGTGGAATTCGTCGCGATGTGCCATGTGCACTCCGTCTAGTGCTGTACCCCCCGTGCTGTGCAGTAAAGGGTGGGTGCCAAGAGACGGGAGTCATCAGCGAGCCACAAGGGACGAAGGCGTTGCGCCGTGCCCATGAGTGTGCCGCTTCATGCCAAGTATGTGCCGCTGAGCTGAGGTTTGTTGATGGTTTGACAGAGGAGCTGTCGCTGCGTCTTTCAGTGTGTCGTCTATGTCAAAGCATGTCTCACTCAATCGCCAGCCACAGATCGGACTTGAAATGTTTTTGGCCACCGATGAAGCTTTGCGATGCCATTGGTAAGAGGCTAGCGCCTTGACTGGCAACAGCTTCACTCATTCGTAAGGTGTGCCTCAGGTACTACTTTGTTGTCTGGTATTTGCGGCTTGAGGTGTTTGCCTGGCTGGTATCCAGGCACGTGCTGGACTGCCTCGTCCTTGGACTTTCTTCTTTGTTCTCGCCGTCCATTCTCTGACAGACGCAAACTCACGGTTGCACCTGCTGGCAGCCGCGGAGCATGGGGCTTGGAGAGCGATAATTCGATAATTAAAGGCTCAAGCCCCAGTGACGCCTCGAGACGAGCTAAGGTGTCCTTGTCGCGCGCCGATTCGCCTCTGTTCCTGGCTTGCGGCGCCATGTCCACGGGGTGGCTCTTCGGCAGGCGTTCAAGTGGTCCCCAAGTGGACCTCCCGACAGGGCCCTGTCATTTTCCCAAGGTTATGCTACCGGAAGTGTTAGCGATCTGCGGTACGGCTTTACTTTCAGAGGATACATGGTGCTTCGTGTTGCACTTGAAGTGCCCTGAAGTATCATCGGCGCCGAGCCTCGTACCGTTTTGCCGCCTGGCCGTGGGAGGGTAGTGGCTTGCAAAAGCTTGCATTGTCCACCACCCGCAACCGTACCCGCACCCGCGCCGTCCATTCCTGGGTCGAATGTCCGATTTAACCAGCACAGCTCCAAGGTTGGTACCCTTCGATGCTGCTTCCTACTGCAGCCGCTGGCACACGTCAACATAGTGTTCCATTACCCGTACAATTCTGGCAAGGCGCACAATCTCAGGACGCCTCCAGTTGTTGCATCGTGCAAGGCAGGCTGCCAGGTGCTACCTCAAGCGAAATGACCATTAATTCTACCTGTTCCTGCCAGGCATGGCTCATCACCGGCCTCGATTGCTAACAATCACCAGGCCATTTTCGAGGGGCATGATTTTCTCTGCACCCTTTTTGCTCGGACAATGGCACGACGGGCTGCCTCTTCACCTGAGGAAAGTTGGACTTGAAACTGGAGGATGGAATTCTTCCTTGCGCTGGGTTAGCTTGGAGTCGAGAGTGTGCACCAAGCCCTGCTCGACACCTCATGAGCGGCACAGCCAACTGAACGACACAGGCATCAGCTGCTCTCCAGGTACGAAGTAACAACCACCCCTTCAAGATGCGCCTTGGAGGTTCAATGTTCAGGACACCTCCAATTCTGGGGTGCTGGACCGAAGCATGGGCACCAGCCCTGGGCTGGCGTGCCGCACCATTCCTTTATCTGGTCTAGCTGAAATGATGGCCCCGATCCTGGCCAATAGTTCCTGCCAACACAGATTTTTCCTCGCCCATGCCCCTGGCACCAAACTTGGAGAGGCCCACTCCTCACATCCCACATCTCACAAACCCAGACCAACAGCATGATGATGAACAAGCACACTTCAAGTTCCGCACTCCCCCGGCACTCTGTCCCAACTCACTCCCCGGCAGATGAGAGACAAAGCCAGTGTTTGGGAGCGGACGCTACAATATGCCCCGTCGATTTCCACCAACGCAACCCATGATACGGAGCGAGGCTTGTTGCCATGCCATACTTCGCAAAGAGCCTTGGCTTCGAGAGACAAGAGTTCCAGACGTGTAGGACCACAGAGAACCTGACCAAGCACCGGCAGTGGCACAGGTACCAAAGAGCATAGAGGATGCCATAGGCATCGGGTACCAGTGTCCCTCCACAGCACTCTCTCTGTGACGGCCTCGTGCGTGGTAGGCAGGGAACCAGCAATTAGCCACACCCTGGCACGCTCAAGCCCCTCGGTAGGCCGACCCCCTTTTAACGACGCTCAACTGCGCAATTTCCACGCCCGCTATGGCTCTCTCACCCACCCGGCACCCACCATATCGCGTGCCTCTTTGTCCCTTGTGGGCGTCTAGGCTCGTCTAGGCTTGTCCGGTCACTGTGGGTGTCGCTACTCGCCCTGTCCATTTGTGCCTGTGCCTGAGAAACCCCAGAAGTTGCGGCCAACGGCGACAGCGGAGCGACGTGTTCGCCGGCTACAGTGACCGGGGGTGGCAGAAGGGTTTCTTCCATCCCTGCTTTGACTCTCCGTTTCTCTGAGTCGCCCCATTTGCACGTCTCCCACGATAGCGCGGAACTTGGGCTGCCGGTCCACAGTACATATTGTGTGGCGCTATGTCTGCTTGGAATCTCGTACCCGCTTAGCCCGCCTCATGTATCTCATCACTATGGGTAACTGTGGTGAGTTCATCACGAGGCCCCCCTGCTGGCTCAACTCGCCCCTACCTGGGGCCAAGTGTCCAAGAGTCTAGAAGACCCGACGGGGATCCATCCCATCGTGGCCCTGCGCCTCCCGATCCAAGCCTCTCTACCTATTACCCTCTCACATGGACTGGGCCACACCCGGTGCAGTGTCCACGGCCGTCGTCACTCTTGGCCTTCTTTCACTCTCTTCGACTCTCCCCTAAAACCCACCCTCCCCCTTGCTCCTCACACCCCTTGTCCCTGTCGTGTTTCCATGCCTGCCATCTCCCATTCGCCTTCATTCCTTCCTTTCTCCGTGGCCCTGTCGCTGTCCCTTCTTTTCTTGAGCCTTTTCCCTCCCCTTCCTTTCGTTCCCTCTCCACCCCGACCTCACCTCCTCCGACAAGTTTCCAAGGCGTCGTCGTCCGTCCTCTTCGATCCTCGACAGCGGCCCGCGCGTTCAAGTCGATCCCCGAGAACCGTTTCCGTCCTTCCTTGGTTGATGTCTGGCCGACTCTAGGACCTCTGGAGGTCTCGCGGATAGCAAATGCCGGCAAACGAATGATTTCGACGCCCCCGCGATCCGACATCACTCAAGTACCGACCAACCAGAGATACAGACACGAACTGTTCTCATTTTGACGACTCGCGCCTGTTTGAATAATCGTCGACGATTTCTCGTCAAGCCACTCATTTTCTTGTGATTAAACTCGCATATACATACGCTGCACGCAAACTATATGTGAGTCTATTCCACTACATTCGATGCGTGTCTCGACTTGTTAGGATGTTTATGAGGAGAATATCTGGTCCTCTGTATGCCACAGAAAGGACAGTGGTGTGGACTATATTGGTCTACCTAGAGTAATGGTTTTGAAGCGAGGGCAAACGGCTTGTTAATAGCGGTCGACTGACAATTGTGTGTACAGATTACACTCGTTGACATTTACTGTCAAGTACATTCGCTGCATCTGATCCTGACAGTTAGTGCCGCTTGGCTACTCGAGTACCATCACCCTCGCTAATGCTGATACCAGCACAATCACGTCTACCCGACGGCTATCTTTACATCGCCTCCCATCGTACATACAACTGAACAAGGAACACCGCAAAAATGCTCCCTAAATCAATGGCTCTGGCGGTTGCCTTTGCCTTTGCAACGAATGCTGTTGCAGATGGCAACCACAACCGCATCTATTTCCCCCGACAAATCAAGCGCGAGATCACCAACTCCACGATCACCTCCAGCGAGAGTCGGACTGCCTCAGGATCGACAATCTCTACCGACGATTCCGCAACCTCGAGGCGACAGACAAGCATTGTTGACTTGATTTCGGACATTTCAGATTCCGACTCACTTGGTGCCACCGGTACTGTACCTGCGATCATTCTCCAGCCCACCACGAGCGGGACTAGCAAAACCGGTTCGACCACCGCCGAACGCGCGACTGCGTCAGACACCGATACTGGCATCTTGCTAGCCCCCACTGGTATCGTCACAGTCAGCGACACCACGACTGCTGCGGCGACCACCGCGACGACTGCCGATAAGTCCAGCGAGACCGACACTAAGGAGTCAACGGACCGCACTACGGATGCCTCTACAACCGATTCTATTAAGAAGACGTCGACTACAGCTGCCGATTCTACTACTGTAGTTGACTCCAGCTCGGCGACCCAGTCTGCTGATGCTACCACGGCGAAGGATGTGACATCCGCTGCCACCCAGACTTCTGCGGTTGAAAGCTCTGCCGCCGCGACTTCTGCCGCTGAGTCTTCTGCTGTCCAGAGTTCTGCAGTTCAATCCTCTGCCGTTGAGACTTCTGCCGCTGAGACTTCTGCCGCCGAGACTTCCGCAGCTGATACTTCCGCAGCTGAGACCTCTGCCGCCGAGACTTCTGCTGCTCAGACCTCTGCCGCCGAGACTTCTGCTGCTCAGACCTCTGCTGCTGAGACTTCCGCAGCTGAGACCTCTGCCGCCGAGACTTCTGCTGCTGAGACCTCCGCCGCCCAGACCTCTGCTGTTCAGACTTCTGCTGTTGAGTCTTCAGCCGCCGAGACTTCCGTTGCTGAGGCTAGTCAGACTCAGACCGACGGCACTGCCACGACCTCCGACGCTGCGGCGGCTACTTCCACTGGCCTGCTGGATCCGGTTACGAGCCTCCTAAGCTCCCTTCTGGATGACTCGAGCGTAACTTCGAGCAGCGATGCTGCGGAGACACAAACGAGCGCCTCCGAAGCCACACAAACCAATATTTCTGAGGAACCCCAGACCACTGCCAATTCCGCATCTGCGACTGCTGGACCTTCGACCACAGCCCCTCTCGATGTCTCGACGTCGGCCGCTCAAGCTACTGCGACCACAGACTTGGACCCGGCAAGCACCCAGAGCGACGGCTCCTCAGCTACTACTGACGCCCCAAACAACACCGAGACTTCGGCTCCTACCCAGACCGCATCGGCCGATGTCACCGGCACTGCTTCATCGAACCCAAGCAACACTGTCTCCGATCCCTCTGCTACTACTGCTCCTGTCGACACCTCGGCTACTGGTACCACCAACCCCACGGACACCTCTGGCCCTGTGTCGACTGGCACAGATGCTACTGGAACGACAGTCCCGACTGACACTGCTGTGTCTACTGGTACCGATGCCACTGGAACGACAAACCCCACAGATACAGTGCCTGTATCTACTGGCACTGATGCTACTGGCACGACAAACCCCACGGATACCTCAGCTGCCGTGTCTACCGGTACCGATGCCACAGGAACCACAGTCCCGACTGACACTGCCGTGTCTACCGGTACCGATGCCACTGGAACAACTGTTCCCACTGATACCGCGCCTGTGTCTACTGGTACCGCCGGTACCCCTGGCACTACTAGCGGACCAGTTTCGACCGGCACTGTGTCCGCCACTGACGCCACGGCGACTGGTACTGATGCGACTGGCCAGACGACTGGAACCGTGGAGACTAGTGTCAACTCGACAGCCGTTGAGGCTTCAACTGGTACGAACAGTGCATCGCAGGCTACCGATCTTCCTACCGAGACAACTGGCAGTGCTTCACAAGCTACCGAGACTGCTCCCTCCACTGCTAGTGAGCAGTCAACGGCTGTGGAGCAGCCGACCGCTACTACATCTTTGCCTCTTATTTCTGAGACCGAAGCACCCACCTCTGTTCCCACAGCGGCCGACCCCATCACCAGCATCCAAGCCACTGCCACGCTTAGTAACACTGAGGGTTGGCTTCCCACGACCATTCTCTTCGAGCCTACCAACACCAACTCGATTTCAACCTCGACAGCCACCAGCACTGGCCTTCCCGACAACATCCCCAAGGTAATTCTTCCTGATGACCCTGATCAACCTATTCCCGATGGCACGACTTTGATTCAGATTGGATTCCTGTACCCTCTCAACTATCTTTTCGTTGCGAAGAACACGGTTGCTGCGGCACAGATCTTCAAATACCTACCTGATGCACTCGCCGAGGGTGGTGGTTTCTCGACTGATCGTATACTGGTGAGCAAGATTGTTCCGTATGATACTCGAACCAAGTGGGGATATATCACCGCCATTGCTTCAGTGTATTATCCCGAGAACATGGTCGACAACCTGCAGATCGATCTCACAACCCCCAACTCTGCTCTCTACAACAACGATCAAGAGATCGTGAGGAACCTGACCTCCGTCATCAACACCAAGATTGATCTCTTGGGCAACAATGCCGAGACTACAACTGGAAGCGGCAGCAGCTCTGACAACTCTGACTCGAGCCAAGGAGATGGATTCAGCAACAGTGGTTCGGATAACCAGACTGCCAAGCAAAAGGCCACTGTTGCTGGTATTGCTGTGGGTGCGATCGGTTTGGCTGCCGTGTACGGCGCTGCCATGTTCCTTGTGGCCCGTCGTTATAAGCGCAAGAAGCAGCTGGGCCACCGCCGCGCCAGCTCCATCGGCAGCAGCCAAGCCTCCTCTGAGATGCGTTACGCAGGCAATGGTAGCCCCGCCCTTATGGGTGGTGCTCTCCTGAGCCAGGACTTCTCCTCGTATGGTGCTGCCGCGGGCGATAATTTGCGCGCTCAGTATGGCCGTAACAGCCATGGCAGCGGTCGGAGTGGCATGGGCAATTCTGCCCGCACGGCGTACATCTCGCCTCCCGTCGCAGCTGAGAACTCTCTGGGATGGAACTGATGACATGAAGACCTCAATTTCCCTCGTCACTTGCACATCACACCTCAGCAACTGCGCCATTTTCCCTTGTTATTGTTATTACACTTCGATACCCTTCGGTGGAGCGAAACAGCCTCCATTTGGTCCTTGTCCTCACAGTAAGCACCGCCGCGCCATCACGAGGGGCCTCCGCCGACAGACCGCGATCACGACACTTGGACGCGACATGGTTCCTTTAGTTATTTCTCTGCGCTTCCACAGTGAAATGTGCGAGAACTGCATTCCGGTATAGACTTGCGGGTCGGCTGTTACGACCATCCAACATTACCTCCCATGCCTGGCGCCACGCAAAGGGGTAGAGCCCCCACATCATTTATTTTTCTTTTGGCTCCATCCTGGCGACCTGGGCATATTTTCTTAATGCTTTTGGTTTCTTTATTTTTATTCTTCTTCTCATTGAGAACTCTGTAGTGGATACGGATGAGGTGGGATGATTTGGTGACAGAGGCGTAAGGAGAGCGATCTTGGGCGACTGAGAGGCAGCGATCAATGCCTTGGTTGGAATATAGGATTTGACTGATGCTGAAGAATCAAGGAGCAGCCACATGGATACTGAGGTCCCGATGGGCATGTCAAATTGTATATTAGAGAGGGCTATTTGTATGGCGTCCCTCGTTTTGACATGCGTTGGTTGTTGGTGGTCTGGCTGTACGTTTACGGGCGTAGGGACTGGAAGAGCTCGATCCGCATGGGGAGGTTGAGTTGTGGTTGTGAATGGTGGTGGCAGTTGTTGAAGTCCAGCATATACCAATACGTTAAAACAGCTAAAAAGAGACAATGGACTGATGAAACTATATGGACGCTGAGGCACGAAGGTTGCAAATGCGAAAGTTTTGTGCGCTATCTATTCTCGAATGAGTGTTCCTGCTGTGTAGTCTAGACTAGAGGCTGCTGGCGATTTTCCCGATTGGGCGAAGGTCGGATGAGGTAGGATGATTTGATAGGGCTGGTGAATAAGGGATGTGGTGCATTGCATTGATTGATCTACTGTGTAGCACGAACTTCGAAGAACCAACGGAGGAACTACCAAAGGACTAGGAAGAAACTACTTCGGACTCTGCTGTACTGAGCGCCATCTGATGCTAAATTGGGCTGCACCTAGAACGAAAGCAAATAAGGCTGACTTGACGGTCTTTATGATGACGGGATTTGTGGAGAGGAGGCGTGAGGAGAGGAGATGATGGAAAGTAGTCAGAGCATTCGTTATGTACAGCATAAGGTAGGTTGGATAGTCTGCATGGCCTGGGATAAAACCCGTAGATGGCCTGTAGGTAGTAAAGCTTCAACTTTGTACGGATGGGTTCCGGAGAAGAGCGAGATGCATGACGACTTGGGTTGAGCAAAGCATGGAGGAAGAAGTCACGGAGTCAGCAGCGGCTAGTACTGGACTAGTGTAATTTCCCCTTGCAGGAACCTTGACGGTCGAGGGCGCTATTGCGGCGGCGCCAACGGTGCGGCGTAGGATTTTGGCGGTCTATTGAGGGCCTGGCCTTTTGGAGGGGGTGATCCTTGGGCTCTACAAACGCTAACAGTACCCTTTATGGCCCCCCAGGCCCCCTAAACAGCCGCTGGGGCCCTGGCCGGTGGTGGTGTGGGCGGGCTGCAGCTGCAGCACCAGCGGGAGAGGACAGGCGAGAGAGGCTAATGCCGGGTCCGGTGGAGTAAATGCGCATGAAGTCAGACTATTTGCGGCTTGTCAAGGGGATTGTTAAGGGGAATAAATGAATGAATGGCATCGAGTGTGCAAGCGGGGATGGCATCAGGCTGGCTAGAGGTTTGCTGCACGTAGTGCTGTGCGCGCTTGTAAACCAGGGCTACTCTGGATGAGAAGAAATCAGTTCTCCCAAGGTCCTGCTCAATGTTCAGAATATTGCATTTATTCATAGACGACAATGAACGCGCCATTGACTTGGATACAAAAACGGGACTGATGTCGAGGCACTTCTCTCCGTAGCAAATTCCCTTGCTTGTGGAGTTGGACTCGTCAGCTTGAATTTGGTTGACGACGGACGAACCGGCCATTGTACGTAACAAGCAGCAGCCTGATAGACCAGACTACTACTATCGGTAATGTGCACTACTCTGTATGAATGACGTACGTATTGCAGATGAGGAGGGACTCGAGGAGACTCGGTTCAGCCCAACTGCGCCAAGCGCGATAGGAAGCAAAAAGACAAAGTCGTTGGCTCTCCTGCGTGCACGTTGTGGCGGCGCCTATGCAGTTGGGATGGGTTACTTAAGAGCAGTCATACTCATGCATAGAGGGGGGACTTAGGTAGTGCAGACTGCATACAATAATTCATGATAGTACGCAGGTTGCCAAGTCAGTCAAGCAGCAGAGACAGAAAGAAGGGGGTGTGGCCGCCGGCGGTTAGGCGACGGAAAGGAAAAAAAGAACCCCAAGACATGGAACTGGATGGGTTGACAGGGACGACAAGCAAGGGAGCAAGGAGCAGGGAAGTTGGGGACATGGGACGAACACCCTTTTCATGCATTGGGCTGGGGCGCCGAGGGGGTCATGATTGGGCTTTGAGACGGTGCAAGTGTGCGGTGGTGGTCGGTGAGTGGAATATGTAGGTGTGTACGCCCGGCTGCGCGATACTACAGCCATGAGTCTGTTTGGTGAGTTGTTTGGGTTGGTTTGGGTTGGTTCTTGGGCTGGGCGGCTGCATTGCATGGTGGTGTGGACAAGTGAGCTTTTGGTGGTGAGAGCGGGCGGGCAGAACGGTGTTAGTGGTGGTGTTAGTGGTGGTGTTAGTGGTGGTGTTAGTGGTGGTGATGGTGGATGGTGGATGCTAGATGGAGGTGGAGGGCGGGGATGGGATGGGCAAGCGAAGGATGGGACGATGGTGGTACAGGTCCTACAACGTTGTACGAAGTAGGACTCCAAAGGAGAAATGGGACTCTATAATGCTCGTTTATTATACTGTAGACTGCATGTTGCATAGGTACCTACCTAGGTAGGTATCTGCACACATTACGTGGTAGGCATCTATGTATGTACCTAGGTAGGTAGGTAGGTACCTAGCCAGTTCACTCACCACTCTCATCAACGACATTCAACATCACTCACCACCACCGTTCACCACCACCACCACCACTTTACCGCCACCACTACCGCTCCCACTACTCCAAGAAAGAAACCATTCAATGAATTAACAAACGGCGGTTATAGACGAGCGAGCGTTCCTGCGGCGCCAACGTTCTCCCCCGGGCTGGATCGCCTGGAAAAGAATGCTTTGGGTGGAGTTTGTTGCAGACCAGGGACGGGATGCCAGCAGCCCAGCCCACTCAAGGGGCCGCCCAAGTTTCTTCTAGCCCGGCTCTTCCACTTCCCACGCCACCCCCCCCACAAGGACATATACTGGGATGCAAATGGGGGGGGGCGAAGAAGGGGGACGGAGGCTTTTTTAGGAGAAATATTGGTTTAAGCTACTACGTGTACCCAGGCTTGCTCCGTATTGGCGTCGATGGACATGCCGATGGATGAGACTAGCGAGGAGTTTGTGACTGCCTTGTGAGCGGCTGCGTGCGTGCGTTGTCTTGTCTTGCTTGTCCCAGGGAAAGCGTGCAACTCTCCTCCATCTGCCACTTTTTTCTTGTTCACCACCCCGTCCTATCCTTGAGGTTTGGCGATCGAGCTGCATTCCGCATACGCTGTTCTGCAGCTCTTTTCCTTCGTTTCTGCACGTCTCTCGTTTTCTGTCGCACAGAGCCCCATTCGTTCTTTTACCGTTGACCATGACTTGGGCGCTGTCCCTGGCCGAGTTGTGAGAGTGTGTAAGCCACGACGGTGACACAAAGACTTCAACACACCACAAAGCATCTACTACTACAACACTCACGCAAAGCGACTAACAGTCATATTTTACACTGTCAAACATTGAAATTACCCAATACTCAATATCATAACCTATAATAGCTAATCAACTGCGGGCGCCTAAAATAATAATGGAAACGTCGTGGAACAACGTCGGCCTCCACGGCGTCGATCCCAACCGCAACTCCGACTACACTGCCTACGACGAGGCGCCTTCGTCACACCAGAGCTTTGCACCATGGCCTTCACCACAGCCCACGACCTCGACGACGCCATTCGTTCCCCCGATGCTCTCGCCGCCGCCGCCGTCGCACCGAGGAAGCAACACCCCGAGCCCGCTGTACATTGCACCTGCCGGATCTCGCCCTGCCATCAACTCTCCGCACAATTCCGCCTCTCCTCACAACAACCCCAACTCTCCTTACAACAACTCCAACTCTTACAATCCCAACAGCCCCCGAGGCCACCTCAGTCCCAACAGCCCTCATGACCTCAACAGTCCGCGCAGTCCGCGCAGTCCTGGATACCAGACGCTGCAGCGCGGCCAGTTCCCCTCGTCTAGCAGCGACCCCTTTGCCTCGCCACGGGCCACGACCTATACGACCTTTACTGGCACCACCAACACCACGGGTTTCACCAACACCACGAGCACCACGTCACCGCGCGCCCGTGTCAGCCACGGAAACCTGGATGCGCTGCTGGAGCACCCGTACTTTGACCACCCGCCCGAAACGTCCGGGTCGCGAGGCAATACGGCCTTCCGTGCCCCGGAGGACTCAGAGGGGCCGGTCCGGGATGGATGGCGGCCGTGGTGGCTACGGCATCAAGTGATCGGCGGCTTCCTAGGGACGTTTGTGCTACTGGCCGTGGTGGGGGAGGTCGTCATGTGGATGATCTCGCGGGATGACTGGGAGAACAGTGCCGAAGGGTTGTGGACCTTTGGACCTGTAGTTGGTGAGTTTTGTCTCCCATTATTTGAGTCGAAATCCAATTACTGACCGTACATCCAGTCACCTCTGTCCTCGCAATGCTCTGGGCGCGAGTCGAATGCCAGGCCCTTCTCTATATGCCCTGGATCATTCTCGAGGGCCGACCTGCCTCTGGCGAAGACACTCGCCGCAAGCAAGCTTATCGAACAGTCTTGCTAGACTACCCAGGAATGAACAGCTTCCAGGCTTTGACAAAGGCCTTTGGCAACCGCCACCACCTTGTTGCCGCCTCAGTTGCTGTCTCGCTGCTACTGCGCGCCCAGATCGTCCTCTCCACATGTGTTTTCCACGCTGAAGTCCAAGCCGACGGCTCCAGGCTCCTCAGGGTTCGTTCAGAGATGATGCACGCCATTGCTGGCGTTTTCTGTCTCCTGGGCGGCGTTCTTCTGCCCATGCTCTATCACGCACCACCGAAGCGCGGTATCACCGCCCGAGACCCGACTTCTGCAGCAGGCACTGCCTTGTTGCTCGCGAGCAGCCAGCATTTCCTAGCCCGCCTGAGCGGTAC
Organism: Dactylonectria estremocensis; assembly: GCA_020744375.1. NCBI lineage: Eukaryota > Fungi > Ascomycota > Sordariomycetes > Hypocreales > Nectriaceae > Dactylonectria > Dactylonectria estremocensis. The sequence goes on along the minus strand of JAGMUU010000002.1, from coordinate 1,370,069 downwards.
AGGCGGCGCAGGCATGAATGTTGTGACGGCGAGGCTCGCGGGCTCCTGGTACACTACCGAGGTCCGCCAGCCCGGTCAGAAGCCCGGCGAGACATTCCAATTGCGACAGCTGAGTGGCGGACCACCCGTCTCGATGGGCGACGAAAGCTCTGGCCGCCCCGAGGAGGCCATGGGGGAGTATCGTCCGTGGACACTTGGTGCCCGTGTGCAGACAGTGAGCATTGTAGCATGTGTCGTGCTGCTCGCAGGCGTCTGCGTCGTCTTTGCTCTGCGCGGTGATGGGGATGGCATGGACGCTTCTGATGACATGTTCGTCATTTGGACATTCGTGCCAACATTCATCTTTGCTGCTTTGGCAATCTTCTGGAGCCGCATCGACATCGACACCCGCCGCGTCACCCCCTTTTTAAAACTGACGTCAAACAAGTGTTCTTTCAAGGAGTCCCTTGCGCTCACTTACATGAACGAGTTTGGCCTGTACACCGCCTTCAAATCGCTCAAGTACAAGGACTGGGGCGTCTTTGTGAGGAAGTCGACGACGATGTTGGGCTGGTTGATGCCCATCTTTACCGCGGGGCTGTTCGCCATCACCGAAGTTGGGCAACGGGCAAACCTGGAACTTCGCCAGGAGACGCAATTTCAATCCACCAGCAAGTCCCTCAGCAGCAGCCTGGATGTCGATGTTATTGATCGCATTCTCCTCCGATCGACGCCAAGCTATCCCGAATGGACGTATGAGGACTTGGCATTCCCTAAACTGGAGCTTGTGGACCATGGCAAAGAGTGGCCGTTGCCAAACACAGAGCTGACGGCAACAGTGCCCTCTATCAGAGCTATTTTAACTTGCGAAACCCTGTCGTTGTCGAATGGCGCCGGAGCGGACCTCAAGTGTACTGCCCTTGGTAGCTCAACCTCTAAAAAGTCGGCGATTTGCCCAACGGGACAGAACAATACGGGGCTTGTGGTGAAGTCGTGTACGGGACTGTCAACTGACTATGCCCTCAGCTATATCTGGGGTAGTTGCGGTGAAAGCGGCGACATGTCGATTATGCGATGTAACGAGTCCATTACCGAGCTCGATGTATACACGACCTTCCATACCGAAGACCTCACCATCGACACCGATAGCATTCCCCTCAAGAACACCACTAGCATGCATGATTCGGATGTGAAAGCGGATGTGTCGACGGTCTATGCGGCCATGGAGGTAATTGGGACTGATGATGATACCCTCACGGGGTTGGATGGTTTTTTCCGGACGCTGGTAATGTCGAGACTTGACATGAGACTTGAGCGTCTCTTGGCACCCGAGCGACAGAATTCCGTGAGCGCCATGATCCGGCTGCAGCATGGTATCGTGGGTGCCCAAGCACTGAGCAGTGACATAGTGCGGAAGGCGACATCTTCATCCAAGCTTCGGGCTCGTGCCAATGATGACGAGGACGAGGACAGCTCACAGCTCCTCGCAGCTTCGGTTGACTACTTTGTCCCGCGCCTCACGCAATCACGCACACAGACGTTTGTGCTTGTTTCCCTTCTTGCCATGGCGCTGATCCTGGGCGTCTTCGGCCTGCGCACGACACATCGCGGCCCCCCGTTGCCCAAGGACCCGAGCAGCATCGCTGCGCAGGCGAGTCTCCTCGCAGACTCGACCATGTGGTACCGACTCCCCGAAGGCGCGTCATGGATGGACGACGAAGATCTGGCGCGGCGCTTCCGGCGCAAGACGTTCCGGCTCGGATGGCACAACACCGGTCGGATCACGTCGGCCGGCACCAGTGGTCGCAACTACGGCATCGGAATCGTGCAGGACGAGGGTAAGACGGCGCGGATGGCCGAGAGAGCCGCCGAGAGGTCGGGCGAGTTGGACACGATGCGGAGCAGTAGCGTCGCCCCGGGCCGGTACATCAGCATGGCACCGGGGCTGTATTCTTACGGGGATATCCCGCTGTACGAGAAGGAATAATTGTTTTTTTCTTCTTTTCTTCTTTTTGGGCCAGCGAGAGCCACGGACGGGACAGGTGTAATTATTTCCTTCTACCTGGGATTTTGGTTCTTCTTGCTTTGCGGATCTGGGCATGCACGGCGTTGGTGGGACAGGGCACTCATGGGATTGGAGGACACGAGCAGGCGGTAGTTTGACCTTTTTGCTCTGGTGCTGGGTTTGGTTAACCCACCTGGTTCGGTTACGGATCATGACGACTCGAGGTCCACTGATGACGGATATCCTACATACATTTAGAGAGCAGTTTATGTGAGGCTTGTTAATCTATGCTTGACCTACGTTTGAAGTATATCTGGTTAATAGCTGAGTGATTGCCATGATGGATGTCAAGTCATCACTCGCCTCTGCGGGCTGACATGGTAAGACTCAAGCTTGATGTAGTTTTCAAGATAAAGTAGGGGAAAAGTGGGTCGGAAAGTGTGCTCCAACCATCTACGACATGTGAATTAGCACGCATTTTCGGTAGGTTGCGGGACCCGAAATCCTGGAACCCGATATCTTGGAACCCATCGAGTCTAAATCAGTCACAACCATGTTGTCATTTTCCATAAACGCGCAATAGTGAACAAACATTTCACTCGTAGAAGTTTCAGTTGCACTTGTCTCTCCCTTAACGCTCGACCAAGACGCTCTTCTTCTTGAGTTTCGAGTCAAACTGAGTCACTCAGAACTTCACTCTTCACTCTTGAGTAGGACGAGCGGGATATATCGAGCCCTCTCCCGTCCGCCATGGCCTTCACAATGCACTCCCACTCGGGAGAGTTTTGCCCGGGCCACGCAAAGGACCAGCTCGAGGACATTCTCAAGCACGCCATTTCGGTCGGGTACAAGACCATTGGGCTCACGGAGCACATGCCTCGGTATGAGGAGCGGGATCTGTATCCTGAAGAGGTGAGTGAGAGATGAGGTTGACCCGTCACGGCTTATACGCTTTCTCGCTTTTGGACATCTTCCCTTTCTCTTTCATTGTTTCCAACCGTTAGCTCACACCTCCAAGCTCGATGACCCTGCCGCCTCGCTGGCCATCCTGCCGCCTCGTCACGATGCATACATTGTCGAAGCGCAGCGCCTGCAAAAGCTCTACGCCTCGCAGATCCACGTGCTCATCGGCTTCGAGGCCGAGTTCATCCGGCCTGCCTTCGGGCCGCAGGTACGGGCGCTGGCGGCGCACCCGGCCGTCGACTACTTCATCGGGTCGGTTCACCACGTCCACGGCATCCCCATCGACTTCGACGCCGCCACCTTTGGCCGCGCGCGGGATGCCAGTAACCCCAGCACCGAGGAGCAGCTGTACGAGGACTACTACGACCTGCAGTTCCAGATGCTGCGGGACCTGGAGCCGCGCGTCGTCGGCCACTTCGACCTCGTCCGGCTGCTGAGCGAGGATCCCGCGAGGGACATTCGCCAGTGGAAGGGCGTCTGGGAGCGAGTCGTGCGGAACCTCGAGCTCGTGGCCGAGCAAGGCGGATGGCTCGAGTGCAACAGCGCCGCCCTGCGCAAGGGCCTGGCCGAGCCGTACCCGGAGAGACTGATTGCCGAGGTCAGTACTGATAAACCTCCACCACTTACTATTCGCAGGGAACGCTGACAAACCTGCTAGGAATGGCTCAAGATGGGTGGCAAGTTCACCTTCTCCGACGACAGTCATGGTATCGCCCAGGTTGCCACAAACTACGCCCGCACCGTCACATACCTCGAGAGCCTCGGCGTTCAGGAGGTGTGGACGTACAGCCGCAAGCCGCACCCGGGCCTCGAGGGCAACAACAGGGCGACCATCGAAGAGGTTGGCGTGCCGCTATCCGCGTTTCGCGAGAACTTCAAGGAGTAAAGGTCGATGACGAGAGGCGCGCTGGAGTAGACAGCAGAGAGAAGTGAAACAAAGTGTGAATTAGATATACAATCCCTATAGCTAAAGCGCGTGCGACGAGAGGGTGGTTTGCAAGAACCAAGGAAAAGGGTATCATGCGATAGAGCTGACCTAGCATCCAACAAATAGGATAGCATACTCATGAAAGCAGGTGGGTGGCGAAGCAAAACAAAATGACACAAGTAATTTACAGTGGAAGTATGACCGCGGACGGCAAGATCCCCGTAGTTCCAGACTCCAAGCCTTGAATAAATCTCCTGTGTATGCTTGGCTTTCTTGGACAGAGCATAGTAGCGAGGCAACATCGCCAAGCTCACTCTCGATGAGAGGTAAGAATATCCTAGGCAGAAGCCCGAAGGTTTGCATCTAGCTGCGTGCTTTCGGCCTTGGCCTCGACGTCCGCATCAGGAGCCGGCTCCTGCGGGCGGGGCGCGAACGGGATTCCAGAGGTGTATTGAAAGAGGTTGTGCTGCTTCTTGACGGGACTAGGCGTAGCAGCAGGCGTAGCAGCAGGCGTATTGGCAGACGAGGCTGGCGCGTTGGGGGGAAGCCATTTAAGCGTCTCATGCTGGCGGATGGCAACGGGAGGAGGACCCTCAGGCTGGTACGAGATGAAGACGTCGGGACAGTTATCGTCTGGCTGGATGGCTACCGAGGGGATGGCGGGAGAGCTGGCAGGGAGAACGACCTGTCGGGGATCAGTTGAGGAGCCAGTGTTGAATGGATTTCCCTCCCGCAAGGGTGTAGAAAGTCCGCTGGAGGGGATGATGGTGGGCGGTGTGGGAGTGCGAATATCAGGCTGTGCGATTTGCTTGGGAGAGATGGCGCCAGCCTCATATCCGGTGACGGGTTCAGGGCTTGGCGTGATGAACGGCTGTTGTGTGATAGGGGGCGCGGGCAACTTCAAATCCTCCTCGTATTCCTTTACAGAAGGTGTAGAAGAGGCTGTGGCAGAGACTGCGGCAGAGACCGAGGCAGACGGGGCCTTCTCAGCTTCAACTCGCGCTCGCTGCTTGGCGTCCTTCTGGGATTGCGTGATGAGATTGATACGAATCTTCTTCATGCCTGCCGTAAGCTTGTCCATGTCATCGCCTACTTTGCTAGAGGATCCAGCCCTGCCCGGGGACTTGCCCTTTTGTGTAGCTGTTGCCGCTGTCGTTGCACTCGCAGACCTGGCGTTGCTGGCTGGGACCGTCGTCCTCTTGGCGGTGCCCCGAGGAAGTGCTTTCGGGACAGCGTCCTTCCGGGTGGTAGTGGTAGTGGTGGTCCTTGGCTTCTTCACGGGGAGAGGTCCTCCAACGGGAGTGCGAGTAGTCACTGATGATCCAGGACCAGTGGTTGTGGAGGCTCTTGGGCTGCTGGCGCTAGCGAAAGCAGGAGGCGATGAGGAATCGCGAGAACTCAGCGTTGTCGGCGCCTCACTAAGACGTCGACTGACTTTTCTCACTGGGTTTCCAGCAACATCGGCCACCTTGTGACGTGTTAGACGCGTATCCTCAAAGGGGGTTTGGAGTTGACGTTGTACTTACGTTGTCAGTCGCGAAGCCACCCGCAGCCAGCGTCTTTCTCCGGCCCTTGGAGGCCCTGTCCTTGTTTGGTTCAACCACAGGAGGAGCTGGCTTCGCTCTCCTCTCGCGAAGTGCCATTCGAGATGTTGGCCGACTTGCTGTAGGAGCCGAAGGAGCTGGAGGTACGCCGTTGATCAGCGACTGGCGGTCTCTTCTGACCCGGCTTGCCTCCGCATTCAGGTCCTCGGGCTTGCAACTGTCCGTTTGACGATCAGAGGGGATGAGCAGCTTGCTAAGTTCATGAGCAGCTACCGTCCAAGGAACTTCTGGGGGAGGTGGTGATGCAGGTCTTGAAGCGGTTCCAGAGAGATTGGAGAGGCTGCGACGTATTCGGAGTGGCTCGACAACTTTGGCAGTAGAAGCGTGCGTGGGCGAGAAGTAGGTTGGGGAACTAATACTTGACTTTTGAGGAGGAGAGGCTGGTGGAACCATGAGGCTCTCGAGCTCATCCAGCCTGTGACCGGCCCACCATGACGGATCGTACGCATGGATCGAGTCTAGTGACGGGCCTTGTTGCATCTCAGTTTCCTCCTGCTCGGGAACGATGCCGATCTTCTGACCCATCTCAAATCCAAGGCCACCAGTGGTATGAAGTGATTGATCGACATCCTGATCACCCGCGAGACCACTCAGGTGGCTGAAGACGCCGGAAAACAGAGCTCTGTCGCTATACCCACCTTCTAAGACGCTGATGATCCTCCCGTCGACATGGAGGCCCTCTTCAGCTGCTAGTTTAATGACATCCTGAGCGATGCGAGCGTAGAATTCTGTTGGTACATTGACCTGGTGACGTTGCATTCCTGCACTTTCCCACTCGCTGGCGTCGAAGCCTGCGGAGAAGAAAATGACCGCCTTGGGAGGCTGATTGGGGAGCTTGAATCGCTCTGTCTGGTTCTGGAGGAAGTTTCGGACCTTGTCAAGAAGCACAGTGTACTTGGTCCCATACAGTTGCCAGAAGTCCGCTTCTGTCTTCCACGACTGAAGGTGGACATTCCAAACAGTTTGACCATGCGCGTTGTCGATACAGAGACTGGCGTTCTTGACCTTTTCCTCGTCTCCCTGCTCGCATGGATATGAGTTGATGTCGTGCAAGCTAAAGTAGCCAATGGATGATTTCTTCCAAGGGGCAGCATTCTTCGCAGCCATAGTGGCTCTGGTGTTGTGCTCCCATGCAATGGCTTGTGATCCGTCGCCGTGGTGAAGATCAATGTCAATGATGGCGGCATGGGTCACGCCGTGATTCATGAAAGCGTGCATGATTCCGACATGCACGTTATTGACCCAGCAGAAGCCAGAAGGGTACGACGTAGAGCAGTGATGCCCTGGAGGTCTTATGGCCACAAAGGCTCGTTGAGGACCAGGCTCAGGACTGCAGACCGCATCGACCGCCTCACACACTGCTCCTAGAGCTCCTTCCATGGCATCTAGAGATTCTGCGCAGAGATACAAATCACCCTCGTGGAATTTCTCTGCCGGTGCAGTGGTTCCCCTGTTCATCTCTAGTCTCTGCAGCTCCTTTCCTCCCATAGCAAGCTTAGCCTCGGCAGCATCGCACATTGTTTTGAGTTCCTCCATCCACTTCGCACCATGAACGTTTGTTACGGGCTGCGAGAGGAGGGAAACCTTGCGGCTTGTGTTTCGAATTCGGAATGGAATGCCGGGGAGATCATGAACATCAAGCCTGGGATGAATAGCATACGTTCCTTCGCAGTGACGCCCACCGAGGCGCACATATGCCGTCGACACACCGAGCACTGCTGCCTTGACTCGCTCTGGGCGTTCAACGATGGTGGCGAGGGCGCTTCGGGAGGTGCGAGGTCGTGAGAATCGATGACCATAGACCGCATCGTGAAGGATGACAATGGTTTGGGTCCGGCGTGTGGCGACTGAGCCATGATGCGCCTCTAGCTCGGCCTTGAAGAAGTCCTGGGCGATGGAGCTGGCGGTCGGACGGGGTTTCTCTACCGGAGGGGTCGTCGAAGGGGACATCTTGGAGGTCGGCGACATGATGTTAGCTGCGCTCGCCCGGCGTGTCGGGGTCGGACCGGAGCCCACGCCATTCGACGAGCGCAGCGAGTTCATTGACGCCTTGCGGAGCAGCGTCGGCGTCGCAGAGCGGGAGTCCCGTCCATTGGAAGGGCTCCGAGACGGGAGTCGAGGTGAGTGGGAGCCCCGGCGGCCGGTAGTCCGGAACGGCGTCGTCGGCTCGGAGAGATGAGATGAACTCGGCCCGCGACCGGGCGAAGTGGAGAGCGAGAGCTGTTTGAGGGAGCGAGTCAAGTCATCATCGCGGATGCTGTGTGTTGATGACTGTCGCCGCAGGGGCAACGGTTGGCGGGATGGAGATGCCATGAGAGGGCGTGAGGCTCATGAGACAAGCGGCGGGTCCTAGTGGCAAAGAGTTATAACCACATCCACAATGTGGTCCTCGAATCGCCTTTTTCCTTTTGGGATATGTGCGTTCTTGGTGGCGACGGATTCCGTGACGTCGTACACGCCCCTCCACCGTTGCCCCTGGAGAGGTCGCGACCAAAGCGCGTCTGGACATCACATCACGTGATGCTACCAATGCCAGGGCAATGCAAGTGACGTCAATCTAGGCTTGGAGAGGTCTCATTAGCGCACCATTTTCTCCTTGGTGATAGGGCATTATAGTCCGGAAAATCACAGAATACAATCTTCTTTCATTACCTTAATTCACGACTTTAGTGAATCGAACAAGGGCAAGATGCCTTGGCTACACAGTACGCACGATGGAAAGCCAGCAATGTTGATCTTCGTTGATCTTACTTCTTTCTCTTGACTCTGTCCACTATTATTGCCCGTGTGAAAATAGCGGAACAAGCCCGTGCTTCCTCCCGAGTCTAGGTATTCCCTCGAGCAAATACGGATACCTGTGCGCGAGTTGACCCCAAACGGGTGCAAACCAACAGAAGGATCAGAGTGGATGGAAGCCAGTTTCTCAGGTGGCAGCTCGGTTCTTGTGCTGACCCGAGTCGGGGTTCCATACTGGTGGGGTACTTCACGATCGCTCCACGCAGGTGCCATGGTTCTCGACTTAGAGCCTGAGCATCCGCTCTGATGAGGTAGGCAAATGGGAAAATCAGAAGAAGAGAAGACGAGAAAGGTGACTACGTATTGAAATCACAGCCTTGTTGACAGCAAACAGCCTCAATCGAAGCTGGACTCTTGGGTGTAGCAGCAACGCAAGGCTCAATCTAAGCTTGCCGTGTTCCGTAACCTCACATCAGGACGACAGCCAGCCAGTCACAATCCGTAAATGCGACACCGGTAAGCCTGAGTCTAGGACTGAGCTTTCCCCGACTCCCCGAGGTCCATTTTTGGCCGACCACCCGACTCTGCCTGAATGATGGCCTGCCACGAGGCCCTGTCAACAAGACCTCACTATCCACTTGACTGGTCTTTGCGAGCCGTTTGATTCATCCTTGCGCTGCACGGGAGAAGGTTCAAGGGTGAACCAGTGCGTTGTCTTGTTTCGGGCAGTGCAAACACCGACTCGCGTAGAAACGGGAGCCTTTGCCTGGATTCCTTGAAGGTTGTCACGAGCATCCCCGCTAGGGCTGGCGGTGTCAATGGTCCATTAAACATGGTTAATTAGTGTGGGACTGGTCACTTCGATAACTCCGCCACCCCCATTGAGAGCTTTCTGGCGCTGATCCAGTTGCTAGTCGAATCCATCGTGCCTGGAATTTGCCAAGTAGGACTTGGGCAGTGTGAGGATGGAACGAGTTTTTCCAAGTCTTGCGCCCCAGTGCTAGCATAGAGGTCGAAGCAAAGAAAACGCTTCCTACCACTCCCGTTTGATGGGTGAATGCCTTGTGCGGGGTCTTAAAAATCCACTTGAGTGATTGTTGACCAGGGGCCAGGGGCCACCACAGGGCTGGGTGAAGTGCCAAATGGGTTGGACGTGGACATGGTTCTGAAGATGGATGAGAGACACTCGGCCAAGTGGCTGGGTGACAGTGGACGCACCTTACCCGTAGCTGTCTCTACGCGGAACGAGACACTCACTCCCATCTTGACTGTTGTCGAGGTGATATGTGCCTTTGCCGTGCCCGCTCACATCATGCTTAGCCAGTCAATTAAACTAGCGGCTTGGGTGTGTCTCGGCGCGCTTTGCTCTTGACGATTTGGGTGGCCGTAGCTGAAAGTCTCGCCCAGCCTGGCGCTTGGCTTGTCCACGCCTGGAAGCATTCACCGTATCTGGACGGATGTGCTGTGAGCCACATAGAGAGTAGCAGTGTGGCTTCTCGGTCTCGCACCGGAGCTGGTGCAGGCTTCTGTACATGGTAAGCGTGCTGAACAGTCCTACAAATGGGGTGGGTATGGCAAGGCTTTCTGCGTCCACTCGCTTCGGGCAACGGCACGCAGTTTCTTTCTTAGCTGCTCCCTTCGCAGCGGCTTCTCAATGTCCCACGTTCTTGGCCTTACTCGCTTGAGCCTAGGTCGCGGAGTTTGTATCTGCGGATGCGGGCTAGATGGGACTAGGATCCGCTTCACGACAACTCAGCCGCACGAAAGCGACGCCCATGATTCGCTCGGCACCCCGGAACTCTGCTTTGTCGTGCCTGTTCTCAAGCTCACGTCTTTCCGCGATGAACAAGCACAGTACCAGGGTGTCTCGCTTGATAGGCACCTTTAGTGATGAATCGCTACCCAAGGAGCTGGCCCTGGGTCACAACTGCTTGTACTTGTCAGGTAGCTACTGCACTGGATGGGTGGGTGATCATGATGGGGCCGATGGGGCGTCGATGAGAGAGAAGCCCAACCCGGCGCCATTTGCCGGGGTGTGCAGCATTAGCAACATTGGCAGCTGTGACAGAAGTAGGTAGCAAGAAGCTGCTAGCTTTCGCCCTGCGAGTTATTATCCCTGGTCCCGTCCTCATGTTGTTTGAGTTGTTCTTCTTCTTGCCTCCCACCTGTTTCTCGCGCCTCTCCGGATCCAATCCAAAGTCAACCAACTCTTCCCTCACGGACAAGACATTTCAACACCATGAAGGGTGCTATCCTCTCCGCCATCGTCGCCGCGGGCACCGCTGCGGCGCAAGTGACCATTGCTCCGGAATTGCTCCAATTCAACGCCGTCGACACTGACAGTCCCGAGTACTCGATCTGTGAGACGGCCGCTGGCATCGCTGATAGCTGCATTTCAGCCGCCGGCAACGACGAGGACGCCTTTGTCAGCTGCGCGTGTTGCGCCGACTCGACGAACATCGCCGAGATCTACGCTGGCTGCTCTAGCTGGGTGTCAGTTGAGGCTGGTGCTACTGCGTCCGATCTTTACTCTGGTGAGCAAACATCAGCATGACTACCTAGATACGACAAGGATAACTGGCTAACATTCTACCTCAGCCTTTGGTCAAGTGGCTACTCTTTGCGATTTGGGAGACTGTGGCAGCGGCGGTATTCTCACTTCGAGCGTCTCCGAGCCTGCCTTCACCTCTGAGGCGTTTGGTTCTGAGGCTACTTCCGACGTTGTCTCCGAGACCACCTCCGCAGAAGACACGGCCTTCACCACCACTGTTACCTCTGCCTCCGAAACCTCCTCCGCAGAGGACTCGAGCATCACCTCCGCCTCCGATGCTGAGCAGACCTACGCCATTGCTTGCGTTGACATGATCAGCCTCTTCACCTCTTGCACCAACAAGATCAGCGGCTTCACCGACCTCCCCAACAGTGACCAGGCTTCTTGCTACTGGTAAGTTCTGTAACTGTTGCGCCTTGCATTATACGCAACTGTAAATAATAATAAAACGAGAGAGCCTGCGCTGACTTTGTAATCATAGCTGCCGCACTGATGGAGCCACCCTTACCTGGACTGATGAGCTCGACTCATATGCCACCACTTGCGCTGATTGGGCCTCCACCGGCGAGCCTGACACAGCTTACCCTGGTGAGTCACTTGCACCGAGATATCGCCATCACCATCGCAGTTGCTAACAGTTCTTGTAGTCGCCCGAACCTTTGCTACTTACTGCGAGAGATTCACCGACGTTTGCGACGGCGCCGCCGTCACCTCCACCACAGACAGCGAAAGCGCCTCCGTCACTCGCAACAGCGACAGCAATACCTCCGTTGACTTCAACGGCGTGGACCCCGTTACCGTCACTGTTCAGCCTACCGAGACTGACTCCTCTGATGACGACAATGCTGCCTCCTCCGTCCGCATTGGCTGCGGCGCTGTCCTTGCTGCAATTGCTGCTCTGGCCATCGTGTTGTAAGGGGGGTTGAGCCAAGAGGAATTGATGCCTGTTATTTCTTGGATGGCTGAGGTTCTCAGTGATGTGTTGGATTAATGACTATTTTGGATGTTGTAATGAACTTTTCCTACGGGAAACACGGCCGACGTGCCATCTTCGGGCTTTGGGGAGAGACTTAGTACATAGAACTCTCACATCATTTTTCATGATATGATACAACTTGATGCAATTGCAACTTTTTCTCATTTCACTGATTTGATTCAACTTTACTTCGAGGTCAAGTCTATGCCGACACCCTTCAACGCCCCAACCGCCCAGTCTGGGTACCCTGTCTTCTCGGGATACAACCAGGCAAAGAACTGTCGCACAAATGACGGAAATTGGTCCTCGATAATGGCTTGGCGGATCTGTCGCATGAGATTGAGCTGATAAAACACATTGTGAATGGTCAGCAGATGGGCCGCTACGGTTTCTTTGCTAGCATTGTGGTGAACAAATGCCCTGCTTATGCCCATGCCCCCGTCTGACTTGGACCTGCAGGACATGCAGCCACAGCCGTCTTCGATAGGGCTAAAGTCGTGGGCAAATTTCTTGTTGCGGAGGCTGAGAACTCCATGCTTGGTAACTGCGTTGCCGAAACGTGCCGTTCTGGTGGGCCATACACAGTCGAACATGTCGGCGCCCAGAGCGACGCTCACTACCAGGTCCTCAGGATACCCAATGCCCATGACATATCGAGGCTTCAAGTCTGGTAGAAGCGCGGTACACGCCTCTACGACTCGGCAGTAGTCCATCTTGGCCTCTCCGCCGCTGAGACCACCAATGGCGATTCCTGGAGTGTCGCGTGCTAGCATTTCCCTGCAACACTCGCGACGCATGTCTAGGTCCAAACCGCCCTGGATGATGCAGAAGAGGTTTTGTCGGTCTGGGTTCTTGTGCGCTACAATGCACCTATCGAGCCATCGCACGCTGCGCTCCATGGCCTCGCGCATGCGGGCTTTGTCGGGGGAAGTGGTCACGAGGACATCGTCGAGTTGCATCATGATGTCGCTGCCGATGCTGTTTTGTAATACCATGGAATGCTCAGGAGTGAGAAGCATAGGCGAGCCATCGTGAGGGCTCAGAAACTCCACTCCTTTCTCAGTGATGGTTGCGAGCTTAAGTAGGCTGACCATCTGGAAACTGGCAAGACGGGTGAGCCAAGTGCACAAAACATGTGGACGTGAAGAAACATACCCTCCGCTATCAGTGAGAATATTGTGCTTCCATCCTTGCAACTTATGTGCGCCACCTATGGCATCTAGCACCTCTTGACCTGGCTTTAGGCCGAGGTGATAGGTATTGTTCAGGCATAGCCGACATCCTGTCTCTTCGAGCTGCTCAGGAGTAAGACCTTTCAATGATGCCTGGGTTGCCACGGGCATAAACATGGGCAGTTGAACCGGTCCATGAGGCAAGGTCAAGATCGAGGCGCGCGCTCTCGTAGTCTACCTTGGAATGAGATATGTCAGACTTGCGCGTGGCTAGAAAAGTGAGAGCAAGTCTTGAACTCGGGCAGACTCACAGAGCATTTTGCGACAAGCTCAAATGTCAGAGCCGGAGCTGAGTAGATGTTTGATGACGACGCCATCTTCCTTACTGCTTGCATCTCCCACAGAGGGTGCGATAACAAAGCCTCCTCCTCGCCTCGCCTCTTTCACTGACAGGGTCGGTCAGTTGTTAAGTTATGCCGTAGTTGAGTTGCGTTTCAAGTGACAGGAAGGGCAAATGTGCCTAATTCTAGTGGGCGTTTGGGCGCTATCTCTCCCAGGCCCCAGTGTCAGTCGCACTTGCAGGCCTAGGCCAACCCGGCCAATGGCACCTGCTCGCCCGGGTCATCACCGGCAGATCCCGCTCGAGCTCCGATGGAGCGGGCGAATTTTGCTCGTCTTGCTTAAACAGCTGAGCCGACGACCATCATCACGACGCCAAACAGCAATTGAGCTTGCCAACAGCTCTGAAAGTCGAGATGGGGGGTAGAACCGTGTCGCCCGGAGGGGCGCTACTCAGATCCTCTCGCCTGTTCTCAGTCCCCAAACCCCTGCCCGAACCAGCGCTCTCGAACCTCCATGTTGGCAACCACAAGTCCCCAACCATGACACGACCATACCCTCAGTACCAGGCAATCACCTCGCCCCTCTCCTCGCGCGAGAAGGGCGACTGGGGCTTCAAGAGACCGTTACCTCTCAAGACCACCATGACGACTTCGACCCCCTTGATCCGTGTCAAACAAGTCGATGCCATCGAGAACATTACCGACTTCACGTCCGCTGCAGATCTTTCGCTGTCTCTTGAGAAGTTCGGTGAGCTCGGAGTAGCCCTCTCCATACCGAAAGGGACCGACCGAGGACCTATTCACGCCCAAGCCAACCAATGGCAAAAATCGGTGTTTGAGGAGGATATGGATTTCACTGTCTCTCGTGAGGGCAGGGCCGGCGATAAACGATGGAAATTCAGGGGACCATGGTTGGCTAGAATGTCCGAAGGAGAATTTCTTGAGTACCTGGAGAAGAGAGTGCGGCCTAAGCGTGCTCAATTCCGACAGCTACTGAAAGAAAAGCTCGCCGCCGACAAGACGGCGCATCAGGCCACGATCGCCAAGGACCAAGGCAAGACCGCGCCTCCCAGCGTCTCCTCGAACGACATTACCGAGGTCGAGTTCACCAGCTACATACGGTCCTTGCGTAGCGATCGTGCGACCCTCTATGGACTGGTTTCAAAATTCCTCGACCTAGCTCCACTGGGTCAACCCGTAGGCATCATCCAGACAATCTTGTCTACGGGGGATAATGCCGCCGCCGAGAGCCCTTATGGAAAGTCTGGGCCACCTCCCAGCCATCCATCCGGCGGTATCAGCTATCTGCGGACCAACTCTTACATGGAGAACCACCCCGTTTATGGACCTCAAGGACGACACACCCCCGTCATGGCACGAGTCGTGCACCCCAGAGGGACTTCTCCTGCTAAGTTGGGTGTCGGTGGTTTTGTTGCCGATGCCCCTGCCGGTGACGAGTTCAGCGTGAAATTTGACCGCAACCGAGCCCACAGCAACAAGACTATGCTTGTTGGTATCCAACACCTGGATACCACTACCTATGGTGGCGCCAAGGCCTATGTTGAACCTCAGACCGCAACCATCGACCCCGCTGGCAAGGTCGTACTGCAACTCCGGCAAACTAGCCCCGAATCTCAGCTTCTTGCCAAGGAGGCACAGGGCCGAGAGCAAGTGTATGCTAAGCCGCAGCGATCTGCCAAGCAGACTCACCAGACTGATTCCTGGAGATCGAACCGTGTTGCTAATGAGATTCTTGGGGATGCCACCGCAGCTTCCTAGAAAGCCAAGAATGTAGCAGACAGCTCTTGCAGCTTGGGCTCGACAAACAGCAATCAGAGACGAGTTCTAGGTTATATGATTGGGCGTGGCGCGCTGCAAAATCGATAGCATCTATCATCCGTGTACTAGCGGAACCCTGTACCAAACTGTACAAGTAGAATTCAAAGTATAAACAAAATACAGGCCTGACTGAGACCCCTCTGATTTGGCTCTCTCACCCACATGTCAGTTGCCCATACTCTTTCCTTATCTCATGAGTGGTGATAAGAGAATTGTGGATCAAGTGGCTCAACTTGACACAACAGCTCCGGGCAGTATTCATGTCACGTGCCGAGTCATGTGTCCTAAAACACCCTGCCCTAACCATTATGCACCACCACTGAACACCAATTTTGTAGATTTTGGCGCACCTACACGAGCGATTCTTGCACAACTCACCACCCATCCACCGATCACCAGTCCAATACCGCCAAAATGGGTCGCGTCCGCACCAAGACTGTCAAGAAGTCCGCCAAGGTCATCATTGAGCGGTACTACCCCAAGCTCACCCTCGACTTCGAGACCAACAAGCGCATTTGCGATGAAATCGCCATCATCGCCTCCAAGCGCCTGCGCAACAAGGTCAGCAGCGCCAACTGAACGATTACAACATATTGCCGTGAACTAACAAGGAGGAATTTCTCAGATTGCCGGTTACACCACCCATCTAATGAAGCGTATCCAGCGTGGTCCCGTCCGCGGTATCTCCTTCAAGCTCCAAGAGGAGGAGCGTGAGCGCAAGGATCAGTACGTTCCCGAGGTTTCCGCTCTCGACTTCACCCAGAACTCCGAGAGCGGCCAGCTCGACGTCGACGGCGAGACCAAGGACCTCCTCAAGCACCTTGGCGTATGTGCAACCCGAAATACTTCCACCTCGAGACAACAGACTGACTTCATACCCAGTTCGACTCTATCCCCGTCAACGTTGTCCAGGTCTCCCAGACCCAGGTCCCCGAGCGTGGCAACCGACGATTTGGCGACCGTCCCCCCCGCCGGGACTAAAAAAGCGATTTTGGGAACATGGGTGCATGGCATTTTACGGGGTTTTACGGCTTGGCGTCTTAGGACAGTGAGTACATAGGTCTCAAAGAAAGATCTTCCAACCCCCAAGGTGTCGCCGATTCTCTGGATACTCTCCGAGATGACGCTTGATTGCCATTTTGCCACTTCTTTGCAATGCTGTGAATGTGATCATCAAATACGGCCAGTCTGGAGCTTTCACCTAAGCTTTTTCACCTAGAACGACTCGACTTAACACCCACGAGCAGTCATGATCGGTCATGATATTCCGTTACTGTCTGGGGTATCATTGTATCAGGCCGCCAGAAATGCTCCATATGCATTACCAACCTACCTACCTACTCGACGCCGTTTTTATTTCCCAAATCAACGAGTTATGTTGCCTTATATTCTGACCCAATCATGAGCTTGCTCTTGTAACCCTCGACAACCAAATAATCATCGTCGTCGTAGACCTCTGGCGTGTTCGTAGTCGAGGCTGGGGGCTTGACATCCTTCTCCTTGAGCTTCTCTTTAAGGATGACCTTAACTTTGTTTTGAGCCGAAGGTCTGGGTTCTCCACGCTCGAGCGCGAGGGCAGCAGTATCTCTCGCCGCTTGCCGCTGATCTTCCAACCTCATTTCGCCCAGCTTACGAGTAGCGCGATCGACTTCTGTCTCGTCAGATGTATCCTCATCAAGCAGCTCCATCTCAATGTCTGGGATACCAGCTCGTTCCCAGGCCGCGGTCTCGTTCAACTGCACCTTGATGTATAGTGCCCGCCGAGCGCATTTTTGCGAGCACCACATCTCAAGGTCTTTGCGCTTCACAATATCTCCGCTGCTCGTGATCTTCCACTCGCCTCCGGGGCCCATTTGCCTGCGAGGGCGCGCGCATAGTGTGTACCCGCAAAGCTCATTGACGTTGCGCTCGACGATGAGGTCGTCGTAGTCGGAGGGCTGGAAGAGTCGCACATTGGTCTTGAAGTCAGCCACGTCGGAAGGAGCTGGGTTGGCCGCGCTATAGGCAGCGCCGCGGACGACGGGGTATTCGGAGAGGAGGATAAGATTGTCGAGAATCTGTGCTTCAATGTCCTTGCGGTGCTGGAGGATGGTGGCATGCTGGATCGCGAGCTCCCTGGGATCGACGGAGGGTTCTTTTTCGGCAGTTGTAGACTTCTTTAGAATGCCCTTTGGGGCTTGCTGGGTGTTGGCTGCCATGGCGCGTAAAAACTCAGGGATTATAATTACCCAAGAGGTTGGTTGTATTTGGTGTGTTGAAAGGAATGAGAAGAAGGACAAAAGACCCCGCCGCCACCATTAGTGAAGAATTGTGACGATGATGGCAGGTGAAAGTGAAGGGCAAGCCACACGCCACATTGAGGGGAAATCAAGCCACCTCGTAGCGCGTTCGCTCGGCGGCGGACCACTAATCGGCTTGTGCCATTGCTCCAAAGCACGCACGAGTCCTTTAGCCTGTGTTCAGGGTGGCTCCAGCCTCCAGCCTCCAGAGGAACGAAGAACACTGCACACTGAGGTACAAAGCATCAACTCACCTCTGTCTTTATAAGTGATATTAGGATATAGATTAGTTATAAATAATGGGCTACTTTAGCGGAACATATGTCTCTTTTTAGTTTACTTTTATTCTATATTTTAGTTATTACTTAGAGTAGCGGATGGTTTAGGTTTGGTGAAAGAGGTAAATTGATGTATGGTGTTTTTCTTCCCCAGGAGGGGTGGCTAGGTGGTTGTTGGCAAACTCGAAACCATAGCGCAGTTGCCACCTGGCGCATTTTGCAACCAGTTGGCAGCCTGGAGCCCTGGGGGAGGGAAGGCGGTGCGTGGAAGATACCGAAATGGCATGTTAGTCCTCCGTTCGTCCCGGAAAGATCAGCTCTCGTCACAATATACATTGGAAGTCATTGAGCCACCACCACATTGAAATCCAAGTCGACTTTGCTTCATTGGTCGTGATGGCATAATTAATTATAGACCTACCTAGTAGGCAACCAGGCATGTGAAGCCAACCCCTACTGGCGTTTCCTTTTGCTCATCAGTTGCGTTTGAGAGGTGCGCTTGGTGCTCCTGCCCCAGCTTTGACCCGGTCGACAATTTGGCGCCTCAGGTCTTGTCAGGCGATAGCCACAGAGCATGGAATCGACAGGATGCAACCCTAAAGCTCCCAGAGGGAGGTACCTTATGCGCGACACGGCTCTAACATGGCGGACCTCTGAATAGTCCTTCTTGGGCCTTTTGCTTTGTCAATGTTCATCGCCCATCATTTATTCTCATTCTACATCTCGCAAACCCCCTCTACATCTTCATCCCGTTCTCCACGCGCCTGAGATCGGCGGCTCATCCTCGGTAGGCACCAGTCGAGCGCTTTTATGTACCCGTGCCCCCGCGGAACTGGTAGAGAACCAGTCCAACTGAAGTGGTAGACTAGGTAAGCAGGTAGGCAGGTACCTTGCTTTAACACTTATTAGCCGTGGGATGGAGTGACGGATGGCTCAACGCGCTGACGTCGACGCACCCACGCCCCCAGCCAGCAGGACGATCCGCTAAAACCACCACAGCCTCCTCCTTTGCCTCTTTGCAGTTCTGTCCTCCCTCGGATTCCTCATTTATGCTGGCGGCTGCTCGCGGATTATCCACCAACTCCTCCCTCTCTTGATCCGCCGCATCGTCTCCATCCAACGCCCTTCTCGGCTTCTCCCCTCCCCGCCGCCTCCCGCTTCGCATCATCCGACGGGCTGACGACGCCCCTGTCGAGCCCCACACCCAACCCAGCAAGCAAGCGAGCTCTCGACCTCCTCCACCTCCAGACGCCCCGAGCAGCTTTGATCCGGCCTCGGGCAGAATTGTCCTGCAAGAGAGCTTCCCACGCCCGCGGGATTTGGGATCATTCACCATGGCTGCGCCATTCAGGGTCAAGGCCCTCTACGATTACTCCTCACCCCATGAGGACGACCTTAACTTTGGCACCGGCCAAATCATCAACGTGACCGACGAGGAAGACGCCGATTGGTATAGCGGGGAATACGTCGGCGACGATGGCTTCAAGCATGAGGGCCTCTTTCCCCGCAACTTCGTCGAGAAGTTCGAGCCTACCGCGCCTCCGAGGCCATCCCGCTCCCGTCCCAAGAAAGAGTCCGAACCTGTCCAACCCGTCGAAGCCGCCGCTCCTCCCCCACCGCCACCTGCGCAACAAGAGGCCCTTCCCGTCCTCGAGCCCGAGGTTGAGCAAGTCTCCGAACCCGTCCATGCTCACGTTGTGCCTGAGCCGATAGCTCCGGCAGCTCCGGAATCCGTACCATCGAAGTCACTCGAGCCGGTTTCTGCTCCTGCTGCCCCCAGCACTGTCGAATCCCCTGTTGCCCCAGCCCCAGCCCCAGCCCCAGCTCCGGCTCCTGCTCCTGCTCTTGCTCCTGCTCCGGCTCCGGCTCTTGCTCCTTCTCAACCTCGAGCTCAAGCTGCCGTTCCGAAGCCCAAGCCTGGACCTCCTCCTGTTTCCGAAAAGCCCTCAAACAACTCTTTCAAGGATCGCATTGCTGCTTTTAATAAACCCGCAGCGCCTCCAGTAGCCCCCTTCAAGCCGAGTGGTCTGAGCGGACCTTCTGGTGGCTTCATCCGGAAGCCGTTCGTTGCTCCTCCGCCCAGTCGAAACGCCTTCATTCCTCCTCCTCAACAGGCTCCAACTGCCAAGGTCTACAGGCGCGACGAAGACCCTGAGATTAGGGAGAGGGAGGCCGAAAACCAAGGGCAGGCAGAGAGGGCTGGCCTGGTACCAACAGAAACCCAAGGGGATGATAACAATGATCAACCGAAGCCTACAAGTCTCAAGGAGCGCATTGCTTTATTGCAGAAGCAGCAGTTGGAGCAGGCAAATCGACATGCCGACACTGCCCACAAGAAAGAGAAGCCTAAACGGCCCCAGAAGAAGCGTGAGAGCATTGGCCATGCCGATGCTCTCGGTGAGATCGAGGAATCCTCTTCACCACCCGCCGCTTCTGTGGAACGCCGAGACACCGAAGAGACTGGAACCAGGACGTCGACCGACGAACCCCTGCCTCCACGCATGCCTCCACCACCCCGCCGCAAATCTTCTAAGGGACCTTCTGTTGAGCCTGTCCACGATGGTAATGAGGCGGATATGTCTGGAGCCGGTGATACGACCGAGGGCAACGATGAATTGACGGAGCGTGACGATAGCGACGTCGTCTCTCGACGTGCTTCTAGAGTACCCACTCTCCCCGTACAACCTGCCGTGGCTACTGAACCACAGCCAGCGCAAGAGAGTGACGATGAGGCAGGGGAAGAAGCTGATGATGACGACGTTGACCCCGAAGTCAGGCGCAAAGAGGAACTCAGGGCGAGAATGGCCAAAATGAGCGGCGGAATGGGTTTTCATGGAATGTTTGGAGCGCCAATACCCGCTGCTCCGACACCCAAGAAGAAGAAGGCCCCCAAGCCCGAGCAATCTCCTGTTGATGCAGATGAGACCTCTCCCACCTCCCACGCCCCTCCTCCCATCCCGGCTATGATGGCTCTTCCAGGCTTGGGAGGTTCAAGAAAGTCTGAGGAGGTCTCCCGACCAAGCGAAGAGGTCGAGCAAACTTCTCGACCCCCGCCACCTCCAATCCCATCCCTCCCTCCCCGAGCAGTTGAAGATGAGCAGGACGACCAGGATGAGGATGAAGTGACCACCCCAGCGCCTATGAGCGCCCCAGCAAGTACGTATCACTGTATTTAAAGATGGTCTGAGGTAGCTAACAGGTGCCATTAGTTCCCTCCCGAGATCCTGCTCCTCCTCCTCCGGTTCCTGGTGGTCGACCAGTGCCGCCTCCTGTGCCTTCTGAGGGTAAGTTCAGAACACATAACGTCGATAACCGTGCCTAACACCTTTGTTCAGCCCGGCCACCGCCTCCGCCTCCTCCTGCCGATTTGAAATCTCAGACAGAGGGATCCGAGTCTGATGACGAGCTCTCCGGCCGAGAGCGAAATGATGAGAGCACAATTGATCAGGTATCTGTCGCGAGATCTCCTCCTATGCCTCCACCGCCTGTACAACCCCCAAGCCTACCCATACGATCTCCCTCTGTGTCAGCCGATGTCGACGAGTTCAGTCCGGCGTCTCCGACAACCACTGCCAACAAACGCAACAGTCGCCCACCACCTCCCGTCCCTGGATTTGCACCAGTCCCCCCTCCAGCACAAAGCCGACCACCTCCCCCACCTCCGCCGGGAGGACTCCGACGACAGTCCACGGCGGACATCCAAACGCCCACTCCGTCAAGGCCATCCCAGGCTGGCGAGGAGGAAGATGAGGAAGTCACTGAGTACGAAGGTGACTACGATACCGACATTGCCTCCTCAGCCCCCCACAAGGATGCCTTGAAAGCCCATGCCCGGGATTCGAGTGTTGAGGAAAGCTCGTTGAAGTCCCCTACGATAGATGCTCCTCCTGTTTTACCACCCCCGATCCCGACGTCAGCGGCTCCGAGAGCTGTCCCGCCACCAGTTCCACCACCAGTTCCTACCCAGCCTCCCCCCTCGGACACCAGACGGTCGGTTGATGTGCCACGCGTAGCTCCCCCGCCTCCCCCCCTACAAACATAGCATCCCCTCAGCTGGATGAAGACTACGACCCTTATAATTACTCTGCGGTTACTCCTGGATCCTTCTCTCTTAGAACTCCCAAGATTGAGGAGGAACCATTCTTTCCAGGATCGCCGTCACAGGCTTCTTCTGTTGATCGGAGAGCGCCTCCGGTGGCTACTACCGGGCGTGGTCGACAGTCATTAGATGTGTCAAGGGCAGGTCGGCGATCAGTGGATATGCACCGGCCCTCGATGGAGTCAGGTTTCATTGCCAATGACATCGACCTAGCTGTACAGAGTGGCTGGTGGAAGCAAGCGAACCAGGTACCCCCTGTCCTTCAAGGTCGCAAGGACATATTTTTCGAGAGTGAGGAGTCAACGTCAACCAACGGTGGACAGAAGACGACCGTGACTCGCGAGCTTTTTGTCCTGTACCAAGATTACTCGCAGACGTTCCTCACAGTTCGCTACGATCCATACGATCCATCTGATGTCGAGCTCGAGCAGCGTCATGAACCGCCGCCGCGACCCCTACGTCAGGACCAGATGGAGGAGTTTTACGAGCGGTTCGGTCGCCTTATCTCAGACGCTGTGATAGCGAAGAAGGAGACCATCGTTGGTGACGGTACGCCACAGGGCCTCGTCTTCGAGCTCCTTCGCCCTTTCAAGGATGCCCTTGCACCTATTGGCACCCGGGCCTACGGTGCCCTCGTTTACTCCAATATGGCAAACGCCTCAACGCAGCAGAATGACATGATTCGACCGGGCGACATCCTGACGATCCGAAACGCCCGCTTCCAGGGCAAACACGGTCCCATGCATGCTAAGTACTCCGTCGAGGTAGGCAAGCCAGATCATGTTGCTATTGTATCCGAGTGGGACGGCACGAAGAAGAAGGTGCGCGCGTGGGAACAGGGCCGCGAGAGCAAAAAGGTCAAGGTTGAGAGCTTCAAGCTCGACGACCTACGCAGCGGCGAGGTCAAGATCTGGCGCGTCATGCCACGGAGCTGGGTTGGTTGGAACAGCCAGCCCTAGGGATGCTGGGGAGTATGTTCTCTAGGTGCCATTATGGGGACAATAACGTATATTCAACCCGTAGGCCCGACCTCGTGGGAGTGGGAGTGGTAGAAGAGCTGGAAAGGAGGTGGCAAGTGCAAGGAGAGAGAGAGACAGAGTTGAGCGGAGACGATTTAGTTGCAAGCAGTTCGATTCAGTAGGTTACGTTATTGATCGATATGTCTTTTTCTACTCAACACCCTCGTTGTCTATCCCACGAACTTGTTGAGTCTTGAAGCGAAAGTCTCGATTTAGCAAACAGTGATAAAGATAATATGCGCATTCTTCAACCCCCCTTACTTTTGACATTCGGCACAAGAACTGAAGAGATGGGCGAGCTTCTAGCACAATAGCGTGTATCGCGCATCGTGAATAGGCACTCAACAACATCACTAGCTAGATCACAAGGGTACGCAGCTAATCTTTGCCAACATGTCCTTCGAATGTCATGGGCCATTGACGTGTGTTTTGCACACATTGCGAAGGATTTACAGGAAATCTAGGTTTCCATGCCGTGCGTCTTGTAGACGTAAAATGACCCAGTTCCCATACACCGCTGTCGTCAAATGACGTTTGATGGCAAGGCAGCTTCTACCTACTTGCATGCTGTACTCATGAAACTACAGTCCTCTCCCTTGAGGTACGGTGTCGTGGCATTAAGACGTTGCGCGAAGCTACTGACTAGAACAGATCAGCCCCTCTTGACGGCCGCTAGGGGATCGACAACAGTGAAGGAAAAAGAAACCATGGGTTCCATCGAGTGACGCCAGGAACATGAGGCCGATCTCGGTGTTTGAAATACAGGCAGAGGTATCGAGATGATGACTTAAGAGAGGGGACGGCTAGGTACCAGACGAAGACTAGATAGCGGATGTGGCCTGTTGGGTTGGACTCGCGGTGAGGGGTGAGACGAGGAGGTGGTGGAGGTGGTGAATGAGAGGCCAGGAAATCACGAGGCGTCTGGCAAAGTAGCACATCTGGTACGGCAGCCAGCTCATTAGACGGGGCGAGATCTCGTGACTGTGACTATGGATGTGGGATGACAGGACAGAACATGTGAAGTCAGGTCACCCATCTCGGCGCTTGAGCAGCCAGGGTATTTCCTAGCTGCCGACGGCTTGATGCATCATATCATGCAGTATTACTGTTTTACTTGACCTTGAGATAATCGCAGACCCGCGTAGCCGCGGTGGGAGGCACGGAATGGCAACGGGCATATCATTTTGCTCCACATTTGATATCGTCGAGTCGTGGAGCAGTTTGTCCTCGACGTGGGCGCAGGCGGGTGTTCACTCAGTTAGGCACCAAGAGCGTGGGGGCAAGTGGAAAAAAGCACCAAAAGACCAGCCATAACTTGTAAGCCACTACCCATCCAACGCCGATGCCTATTGTGTTGCCAACGTCATTGAGTTGTGAGGCCCGACATCAAGCCATCACCGTCGTGGCGAATAGTAACGTGTTTCCTCCCAAACCCAAGGAGAACAGCAACCATGGTTATGGGACTGGCGATGCCTTTGCGGCGCGGCGTAATGATGCCATAGACTTCCTCTGAGTGTCGTTTCTGGTACAGTAGCAGCCGCACCGCATTGCATCAAGAACTA
The DNA here is from genome assembly GCA_020744375.1 of Dactylonectria estremocensis. Taxonomy (NCBI): domain Eukaryota; kingdom Fungi; phylum Ascomycota; class Sordariomycetes; order Hypocreales; family Nectriaceae; genus Dactylonectria; species Dactylonectria estremocensis. The sequence continues at coordinate 1,345,738 of JAGMUU010000002.1, read as the reverse complement.
GCGTTGGGTCTCGGGTAGGTGCAGCGAAGGATGGGCAATGTCGCCAAAGGAGAATGGTGAGACACTTGGGTCGCCTCCAGATCGAGCCTTGCCAAGTTGGTGAATGCCATCAGTTGGTGGCAACACGAGAATGCAGCAGTAAGCGGCACGTGGGGACGAGAGTTGCAACATCGTAGTCTAGAGCGGCCTCAAGTTGGAGGTTTGGGTGATAGTCAGGCACCGACCCGCAACGCTTGAGAATGAATCGCCAACCTGGCCATGTACAGTACCTTCTCAACGGCCCGGAACATCTCGTCGCTGCCATATGGCAACCTGGCACAGGTACAGATTGCCGAAGCGAGCTCTTGCCAAGAGGGATAATAAGTTGACCGGGATGGAGAGTCTTGACAACCCTGCGATTGCTTCCCCGGAACTTCCCCCTCGTCCCCTAACGGAAGAGGCAAGGGGCATGTTCTGGAAGAAAAAAGACGCAGTGGTGGCCGAGGAAGAATCTAGACTGTTGACTATTGGCTACGCCGGGGCAGCCGGAATCTGGAGGAGGGCCGAAAAGCCTGGGGTAGGGCGAATGAGAGTCGGCCACATTCGTCACGGGCTGCAACACGATGGGTTGCTTCGATGTCTGGTTTTGGCTGGATGTATGTGGCGTACACGGTCAGCTTCTTGTGGGCGTGAAAAGCTGTGTCTGATGCAGGACGGAACAGTTGGTGTAGGTGCCGTGTGCTTGTTTGGATGTCATATTGCCTGGAAGCTACCGTAGCCCAAGACATGTTGCAGGAAGATCCAATAATACTTCAAGATTCCGAACATAGGTACATAGTACATCTACCTTTGTAACTAGGGTGCATGATGCATGTGAACGGGTTTGAGCGAGCCGCGCTCTACAGTATGTACTGTGCCGGCTGGCCTGGGGCAACGATTTCCGGGGAAAAGCGGATCGGCGATGAAGAGAGAAGAGGAAAAGGGCCCATAAACCAATGAGAGGGCGGCTTGAGTGTGTGTGGGTGGGATCGAGAGAGAGCTGGACGGAGAACTTCAAATCGAGGTCGGGCCTCATATTTTTTTTTGGCGTTCGTAGCTCTATTCCCGAGGTGATCAATCACGGCAGTCGTAACAGCTTAGTACTGACACATACCAGGCTCCCTTGACCAAGATAATCACCTGCTCAAAGGAACCCATCGATCTCACTGGCCTTGATGTGAGTCAATGAGTGCCTCATGAATAGTTTTGGCTCCATCAGTGTTTGGGCCGGAAGCCTGGGCATTGATGGGCACTTCAGGCTATCCCAGTTGGCAGGTTTAATGGTTCCCTAAATAGAAGCACGCACGCTCCACGCGCAGGCGGAGTTTGGGGACCAAGGCCAGGGACGATGCTGCTACTTCGTACTTTGTAAGGCACAATTGGAGACCGATGCTAGGCAAGTGAGGCGAAGCGGCCGTGAAGCAATTGTCACCGAGACGCGAACGTGGCGTTGGCGGTTGAGACAAGGCATACATGGTGGCCCAAGAGGCTGAGGCCCGAGGACTCGTACCTAGGCCGATGAGCCACGCCGAGGCCCAGGAGACAGATGTTTGTCGAGGCTTTCGGCGGCGCAAGGATTGACCATATGGTTCTGTGCAACCCCCAGGGCAGCAAGAAAGGCGGCCGGAGAGATGGCTTGGAGATTCAATCGCTCGTGCGTTTACTACGTAGTACGGAGAGCAGGTCCGGGCGTACCGCTGTGGCCATGTGCGTCGGTACTGTAGATACCTACCGAAAAGGCAGGCAGAGAATAGGTAGGTACTTAGGCGTTGGATCTAGACTTAGTCAGCCAGGAGAGTCACTATTTGGTTGGCCCGTTGGTTGGCTCCGAGTTGAGAAGTGGGTGGCAGCATGGCAAGGCCACCCTTGAGAGTTGAAGAAAGAATCTGCACTCTGCATTTTGCACTGTTGCAGGAGAGCAACTGTGCAGGTAGGCAGGGCATGTTACTGGCGGGGAGAGCTCTGATGATGGAGTGAACAAGACACCCTCCAACTGGATTTGTGCTGCGTCGCTCCAACCTACCTGGAAGTGGTGGCAGCACTAGCTTCTGGTTGAGCCAGGAGTTAAGCCGGGTGGACTCGGGGTGAGGAAGAAGGTGTAGAGGACGCGTGCACCAACCTTCCTCCTTGCAGCATCAACGAGCAGGAGGTACCATAGGCAGCGCACAGTGGTATTGAACTGGCGCTTTCCACCCAGCATCAACTTGAGTTGGGTGGCTGTCCGAGTCTCCCTCATTGACGCACAGGCATTGTCAAGTCAGTCACGACCTGGTACCTTCCTATCGACCTACCTTCCATTAGCTGACGCCTGGAGCCAACGACGGCAGCCACCGCTGACAGACACCTAGAATCATCCGTGGTAGGTACCTTCCTTCGCCGGCGGTATTAGGGAAAGGGTGGTGCCGGCCGGGTGAAGATGCGAAGGTGTGACGGAGATGGGCGTGGTGCCTGCCAACCATTCTTCCGTCCGGGCTCCCTCATGAAGAAGAAATGGAATCATGGTCATCTCAGCGACGCAGCCCATCTGATCTGGGAGGACCAGGGCCTCGCCACTTTCCACTTTGGCAGCGTCACGGATCCCGAGAACCAGAAACTCGCAGACCCAAGAGACCCACGTACCCACAAGACCCAGCCGGAACACCACAGATCGCTCCCCGATTGCCAAACGGTCGGGCCATTCCCCCTTTCGGGAGCTCGTTTGGTCTCGCTAGCTGGTTGGTAGCAGGTCACGATGTCAGTGGCTTCGCTACGTCGGGTACCTAGGTACGTTCGTACGTGCCTATTTCGTTGGGGGATGGATGATGAGATGAGTCGGAGCCCGTGAGTGAGCTGTCGCCAAATCACTCATGACCACGGAGCACCTTCGTAGACCCGCTGCCTCTCCCAATCGACGCTGACCTCAGTTCTTTGGTTCGGTAGCTACTTCTGGAAGGAGCGGTTGCCAGCACCGTTTACTCCGTACGCCACTCGAAAAGACGTCCACACGTGGGGGAATGGACGTCGTGGTGCTTGTGCTGTTCCGCGGCGCTGAGTCTATCCATGGCAAGGCGGTTGTGGGCGCTCGGGAAAGCGGAGTTGTAGCAGTGCGCTTTTTTTCTCTCCTTCGTGTAGGTAGTGACCGCAGTACTGTGAATTGTATGATACCATGGTAGCACAGTACCTCAAAGTGACGTACACAAGGTTCCGTTTCTGATGGAGGGCTGAATCTCTGCAGGTATGGATGGATCAAGAGGAGCGGTGGTGAGTCTTGTTGGAAAACCTTGACTTAATTCGCCCCAGTCGAACCAATTGCTCGGCGAGGACGATTCCTTCAATTCATCCCATTCATGGATCGGCAAGAAAGGACGAGGTTCTCGGCGATCAGTGCATGCGAGCTCAAGCCGTCGTTTCTGTTCTCCGAACCCAGCAAAGATGGCCGAGCAATCGAGTATCGCCCCAGGTGGCCCAAACCGACAGGACAGCGCAACAGGCCACGCGTGGTGTGACTTGGAGCTCCGAACTGCTCTTGCCCCCTGGCCGTGGGCTATCCCTGTACGGTCTACCGTCGCGCTCTCAACTCATACGCACACCTGCTCCATCACTCACTGGTTGACTGGACGGCCAGCGCCTTCAGTGGGTTTCAATGACCCGGCGCGGGATCTCTTCCGGAGCGCTTGTTCTGCCAGCAAACCCCCACGGTGCCACGGGTTCCCCAGGAAGCTTGAGACGGCTGGTGTGCGGTGGTGGGCTCTTGGTCCATGGAGTTTGGCCACCCGCCAGCCCGCCCAAAAGCTCCCGTCAATGGCGTATCCCACTCATCCCAGAGGTATCCCAAGTACAGTACATTCGAGGGTACGCTGTGAATGTCTGCCCACCTCGAGGTTAGCGGTACTCAATCAGGCTTTCGGGTGGCTTTTGGGGGGGGGGGAGGTCCTCAAGCCTGACTCCTGCTCGCCCTCACCCATGCGCTCGCCCTGGCCACCTGTGCTACGTAGCCAACGAGACCCCCTGTAATCAGCCCCTGGCGCGCGGGTGGTCCGGGGGGTGTGGCCCTGTATCCGTCTGTCGCTTTCGTTTTGCCGGCCTCGGGGTGAGGCGCTTCTTCCACTCCTCCCCGCCGTGGCGCCAGTTGACAGGTGGTCGGTGGTCCCTCGTCCCGCTGCAAAAGTCACCGTTCGGGTGTCTTTCCATGCCGTCCACTCTGGCCCAACGTGCCTAGGGCCTGGGGATGGTGCGTAGATGACTCTTGCTGCGCCGAGCCTGGCAACCTGGCACCTGGCTGGCCTCCGAAAAAGCTGGCTCAGCGCGCTCCACTCGTTGCGTAAGGTACCTAGGTAGGTACCTTAGGTACTTCGTACTATACAAGGCCTCGCTCCGTATAAGCCCCTCAGAGCCCCCCCCCACTGCTGCCCGCCAAATATCCCACTGCGCAATCCAAGGCACCGACCGATCAACTGACTGATGAATGGCTTCCAGCCGATATATATCAACAGCCTCCCCCTTTCGCAATCCTGGCCACCTCATGGGTGTGATTCTGACCCGATCCGATCTGGTCTAACCTAACTATATCTTACTTTATATCGCCAACATTTTGACTACGCTTGACAACTTAACCACCGCGACTCAACCCTAACACCAACCCGGCACCTTCACCCATTTCTACCTACTCACAGCTACAACCATCAACGAACGACCTGAAGACGCAAACTGAACAACAACAACACCAACACCAACACCAACACAACTGAATACGCAGCTTCCACAATGTCGTCTGGCTCATCGCCTAGGCGGAACCGACAGGTTGTCATCACAACCTCTCCCGCCCCATCCGAGTCTGACTCGCTTCGAGACTCCTACTTCTCTGACGTCTCCCAATCGACGGCCCCCACATCATTCTACTCAACATCAACTTCGCACAACAAGGGCCTCTCAGTCCTCCATGGCCAGAAGCCGTCGACGGCAGGAAAGGCACCTGCCATGGCCCAAACACTGTTCGATGCTTCATCCTCCTCAATTGCTACCCTCGATTCTATCATGTCCGAGATGGAGCCTCTACGCCGTGATCTGCCCGTAGGCGGCGGCGAAGATGATGACGATGAACAAGACAGTTCAGAGAGCGGAGATGACGATGACGACGACGAGTCCGAAGACGAAGAAGAACCAGAGAAGGACTACATCCTCTCCGACCCGGCATCTCTCCACATCCCTCCAATTCTGCCTCCCTATCGAGGAGGCTCCAACGAACCCCCCGCCAGGCCATCTACTCCCCAAGACTTTGCGCGCCTATTCCCTTCCCTCAACCGCCTTGCCGTTCGCCATGACGACCTCACTCCGGATGGCAACATGAACCTGCGTGTCGACACGCTCGTCCCCGTTGGCCCTGGACGCCGACCCTTTGCCATCCAGCTTTTCCATCTACGAATGCACGACTTGGCTCGCCGGGAGTTCTCGCTACGCCGTTACTGTCGCGACTCTGGACGGGAGGTCTGCAACGCGAAGCGCGCCTACGCTCCAGCCCCAGCTGGCCCGATGGCAGCGGCCCGCCCCGCCCTGCGTCGCTCGATGAGCTCGGCGCTCCAAACCATCACCACGCCGTTCCACCGCTCGTCGTCTGGCGCCTCTTTCTTCAAGGCCCACGCGGATGGCAACAGCTCCACCACCTCTGACGGAGCCTCTGTTTGGTCTGACTCTCATCAGTCTATTTCGTCCCAGCAAACACAGTCATCCACTCCCAAAGCCAAACCGCGCCTGGTACCTACCAACCGAATCAAGCTTGAATTCAGCAACTACGCGCGCCTAGATGTGGCTCGTCGCGGAGGTCGAGCGAACAAGCGCTACGAGTTTGAGTGGTGGGGTCATAAGTACGCCTGGAAGCGTGTGATTGACAAGAACCTCAACGTGGTATCCTATCATCTTGTTCGTGACAACCACGGAGCTCCCATCGCCCACATCGTCCCCGAGATGCGCAGCCCCAACCAGGTGCTCGATGATGAGATTGCTGGCGCTTGGGTTACACCTTGCTACATGTGGATCAGTGACAACATGGTCATTGACGCTCTCACTGACGTGGCAGAGTAAGTTTACTCAACGAAACCCTTTTTTTTTTTGCTCAACCGTGTGCTAACTGTTTGCTAGTGTCATTGTCGGCACAGGACTCATCGCTCTCGTCGACGACAGCATCAAAGAGCGATGGCAGGCAAAGAAGCCTTCTCATCGCGCTCTTCGCACTCGCAACAGCGACTTTGGTGATTCTACTCCGCGTGGCCTCGTTTCGAACCTTTTCCATCGACGTCACTCTGAGGAGCATTCGAGAGGCAGCGGCCCCCTACGATTTGGGCGTCGGCCTGTCGCAGCCTACTAGCTGTACCTACGCATACACTTGTGGTTTATATGACGACCATCACTTTCCATCAACAATCACATTTCCTCCATACGGAAAAAAGTCTTCCGCACATCAGTGTGTAGAATTAGTCGAGACTTGATTCTCGACTTACGTTTTTTTACAACCTCGAGGGAGAACACATCCTTCTCCTGTCGAGGGTAATACGTTGTGGGCTACAGTAACTGCCCACCATATCATTTCGGAAGAGCACAGCCTCCGACTCGCTATTTTCTGCAACAGGACCACGACACCAGGCTGTTTTTGTCACACGATTTCTCTTCTCATGTTTCCTTGTTTTAACAACAACTGTTTATTGGTATTGGCTGTGGGTCATAGGATGAGATGCTACTCTTTGGGGTCATCGGGCGTCGTTCTTTTTATTTTTGGCATTAGCGGGGGTTACGAAATAACTTTGAGCAGCATGGCGGGCGAGGCGTTTGGTGTCTAGGGGTCGGAAACCCGGCGCGGTTTGGTTTCGGTATCTTGTTTCGGCTCTCATTTTCGGTCTGCCTTTGCCCCGGGTTATGAAACGGGATGGATCGACGGATCAACGGATTCGTGGATGGACTTGCATGGATGAAGGGCTGTACGACTGATGAGACGCCATGATGACCTGATACGACTGCGAATTTGACACAGAATATTGCTCTTATGCAAATTGACAACTCAATGGTATTGCCTTTCTGGGACCACATCCCCGGTTGGACTAGACCTGCACCCCAAACCCGAGAATCGACCCATCTGTGACGCCACCTGACATGAATTTCACTCTCTGCAGTGGCAGGGCTTCCCTGCTGCAGCTTCATTGTTGTCTTCCCCGCACTCACATCTCGCTATCTCCCTCGTCGTCTGACCTACCAAACCAGGTGCCAAAGTCGAGCTTCATGAGCAGGCGGTTGATACCGCCGACCCGAGCCGGGACGTAGCCGCCGCGCTCAGCAGCGGCGTCATCGTCGGTGCCGGGGACGTGCTCGGCGAGGGCGAGGGCTGAATCGCCCTCCCACTCAGCGGCGAAGGCCGGGTCGGCCTCGAGGGAGCGCAGGGCGGCGACGACGTCCTCGATGCCCGCGCGGACGCGGTTTTCAACCGCGACGAGGAGCCGCTTGACGTCGCGTTCTTCCGCCTCGAGGTCGACAAAGGCGTCGACCACGCCCGCGTCCTCCTCGAGGTCTAGCGACGTGTAAATGGCGTGGAGGCGGTGCAAGTGGGCGACGAGGTGGTCGATGTGAATGAGGAGGCTATAGAGCGGCTGCGTGAAATTAGGCTCGGTGAGGAGTAGGCGATGTATAAGGGTGCGGAGATAGAGCCGGTGGGCGGTTGAGAGGGTTTGCGGGTCGTGGGAAGGGCTGGGATTGGGTTTCTTGGGTATGTCTTGGACACTGGCATACTTGTCGCCTTCATGTAGCCAAAGGTCCTCCTCCTCCTCCCCCCCTTCATCTTCGTCGTCATCATCCCCCTCGCCGTCCTCTTTGCTCGGCCGAGGTGCTGGGGTTGTCGCGCCTGAGCGGGTGTCCCGACCCCCCTGAGGCGGCGTCAACCACGTGTGGAAGCCTTCCCATAGCCCTGCGACGATTTCTGTCTGGAGGTAGGCTTCCGTTTCCGCGAGGAAGAAGATGGTGGCACTGGCAGTGGTCCATGAGCTGCGCATCGACATGGACCGCGCGGTCCAGCGTTCTCTGAGTAGGACGATTTGTTCGCGGCCCCCTCGCGGCGCAGGGTGGTGGCGTCTCAGGGATGTGATTTTCCACAAATCAGTCAATCGAATGTGCGCTCTCCGCATGGAGAGTAGGTAAGCGTTTATACACGAGTACAGCTGTAGGTCCGAAGGTGAGAGAACCATGTCTAAAGGCGGCGGGATCTGGCTGGATAGTAGAGAAGGCACAGAGAAGAGGAGGTTCCGGAAGGGAGACGTCGCGAGTGTGTTTGCAGCGTCTTCACTCAGTCCAGAGCCGGCACCGATGGGCGTGACGGTTTTCGTCTTGGTGAGGTTAAGTCGTAGGAGATCCCGCGCGAGCTCGAGTTGCTCATCTTCCTCTGCATGCTGGCCTTGCATCGATGCCAGCACTGCCCAGGTCCTTCCAAGCACAGCAGCCACCTCTCCCTCTTTGATTGTGATATTCTTCAGCCCATCGCCCTTTTCATGGGCCAGGTTGTCTGCCCTCCTCCAGCGGCTGCGTATTTTGTCGTCGGCTTCGTGGGTAAGCGCCATGGCGAATTCGCCACGGCCGAGGAGAAAGAAATCTCGTAGTAGCTGTAGCATCTCCTCAACCCTGACCAAGGGGAGGAGCTTCTGTAGTGTATTTTCGGAGAGGGACAGCCGAATCGCGATGATCGCTCTTGAAAATTCGGCGTTGTTTAGGGGAAACGTTAGGCTTGCCAACTCTTGGAGTTTTGATGAGAGCTGATCAAGGCCTAGGAGGCCCGAGTCTACACTGCTTCTGACTCGTATGTGGTTGAGAGACTTACCAATGAAGAGCATAGACGAGGCGGTAGCTGGCGTGACAAAGGATGGCAACAAGTTGGAGTGGGAAATGTACTCCTATACAGGAATCAGCACTTGTAGCCCCCTCCATTAGCAGTTGGACAAACCTCGTCAGATTCCTCTGCCCTTTGCACAAAAAAATCCTCGCTTCCAAAGCTTGGTAGCCTCCCGTACAAAATCCAAGCTGAGACTTGTTTGAGCCAGGCAGTCTCTGCAATTGTGACTAGGCTCATGGCCGTTTCTACCACGTCTTGGTAACCACTCTGCAACTCCGTCCGCAACCGATCCATGAGACGCGCGCCATGGCACACATCGCCCTGCTTGTTCTTGACGAGCATAAATTGTACCATTTCCCAGAGCCACTCCATCCTCCTGGTCCATTCCTTGAACTCGCCTACCACGGCTGTCAGCGGGACGATGTTGTAAGCGCCGACAAGCTCGGAGTCATCGCGGAGGATGCTGTCTTCGACCTCGAGGACCTTGCGCTGGAACGCTGCGAGGTGGATGGAGTCGATGGCGGTGGCAACAGCGCGGCAAATGGTTGAAGGGTGCGAGTTGGCAATCTGGGCGGTGTAGCTGATGAGCTTGACGTGGACGCTACTCAGGTGGGCGGTCGAGGCTAGCAGCTGGCGCTCGGCTGGAGAGACGGCAGCGAAGGCGTGAGGCTCGGCGGCGTCGGTTCGCAGCAGAGGGGACGGGTGGCCCGAGAGGGAGAGGAGGATCTCGTGAAGCATAGCTCGTGAGGGATCGGGCTGGGTCCGCGGGTTAGCAGCCACAAGTCTCTGGAACCTTTTTTGCGCACCGTTTTTGGACGTCTCTGGATTTCTTCCGGCCGCGCAGATGCCGAAACATAAGGATGATGACGCCAACGAGCTCGAATCGGCACATGAACCAAACCAGCTGGTGATGGGTTGCCTCGAGTTGCGAGTCTTGGTGGGGTAGCTGTCTGTCGCGAGCTGCGGATTCTCTAGTTGGCGATAAGCTGAACTGCGCGCAATCGTCAAAACGACTACAGCTTTGGATAGGACGGGACCAAGCTGCGGTATTCACCACCGTCCAAGACTTTGCTTCAGTCGTTGGTGCCTCGGCTCATCTCTTGCGGCATTGAATTGAAAGGTTCGGGTTCTCGGTGCTTGATAGCGCGTCGCGGTGGGCGTGCATACTGCCCCGCGACCACACGTGACGTTAGCTGTGCGAGGGCATCTCATAACCATCGTATCTAATGAATATCCAGATCATCACTACTAATTTTCATTGCTGCGTATACCCTATCATGAAATAAGAAACATTAAGCGCCCGGCTATCTCGAATTTTCACCAGGTTTCAAGTCTTCCCTGGTTTCTCACATCCAGCAACCGCTGCCCAAACAGAGTCTAGATCAAAAGGGCGTGTCATTAAACCGTCGTTTCCGTCACTCATTAATAGGAACCCTTGGCAGGTCGCTTGCCGTGAGGGTCATAGTCGCTAAAAGTGCTCTGCGCATCGCTGTATACGCTGTACGAATCCTTGCGTTGGTTGTCAACTTTCACATCTCCTCCCGACATGAGCGCAGCAGTGCTGTTGTTGTCGGTTCCTCCCACAATGAGGTCACCACGTCCCTTCACTTTGCCGACGACCATGCCCTTAGCGACGCTCTTGAGAATAGCACGACGCGACACACCTGTCACATCTATGTAGACAAGACCGACGTTTTTGAAGCCGCCTCCCAAGTTCTTGGACACCTCGCCAGCCTCTGCACCCCAGCGATGTCCCACGACCGTGGACACACTGCTGGATGTCCCATTAAGCAGGTTCCGGCCGGCCTGTTCCATGCCATCAACAACGGTGTTGAAGGCCATCAAGCTCTTGTTGAGCACTCCAGGCTTATAGGTTTCAATAGGGGCTCCGTCTTTGTCATAGCCTCGAGACCGACCGTCCTTTCGACGGCCGAGCGAAGCACCGAGGTTTTGTGCCACGTTTCCAATGGCGCCGACTGTCGAGGATGAGACTAGGGCCGCCTTACTAGAGAATTGGTTGATGCGACGCACACGTTCATGCGTGGAGGGGGCGAAGGTAACTGGTTCTGTAGCGGGCTTGGTGTTCCTTGTGAAGCTGCTAGCTTGGCTTTGCATCGTCTTAGTGACGATGTCGGATGTGGTAACAATGAGACGAGAAGCCTTGGAGGCGCTGGACACTATCGACGACTTCTTATAAGCAGGATGGTATTCCATCTCGACGTATCCCTGCGATACAGGCTGAACAGAGATATTTTGACTGCCGTCAACGGGAAGAGTAATCTCGACGGGATCTAGGTGACCGATTAGCAACGTTTGACGGCGCTGTCGAGCTGATTCGACTAGGCTATACCTTTGGAGCCAGGGCGAACGGCCTTGTCTTCGACAACCTGATACGTGTCGGTGAGCTCGCCAATGACACTCCCATCTTCCTCGTCGACAAGCACAATTCTGCCACCAGGATGCGAGCTGTGGCTGCCTTGCACGTAGGCTTGGCCAGGGCTGTATTCGGCCGGGTTGTAAGCGGGCAGGCGCTCTCCGGCGGCCTCGCGCTCCTTTTCCATGGCGGCCTTGGACGATTTGGGCTTCGGGGGGGACGATCGCTCGAGGAAGGCAGTGCACTGGGCGAGAATGGTCTCGAAGGTGTCGACGTCCTCCTGAATTCCCTTCCTAGTTCCGATGGCGGGGAACTCGATGCGGGTGAATGCGCCGCTGTCAGGGCCGAGATCCCAGCGAGGGATCAAATAGCTGGTAGGTGGCTGGTGATAGATCTGGGTAGTTGCAGGCAGGGGAAGGTCGAGCTCCGGAGGAAGATGAAGGTGGAGGTAGAAGTCCTCCTCGCCGCCGTTGACCCCTGAGGAATCAGCGAACCCTGACGAGGTTGGAACCATCAGGAGCGACAAGGTCTGAGACCCAGAAATGGTCAGGGGCCTCTCCTTGCCATTGGAGAGGTGGTATGCATTGATGCCCTCGATGGCATAGAGGAGCTTGGGGTCCTGGGACCAGCTTGCGTCAGCATGAGAGTAACAACGCAGGGGTTCAAGCTTGATGGCGAGGGATGAAGAAGTGCGGAACGTGTGAAGAAGGCCTGAGGGTTCGGAAGGTCTGAGGGTCTGAGGGTCTGAGGGCCGGAGGGTATGAAGGCCCTGGGGGATGCGGTATGACATGGGGCGCGAGATGGGCAATGCGCAACGTCAAATGCGGCCTTTTGAGGGGGTATGATGCTTACATTGTGTCCGGAAGCCATTGCGGGCAAGGCTTGGAATGATTCTCCCAACGGTCAAGTAACGGCCGACACTTGTGCTCGCCGTGGAGGTGACAGAGTGGGCGTGAATAGGTCGCGTGGGAATTAAGGTTAGTTGTAAGAATGAGGATCCCGCTGCCAAGATTAGGAATGGCCGAGGCGATGGAGGGGCTGGTAGGTTATATGCAGATGCAGATGCAGCTGCGAGCTGGGTGACGCTGTGACGGGGTCTCGATTCAAGGAAACAAGCGCGATGAGCGATGGAATAGGCGCCGCCCTCTCCAAGCTGGTACCGTGGAAAGCGATGGTTGGCGGTCACGACTGTGGGTTGGCTGACTGCGATGCGATGCAACACAAGATCCCTTGTCGGCAGGCGAGCTGCTGAGTGATCAGAGTGGCCTTGATTGACCAGTTTGACCCAGAGGGCGGCGTCTTTGGGCGCTTATGCGTGTGCGAACTGTGAGGCCTCTCGCGAGCGACGACGTCATTGGTGGGCATGGCTTGGAGAGTGGCGGCACCCCATCTGCCGTGTTGGTTGTTGAATTTGGCGCCACGAGGTTCTGGATCCCATCATGAGGCTCATCATCTTGGGTCAAGCGTCAAGCGTCAAGCGAGGGGCGACTGTCGACTTTCGGTATCACGAGCCAGAGAGTGTCTTTGCCACATGGCGCAGACCTTCCCCTGGGCCTGCGAAGCCATGGATAATTTGGTCCCGTCCTCGCCTAATGCCCCTCCCCTGACTGTCAGGGTAATCGGAGCAGGCAGGGCCACAGCATCGTGTTTCGTGATGCAAGTCCAGTGTGAGACACCACCGAAGTGGTGTGGTGGGGAGATCCCGTCGCATCCCCGCTTAGACATGTCACAGTCCAGGTTCACTTGACAAATGCCCGGCAGCCCGATGTCGGTTGGGTGGGGCCCCTAAGGGTGTCTAACGAAGCAGGCCTTGGGTGCGCGGTACGTAGTAAGCCTCCACTGTAACGAACTTGATTGGAGAGCTGTGCGAACCAAACCCCCCCTCCCCTTTTTTTGTGTAGGAGCACTGGAGCAGGGGAACATGGAAAAAATATCATGGGTTGAAAGAGTTCCATTGCAACCTGCCTAGCAAGCCTAGTTCTCGAAGGGCGGGTCGACGGGATGAACACGCAAACGGGGAACGAACCACGCTAATCAACGGGGCGGCTAAAGACCTTAGGGCCTAGGCAGTTGGCTGGCATTCTGCTAGATGAACACCACGTAGACTGTACGTAGATTGTACATATACCGTCAATACACCAGAGTCCATCATGCGAGCAAACCCACAAATCCACAAAAAGGCGGCGAAGGCTACTTCGTAAGTCTGAGCGTTCTTCGTCGGAACGTTCGAAAGGGAGTCCATGTCCGTCAATTTTGCATCTCCGGCCGCATCCACTTTTGGTCAGCAGCTCCACGGCCAATTACCCATCGTGATATTTATGCTCCTTCTCTTTGGGAAGCAATGAAATGGAATGGCCTAAACATCTCCGCTCGGGGCAAGAGCGCGCACGTGCTAGGCCTGTGCAAGTTTGTGCCTAATGGGTTGGTACTACTCTGGGAGCTAACTTCGAGAACTTGTTTTCCTCACATCATCGCCCACAAAAACCACCATCAGCTCAGAACTCTCTACCTCAGCATCCCGATATCAGTTCCAAGTAATGGTCACATAGTCACATAGTCACATACTAATCATGTAGGCTGGACCGCCCTGGATCCAGAGCATGGTGTCCATACTGTACTGCTAAACGACCTCCTGTCAACATCCTGACGTCACGCATGTCTGACACCAGCCTGCCCGTCCACCTCGTCATTCTTCTCTCTTGAACCCGGATATTCGGACATGTTGGCTGCTCAACATTCTGTCGGATTGCTGGACCCAAGGGACCCCCCTGCCTCTCACCTCAGTCACCATCGCGCCATTGCGGATGAACGGTTCCACATCCTACGCACCCCATTATTGATCTTGGCGCTCTCCTACAGACGCATATGAGGCGGAAGGCCACGGATGCTTCTGTTCATGCCCTGGGCCTCGCACGGCCGTCGACGTATGGTCAAACCCAAACGCTTCACTTGTACGACATGACAAGGGGCACCGCCGCGTCTAACCCCAAGGCCACCGTCTAGCAACAGGGAGTCTACGATCAGGATACCGTGCTGGGAAGACATCAGGTGAAAGCTGTTACAGGCCGTTATGATTCAAGGACTGTGGTTCAGTTGTTGTCACGGCGGCCATCTTGTCCCTTGATGTTCTCCCTGCCTCTCCTGCCTGTCCTACCATCTCGTCTGTCCCGCCGGCTTCCCCTGCCAAGTGCACTGACCTGGAGCAAGACGGTGTGTTTTGTCAGATGCATATTGTCGGTCCTCGTGTGCGCAGCGGCCCCTGCGGTCTCTGGGATCGTGCTTTCGGGAAGCCCCATGGTGCGACAACGCTTCAAGAAGGCTTGACAAAGGAAACGCCTTATTTATCGAGACGGGCCGGGTGCAACGGCGAACCGGAGTCTGGAAACGGTCAAACAAATGCCTGCCCTTGGCGATCTGCAATGAGCCTTCATCCTACCCGACTGGATCATGGCATTCGAAGTACCGTTTTCGGCAAGAATGAAAGAAGAAAGCAACCTAGGCGGGAAAGAAACAAAAAACCTTTGTCGCTACGGCATGTCTCACCTCAACTATGTACGTAGCCGATCGGCTCGACGTTAGGTAAAGACGGATGGTGACTAGTTCGTGATAGCTCGCCTGACGGCTCTTCGGTAAGAGTGCCCCGGCCGCACCGTTTCCAGACCTTTCGGCGCTTTCGGATATTGGCTTGCGGCCCCTCAAATGGACGATGAAATGAGCACGTAGTACCGAACCAGAGGCTCATCCAGCCGGTGCTCATGGGCTCCGACAGGTATATTTTACTCCATCATTACGTAGGGGTTCTGTTGATGGTCAGAGCGCCGCCACTATCGACCAGCCCACCAAGTTGGTTTTTAGTCTTGTTTCCGTCTACCCTGGTGCTGTGGAGTGTCGGGCGAGGCGTCAGCCTCCCGAAGACAACTGGGAATCAACAACCTCAGAGAGAGCCGTTTCCTTGCTTCAACACATTTCTTGGGACAGTTTAGTTTTTCAACCTGAAAGACATCTGCCAAATTTTAGCTTCACTCTCGCGAATATACAAAAGTACCGCTCGGCATTCCTTTATTGTTGGTAGAAGTGATCGGCGCCCTCTTCGCGGCCTAGACCAGCAGTCCCTCCACATCAGGGTCAGCCTCGAAGCTTTGAAGTGAACGGATCCATCAGACCTTCGGCTTCCACTACTGAACTAGGCAATCTCCACGTTCGAGTCTAGGGAAGAGATCTTGGCTCCCGGTGCCGTTTTGCGGAAGGCTACCGCAACATCAGTTCCAACTAGCCGTCACTTAAGCAAGTTTTGCTCTCAAGCCCAAGATTTGGAGTTTGGAAGGGACACACTCCAGAATCTCCCCTGTTCCCGGCCACCACCGCCTTGGCTTTGACATACAAACTGGTGTTATCATCCACCCTCGGTGTCCAGGAGGCGGCACAGAGACATCCAAACGGGCTCCAGATTCAGTTTCGTTGGCCTAGAAGCCTTGTACGCTGTGGGGTCGACGATCGGAGGGGAGGTCATGGCCATGGATGGATCACTACCTTAGCGGCTTCCGATACCCAGCACACCGGCCCGTCTGGCACGCAGGTTTCTCGGCAAGGTTTAGTTCAAGGTAGGGGTACAGCGAGTGTCCGTCCATCAGCTTGGGATCCGGGGCTAGAAACAGCAGGCCCCTGCTAGAAGAAAACCAACACCTTGGACTCTTCGGAGTGTTACTCTCTGGTCCGTTCGGGAATCTCGCACTCTCTTCCCGCAAGGTGACTTATTTCCTCTTCCCTCAGCTCCAAAATCAGATCACCCGCCTTGCGAAACCGTCAAGATCCTCGTTCCGGCTCGCTCTCGCCCCGGTATCCCCAACCTCTGATCTACACGCCCACGCCCCTCTTGAGACCTTTCTTACCTGCCCATCATTGTTTTCCCCCTCCTTCCATCCTTTGACTCGAACAAGTTGCTCTCACAGAGATTACACTGCGTATCTACTCCAAATCGGCAAGCCATTCCCAACACTTCGTCATAGTGCAGCATCAGCGCGTATTGCGTAGTCGGTCGTCTCGGTTACATCAAGCCCCGCGAGTTGTCACATTGCCACGTGGGTCGTTCAGGGTGTTTCTCCCCTCTTCCTTGCCTACGTCCACCTGGAAAATTGCATGACCTTGAGCTAGGCCGTCGAGCACTGGCGTGTTAAGTCAAACAATACCCTACTTAGTAGGGTTCATCAACTTTACCATTCGAACCTATTCTAACATCGCCTCGTCGTTCGTACTACTCTCTGTCACGTCTCATGGGCTGCAAAACCAGTCTGGAACCTTGTGTACAATCGCTGTGCCGTCGACTACTCCTTGATACGCTGGCTGCCTTTAATACCGACTTCAGGGCTCTTCTAGGAGGCCCAACTCGCCACGATTGCTTCCCAACTCCGCATTCAATCCATCCTCTCGCCTGCCGACCCGGAAGTCGATGAGCCGCCCACCGTCTCTTCAAGTCATTCCACTCCAAAGCGCAAGTTTGAGGAGGCCTTGACCACCTCGGAGGCTCCAGTAGCCCTTCGACGAACCGAGTCTTTGGATGAGCCATCCCCTAGGCAGGAGGGTCCTGCCACCGAGCTGTCCAGAGGACATGCTGAGGAGCAAAGGTCCTCAGTCCCCCTTGGGGCTAGAGAAGGGAAGAAACCCATGAAGATGAGACCCCCAATGCGATCCAGTATCGCTTGCATGAGGTGTCGGCGATCAAAGATCAAGTGCGACAACGACGGCGGCAATAGTCCCTGCGACACATGCATCAAGGGAGGTCACCAGTGTCAATATCCCGATTCGATACCCCCACCGGCCAAGCGGAGCGATCCCCCCAATTCTATTCGACAAGAAAAGGAGGGAACACATGAAAGAAAGAGGGCTAGGAAGGTGGACGAATATGCCGGCCTGGATAATGAGAAATCTGCAGCTTATGCCGAGGAAGTCCTCTCTTATCCTTTCTTGACAACTAATCTCTGGGATCAACTACTTGGCATCTACCGGCTGCATTTTGCAACTGAGCTGTCCTTCCTTCACCTCCCAACTCTCAAGGAAAAAATGAGCCGCAGAAAAAGGGCAGAGCATGAGCCTTCCACCGAGTTGAACCTGGTTCTACTTGGCGTTCTGACCTTGACAGCACGATTTCATCCAGATCTCGTCAAGTACGTCGCCCATTTGTCGAGCACACCTGGTGGTGGTTCTCGACCGAGGACGTCGCAGTCAAAGGCCGATCCATATGCTGCATCTGAATTTTTCGCCAATGTTCTTGCAACTGCGCTAGGTCCCCTGAAAACCGCCATAACTGTTGCGACCGTGGAGAGGGTGCAGGCTTTCCTGATGCTTGGACTGTTTGAGTGGAGTCAACGCAGCCCATCTAGCGGGCCTGGTGCCTGGATGTATATCGGCATTGCTATTCGCATGGCACAAATGCTGAAACTAGGCTTCGATGACCAGGTAGCAAGGGGACGGGATGGCTCGAGTCAAGGTGCCAGTTCCTTCCAAAGAGGTAGCAGGAGCTCTTCAGACATTGGCATCGTTAGAGAGATCCGAAGGCGTACAATGTTCAGTTGTTTGATACTCGATCGGATGATGACCTGTGGCGACGAGCGGATCTCCATGATACGACCCGACACTATTCGAATCCAATTACCATGTACCGAGATGGCGTTTGATCTTGCCCTGGATGTCAACACGGGCTTTCTCAACCTCGAAGGCGATGTGATGAACCAACACCTCAATGATGATAGCGTTCTGAGTCGGTTTATCCAGCTGGTGGAGATCTGGACGGAAATCTCCAGCTACTCCTCCAGGGGCGGTCGTTCGCGAGATCAATTACCTCCGTGGGAGCAACAGTCAACATTCTGGACACTACGGGAAAGACTATCTCGGTTTTTACTGAACCTACCCGACACCTTCACGTTTTCAAGACGGAATTATTATCGACATGACAATCACCAAGCTACAAACATGTACCTGTCACTTCATTTGCTCGTTTCGGTCTGCCAGATCGTCCTCCATCGCGAGTACCTCCCATTTCTGCCACTTAGATGCAGTAAGCCAGAGGGACCATTCATCCCGACTCTGACTGCCCCTCACGAGACCCCAGATGGATTCTGGGAAGAAATTGCAGAACCCTTTTTTGAAGCTGCTCGAAATGTTGTGGACCTTGTCGATATATGCAGAGACAAACTTCCCCTATCATCGCTGGCTCTGTTTTCAGTGTGGCTTGCTGGATTTGTTGGAGTTTATGCGCGCAATTTCCCATTTATGGACACAAGGCATCAAATGGTCAGCCAGGATGATATGGATGAACTTGATGACGACTCGGACGTGTTCATGGGGTTGACGACGGCATTGGCTTATCACAGCCTCTTGAAGATGACGTCGTCCTCACAGGCAGCCCACATTTACTTAAAGTATCTTGAAGAAACCGACCGGTATTACACGCAGGCTGTAATCAAATATCGGGAGACAGCGGGAAGAGGCGGAATTAGATACGGTGCATCGGGAAGCAGACGGCTTAGTATCAGGCTTGGCGGGGATGGCGTCGGTGTTGATGAGTGGAGGCCACAAGCGAGCAGGGCCACGAGAGATGTTAGCATGTTGGTTGACGATGAACTACGATCTAACCAATACGAGGGGTCGGATAGGTCAGGGGGAAGCACCGCGGACCGAGCCTCACCAATGTCACTCGATACTTACCAAGTAGGGGTAGACTACACCCGGGCGCCCAGGTCGACACCAGCGACGGCTTTCACAGCGGTCAACATCAACCCATCGATAATGCGATCTGGCTCAGCAGAGTCATTTTCACCGAGCATGGAGGCTCGAAAGGAGGTTCCTAGGCTTGAGAATCGCGTGGCTTCCAGGACTGCAAACGCCCCAAACAGGAGTATGCTGGTGCTTCCTGGAGTTGAGCCGGAAAGCCTGCTGATGAGCAGGCCAGATTTTTCCCTGGACCAACTAAGCGTTCTTGAATCGCAACGTATAGGGAGGATGTTGAATGACCTAGAAGAATTCTCAGGTGCGGGATCATTGGGTGGAATCCCGTTCGAGGGGCCATGACGAAGAAACGATATCACTTGGTTATTGAGGAGTTTGAATCGGGGAATAGATGGACAGGATCAAAAGTCTAGAGGTCTTGGTTTTTATGAGCAACGACGTGGACTATTGATTCTGGCTGATGATGGCGTTGGAAGACGGCAAACACAAGATACACCAGTGCGGCATCATCTTAGATTTGAATTAGGAGTGAATATTCTGATTATAGTTTTCATATCTTGGATTTCTACATGTGTGACCATTGATAGGTCAAATAGCAGCGGAACGCTTACATGTGGTGGATTTGAAGCTTCATGATGGAGTACAAAAGTCCACTGAGGCGAAGGCGCCGTGCGACTGAACCGTGAGGAAGGAGTGCACCGCTCTGAGCAAAGCCGGTAACGGCTCGGAGAAGGCAGGAATGCCTGGGCATCTCCATCCTTACAGCCTCAGGTGTCAGTGCATCCCTCGGTTAGTCTCGGTGTCGGGAGCCTTTGGCCCAGTTTTGCATGTTTCAACAACAACATGCAACATTCCCGAGTCCAGGGATATCTATCATAAGCTGCATAGTTGGCGAAGCCGAACCCTTGCCTTGCCTCGTTCTCCAGTGGTGTGGCTCGCATCGTACTCAAGGTGACACAGAGCGCCTCATACCCAGCAATGCCCTTACACTCACACTTAACCAATTCGCGTCCTACGGACAAGGCTACAGGCGATCAATGAGAGAAGAGCCACATCGGACCACGCGTTGGCATCGTCGGGATTGGCCGCCTCCATTCGTTCCATGACGTGTCGATAGCCATTCCTCGGGATCAAGAAACGCCTCTTCACAAGATGCCTCACCCTCAGCACATTAGGGTTTTCACGGCGGCTTTGGACGTTTGGAATCATGGTGATCACGGTGTGAAACTAATAAGGGCGCGGACTTCGAAAATGACGTCGAGATCAGTCATGCGCTGTGAGCAAAGCAGGAACCATTTTGCCCCCCCCCCCCCCCCCCCTCTTCTCTCGCTAGTGTGCTTACAGAGTACCATCAGTTGGGTGTGTTTCCAATTCGATGGGCCGCGATTGAGTTGGCAAGATTGCTCCGATCGACGGGTGATAGAGACGAGATACGAGGTGATTGTTGTGGATTAAGCTGGGAAAACACAGCTATTGACAAGGAGACTTGGGAGACTTTCTGGAGAAAAGCCGACGATGGCGGACTTGACCAGCCCGTCGGTTAAGCCTTGGTATGACCACCACATCTCATCTCGGATCGGGGCTATCGTGTGCCTCATGCCTCTAGCGCTGGGTATGTTCCACAAGCACGGATGGGAAAAAGTTGGGGAAGTCGGCACGGATAGACACCTCTTTTCATGGGCCTGAAAGGAACTCCAGAAAGGGACGCCTGCTTCTTTCACGAGGCCCTCGCACGAGCCTTGAGCGATGAGCAACCCCGGCTTGCTAACCGAGACCCAGCTGCTTGGCTGGGTTTCCTGCGAGAAAGCGTGGGGAATTGATGAGACATGATCTGGGTCTAGCAGCGGCAGATGAGCTGAGGAGTTGGCCGGCGTCATCCTCCTTGTCTCCTTGCCTCCCTGTCCCTGTTGTCTCTGATGTCGCGGAACTGACCGCCTCTCACAAGTCACAGCACTAGTTGAAGTGGAAGCATCAACACTTGAGCAGGCCGAGCATCAATATTATACCATGGTGCCATCATCATGCGCATCATCCACCACTGGCACTCAGCACAGACCTGCCGAGCACCCGATACAGAAACACCCAGGACACATAGGGCCACACACAGCAGTTTGGCTCCGTTGCCTCAGAGTATTCCCTTTCCAATCCAATTCTCCGGACATGCCGCCAGGACAGGGCACCGGCTCTCCCCTGCTTGGACCCGGTGCTGGCGCTGGCCTCGTGAGCTCTTACCAGCACCTCCACGCCGGTGGGGCGTGGGGCTTGATGTCGATAGCGTCTCTGATTTGTCAGTTCCAAATGTCCTCCCACTCTCTCTCCACAGTTGCTGATGCTGGGGAGTTTGGACTTGCAGCTCATGACAAACTTATTTCGAAATGGTTCACGTTGAGAGGCCCGGCGAGCTTTGGATTCCACGCCTGCAGCCTCCGTCTTTCACCGGTGCTAGTATGACCTTTTGTTGCCGGGCATGGGCATGACTGGTAGCGGAGTTGACAACGCCAAGGTCGCCCTCTGTTCCTGCGCTGGCTCTTGCAATTGCCGTTGAGCACCATGACGATTCTCCCAACTAAGAATAGTGCAGTCTTCCCCCCGCGTTGTTTGGCTCTAGTCTAGTGCTTGACCCGGATGAGCCATGTCCGGCTCCTGAGAGGGCAAGTCGTCCAGATACCGTATCCACTGAGGAATCATGTTGGCCCAGGAGGTACCTACAAGCTCTCACAGGACCCGGTAAGGGGACTGAGCCGCCTTGTACGTCTTCGACGACTCGCCTGACTCTTCTTTAAATCTCGTCCCTTTCCCATCATTGTCTCCTCTCTCCGGTCTCTGGGATATCCGTATCGACTTCACTGTCTCCTACATCACTCTTGCACTCGCCATGCCATCAGTCACCTCGGCGATTGCCGTCTGTGTCCAGGCCAAGTCTCTGGCCAACGCCAAGCCACCTCCTAACTCACCTGAGATCATTGACATCCGCGGTGAACATGTGGAGTTCAACTTGAAAGATGATATCATTTCCAGCTTCAACCCAGATGAGGGTCCCCGGACGCTCCCCACTCTGCTCTTGTACAATGAGAAAGGCTTACAGCTGTTCGAGGAGGTACACTGATTTCACACCCAAGTCATACACGCCATGGCTCATGTTTCTATAGATAACCTACTTGGACGAGTACTACCTGACCAATTATGAGATTGAGGTCCTCAAAAAGTCATCTGCTGAAGTCGCGAGGCGAGTTCCTGAAGGATCAATGCTCATCGAACTGGGCAGCGGGTTGGTTGATCCTTCGGAATATGCCAATTGAATCTGACGGATGATTATAGAAACCTTCGCAAGGTATGCCTATTACTTCAGGCATTCGAAGACCTCGCAAAACCCATTCAGTACTTTGCCTTGGATTTGTCCCGTAAAGAGCTGGAACGCACCTTGGCCCAGGTCCCTGACTACAAATACGTCTCGTGCCACGGCCTCCTGGGTACCTACGACGACGGGAGGGAGTGGCTGAAACAGCCCGCCATTGCTGGGCGGTCAAAGTGCATTCTTCATTTAGGCTCTAGTATCGGTATGTTCCGAGTCCAGGGGCTCGCAAAAATCTGCTAAATCAATATCACTTTAGGCAATTTCCCTCGTGATAAGGCCTCAGACTTCTTAAGGGGCTTTGCGGATGTCCTCCGACCATCAGATACCTTGCTCATTGGTGTTGATTCATGCAGCGATCCAGCCAAGGTTTAGTACGCAGTCAGCCCCCTCTCTGTTGGTAACACATCTAACAATTGAGTAGTCATGCGTACAATGGTAAGTAATTGTAATACCGATACTAAAAAGATGCAATGCTGAAATCTTCTTTCTGGCACAGACGACCAGGGTCTTACCCACCAGTAAGTTAAGGTCACGTTGTGTCGTTTTTCTGATGGCTCATAAATCCTGCAGATTTGTCCTCAACGGTCTTACCCACGCGAACAATCTCTTGGGTGAGGAAGCGTTTGATTTGGCGAATTGGAGCGTAATAGGCGAGTACGTTTACGACACAGAAGGAGGACGCCACCAAGCGTTCGTCTCTCCTATTCGCAGCACGGAGGTTCTAGGGTCAACAATAATGCCCCACGAGCGAATCCAGATCGAGCAAAGCCTGAAATATAGCCAGGTGGAAACTGCGAGGCTTTGGGCCACTGCCGGCTTCACCGAGATGGGGCGTTGGACTCGGGGAGACGAGTATGGTAAGTCAGACGCTCAACGTGACCATGTATCCTGTCCGGAGATGCCATTTCTGTAAATGGGATTGGATGCAAACCTGGTTTACCCCGCGATTCTTGACGATCTGTGCAGACCGTTGGGCTGAGAGGTGCATGCATATGGGCATTTCCCAATGCAGCTCCGTGTGTGCTCAGTGAGACCGAGATGGAGTCGACGTGGGGGCTGTGTAACCATAAACAGGCCGAGACCATGAGAAGAAGCTAACCAGTTGAACCTGCAGGGCTTCACATGTTGCAGAAATCAAGTATTCCGTTTAACTTGATCCCATCGCTGTACGCAGCTGGGCCCTTACCGCCCATTCAAGAGTGGGAGGCGTTGTGGATGGCCTGGGACGTGGTGACCAAGGGGATGATCTCGAAAGAAGAGCTTTGGGAGAAACCAATCAAGCTTCGAAATGCCTGCATCTTTTACCTAGGCCATATCCCAACGTTTTTGGATATCCAGTTGACTAAGACGACCCGAAAGCCGGCCACCGGTCCCGCGTATTACTGGTCCATCTTTGAGCGCGGAATCGACCCCGATGTTGACAATCCTGAGCAGTGCCATGCGCACTCTGAAATTCCTGAAGAGTGGCCATCGGTTGAGGCCATTGAAACGTACCAGGGCAAAGTCCGCTCCAGGCTCCGAAACATATATCAGGGTGGTGCGGGTCAGATTCTCCGGAACGTTGCGCGAGGAATCTGGGTTGGGTTTGAACACGAGCTGATGCACATCGAGACCCTCCTGTACATGATGCTTCAGAGTGACAAGACACTCCCACCACCCCACACCGTGCGCCCCGACTTCGAGAAGCTGGCGAAGCAGGCGTACAGTGCAAGGGTTGCCAATGAGTGGTTTGATGTCCCGGAGCAAACCATCGCATTGGGGATGGATGATCCCGAAGATGGGACCGACCCAACTTGCCATTTTGGGTGGTATGTCCGATGCTTGTGGTCAAATGCAGAATATCGAAACTAAATCACACCTAGGGATAACGAGAAGCCTGCCCGCCAGGCAACGGTCCACGCTTTCCAAGCCCAAGGGCGCCCAATCACCAATGAAGAGGTATGTACATACAGCAGGATGTCGATCATTTGGTTCTTTCTTCTAATTAGCCCAGTACGCTCAATACCTTTACCACTCCCATTCGGGCCAAATCCCTGCCTCCTGGGTGACGGTGTCATCCAGCACATCAAATGGGAATGCCAACGTCAATGGCTACAAGAATGGCTTTAAAAACGGAAATGGCCACATTAATGGAAACGGGCATGCAACAAGAGAAGTGCCTGACTCCTTCCTGCGTGGCAAGTCTGTGCGGACCGTATATGGTCTCGTGCCCCTCAAGTTAGCCCTTGACTGGCCAGTCTTTGCCTCATATGACGAGCTGGAACGCTGCGCAACTTGGATGGGCGGAAGAATCCCAAGTTTCGAAGAGGCCAAGAGCATTTACGCTTATGTCAACAAACAGAAAAGGGCGGAGGCAGAGCGCACACTAGGAAAGACCGTTCCTGCAGTCAACGGGTATTTATGACCCTTGTGTCTGTTCTTGAAGGATGAGAGCTAACAAGTCTGAACAGTCACCTTGTCAATGATGGAGTGGAAGAAACCCCACCATCCCAGGCCGTTGCCACGGCCGAGAACAGTTCATCCGATCTGTTCCTCGACCTTGCCGGCGCTAACGTCGGCTTCCGTCACTGGCATCCCGTGTCAGTGACGTCCCGCGGCAACAGGCTCGCGGGACAGGCCGAGATGGGCGGCGTATGGGAGTGGACGAGTTCGCCCCTGTCTCAGCATGAAGGATTCGAGCCCCAAGGATTGTACCCAGCCTACACGGCCGACTTCTTCGACGGCAAGCACAATGTCGTGCTTGGAGGTTCATGGGCAACGCACCCCCGGATTGCGGGCCGCAAGAGCTTTGTGAACTGGTACCAGCGCAACTATCCCTACGCGTGGACCGGAGCTCGGCTGGTGAGAGATGTTTAGTGTTCTTTCCTTGGTTGCGACTCTTGGGTTTCATTTGGGCCACAAAAGCATGTTATTTACTACGGGTTGAGAGGCAATCTTCGCCGAGAAACGATGAATGAGGATTGCAACACAA
Organism: Dactylonectria estremocensis; assembly: GCA_020744375.1. Lineage (NCBI taxonomy): Eukaryota > Fungi > Ascomycota > Sordariomycetes > Hypocreales > Nectriaceae > Dactylonectria > Dactylonectria estremocensis. Next base: position 1,320,459 of record JAGMUU010000002.1, on the reverse strand, counting down.
AGGTAGGAGATCCTGGGCGATCACGTCTGGTTGAGAAACGAACTCCAGCTTGTGGGTGTTGATGAATTTGGCCAAATTGAAGTATCACATTCCTTTAATTGAAATCTATCCCTTTCTATATTTTTCAGTAATCCCTGACTATCCGTCCGTGACTCTCTCTTCCGTGACCTAGACAGGGCGCATGCAACGATAAGAACATGTCATATCCTCCATGGAATGTTTTCTCAAACCGCGTTGCTCGATCACCAATCTTGGGTCCTCGTCACCTAGTGTATGACTTCTTGTTGCGGCTTCTCTGGACTTCCCGCACAGTGATAATCCGGGCGTTTTTTGTCGTCATGACAGCACAGTCTCTATATGATGAGATCTCGGGGTATCTACTGGTCGGGAGGGAAACTAGGTCATAGGTCGTGGCAAAACCATCCTGGGAAGGCTCAAGGGTCATCGCAACTCGAACCTCGGGGATCTCTGAGTTTGCAGGTGGGCGCGGCGCTGCGATGTAAGGCATGAGTAGCTCAGCCGTTCAGACTACCGTAGATGTCAAGGAGTTGTTCGAAGACATATCCTGGTAGCTTGATGCCGTTTTCAGTGATGAGTTTGGAGATGTAATCGGGAGGCTGTTGTTTGTCAATATCATCTTCTCCCTTTTGAGTAGCTACCGATGGGGAAAGGACATACAGTAAAGTCAACGGCGTCAAGAGGCTGCTTGCTCTTGATATCAACGGAGAAGTCGAGAATGTCTTGCTTAAAGCCAATATCTCGCTGGTCCATGACAAACTTGCGGGCGAACTTGTGGGTTTCGACGGCAACGTAGAAGGGAATATGGGCCTCTGAGGCCAGCTTTGCAATCTGCAGAGTACCCATGCGGGAGATGATACCACCGTTAGAGGTGACGGCCTCGGCACCGACAATGACCGTGTTGACCTGGCGCAAGAGGCCCATGACGTAGGCAACGGATGCCTCAGAGATCTCGGCGACGGGAATTCCCTTGTCGCGGAGCTCACGGACAACTCGGTCGCTCTCCTCGACGCGGGTCTCCTCTCGGACGTAGATGACCTTGAACTTGGCGGCGCCAATGTTCTGAACGGCTCGCTCGAGGATACCGATGACGGAGCGGGATGCACCATGGGTCAGGATGCACTGGCCCTCTTGGATGAAGCGCCAGCCAGCGTCGGCAATGCCATGGCGAGCTGCGTTGGCGCGGGCGGCGAAGAGGCGACCGTTGTCGAGGAGGTGCTGGCGGACGGCGTCGAAGCTGCCGTCCTGCTGGCGGAGCGAGGAGACGAGGTACTGCAGGAAGAGGTCGGTTCCCGCGGAGAGGGGCACGGGGTTCGCGACCGAGGCCTTGAGGCGGTCGGACTGGGCCTTTACGGTGTCGAGCGTCTCGAAGACGGTCGTGGAGGGCGTGGAGCCGAGGAGGGCGATGAGGGACTCGATGGCCGCGACGGGCTTGGTGAGGTGCGGGTCGTCGGCGAGGAGGCTGCGGTACGTGGCGACGATGCTGGGACGGACGTTAGAGAGTGTCGCAGGTGGGGAATCTAGAGGGCAAGACGGACTCGAAGTCGGTGGTGGCGGGCTGTTGTTGGTGCTCAGCCACAGGAGCAACAGCAGCTACAACAAAAAGCCGTGTCAGTTTTGGGCCTGGATCGCAGAAGAGGCATCGGGAGGGGTTGCTAACGCGTTGGAGATAGGGTGGCCATGGCTGGTCTCTGGGAGGTGTGTTGTTCCCTAAGAATAGCAGCAGTTTCGACAGAATAAGTCCGCGTAGTTACGTCAGTGGGTGATGATGATATTCACAAGCTCGGATTTGGTGGAGGGGAATTTTTCCACATCGGTGAGTCAGTCAGTCAGTAATTTAGCTTTCAGGTCATGGAAAATGCACCTCTATGGCGGGGTCACGCTGTATGCGTCGTCGGTTGGAAGCGGGGCTGCAGGGAGGGGAGGGGAAACCCCACCAACGGTTCAGGGGGGTTGGCGCTAGAACAAAGACCGATTCAGTGACTGGCTCTTGGAATGATAGGGGGTTGGCCTCTGTAATATACACATGAATACCGACCGACGCTTCAACTCTTCACCTCGTCGAGATCTAGGAATAGGTAGATGACAGCGTATCGATGTCTTATTCAAAAGATACATATCAATGCTGTAGACTCGCGTCATGAAAGACGAAGTTGAACCATCAGTGTTCTTAAGCCTTCCGTCATCTCCACCATGGCACTTCGTGAGTTTACGCAGTCTCAAATGTAGCTTAGGTAGGTATAGAGCATCAAGGAGACACGACGTTCCAGCCGAGTACAAAATTTATATTCGTTATCCATCCCTTCCTATACCAATGTCTACGTCTAGGACTCCGTCAGATGCGTATCTTTGCTCAACCTGCGTAGCTTTGTACGCCTCGGTCTCGCCCTCGAGCTCGCAACATGTCCACATGCATCATCAAGACGTTTCAGCTCTTCAAAAGTCAGTCATAAATAATTGTTACATATGTATCAGGCTCTGGGCTTCCCTGTGTAGCATAGATGGCAAACTTTTGCTATCTACGAACCCGGCAGATACGACCGCACTCGACATTAAGGCTACAGTCAGAGGCATAGACGCCTTCTTCGCCTCGTCAGGGCCATCTCAAACAGAGCAACGCTATATAGTGCAATTCTATTCAGAAAGCACTTCGCCGTCGGCGTATACAGGTAGGTTTATTATCACTACTTAGTATGGCCTAGAACAGGATTGATCCAACGTTCCTAGCTGTTCCCCAGAAACTCGCGGCACCCTTCATACAACGAGAGAACTACCAATCTTGAAATGCCTTACAACAGGCTAAGAAATGGCTTTTTTCTTGTCGAGACAGCCATGCTGCGTGTAACCTTTCCCACGCTTCTGCGCAGCTACCCACTAGGCTTGTCGAGGCTACCATGCAAAACTCGCAATACGTAGCCAGAATCCGAGACAGTCAAGAGCTGCCCTCGACTACCGAGTACTTGACGTTAAGCAATCCCTGGGGGTAGATCCCCTTCTTCACTCTGACAAAGAAACTCTTCCCTCAAGCAAAAGCATTACTCAATGTGGACGGCCTACCCCCCTAATTCAAGACGCCTTAAGGGCTACAACTTTGCTGGGGTTCAAGCACATCTGGGTCGACTCACTTTGCATCATGTGTACGAAAACAGCGTCTGCAATTTGTCAGCCACTGGACTCCACGATGGACAAGAAAGGCTCCTCGTGAACAAGCACCAGAGTCAGGTTCTATGCTACGTCAACCTTAAAAAGAAAGGTGAGAACTTCGTCTGGACTGCCGGACGAGTGGAAGTCGCAGGTCAATGCCGCACCCTTGCACCGACGTGCTTGGGTGTTCCAGGAACAGATCATGGTACCGAGAAGCATCTTTCCATCTATTCGACTGACGCAGTCACGAGCTAACTTGAAGTAGGCCCGTAAGATCCTACATTTTGGTCGCATGCAGTTGCTTTGGGAGTGCTCTATGAAGATTGGGTCCGAGGTGTTTCCTTGGGACATGCCACTGGACATTCGCCAAAATAACTTGAAGCAGATAGTCACTCTGCCTAAGGGGCTGCCAAATGACCCTTTGCCCGTAAGTTCCTTCAATGTGATAAATAGTTTAGTAGTATGTGACTTATGATACTTAGTTTTGTTTTAGGCCGACTTGTACGGACAATGGCAGCGGCTTGTCCGGCTGTACACAAAAGGGAAGTTGACGTACAGCATGGACAAACTGCCGGCTCTTTCTGTGCTTGCGAAGAAGTTTAAACATCATTTGGATGACGAGCATCTCGCGGGTCTTTGGAAAGGCGAGCTACTCAACTGCCTGCTCTGGGAACCCACAACGATGGGCTTCATACCCAAATATACGACGTCTTCCATGCCGTATCGAGCGCCTAGTTGGTCATGGGCATCGACAGACTCTGCAGTCAGGTATTCGCCTGGCCTTGATGGCGAAAAGTGGCAGCCATCAGTACGTGTGCTTGAAGCATCCACTGCACCACGAGACAAAGACACGACTGGACAAGTGACTGCGGGACACATCTTGCTCTCTGGCCCTCTACAACAAGTGGTCACCAGCAAGCCGCCGGAGTTTCGATGGGGCAAGCACGAGTTTCGCATGATGCAGCCGGAACCAAGCAGAATGGGCATTTTACTGATGCCCGAATCGCGAACCAAAGTAGACCTCGCCGTCTCACAATCGGACATCGCCATTCGGAGGCAACAGACGGTGTTCCTTATGCCTCTGTCGCATCCGAGCAACCCAAACAGTAATGATCTGACGACAAGAAGACTAATGCTTACAAGAAAGAAAACGCGAGGGGTGTACCAGAGGGTGGGGGCGTTTATTTTGTTCGGAACAGACTTTGTGAAGGTGTTTATGAACGAAGTGGCTGTGTTAGAGGAGGAGCACTACGAGCACTGTGACGGACGAGGGAACTATACTGTGCGGTGCGTTTGAGAGGGAGGGGAAAGCGAAGGGGGGGCTTGATATGGTGTTGAAGGCATGAAGAGATCCAGTCATGAACAAGGTACATAGGTAGGTATTCATTTCATCCAGTGGAATCGCATCATGGTAAATCGTGCAGGCATGAGTCGTGGACAAGCCAAATCCCTGGAGCCTACCCTAGAGCTGGACCCTTGCTTGCCCCGCCTTCCATCTTTCCATTCCAGACGTCCCTTCCCTTCTGCCTAGGTAGGTAAGGTACCCCTCTACCCCACCAAAGGCCAGCGACCCATTCCAGTACCTACTCTCGTTCTTGTCATCACCACCAACACCACTCCTATACCTCTCCATCCCGTCTTTTGTACCAGAGCCCAGCCTCACTTTTCGATTGCAATCGCCTCAATCAGCACGCCATCTCTAGATTGACTCAGCCTCGCCACATCCGTTCTCTTTCTCTTTCTCTCCACTTCAACCTCCCCCTCTCCCCCCAATGGAGCTCCTCGACCCAGCAACAGGCAACGCCCTGCCCGACGATGCCATCCAGCGCGTCCTCTTCGTCGCCAATGCCGTCCACGTTTACAACATCCCGCCCCTGACGTCCACCAAGGGCCACAACGCCGCGGGCTGGACCGCGGACCCCAAGCGCCACATCTTCACGGCCCGTATGCGCCTCGTCGAGACGGCCTACGAATCGCCCAGCGCCGACAACAAGCTCAAGGTCGACGCCGTCCTCGAGGACTCGTCTAACGGCCAGCTGTTCGCCGCCGCGCCCTACACCTCCGCCGCCGTCGTCGAGCCTGTCCTGGACAGTAGCCGCTTCTTCGCCCTCACCGTGCGCGACCCCCAGGGCCGCCGCGCCATCCTAGGCATCGGCTTCGAGGAGCGCAGCGAGGCCTTCGACCTATCCATTGCTCTGCAGGAGGCTCGCAAGGCCCTCGGCTGGGAGGGCCAGCAGAGCAAGCCCGACGCCGCCAAGGAGCAAGAGGAGAAGCGCGACTACAGCCTCAAGGAAGGCGAGACTATCACCGTCAACTTTGGTGGCTCCAAGTTTGGCCGCCGCAAGGCCCAGCCCGCCTCATCGAGCCCTGGCTTCGGCTCCGGCTCTGGCTCCGCCAACCTGCAGTCGTTTGCGCTGCCTCCGCCGCCTCCCGGCCCGTCCGGCGGGGGCTTCTCATTGCCGCCTCCACCCAGTGCCCAGGCGGTCAAGAAGCAGCAACAATCGGCCAAGGATCTCGGCTTCGACGATGGCCAGTTTGGAGAGTTTGCGTAGAATGAGTAGGTGCGATGTCCAGCAAACAAAACTGATGCAGCGTATATATATTCATAAAATCATCTTGGATCCCCCGAAGACCGCCATGGGGGTAGCCACGATTATAATGAGATAATGATGTAATGATTGATTCCTCGACTTTGATCCAGATCATCGTCTTGCTCTACAAACTACGGCTATTATACAGGAGAACGCCCAAATACTGTATTATTACATTTTATGTCTCCGGCCATGCAGTCTGAATGTACGGCAAACTGTGTCGCCTTGATCGAGTCGCCCCAGAGCCGGAAGCGCACCACGACGTTGAATCAAAATCCATATCATCTGTATCCATAACCACCTCTTCATCGCCACTCTCGCAGCTGAGTTCGGAGCTGAACTCGAGATTGCGCACAACTTCCTCGCCCTCTTCGACCACCGTTTCCAACAATCTTCCCGCGTCCGTAGGCTCCTGCTGACTCGATGGCGGATCTGTTGGAAACGGGAAGTCTTTGAGGTAGCCTTGTGGAACAAACACCGGAGATGTGGGACTTAGCGGCATAGACTGCGGTGTAGAAATGCCGTAAGGCGACATGGCGCTGTATACCGAAGGCGACTCTGGCACCTGGTCATTCATGAAGCTTGGCCCCTGGTAGCCAGGCAAGGTCAAAGCCTCGCGGCTCTGTATCTCCGCGTACAGCTCACCTAGCCGGTTGCAGATGGCCCTTTGCTGCTCGGCCACCTCGATCATCTTGGGCTGCAGGAGCCGGAGGTGCTTCCGTAACCTGCGCCTCTCCTTGCCCGCCCCGAGACCCTGATGCCCAGCCTCTGCCAAAGAGTATTGCCTCATGAGATCTGCCGCTCTGGCACTTTGCAGCAGAAGCGAGCTGGTGAGGTATGCCCTTTCTGCGCACACGCTCTCGTAGGGACGCGGCGCGAAGATGAGGTTGGCGTTGTGGGAGGGGTCCTGTCTCGCGTCTACTTGCCGTCGACGGCTGGAAATAGTTGGTCGTCGCTCATTCCGTCCTTTGCTCGAAGAGACGGATGAAGAAGCGCCATCAGATGATTGTGTGTTCTCTGATACAGCTTCAGATGATTCTGAAGAAGGAGGATTGAAGGACTTTGGATATGTGGCCATTCTTTGTTCAGGAGATAGTATGACTTTTGTGTCCATCGGTAGAAGTTGGGCTATTTGCTGGAGTGTCGGGAAACACATTCCATTTTTGTTTGTGGAGTTGATTGTTTCTTGAACTGAGTATGTGTCTGGCAGTTGGAATGTTGCCATCGGCGATAGATAACCATCGCTAGGGATCACCGTCTTCCATCACTGCCAAAGGCCATCTTGGTGGCCTATAGTTGAGTAGAGGCTGAGAGCTTTGTCCCTTAGGCGCGTTTTCACAGAGGCTCCCCCGACTTCCGACAGGATAGCCCGACAGTATAGCACGGTCCACAATATGTTGCCACCAATAGTTTGTTCTTTCTTGGCGTAGGAAGTGATCTATGCATGTTTGCTTACCTGCTTGGACGGACAACCCTGAATAGTGAGTGGCCCTCGTATTGTCCAGTCGGCCGCGTCAGAGTCGAGGCCTGGAACCTAGTTGGAACCTGTAATCGAGAACCGGCGTGGTCACCGGGCCTCTTTGAGTCGACTCAATGAAGTGTGGCACCGGTGGCGTTGACGCCAATGGCTTGACGGCCAAGGCCCGAATAGCAAAGCGTAAGTCCGCAATCCTCAAAGAGAGATCAAAAGCCGTTTCTCAGATGGCAAACCCATCGTGTCCAGGCGGGTCATTGAACCTCCAAAGCCCGGCGTTCATAGCAGCTTTTCGAATCGACGAGACCTCGCTATCAGTGACGGCGCGATTGATGTCGGTGTATCGCACTTCCGCCTCACCATCCTTGGCCTTTCCTCGCTTCTCTTTGCCGACATGAGCGTCGGGATGGTACTGTTCCATGATGTTGACGAAACAGTCGGGCGAGACCTCCTTGGCCAAGAACTTCATAATCTCAGCCCCTTCCGCTTCCTTGCCGGGCATCACCAGGTGTCTCACCAACAAACCCCTCTTAGCAATACCGTCGCCCGTAAAGCACAGGTCGCCCACTTGAGCGTGCATGGCTTTGATGCTCTCCCTGGCAGTAGTAGCGTAGTCGTCGGCTTTGAGAAGCCTCTTGGAGGTGCTAGTCTCCCACACTTTGAAATCAGCTAGGTAAATGTCCACCAACCCATCCATTAGCTGCAGCGATGCGGGGGAATCAAAGCTTGACGTGTTGTATATGATCGGCACCTTCAGTCCCTTATCCTTCGCATACAGAATGCTCAACGCCACCTGCGGGACCACATGCTCTGGAGTGACAATGTTGATGTTGTGGACGTTGCCCGTATCCTGCAACTTGATGTACCAGTCACCCAGCTCCTCCGGCGTCAGATCCATACCGTTACGCTGATGGGATATGTCAAAGTTCTGGCAAAAGACGCAGCGCAGGTTACAGCCGCTCATAAACACAGCGCCGCTGCCGTGATGTCCCTGAATGCAAGGCTCTAGTGAAGCCTCCGTCAGCGGATATCTTTGCATTGACCAATACTGCCATGTAAAGAGACAATGAGCTGTGGACGGACCTTCGCCAAAGTGGGGAGCGATGACATTGACCTTGGTCTTCTCCCCAATGAGGCACATGCCCGTGGTCTCGTAGCGGTTCACGCCGCATTCTCGCGGGCAGAGGTTGCATTTGCGCAGATGCGAGTAAGCCAATGAACGCTTCTTGGCGGCATCTCGAGAACTCAGCGCCATATACCGAGGCAAGTAGTCGTCGAGGAGAAAAGGAGGTGCCAGATGCAATGATCGACGAAAACCAAGGGTTACATCAAGTCTAGGGACTCTGATGCGCCGATTGCATCGTGTCAAGAGCAACATCATGTATCGACCTTATATCGTGACAATTGCAGTCGTTATGATTGGTGTTGAAGTGAAGCTGACGGGCTGTGGAACTATGACGGCACATGTATGCATGTAGACGGCCCAGGCATGCGTTTATAGGAAGTATGCATCCAACGAGACGGATGGCATCGTTCTTACGATTCTAGCTTCACAAACCTTCAACACCTCAACCACAAGGGCAGAAATATATTTAATCACCAGAATTCAACTGTAGAGATGAATTTGGAGTAGATATCAAGCTATCCAAGATTTCAAAGACAAGTGTGGTTCCTCTCGCAACACGCTCCTATCTCTTGTCACAAGCAAGCCCCTCGACACATCCCCTTTTCTCATTTCGCCCAGTATGAATGACCTGCGTTCTTAAACATGCGGATTGAACCTCAATCCAAAAGACGGCGGGTGCCATTACTAACTCCTTTCTGGTTCCTTAGTTTCCATATCCTTTCTCTCTTTGTCGTCTTCCACCTCTGACAGCGGAAACCGTGAGTAGCTTTGCCTAGAAGTGTTTCTCAACCACCGCCATCTTGGCCTCATATATCGCAATATCTTTCAATAGCTTCTACTCTTCCGGCTCGGTTTCAGCAAGGGTTCTTTCGAGAAAGACCAGCTCGTCCTTATTGCGGCGCAACTCCTCATTCAGAAGCGCCATGCTATCCTTCATCTCCGTCATCTCCCTCGTCAGCTTCCGATTCTCAACCTCCATTTCCTTGGCGCGGTCGAGTTGCTTCTTGAACTTGTACTCCCACTCGGACACACGCTTTGGCCAAGTAGGCGTCACGATGGACACGACAGTTGGTCGCGCCTCCATGCGTGGCGTGGCGGTGGCATTGGGATGCTGGTCGAACACGGGCATCACAAAGATGGGCGCTTCATGGCCTTTCCCCGCAAGTCGATAGTAGCGTGTGAGTATGTCGATAGGGATGAGGCCGCGAGCGTACAAATCTCCTCCGCGTTCCTTGAGCCAGATGCGCTCGCCACTCACCCCAGCAGTCTTCCACGTCTTTTCTTTCTGCTTGACATGCGCTTCGGTAATGTCGAGCCTGTGGTGCAGATAAGTTGTGACGTCGTCCCCGGCGTTGACGAGGACAAAGCGATCTTGAGGATAGGCGATCTCTCGACCCTGACACATGCCATCCGGCCCGCTGCGCCGCTGCAGGGGGACCACGGCCTCTCCCCCAAGGGCTTCGAGGGCATTGGCGTAGTCGATCTCGAGCTCGTGCATGCGAGCAACGAGATGCTGGTGGTGCATCAGCCACTGGCCGAGGAGTGAGTTGCGGGCGCCGGCGAGCTCAACGCTGTCCTCCTCGGCGTTCGTGGGGAGAATGGACATGAGGCCCCCGGTAGAACTGTACTCGTGGTCAAGAATCTCAAGGCACTCGTTGGCGTGCATGACCAGGTTATGATGCGTCTGGTACGGCCGTCGAACTCGGCCCGGCTGGGCCAAAGGCCCAGAGTCTTGGACTTGAGCTAGAGGGCAGTGGTGTCGCAGTCCCGTATCCTCCGACTCCTCTCGAATTCCATTGAGAAGCGAGTAGAGTGGGACGTGATGCAGTTCGTCCTCGGTCTCATAAGGCGTTTGAAGGTCATTGAGCCAGTCAAACGACTCGGTCTCCTGGTATCCCCAGCTCCCGTCGTCGCGGCCGAGCTCTCTTACGGCTACCGCAACCGACGTCGTTGAGAGCTTTGCGATGAGTTTTGTAAGAGACTGTGCGTGTTGTTTCAAGGCAAGCAAGGTGACGGGTTTGTCGGAGGAAAGGTACGAGCAGTTCATATGCTTGAGGACCTTGAGGTCGTCAGGACTGAGCAGCTCGCTACCAGGGTATGTCCAGCGCGAGGAATACGCAGTTGCATAGTGGTTTCCCGGGAGGTTGAAGGTCGGCTCTTCGTTCGAATCCTGAACGTCGCTCAAATCTTCATCATCGCTAAGGGACATGGCGAATTTCCTTCGTTTAGCTCGGCTCTCCTGGTGGTGTTGTGTCGATGTCAGAGCTGAGCTATGTTTGGCTTGGGCTACACAGCAAGCAATAAAGTGAAAATCAGGATGTAATTGCTGGGCGAGCAAGGCAATATTTCTTTGAGAGCATGAATGCTTTTGTCATTGATCACTGGAAATGGCGAGTCATTATTTGCCTCGGGATGGTACAACATAAGGCTGGCGAAGTGGCGTTTGCCTATTCAGACAACAAAGAAATCCGCCTTTGTTGACGGATGAGTACATCCCTTCGGATTGTGCATGGACACAAACTGTTTGCCAACTATCTCAAGCTTTTGAGAATGAGTTCTAGGCTTTTCTTTGAAATGAGACTTTTGGGAGAAGTTCTTTGTTGTCGTGTAAGAATTTTTGGCTTGTCGTAGTGTGGATGGTGCTCGGGCTTGGAGCTTGGTTACGCACTTGAATCACTCAAGATTTTCTGCGCCGGATTTCGATACGAAAATAGAAAAGGCACATGTTTGTGGACTGTTATGACCCTTTCGTGGCGGAATCATCACCGTAAAACCTCCCCATGCTTCATGCAACGAAAACCCTGATCTATCATTCATGCCAGCAAGTACGTGCAGCCCCATGCCCAAGCCTCGGGAGGGTATCGAAGCTACCGCTACTAACACGGAAGTGTTCTTACCGTTGCTGGTGAGGAGTTGCATCGATGTATGCCTTAAGGGAAGTGCCTAGAAATCCCGTAGCACCGATCCAGGGTAGTCGACTTGCGGAAGAACCAGCTTACGGTACTTAATGAACCATGATGTCAGCTCATTGCAAGCGCAAAACCTGAGAACTATACCGCTTTTATAGAAAAGACTCATCGCATGATGGACTGACACTACTCTTGACTTTCTGTATTTGGGTAGGCTAGTACGATTTGTGTCCTGCATAGACTCACTTGCTTACTGTTAACCATTCTCTTCATTCAATTGTTGTGATGGGTAGCACAGAAACCAAATCTTGAAGAATGGGCAGAATATGTAGATGCAAGTATCAAAGACACAAATAATATGGACAGAGCTACGCATGAAGTCTGTGGGTTTGCGTCAAGTTGTCATCCCATTAACAAGGGACCTATGCCATATTAGTACGCAACTGCCACTGCATGCCATAGCATTTGAGAGACGGAATATAGCGGTTTCAAAGATTGCAAGCTGGCATGTCTAAGCCAGTTTGCTCATGAACCTCTCCCGATAGCTACCGTTGAGATGGACCCAAGCCAAGGCCAGCTCAGGGCATACCCACATATGGTTGCCATGGGATGCCGATCAGGTCTTGAATAGTGAATGGCCGGTGATTTGCCCATTTGAAATGTGACGCACTTCAATACCAGTTGATGGGAATCACACAAGTATCATATGTTACTTGCCACTGACGACTGCACCCGTTTTACCGACTTTACGCGAAGGGTATCTCTACATGTTTGAGCGGCCAACGTGTGTGATGATGGCTTGGCGTCAACGGGAATGACAACAGCAAACGTCCCCGCCGTTGAAAGGCCAATAGATGGATGAGACCTAGTGACATAGGCGGCCTCAAACACAAATGTTACGGAGAATGAGGTTGAGTTGGCTGTACGTGAGGACGCTGTGGCCGAACAACAGGGTTTCATGGTGCGCAATCTAACAGTAGGTTGCACGCGAGGAGATCTTTCGTTGACATGCAACTGTGGCGGGTACGCTTACCGTGATTCGCCGAGGTGCTTGGGTGAGACAAGGAGGCCTCGTTTGTACCTGAATGACTACTGCATGGAGTGAAGCTGATCTAGATCAGTCGGACACTGCGCGAGGGCATCGTGGCAGTGTCGCGGCAGCATTGTGGCACGGTAGAACGGGAGGATGAGGCCCGTTTCGGAGGAAATTCGTTTCGGCCAAAGGTCTCGATCAGCCAGCCAGGGATATGAAGAAAAAAACTCTTTTTGTCTGGAAATGATGGGCTGGTGCATGAAAGATAGGTAAGAGTGGTAAACTGTTTTCAACCTCCGGGTTGCTTTGGGAAAAGAGCCCGTGGCTGTGGCCGGTCAAAACCGCGAGGATGCGATTAAGCTCGGTGCCCCTGTGTAGCAGGCGACAAGGGTCAGGGAGACATGATTTGCACTTGATCGAATTGGACGACACGAGAATGAGGCAGCAGGGGCTGGGACTGGTGGACTCGGGAGGTGGGTGGGCTCGGGACTGGCCATCTCAGCTGAACCAGCATCCCGTTAGCGCTGCGAGAGAGATTTGGCGCGTGCATTTTTGCTGTTCCAAGCTGCTGGAATGGGGATAGACGCGCGAGGGGCAAGGGGAAAGCCTGCTCCGTATTACTGTGACCAGGGCCCAGTGGTGGCGGCTCGGGAGTTGGGCAGAGATGAGACGGCAGCGTATCATACGCAGAGGCAGGTCGTGAATAGGGTGAGTCTGGATTTTGGGTTGAGATGCTGTATCGACCTCGATGCCGTTGACATCTCGTTGACGTTGACGACTCTCACTAGAGCAGCGCTAGACATCGAGGCTCGTCGGAAATTGCTTGACCCGGAGATTGAGCGTTAAGCGTCGTGGAAACCTACAGCATGGCACCGAGAGGACAGTCTGGACTAGCAGAATGAGAGGAAGAATCGTTCAATGAACTAGCGCGCCAAAACAACGAAATCAGTCGACATCAGATCGACACTGGCTGGCTCCGTCATTGACCAGCTACCTACGAATGCCCTACGACTACCCTACGAGTGTTAGCACGAATGCCCTATGAATTAGCACGACTGCCCTACACATGTTAGCTCAAGACGCCGGGCGATAGTTGGAGGCTCATCAGAGTCAGAGGCGCCGGGAATGGCACCTGGCGCCAAAGTTTGGCGGATCACGTTTGCTTTAATGAGGTAGGGATATTCTAAATGGTACCGCAATCCCCTACTAACATGTAGCTAACAATGGCTACTAACTGAATACAATGCATCTGCACTACCTAATACCTGGGGAGAGCCTAAAAGGGTCACAGGGAGAGTTGTTTCGGTTCATGGCCCCGGGTGTGCGATGCTCCGATGGGACGAAGGAAAACTAAGACACGCTGGACTTGGCGGACAGAGCATTCCGAGTGACTATCATAATTTTTGCCCATCAAAGGAAGCATTCAAGATATGAATGCGAAAATCCGTGACATCACCATAATCCCTGACCAGCTCAACTGCACAACTGCTCAGCTGTGGAGATTCGTCCAGACCTTCGACGGCAGGTCAAGCAGGCGGTGCAGTGGTCTCGACAGCGATAGGCACTCATGAGAACGACAATGGAAGCTGAAATAGAGTGCTCGATGGGCGGCTTCATGCGAAAATCCAATATACTAGCTACAAATTAGCTGGAGAAGCGGTGTGTCTTGTTGAACGTTTGACACCTGGGGAGGCCTGGGCCTTGATAGACCTCACAATCTGTGACGGCTTCACTCCATCTTTCTGTGCCTGTTTTCCCCCCTTCTCTTGTCCCCTGCTTGTCGTTGACGCGTCTCCCCCCACTTGCCACTAAGGTAGCCACTGATTATGAAGAGGATGTGAATCGAACAGCCATCAGTCAAGCAATGGCCATCGATAGTTCCAAAACTACTGCTGTACGTATTATCAGCGGGGTGTGCCCTGTTCAGAGACTTGCAGCTACTGTGCTTCAGCGGGGGTTGGCCCACTCAGCCACTGTACTTCGTAGCACAGGAGAAGAGAGCGCCAACTCGCTAGCAAGCAACACGGTCCACGAGCCAAGCGTTCAATAGCCGAGATGAGGTGAGCGCCGTCGCCCAAACCTGGAATTGTAGTGCAGGCAGAGAGAGAGACGACGCCACCACTTGTCACGGCGACATACGGCACAGCGGAGGCTCTTCCATATGCCGGGGACCAGTGGTTTTATACGTCCCGATTCAGGGTTACATGGGGCGAGTGTGTGAGCGAGTGGACAGGGGAATGATTCCGACCAAGGCTCTTGCCAGTCTTCCCTGTGTCTGATTTTTCGAGAATTTCTATTGCTGGTCATCCGTTTGGTTTCAAGGCTGTAGAAGGGGGGAATCCTCCAGTTGGGGGGCTCGGGGAGCGTTGCGGGACGGGGATGCAAGTCAAGTCACGAGTTGGTTGGTGCAGAAGCGGGTGACGGGATGCATTGGATTCCCTGTGCAGATGAATATTGCATGACCTACGGATACTCACGCAGTACTTTGTACATGCCCAGAGTCGCACGTCTTGCAACACAATGGGCGACCAAAGTTCTCGATGTAGCGCATGCATGACGATGCATCTGGCAGGCAGTTTCAAGGCATTCACAGCGAAAGCCATGTATGTACTGTGTAGTCCAAAAGTTAGACTGTAGCTGGCCATACTTGGTGATCATGGCAATGGCTGGTCAAGCTGGTTCAGGATCCACACCCTCCCGACGGGTGGTGTGGTGGGGTGGGTAGTCCAGCCCATGTCATGGTCCGGCGACATGCGAAAAAGCACGACTCTAGAGGAGGAAAATAGCAGTGGAGGTGTCGATCCAGCCCGCCCAGGATGTTTCCAGGCTTGAGTTTCAGGGACTCTGGGCTGCACATCGGGCTGGGCGCTACGCTGTGACGTATCCAGTGTGACGCTGCCCAGGCGCACGTCGCACTCGACACATGTCTGAGGCGGCGAGTCGACGAGAAGTGCCAGGCCAGGATGGAGGAGGGTTCAGGATGCACGCCAGCGCCCAGACCCGAACGCCGGGCCTTGTCCAGCTCAGCGCCGGCAATCCAAGTTGCCAAGGACCATGCATGGCATGAGGGGGATGGGGGATGGGGGACGGGGGATGAGCGAAGGCATCGCCAGCGTCATAGAATTACAGCCATGCAGTACGGGAACCACACCACCAAGACCAACCACCAACCCGCCAACCTCCAGCACGCCAACCACCATTCTCATCGTCGGCAAGTGGCGGCCAGCTTGGCAAGGTGGTTTCCACGGCCGCCTTCTGCGCTGCACTGCTAGAACCTGCTGCTGAACCTGCTTTTTTGCTCTGGGCTCCAATACTGAGGGGGGTGGCTTGGGTGTGCCCTTATTCAGACCGCCCCAGACCGCAATCGACTGCTGGCTTCGTCGCGGCATCGAGCTCAGACATTGACTGAACTATTAGTTGGCTATGATCCCGCATCGATCTCCTTTTCCCCGTCCCTTACCTTGCATCTGCGACTATTGAGTGCCTGTCTGGACTGGTCTCCTCAAGCGACTTCCTGATCCGAGACCCTCATACTCCTCGCATCTCTATTGCGCATTTTTCTTTTTATTTAATTCCCAAACCTGAGAGAAGCTTCCCGGGATTGCAACCTGTTCCACCTACGTAATCTACCTGGCACCTGCACCTGCCCGACCCGCCAGTCCAACGCACGCAAGCCTACCCGCAAAAAGAGTGACTCCACTATTTAATTATTCACCCCCCTCCCCCTTGGCAATCTCCAGCTCCAAGCTGGCCTAGGTCCAACTGCGCAACCTGAGTCTAGCTCTGGCCCATCCCTTCGCAAATCTCCACCATCCGTCCAACCGCCAACGCACGCGCGCTCAAGCCATACAAAGTAATTAACTACCCGATTCCCTCCATCTATTGCCCAACCTACTTCTTCCCTTTTTTCGTATCGATCGAGTAATCGCTCAGTTTCTCTCTCTCGCAAAGGCGGGGTTCGAGTAGCCGTCACTACAAAGCCCAGCAGGACAACGACAACATCATCAACCACCAGCTAGAGAGATTGCCGCACCGTCGCCATCATGGGTGCCTTCATTAGTTGGCTTAAGACCAATCTACCACCCGCCGACGACAGTAGTGGCAGCGGCGAGGCTCGCAACAAACCCCCTCAGTCACTATCCGGTTTGTTCCTCCGTCCAATTGAGACAGTGCAATACTTTGAATGTATCTCCTAACATGAATACCCCCTAGGCATGGTTTCGACGTTGATTCCGATCCTCGTCGTCTCCGCCGTTTACCTCGTCATCTTCCTTCTTATTCGCCGCTCTCAAACGCGGTTCTATGCGCCTAGGACATACCTAGGGTCTTTACGAGAAGAGTACACTCAACACACATCCCGACACGACGCCTCCTTGCTAATCAGCGCGACAGTGAACGAAGCCCGGAGCTTCCTAGTGGTCTTTTCAGCTGGATAGGTAGCTTTTGGAAGATCCCCGACGTATACGCCCTCCAGCACCAGAGTCTCGATGCCTATCTTTTCATTCGCTACCTGCGCATCGTGTGTGGCGTATGCTTCGTCAGCTTGTGCATTACTTGGCCCATCCTCTTCCCCATCAATGCTACCGGCGGTGGTGGACAGGAGCAGCTTGAGATTCTCTCGTATAGCAACATCAACATCCAGACCCAAAAGAATCGACTCTACGCTCATGTCTTTGTCGCATGGATTGTTTACGGTTTCGTCATGTACACGATTCTCCGGGAGTGCATTTTCTACATCAACGTCCGACAGGCATTCCTCCTGTCTCCCAACTACGCGAAGCGCATGTCGTCCCGTACCGTCCTCTTCACCTCGGTCCCCGATGCCTACGTGGACGAAGCCCGCATCCGCAACCTGTTCAACGATAGCGTTAAGAATGTCTGGCTGGTTGCCGATACCACCGACCTTGAGAAGCTCGTCGAGGAGCGCGACAAGACTGCCATGAAGCTCGAGAAGGGAGAAATCAAGCTCCTGAAGCTCGTCAACAAGGAGCGCATCAATGCTATCAAGAAGGGTGGCCAGGACGAAAAGAGCCCTGCCAATGCCGACCCCGAGGCTGGAAACGCCGCCGCCCGCTGGATCCCCGACAAGAAGCGTCCCTCGCATCGCCTCGGCCCCCTCGGTCTCATTGGCAAGAAGGTCGACACCATCGAATGGGGCCGCGAGGAGCTTCACAAGCTCATTCCTCAGGTCGAGACTGCACAGGCCGAATTCATCTCTGGCTCTACCAAGAAGGCCCCTGCCGTCTTTGTCGAGTTTCACTCACAGTCCGATGCCCAGGCCGCTTTCCAGACCGTTACTCACCACCAGTCCCTGCGCATGTCTCCCAGGTACATTGGCATCAAGCCCAACGAGATCGTTTGGAAGAGCCTGTTTATCCCCTGGTGGCAGCTGTTTGTTCGCCGCTATATCGTGTACGCTTTCATTGCTGCCATGATCATCTTCTGGGCCATCCCCGTTGGTATCGTCGGCATCATTGCGCAGGTGTCCACTCTTCAGAAGATTCCGGGCTTGACCTGGATTGCTGACATTCCCTCGGTAAGCCGCTCTTGTTTGACGCTGAATGCCCAACCGCTAACATTGTGTCGCAGTTCATCCTGGGTGTTATTTCTGGACTTTTGCCCTCGGTTGCCCTCGCTATCCTCATGTCTTTGGTGCCCGTCATTATGCGCATTTGTGCCAAGAAGGCTGGTGCTGTCTCCTTGTCGCAGGCTGAGCTCTTTACACAGAACGCCTACTTTGTCTTTCAGGTCGTCCAGGTCTTCTTGATTCGAACCATCACCGACACAGCTGCCGGCGCCATCACTGGTATTATTCAGGACCCCAACAGTGTCTTCGACATCCTGTCCTCGTCGCTCCCTACCTCGTCCAACTTTTACATTTCCTACTTCATTGTTCAGGGTCTCACGATAGCCACGAGTGTCCTAACTCAGGTAGTCGGTTGTGTCATTTTCAGCATTTTGTACAAGTTCCTTGCCAACACTCCCCGAGCTATGTACACCAAGTGGACCACTCTCAGCAGCTTGTCATGGGGAAGTCTACTGCCCGTTTACACCAACATCGCTGTCATCAGTAAGTCCAACCTCTTGCTCCGTTGCATAATCAACTTGCTAACTGCTTCTGACAGGCATCACCTACTCCGTCATTGCCCCCCTCATGCTCTTCTGGTCTACCCTTGGTATGGCCCTCTTCTACCTTGCCTTCCGGTACAACGTCCTCTTTGTCACCGATACTGTCATCGACACAAACGGTCTCATCTATCCCCGCGCTCTCAAGCAGCTCTTTGTCGGCGTCTACCTGGCTGAGGCCTGCATGGTTGGCCTGTTCATCGTCTCCAAGGCTGGTGGACCTGCTGCCCTGATGGTTGTGTTCCTCATCTTCACCATCCTATTCCAGATCACCATCTCCAACGCCCTGGATCCTCTCCTGTACAGCTTGCCCCGATCACTTGAGGTCGAAGAGGAGGCTATCCAAAGTGGCCAGCAAGTGATCAATGGCCAAGGCACCACTGATGCGAGTGTCCCGAAGAAGGCCAACTTCATCATGAAGTACTTGAAGCCCTGGATGTATGCCGACTACCAGACCCTCCGCCAGCTGGTACCTCAGCACAGTTCCGCCGACCTCGACCGCCAGTACACTCAAGATGTTGTGGCTAGCGCCTATTTGCACCCGGCCGCGACCAGCCCTGTCCCGGTGCTGTGGATCCCTGAGGACCCCGCTGGTGTATCGAAGCAGGAGGTCGCGCTCACCAGCAAGGTGATCCCCATCACTGATGAGGGCTGCTCCCTGGATGAGAAGAACAAAATTGTATGGGACACAACTGGAGCCCGACCTCCTATCTGGAGCGAGAAGATTTACTACTAGAGAAAGATTTTATGCGTGATACCCATGGTGTACTCCAGCTTTTAGGCTGTTTAGGTTTTACCTTTTGTTTATTGACGAGGTCTTGGGATGATGCGTTGGATGGGTGATTGCAATGGAAAGGATTGCCAGGAGGGAACGGGATGTAGTTAATCAAGGAAGGGTTTGCGACATGGATTATGTAGAGTTCGCGTTGGGAACAGCTTTTATGATAGTTAGGTATCTAATTACTGTGTTGACGCAAGATGGCGATTGAGTAAAGCCCCGGTTGTGATTCAGATGCATGCACTCCTGGAGATTAATGCATGATGTTTCTTGATTTTACGTTCCTTAGTTGCGTCAAATCAGGGGCAGTAGATAACACTGGTCCAACACTGCCAACACCTACGTCCCATATTCCAGCTAAGGCAGGTACCTGTTCAAGACTGGCTCTCTGCTGAGAACTTCAGGGATGACATGAAGGAGTTAACCCGGCGTCTGCTCGGCTTGAAGTTTTGGAACAGCCACCGCAGGGGCGGGTGGGCGTCAGGGCCTAGGAGGCCGAAGCCATCGCGTAGTTGGAAGCATCGAGGGACGAGGGGATGAGGGGAAGGTGGGAGTGGATCGCGAGAGAGACGATGTGCTCACCCCTGTGAGAGCACACGGTTTGTGACCTTTTATTTCGCACAGGTACACAGGGTCTTTATACCTCACGAGCAGTTGCATACATGGCACTGTCCACATTGTCCCTACCAGACAATCATCACTCTCTGCGTCCAAGAAGCGCCGCAAAGAACCCTCGGTGACAACATGACCATGCACATGTAAACAAGTACCTAGGTAACTTCTCACTCCCAGGAAGTCATATTGCAACCGGAAGGCATTGCCATAGTTCACCATGCACATGTCAACGAGTAACTTCTCATTCCCAGGAAGTCATATCGCAACCGGAAGGCATTGCCATAGTTCACCATACACAGCCCTTTCCTAAGTGGAAGATTGTCCTTGCTGCCATTTCTTTCCTCCTGGACCATTACGATGTAGTCCTTTCTTCATGTGTTTATTGGAGCCCTCAAAACCTGGGAAGGGACACCCGTCTTGTCAAGCGGTATATATAGAGCGTCCCATCCCCCTCTTTGACTCTTCTTCCGTTCCTCAGCATCATCAACAGCAGCAGCAGCAACAAAAGCAGCAGCAACACCAACACCAGCAGCATCAAGAGCAGCATCATGTGAGCCACCCACTTCTCCTTCATCGATATAACCAGGCCGATGGACTGGCATCTACAGGCCCATCCGCCACCGGCCGCCCCCGGACCGGCCCTCCGCCGTCACCGGCCGCGGCCGGCGCCTTGCCCGGGCTTCCCGCAATCTCGAGGCGGCCATCGATCGAACTTTCGGGGCGGCCGCGGCCCGGCTCCGGCCCACGGGGACGGAACACGAGTGGCGCCGAGCTCTCTAGGCGGAGCTCGGCGCCCGCACGGCGCTCGAGGCCATCCGGCGCGGCTTCGGCCGCATACGGGCCTAACATTCCCAGGTACGTATAGTTTTTCTCTGTCATACATCTCATACCCTGCACACAGCACACAGCACACAAAACATGCACGTACATAGGTAGTTAGGCCTAGGAAGCTATCTCGAAGGAGTATAGTGAAGGCGCCGCTGTCCAGAGTTCTGGTAGTGGTCCAGAACGAACGGTTGGGCACCTTTTCGCGGTGTTCTGGATAAGTAAGTCTGCTCGAGCGAACAGTCTGAAACTAAGACCTGACCAATTCTGCTTTGATTTATGGAATGATGGGATGAAGATGGGTGGTCGGTGGTCGGTGGTACGGGAGTCTCCTTTGCGACTTGCCATTTTTCATGTTGAGGTCTTTAGAGCTTGGTCAACTTGGAGAATCATGGCACACAGGGGGCCAAATGAATGCAGCAGTGAATTTCCACTTTGGAATTACTGGGGAGATCGACGAAAGGGAATTTAGACATTGGTAGCATCTAGTATACAAGATGCTGTTTCAATCTTCTGATTGCTGAATGATCGAGCTACAGGTTGTGTACTCCCTCCCGAATTCTATGCTCCATCCGAATCTGCTGCAACGAAACAGGCCGGATCCCCGACTTTGAAAGCTTCAAGTAATGGATTGCATCGCCATGGGACTTGATAACAGTACCAGAGTCCAGCAGTTTCTTGACAACAACTGTTCCTCTACAAGTTAAGCTAGCAGGTTGCACGCCCCCAATTAACTGGTATTTGAAGAGCATCGCCTGTCCCTTCCGTCCGTTCCAGATCTCCATTGTTTGAAGTTTTGTCATCTTCTTGGCCGCTTCTGCCGCTGACCGGAGCATGTTGTTTATGCCGGCCGGGTCCATAGTGGGTGTGAGTAGTAGTGAAGTGAGCGCAAGCGAAGTCATGTTAAGCCATTTCCAGGAGGGCTTGGGAGCAAGGAAGAAGTAGCTTGCTTCAACCATGAATGATGCTGAGAGGCGCTCAAGATTTAGACTGGCCTTGGCGACCTCCTGGCTAAGACCAAGGGTCGGGGTTCGAAGACCTTTGCAATCCCAAAAACTCCGTTGATACTTTTGATCGAAATTCTCGAACAATACGAGTGTCCGTAATACTATGCTAGAAGCAAGCAACTTGAAGAGCGAGCGGCAATCTACGCGGCATACGAGGGTTAGCGGATGGTCACCAATCAACAAGATAACAACGAACACCTGCCAGAGAACAACTATCACAACAGTGCTTACCTTCGTCCTCAGTCTCCTGTATGTGGTCGTCCCATCGCCTCCAAGGCTCGTAGTGGATCTCATGGAGCCTTGGGAAGAGGGAAAACATTCTTTCTAGCCAGAATGGATCCCATCGTCGACGCGTCTGTTGGCGTAGAAGCACGCCTGTTACTGCCGGGACTGACGGCAAGAGTTGCCACCACTGATATGTGGACTTGTAAGTAAAGATATGCTCAGGGCTCATGATGTGACCGAAAATTTTGTAGAGAGCATCCTCGGCCCGAAAGGAAGCTCTACAATGAGAAATCGAACGATGGGGGTGGTTATTCATCTTGGCCAGCATCTCTTGCTCCACGCATCGATTTCGGAAACAGTCGTCCCCAGGTGTATCGGGCTCAAAAGTCAGATATTTGAACCAATGCTCTGAGTCACTAGGCGAGTGAGCGCTGATATCGAGCAGTAACTCGCCGTTCGGTTCCCATGTGCTGAGAGTTGAGACCAAATTCAGAAAGGCTGTGGTGACGAGTTTACTGTCACTGTGGTTGACGTTGGACACCTCCTCTGGAGGTGCACACATCGTGCAATCATATTCTTCGAGCTCCAAGCAAAACCAGATGTAGCGCACGAGAGCCCGATTTCGATAGACCATATGACCAAAATCGGCGAGCCTTGACACTGTCACTTTGATTCGGGCGAAGTTGTGTCTCTCGATGGTCGCCTGCCACTCTCGCGACACCGTGGCGAGGCTAGCCAAGCTGCAACCGTCCTACAGTAAGGTGTCTAGGACCATACGCCTAATCTCTGCAGGCAAGCCATCCCAGGAAGCCCTGTTAACTGCCATCGAAGAAATTGGTGCCATCTTCGTAGACGATGACAGGAAAGAAAACCGATGCACTGCGTGGAGGGACGTCGTAAGGCGAGAGGCAAACACACAGAGCGCAGAGACGGTTAGTATTAAGGCCTTGCCGTTGATGGTGAAGAGGAGGGGTTTATGCGGTTGGAAGAGCAGCAATTTATATTCGCAAAAATCTTCTTTAAAAACGTGTACCTTGTTGCGCAAACTCAGCGTGTGAGTCTTGCTGGCTAAGTAGCGCTTAGGCTTTTGATCGAACAATGGTTTTGTAAACCCTAACCTAGGCATGTTACCGTGGAAAAGGAGACTGTGAATAGTGTCAGATTGTAAAGAGACTTGTCATGTCACGGGTCTTAGATTGACACGCGGTTGGCATCAAGATGGAAGAGGTTGACTTCGACGACTCCTACGTACATATTGAAAGGAGAAGACTTGTGAATATGCTTACACCAACATGTCTACCTAGAGTGGACATAAACGTGAGCACAAAAGGCATATGCATTCACCTTGTCGGGATGGGAGAATGTAACAAGGTCCTTCACATCGAATGTCATGTTGGATGAGCTGGTGATAAGAGCAAAATCTAAGGCGACCTCGTTGCCTGCAACGATGAAGCTTGTCGCAAAGAGTATATAGAGTGGAACTTGGTGAAAGCTCATTATTTGGTACGGTAGATGTAGCGGGTCGTCACAGCACGACTCGTCGAGGTCGTCTCTAAAAGAAGCTTTGAAGCTAAATGCGACGATGTTGTGTCTTTCTGGACGCCGAATGCAGCTCGGGTGGTACGACAATAGATATCCAAACAGGACGATTACCCACAATTGCGATGGCCAGAGAAGGGTCGTGGGGATGTTTCTGGTGGTTGTTGGGGTGAATCACGGAGTGCCAACAGGGATTCCCTGTAAGAGGTTGTAGGTTACTGTCTGTGACAAGGATACAGTCTAATTACAGAGGCGCCACGGGCACATGCACCACCGCGATACATTGATTCACGGCTGTGATTCGCAAAGAACTTCGAGGCAACGAGAGCGGTCGAGTGGTCGCGCAACTGTTGCGATTGCGGAGATGAAAATAAGTAGAATGAAAATAAAGCTAATCAGGTGGAGGAGGTTGAGGATGTATCGGCCGCGTAGGCTTTTGTTTGTTGGTGGCGCATCGGTTGCCTGGGTCAACATGATGATGCGAGATCATGGCATGTAGGTACAGCCGTACGGAGCACATCAGTGGTGATATGGTGATAGGGATGGAGGGAGTCCTTACCAAAAGCACATGTGAGGCGATGATAGCGTTTGCCTCCCCCACCAGAACGAACTCTCGTCGCGTAGTTGCCCTAGCAACCTGGCCTTTCGCACCACCACAACAAAGCCATTCTTCCCCTCCCGGCTCACTTGAGCCCTCCCCAGCGAGCAGCGCCTCCACCATTGACACTTGAAGAACGGGAAGAGCCCGCGCTATTGGTCCCTTGCCGTTCGCTATCGGACCATGTTAAGCGGGACTCCCTCCTCTGCTAGGGTCCTGGTGCTTGCGCTACAGCAGCCAAAGGCAATTCGCTTTCGCTGGTTCGTTCAACGTCAAGGACTAAACCTCAGGCGGCGGCTCACCCACGACAACGTACTTCGCATACATAGTACGTACGCTCCGGGCCACGGATCCCTGTTCCGTCTGCACCCTACTCCTGTAGGTACTACGCACTTGCTCGACGTCTTTCCGCAAGGGGAAAAGCAAACGGAAAGGAAGGGAAAGTGAGAGCTAAAGACTTTGGCGGGCCGGGGTTCGAACACGCACGGGCTGCTTCTTGCTCCTCCTCCTGTGCTCCTCTTCTTTGACCTTGCTTCTCCCACTCTGTTTTTGCTCACTTTCTTGGTATCTTTCTCTTGTTGGGGTGGCCAGATATTCAGACCCGCGCGACGATCTGTGATAGCCTGACGCACATCGTGACCGAGACTGGAAAGTCTGCTATTCTTGGAGCCCTTCGAACTTCTCCCGGCTACCACAGCATACCGACGATCACTGGCGAGACCAGGACAGTCCAAGAGCAAGAGTCGCACAACACATTCCCAGCTAAATTTCCAACAACGACACGGGGCGATTATTGGGGCCTCTTCGCGGCATCGGCACTAGGAGAACACCCACCACGCCGGCGATGGTGATCTGAGGGCATCGTCGCCGAACCGGCTGCTTGCCAAAGACTACGACACTGAGCAGCAACAAGACAACACCCCCACCACGAATATTACCACGACTGTTGGCCACTGCGATTCTTCGAATTACAACCATGGCTTTGACCAAATTACTCAACAACAGCGGGCGCCGTCGCGGCCACGCCAGGCGAATATCATCAACTACGGCCATCAGCGCTGCCGCTCTACTATTTGCAACGACACCACTCGCCTCGGCGCATTCCTTCCCATACGTCCCTACCCAAGTCCTTCTCACTGGCCCCGCGTGCGCCGATTCTCTGACGCCATGCGATGGCAGCGACCTGGCCTACATCTTCCAGCAGACCGACGCTGGCGGCGTTGAGTTTCTCTCTCTCAACTTTTCCTCCGACCTTGGCAAGAACCTCGATTTTGAGTCTCCCACCGGCTCCATGCTGCCTTTCCTTGATGGCAAGTCTGATACCACGGCATTTGGAGCTACAAGGACACCCAATGGCACATTGCTTGTATATGCGGGAGACTGCGAGGCTGGGACTGGTAACGTCTGGAGCTACACCAGCCGGGACAACGAATGGGTCAAGAGAGGCCTAGGCGATGAGGGAGATGGGACTCGAGCACCGTACTTCTTAGGAGGAACGGTAGCCTTCTCCTCGACTCTCTCGCCTGAAATGGACCAGCCAACCATTTATTCCTACGGTGGCATGTGCAACAGCCCCACAGACAATACGTCCTCATGGCAAGGCGATGCCAACTACACCAAGTCGATGCTGAGCCTCTCTCCCAAAAAGGAAGAACCTGGCACGGCTTACACACTTAGTCTCGCGTCTACCGACGGCCCGAGGACACCTATTGCCGGCTTCACCCTCACTGGCTTGACTCCGTCCATGACCAATAAGTCTGGAACTGTGACGCAGCAAGCCAGCTGGGTGTTACTTGGTGGTCATTCGGAGACCGCATTCATCAACATGAGCACGGCTGCGCTGTGGAATCTGCCTGCCGAGTCGTGGACGTATGTTTCCATCCAGGCGCCAGGAGATACCTTACGCAGTACAGACCTTGCTGTCAAGGATGAGACCAGCAACGACAACACTGTTCGTCGTCGAGCTGCGGCCGTCAATGATGTATACAGCCGGTCTGGTCATACAGCGACCCTGAGCGAAGACGGCTTGTCCATTGTGGTGCTCGGCGGATGGGTTGGGGATGTTGACACGCCGGCTGAGCCACAGCTGGCCATTCTCGAGATGACCGAGGCGTACAGCGGATGGCAGTGGAGCATTCCATCCAAGCAGCCCGATGTCGACCTCTACGGCCACGGCGCCGCGGTGCTCCCCGGTAACGTTATGATGGTGTATGGAGGATGGGAGATGAGTTCCTCATCCAGCAAGAAGACCAAGCGCCAAGAATCCACAACACCGCGGTTTTACAACCTTACATCGATGACCTGGGCATCATCTTACAAAAACCCCGACGCTGATCGGGAGCCTACCGACGATGGCAACGCCCCCAAGGAAGGCGGTCAGCCCAATGCGAGGCGCTTGGGTCTCGGACTCGGTCTGAGCTTTGGTCTGGCCGCTCTCCTGGCCGTGGCAATCATTGGTCTCTATTGGTATAGGAAGAGAAAGCATCAGCGTCAATCCCGGGACCAAGCCGTCAAGGCCCTTTCACAAGATGCGAGTCACTTCCTCCCTGACCACCACGAAGGGATGGTGGAGCGTAACGATGACCCGTGGGGCTCTGATGGGTGGTACGGTAGCGGACAAGACCCGTACACCGCCGGTGATAGATCCTTGGGCTACGAGTCTCTTAGGGGCAATCGCGGTGGTGCCTTTGCGGGCCCGTTGCCCGGGCTGCACATCCCAAGGAAGCCTGTCACGAAGCAGTTGCGCGGAGGTTATGTGCAAACAGCAACGCATCCAGCAGGCTTTGTGTCCGCACCGGGACAGATCCATCCCATCTATGAGGACGAGGAAGAAGAGTCCCTTCACCACTTGCCCAAGGAAGAGATTCTGACGCCTACTTCGGAGGCTCCCTCAGATCCCTTTAGGACGCCTACTCAAAGCAACATGCCCCCGCCACTCTTCGCGTCTGGAGGCCGAGGATCCGCTACGCCGAGTCCAGAGGGGCCACGACATGATCCCGAGGTGCAAGACTGGGTGTCAGACGTGGATGCTGCTGATGCTATGTTGGCGAGGATGAATAGCCGAGGCCCCCAGGGCCGTGTGTCGCCTACGCGGCCTAGCTCCTACCGCGCGGTTGCGCTTCGTGACGATGAGTCTCGTAGCGGATCGAACCTGTCTGACTCTACGCGTAGTATGGCGGACAGCCTAAAGCAGACATCTAGAGACCGTCGAGCTACACTGGCCCCCCTGATGCTGGGAGGAGGTGTCGAGCACCCCAAGCCTGGGAGTTCGTCGTCGAGCAGCTATAATACAGCTCGTTCCTCGTTCGGAGCGTTGCAGGCCGAAGGTCCTTCGCTGCTGCTAGGCCGCAACTATGACGAGGATGAGCCTCCACAGCCTTCGTCGCCATCCAAGTCGAAGCCTCGCCGAGGGTGGCTTGGCTCCTTGCGGCGGGTATTTTCCAACTCTAGCACACCCACATCATCTCATGAGGACATGTCCCACGTCCGTCGGTCGTTTGACCAGGAGCCTGTGGGCGGGGACTATGAGCCCGGCCTGGTCGGCATGCACGGCGAGCTTCTTAGGCGGAAACAGGGCCGGCAAGGATGGGAAGAGGGAGACGGAGCGGTTGGGGCCATGTCTTCGGGTACAGAACGTTCTCCCGAAACCGACTGGGATATTGAGCGCGCTGTAGAGCAGCGTCTGGTGCAAGTCATGTTCACGGTACCGCGAGAGCGCCTGCGCGTCGTTAACGGCGACGCAGACGGCTCCGACCGGGACGATGAGATTCCCGTTCAGCCTCAGACTGCAGTGCTGGTGGACCCGGAGAAGGAAGGCCGACGGTCGATAGATGCTGGAGGCAGTCTTAACGAGAAGCTGCTCGAGCGCGGGAACGAGCTCCGCGTGAAGGACGACGAGAAGATGGATCAGAAGCCCGACCTCTTGTATGACGAGGAGATGGATCAGAAGCTCAGCCCTGCGTATGACGAGAAGAGGGAGAAGCCCGACGTTCTGTTTGACGCGCAGATGGAGAAGCCTGACCTCCTGTTCGACGAGAAGTCGGAGAAGCCCGACCTCCTATTCGACGCACAAATGGAGGAGTCAGAGAAGACTCTCCTCCGGGACGATGAGAAGGATCGTCTTCGAATTGAGCAACAAGAACGAGATCAACCGCAAGCACCACAACCCATTCACCTTCCGCACATCCGCCCTCTCTTCATCCACCAGCCGCCCTCGCCCTCGCGATCACCGCCCGCCGAGAGCAACATGGCCTCACGACACGCTCGCAACCTCTCTTCAGACACAGCCGATTCACTTTCCTTCATGCAGCACCTCGAGCTTGCCTCCACCTCGGACTCTGCTGGCCGCCGACACTCGGGAGTTGTTCTAGAGGCTCAAGCCGTCCCCTTGACGCGCGAGAGAGCTCGCACGACGCGAGTGCTGCAGATGGTCGACAGCTTCGAGTCTTTGAGCCGCGAGGGGAGCCCGACACACGACAAGAAATAAACGACCGCAAGCTGTCAGCTTGGAGCTCGGAGGGAGAGGGCCGCTCAACACGTGGTCATGGAACGAGGCGAACTATGAAATGGAGATACCCCTTGAGGCTGGCGCAGGTTCCACTCCGTCTAAGCCAGGAGCAAACAGGAGTATTATAGGACTTTGCTTTGCTATGTGAGTGAACGGGGTTACGGAACCAGGATTTTTATATAGGGCTTGATGGATGGAGGCATTGGATGTATGTATGTATTGTATGTTGGCATGGATGCATGGTACATATGTACCCACAAGGACGAGATTTACATAGCGTGCGGGAGGACATTGGACCCCGGATCAAGTGGAGGAATGGGGAGGATTTCGAGTACATTCTAGGGACTTCAGAGTTGGGTTGATTTTGGGAGTTGGAGCGGATCAGAGCTGATCACAGGGCACAATTGGAATTGCATTCACTCGTCGTTCAAGGAATCCGTTTGTCATGTTTCGGTCCACGGTTTCAGTGATTTTTTTATCAATGCCGCGGCATGGGATCTCGATCTTGATGGAATGTCGAGGCGTCATCACCGCTTTCTTTACTTGCGTCTATCAAACCCGCGGTCTATGCCGACTGGTGGTGCTTCAACGACTGTGCTGCAATGCGTGACAACACATCCTGGGGCAGCTCCAAGGTGGGGTGAACCGTGCTTTTTCCCCCTTCCCTCTTTACGAGGCCAGAGAAACTAGGACCCTTGAGTCCGTATGGCAGTCGAATGGCAGGACTCGGTAAAGGGGGGCGTGTACTGCGCAAATACGCAGTTTGTTGTGTGATTGTGTGATGGGATGGACCTCGTCCCTGACGATCTGCTCATCGGCTCTCCCTTGATGAAACGCGTCCCCCCGGCACCACCGGCTCCACGTCAGACGCAGGGGGCGGGTGTGGATGATCGACGTGGGGAATGAATTTGACAAGGTCAGGATTCGGGCGAGCGTCTTGACAAAAAAAAAAAGAGTGAAAATGGTGGGATCATCTTGTTCACCGATTGTGTTATTCGCCCGGGTGTGGTGTTGGCTGTTGGCCGGGTAGTCCATGAAATTGGAGGAGTGAGTTGTTCAGTGGGTTTGAGTTGGATAAGTGGATGCGGGCTGCCGGGTCGGTTGCTCCGATCACCAGTCCTTCAATAACAGCGAGGGCCACGGTTGCGAGCTGCGCCGCAATTTGCGCTGGAAGGGTTTGTTCCAGCGCAGAATGGCGTTGATCAGCTTGCGGCCGGGGAAATCTATAATGACGATGCCGGTGCGGGTGGCTTCCGGGATGTCCTCAAAGTCCTCGATCCACTGGCCCGTCATGTCGTTCATTCCCGTCACGGTGCGATTCACAGGCCCCGCGGCGGCTTCAATGGGCAGCACGCCGATCGAGGCAGAGATGTGGGCGAGGTATAGGACAGAGTTGTCGTGCACGGCGGTCGAGGCGAGCTCGAGGGCCTTGCGGATAGCCGTCCACTTGTCAGCGAGGTGGTAGACGTCGGGGATGATCCAGAGGTCCTCAAGAGCCATCTGGTTGCCCTCCCACAACAGGCCGTACGGGCCGTGGTCGTCTGGAAACTGCTGCAAAATAAAAATCTTGGACCGCAGCTCGCCGAGCGTGGGAATTGGCACTGTGCGGTTGTAGATGTAAAAGTGGTCGAGTGCGCCTGCGGTGGTGAGAGGATTGTCCTGGCGGTACCTGTTGAAGGCGCTCTCAAAGGAGATGGTGTTGTCCTTGCCGATTGGGTTGCCCTCTTGCTTCAGACGCATAACAATGGCCTCGGATGGATTTGCATCGAGAAACTCAAACATGTCAATGAGGACATCAGTGAAACTAAAACCGGTGTAGCCATTGCCGTGGTAGATATGGAGTTCGTCGTCTCTTAGCCGAGCGCGAATGTCAAAGTACCGCAGTCCCGCGTCGAGTTGCACGCTGAGGTTCCAGTTTTGGCACTGCAGGCCTTCGGAACCAATATCGTAGGTCATGGTATCGTGGGTACCAGGGATGCTGAGGCTGGAGATGTGGATGTCGTCTGGGAGCTCGGCCATCCACGCCGGGTGGTGGGCAAGGTCGGCGTCGAAGCTGTAGGCGCTCTGGTAACCGTGGTAGCAGACGCCCCAGACCATGCAGGGCGCCATGGACAAGAGAAGGTAGAGGAGTACCATGATGAAGACGACGGCGCCGGATATGAGGACTGGGAACCGTCGCGGAAGGCCGTAGGGGCCAAAGCAGCCGACAATGGAAGGCATGGTGAACTCGAGGTTCAATTTCGGAGACAGCTGGAGAGAGTTCTGGGCCGGGGACGGGGCCGATGTGGGGCCGATGGATTCTTTCGGAAGGGCCGTCACATCTGCTCGACGCGTCTCCGGGGTTGGTGATGCTGCTCAACTCGCCCTGGGACGAAGCTGATGGGGGGTTGACGGCGAAGTTGGCGTCTGGAGGCCGTTGATGGAGGAGAAAGACGTCGGGCTTGGAGTTCGTCGCGGGTTCGGCACGGGTTCGAGCTTGGACCGTCCGGGGTACGCGCACCTGCCTCGAGCTCGGCCTCCGAGTGGTCAGAAGCGAGTGGTCACTTGGAAAGACGTCATCTGCAGTTTGGTGGGGCTGGTCACAAGGGCTTCATACGAAGTACGAGCGTGTCAGCTAGGCCGTGTTGGCAGCATTTTTTCGTATTGTTGGGCAGATTCTCCGTCGTTGAGAGTCGGATTGAAAGGTCTGGTGATGGCTTCATTACTCGACAGCCGTTCTAATCGGTCGGGTGTGCGTCTGGCGGTCGTGGTGGAGGGTTTCTGGGCTCTGTCCACCCCTGTCAATCTCCCTAGCCTTAGATAATTATGGCTGTGAGATAAGTTAGAGGCTCTCTACAGGACCAGGACCAGGAGTCTACAGGACGGACTTCGGAGCCTCTCGACCGCTTCTGCCCGCTCAGTGTAACCAAAACTCCATCATTCAGCGTGTGCAACTTGTTAAAATCCTATGGCTGGTTAGCTTGAATGCGCGACATCTCAATGCAGCAGCTGAGGTCTCCAATCAAGCATCGTGGTTCAGTCTGGGCTCTGCATTGCCATGCCCGACTCAACTTAAAACTCGCCTGCTGCTTTGCCTTTCCACCACTGGGCGCAACAGGATGAAGCGGGGTTTGTATGGTTGCATGGCTAACTTTGATGCATGACGCGGAAACGACATATTGTCAAGACAAAGTTTTCGCTCTCCACGCACCTCTCGTGGTGTTTCTACCGAGAAGTGTTAGGCTGGAGGCGTTGGTTGTTGATGTGGATGCAGATGCGGGTGCGGACCGAAAAGCGTCACGACGTCGGTCAACAGCATCTTCGGGGTTCGCCTCAACGCCGTCACAAGCTCATGTTACCCTATGATTGATCTATCCACCCGCGGTCGACCTGCGGGGGCTGGTCTTGGACGTCGAACCACGCGGGCGTCTCGAGACTGCAGCTGGATGGCAAGGGGTTTGCAAGCGGTGGGACCCTTGTCTTGTCGTCGGCGGACTTTGTGTGTGCAACTATTATGATGCACACCTACACCCGCAATGAGGTGAGCGAGTCCCATCTGACACGGGCTTGGCGGCACCGCAAACGACCACAGAGGCAACTCGTGGAGCACTTGGAGGGCATGTCAAAAGATCCAAGTGCGAGAACGAAAGCCGAAGACATCGCGGCATTGGACGGATCTTCAGAGGCGTGTGCAGGATGAGTTAGTCAGTGGATGTGGTGCTTCGTATTACAGCCTCAAATAGGGCAGGCCGGAGTTCGTGACTTGCAGCTGGGCCACAGCACGAACCGGCACGTCCGCCAATACGGGGACGAAGCCACCATCTCCACGCCGTGCTCTTCCCCTTACGAACGAACAAACTTGACCTGGATGTACTGCGTCTTGTCGAGGTACTTGCTCAGGGTGTTACTCCGAGGCTCTCTGGTGCCGCCACCTACGCGGGAGGGGACCACTGACCCCGCCAATCTGTAAACTAAGGATGTTGCTCGAGCCTGTTGTGGTCTAAATGGTTCATGATGGAGGTGTTTTTGTTAACGATGATGCGAGCAAGTTCGCGCCCTTGGCCAAGCGATGGCGGCGGCCTGTGTGGAGCCGGACCGACAGCTCTGACACCCATCCATGATGCCCCCCCCCCCATCTGATCTCTTACATGATAGTCAACAAGGTTGTCCACCGCATTTTTTGCTTTCAAACTGTCAAGCGATTCCGTAGTTTAGAAATGCTTGGATAAAAGGGCCTAGGCAGGCAAGCAGGGTGCCTCTGACCCCATCGAGTGCATCGTCCGCATTGACGGCTTCCTGCTTGTGCTTATCCCTAGGATCTGGATCCGCCTGCTTCCCCCCACGCGGCGACTACTTGCTAGGCTTGTTGCGTGACTGTTTCCTTGCTCGGGCGAGGCAGGTAAGAAATATCAGACACGCTGTTGGGTTGGGTTCTCTCGACGACCGAGGGCATCCTCGTTTCGGGATGAGACCGACTGTATTTCACTGCCTGGAAGGTGAGGTCTTTGCAGCATGGATGTATCTGATGATGTTGTTTTGACGGGAGGCAACATGATAGTGCCCCATGCCTGTCATGTTGAAAAAAAAGAAGAAGAAAAGACAACTCGAATTAGTGCACCCGTCCAAGGGTCATCGCCAAGACATGCATGGCTATACGATGCCAGAATCGTGCGTGGCGGATCTGAAGGGTAGAGGGCTGTGACGGAGTGGGAGTGGGCGACGGAGAGGTCATTGGGCAATGGGACAAAGGGATCCCAGGAAAGAGGGTGGGAGCGGTCCGGCCAGTTCGTTCACTTTTGGGGGCTCCGAGCAATAATATCGAGATGGTGGTGGTTGGGTGGTTCGCAGTTCGGAGAGGGTGTGGTGGGTGCTGCATCAAACGCGGACGATGGTCGATAACAGACGGTGAATAAGGCTCGTCACTGCAACTCCAAACTGGCTTTTCTGGCTTACACGCACGGCGGTATAACATGGCAGGATATGCAAGATGACAACGACGATGGGAAATCTTGTTTGTTACCCATGATCTGGGGCGCCGGAGAGCGCGGAGAAGGGCAACTGTTCAAAACTGCTGCCGAGCTTGGTTCAAAGTCCAGTTGGCCTCGGCGACTTTCTCTCCCAACCCCTCACGCAGGCTTCACATGCGACCATCACCACCATCATGCCATCCGCTGGCGCATTTCCGTCAGAGGAGCCGTGACGCTGGTGTCGTTGGATCTACAAAGGCTTAGCGCCCGTAGAATGCCGACTCTTGTCGATACGGAAATGCAGGCGCTCGGCGGTGATCAATTGTCCCTTCACGCCTCTATCTCCGTTTCCGCTAGAAGCGCGGTGGCCGAGTGATAACAAAAGACGACCAAGACCAACCCCCTCCGTCCCCCACGGACCAGGGCCGAGCATGGGAGGAGGTTATCGCCGATACGGACGCCGGACAAAGAGACGGTTAGAGGCACGCGACACATTCACACTCACGCAACGGGCGAAAAGAGACACACCGAAAGCAGTCCTGTGTCAGTCCTCGCCATCGCCATCACCACAGCCCAGGGCAACACAGAGAAAGTGACGTCGAAGGTGAGCAGGGGGAGCGAAATTCGCCCAGGGGTCATGATCTGACGACTGGCGTCGCGTATGAGCGGGCGCCGGCGGGACGGCCGGTTGGACGTTAGTCTTGGAGATTGAGACGGATCGTGGGATGAAGCGGAGGAGTCCGGGAATCAGCATCTCGGTATCGAAGAAAGAAAAAAATGCCATGTGGGATTTTGGCTCCGTGACATGCTCATCTCGCCAGGATCGGAACATTGGCCACATCGCGCATCTGAGAGACCCTGGACTGGGTCTGGTTTTAGGCCGGTTGTCTGGTTGTTGTCTGGTTGGCGATGTATTCCAACTACAGCCCAACCCTGTCACGCAGCAGCAGAGATGGAAATCCATTCATCCCCCCCCGATCCATGTCCCGCCCCAGAGCCCCATGGCCATCAACGTATTCCTTGACCTTCCGGCTTCCAGGTGATTATTTTAGCGAGTCCGCTCGTCTACTCCCGCTTACTACGTACTCTCGCGGGTTCCCCGTCAAGGTCAAGTAAGACGAGCCTTGCAAAAGGCCAGCAAGGAACAAAAGAAGCCCATTGCGACAGGGATTAAGACTTTTTCCTTCGGTTTCGGCTGGATAGCAAAGGGTGGCCCTCCCCGCTCATCCATGGCCGGCATCTCCCTGGATCCCGTACTTTTTGCTCAAGAGGATCATGTCGATCATACAATTGGCGCCTACGCACCCGGCGCCATCTGTATACTGCTGGGCACAGCAGATATTCCCCCCCTCCCCCCGATTGTGGAATTTTAGTATATTAGCAGCTACTGGACGAAAGTCATCGCACATCCCATTCTGGCAATGGCCCATACCGATTCAGTCCCGTCACCAAAAACGGCGTCGACACTAGAGGCACGAACTAGCGATGCGTGTAATCTGTAATTGCTGCCGTCGAAACCGGTGACGTGGAGCGAGCCGGACCCGTTGAGCGAGCTCAGTGTCCGTAGAAAGCGCACCAGTTTTTTTCTCGCTCTTGCGTGTCGCTCGGTGGCGTCTACTAGGAAATGGGCCCATGCCCCATCGGCCATCTCGTGTGTGTGTGTGTGTGTCTCTTTCACGCCAGCCTCACGATTTGAATTGTCCCAGGGACCCCCCCAGCACCACGCATGTGAGTGGGAACCGGTGGATCCGGCCGGATGGACGAGGGGCGAGTGCCGTAGCGGGCCGCCTAACTAGGAGCTGCAGCTGAGGATTTGTGTGTTGAATAAATGTTTCGTCAAGTGAGCTTTCTCTGAGAGAAGCCTGTGGTCATATGCACCTTGTTGGCTGCGGTGCATGTATTCGTTGTTTATTGAGGCTTGCTGGGCTATGTCCTCTCTGGGTTGGCATGTTCTAGCGCCGCCTAGGAGCCGGTGTTCTTGGCTATCAGAACGGCGTGTGGCTAAGTTACCACGTCAATGTCAGGGGAGGGAGATGTGAGATGGTCGCTGGTTCGTCGAGAATCACGAATGTCGACGGTTGCTTTGGGTGATGGGAGATGCTCTGGTTGGTCTGTAACAGCTTCATTCCAGAGTCGCGGGCTTCAAGCAACGGTCCAAATGCGCCGAGTGAGATGAGACGTCGAGGGAAAACGGGGTTGATGGCGGGCAT
Organism: Dactylonectria estremocensis; assembly: GCA_020744375.1. Lineage (NCBI taxonomy): Eukaryota > Fungi > Ascomycota > Sordariomycetes > Hypocreales > Nectriaceae > Dactylonectria > Dactylonectria estremocensis. The sequence goes on along the minus strand of JAGMUU010000002.1, from coordinate 1,284,788 downwards.
CCAATTTCGAGTCGGAATCCTGTTATATCCGGAGTCGGCGGGTATCATGGCCCAACATCACATCACGCCTGCTTTCCATCCTTCGGGAAAGAGGATACTTCAATCAAAATCTCCCCACATGCTGCTGAGTCTGACGTTTAGACTTTAATTCTTTGTTTCGGAGAGCGAAAGTTCTGAGAGCAATGAGGCAAAAGGGATGATATTAAAGGTACCATGCAGGACGCGCCCCATGAAGTGATGAACATCTCTTTCCAGTCGTGGTGACTTTGAATTGTGATTGTCGGCCAGTTATGGGTCCTCCTTCAGTGGCGGAACACTCGCTTGACTGAGATCGCCGTCACACTGGATCATGGCCAACCCAGTCCAGTGGAAGACATCCATCCACGAGAGTCTTCATCCATGATCTAACCCAGACGCCCCTGCCCCTGGCTCACTAGCCCTCCCCACCCTCCCCTTCTCCAATAACCCACTGAAATCACAGCTGCGCTGACCTGGGTCGCTGGTGACGACATCGGGCTCCAGGGGAGAAGAGACACACCCCTCCCGTCCTCCGCAGTCATGCTCGCTTGTACGGCAGCGAGATAGCGCCTCAGAGCAGCTCAGCTCGGCGCACCGCTCGCTGCGCTACGACAGCGCTCTGCACGTCGCTGCACGTTGCTGCACATCGCTGCAGCCGCCGGGGTTTCAATGCAAGCCTGATGCCGGCCTTTCCTTTGGCTACCTGTTTCCGTGTACGGCGTACGTACCTCTCATGCAGGTTTGTTTGCTGCTTGAGAGCATTTGAAGGGGGCTGGAAGATCCAAGAACGTCCGTGGAGGAGAATCCGCGGAGATGAGAGGGCACCAACCCGCAAGTAGCAGTAGGGAACAGTGACTGACTCTCCAGTCGTCCAATGCCATACGAAGTAACTTCGCGACCCCCCAGCTGTTAGCGGCTTGGGCGTTGCGTCGGGGCCCTCTGGTATCTTGTTTCGTCCTGTCTAAGGTAACAAACATGGACAACCTGGACGAGCTGGGCGGGTTGGCTCTGATCTGACCAGACAGAGAGACTCTTGGCTTTTTCTGGTACCCACGACGACGCACACGCAACACCAGCGAGACAGCTTCGGGGCTGGCCTCACATTTTTGGGCTCTCAGTCAGCCATTTTAGTCTTGTTATTGAATCTGACAATGCATGCATTGGAGAAGCTCTCAGCCATCTGCGGAATGTGCCTTATTTTACAGCTTGATAACCGCTTGAGCTGTATTTGGGATAGAGCCTAAAGGGTCGGGCCTCGAACAACGGGTAGGTCGCTCAGCAAATTGCGTCTGCCACGATGGATCGCCACCGCCAACCAGCTTTGTTGCGACCATCACCAAAGACGGCCCATCGGCCACCGGCCATAATCATGGCCAGAAAGCACACCAGTGACCAAAGGCCCTATTCGTACGCCAGCGCCAGCGCCAGCGCGCCGGACGCGGGATGAGGGAGGCGCCCCTCTCTTCCTCAGCTATTAGCCTCGGAGTGGATGGGTTCCGCGAGCGCGCGCACTTGCACTTGTACGAGGCCGGGCGCCATCATCGCTCTCGCGTTTCCTCCTGTCAATCAATACTGGCGTCTCGCCTTGATGGGCATCCCGATGGGACTCCGCTTTTCGCATCGTGTTGTGATGTGCGGGTGTGCTCTATGTTTGTGCGCCTCCAAAACATTCTGCAGCAGGCGTATACATGCAGCATGCGTCTTCGTTGATCCTTGCGTGGCTGGCTGTCGCATCCATCATTCAAAGAAGGCCGTACCGCCCGCGCCAAAAGGTGCCAGGTGGGTGCTCCGTTCGTGCTGGTAACGAAGAACACAGGCTTGTCAATCCCTCCCTGCTCCCCCGTCCGGTTTAGCTCTCGTTAGCACCACGTTCTCTTTCTCTTTCACCCTCAGCCCGTGGACCCGTAAAAGCTGCAATGACTTTTATCGTTAGTAACACCCCCCCCCTTCTGGCTGACTGGCCTTGCTCGCTCACAGCGGACTGGCCTGCTGTGCTCCCTCTGCTGGATTCATAACCACCCGCCCAAGAGTCAATCGGTGCTCCCTGAGTTGTAGCTCATCACCTCAAGCAGAGATGAGGCGACATGGCCGCCAGACCAGGTACAGATAGAGTTCACGGGGTCCCAGGACCCGTCTGTGGGTGCGTGATGGTACTGAATACTGAATAGCAATGGCGAGCATCTCGGCGCTTGGCATCTGGCCGGGTCGGCCCAACAAAGCCGTACGAATGGACTGACTGTACGAATGGATGGACCGTAGGTACGAATGCTCCGGTCGTAATCTGTGGCCTTCTCGTCCGCCCACGACTGGTCGCTGAGAAGCCGTGAATGCGACTCCTCCCTCTCCTTCCCACCGCCCACCGCCCACTGCCCACAGCCCACAAGTTGGTAGCTTCTAGCCTCACTCCCTGGTCGCTGCTGCCTCCGCTACTGCCGCCCCCCCTCCTTCCGTTCTCCCCATTTCCGCTGCAACGCCAAGAGCCAAGTACCAAAGTATTCATACTCCTCCAGACATTCTTCCTTCCTTCTTCTCCCAGCTGTTTCCTTATCCATCCACCCTCACATTCCAGGCCTCTCCCACCCATCCATCTCTCACCTCTCGTCTCGCGTCCCATCTTCACCTCCTCACCCTCGTCCGTTCCCGTGCTTTCATCTGTCAGCCGACACGCCTTCGCTTTGAACGCTCCCGCCTTTCTTTTTTGTGCTGCCGGCTCCGGGACTCTGGTTTCCTCGCTGCCCGGATAATCGGTTATTGGGAGGGACGTCGCTTGGATCTTCGGCTCGCCCGTCACTCGCTCTTTGTGTTAGATTGCATTGGATTGCATTTTCTTTGGATTGGATTCATCAACTCTCGATTGCTTGGATCATTACTTCGTCAAACCGCTACCGTCAATCGTTTTGTCGTGTCGCTTGCGGGATTCACCTGCCACTATCGAACCTCGAACCACGGCTGCAACCTGCTGTTCGCCCACCGACGATATTACCTCAGCTACTCAGCTGTATCACCAACCCCGATTCATCTTGTCCTTCTCGACTACGACAAGGACATCCTGCGCTTATCTGGCCCGAGTTTTGCGTCCCGGCAGTCGCAGAATCAATCACGCATCCCCATCACTGACTTGACATGGATTTGGCCGTCTGAGGAGTCCCTTGAATCGTGTTATGTCGTGATTCACCACGACTCAACTCCGTCACCCCAGGCTATACTCTGCTACGTTTTCGACCCCATTGGTACTGGTGAGCCGTCACCCGCAAATCTCGCTGCCCAGCTGCCGAGTCTCCGTCGGGCCCAGGGATCAAGGTTGTTGACCTTTCATGCCTCGAATAGAGCTTTTGGACACAAAATATCAACATGTTTCCTCTCCGCCAGAACGCCCGAACGCTGGGCGCTCTCTATCTGTTGGCTGCGTGGTCACCTGTGGCCATCGCCATCGAGCTTGATATCTGCTCCTCACTGAACACAGGTTCAACGGACCGAAGTACGTGACAGCTCCTTGACCACTACCCCCGTTTGCTTCTAACGATACACGGTTTTACAGACACAAGCATTTACCAGACAAATGGCCTTTGCCACGATTTCTGCGTTGAAGATTACGCCTTCGCCATCACCCAACTGAACTCTTGTTGGTGCTCCAATTACGCCCCTGCCAAGTCGACGCAAGAGGACGTTTCAGATTGCAATACGCCTTGCCCTGCCTACCCTGACGAGGACTGTGGAGGTGATGGTCTTTTTGGATATCAATCGTTGGGCGCCGTTTTGCCATCCGGCACAGAGAGTGCTTCGTCCTCATCCACCGCTGATGTAAGTTTGATCTCTTTTGCTTTTCCGCCATCCATCTAGTGTAAACCGCCTCCGTATCGTGAATGGACGAGTGTCCACCAAAGCCTTGCATTTGCCACCCAAATATTGTTTCTCGCCCTTCTGCCATCATCAACTGCCCTGGGCCCGATTGGTAAGACATCGAGACTTAAAAACGGGTTTCAGGCACAATCGACGACGACGACGATTTCCAGGATAACTGAGACGGTACAGAACACAGTGACAGTGGTTAAGACTACGAGTGAGACTACGAGTGAAACTACGAGTGAGACTACGATTGCCACTTCGGAGAGTTCATCTTCTGTATGCCTCTTTTTCCTTCGAACTCGTGGACATTGAACTTGGACTCGGTGACATGCAAGTGTTTTCTGGGGACATGACACTAACAAATTTTCCAGTCTGAATCAACTACGCAATCGTCTTCATCCACCGTCGAGCCTACGTCTGAAGTACGGACGGTCACCGTTGGTGGTACAGTCCAGACTGTGACCACCGGCCCCACGGACACAGGAACGACGGAAAGCGATACCACTGGTACCAAAGTTAAGAGCGGCGGTCTCAAGACAGGAGCGGTTGTGGGCATCGTTGTAGGCGTTATTGGCGCCGTTATTGTCGTCGCCGGCTTGTTACTCTTCTTCTGGTTCCGACGGCGGAAGCAACGCCAAGAGCGGGAAGGCTTCCAGGACGACCCAAGCATACGAGATAGCTCGTCCGCCAATCGACCCGACATGAGTGTCGCTGGAGCGTCACCTGTGTCGCTCAACGGGGCCAGCAAGCGTAACAGCACATTGCAGGTTGACCCACGCATGGACCCATTCAAGCAAGGATTGTACGTCCGAGGCGGCAGTCACGAGAGCGTCAATACGCTCGGCGATGAGCATGACTACTCGCGAAGGATAATGGCACCGAAAGTGCTGCGGGCCACAAATCCCGACCCTTCCTGAGAAGAGGATCATCAAAGGCACGCATAGAGGCAAAGGCTTCCACCGGGGTGAGCATCAGACTGCCAAACCTCACGACGCACACGAATTTCGCTTCTCCGGCCCATCACTTTCACCCAACCTTTGGGTTTGCATTTCGAGATACCAGGGAGGCGTTGGCATTTTTAAGGGGGCACATTACATGATGGAATAAGGATCACACGGTCTCCCAACAACTGGTGGATGGGATCTCACGCTCCGCATATCGACGAATACCGGAGTGGGTGCTGCTTCGATAGCGCTATCAGCATGATTATGAAGGACATATGCCGACTGTCGGCATCTTCTTCTCACTACTACACCGTAGCATTGCGACACGCGGCGCTACCGAATAATAGTCGGGCCAACTTCGGCGGAGAAGACACTGGCCAAGTCAAGTCTAGCTGCACAAGCGCTGAGGATTCCCATGCTATGGATATAATGGCTGTCTTATGAGGGGATACCTGATTCATGTATATAGAGAAACGGTGCGTAACGCTAGCGACTAAAAGTATTCATTTTCTTAGGGTTGGTCCAGATGGTCTGGAAAGCGGCACCTTCCTGTCCATAGTAACAATTCTATCATAACTCTTGATAACTGTCGTTCACTACTGTGATTCGCTTAAAGCCACTGGCTTGCTCACTTTGAGAGGTTGTTCTAAACATGTCGATTCGATGAATGGTAAGTGACTCGGCACGCCAGTATGGAAGGGGAAGTTCAGCTCGTTTCGTGCCAGGCAATACATACTACGCGTCACTCAAGTTGTAATAGATTTGCACGGTTTCTGTCCTTCGTGATAGTATCCTTGAATGTCATGGCTAACCTATGAAACATGATGTATGTCGTTGACTCCTAACTCCTGAACTCGTAGTTTCATCCACCCAGACATGTGCCAAAAATCACTGGCTATACTAGCCCCGAGGATTGTACCTATCTACATATCTAACTTGAATAGTTCGTCCTTTGATCTCTCGGCCCATATGACTGAGGCGGAGACGAGGTCATTTGCGTACGTCCGGCATCGTAGGGCTCGGGCGGTGAAATGTGAATGGGAGGATACGTCGACTCGCGGGGGGTGCGCATGGGCTCGTAGCGATCGTCTCCGGGGGTCGGGTAGTCGCCCCGGGTGTAGTCGGGTGGAGGGGGCAGCGGGTCGTCGCTGCTGCCCAAGCCCGGCGGCTTGAGCGGCGCGTCTGAGTCCTGGGAACCGCGGCGGTCGGCGTCCAGGCTGGTCGGGCGGAAGCCGAGGGGCACGGGGGCGGAGGCATAGCTGACGTCCTGCTTGCGGTGGCGGACGCCGACGAAGAGCCAGCGGACGCCGCGGCCGACGGCCTTGACCAGGTCCCACGGGTTCATGGCGTCGACGAGGGCGCCGAGGCCCGCGGGGCCGCCGCTCGGGGGCTGGTGCTTGTTCTCGGCGTGGGGTCCGGCGCGGGCGGGATCAGGGGCTGGGTAGAAGGTAACCGGGGCGCCGGGGACGTAGGGCCGGAAGGGGAAAGCCCACAGGTGGAAGACGGCGAAGAAGGCCATCTCGACGCAGACGAGCAGGCTGGAGATGCCGACCTTGATGTCGCCCTGGGATAGCGTCGAGCTGGGCTTGAGCGAGTCGACGGTGGAGGTGCCGATGGAGAGCAGGACCGTCTGCCATAGCACGAGGAAGACGACGAGCTTGATGGCCAGGATCTTGGTGAAGAGGCGGTGCTCGGCCAGGGCCTCCTTGAGCTGGACGTAGACCTGGACGACGCAGACCATGGCAACGGTGACAGCGACCATGTTGATGGCAGCGACCCAGATGTGGGCAAAGGCCGGGCTGTTGGAGCTGGCGCAGTAGCGACCGGCGGCTTCGGTGGCGACGGCGATGACGCCGGCAGCGATGCGCGTGAAGCAGTATTGGTAGATGGAGACCCAGCAGATGTTGAACCACGTCAGGCCGCTCGCGGGGGTGCGCCAGGGCCCGCGCTGGCCGCCGCAGCAGCGGGCAAACAAGCTGAGGGGGAAGATCCAGGGCTTGATGGGCCTCATGCCGCGGAAGAAGGCCTTTTGGGATCGCACATCTGGGGCGACGTAGTGGCAGACGAGGGCGAAGAAGGCGGCGAGCGCAAAGGCCTCGTAACACTGCGAGATGACCTCGACGTAGACGGCGTGCTCGTAGAAAAAGATTTGCAGCAGCGACGACGCGCTGTACACGGGCACCATGAACAGGATGCGGATGATGTGTCGCTGCTCCAGCGGCTTGGTGTAGTTTGTCGCGTGCCGCCAGATGAGGTATAGGCTGACGAGGACGGCGATGCCTGTGGACGCTGAGCCGATGATGCGCGCGAGCTCCGCGAAGGTGAAGTTTCCGACGATGGCTTTCTGGTCGTCGGGGACGCCTGGACGAGGGGAGTCAGTTTCTTCTTCTTCCTCAATCAGACGTCAATAGGAAGGGAGAGGGGGCCGCATACTCATGTCCTCCAGTGTCGCGTTGCACTGAGGACTCATGATGGCGACGGAGGGGGGTTCCAATGAAACCGCAACAGCTGGTAGGATCTCGAAGCGGCGACTCTATCGCTGGCTCCCGCCGCCCGGATCGATCGTATGCGTCTCGGTAAGGGGAGTGGTTAGAGGGGAGTGGTCGTCGAGTGTCCAAAGTGCCCGCAATGGGCTACAAAGAGGTGGTGGCAGGGCTGGGAACAAATATATCAAACCACGCGTCGTAGTTCGACACAGACGTAAGAGACATGATTCCCCCCCCCCCCCCCCGGCAAAGCTCGAAACACGGTCCCAAAGAAGAATGGTATGGGAAAAGTGGCATCCCTCGAGGCGGCTTTGGGGTGGCTGAGGCGTCGTGATGGGCATCCAGGATCCCAAGGGTCCATCTAATTCCACGGGTCCATCCCAAGGGTCCATCCCAAGGGTCCATTGTACAGAGTCCATCCAAACAGGTCCATCCAATGGATCTCGTCTGTCGCAGTGGAGGCTAAGAGATGGAACTGTCCTGCGACAAGGCTGTGCCTGTTGCTTCAGCTATTGTTGGTATGCAACCCTCTTGTGCTCCCCCCCTCTGTCTCTCCGTTTGCGCTGTTGGCAGAGACGCAGCGTATGGAACATGCCGTTGCAAGTGTCAGCTCCGACTCCACTATTTGCCGTTTCGGGCGGCTTGTGACGCAATCCCATCACGGCATCGGCGGTCTGCGCCGCCGATCCACCGACCTCCCGGTGCCGGTTTTCCGGAGGCGATGCGGCCTCAGCCAATCGTTGCTGTGCCTCAACCTCATCATGCTCAAGCCTCAAAGAGCCGAAGGCCCATACACGGCCCTAACACGGCCCATACACGACCCATACATGGCCTATGCATGGCCCCCTCGCAGGCCCCCAGTACACACGAAGTAACTTTACATCCCCCCTAGCACCTCGCTGGGAATATCTTACCGGCCTCCTCTAGCTAAACGAGTTGCTCCATACCACCAACCATCCTTTGACTCGACAATACTTCTATCACATCATCCTCCGTCTTACTCCTGCACCATCTTGCTAACAATCATCTTACATCGAATAAGCCCGCTATCCTCAAGCTCTTCCGCTTGTATTGCCGTGAGGCAATCCAACATTCACCCTTTTCAATTCATCCGGGTTGCCGCCAGTCCTTTGTGCAAGGGGGTTTGAGTAAAGAAGCATCTTTCGTAGAAATCAACCGTTGTATTTTGATTGCCTGGCTTTTCGTTGGCACTCTGATAGGCAACTGTCGCCAAACAGTTCGCAGTCCCCCGTTTCTTCCGTTCGATAAACAAGTAATAGCAGTAGTGGAAAATTGTGTCCCAAAGATAAGGTAAGTGAGTAGACAGGCAAGCAATGAATGCACTCAATGAAGCAATGGCTGTAGTTGAAAAGGAAATTTGGTCCAGGAAACGCCGAGATGACGAATGCTTCCGTTTTGCGTCTCGTACACGGCTGCCAACTTCGTCGCTCTTTTCTTTCCCCCTTGATCGATCGGCTGCCGTCGTCCTCCGTTGTCCTCCCATGGGTAGGTCCGCCGTTGGGTGCCATCTCTTCCTCTCGCCCACATCTCTTTCGTACTCAAACATGAAAAGGAAACTTCAAAGAAATCCCCGACAAGTCCTATCGCCTCGCTCTCTTCTCGCGTTCGCTTGACAAAGCGCCTCCGTCTTCGCTTCTTCGCTTCCGACCACGGTCCTCCCTTCCCTCGCGTCGTTCCTCTTGTCGTGGTCCTCCCTCTCTCTGGCCGGCATCTCGTGGTCCTCCACGACCTCCCCTGTTGTTTCCCCATTCTTCTCCTCCGCGGGGTCCTTGTCCTTCGTTTCGGTGTCGGCTCTCTCTACCAGGGCCCATGTCTCTTCCCCCAGCAGTGGGTGGTGGTCCCATGGACTCCCGAGGGGCGGTTGTTTGATCCCTGTTGGATCTACGCGACTCCCGTTCCTCTCTTCCACCTTCTGTTCGCCCACCATCTGCAGCTGCTGACCTTCGGTCTCGGTATTCGCGATGCTCCTTGCCTTCGCGTTCCCGGCCGGGGCTGCGATCGCGATCTCGTTCACGGCTGCTACGCCGGGATGGTCGATTAGACCTACTCTCCCGACGACTGCGCTCGTGATCACTTCGGCCTGAGACCTCGTCTCCATTCTGAGGTCCTCGGCTGGACGAGTCGTGTCGCGCGGGGTCCTGGCGTTCTTGCGTAGGTGTTGCGACAGGAGAACCACCAGTGAGGACTTGAGCATCCGAGCCACCGAGCGTCGGCCTTTGCTGGTTCCGTCGCGTACTATTGCTTCGGCCTAGTTCTGGCACATTCGCCTGCAGTGTGCTTTGGATCCCCGCAAGCTGTCTCCTGCTGTTGTTACCAGTCCGAGATCGCTCGTTGTTGGATGAGGGTCCAGTGGGCACAACGCTTTCACCAGCGGGTGACCCCGAGTAGCTACCGGGAGTTTGTCTGGGCCCAGGCCCGGACCCTCGGTCAGGTGTATTTGTTCCCTGCATTGGCTGGCGGCCATGCACATGTGGCGGAGGGCCTGGAGGCGGAGGCGGCGGGGGCACAGAGCCACCGATTTGAGCCAGGCGTGAGGGATGAACATCTGTTGGTGTTGCAGTCGTCGTAGCAGGCGACGGCGCCGAGGGTCCGGAGCCAGCATTCCTAGATCTGTCTGAATGAGAATGTCCGCTTGGTGTTCCGGAAGGAGTGGCAGGCCCAGTGTTTGGTTCAAAGGCGCCACGCCGTCCTCTTCCCGAAGATGGTCCAGTGGGCGGTGGTCTCTCTGGGGTGGGAGGTCGCTCAGAATCCGGGCCCGAGAACCGGTTTTCCAAACGGCCAGGTAGATTTGGAGGGCCTCCATGGCCGCCTCTCGAGACTCCACGGCCACGGCCCCTTGGTCCGAAAGGAATGTCAGCCACGCTCTGGATTGCGTTCAGTCGTCCGTAGCTGTGGTCCTGATGAAGTGCCTTGTAGTCGCCTTCCAGACCTCGAGATGGACCGTGAAAGCCTGATGCGTCACGGCCTTTCGGCGGAAGACCTCTCTCCCCTTCTCGGTCTATCGGCTTCTCTCCCCTGAAACTTCCTGGCATCGGTGATCGCTCTCGGGGGTCTCTGCCGGCTTGTCGATGTTCCGGCGGGTAAGATCGATCCTGCCGATTCTCACGGCCACTAGCTGAAGGGGCGTTTTCCTGCACGTATCGACCACCTCGTCGTGGAGACTGACCGCGAGGATTGCGCTCACGCTCCTCTCTAGGCGCACGCGATGGTGTGTTGTCCTTCTCTTCAATCAAAGCTGCTCTTTCTGGGTTGACAGCTTCGACCGAATCATTAGCCGACGTGGGCCGTCGACCACGGCTAGTCCTGTCAGAGTCGGAGGCTCGCGGACGATCTGGGCCATCATGGGCAAAAAGAGCTGCCCGTTCCGGATTCATAATAGGCTCGGCGGCTTCGGCGCTTGCGGTTTGTGTTGTTGAGAGAGCAGGAGAATCGTTCAGACGCCCATGGGACGGCTCGTGAGTTCGTCCGCTCCTGCCATCACGCGGCCGGTCTCGTTCATGCTCGTTACGACGAGCCGGCATGTCCGGCCTCATGGGATCGCGGACTTGGTCAGCAGGTCGACGGTCGGGGAAATCGCGTGGCCGATTAGGATCAAACTGGCGAGCATCTCGTAGCTCACGCCCGTCTCTAGATTCCCTGTTGTCTCTGCCATCTCGAGGCTCTCTCGGGTCACGGCCTTCGCGTGGCTCTCGGGGTTCTCTGGAGTCTCGAGGGCGAGATTCGCGCTCCTTGCCGTCACGACGCTCGTGCCCTCTCGGCGCATTGAATCGCTCTGAATTGGCGTGCGTTGGGATGGGGACGTTGGGTCGGTTTGGAAGACTGTGTGGCAGACGGTCAGGAAGAGTATTCGGCCGAGAGTCGCCTTTAGGACCATTGAACCCAGCTCCCGGGCCAGAGTTGGACGCAGAGTTGCGGCCTTGGCCAGATGTCGATGAGTCTCGATTTGGGGTGTCCCTGGAAAGGCCTGCTGGCTTGGCCGGAAGAGTATCCTTGGGGCCGTGTGGATTGGCCTTTGACATAGAATCAGGTGCTGGCGACCTGCTATCCTTGCCATCTTTAACCTCTCCGTCCTCTTCCTCGTTTGTTGTTTGTTTTGCTCCAGGTGTCCTGAGGGGTTGATTAGTATCATACCAAAAGAATTCTAGAACATATTTGCTCACCTGGTTGATGGCCTAAACTCTGCTGCAGCAGCACGAAGATTGGTTGGTTTTTCGTCACTCTGAGAAGCACCAACCTTGTATATGTCAGCATTACTCAAGTGCTCAGTAGGTGAACAACTTACACTTCCGGGGCGGAATGCTTGGACCATAACCCATTTGGATTTCCTCCTCTGAAGCTCTGACATAGCGCCCTGCGCAGCAACGGACAAATCCACACGACCGCCAATTTCACTATCTGCTGATGGCTTGGCGCTTGATTCTTGCTTGGTGATGGTCTGTAGAAGCGACGAAAACTTGGTGGCCATGAAGTCGATGGCTGGGAAGAAGTCGAGTACGGACTTGAGAACGCTAATGGCATTCCTGATATGCATCCACTCAGAACCCTCGAGGCAGGATCGGAGGGCCATGTTCAAGTTTTTATGCCAGCGGAACAACATGTCCTTGAACTGCGCGTGCTCCACGAATGTGAGCGGTTTTCCGCTCCCATCCACGGTCAGAGAAAATCCCAGCCGAGGTTGTTCGCTGGGGCCCTTGCCCTCCTTCTCAAATGCACCAAGACGAGGCTGATCTCTCGAAGCCTTGGTGTCCTTTTCGTTCGGGACAGGAGCGTTCTTGTGCCATCTCGATAAGTCTTCCAATATGAGCTTGAGGAAGCGTCCCAGGTATTCAGCCTCCATGACAGTAGCTGTAAAGATCAAAGACCGTAGCCTGTTGGCATTGAACAGTCGGTCGTAAAGTGACATAAGCTTGAACCCGGGTGCATTCCACTCATGGAGAGCCTTGATGAACCGGTAGGTGTATTCGGCATCGGCGGTGGATAACAGCATTCGTGGGATAAAGCACTGCTCGAGCAAGATGTCGGAGATAGCGTCCGGTTTAGCTCGAGGCTCAGGGAAGGACGACTGGAACTGCTTGCTCAGGAAGAACTTCCACTTACCCTGGCGAAGCAGATGCTCGCCACATTCCTCTGATAGACCGATCTGGAGTTGCATAAGCTCCTTTCTCTTCTCCATCTTGCGCTCTTGTCCCCGTCGCGACATGTCGCTTCGGTCCCGAGAAATAGCAATCTCCTCGCTTTTGAGTTTGTCTTTTTCTTGCCTGTACATTTTGTCCGGGCAATAGAGATCCCCAAGCTGGAGAGCCCAGAACGTAACATAAAGTTCGGGCGTGATCTTCTGCCAAGCTTCGGGCCGAACGGAGTCCTGAATGGAATCCACAATCGGTTGCAAAGCCGCCTTGATCATCGAGGAATCATCGGGTTTCTGCGATTGCTTCTGATTAGTTGTGGAGTCGAGCGCCGGTGCGTTCTGAGCGCCCACCTGTTCGTCGGTCGTTGTAGTCTCGACGGTAAAGCTGTCGCCCCCTGTGGTCTTCGTATCACACATCGCAACATCGCCATCCTTGTCTGCCGTAGTTTGCGAAGGTTGCGTCTTCTCTTTTTCTTCCACCCTCTTCGTTTTCCAGGGGAACATGCGATGGGCGAGACTAGACCTCCCAATCAAGAAGGCCAGGCTTGTGTCTAGACCATAGGAGCGCATGAGTTCTGTGATTGACGGCACAACAGCATCGAAGGCAGCCGGCTCAAGGTTGCTCCAAAGAAGGTCCAAATACTTGATCAAAATTTGGTGAGAATCATCAATCATGGACGATAGGTATTTGATGTGCGCCTCGTCTTCAGGTACCTGGTATAACGCTGCTAGTCGATACTGTGCAAGGTTGATCAGAAATTGGGAGGCAAGTTTCGAATCGGTCAAGGCTTGGATCAGTCGCTTTGAGCTCTTGACGCTATCGTATCGTTTGTCTTGGCCACGTATCAGGGTGTGACGTTGCAAGTATTGGCCTCCGGCCATCGAAAACACTTGGTAGTCTGTGAAATCTACCGAGTCCACAATACCTCCCATTGAAGCGATGAGCTCCTTGAGGATGATCAGGTCGGTAGAGTTGCCCTTTTGCAGTTGGTTGTTGACGTACTGAAGAACGGGCGTGGCATTGAGGATGGTGTATCTTCGGAAGACTCTGCCAGAGAATCTTGACAGAGCCTGAAGCCACTTGCTGGTAGTGAGGGCATGATCGGCCTGGGTGCGACTCCTGGACTTGCCAAGAGAACTCATCAATGACCAGACGAGCACGTCGTACGAAAGATCGGTGAAATACTTCGCACACTCAACGAAAGCGTCAATGAGGTTCGGGTAAGACTCTAGCTGCTCAAAAGCAACTCTAAAGACGATTCCGGGTGACGAGTAGCTAGTTTTGGCAAGTTGCTTGGCCATTTCACTCAAATTCGTCAAAGAAACACGTTTCATGGTTCCGCGAGTCTCCGATGTTGCTCGTGCGAAGGCTGCTTTCATGGAAGGTAGGCGTGATGTCTGGCCCTCAAACCATTCTGCATACATGGAGTAGCGGGTTGTGATAGGGTAATGGCTGACGAGATCCCAGATCGCGTTCACAACCGCGGCATTGGCCTTGGTGTGGCTGAGAGCAGGTAGTAGAAGCCGTCGAAGAAGTTCGTGCCAACGAGTCAAGTTAGCCGCAGAGGTGTCATCGCCGAGACTCTTTGCGCCAATTCTTGCTAGCTTCGTGAGCAGCACTTCATCCTTGCCAATATTCACACCGGAAATGTTAAGAAGAGTTCCGCAAAGTGTAAAAATGTCATCCACAGTTTGGCAGATGGGGATGTTGTCTGCCCACTCATCCCAGTAGTACCGATAGTGTTGAGTCTCGTTGGTGTCAGATTTGTCGGGAAAGGGCCACCTAAGTGATTTTCGAATTCCTAACCTGCTGAGTCGGACGCTGCCCTTGGGGAGCCCAGTCTGATCGAGGTCAGGGACAGGTTTGGTCGGGCATTCGGAGTCGCTAGCAGGCACAGGCCTGCTATCATGGAAGACTTTGTTGACAGAGTAATGGAGAATGCGATGAATTCGGTCCAGAACTTCGGGAGACGCATCGGTAATCCAAGGGAATCGGCCGAGGATGAACAACGATTCAGGCAGGGCTCCAATCGTCAAGAGTTGGATGAGCAGAGACACCTTCTGTTCCAAGGGCTCGGGTAACTTTGACTTGCTATCCGCAGCGTCTGCTGGGGTTTCCTTTTGCTCAGACTCAGCCTTCTTGGGGAGCTCGCGTCGTGAAGGAGCCGAGATTGGGTTGTCGTCATCTCCCTGAGGAAGAACACCGGCCATGAGCAGGGCGTTCATAGTACCACCCCGTGATGCCCGTTCCTTCTCTTCAACTTTCTTCATCTCCTTCTCGCGAACCTTTTCCATGTCCTCATCTGCTGGAGACAGGTGAGGGTAAAGATCAGCCAGGGAAATAAATCCAATCTTGATGAGGAGAGCGGCAAGGTACAGTAGGTTGGCGGGGAGGACGTCGGATTCCTCTCGAGCATCGGAGTTATAGAACCGGAGTTTGAAGCCAAGAAGTTGCGCAGCAGTTCGGTTGCCAGGAGGTGGTAAGGTCTTAGTCTCCTCTACCCAGCGGCGCTCCAGCTCGGCGACTGCATCTTCACCCTCGGCGCCATTGGTGATGGTTAACTGACGGGAATCTGAGTCTGCGACTTGCCTGCCACCCAGTTCGAAGAATGCACCCAAATGGATTTCTCGCGCACGCTCCCAGAAAGCTGTGTCCCGCACTCGCTTCTTCTCGAGGGTGATCTCCTCATCCTCATCGGTTGTTACCCAATACAAGTATCCTGGGGTTGCCCAAAGAGGGAGACCGCCAGTAAACACGGCGGCACTGAACTTGAGGTGCGATCGAGGCCACCAAGAGCTGACCCGGAGGAACTTGACAAAGAACTTGAATTGTTTAATCAAGACAGCCGCCGCAACATCCAGGGTGACGTCAAGTACTCTGCCGACATCCAGATCAAAAGTGCCGATCAAGGCCTTGACACGCTCGAAGGTCTGTTCGGCTAACTCAAGAGGCGGCGGGTTAACACTGCTAGTGGTAAACAGCTCAGTGATAAGTTTCGAATAACCCTCGGTTTCCTCGCGGAGCAAGTTATAATTGGCTTGTCGGTAGAGGAGGTTTGTTGCCTGCTTGATGCCGAATTTATGGAAGTTTTCCCTGATAAGCCCCAGCTGTTGCAAAACCTGTGCATCGAGGACCTGTCGCATGAGGGCTGGAGACACGCCGGTAGCGATAAGGAAATCACGGAGTGAGGGCCGGTATATGGTTGGCTCATTTTCCATCACAATCGATAGGGAGTCGAGGAAGAGAGTATGGGGTGCGAACGCGTAAGAATCCTTAATCATCTCCGACGTCTCGTCTCCGATCATCTCCTTCACGCAAGCACCAGCATCCGCCGGATTGAGGCGGTCCTCGACAACGGCATGGATGAACTCCTGGAACAGGCTCGAAAGCTCGGTAATGTCGACATCTTCTCGTGACTGCTTGCCGTGTTGGACCATTTCATCCCGACTGTGTTCAGCCCAAGTGCTGATCTTCTCATCTGTGAGATTATCATAGCGGTAGTTCGACCGGACCGGGGAAACTGGCCTGACAGCCGGTTGGGGGGTAGGAACAGGAGTGAGCGCAGGTGCCGCAGTAGGGGCAACCGCCTTGAATGGCTGTGGGGGCGGTGGAGGTGGAGGCTGACGGGAAGATGAGCTGGATCGATGTTGGGAGGGCAATGCGTTGGACTGGTAATTCTGTGAGTGGTTGTGCGGATGGTTTTGCTGATGGCTTGGGTGGTTTCTGCCGAGGTTCTGCGACGAGTCGCGACGACCCATACCGCGATGACTGCGGCCGCGGCCGCGGCCGGAATTATCGTCGCGATCGTGCTGGCCTAGCGGTGTATCTCCAGGGCGGTGCGGCGAGGATCTGCCTCCTTCGACCGACAGGCGTTCGGGTCTCTTGCGTTTGGGAGCCATGGCTCTTGAGGTTCGGGGCGTGTCGATGGCTATCTCATTGGGGGTCGGGTGATGATGTGGAGGAAGAAATGCCTCCTATTAGTAGACTAAAGTGGGAGAATGCGGTCAGGGACGTGGCGAAGGTAGAGCGCTGGTTGGCTGGGATCTACCTCTTTGTTTTGTGCTCGCGACGCGGAAAAAAGAATGACTTTGGACAAGAAGTTTGGCGAAGAAGGAAAAGCTATCGGCAAGGGAATGAATCCGAAGAAAGGGAAACAGCAAGGGCGTTGAGCTGGGAACCCAAAGTGGAAGGAGTAACTCCAGCTTGGTGCGCCCGTGTCGAATGTCAGGATTGTCGACGGGATGTCGATTCTCGCGCTGGCGATGTGATGCGGCAGAGTTCAGATCACCAGCAGGCGAAGCTCCCTCAAACTGTCACGACGATTTGGCAGCCTTACTGGGGAATCAACCGTGACAAGGCTGCCACTTGAGCTAAACGGGGCAGCGCACGCACGGGCCATATTCATGTCAGCTAAGATACGTACCAGACGCGGCGCAGTTTCCTCCGCTCCGTTTCGGCGTTTTTCGGGGCCACTTCGCCACGTGATTGCATCTCTGACGACCCTTCAGCCGGCCGGTTTGGCCGGTTTGGGCTCTGGGAGACGTCCGACTTCCGGAGCAAAGACGCTCATTGGCTGAGTCAGAGAGGCTCCTGGATACGGCACGAATTACGCCATCGCAAGGACGGGGTTTTTTTCCTCCAAACCTGCTGGAATCATAGCTTTTTGTTTAGATTCGACTTGAGACTGACTAGGAACTTACTATCTTCTTGGGTCCATTTTTTTCGAAGTGAGACATCCCGGTTCTTTAGCTAGAAGATACAACTGCAAGATCGAAAACTCCCTTGTCTCACAGACCCTTCTCGGCATCTGCATCTATATACGGTTCGCTTCACGTTTGTCTACTCCAGAGGCATTGACTGCACGATGGGCCAAGACACAGTCGCCAGCGGCGGCCCGCGGACGAAATACAGTCAGTCTCCTCCTTGTCTTGATTTTGTGCCATGTGTTACCGGTCAGATCCAAGTGGTTCTGTTGCCCAAGTGCTCGTGATAGTTTGTTCCTCAAAAGACCAGTGGCTGAATACCTGCAAGAAAGAACGCAATCCCAACCTGAGAACCCGTTTGCGACTCTCATCCCCGATCAGCAAATAGCCATTGTTCCCGAGTTCACGCTTGAGTCCGGGGTCACACTCCACAACGTCCCTGTGGCCTATACGACCAGGGGTACGCTCAACCCCGATGGCGACAATGCCATGGTTATCTGCCATGCCCTCACTGGCAGCGCCGATGTTAGTGACTGGTGGGGCCCGTTGCTCGGAGGACCTGGCCGAGCTTTTGATACCTCACGCTTTTTCATCGTCTGTATGAACAGCCTGGGTAGCCCCTATGGCAGTGCGAGCCCAGTGACGGCCAAGGAGAACGACCCTACCCAGGGCCGTTATGGACCCGAATTCCCTCTCACGACCATTCGTGACGATGTCAAGTAAGTCGGGACAAGCTGCGCATCAGCCAGCATACTAACGACTCATAGTCTTCACAGACTCATCCTAGATGACCTGGGTGTCAAGCAAGTCGCCGCTGTTATCGGAGGATCGCTAGGAGGCATGTTTGTTCTGGAATGGGCGTATTTTGGTAAGAACTACATCCGATGTGTTGTTCCTATTGCCACATCCAGCCGACACAGCGCCTGGGGAATCAGCTGGGGCGAGGCGCAACGACAGAGCATCTACGCCGACCCTAAGTACGATGATGGATACTACCCCTTTGACGATCCGCCATCCACGGGACTGGGTGCCGCCCGTATGTCCGCACTGCTGACGTACCGGAGCCGTAACTCATTCGAGTCTCGGTTCGGCCGCAACATCCCCGATCCAACCAAGGTGCAGACCATTCGGGAGCGGCCCCAGCCCACGACGCCGTCGGAGGCTCACTTCCACATCCACAACGACGGCCACAAAGTGACGCGCAAGACGAGATCTCGCGACAATAGCGCGAGCGCATCTCCAAGCGGGACGCCTGCCACCCAGGCCCCGGACACCGTGGTCGACGTCGCGGATCCCCAGTTCCACGGTCCCAACAAAGGCCTCACTGGAGGCGACTCGCTCCCGACGTCGACGTACTTCTCAGCCCAGTCCTATCTGCGATACCAGGGCGGCAAGTTTGTCAAGCGGTTCGACAGCAACTGCTACATCGCCATGACACGTAAACTGGACACCCATGACGTGTCGAGGGGCCGGGCTGGCAGCATCGCCGAGGCGCTGGCAATGATCGAGCAGCCCACACTGGTTCTGGGCATCGAGAGTGACGGCCTCTTTACGTTTGCTGAGCAGGAAGAGATTGCAGAGCATATCAAGAACTCTCGACTGGAACGCATTGACAGCCCCGAGGGTCATGATGCGTTCCTGTTGCAGTTTGAGCAAGTCAACAACTACGTTCTTGGGTTCCTCAAGGAGGTGCTGCCGGACATTATGAGCAAGGATGGTGGCGCGCCCGAGGAGATTGGCGTGGGCCAGTTGACCAAGTCGAGCACTTTTGGAGAAGCGGAAGTGGAGGACATTACTGCTTGGTAGATACACCCTGACACTAGATAGAGGGAAAATAGAATACGATCTCCATGGTATGGATGTCGCCCTTACCGATGGCCCGTACTTATTGTAGAGGAACTCTTTGATTCAGGCCCAAGGACTACGCAACAGAGGCGCTAAGATGAGCAGCAATCTCCCTGCCTAATCATAAGGCACAATAATCCCATCACGGTTTGACGGTGTCGTCGCGTAGTTCCTGGTCAGAAGGCTGGCTCAGTTCAAAAATCCGGCCATGTATTGCAGAATTGTTGTCAGGAAGAAACGCCCAGTCGCATCCAATAGGACAGCTAAACAATCAGAGGTCGATGGCGCAACCCGGGCAAGGTCTTTATTCAACTACATGATGCAGTTGACATTTTCAGCTTCAGACACGACTCTGAAGTTTTATAGCAGTAATAGTCGTAATTCCCGAGGTTCTGAAAAAGGCTTCTCCAAAAAGTCGTCTGGAGAGGCTCTGTCATTCATGCCAGGATCATGGCTTTGACCGGAGTTTCGCTATAATTACTGGAGTCGAATCGTGTTGCTGACATTATGACAGTCGGAGGTTTAGTCAAGGGCTTCTGAGATGCTAGGCGGATAGTTCCAGTGAGAAGAGTACCACAGCGTCGGAAACTCATCAACCCACATAAGAGGAGGTTTCAGGGCAACTTACTCGCAGGCAAATGTGACATGCAAGAGAGCGCGTATAAATGAAGAGCAAGACGAAAAGAGAGCTCAGATAGCAAGCAGATACAGATGAACACAGGCCACAACACAGAATCGTTGTGGAACGGGGGGAATACCAGTCCATTGCACTATGGCGGTACATAGACGTCTCCCTAACAAGAACACGAATGCCCAGATTACAAAGTGAACGCCCGACGATGCGGGGAAGGCGCCCTTTCATTGCTGCGCTGGGGTATATGGCCTCATTTTCAAGCCACTGACCAGGTTGAAGGATTGGCATCGGGTCAGCCGCAAATGCCATTCATCATCTCTCCCTTATCCTCCCATGACAACAAGGAGATAATCCAGGTTGCTGAGGTTTGCGGGAAGAATGAGTTGAGGAGTGTTTACGGAACAGTTTTGTATTACCATAATATGCGGTAGGTGATTTGAAAAGCCATCGGAGCTACACTCGCCCGATTGTGTTCAGCCTCAACCACGACCAACGGCCATCCCGCAGAACACCTAGGCCAAACGAAACACCTACGTCTTATATTTGAACACACGCATAGATGAACGGGAGCATTGGTTGGATGAAAGCCTTCTCGGACGCTGTTGTGCTCTTTATTTCTGCCCACGGGCTTGCTGCTGCTGCCGTGTTCTGTCTTTCCGTGAGACACGCATGTTTGTACCGCATTACCAGGCGCGAGACATACTGCCGATAAGCGAGCTGTTGTAGGCAAACGCATGGGATAGACGGGATGGCGAGACGCGTGGGTCAAACGATGATGGGCCGCGTAACTCTAGGCGGCCGACATGTTTTCCCTCTCGTCAAGGACTGATTGCCCCAGTGTCACAAGGCTCTTCCTCTGCGGAGACGCCGCTGCGGCGTGACTGTCGAGGCGGATGGGACACGATGGACGAGGCAACAAGAGAGGGATGATGGATGAATGATAATGTCATCGTCTGTCAGCAGTCCCGCAACTGGGTGGGTGCCGCTTCTATGACGGGGAGGCCGTTTGGGCATCCCATAATCCCAGAGTCTTCCCGAGGTGACGGTCCACAAGCTGCCCTTTGCGTCGTGTGCTTTCCTTTTCACCTCGGTGCCCCCCGGTGATGGATCTCATAGTGCAATCAATTCGTTACCAACTGCCTTTGCTCTGACCTTGCTCAGAAGCCAGTGCCTAATTACAATTAGACCCTTTGTAACGGCTTTCTTGGAGGCATAAACGACAAAATGATAGTCAGTCAGGGCTGTTTCATGCAGAGGCTCAGGTGCCCTTCAAACGGGTCTCTGCGAGTGAAACCTCGGCAGTCGAAGATGTTGGTATGCAAACGACAGCCTCTCGTCCGTCTCGCGGCGGTCCTGCAGATCAACCAGAGGCATTGACGTTGATCGGTGAGGATGCGACCAGCTGTGTGTCGAGAATTGCTAAGTCGAATCCCATTGTGGGGAATAGAAGCCAAGTAGCCAGGGGCGCACACGTGGAGGGCCGATTGGTTGTGTTTGGGATACAAGGCCCCTGTCTACAACCAGGAAAGATATGAGACACTGAGAAAAGCGAAGCTGACAAGCTGACTATTCGAGAGCGAGCATCGGGCGCCAGCCACATATTGCATTCCTTACCGAAGCCAGAAGACGCTGAACCAAATCCATCGCTCGCATAGAATCGTCCCGGGGCTGTGGTTTTAAGGCCCCTTGTCATTGAGAGCGCAGGTGTGTATTACATTGGGCACGTGTCGACAAGCTTGCATCAGATTAGGGCGACCGTCATCTTGTCTCTTGCATGGGAATGAGCAGGGATACTTTTGCCAACGATTGCCTCGTTCCCGGGCGGCGAGAGCCAACGTGGAATCTCTTAACTAACGCATCCATTGCTCAAGCAGGCACATGTGTACGAAGTACCTAAACCTGGTCAGTCCCGGTGCCACAACATCGTGGAAGCAGCGTGGAAGGCCAGGCAGTGGAGCTAGGAGGAGCGCAGGCCACTGTGTTGTGTGATTGTGATTGATCGAGAATGGCATTCAGGTGAGCATCGCTGGCAGTGACTAATGGTTAGGGGCGTTTCACCGGGCGATGGCGCGGCTAGGATCTCAAGAGTTGCAGCCGCAGATGACCTGTGCATAGTATTGCTACATATGCCGAGTGTGTTGGATCATTTGGATGTCGTCGGTGTCGCAACAGGGCTGGCATGATCCCAGCCGATCGGGATGAGGCTTGCTTTGGAGGTCGAGTGCGGTGTTGTAGAGTCATGGTGTGTAGTAACCATTAGTAGCTGTAGGGTCGTACCAAGTGGGCAACTTGATGCTCGGAAGCGCAATCCGTCATCGGACTTCAGTCCGGCCATGATCCTAATATTCCATCATAGGTCGGGTGCATCTTCCGCAATTGGTATGTGTCAAGGCGTCGAGAATGGACGACGCTCAGGCTGCACAAGTAGGCTGTGTCGTTCTATGTCAGGGATGAGTGGCATGAGGCCGGTTACGTACAGGATTCCCACCCTCTGCCAGTACGTAAGGGCAGCTATTGGTTTTCGGCCAATTCTGCCGCACTAACCGGCGCAGTACGTACTATGTACCCTCGGCAGCAAGGGAAGAAGAGTGATTGCTGTAGCAGAATGTGATCAACTTAGGTAAGAGTGATGTGTAGGTACCTGTTTCGATGGATGGAGAAAAATCGGCGTTGGGCTGGATGGAGCCAGGGGGGTTGCATTTCGCCGCTGGTACAGGCAGATCACCAAGCAAGCCGGTTACGGGGGAGACAAACAAGCTGACGAGGAAAGGCAAGAAGTAAATCAACGATGGGGGGTGGAAACAACGGGATGGATGCGGGTTGTGGACGATGATGATTTGCGCACGATTTGTGCTCCGATGAGATGATGCATGGAAGCCTGGGTGGAAGAACGAGAGGAATCAAAGCTTCAGGCTTCTGGAAGCCCACCAGAAAATAATAGGCCGAGGAAGGCCCCGGGAAGACGAAACGGGTACCTGCGATACGTGCGAAGTACCTGCTGCGCATGATAGACCTCCTACGTACGCCCTAAAAGTAGCCCGGAGCAGCGTCTCCACTGGTTGCACTCCACTGAGTGCTGGTGCTCTGGGCCACTGAAGAGCCAGTAGGCAGCCGCCCCGGGTGCTGTGCGGAGGGGAGTCCGTCGCAGCATGTGCATTCGCATGCAGGGTTGAATGAATTGAGAAAGGGTGGATGAGAAAGGGTGACTTGGGAAGTTGGGTGAGTGAAAGCTGGACGCTGTACCGCCAGTGCAACGTCGCCCAGAAAGGGTATGGTGCACGCCCTGCGCCTGATGGATGGCTGGATGGTTGGCTGATGACGAATCGATGCCCAGAAGGTTGAGCTGAGGCCGAGCTCGAGTTGAGATGGAAGCAACCTACAACCTGCAACCTAGCTCGACGCGAGAAGCGGTTATTGTTGCGCGTTTGCGTGGCATCGCCTGAGTTTGTCTCCTTGGACCGTGTGCGTGTGCGTGGGCAACAGCAAAGCATTCGTCAGCAAGCAAGCGATCAAGCCAGCATCTGGTCCAGAGCCAGCATTCATCCAGAGCAGATCTAGATGCTGGGCCAAAGAGGAAAAACCGGGTCCAGATGCGCAAAGACGCCAATCAGGAATCCCAGCGACCGAGGGATTCCATGTTGGAAATAAAGTCCATCCATCATTCCCTGGAGAACGCCATCGCCCCGTTAAGGCAGTGAGCGGGGTCTGTGTGTCCCCAGCCAGCGCCCCAAGTCAGTGAAAGGCGCCTGGCTCTCCAGGGCATGAGAGGGGAGGCTAACAGGCCAACAGGGTCAACAGGGTCAACAGGGTCAACAGGGCCAACAGGGCCAATAGGCTAACCCCGCTGCATGCTAGCCCGCCAGCTGGGGTCTCAGTAAGCTTCTTGTGGGCGGCCTGTGTGGGCGGCCTGGGTGGCCCGGGAGGGGCTTGAAAAGGGCTTGAAAGGGCTTGGGAAGTGCGCGAACTGGCTTCGCGAAGCGTGCAGGAGGCGCTGCGACTGCGAATTCTCGACTCGTTCGTTCCAGTGTCGGCGCCATCTTCACAACCCGTGGAGATTTCCGGTGGTATCGGAATAGGCCAATTTCACTGTACCTAGTCTCGCCTCCGTAATCATGCGTAATGATGGCGGTCGCTGCGAAAGGCCCCAACCTGGACTTCTTGACAAGATGGGACTGCCTGGGCTTTCGTCCACTGAATAAGCCGACCGGACCAGTCCAAGAACTGTGTCTCCTCCCCTAGTCGATCCCTGCTGCAGCTACGCCCAATACAGGAGGTGGGTTCTTTCTAGTGGGCTTCTTCCTCGGCTTCCAGTGGCTCCGACTGGGTCCTCAGTGGCCGCCCACCGACGCTTCTCCGCTGACCCTTGTCCGCTGGAGGGGCCCTCTACGGCTCTACCAAAGTCGACCTCCTAAAACCGCTCCCACCATGTCTGTCCCACCTCTCACACGCTTCGCCCTCTCCTCTCACACTCTCCACACTCTCTCACAGCAGTTACATATCAATAGTACTACGTAGTACACACTATTTACTGCACGCATCTGTCCGTGGTGGGAAAGCTTGGGAGGCTACTTTGGCGGCCAACAGCCTAGCCATCATCTCTCACCTCGTTTCTCTGCCGCCCAATCCGGTCTCTAGGTCTCTCTGTGCTCCCCTCGCACTTCCCTCACACGTTCATTGCGAGCCTCCTCCTCGCTTCTCTTCCTCCTCCACCTGCTACTCCTCCACCATCCCGTTGTACTTCGTACTTGCTTGTGCTCTCTCTCCTCTCCCGTCTTTTAGACCCCAGCCTTGCATGGGTCCAGCGCCCGTCCCTCCCTCCCCTCCTCCTAGTACCTACCTACCTGCAGTAGCCCTCGTTCCTCTCGTTTATACCCATCCCCATCCTCCGTCGCTCTTAAGAGCAACCCAGCAGCGTTCCCACCCCCATCTTAGACTTGGTACATCCACCCTTCCATCCTCGTCTCCGCCTCAGGCTCGTCGTTCGTCTCTAGCTTGACTCCATCTCGCCTTCGCCTTCGTCTTCCACCCTTGGACAACCCAAACGCCTTCCTTAAACCCTCTGTTCCCGATCGTCCACCGACTTGTCCGTTCTTCCACCATCGCATCAGTCGCCGTTTCTTGCTACGCCGTCTTTGGAACCGCCTGCCCGCTGCCAGTCGCTTCCATCCCGCCCGACTTCAAACGACCTAGACCAAGCCGCATACTGACTGACCATCGGGGCTCTGCATCAACCTCGCCAAGAAAGCCCATCACCAAATCCCATCAGCTCGCTCTCCCGCCCACGGCATTCACTATTGCGATATCCCATCTCGACGATTCTCCCGCTCAGGCATCCAGGACCAGGATCGCTAGACATCCCCGGTTCGCCAACTTGACGGACCCAAACCCGCGACTCTCTGCCAGCACCCACCCGAATGTGTCCATGGTGTTAACGGCGCTGAATTCAACCCTCGTCCTCCATCTGCCAACCAAATTGACGACAAAACCGACGCCTTGGCTCCTCGGAAACTAATGTCGTGGTACACGGTTCTCTCTTCCCACGCTCCCCGCTCGCCCTAGTGCTTCCAATATGCCCGACATCGACGATATGCTGCCGCCGCCGGCGAGTCCTGCACTCCACGAGCGTACTTACGGCGGCAACAATGCCTTTCACAACTTTTGGAACGACTATTCTCACATCTCAGATCCAAACCTGCGCCGACGCCTAGCCTTGTCCGAAATCGACAAGGTTCCCTTTGGCATGTACCGTACGTATACTGAAATACTTGGCTCGAAAATGCTTGGCCTAGCATCCCGTATGCCATGTACTAACCGGAACTGCAGATGTACGCGCCGTGTTAGTTGCAGGCGTGGGTTTCTTCCTCGACTCCTATGACATCTTTGCCATCAACCTCGTTACAGCCCTCATTGGCGTCGTCTTTTGGGGAGACAAGGACCCCAGAAATGGTTTTGGTGGCAATGACGGTTACCTGCCTGATCCCGTCAACCAGGCTTTCAAGGCTTCTACCAGTGCGGGAATCGTCATTGGTATGGTGGTGTTTGGATGGCTCGCCGAGTAAGTAGCCTAGTCATATCCTACTTGAGCTTGCACAACACCCATTTGCTAACAACTCATGTAGCGCGTTTGGACGGCGCCGCATGTACGGCGTCGAATTGGGCATCATCATTCTCGCAACACTAAGCTGTGCACTCGTCTCATCGAGTCCTTCTATGGGCTCAACGGGTCTGCTGATATTTTGGCGCATCATGATGGTACGGAAACTGCTCAACCCCTGACGAATGGCAGAACTAACTCAACCTAGGGCATTGGTATTGGCGGCGATTACCCCCTATCTTCAGTAATTACCTCTGAGTATGTCACTCTGATCCCTATACAAATGGTATGCTGTCGCGATTCGCTCATACTGACTTCAAACTACCAGATTTGCTCCTACGAGGTGGCGTGGCGCTATGGTAGCAGCAGTTTTCTCCATGCAAGGCTTCGGACAGCTCGCGGCAGCCGTCGTAGCCCTCATCACAAACGTCGCTTTCAAGCAGGCATTCATCGATGTCCCCAACGAGAGCGAGTGTGGTTACGAATGCCGTCTAGCTGCCGATCGATCGTGGCGCATCATCATTGGAGTTGGCGCTATCCCTGCCTGTCTAGCACTTTACTACCGAATTACCATTCCCGAGACGCCTCGGTACACCTTCGACATCGAGCACGACGTCGAAAAGGCCGATGCCGACATCAAAGCATATGTATCAAGCAGGCCCAAGGGTCAGTTTGAGATGGCACAACAAGAGCGGCGCAGGACCGTCGCCTCCCAGTCTCTCAATGTTCCCCGTGCATCGTGGAGCGATCTTCTGTCTTTCTTCCGCCAGTGGGCCAACTTTAAGATGCTGATGGGAACCACCTTGTCCTGGTTCTTTCTCGTGGGTCCCCCAACACGGTACCTTCTTGCTGATGCTGACTTTCCATGCCAGGATCTCGCCTTTTACGGACTTGGTTTGAACAATACCATTGTACTACAGGCAGTTGGCTATGGCAATGGCGACTCCATGTATGAAAAGCTCCATAACCAGGCTGTTGGCATGATCATCTTGACATGCGCTGGTTCGATTCCGGGCTATTGGTTTGCCGTATTCACCATCGACACCATCGGTCGCAAGCCTCTTCAGTTGATTGGCTTTTTCCTGCTGACCATTCTCTTTTGCATTTTGGGCTTTGCATATAAACAACTCAGCGAGGGTGCCCTCCTAGCCCTCTACATCATCGGCCAGTTTCTTTTCAACGCTGGCCCAAACACGACGACTTTCATCGTCCCAGGAGAATGCTTCCCCACGCGATATCGCTCCACTGGTCATGGCATATCTGCTGCCATGGGTAAGATCGGGGCCATTATTGCTCAGGTCATCAGTATTCCTTTAATACGCCAAGGCTCCACCGAAGAATGCAACGGCACCAAGTGCTCTCCGAACCTTCACCGACTGATTCAACTCTTCGCGCTCTTTATGCTCTTCGGCACACTGGCCTCTTTCCTCATCCCAGAGACGAAGGGAATGACTCTGGAGGAGCTTTCCGGCGAACCTCGAACCAGCTACAACGCAGGCTGCAACGGCAGCATCAGCCTCGGATCCCCCAAAATGCGGAAGTGGAACCCATTCAACGGCGGCCAGCCCGCCGGTTTCTCCTATCCCCGATCAAGGGCAGGCAACTTCTCCAAGAGGAAGATGGATCGTGTTGGCATCATGACGTCTCCCGAGCTCGTCGCCGAGAACTCGCGACTGAGGAGGACACGCCTCTGGCGGAAACATCACAAGGCCAAGACAAGTAGCGAAGGGACGAATGAGATCGCCCTGAGCACACGAAGCTCGGCGACGGCTGAAGACGAAATCTTCCCAGCTGGCGCCCCGATGTCTATGAATCAAGGTCCACCGCTGCCGCCACCAAGCTGGGGAGCTGGATGGGGTAGAGTTGATAGAGGAGGGCCTCCTCCATTGCTGAACGCGGTTCAGCTGCGGGATGTGGGCATGTTGCTGTCCAAGTAAGCCTCATGCTCTTTCTTTCGTCGGGGTACATTTCTCCCACATTTTTCAACATCGTGGCTAAGTCACACATTTTCTGCATTTTTGGGCGTTGATTGGGAAGTCGGGGCTGGGACACATTTGCATTTAGACAATGATACCTTTAGATTTGCATTTTGGCGGTTGGATAGGTAGGAAGCGGCAGTATCAATAAGGATGGCCTATTCCTCAGGTGGCTGGGCGAGCGGAGGATGTCGAGACAAACTAGCTGTACAATACATGTACGAGTACAAATGAGATGACAAAAGACGAGACAATGTCCGCTTAACAAATTTCAAGCATCACCTATGATGCACGCACTAGTTCACCGTTGTACATATTCATGAGATCACGAGTGAGGTTGTTAATCACATGGCCTGATGAAAGTCCACGAAAGTTATAGACTAATACTCGTACATGTTTGGTATCTGAGCCCCTGAATTCGCGGCAGAAATCAGTTTGGTATCGAAAACTAGCAAAATAGCATATTAATCCAAGCGCCAGGCGTTGGTTTCATTATCATTATTCAAAGCTGTCTTGCTTGACACAGCGTCGCTCCTCCTCCGCACATTACTCGACTTTGAGCCAACACTCAAAATGTCTCCCTTGGACAGCAAAAAAGCAAAAATCTCCAAAGCAGCAGTATCCCAAAGTATCGAGCAGCACGCTAAGCGCGAAGGATCTTGAGAGCCTGTCTGAGGTTCTCAATGTCCGTCGTGAGCTTCTTGCGACGCTCGCGCGAAATCATGTCTTCGCCGGCAATCGTGTCCAGCTGGTCGTCCGACATCTTGAGGACGACGGTGTCGGAGAGCACGTTCAGAGGACTATCGGGAGCGTGTAGCAGATAGTGGTGAATGACTTGCTGGCAAAGCACGTCGACGAAGCGGCTGCGTGCGATGTCGTAGTAGGAGACGAGGACATCGTGGATATCCTGCCGCGTCGTCTTGACGGGGTCGCCGGGCTCCAAGGCCGACTCCAAGAACTTCTTCAGCGTGAGGATTTGACTTGATTTTGGTTCGAAATGAAGTCCCTCCAATTCTTTCGCCGTCTTGCGTTCGTTACGGGCACGCTTGGCCTTGTCGCGCTTGTCCCAGAAGGCAGGGTTGTAGGTCATCGAGGTCCCTTGGAACTCGACGTCTAGGAGGAACTCGGCGTGGTCCATGGCGCGCTGGTATCTCTTCTGGAGGTCCTCGAGTAGAAAGTTCCACAGCGCGTCGTGCACCTCGGGCTCTGGGCAGCACTCATCCAGCACGGTGCGGATGAAGTCGTGGACGATCAAGATGGCGTTGGAGACGTGGGCGCGGGCCATGGGAGACCACTTCTTGGACTGCTCCTTGAAAGACGTTGGAAGCATCTCGCCGCTGAACTGTAGATATTGGTCAGTATGTATGAAGCATGGTGGGTTCAGGCAAAGGTAAACTTACAGTGCCCAATTCATCACCTCGGGAGGTCATGTACTCATGTTCGATGTATGAGAGGATATCATCATTAGAAGGAACGGAGCAACGATACGGCTCAGCAAGAAGACCGTCCAAGTCCTCTTCTCCAATCAGAGGAATTTTGAAATTCGCCATGTTGTCGTAAAGATCGTCTCTGTTAAAGTCTCCATCGATAGGACACGTCACTATCCCATCATTCTCATCGACAGCTTCATCATCCTCGTCGGGAACATCGGCCCCAGGGGCAACATCATCCTCCTGGTCATTCTTGTCATTCTTTTCACCATCGGTGGTGAAAACTCGGGTGTGGCCCTTTTCATAGACAACAACTGAAAACCTCTCGTTGATCTCCCGGATACGGGTAATCAGTTTCAGGTCCGGATAGGTGGAAAAGATCTTGCTCCTGTTGTAGTATGCGTCGAGGCCTTGATCCTTGATGCGAGCGAACTTGCTGGCCACCTCGCCGATGAAGATGCGCTGCTGGTCGGGCGTGCTCCGCGACCGCCCCATGCTCTGGAGATCCGACTTCCTACTCTTGAGTTTGCCTGTGAGCTCGGCTCGGACCTTGGGGAACTCGCTCTTGGTGCGGTTCATGAGAAGTTGCTGAATGCGGGACTTGAGGGCGGGGATTCCAAGCTTGTCGGCAGGAAGCCGTGTCCACGGTGACTGCTGGAAGAATGACTTCTCGTCACAGTCACGTTTCTCGGCGCTGGACGATGTGTCGTCCGCGCCACGGTTCTTGACGACACAATAACCCAGCTGAAGATCACGGCGTCTACCCAAAACTAGGTCTACGACTTGTTCCTTTGTGGCATTCTCAACTGCGAGATCGGGCTTGGTGAGAACGCCTAATGTCCGCTTGCCATCGGGGTCCGCCTCCTTGGCATATGTCAGGATCTTCTGGTTGGCAATGTCCATGTTGCAGGGAACAACAGCCAGGATGATGGTGCGGGACTCGTTGATGTATCTCTTGACCATTTCCTTAACGAGATTGATGTCATTTTTGGTTGTCAGACCCGGCGTCTCGTTCTCAAACATTCCTGGGACGTCGATGACAGTGAGGTGGTCCTCGTTTGGACCGCTGATTTCGACGCGCAAGATATCTCGGCTAAAGGCTGAACCAATGTCATCGGGGCCAGACTTGATCCCCATGACTTGGGCTGCCTGTTCAGACATTAGTAAAAAAAATTGCTAACAGGACAAAAGGCAGCTTGGGGCTCACATCGCTGAAAATCTTCTCAAACTCGGGAGCATCCAGGTTGGATGCCTGTCGCCGGAAGTTCTTGGCCTTGGTCACATCGGCATCAACGGGCTGGATGGAAACAACAATGCTTTCCGATTCCTCTCTGCGGCAAATAATCTCAGTTGCGTGGCGGGTGCAGAGGGTGACATTGCGAGGGAAATGGAAGCCAGTGAGTGACTCCAGCACACTCGACTTTCCAGCACTCTGGTCACCAACGACAACCATCTGAAAGAATGTCAGTCTTGAACGTGGTATGAGGTACGGCCGAGGCTGGAGCAGAAGTGAGGGATCCTACCTGTGGAAGGGGAACCATTTCCTGGATGCCAATCTCTCGCAACTTGTCCATCTTGTCCAGCAGAGCTCGATTCCCGAGCCCCGCACCGGACTTTGATGAGTGTGAAACAGTCATATTTGTAGATAAAGAGCTCTGTTCGCTACTGATGACCAGTGTTCTGAAGAATTTGCAGTGTTCTGGGGTTGTTCAGCCGGCGTGGTATGGCGATGGATGAGAGAGGTGTGAGAATTGCATGGCGAGAAGTTGACGGGTTTTTATACCAGGCGAGCCATCGCCCTTCCTGGTGCAGCCCAGGCTTCCAGGACTAAACAGCCTTCATTCTGTCCGAAAAGAAAGTGAAGGAGAAGAAGGTGAAAGATGCCTTGTGACACAGCAGCCAATAGTTGACTGGTCACAATGCAGGCCAGGCTTGCGCAGTCAATGTTGGGCTGATCCAACCAATCTTCGAGGACATCGGCGCCTTTTTCCACTTGTCCTGTTTCCTCTTTTCACCTTCATGGCCAGGCATATCTGGCGGGGGAGCGGTGTGAGAGCAGGGTGAGATCTGATGCGGGAGGCCCATCGTGTCCCATGTCGGAGGGCCCCCAGTTTGCCACAGGCCGATGGACGGCCATGTTGAAATTGCCCGTCGGACCTCGGTATGGGTTCGCGAGTACTTATTTTCAAATGGTATTCATATGCAGGTGGCCTCAAATGCCTCGTGATATGCAGTCCCGGTTGTGTTGGTTCCAGGGTGTCGTTGGCCGTCTAAGCGGCCGGGCTTCGCCTCGGTGTTTCGTGCAAACTCTCAACTTCAAAGGCAACCAGTGGATCACAGCCACGGCCGAGCCTCTTTGTTCGATTCCGGCTTCGCCATTATTCCGTGGGGTTCGGGAGAGTTCGAGAGGTTGTTGCTTGGCGCCCGGGATAGATGGCTCGCAAACTACCACAGAGAGACAATCTCGCTAATGGAAAAACCCCCGATACTCGCCAACAGCTCGGGTCGTCCCAAGTGCCAGGCATCCAGCATCGACATCTCCAGGACTCCCGTCTCCGAGGCATTCTTGGTTGGCTCGCCAGACAGAGAAGGCAGAATCTTGGCCTCCAGGGCCGGGTCCATCAGGCCAGGAGAGGCTGCGAGCCGGGGCTGCACCGCCATCTCGAAGACTTGGATGTACTTCTCGGCCATCTGATGGCGGCAGATGTAGAACTGCTTGGAGAGCGAGAGGCATCGCCGAGTTTCGTCAGCGTACGTTGCCGGGGTCCGGATGAGGTCGCTGAAGGTAGGCATTTTGAGGAGCATGTTGAGCGTCATTCCAGCAACACAGAGGGCTATGCATGTCAGTCTAAGGAGTCAGTTTCCTGGGTGAGACGGGAGTACTTACAGATGACAATCTGGCTGCTGGGGATTCCGGCGAGCATCACGAGCTCTCGCTCACGACATAGGAGATCCATCAGCTCGGTGCTCGCAATGCAGCAGGCTTCGACGATTCCACCGATGAGGGACTTGGACATGGCCGTGAGCGGCCTCGCGGGTTGCCTCTGGGCAAGCTTCATAATCGTTGCCCGAGATAGGAGCGCCTTTGTCTCCAGATACCTCATGTACAGAAGCAGAGCCTGGCGTCGCTGACCTAGCTGGTTCTGGAGGGAGTTCGGGTCGACGAGGAGATGGCTGGGCAGTGCGGCGTGCCAGTCCTGGAGCGCTTCGTCGAGTCTTAGCGTTGTGCTGAGGATATCACCGACTGAGGCCTCCTTTTCGTGAGTCTGCTTGTCAAAGTAGAGTAGCTGGATCGGCTGGAGCACGGCGTCGGAGAGTTTCAGAGTGTGGACGAAGAAGGATATCCACGACGGAGTTTCCGGCGATTGGATTCTGTCCAGGTCGAGAGCCGTCTCCAGCTGCTCGTCGTCGACTTCAGCAGGCAGGATTCCGAAACTGGGACTAGTGGTAGTTGACTTTCCGCCGTGAGCGACGCTCTGCATGCTAGGAGGAAACCGTTAACAAAGGGGGTTAGGTACACTACAGCGACGAGTGTCTTCTCACCGGATCAAGAGCACGCAAGAACACCAAGTCCTCCTCCGCTCCTCGCGCTCCGCCAGCGACTTTACGGGGAGGTCGAGGTGCAGCAGGAGCCCCTCGGCGAGCCGATGCGCGAGGCCGGCCATGACCCAGCTCTCCTGGAGCGAGCCGCTGCGTCGGAGGAAGCGGGCGTGAACAACGAGGGCCTGGACGACGGGCAGAGACGGGGTCGCGATGAGGTCGGCGAAGAGCAGCGCCCTCGCCTGCTCGTGGAACTCGGTCGCCGCAAGGGTCTCCGTCGTCGTCACGGGGCTTCCGTGGCCAGGCTTCGAGAGCTGGCCGACGGCGAGCATCCCAAGCAGCAGGCAAAAGGTCGTCGCTAGCTCTGTGGCCTCAGCGAGAGGGATGTCGCGGCGGTATCGCGAGTTGGCGACGGCAATCAGGCGGTGATATCGCTGGACGAACGACTGCCGATGGACCACGGGCATGGTGATCCAATCCAGGTCAAAGTACTCCGCCAGCAGGTCGTCCATCAGCTCCGGGGGCGGCAGCGCAATCTTCTCCAGCATCAGGGCGGCCTTGACGTTGGTCGAGTACGAGCCGAACGATGACTTGATGGGCGACACGTCCTCCAGGTCGTCGGTCAAGGGCGGGCTGGTGGCCATCTGAGCCGGCTGCTGGGCGTAGTAGTCGTGGGCCATCGGGATCGAGCCGCTCCCGCTGGCAAAAGCATGGACTTCGGTTGACGGAATAGCTGGGATAGAATGGTCCACGGTTTCGGTGGTCTTTGTTTGCAGAGTAACAGGGCCTGGAGATCCAAAGGGTTTAGACCAGGCGTCATCTTGCGAGGGCGATGAGCCGGCCAACGCATGTTGATTGCGGGCTGCAAGTGTCTGGACTCAACGATAAGCATTGGAACATTGTTACAAAAGAAGAAAGCCAATCAACCTACCAGCTGCTGCTCCTTGGCTTCAAGCTCTTGGACACGCTTCTGCAGCACGCGGATATAGCTGCAAATCCAAAGTCAGCTTGTGCTTTGTTTCGCCCACTTACACCCGGGAAACTGCCACCACAACAACGCAACGCACAACTACTCACCTCCGGGACGAGGCAATAGAGCCCTCGTGCTCGATCTCGGGATACACGCACTGGCCGGCGCTCAAGCCGCGGCGGCAGCACGAGTCGCAGGCCGGGCGGCCGCCGTCGCAGCGGATCTTGCGGTCGCGACACTCGCGGCACGCCAGGGACCTGGCCTTGCAGGCGCGGCCCGATCGCCGCGACGACGAAGCCGCCGAGGGCGATGGGGACGCCGACGACGAGGCGGCTTTTGGTTTGGCCATTGGGAAGGATGGTTTATGTGGGAGATGGGACGACTGCGTAGAGGGAGAGATAGAAAGAAGCCGTCGTCACTCAGATCGACAGCCAGGCTGGGATGGGAACAGTGAAGGGAGGCGAAGGATTTTGGCTCGCCAGAGGAACCCGGCCTACTGGGCAGATCGGCCCATCCCAGCGCTTTTTTAGTCTACTGATCCAAACCTGCTGCTGTGGAGAGTGACAGAGAGCGGCTGCGGCTCGCTGGCTTCTCGCCATTCCGGCTCGCTTTTTTTGCCTTACGCCGGCCGCCGAGACCCCGGGTGTCGGCCGCGAGCCTTCGGCGTGGGTGGGGAGGGGAAGCCGTGTAAGCGGGTGTCGGCTCGTCGGGGGGGGGCGAAAAGAGTAACAAAGAAAACACATGGGTGCCTCAAAGAGATTTATTTTCGCTAGAAAAGACCGCCAGATCTGATTGAAAGCTCATCAAGAATGTTTATCTGTCTTTCTCCGATGTCATTCGTCTCATCGCCATCATCTTTGTCGCGGCTCGGTGCGGCCAGACTCAAACACAACGTCAACGCAAGCAGACGCCATCCTCAAGAACCCTCCCGGCGAGGTGGCTCCACCGCGAACCCTGTGACGAGGAACAGTTTTGAAAGCCCGTCCAGCATCGCATCATTGGTTGCGGGCCGTCGGGGAGAGATCTGGGGCGGATGCCGCTTGCCGGGCTGTCGTTTCGAC
Source organism: Dactylonectria estremocensis (assembly GCA_020744375.1). Lineage (NCBI taxonomy): Eukaryota > Fungi > Ascomycota > Sordariomycetes > Hypocreales > Nectriaceae > Dactylonectria > Dactylonectria estremocensis. The sequence continues at coordinate 1,250,091 of JAGMUU010000002.1, read as the reverse complement.
ATCCGTTGGACGGCTGTTCACTGGTGCAGATCATTTCTATCCAGTTGAGGACGATCCAAAGCCGTCAGTCTGTCTTTTAGCATGATCGGCCAGACTGCAATTCTGCGAGAGTATCAAAACCATCTCAACACCAGCCATCCGAGCAGCGTCCCAACACCAAACCCATCTCAGCTCCCAATCCATACCTCACACGTAAAACCACGACCGATATCTTTCCCCAGAACGCAATTGCGCCATCTCCCACCATTAAAGCCTTTGTCATGACACATACGTAGTAAATGCTAACCCGACCCTCCTTGTCGGCCTGGGCGCTGCCGACTTCCGCTCGCGCCGGGGAGTTCCATAGGGGGTTCGTGCTCATGCGACCACCCGATATCCTTTTTCCATCCCATGACCAGGGGGGGGGGGGTTGGGTCCCCAATGCGTCATGAGTTACGAGGCTAGCTCCATGAACCTGACGCGAACCGTTTTGGAAACGGTCCAGTTTTTTGCGTCGGGGAGTACGATGGATGTCGCTATGGATGGACCCCCCATTTGCTGCTCATCAGCGATTGATATGATAACGGCTTGTCGTATTATGCTCCATAACCCGTCGGAGTAGGCGTCTTACCTACACGACGCAAAAGCTGCCCCACATATCCCCAATACCGTAAGCATACCTTCATGAGAAGACTCCAGGTTCATCGGATTAGGAAACCGAGAGACTAATAGCAGGTGTGTTGACACCATGCTTGATACACTAGCTGCTTGAGAGCTGCCAGGCTGGTCTAGACTACCAGAGTTCAAATCGTACCAGTTCTATGCAGCAATCACAAAGTGTTCTCCAGGAACAAATAGACAAAGAAGGGTGCATTTTGATTCATCAAACGTCTCATGGACAAGTCAAGTTTGCACATGTACACAGCTACGGGGCACAATGCTCGGCCTTACATCGACAAAAAAAACTAAAATGATGGCAACCACCCGGCCACCTAAAGATATCGAGCCGTTCCAACTCCATTCAGAAACAAAATCAAGAAACTCCTCTGCCGAATCCCTACGAGTCGTTGCCAGGCTCCACGGTGCTATTCAAGCAGCCAGTAATAAAATCGTATACAATAGAAGAAAGAGGGTATCAGCGAGACGAAGGGAAGAGGAGCGGACACCGGGGATTCGTTAGCAGGCGAGGATTTCAGTCATCGTCTTCCCAGGTTCCTTCAACCTCTATCGTCGTGCCGAGGGCCTCCTTTCCTTGGCGGATCATATCTTGCAGCTGTTTGTTGAACGCCGAAATGCGCACGTCAGCATCACGCTCCTCCATCTTGCGGCGAGCGGCCAAGTGCTTGGCTTCGACGGTGAGACGTGGGCTCTGTTCCACCGAGCCGCGATTCGAAGCCGTCGAGGCATTGCTGTGAGAGCGACGGTGGCCGTGGATAGCGGCCGGGCTCGGAGACGGGGCCACCGAGTTCCGACGGCGAGAAGAAAAGGACGGTTGAGGAATCTTGGTGGGCGATGGGGAACGCGCCGCTCCATAGGAGCCGAAAGACGCAAAGGAGGCGGTCGAGGCGGGGAGTGGGGAGAGCATGGGAGGTGATGGTGCGTGAGAGAGACGGCTCGCTGGTCGGCTCGCTGGCTGCCGGCGCTGCCCCCCGGGGGTCGGTGTCGCGGAGAGACGAGACGCCGGGCGTGATGCGGTTCGCGAGGCCGGACGAGACGCCGGGGTACTGATACGTCGGCCGGTGGCCATAGATGGGCCATTGTTCCGCGATCGAGGAGTCGGAGTAGGTCGGTGGGGTCGGCGCTGAGGAGTGTTAGCTTCAGGAGCTGGTTGTGAGTCCCCGACGATGACCCAGTTGCGGCCCAGTTCGTCTCGGTGATCGGTATGTCGGCGTTTCGCGGCCGGTCTTGTTGGCGTCGAGGCTCCGCTGTCGATGCGTTCGTCCATCGGATCTTGCTGGTAGTCCATCTGGGGGAATCGCCCTGGGACATGATGATCCTGAACGGGATCTTCGTCGAGCGAGTGTAGCTCACGGACTCCTTCGGCCGTCACCCGGAATGCTCTACCTCCGCCGGCCTGAAATCCACGGAACGCGCCAGCCTTGCAAAACTGCCATACCTTGCCAACGACACCGCCGATGGTGGAAAAGGCGAAGCTTCCCCATCCCTGCGCGGGGACGGGCTGGGTTGGAAAGTTGAAGAGCTGCGTAGGTCCAGTCATGCTGTGATCCATCTCGTCGCAGGTTCGCCTCGATCCGAGAGCTCTGCGATAATCAGAATCTGAATACATGCTCTCGTCCATCAGGTTGCTTCCGGCTGGTCCACCGCTGGGGGTGTCGAGCTGGCCGGCAAGCTGGTAGTGGCGATCACGATGTCGGTTCTGCACGCCGGGGGTGGTGAAGTAGCCGTTGCCCTCCACGTCGTCGTCGACAGTCGGCATCTCCTGCGACCGCGAAATCTCATGGCGATGGCGTTTGCGCTTCGTGTGGGAGTCGACCGAGGCCGTCGCGCGCGGGGCGGCGTAACCGTAGCTCGCGCTGGAGCTGGGCGAGATGGGCGGGCGAAAGAGCCCCGGGTGGACGCCTTCACCGTGGAAAGCGCCGGGCATGTGGAAGTGCGAGGGGACCGTCATGGCGGGGAGACTGGAATGCGATCGCCTGCGTCACGAGACGCTGGTGGATGCGGGATCACGACGATGAACGGATTGGAATGGCGTTGCGATACAAAGGGCGGCTCAGCGGAAGCCGAGACACATCTCCAGCTGGTCGCGGTTTGCCCGAGTCTGGGGTAGGTAGCGCCCGTGCTGCAGTAATGCGATCCGCTGTGTCGGCGTTGAGGATGGATTGTAAGCCAGATAGACGGCAGATGGTAGTATTTTCGTCGCGTGACTCGGTTGATGAAGGTAGCCTTGCTGAGTTTGTGTGTGTGTGTGTGTAAGCGTGCGCGTGAGTGAACCTTCGCAGTGGTAGCGGCTGGTTGGTGGTTGGAACTTGGCGGATACTGTCGGTGGTGGGCAAGTGTTGCCTGGTTGTCGCCGATCGAACCTGAGGCGTCGGTTCGTTTCAACCGTTTGTGACGTCGGCGGCGGTGTGTCGATACTGCTCACGCCACAGCTGGCTCGCAAGCAGCAGTGCAATGGCTGATGATTGGCACAGAAATCACAATCGACTATTCTCCAGTCGAATTGTCGTCGTCGGCGCAGTTGATGCTCAAAAGGAAACACAACGAACAGGAGGAGACGGGGGACGGACGGGGGATACGGGAGCGGGAGCGGCGAATGGGGCCAGGATGGGGGAACGAGCTCAAGCTCCAAGCTAAGGTAGGCGATCCACGCAGGAGGGCCGCAGGAGGGACGCAGAAGGGGAAAAAAGCAGCAGAAAATGTATGTTACGAAATAGGGGGGCTTGCATGCTCTCTCACCGCTGCGTCGGACTACTGGATTTCTTCCCAGCCTCGCTGCAAGGCACTGCTTTGGTTGGGAAAGCGGTTGAGATGGCCCACTCGATCGTCGGTCTGGTTCGCCGTCTACTTCGCCCTGCCACTGCTGGAATTTTATTTTCTTCTCTTGATTTTCCCGTCCCGAAACGGGACAAAGGCGGTTGCTGTGGTTGCTGCGAGCAATGGCAACAAACAATAGAGGGGCGAGTCACCTCATCTTGTTGAAACCCCGGAACCCCACTGTAATATCGCTGGACCCTGCGCATTTACAGCACACTCTCGCTACAATCTAATTAACAAAGGATATGAAAGTCCAATCCCTCACGCACGTTTCCGCAAGCAATCTGCTTTCACACTTCTGCTTCAACTCACTTGCAGGCTCAGAGCATTGTTTGAGTCTGCCTCAAGTGTATTATTTCGTCATGTCCCTATCAATACTCCATATTGATACTCGTATTTCTGTTTTATTCCTGTCCCGTCCTCCGTCGGCAATGTCCATCCCATCCAAGGGAAGGTTGATTGATCTCCCTCCAGTCTATAGACGCGCCTTGCCCGCAACAAATGAACCAGCGCCCTAGAACCCACTTCAGGACTCCCCGGTGTAAGCCAGTGGTGACACAAATCAGTCTCGCGAGTAGTAGTCGTCCTGTTGACCTCTTAGGTCCACCTTGACGCCGCCCTGGACGCCTTGCTCCCCGTGGATGTGCTCCTTGGCGCCCCAAAACTCCTCGCGCTCCTTGAGCACATCTTGTCCCCACGCCTTCATCTCCGGCAGTGTCATCTTGGTGGCAACATACGCAAACTCGCCCAGGTCCAGCTTGCCCTCGCCGCGCTTCTCGTACTCCATCATCTGCAGCAGGAGCTCCATCTTGTCCACGTCGTGCACAAAGTGGCTGTCCAGCGTCTCTGAGTCTTCGTACTCCTGCCAGATGGCCCGGATATCCTCGCCCGTCGTTCCGCCCGCCACGTTGCGCAGCAGGTTCTTGGTCAGAAAGTCCATCGTCTCCGCCTCACGCCGGCTCTTCTCGGGTTTGGGCACGCCGTCCACGGGTGTGATGTCGCCGACCAGCAGCTCGGCCATGTCGTGGATTAGGCACATCTTTATGCACTTGGGCAGATCGAGCTTTGGGACCAGCGCCGGCGGGGCAAACATAGAAATCATCGACATGCGGTACATGTGGTCAGCGATGGATTCTCCCCTGTTCCAGACCTCCGTCAGCGTTCCAGTCTCGTAGGCATGCACGATTGCCCTTACCTAGTGATTCCAAATCGCCGCCACCCTTCGCGCTTCGTAGTCTTGAGTCGCTCGAGCATGTGGAAGAAGGCTAGGGGCGATGACGAGTCCTCGGCGGGCGCACCTCCAGGCATTTTTTGGATCACTTTTCCCACAGTCCACGGGGCGTCAACTTTCACCACAGGCGTGAAGCCCAGGTCTATAGCATTGTCAGTGAGATAGCGAGACGCGCAGATTCGCTGCGACTTACTGGAAATGTCGACTTCTCCATCCTGACCCTGCTTTGGCTGCGAACCCATGACTGAATTACCTGCGGATGGCGGGGTTGCGATCGGTCTGTATCGATTTGGTGGGGGGCGATAACAAAGAGATGTAAGTAAGACAGTGAGTGAAGGAGACGTGGAGAGGACAAGATGAGCGGCGAGGCAAGAATTTAGGTTGAGAATATATACGATCTTCGTACCCCAGTGATTGCTTCCTCTCCGAAAGAAACAACCAACAACGGAAGGTGGCGGGGGAGGAAAGGCGCTTGCTTGACTGCAACGAAATCCGAGCGGCGAGCGGCGGCCAGCGACGGTGAACGCTGAGCAGTCAGGTAGGTAGGTACTGCGTTAGTGGGATCTCATCGAGTTCCCGCCCAATGCCCAGTGCCAGAAGCCAATGCTGCCCAGTGCCGACGCCGCCAATAGTCAGCTCCAGCTCACTCCCCTTGCTAACAGTTCTCCATACCAAAAGCGTCAGACGGTTAGAGGGCTAGAAAATGGCCCACTTTGCTCAACTTTTTTTCTCCCTTGCACACGAACCAAAGGTGGGACTCATGAGAGAGCTCCGCTGGACTTCTGGAAGCGCAAACGTTCTCGACCCGTTCCACGGCTGGGGAAGAATGTATCCCCGACACACCCTCCGGAGAGTTCTCCGCGGCGGGAGGGAGTGCGAAGGAGATGCAATGCGAGACATGACGAATGGCAGACTTCTTCATTGGATGTAATTTTGGTATTTAATTACCCTTATAGTACTCACTAATATGAGTCTATCAGAATACGACGTAAACTCCCTCCCATTTAACCAATACACAGGGTTACAGTCCGCGTGCCCTCAAACGCAGTGTTGCGACCGCCAAAATCATCGCCATTCGCAAAGATAGTCTCTTATAGTAATCTTCCCCACCTCCCCAGCCAAGCCGCGCTTAGTTACCCAGAGCCATCGTCTTCTTGATCTCGGCAATGGCCAAACCAGGGTTCAAGCCCTTAGGGCATGCCTTGGTACAGTTGAGAATGGTGTGGCAACGGTAAAGGCTCATTGAGTTCTCGAGATTGGTCTTCCGCTCAGCCTTGCGCTCGTCACGAGAGTCGGCCAACCATCGGTAGGACTGGAGGAGAATGGCAGGACCGAGATACTCTTCCGAGTTCCACCAGTACGAGGGGCACGAGGTTGAGCAGCAGGCGCAAAGAATACACTCGTAGAGGCCGTCGAGCTTCTTGCGGTCAGCCTTGCTCTGTCGGTATTCCTTGCCCTGTGGGAGTGTTAGCACTAGTGCAAGTCAATGGGTCAGACGAGGACACTCACGTCCTCAGCGGGGGTGTCGCGCTGGAGGTATGGCTTTATGCTCTTGTACTGCTTGTAGAAGTGTGTCAGGTCAGGGACAAGGTCCTTGACGACATAGGTATGAGGCAGAGGGTAAATCTTGACGTCGGCATTGGTGTCAACGGGAATTTTGCCTGGTTGAGGTAGTTAGCATCACCGCCGCACAAAGCTGAGAGAGGTCCCGCACGCGACCGGGCCGGAGGGGAGGAAAGTCATACACAAGCAAGCCAGAGTGTTCTGGCCGTTGATGTTCATGGCGCAGCTACCGCAGATACCCTCTCGACAGCTACGTCGGAAGGTGACAGTAGGATCGAGCTCGTTCTTGATTCGGATCAGGGCGTCCAAAATCATGGGGCCGGTCTTGTTCAGGTCGAGCGTATAGGTCTGGAGGCGCGGCTTCTCGCTGGGAGTATCGGGGTTCCATCGGTAAATCTGGAAGGCCCTCAACTTGGCCTCGGGTTGAGCAGGAGCCTCGCTGACAGAGGCCATGGAACGGGCGAAGACAGCACCGGCTCGGGCACCTGGGCGAAGGGCTGTCCTCGCGGAGGAGGCGCCGAAAAGGCAAGAAGTGCGGAGGGAAGCCATGACGGAAATTGAAATTGGCACCGGAGGAGACAGACAGTCAGTCTTTCAAGGGAAAATTATCAGGGCCGTAGCTGATCAATTGACAGAAGTAAAGCTGTAGGTCCCCTCCGTTGAATTTGACGATGTTCGCAAGGGTGGCGTTGGTTTCGCTCGCTTTCGAGTCGTCATGAATTTGAGCAGCGGCAACCTTCCTCGGTTATTGCTGCACAGTATGGATACGACGGCTGCCGTCAACCAATCAGGTGTTTTGAATTGTCAGATGGCTTCTTCCGGGGTGATCCGGGTCGGAGTAGCTCGTGACTGGCACGTGACCGGACCGGGGGTTCATCCTCGGCTAATTGGTCGTTGGAAGACAATGTCCGCCGGAATAGAGTAGTTCCGTACCGGTTCGGTTCAGTGTCTCCGGCGCCCGTGTCATTCATTCAATTTTGAACAGAACGTTTATCCAAGGACTTGACCTTGGCTGCCCTTCTCCTCACCAGAGCGGTGGGGACCTTCATCCAACCCACCGAGTCTGCATTAATGTAGATAGATTGAATGAACTGAGATGTTAGTATATTATAAAATCGACACCGCATATAAACAAAGCGGATGATATACGTAAAGACCATAACTGCTATTCACATCACGTCGCTGTGTTACCCTTGAGTGACAGGGGGGGTCTTGTCCGGTCTCTAGGGTAGCGACTATAGGATGTAAACGGAGATCCGGCCGTTGTTTCAGTGCATGATAGACGATCGATGGCTAGGGCAGATGTGAACAAGATGTGGATCAATTCGGTATCTAGGTGGATGGAAGGGGCCTATTTCTAAGGAAAATCTCCTTTCTGTTGTTCCCTTCTATTAGGCTGTATTGTTGCTGTTTGCTTCTGCTAACTTGTTAAGCTACTTAACAGGCGGCCCTCCAAAAGGTAACACAGATTCACAAAGCCATTGTATAAAACATGAAGATGAAGTAATTACTACACTAGTGATGAATTTCAACTGCGCCTATTATCTGTTGCTTCATGCGAGCATAAAAAAAATGAATGGGTATTCCGAACAAACTCCTTCCTCATGCTACCCATTAAGAAACCCTCCCAGAAGTGACGCCAGTTGAGTAAGCGAGCGTATGTGCCAGCGACATTTGCTTAGAGAAAACCCGTACAGTCATGCCTAGGTTCATACTCTCTGATCTCAGGATATCCATCTAGATGTGGGACGTTCGACATCATGCCCCACTGGTTGTTGTGGTATGGAGTGTACTGTTTCCGTCCCTGATTAACATGGTTGTAGAATGGAAGCTGACGGTCCAACGCTGGCACGGTTGGCATAGAATAGGTGCTGTCGAAAGATTGCGTCTCAAAGCCACGATCCAAAGACTCGAAATCGACTTCCCCGCAAATGTCGTCATATTCATCTTCCAAATTAATTGCAATGCAGATGAATACCGAGCAAAAGACGACGCCGATAATTGTGATAGCAATTATAATGGCGGTCAATACTGCGTGTTCGGAGAGGAGCAACTTGGCTGGGTGAGGAGTAGAAGTCGTGGTGGAAGACATGACGAAGAGGTTGGCGGTTGACGAAGTAAAAAAACAAGATTGTTTGATGTGTCGAGTTTATCCTTGATGATTGTCAAGCTTGACTCAAGGCTGATGCTGAAATTTGAGACGAGATGTCTGCAATCGATGTGGTGACAAGAAGTTGCTTGGCAAATAACTGAATCGACGGGCTGTTGGTGGAGGCGAGATGCAAAAGTCTGTACGCATTGAAGAGAGTTTCTGGTAGCACAGATATCTGGGATGAGAGGAGGATTTTTTATCAAAACATGGACTTGTCTGTCGTTTATATAGGATGGAATCTGGAGAGGTATCCGGGTTCCCTCAACCAAGACCTTGCTCGCCCGATCTAGGCGGCATGAACCTGACCGGACAGCAATACTTTTATGTTTGCATCAACTCTATTTTATATCCGGAGAAAACTTAACGCAAACCTGGTCAGCTTCGAGAACCATAATTCTCAAACGCCCACAAGGGTAGACATGTTCCCCGACGGCTCACTACTGACGAGTTGCTTTTCTTGCTGCAGACCGACCAGTCCTCCACGACTAGTAATCAAGCACGTCTAGTAATTCTCCCACAAATCCTTACTATAAGCCTCGGTCAGTCTCTCATCGGGGCCGTAGACCTCCTGCCAGCCGGTGAAGCCGCGGTCCAGCACGAGCACCTCCTGTCCCTCGCCGCGGGGCGTCTCTCCCATGGCGCGCAGCAGCCCATCCCGCTCGCGCAGGTACTTGAGCGCCGCGCTGGGCCCGCGGATCTGGCTTAGCGCGCAGTGGAAGACGACCGTCTTCTTGTCCTTGAGCGTGCGCACCAGCGTTGGCAACATGACGTCCAGCGTGTGGGCGGGCACATTGGTGGACCCCTTGATGTGGCCGCCGAGGTAGTCTTGTCTAAGTTAGCGAGTGGATATGAGTCTCGAGGGCTGGGGATGTTGAGGGTGTTCGCCGCAACGGTCGCGGTCAGACGTACCGTCATCTCGAACATCGATGATGGCAAAGGTTTGGTCTTTGGCCTCGCGCTCAGCGAGGATCTTTTCCGATAGAGACTTGGCCGACAGTCGGCGGAGGCTAGCAATGGTGGTCATTGTGCGAACCGAGTTCAGAGCTGATCTGCGAAACTTGAAAAACAATTGCATAGAGAAAGGAGTGAGGATGTAATCAAGTTCGATAGTCGCTAGGTAAAGGTGAACGAGACCTGCCCCAGGCGGTGCTCCACTGTACTCCAAAACCGCCAGTGTTGGTGGGGGGGCAGTGGCATCGCGGGGTAGTTTTGTCTCAACTTGGAGTGGGCATGATGGATCACGAGGAATATCTACACTTGCTTACCCAGTCACCTAGGCAGCGCTCAACTTGCGATTCATAAGATCATGAGTTTCTTGTATATAGAAAGCAATTAACTGCACACGGGGTAATATACTACAAAGCTAGCACCATAACAGCCATTCCCGTTGAACGCTTCCTCGCCAGCTCCAGCACAGGGTATTCGTAACATCCGTTCTCACGCCTTGCCAACCCAGCCAGAGTTGATAAAAAAGTCAAATATTCTGCCACCTTTTTGGGAATCCAGCCGACAAATCTCCTTGGCCTGTTTCTTCTTAAGTGTACCATTCGTTTTTAGGGCTTCCTTGAGGATCTGCTCTTTGATCATTAGGTATGGCTTTGGTTGTAGCCGGATCACCTCGCAAAGTTTCGCCTCTTCGGGAGTGAGTAGGTGGAGGTCTGGTGAAATATCCTCGCTCAGCTGTAAGGATTGCACGCCAGAGATAGGTGGAGGGATGTATTTGTGTTTGAGTGGCGCATGGCCATTGGCACCATTGGCACCATTGGCACCATTGGCACCATTGACCCCGTTGACACCGTTGACCCCATTGACCCCGTTGACCCCGTTGGTATGCCCGTTGGTCAATAGCTTGGCATCGCCATGGACTTCGCCATTTGTAGCAGTCGCTGCCGTCGTCGGCGCTGCCATTCGAGCAGGAAGCTCAGGGGCCACAAGTAGAGCCGCTCCGCTTGGCGGTTCTGGGATGACCGGCTGCTTCGATCGTTGAGCTGAGGCTAGACGCTCACGATCCATGGATCCCATAGGAATGGACTTCTGTACACGCTGCGACTTCTCTAGCTCGTATTTTTCGCCGCTCTTGAGGTCACCAATTCGATTGGCTCGCCACTCTTGAAGCTGCACAATGGCTTGTCGCAAATTAAGCTCGTCTAGGAGACCTTGATTTAGGTCCTCGAAGTCGGTGTGGTTCATCATTCGAGCGAAGGGTTTGGCCTTCTGAAGCAGATCCTTTTCTTCCTTGGTTCGCTTCTTCTCGATTTTGGTGTTCTCCCTATAATCCAAAAGAACATGCTCGAAGATGACCTTTTTGCGCTCCACTCGCTGTGTCAACCGGCAGTTGTAAATGTCCATGACGGTTAGCTTCAGCTCCATTTCCGGCTCGAGCTCGCCCGTTCGCGGATTCAAGCCATCACCGGGATCAAATTGCATCAATTGGACAGCCTCCTCGGCCTCATTGGCATACTCCGTCTCGAACTCGAGACGACCGGGCATGTATCCCTGGATCTCATGGCAACTTGGTACACTGGCCGTGGGTTTCGTCTTGGGCTGTAAGGCGGGCGCATTTTTCGCCGCTTCCCTCCTTTCTTCTATTCGCCTCTTTTTACGCGCTTGGAATTCCTCTCTAGGGATTTGGTTGGCAAGCTCACAGTCGTGGGGGCTGCAGCGTTTCGGGAGCGGAAAGCGAGTGGAGTCCACGAATGTTTTCAGGTAGTGTTCGCGAACCTCGTCCTTTTCGCGAAAGCCTCCTATGTGGTCTGCGATATCCGCCCAGGAACCCAACCCGTAGATTTCGGCACCCTCGAGGAGGAGTAGTTCTTCGTCGGCACCCCAATCCTGGTCGAAGATGGGGAAGGAGTTCTGCTCAATAACACGAAAGGCATGAGTCGCCGGGTTGTGTGCGTTGCGAGCTTCTCCTTTGGAAAAACAGGAAACACAAAGATCGAATTCGCTACAGGCAGGATCGGCACATCGAATGCGGACCTATTAATATAATCAACATATGTGAGATTGGCTTCATATGATATCAAGAACGGTAGCCGGGATTTAGCCGGGCTGCCTGGACACGATCATGGAGTGGTTTGAAGACGCAGAAAGCTACTCACAGTCGATGTGATATCGGAGGAGCACACGTCGCAGACGTACTTGACTCCTCCCTCGCCGCCTCGGGTGACCGTCTTCTTGCGTATGACACCCATCTCGTCTGGTATTATGCCGGGCGGGGAGCTTGATGACGCCCCCCTGCTCGAGTCGCACCACCAAGCTGGAGACCGCTGTGGGCGCGACGGTGGCGGGAATACAATCTAGTGGGTATGCGCAAGTGTTGTGCAGAGTAATGCGACGCGAATTTCGATGGAGAGGGCGAATTTGGGGTCGTGGTTGATGAGAACGTGATGGGCTGTTGGACGCTTGACGTTGGGATGTTTGGGCGTTTCGCGGCCTCGATGGATCCCGCAACAGGGTGAAGTGCGCCTCCTTGAACAGGACCAGAGCTGGGGGCCAGACGCTAATGCTGGGGTTCGGGGGGCGCGTCAGACGCTCGGACCAAGGCAACCGCGATTGAGGGAGGCAGATCACGTGACTACACCGGAGAGCACTCATGGTTCACGGACTCGGCCGAGAGATGGCGAACGGCGTGAGCCCTTGCATTTGGTGGTGTTTTAACACTTCAAAATCCCAAAATCCAGTCTACCTCGTTTGATCAAACTCGTTAGGCTAGTGTCGCTAAACTTGTTGTAGAGAGTGTCAACTCAGGCGAATGCTACAGGTTTCCAGGCTCCTTGAATGAGTTCGAAAGAGTTAAAGGGACACTAGCAACACACACAAGTTTCCTCGTAGCAGTGTCATTTCTCTGATTGATGTGGCTTTTGCATGCTCTCTCAATCAATTTCCTTAACTCAAAACACCTGCGCCCCGTAAATTTCCTCACCGGTTCTCTGGGTTCGGTGGTTCCTTTCCTCTTCGCTGCAGATAGTGGTATGAATATCACGTGGTTCGGAACCACCGCCTTCACAACGAGTTTTACCTTAAAGGATAACCCCACTAATCACCGTAGAGCCTTCGGCCAAAGAATGAGGCGAGGCCGAACAAGCTTCGCAAAAACAGCTTGAAAGCCATGAAGAGCTGCTGTCGAGGGCGATCCATTAACATCTTGGGTCGCTGATTCTCTGGCTATACTACCCCCCAGGTCTTGTTGATAGATAGATCATCGTTGCGTGTTAAGTTATTCTGTCGTTGGCGACCTCATGAGATGGAACCACCCACATGACAGATTCGTTGGTCCTTGAACAATCATTAGATCTGGTGTCACCTAGACCTTCCTATTTAGCGCTGGAGCCGGCGCATCGGCACCGGAACCGGTGAATCAGCCGGGCCCCGACGGATTCATCTACTGGGGGGAATCCAAGTCGATCTTTGTTAGGTAGGCGGCTCATGAATGAAGTGGGGGAGCGTCCCCACGTCACGCATGAGCGTCGCAGCCATCTCGCACGTTTCTGCGCCGAGAACATCGCCGAGGCGGCGCCATAACCACTGCCCAGGGGAACGTTTAAGCGCACCCGTCCAAGAGCCCGGTCTTGGTCAGAGCTATTTTTCAAGCTCGACTTCGTCTCGATTTTCGCATTCTTCTTCACTCTTTTGTGACTTTTACATATATCTCGCTTTTGCACTTTGTGTGTATAGAGCGATCTAGTGGTGCACTTGATCAAGAACTCCTCTTCTCACGAGATCTCTCGCTGCGGCTTCTGTCCCACGTCACCGTCATCTCGACAACCATGCCTGACCAGATTCTCGATGACATCTCCCACCGGAGATACAACCCGCTGACGGACTCTTGGCTTCTGGTCTCCCCTCACCGAACAAAGCGACCTTGGCAGTGTGTATTTATCTTGGCATTGACCTGAGACAGCGACTAACATTCACGAGGGGACAGCAGGAAGACGCCGTCGCAAGCAAGCTGCCAGAATACGACCCCACGGTGCGCCTACGAGACATCTACACCCCCCCCCCCCCCGCGCCTCATCTGACTGTCCCAGTGTTATTTGTGCCCGACGAATGCGCGCGCGGCGGGTGACAAGAACCCCGACTACGAAAATACGTTTGCCTTTGTCAACGACTACAGCGCTGTCAAGGACCAGCAGCCCGACTATGAAGCGGAAGCCTCATCCGATGGTGCATTGATTTTACCCTGCCTCAAATTCCTGAATTGAGCTGACTGTAGAGACTAGATTTGGAATCTCTGCTTCTCAGAGCCCAGGGTGTGAAAGGAGTGTGCTATGTGCTCACCTTCTCTCCCAAGCATCACCTCACTTTGGCCGACATGCCCGGAAAGGAGATTGTCCCCATCATCGAGCACTGGACTCGCATCTACGCCAACCATCTCTCCAAATCGAACCCGATGCATGCCGCAGCCGACGCGCTTACACTTTCTCTGTCCAAGGACACTGCCCCGTCCCCCAAGGAGGACTACCGGTACATGCAAATTTTCGAGAACAAGGGCGCTGCCATGGGCTGCTCGAACCCCCACCCGCACTGCCAGGTATGGACAACCTCGACCTTGCCTGAAGAGCCCGGAAAGGAATTCGTGCAGATGACCAAGTACCGTGCTCAGCATAGCGGCCGCCACCTGCTGGGGGACTATGTCAAGCTGGAATTGGCCAAGGAGGAGCGAGTCGTTTGGCAGAACGAGTCGTTTGTGATCGTGTGCCCATGGTGGGCTGTCTGGCCCTTTGAGGTTCTCATCCTGCCTAAGCGCCACATCCGATCCCTCGTCGACTTCAAGGATGAGGAGCGACTCCTGTTCGCGGATGCGATCCAGGAAGTGGCTCGGAGATACGACAATCTGTTTGAGTGCAGCTTCCCTTACAGTTCTGGAATTCACCAAGCTCCTCTGGATGGAACCGTCGAGGAGATTGACAATGCCTACTTACACATGCACTTCTACCCTCCTCTCCTACGATCGGCCACCGTCAAGAAGTTCCTGGTTGGCTACGAGCTAATGGCCGAGCCCCAGCGGGACATTACCCCCGAGCAGGCCGCTGCGCGATTGCGCGATTGCGGAGGAGACCTGTATCGAAACAAGCTGGCATGATCCTGAACAATTGTGAAGCATAGACCAATAAATCCTGCCATTTTTATCCACATCTACTCTATGTTTTAATACCCGGTGCCTTGTCCCGACGCCATCGACCGTCCGTACCCGTTGGCAATTGAAAGTTGTTATCGCCCTCTAGTTGAACTCAACGTAGTGCTCTCGAACGAGGGGCATCCAGATCAAGGAAAGAGTTGCTAGTGTGAAGGGGAACATCTGCGGAACGCCAAAAGTCATGCTCTTGAAGATGAACAGCTCGGTGGCAAAGTGGCCTAGTGCTACGATGTACGTCCAGTAGGCAATTGTGTAGACGGGGCCGATGTGTAGGTTGTAGGCGGCATAGCAGCGCACAATGCAGGTGATGAGAGTCCAGGTGCCAAAGAGGCGGCCGGCGAGGGGAGTAAGCTGGTCGGTAGCCTTGGGATCGTTTTGGGCGGGGATAAGCTTGTTAGTCGAGTCCTCGGGCTCAAAGTTGGCGGATTTTGCTGGGAGCTTGGGGTTTCGGATGAAGCGACCGTTGTAAACTCGTCGGGAGAAGTGTAGGGTTGCGTAGCTCTGCAAAGAGTTGCCGATTGAGGTGAGGGAAAGCTGTGGGGGTGGTCAGCACGAGGATCTAACCAACGAGTGAGTATGTTGGGTTTGGCAAGGGATGCTCACGATGATCATGTAGTATGGCAGGATACCCTTTGCCTCAGGGAGGATCGACTTGAGAAAGTCCATTTTGCTCGCGAAAGATGAGGCTGTTTGAAGAAGGTGAATTGGAGGTCCGGCAGGAGAGACTTAGTTGCAATGCAAGGAGGAAATCATGTCACAGGCACCTCCAAGGTGCAGACTGGCTGATTATTTCACTTCCGGTGTGGGACAACTACAGGCGGCTCCTGCCGAGAAAATGGATGCGCTGAACGTATTCGTGTCCGCCCTACGTTATTACCTACAGTGAAAGCGCGACCCAAAGAAATCCCACTGAGGGAAGAAGCTTGGGCCAACTCAACAAGCCGCGGCGTCAGCAGCCAGGTCGGCCGCGCCTAAAAGTTATTGGCCAGGGAGGGGAAGGAGCTGCGAGGGGCAGACTTGGCAGGTTCTCAACAGGGCTTCGAACAATTCCCGAGTTTGAGCTCTGGAGACCTCTCTCTTTAACCATCACCAGCCGTGTTCATCTACTCCATTCGACACAAAACACAAGCCAAGTCATGGATTCCATCGTGGAGCTCTACGAGCAGGTGCCGCAGCCCATCCAATGGGCAATCACTGGCATAGGTGCCATTGTCCTGGCCTCTAAGGTGCTGGGCGTCTTGCGGTTCGTTCTTGATGTCTTTGTGCGTCGAGGCACCGATGTGAGTTTTGCAGCGCCGCTATTGTCTCATCGCTGCAATCTAATTACTGACGTTACTTCTTCTGCAGCTCCGTTCCTATGGCAAACCCGGTACCTGGGCCGTCGTTACCGGCGCCTCCGATGGGCTCGGCAAGGAATACGCTTTGCAGCTTGCCGCCAAGGGCTTCAACATCGTTCTCGTTTCCCGAACCCAATCAAAGCTGGACACCCTGGCCCAGGAGATTGAGAAGAAATATTCTGAAAAGAATGTCCAAGCCAAGACTCTGGCTATGGATTTTGGCGAGAACCGCGACGAGGACTACGACCGACTGCGTGAGCTTGTCAAAGGCCTTGATGTCAGCATCTTGATCAACAATGTCGGCCAGAGCCACTCGATGCCCGTGCCATTCTTGGAGACGTCTGATGAGGAACTTGAGAAAATCGTCACCATCAATTGCCTGGGAACGCTCAAGGTCACAAAGATCATCGCCCCGATTTTGCAACAGCGCAAGCGGGGTCTTATTCTGACCATGGGCTCTTTCGCTGGATGGACACCGACTCCTCTTCTCGCTACCTACAGTGGCAGTAAGGCCTTCCTCCAGCAATGGAACAGCGCACTCGCGGCTGAGCTTGCTGATGATAACGTCGACTGCCAACTTGTTTTGAGCCACCTGGTCACCACAGCCATGAGCAAAATCCGCCGTGCCAGCCTCTTCGTTCCTGATCCTCGTCCTTTTGTCAAAGCTACGCTTGGAAAGATCGGTCTCGGCGGATACCAGTCCTCCCCTAACACCTATACCCCCTGGTGGACCCATGCCGGCATGCTTGCGGTCATCGAGAGCATCCCCGGTGTCAACGGTTCCATTACCATTGCGCAGAACAAAAAGATGCACATTGATATTCGAAGAAGGGCGTTGCGAAAGCAGGCTCGTGAGGCTAAGAAGGAGTAAACATGTGAAGCTGGAGGTCATTGTACAGTCTTGGGCCAAGAGTCTCTCTGTACACTCATACCAAAGCTCTGTAGGTATCTTTGTAGCAAGGTCATATCAATAACTTTAGCTATCAAATAGCCCTAAAATAAAAATATATTATAGCACTAAAGCTATAAAATAGTCTATCATTTAGTACTCTCTCACTATACCTAAAAGCGATCTCTAAATGCATTGTGGTCGGCCCAGACTGCAAACGTGGGGTGTACGGAGACTTTTGGCCTGAAACTGTAGCCTGTCTTGTCCAAAGCAAAGCCTCTGTAGATGCAAACCTTTAGAAGAATTGATGAAACTGCATTGTAGTGATTTGCATAGCATAGCATAGCATAGCTCGACGAGTATTAATATGTGAATGGATGAAGTCACTGCTGATTGTATCACATGTTGCCTTTTCTTGAGTTTGGCGTTCGATGAATTGATTTTGAAGCTGGGTGCCAGTCACAGGCTCTTGTCTCTGCCAGGGTGTGTGTTACCGAAGTCATGTGTTGTTATCACATTAAAGAATAAAACGAAAGCAAAACAAACACACATAATGAGCTAAAGAAAACAGTAGAACATCGTAATTCATGGATTCAAAATGCTAAATCCTCACTCCGTATCCGTACACTTGGAGTGAGTTGGTGCTTTGTCCTCTGTTTTATTCCACCCTTTGATGGTGTTCCTCAGCC
Source organism: Dactylonectria estremocensis (assembly GCA_020744375.1). Lineage (NCBI taxonomy): Eukaryota > Fungi > Ascomycota > Sordariomycetes > Hypocreales > Nectriaceae > Dactylonectria > Dactylonectria estremocensis. The sequence goes on along the minus strand of JAGMUU010000002.1, from coordinate 1,232,617 downwards.
TTGCGCCCGAAATGGTCCTAGCGCCCGGCCCCAGTCGCGAAAAAACCGTGCTCCAGCCAGCCAGCCTCCCCAAGCTCTCATCTGAAATTGTTTACAGCGTGTGCACCTCTCTGCCCCTGCAAACCAACGCGAGCCTGACGAAGTGCAATACAATCGACATTGACGACGAGCTTCATCCCGCGACGCGAACAAGTTCGCCATCAAACGATCCGCGAAACGCCTTCTTGCCGCATCTCTACTACATGACCCGTCGACCGGTGCTGCCTGCTCTACAGGATTGGTGAAGCTGCACTCTAGGCCCCGGCGAGGGTCGTTCTGCTGCATCATGTCGTTTCCCCAGACCACTCCGGTGCGACCGGTGCCCGGCGCCTTCTTGAACACGCCGGCCGTTGCGTCTAGATTCCAAGCAGGATCTGATCCTGTGCGCCGTCAGCTATTCCCTGGGTTGGACGGTAGCCAAAGTACCATGGGCGTCGTGGGAACAAAGACATCGACGACCGCAACGACATCCCGAAGCGTGGCCCTCACGACCGCGCCTTCCTCCAAGACGGCCACAAATGACGGCCTCGTGGTTCCCAGCGCGCTACCTCCTCCGCGATCCGAGAATGTACCTCCTGTCGTGAAGGCGGCTCGAGCCATCAACACATTCCTGCAGGCGGACGAGCGCTTCCCAGACCTGGATTCATACTGCCGACGTAGGTTTTCGCGCAAACTTGTGGATGTTTGATACTAACCAGCGCGATAGAGGGCGCATCCTCCGAGTATGATGTCGAAACCGCAGAATCCCCCGTGGCCCCCTTCCACAAGACGCAAATGTACCCGATCCCGAACCAAGTCTTTGACCACTACAACGCTGGCGAACTTCAGACGCTCATGGGCCTCTTTGCCGAGATCAATCACGCGTGGGTCGTTATTGACAACTCACTGTTCCTCTGGGACTACACACACTCTGACCCCGAACTCATCGGCTTTGAGGACCAGCCTCACACCATCCACGCCGTCGCGCTCGTGCCCCCGAAGCCTGGCATCTTTGTCAACACCATCACGCACATTCTGGTCGTTGCCACATCAGCAGAGATGATCCTGTTGGGTGTGTCCGCCACCGACACTCCCTCTGGAACAAAGGCGGTGTCCCTCTACCAGACCAAGATGCTTCTGCCATTGCGTGGCACCGACGTTCGCGTGATCACTGGTTCTGCCAATGGACGGATCTTCTTTGGAGGAAGCAGCGATACCGATATCAACGAGTTGTACTATCAGTCTGAGGAGAAATGGTTTTCCAACCGGTGTGGTAAGATCAACCACACAAATCCCGGCTGGTCGTCAGTCGTCACTCTTCAATCGGCGTTGTGGTCACAAAAGTGGCACGAGCACCTCGTTGACATTGTTATTGACGACTCGCGAAACCTCGTTTACACTTTGTCGAGCAAGTCAACCATCCGCACATATTACATGGAGGCGCCCGATCGATTGAACAAGGTTATCGAGAAGGAAAAGGTGCACTGTCTGCGCGATATTGCCCACATGATCAGTCACTCGAGACTTCTCAACGACCGAGCTACAATTGTTGCGATCAGCCCCATCTCTAAGCAGGAAGCTTCTAAACTTCATTTGATGGCTCTCACCAACACAGGCTGCCGTCTGTTCTTCAGTGCCACCAACGCTTCCTCCTACATCTACGGCTCTCAGTCCAACATGGCACCGCAGAGCATGCAGGTCCAGTTCATCAAGTTTCCCCCAAGCCAGAACCCCCGACGATCTGGCTACTCTGGAGGTGAAACTGCCACCGACCTGGAGTCTTCCGTGCTTAATTTTAGCCGACGAGGCACCCGATTTGCGCCTGGATACTTTTTGGATTTTGTCAGCAAAGACTCCAGCGGGCACGCCGATTCTCTCTTTATTTCTGGGCCCGAAACTGGGCGTATTAAGGAAACGTCGCCAACTACACCCCTGAAATACTTTGAGAATGCCAGCTGGATTGATATTGGTAGCCGAGCCGAGGCCGTTGGTCTTATCACGAAGCCTTTCTCCGCGGCCGGACAGCCATTGGGCTTTGGTAATGAGTTGGCTGTTCAGTTCGACGACCCCCCTAGCGAGTTCGCTGTTTTGACCAACACCGGTGTTCATATTATTCGACGTCGGAGGTTCGTGGATATCTTTGCGTCCGCCATCCGGGGCGCCGTGGGAGATGAGGGATACGAACAGGTATCCCGACGATTTATTCAACTCTATGGTCGAGTAGAAACCGTCTCGACTGCCCTGGCGGTGGCTTGTGGCCATGGTGGCGACTCGAGGCCGGGCGCAGCACGCGCCATCGACCAGGCAACAGAGGATCGCGCAAGGTCGGTATTCGTCGACTTCGGCGGGCAGCCTACCATCACGGAGACTGATGGTACGTCTCTGACCACCGACTCGGTCAGATTGTCCTCCCGCCATGATGCTTTGGCTGTATACCTCGCCCGCCTGATTCGCAAGCTGTGGAAGGCTGCTGTGATCACGCCCGGCGTGTCACCGACCGGAGGTGTTATTATCAACTCAACCATTCCTCTTTCAAAGCTGAGCACTGTTCAGGAGAACCTGGAGCGGCTGAGGCGGTTCCTTGACGCCAATCGGGGGTTGATCCAGGGATTGTCAGGCCCTTCAGATCTGCAGCATGTCTCAAGCCGCCAGGAGGAGGTTGCCTTGCAAGCTGAGCACCAAGCTTTGCATGCTCTGCAGAAGCTAATGGAGAGCATCTCCGAGGGTATATCTTTTGTGCTGATGCTCTTTGATGAGAGAGTCGCCGACATCTTCACTCGACTCGATGATACAGCGCGTCAGCAGCTCAAGGACCTCACATATGAGAAGCTGTTCTCGCAATCGGACGGCAAGGACCTTGCCAAGCTGCTCGTAAAAGCCATTGTTAACCGCAATATCGAGAGCGGTTCCAATGTAGAGACAGTAGCCGACGCTTTGCGACGGAGGTGTGGTAGCTTCTGCAGTCCTGATGACGTGGTCATCTTCAAAGCGCAAGAGCAGCTGAAGAGGGCCTCAGACCAACACCCAAGCACTAACCAGTCGCGAAGTCTCCTTCACGAGAGCCTGAGACTGTTTGAGAAGGTAGCTGGCAGCCTTACGTTCGCCAACCTCCAGGGGGCTGTGACGCAGTACGTCGATCTTAAGTACTATGCCGGGGCGGTCCAGCTTTGCCTGGTCGTTGCGCGGGAAAAAGATCGAGGCAACACAGCCCTGTCTTGGATCAACGATGGCAAGCCATCGGCCGATCCCAGGGCGAACGCGTTCAACGACAGGAAGCGCTGCTACGACATGATCCATAACGTCCTGCACCATCTGGATGCTGCGTCAAGCAGCGAGCCCGAAATGATTGACGGCAGGCTGACACTGATTGCCACCAAGAGGCTTGAAGCCTACGATGTTGTCAACGGATCTGATGACGAGGTGTTCCACTTTGATCTCTACGAGTGGTACATCCAACAAGGCTGGACCGATCGGATTTTGGCTATCGAGTCTCCTCACGTCATCACTTTCCTCCAGCGCCTTGCGGAGATCAATCCGGAGCATGCGGACCTGCTTTGCCGCTTCTACACCAACCGCAGTCGATTCTTCGATGCTGCAGAGGTGCAGGCTCAGCTCGCCAACTCGGAGTTCTCCATTGGCATCAAGGACCGAATTAGATTGCTTAGTCTTGCTAAGGCGAATGCCAATGTCGCGACCCCTGGTGTGAGCCGACAGCAGCAGCAACTCCTCAACCACGAGGTCACCGAGTTGCTAGAAATTGCGCACATCCAGGATGACCTTTTGGAGCGGCTGAAGGCGGACGACCGACTCGATGCGGATAGAAAGGTGGAAATTGAAGAGGCCCTTAGGGGGAAAATCCAAGGTCTCTCAGAGGTAAGATCCCAAACTTTGTCTACAACGGTTGGATTATGTGGCTTACAATATTGCAGCTGTTCAACGACTATGCCGATCAGGCCGGGTACTATGACTTGTGTCTCCTCATTTACCATGCTGCTGATTATCGGAACGGTATGACCATCTCGGGTACATGGAGCAACTTGATCCAGCAAACGCACGATGAGATCATGTCCCGAGTTGAGAACTCGCAACCCGGGATGCCAGCGCCAGCACTGCCCTACGAGTCTGTTACGAGTAAAATCCAGAACATTGCTCACCGGACATCTCTCGACAGCATGATTTTCCCGATACAGACACTTCTCCCTGAGCTGTGTCGGTACGCCGTGGCATACCAACAGGACACGACGATTGGGGCTGACTCGACGTGGCCGGTACAGCTATTCCTGACGCTGGGCGTGTCTCACGACTCAATCGTGCGCGTGCTTGAAAACACATTCTACACACAAGACTACGGATTCAGCGGCTCGGTGCGCAACCGCATCATCGAATTGATAGTCTTTGTGGTCAATGACTGGGCTGCTGAGGTTCGGAGACGGGGCGGCGGTGGTAAAGCTGGAACGATAGGTCCGTCAGTTGTCAGGCTTCTGAAGCAGTGTGACGAGGCCCTGCCTCCGCCCGGACATGGCAACAACCTGGGAGGAGCGGATCTGGCGGACGTCAGACGTGTTCTGAAGGGACTGAAGCGTGAGGTGGACGGATTGGCGCAGCGTGTGCCAACAGGGACACTCCGGTTTGCCTGAACGCAGCCTAAGAGCAGGCCGCAGGGGGGGTAGCCTAGAAGGGAGGAGCCTGAAGAGACAGCCAAGGCCGAACAAGGGACAGCTAGAAGGAGGCTTGAGTGGCGTGTTTGTGTGTTAAAGGTCGACGGATTGATTACTGGCGCCAATGGCATGGTCGTGCGTTGTACAGGCAGGTCTAGGTCTATGTTGTAATTAGTATACAGGGGGCGGGATTCGTAGCCCAGCCCCCCTCAGGAAAGCAAGCAAAGAATCAAAGAAGAAAGGAAGATTGCGAATGCCGGAGGCTTTGAACGATGGAAGCCGGCAGCCTCACCTGGGGCTCACCTTGTACCACTACCACCACTACTATGCCTCCCAGTCTCATGATGCATGCATCCTTAACTGCAACCTCAACCACCCACGCCCGTCAGCTCGTGTTGGCCGTCTCACCTCACCACATCCCTCGGAGATTCGGAAAGCTTTATAAACATGACCGACGGCGGTTATACATCCTGGCTGATAGGGACTTTGTGGGATGATTGCCGCCCGGGACGAGAAGGGACGAGAAGGCTGGAGAGTCACGATTCCCCCCATGCTGCCGCCCTCCGAGCGCCGCCCATTGTATTCCTTGTAAGCCGCCTCCACGCCTTACGGCTTCCCAACCCCATACGTACAATGATACATATCTCACCGTGCTATGATGCTGCCCCGTCTGTGTCACCCAGTTTGCCCCATGGGTGGCGTTACATGGCACGCAGTCGGCACCTCACCGATGCCTGGGAAGCCCAATTATGTATGCCGGCCCCCGCATAGGCTGCAGGGCGGGCTGCGGTTGTTGTGTGATAAATGGCCCAACGCCTTTGGTGAGGCGAGCTGCCCGCCCACCCTCAGTCCGCCTCACTTTTTTTTTGGCTTCTCAACGCCAGCCATACCAGCCACAACTGGCTCCCGGCATGGGGGAAAGACGCTGGGTAATGTGTGAAGAATGAAGGTGAATACTGGCTGGGGGCTCGTTGTTGCCGGAATCGGTTTTCGTGGAGCAACGAGGCTCTGGTCAGCGAGGGGGTTGCTGCCCTGGCCTGACCGAGTATAATAAGTGAGAGACGGTGGCCTTTTTGGAAGACGGATTATTCGCAACATCAACGAAGCTTCCCAACAAGGGAGGTGGACACAACATCACCAACTTCACAATTTCTGTTTCTACCTTCTTTCTTTTCTCGTATTTCATGATACGTTTATAATGATTCCTTCTTTATGATACCTGGCTTTCAATGCCTCCCCGTTGCACTGGTGAGGAGCAAGCTCCTTGATATCGACATCAACACCCACGACATAGCTGCCGACCAAAGCGACCGATTCGCATCATGGCACAGCTACAAAAACACCACAAACCACTACGTTGACCGCCGTTCACCGAACGGCCGGTCGTTTCCTGACGAGCCCCATACATCTTCTCGTCAGGCCCCACGTTTTACTCGACCGAACGCGCCGGAAGGGTTCTGTATATTTTGCACAACCGCGAACCCTCCGTGCGCGTCGGTCACCGTGCCGGCCCAGGTCCCCCGTCGGCCGGCACAATCTTGACAAACCAACCCCCGAAAGCGCGAATCATGGGCGGAAACATCTTGAATGCCTCTCCCGTCTGCCACTTCCCGCTCTACGGACCGCGACTCTACACTACCTTGTACGAAATACACACACACTTCCTTCCTTTGTCTTCTTTTCCTGGGTTGGCCGGCACGAAGAGTGTTGGCCATCGCCTATCGTTTGCACAGGAGCTCCATGTTCAGCGCCTGTCACACACTCTTTGTTATAGAAGGGGTGGGTTAGAGCCATTCCCTTGGAGGAGACTTTGTCAATGGAGTTCGAGGAGCTTCTATGCTGGGAACAGATGAAAAAGGAGGGTTAATGCTACGGAGTTGGTCTGGGTAGAGAAAATGGTTGTAGATTTTAGAACGGTGAGGTTAATGAAGAACTGCCATCGCGTACTATGCATGTGTCCTGCTCTTACGTCAATAATTTCGTGATTGTGTGGCAAATTCTTCTAGTTCTAAGCCCACGGAGAAGGGATATGTGTATGGCATCGTATTGCTAAACGGACTCGAAAGTGCGCAAAAGTGCGCCTAACCAGGGGATGACGCCAATGTTGAACCATACCGAGTGCGGTTCTTGTTACATACAGTGCCACTAATGTAATGATACCATAATCATGCAGGCCGATCCCATCTCGCGAATTCCTCCCCCTTACATGTAGATGTTCCGGACTCGGAGATGTCTGAAGGAGGCGCTTTGCACAATGAGGAGTAATATTGGTAATCGAGCCGGTCCCAGGCGAAGACTTCTTGCACATTGGTGCAAGTAGGATGAACTAGCCGCCCATATACGGACAAATAAGGTAAGTGTTAATGCAAACTGCTCAATGATGGCAGAGGCGTGACAAAATGCAATGCATTGTGCAATGATCCCCAACCTAGAGCAGGAACATCCGCGGAAGAAGTGAGCAAGATATCATTGTTCATCAAGCTCAGTTATTGACCGAGCTCCCGGGGTTGAATCCTCCTAATTATGTGGCCGTCCGTCTAAAATGCGACACTTTGATTCGCATTCGGACTATTTCGAGGTGGTGAGGATTCGCACGGCAACATCTCGGAGACTTTGTAGCACATATATATCCGCAACTTGAGAAGAAAACTAAACAAGCCATTCACTCATCAACATCCTCTGAAAATATACGTCATATCAATTTTACAGCAACTTAATTCTCTTCAAGAAAAAGAAAAAGAAAAAGATGACAAGCGCAGCTGCCAAGAACCTGTCCCGGGTCTTCGGAAACATCAGCGACTTTGAGAAGGGCTTCCTCCTAGCTTCTCGCGGTGTTATACGATGCCTCATAAACCCACTCCTATCACAGATGGAGCTGACAGAGCATACAACGAAGCCCGTGGATCTGTTTGACAGTGCTTGTGGTACTGCCGTCTTCACGCAGGAAGTGCAGGACACCCTTCCCAAGGCAGTTCTTGGCAAGAGCACGATGCTGTGCGCAGACAGCTCGGAGCAGATGATAAGCATTGTGAAAAAGAGAATTGACGGAGAGGCATGGATTAATGTTAAGACTTCAGTGATGGATGCAAAGGTATGTGTCGAGTGCATTGGTGGCTATGATGAGTATCCAGATTGAGGGACAGACTAACATTTGAGAATTCACAGAACACTGGGCTGCCAGAGAACTCTTTTAGCCATGTTGGAATTGGACTGGCTCTTCATCTTATTCCGGGCCCAGATGCGGTTCTGACGGGTGAGTTTGCCTGTCTATGATCTACTGCCTAGAACCACACCGACTAACAACAAACAGACTGCAAAAGAATCCTCAAGCCTGGGGGTTTATTCGGCGCGACAACTTTCCACAAAGAAAACACCTTCTGGATCCCCGACATGCGAGCGGCCTTTGCCTCGTTCCCCTTCGACGCGCACTTCCCCGACGAAGTCAAGATGCAGATGCACTCAGACGGCGACTGGACGGATCCGGCGTGGATCGAGGACCACCTCCGCAGCGAAGGGTTCTCAGACGTGCAGGTGAAGTTGAACTCGGGGATATATCACCTGAGGGACGCGGACGAGTACGTCACGACGTTTGGGGCCATGATAGGCTGGTTCATGAATACGTGGTGGAGCGAGGAGACGCGCAAGGCGCATCCGCTGGAGGAGGTACAGAAGCTCTTGAAGAGTCACTTGGAGGAAAAGTACGAGGGTAAGGGGTGGGATATAAACTATTTGGTGATTTGCATGACTGGAAAGGTTGAGAAATAGAGGGTGTCAGATGCATCCAGGTAGCTTACAAGATGAATGGTAGAGTGGATATGGTGACGCGGCTTCAGGATTACAGCGCTCCCAAGTAGAATGGTTTCCATGAAAACAATAAACGCAATTGTTCGAGGAGGAATAAAGGCAAGGCACTTCTGGTTCATTTCTGATGTACAATTGGGCACAAAATGCCAAGTCGCGTCATGGGGGTGTCGACGTTGACTCTCGCTCATGCATTACCTTCATTTTGGATGAAATGGATGTCCTTTGTTCAAACAAGTGGAGATTAAAGCCCAAAGAGCCCTAAATATTATTCACCCCAACGACGAAACGCAATATTAGTAAGGCGGCAGTTTCGGAGTTGCTGAAGCCTTCGTCAACTCCCTACACTGGGCTGGGGCAAGCGGAGCTTTGTTGGCGTTGGTGTAAACTGCAGCTTCTTCTTGCAGAATGCCGACCAACAATCAGTCGCAAATGGACCATCCCACAATCAGGGTATTTTTGGAAGACATTCAGGATAAATTTCATCTAGTTTGATCAACTGTCATCGCTGGGTATTGTTGTTGATCCGCGGCAAGTGTTCCCCCCTGAATGAGCTGGCCCACGTGATCAGATGGTTCGGCATCAAACAACCAGGGTGGCATCTCCATCTCTATCTCCACATGGGCCATCTCGAAGCTCCAACCTCTCCCCTCCTCGCAAAAGGACAATTGTCGCAGCACCGAACACGAGGACGATTGTCGGGCGAGGGACATGTCTAGAGCTTGATCGCAGGACACTCGTAGCATGGTCAGATTCTGTCGACGCTGCCGCCATCACCATCGCCATCGCCCCTCTGCTATTGCGCCGGTGTCATGATCGCCTCTGCTCTGGCCCTGGTCTTGGGCTCTCTGGCGCCCGTCGCTGCCGCCATTCATGAAGATGCGCTGCCTTCGTATCATTACGGTGCCTTGATTCCTGTCGAGTGCATGAGCCGCAGCTCGTAAGTAGCAGCATCGCGAAAAACCCCACGAGGACGAGGACGAGGACGACACAAGATGCTAATGATCTCCTTCTCCTACAGCGAAACTGGCGAGCACATAGAAAACTCCCAACACCAAATAAACTGGGTTCCCTTCCCCATCTGCAACGAAACCAACCGACCGCTCGAGTTCGGATACGGCATCGAAGGCGAGGTCAACTGCACCATCCCCATCATCGACGACCCCTTCTTCCACCTCCTCGAGTTCTACATCCACAGCGACGCCCCCCTAAGCTGTCGCCTGCCCTCTCGCCCTCCGCCCCATGTCGAAGTCGTCGGAGAGAAACTCCCCGATCAAGAATTCATACCCCTCGTCTTTGCTCTCGCGGGCACACTTCAGACGAGCCACATGCACGTCAGCACCCACATGAACGTGCTCCTCCACAGCACGCCGAAACACCACTCACGACCCCATGATAGCGGTGTCCTCGACTCGGGCATCGCATATAGCACCAGCCCTCTCAGCCACCTACAGGGCTCCTTTACCAAGAAGCTTATCATCGGCGACCCCCTGCCGCTGAGCCTTTCCATCCGCTGGTTCCCGACACCAGCCTTGCCCAAGACGGACGGGCGCGTTGAGTGGCAAGGCCTCGGCGGACATATCTACGCGAGCACCGTATTCTATAGCATTGTGTCGTTCATCGCTGGTCTTTTGTGTGCGGGCATGTACACCCTGGGCGTAATACTGCCGAGAAGGCTTCAGGGCAGGTCCCTCGGTGGTGCAACACCCCTGGGACACGGCATGAATACAGTGGGCAACGGATGGGGATACTCGAAGCAGCAACATTCAAAGAGAATAGACTAGCCTTCGCAATGGGGCTTTGTATTAATGGAGTCAAGGTCGGATCTTGGGAGTTCCGTGGCAAGCATGCAGCTATTTTCGGCTGGGGAAATGTCCGATGGAGAGGCTCCATCGTGACTGTATTGTACATTGTATACTATGTGCTGTACTATCCATCCGTAGTGAATCTGACGGGTCTTATCTACAGCTTTTTGGGCTTAACCGTTTCGGCGCGCACACGAGGGAGCAGTCTCAAGTACATGTCGACAGCCATGAATGCCGCTGACGTATGTTAGCTTTGTACACGAATACCAGACGTAGAACTTACGAATAACGACAAACGGCAGATAGGTTCCGTACAACAGCTTCGCCTTGTGCTCATCCTTGACGAGCTCCGGCCCCATCTCCCAGAGCTCAAAGCAGCAAGCCACGGAGCCCATGGCGGTCAAGCAGCCAAACGCCAGTCCCGCGAGCTCGACCGAACCGGACGATGGCTTCTTAGACGCGAGCTGGGACACGAGGTAGGCGGCGAGCGGGAACTGGGCCAGGGCCTCGACGTAGAGGAAGCCCTGGAACCACGGCGCGTGGCCGGCGTCGCCGAAGAACGGGTCGCCCGAGTTGGCCAGGTAGGCGGCGCGCAGAGAGACGAGGAAGTGCAGCGGCGCGGAGGGAGAGGCGTATAGCGATTTGGGGTAGAAGCCGACAAAGTCCAGGGCTAGATGAGTGTTAGTGAGGGTGCGGGATGACGATGATGTGAAGACGGTGAGCGAGGTGATGAGCGATTTGTGACGACGAGCAGGTGTGAATCATTGAAGGGATACTGAATGATAGAAACAAGTAGGGATACATGATCGAGATGAGATTGAATGATTTGAAATCAGGAATTACAGAATTAAGAGTGTTACATACCGAGCATACCAAAAAGCTGCGTTGAGATGATGGCCAGATAGACCCAGTCCCGCCAAGCTTTTTGCGCCATGTCGAACAGTCAGGAATGAAGAGCCAAATCGGAGAGGAGTTCAGTTCCGCCTGTCGAGATGATGTTACGGTGAGAGCGCATGGAGAGTTGTCAGAATGGTGTACAGTTCGCGCGTCGGAGATGGAGGAAATCGGGCTTGCTGACCCGCCAACCAAAATGGGCCAGCCCGGAGACGGGGCGGGGGTGTGTCAGATCGGAACCGGAGGACTCCGGAATGCCGACGGCCCGGGGGGTCAGATATTGGGAGACAATATCATACTCCCGTGTTGTTTCTTTGGCGTATGTTAGCCATTTGAAGGCATCTAGAGATACCTCGCATGTTTATGTCGTGGGTTGTACCATGGAGTGTTGGAAAGTTGCATCCAGCATCCCGGATCAAGCCACCGGAGCAGTCGGCAGCGAGAGGTTGAGATCGTCGCAGTCATACGCCGACATCAACTCCTGCCAAAAGTCCTCGTCGAATTCAAAGTCGACGGCCCAGTCCGGCTGCGGCGGCGCCTCTGCCTCTGTCTCTGCGAGCGGCGGCTCCAGCTGAAGGATCCTAGACAGGAACCACTGGCGCACCCAGCGCAGCTTGAAGCTGTACTTGAGAAAGACGCTGCTGCCGTCGTCGAGGATGCGCCGGCGCCGACCCAAGCCCCGAGCCTCGCCGTCGGCTCGCTCGAAGGCGTCAGCCATGCGGGCCAGCAGCCCGGGGACGTCGAGGTGGCGCCGGGCCAGCGCCGGGTCCCAGTCCGGGGCCGAGTCGAGCAGCATGATGCGCGAGACGGTGACGATGCCGAAAGCGATAAAGCCCGACGCCGTCACCGGCAGCGCCGAGAGCTCCGCGTCCGGGATCGTCAGGTGGTGGTTGAAGAACTGCCCGCACGCCTGCACGCACTTCCAGAGCGCTTCGGCCCGCATGAAGGGTTCCGCGACGAGGCTGTCGTGGTCGGATACTGGGGGGGCCTTCATGAGTAGGACGGGCTCGTAGAGGCGCACGAGGAGGATGTAGTAGTGCGACCAGAAAATTCCTACACATCGTTAGTTTTGTCATCAACCATAAACACAAAAGACTGACTGGTTTCCTTGACCACGGGCGGCTGGGTCTCGACAAAGGCATCCAGCTCTCGCCGGGTCTGGCTGATGGCCATGTCGAGGGGAGCGCGAAATACGATGGACTTGTTGTCGTAGTAGTCAGTGGTCCGTAACACATTGTACGCGCGGTCGGCAATGTGTTGCATCTTGACCACGGCCACGAGGTACGGGTCAGACTTGTGCTCCTCGGCTTGAAGCAGGGCGTCGCAACACTGGGACAGGAAATGGCTCCAGGGAAGCTGGGTGCCCCTCCTGAACAGCACCGATAACCTACGTCTGGTTAGATTCAACAAGTTTGGTGACGTGTTGAAGGCCGTGGCTTACAGTGATGATATGTGATAGTATCCCAGCACAGCTCGCTTCTCTTCGAGAGAGTGCGTGGTCTTGATCTTGTATCCACAGGATCCCGTCTTGATCATGTTTGGCCAAGCTTCTCCCAACAATGACTTGTGAGGGGCGATACAGGCCGATGGTGACTTGTCCAGCCTCATGTCCATGACCAGGGACAGAGCGAGCTGGACAAGAGGGGTAGCTTGGGGGTCCAAGTAGAACGGGAAGTCATTCCTTGAAGCACCAGGTAAGCGTTGTGTCAGAGACACGGTCAAGAGATGTATGCACCTACCAGGCAAGATGGATGAGAGTGGCCTGGAGCATATCCAGGCTTCTCTCTTGCTTGACGACGACCTGCTCGGCGAGATATTTGCGGAACCACACTTTTGCGTCCTGCTGGGTCTCCTTGGGCAGGGGCACGACGACGGCCATGATGGACCAGAACAAGACGGGCGAATGGGCGTACAAATCATGCGCCGTCATGTCCCCGGCGATAATTACAAACGGAAACATGGACTCAAAGTCCCGGCGATACGCGTCCAGGTGCTCGGCGGCCTGGCGCAGCGTGAGACGGAACCCCGGGAAGAGTTCCAGCTCCGACGGCCCGGAGCCGAGACGGCCGCCAAGAACCGGCGGCGAAGGCTCAAAACCGGGGATGGTGAATTGGCCGACGGGATTTTCAGAGACGACGGCAGTTGCTGGCGGGTGGATAATCATGGGAGCTGCCTTGTCGCTTTCTGGTGTTAATGGCGACGGGCCTTTGGCTGCTTGGCTGGCGGCGAGAAGAGACACGATGCCGTCGAGCTTCTTTTCCAGCTGGGCGACTCGGCTGCATCTGGTAGTTAGTATACCCACAGTATTATACAGCCACGCACTACTTAAAACTAAATAGAAGGCAGCCTTACGTTGATTTGCCTCGTTTCTTCCTGGGTACAGCTTCCGGGACCTGACACGGAAGCTTCATACGGGCGCACCTAATCAGGCTGGGTCAGTACACGATGCATCAACGACGGAACGAAACCTTCAAAACTAACCTCGCGCACGTCTTGTCCGAACGCGTTGACCCAGTGGCGTTCCACTGACACTTCATCTTGAGCCTGGCGCAGTTGACGCAGGCCCTTGTTGGCTTGGAGGTGACTTCGTCGTGCAGCGGCGAGAGGCTGTCGCCACGGCTTATGAGATGGTCGTCCATGATGGCGGTGCCGGAACTGAATCAAAGCACCGGAAAGAAGAGTCAACAATACAAAGAGAAGAAAGAGAGCCCGGTCGGTTTTCTTGCATCTCCTGTTGAGGTGGAATGAGAATCCCAAGGTCGGACGTAAGGGGGACTTAAACCCGGGGCCCGGAGCTCAGTTTAGCGTCCGGACTGGGCCAGGGTTACGAACGAAATGGAGGATCAAGGATTCGGTGGAGCCATGATTGATCCTTTGGCATCGGACCCGGCTGTCATTTCGAAGTCCGAGTCCGATGATTAGGCAAAAGGTCCGGCATTCGTGTATTAATTACCCTGGACTCCTGCCTGCGACCTGAGTTTCTTCATCATGAAGTTTGATGGATAAGGGACGTTCTGACTGAGAACAGAGCTAGGTTATACCAGAAATTAGTGAGTCTTTGCTGTTCATTCAATCACCTTTTGTCTCATTGAAGACACGATCCCTGCCATGTTTTGTTGTGGTGGACATGCTGTTAAGCCACAGGTGGGCTTAACGCATGACACATCACACGACAACACTGACTTAATAGCTGTTTGAACAAAAATGCGTTTCTATTCTTCTCTATTTGCATCATTATGTATCCTTAATGAGTGCCATTGACACCGTTCAACTTCTTCGCCTCAAACTCCTTCTTAAAGAGCAGCTCCATCTCCTTCCGCACCGACACGGCCTGCGCCGACGCCGTGTACTCAATGTCCTGCCAGCTCAGGCGCTGGTCCTTCTTGACGGCTCGCTTCAGCACGAAGCCATGGGCGAGGCCGATGGGGAGGCCCTCGATGGCCATGCTGTCCTCGGCCGGCATGAGGCGGCCGTAGACGGTGAAGCCGCCCTCGCCGTCGAGCTTCTCGCCCACCGAGAGGTCGCGCTTGGCTGTTGCGACGACGTCGCCAGACCATGTCTTGGTCTGGCCTGTGGGCTCGCCGCGGCACATGATGGTGGCGATGGAGACGCCTAGTTCGAGGCCGATGAGGTGGTATGGCTTGTACTGTGCTGCATACCAGCCGCTGGCGTCGGTCTTGAGGCCGTACTGCTTGAAGCACTCTTTCTGATACTCTCCGGGAGCTAGGGATTGCAAGTTAGTTGTGAGTTCAGAGAGTGAATATCCTGGGCAGTGAGACGAGAGCAACTTACCCTTGATGACAACATAAACACCCCATCGCAAATGGTTAAACACCCACCTGCCGTCCGTCTCCATGCAGGAAACGACCTCGACGGTGCCATTCTTCTCACACTGGCCGCCCTCGCTCTCGGGCTTCAACACCTCGGGCAGATCCCAGACGCCACAGGGAGGAAACTTGAGGCCGTTCGTGGGAGGGCTCAAGCCGCATCCGTTGGCGACGGCCGCCATCTCCAGGGCCGACTTGGTGCCGTCCAAGAAGGAGTTGAACATTTGGGGGTTAAAGTCTCCGCCGGCCAGCTGCTCGTCGGTGAAGCCGTAGTAGTTCCACACGGTATCGGGCGTCGAGTAGTGGTACTCGGGGAGGTGCTTGGTGCCCTTACCGGCACAGACGACCTCGAAGCCGGCCGTGTGCGCCCAGTCGACCATCTCGGCGATCAGGGCCGGCTGGTCGCCGTAAGCCATCGAGTAGATGATGCCGGCCTCGCGAGCCTTTCTGGCGAGCAAGGGGCCGGCCAGCACGTCGGCCTCGACGTTGATCATGACGATGTGCTTCTTGTGCTCGCAGCACAGCAGGGCGTGGCGGATACCCGCGGAAGGGTTACCCGTGACCTCGAGGATGACGTCGATCTCGGGCGTGGCGATGAGAGCGGCCGAGTCCTCGGTGATGGCCGTCTTGCCAGCGGCGATGCCATCGGACACGGAGAGCGAGCAGGATGCGTCGTACTTGTCCTCTGGGTACCCTGTCCGCTTGAGTGAGGCCAGAGCCCGGTCCTTGGAGAGGTCGGCGATGCCGGCCAGGCGGAGGCCGGCCGTCCGGAACGACTGAGAGATGAACATGGAGCCGAACTTGCCCGCGCCGATGATGCCGACCTGGATCGGCTTGCCGGCCGACTCGAGCGCGGCGAGCTTTGTGGAGAGGCTGGTCATGGTGGAGGGAAGGAAGAAGATAATGTCAGAGTTGACGAGAAGTGCGAGGCAAAGAAAGGGCGTATAAGTGATATGCTAAGTGTTTTGGGCGCAACTTGAGCAAAGATTAAGGGAGTTTGTTGCGAGGATGGCTGTGATGCTCAACTGTCAAAGACCGGTGATAGAACAGAGCTGTTTGAGACGGCCATGATACAGGCAGCAATGGCTTCTTTTGAACTGAAGATTGTTCAAACGATATGCGAAGCTGGATCCATCCAACTCCCCACGAGCATGCATCGCGACCTAGAGTCCCACCAAAACTCCCCATCCGTGCATCACGAAGACCGGCTTATTGCCCGATTTCCCGGTCCTCCAAGAGCGTCCAGCGCCGAAACGCGCGTAGTCGCACCGCTAGCTTAGCATGGATTCTGATCCACGAGGACAAAATGGAGTCAGAACGTCGAGTCGGAAAATCGGGCAACAGGGGGCTAGTTGCTAAACCCCAGAACTCCACATGGAAGAATGAAGCTAAAGATTTCCCCCGGGTTTTTCGTTTGTTTGGAGAAAGCTGAAGCTGGGGAAATTCGGTCACACTATTTTGCCCACGGGTTATTGAACAAACAGTCCGGGGTTGACTCGTGTCGGCTGAGCGCAAGTCCCAGGATAATAGCAACGAGAGTTGAAGTATAAGATACAAGATGCTGTCCAGGTCTCCATCATCATCAACTCAGGACTCTAGGTCACCATCAGCCCAGGACTCTACGCCCTCTGCTTCACCGAACCAGTTGCCTTACCCCGATATCCAGTCATCTTCCGTCATCATGGCCAAGGCCCAGCCAGCTGGCACCGAGGCCGTCGACATCGACTATGCCGCCATTGTCGCCGCTTGGTCGCCTGAAGAGCGCATCGCTCGAGAGAAAGCGTTTCTCAGAAAGATTGATTTCCGCCTGCTGCCTATCTTGGTACATCCTGGTTCCCTGCCATCGTGTTGTTGATTGAGTCCGCTGACTTTGGATTTCTCCTCAGATTGTCATGTACATCATGAACTACATCGATCGCAATGCCGTTCCGCACGCTCGAGTTCAAGGTCTCGAGGAGGACCTGGGCCTAAAAGGTGTTCAGTACAATATTGTCCTGAGTGTGACCTTTATTGGATACATCTTGATGCAAGGTAATGATGATGGCTACAACAATCGTGACGGACTTTTCTAACACGGAGTAGTTCCTAGCAACATGATTCTTAGCATGGTCCGCCCCAGCTGGTATCTTTCCCTGTGCATGGTTGCTTGGGGCATCGTCAGCGGTGCCACAGCTGCGGTTCACGGCTTCACTGGTCTTGTGGTGTGCCGCTTCTTCCTCGGAGTGACAGAAGTGAGCAAATAACCATGATATACCTTTCGAGGACGAATGCTAACTGTACGTCTGCTTTAGGCACCCTTCTTCGTCGGCGTTGCATTCCTCTTCAGCGGATGGTACACTCGAAAGGAGCTCGGCCTGCGTCTGGGCATCTTTTTCTGCGCCGCTATGCTCTCGGGAGCCTTTGGCGGCCTCTTTGCGGCTGGTATCGCAGCAGCTTTTGAGAACAACAAGATTGAGAGTTGGCGCTGGCTGTTCCTGATCGAAGGCGTCGCCACCGTCGTCTTTGCCGTCGTCACCGGCCTCGTCATTCCAGACTGGCCGGCGACGACCAAATGGCTCTCGCAGGAAGAAAAGGCGCTGGGCATCATGCGCATCGTTGAGGACGCTGGGGAGGAGGAGGAGGATATCTCGACTATGGCGGCCTTCAAGATGGCCGCGAAAGACCACCGCGTCTGGCTCTGCATCGTGGGCCAGATGTGCGTCCAGGCTGTGGCATCGCTGACCAACTTCCTGCCCACGCTCGTCAAGAGCTTCGGCTACTCAACCATCAAGACGCTGCTTCTGACGGCGCCGCCGTTTCTCTTCACGGCCCTGTTCTGCCTCTTCAACACGTGGTACTCGGACCGGACGAGCAAGCGTTCGCCGCACATGATCTTCCCGAGCTTCGTCGCCCTCGCCGGCATCATCATCACCATGGCCACGACCAACACGGCGGCCCGCTACTTTGCCCTCTTCCTGATGCTCCCGGGGACGTACGGCTGCTTCCAAATCTCCAACGCGTGGATGGCCAACATCGGCGCCCGCCCGCGCAAGAAGCGCGCCATCAGCCTGGCCATGAACAACTCGGTCGGAAACCTGGCCCTCGTCTGGACGCCCTACCTGTATCCTGCCAGCCAGGGCCCGCGGTACATGACGGCCTGGTCCGTCAACTTGGCCCTGGCCGTCGTCACCATTGTCAGCTCCGTCGCCCTCACGTGGTGTCTCCGCAGGGACAACAAGAAGATGGACGAGATGGAGGCTACGCTGTCTGTTGAGGAGGGCGTCTCTGGCAAGAACATGTCTGAACATTTCGAGAAGCATGGGGAGCACGCGACTGTTGGCCGAGCCCTGGGCGGCATCAACGCCGGTGCCAAGGCGAGATATGATATCTAAGATTCTTTGAGTTGATGCAAGTTGACAACATTCTCTTATGGGACGCTGGGTTAGGTAGTAGAAGTTTAGCTGCCAATTAATGCAAAGAGAGTTATTTCTCATCCAAACTCCTGTCTTGGCGTGATTTTTCAACGCAAAGGTCCGCTTCCACCGTAAACACTTGTCTTTTAAGTCAATCTGAAAAGAACCAAAGTAACCAGTAACATTATGTCACCAAATATCGTCTACCTAAGAAACTACGTGTCCATTGAATTGCTGTCCGTTCCATTAAAGGGCAAGTTGCTAGCACAGCGGCAACAAAACACAGTTGAAACCATGTGTCAATCTTGAGTCATTCGATTCAGCGCTGTTCCACATCATGACTAGAAGGCCTGTGATCCATCACATTCCAGCAACGCTCCTTTATCCTTGGCAAGTCCCACATGACCCCATGGTGATGTGGTCAAGACACCAAAACCCATGCTATCTCCGACCATGGCCTTGGCAGGTGAGGTTTCTTCGGTTACCGAGAAGCGACATCGGCTACTCGGTGGGTTGAATCAAACAAACCCCCGGGTCACCATGACCAGTCTACTGGGTTCATCGCAGAGAGATTGTGGAGGCCATGACTAGGACTAAGCGAAACCATGGTAGTGCAGCTTGTTCTTCCCCGCTTCCCCCGCCTCTGCTCTCCACATTTTCTGTCTGGGGGTGGGAACAAAAGCAGGCTATTTTCCGATTTCCCGGCGACAGGGGAGACGGTTTGAGGTGATGCAGTGTCATGAACAAGGCAACCCTCGGAGATTTTGGAACAGATTCGACTGAACATGGACTCTACAGATACAACACAGAGTGCCGGAGACGAAAAGAAGTTGGGGCAATCACCAATATTGTCACCTCAGCCTGAGAATGATGTCAAGCTCAAAGGGCTGCGGCGACCCGGCAAACTCCTAGAGGGAGGCAGCGGAGGACCAGGGAGAAAATCCAAAGCATGTACGTCGCCATTGAGAGGCGAGCAACTCGAAAGAGATGAAATGGATCTGACTGGAAACTTAGGTCATGAATGCAGAAAGCTGAAGATGAGATGCGAAGTCTTTCCCGGCGACCGAAAATGCCGCCATTGCCTTCGGCGCAAGGTTGAATGCGCCTTCAAGCCGCTGAGCGTGGTGTTGGGCAATGGAGACGACTTGTCGACGGCGTCTATGGAAAGATACGAGTAAGATTGTCGAAGCTCGCACGTCGAATTTCATGATTGGATTAACGCATCGATCTAGGCAGAAGATTGACAACATGAGGCACGAGATTGATCTCATGCGCCGGAGTCTTGACACAGTCCTGGCAGAGCGGCGACAACAACCAATCCCGGACACGCAGAATCTCACCGTACAAAACCCAGCGACTGTGACTCCAGGAAGCACAACGAGTCCCGCTGGGCTGTCCTCGCGAGAAGACAATACGCAGATGGCCATGACGCGGGAGAACTCGCTCGAGCCAGCTCCGAGCGGCGACCAAGGCAACGGAGCGGTGGCTGTCGAGGATCCGATGAATAGCTTGTACGAAGTCACCAGGTTGCGAAATATTAGGAGTAACCGAGCCAAGACTGCGCGGCCGCTTCCGGGAAGCCAGGGGGAATTGAACGACTTTATTTCGAGGGGCGTGATTTCCGAGCACGAGGCGGAAGAGCTGTACAAGACGTGAGTATTCTCTTAAACAGTGCGAGTAGTTCCAAAGCTAACTTGGGGATGATCCAGCTTTCATATATCGCTGAACCACTATCTCTGGGTCGGCCTAGAGCAGACCCATCACTCGTTCCACTCGGTCCGCAAGTCCTCGGAGCTGCTGACGGCAACGATCCTGGCCGTCACGGCGTTGCACATCCCCACGAGCGCCGAGACTTTTGACAAGTGCTATAAGGAGTTTCTGGGCTTGATATCGTCGTCCATGTTCTCGCGCTATCACAGCATCGACGACGTGCGCGGGCTGTGCATCGCCGCGTTTTGGCTTTCCGAAGTGTCGTGGAAGCTGTCCGGCCATGCGATTCGGATCGCGACGGAGCTCAACATCCACCAGTCGTTTTCCAAGGCGTTGGAGGGGGATCGAGATCATTTTCTTAGGGCGAGGCTGTGGTATATGCTGTATGTGTGCGATCACCACTTCAGCATCGCCTACGGCCGGCCGCCTATGATTGCTGAGTCGACGCAGATCAGAGAGCATGAGCTGTTTCTTGCGTCGCCGTTTGCAGGCCCGATAGACGCGCGGATCTTGTCTCAAGTCGCGCTGATGCAGATTCTCACGAGGGTATACGAGAGATTTGCGGTTCGTCGACTCCCCGATCCTAACACGATCCGCTACGGCACCAACAACATCACGACGTCGAGCGATGCGTCGGTCGACATGCTCGAGGAGGACGAGTTTGTCGACCTGCGCAACTTCAACCTCGAGATTGAGCAGTGGCGTATGCGCTGGTACGCCCGGCAGCAGAGCAACAGCTTCATTGGTACGTTCCCGCCCAAGGGCATCATTCTGTACAGCTACTTTGCCAAGCTGCAGCTCAACATTCTCGCCGTGAGAGGGGTCAGCCTCAACTCGGGACGGCTGTCGACGGAGAGAAAGGAGTTTACCAACATGGCAATCTCGGCCGCCGCCAGCATCCTCACTTTCGTCCTCGAGGAGGAGGATATGCGGCGAGCGCTGGTCGGCACGCCGCTGTACGTCCACACCATGATCGCCTTTGCCTCGGTGTTCCTGATGAAGGTGGCGACCAAGTGGAACCGCATCATGGGCTTCAACATCGAGCACAGCTACCTCAACGTCTCGCACCTGCTGGAGAAAATGATTATCTTGCTCAAGAGCTCCATCACCTCGGACCGCCACGTGCTGCACCACATCGCCAACGGGCTCGAGAAGATGTTGGCGAATATGACGTCTGAGGCGGATGGGGAAGAGCAGACCTGGCCGTTGCACGCAAGTCAGCCCGAGCAGTTTGGGTATCACAAGGCAGCCAGCGAGGCAACATCGGCTCCGAGTATAGGATACGTACCTCCGCCTGTTCAGCTTGCTGGAACTGGCTGGGACGCGTATGCTCCTCAGCCTCAAGGGCAAGATATTTTTGGGGATGGATCTACGTTCATGAACGATAGTCTGTTGTACGAGGCGTTTGGGGCAGAGTCGTCGAGCGATGTGTACAGTTTCTTGACGAGTCATTTCACTTAGGAAATAGAACAAGGCATGGCGGCCAGGAATGGACAGGAATCAGCAAGTCTACCTGTGTCTTTTGAACGTAATGTTTTGATCGCACCTCTGGTCCCTAGTTCGCAGCCCAACCCCTGACCACCTCGTACAAAGTATCATTCGTGCCCACATTCCCTGGAAAGACGACATACGGCAACCCAGGCCACTTGGACTCTGGTTCGTCGCAGCGCCAGAGCGGAACACCTGGCGCAGCTTGGCCGACAATGAGGGCGCGCTTCATTCTCAAACCCTTGGTGGCCATGTCCGACGATGTGATCCCGCCTTTTGCGATGACGTATCGCGGCTTTTGCTCAAGCTTCTGGAGGAATGAGACCAGCGCTCGGGCAACGGTCGAGCCAATGTCTAGGCTCTTGGCCTCGTCGCCGCCGACGATGAGTTCTCGACTCGTCATTACGAGGACGTCTTGGCCGCGCTTGATTTCTGCTTCTGCGGTGGCAAGGGCGTTTGACACCTCGCTCGTAGCGGACTCTGGGGACTCAAGGAGTTTCCTGACGTCGAGAACGATGCTCGTCAGTTTGTCTCCGGATCGAGAGCGCAGCGACTCGAGCTGTGCGGTCGTCTTTGGCACGTAGGAACCTGCGATGATCAGGCCGCCGACATCCTGCGAGAGGCCCAGATGGCTTGACGAGATGGGAGGAATAGACGGGATCGCCAGCCGGGCTGAAACGAAAGCTGCGCCGGTGCGGAAGAGAAACCGTTTCCCGGATTCCGACGCCTTCACGAGTCCTGCCACGACGACGTCGACATCCTCGTCGGCAGCAGCGTTGACGACGATGACAGGCCGACTGCCATTCACCTCGTCCAGCAACTGCTTCAAGACCGCCTCTACGCCGCCGGTTCGTATCGTCTCCAAGCTGATGGACGTGATGCGCTCGATGGCCACGGCCCCCTTTGTCTTCTCCACCACGTAGTCCCTCAGGTTTGAGCTCGTGTAGCCAAACGTGGCATCTTTGGCAAAGGGAGTCTGGGCGGCCGGCACCAACTTGTCGCCCTCTTGGACGTAGTGGACGTCGTTGATGGTGTATCTGCCGCCCTGTAGGAAGAACGGGCAGAGGACCCAGGCATCGGCTGCGCCCAACACCTGCTCGACGGCCTCGGCCTCGAGAGGGAAGTGGCCGCGTAGAGTCGAATCGCTACGTAGCACAATCTCGAAGGCGGCGCCAGTTTCTTGCGACGCAGCCTGCAAGTTGGTGCAGATCTCGGTGATGAGCTCCCGAGCCTCTTGCGGATGCAGGGCGCGCGAGTTGGTGAGGATGAAGAAGCCGCCGCCGCTCCTTGTCTCGCGAAACTCGGCAACGAGGCGAGGCACGTCCCAGACAGTGAGGATGTTGACGTCGTGGCATGTCTGCGTCCCTGTGGGATCGTCGTCGAGCACCACGAGGACGGGCGCTTTTGAGGATGCGCTCTGGAGGTCTTGCTTCACGCGCTTTCGCAACTCGGTCGTTGGCGCTGGAGGTAGGGATTGCAGGGTGGAATCCCTGTCGAGGATCTCGTGGGCTGGCATTGCGGAGAAAATGTGTCTGAATAGATGTGGAACGAGTCAGATGGATGATGCTCTCGCGATGTCGTTCACTGCCGTGGGTTGTTTGCGGGAACAAGTCTCGAGGATGCGGGGTAAAGATGGACAAAAGAGGTAGAGCAAAGACGGACGAGATTTTCAACGGAACTTGAACCGAACAAGAAACATAACTCGAGTAATTCGCCTGCATTGCATCACGCCGTCAAGAGGAGCAGCCTCGTACTATTTACATGAATCAACTGCTCAAGGTGGTGCTCCACATGCCCCTCCCCCTTCCTCCACAACTCGAGGGTGGATCCGACGGATGGAAACAGACGAAACGAAGCATTTTCCGAATTACCGGCCACGCGCCATCGGCAATTGCCATGCAGCTACCCTAGAAAGCCCGGGTGCATTTCCCGACATTGAGCTCAGAGTGGGTAGGGTCAGGAATGGGGTTTGGGGGACAGGTGCAGACAGATGATTGCCGACTAGTTGACAGTTGCCTGGCACTTGTATCTGAAACGTAGGTTCATTACTATCTGCGCACCAGACATTGCTTGAAACGTGTGTTCAACCATGAACTCCAGCTTTTCAATACAGCAAACAGATCATAGTCTTTTAATATATGATTCTCGTTTCACCAGGCCAGTGGTCCATAAGCCTGGGTATGAATCGCTGGAATTTCCCATCTCAATCACTCATGTTCTGCTGGCAAAACTGACACAGAAACTTGCGACGTCGGATTCCAACTCCACCCTGCAAGCCGAACAAAGAGTAAGAAGAGTCTGAGAGCCCAAGGCAACGAGTTGCCCGAGTTAAACGTGAATCACCCAGCCACAAAACTACCCAACCAACGGTGGCTTATCCTTTCTCAACCACCGCTGAATTCAAACACCACAACTTCTTCAAATCAACTTCGAACATTTTCTTCTTCACCCACACACAGGTCGAGGAAACCAGCAAACAACACACGTTTGCACTTTTTGAGGTCTTCAGCTTCCCTCAACTTTTCACACACGCCTAGGCTTGTGATCTTTGAACACTTTTTCTTTGTTCCTCATACTCTACCCGGTGCTTTATTCGCCAACTCGCTCTCTCCTACTCTTGAGCTCTCTCGCCCTCCGAGATTTCAACTTCCTCGACCAGACACCTTCCGATCACGAAGCCCGAGAGAAAGCAAACCTGCGAGAATTCTTCACCCACCTCAATCTACAAGCCCGAGAGCTAGCCTCTAAACTACCTTCTCCGAGCTTTCCGAACTTGAAGCCCGCAAGAACTCTTCACCCAACTTCCATCTACAAACCCGAGAGGCTTTTTGGTAGCCTCTGCCCTACCTTCTCCAATCTTTCCGATTACGAAATCGGAAAGAGAGCAAATCCACAAGAATCTTCGCCAGTCTCCAATTAACCTCCTCCCCGCTACCACCCGCCACGATGCCTGATTTCCGCCGGCTGTTCTTCATCGCCAAGCTGCTGACCTGCGGTTGCCTCAAGTTCAAGTCCCGGCACCCACGCAAAGCGAAGCGAAGCACCAAATACCAGTGCCACGCGGAGAGCGATTCAGAGGAAACGGCCCAGCTCCTCCCTCAACACCAGACGCGCCTGATGTGTGGCACCAGGCGACGAACAGGACGTGAAATTTTCATGCATTGACTCCTAAAGGGCAAGATCTACCACCAAAGAACTTTTCACCTCAATGTGGCTGGGACCTCCAAGAGCAGATGTCTCGAGACCTCGACGCCAAACGGTACGTCAAACCGCAACCACAACTGTCTCAAGCAACCCCATGTACGCAGAACGAACCGGAACACCGAACATTACGCGGCGAGCGATTCAGACGAAGGTATCGAGCTTCTCTGTCCACTAGAAACGCACGCCATGTGTGGCAAGCGACTCAGAGTACGCGGGGCCTACATGCGTTGATTCTTGAAGGGCAAGATCTGTCGCCAGAGAACTTTTTACCTCGATGTGGGACATTCTCTTGGGAGATACTCGGAATCGGGACGTAATGACAAAAAATCAAACCGCAATCACAACTGCCTCGAGCGTCCCAGATACGTACGCAGAGCGAACCAAACGCCAAGCAACACGCAGCGAACGATTCAAGCAACAGGCATGCATGTGGAGCAAAGCAAAAAAACCAAACATCATGCGCTGAGGTTCCAACGATTGAAGCTACCAAGCATCTATGCGGAGCGAATCGAACACCAAACATCACGCGCCGAAATTCGAACGACTCAGACTGAAATTTTAAGCTCCTCTCTCCGCGACAAACGCACTCGAAGCGCGGTAAGCGACATGCAGGTCACGGAGGCTTTTATGCCTTGATTTTTGAGTAGCAGCATCTTGGGTTAGAGAACTTGTGTTTGAACGGGGTTCGGGATTTTATGGGAAGGGATATTTGAGTTTTTTCATGTGAACAATACATTGCTATCGCGACTGCCTCCTCGTACCTGATGCTCTGTGAATGGTGTCCAATAATGGCTGACAGCGATGAAGGAACATTGCGTGATGTACTACGTACACAGACCCTCGTGAGGGCACATTTAAGTGTTGATTTTCTTGAATCGTCATTGATTGATAATGGCCTAGAAGGAGCACACGAACAAGCGCTGCGCCCAGGTTGAGGCTCCTTTCCCTGATAGTTAGCAGCCAGCACAGGCGCTGACCACATTAACCTAGAGCAGTCCGTCATCTTGGCGCAGTGACGGCGCGGCGTGGCTTTCTTCTGGATTTGGAACATTGACACATATCATGCTGGGTTGCAATGCTCGAGATGAAAGTTTGTAGTCACAGAGCGGGGTGAAACAGTCATCGGCATCTGATCGGGTGGTCGAAGTGTGGGTTTCGCGTACAGTGGTGAACGGAGACAAGTCTGCTATAAAGTTTCCGTTGAATAACGGCTGGGACATGTGCCGTGCGAGTGCCTCAGTTGTGGCTGTTCTTCAGCCCGGCATCGCAAGGGGGAACGCGTACTGACCTGGTTCGACACTAAGAGTGGTTCCAATCACATCTCATGATGGAGCCACTCCCGGTTGAGCCCGGATTCCGAGTCTCTAGCGCCCCAGTTCCTTTCAGTCTTGGCTTCCTTCCGTATTGGCTTCCTTCAGTCTTGGCCGCTTCGGCAATGATCCGGCGCAGCCACCAACCAACACACCAAAGAACAGAGTTGCCAAGGGCCCAAGATTCAAAACCCGAGACCAGCATCGCGTGAAACCGGTGGCGTAGAGCTGGGGGGCTCTTTTCAGCTGGAGGGGAACCCTCAGGGATGCGGCGTTCGTGACCCCAGGCTAGCTCAAGAACGTCCCGCTGGGGCGAGACTCGTACGAGTCAGGAATTTGCATCTCTAGCCTCGAAGCCACCGTCCGGCTTGGGCAACACAGCCGTTGAACTATTTGCATCCGGGGTTGCTGCTTTGGGGGACGTCTTATTCAAATCGCCTTTTTCTCGGAGGCCACTCTCCTCCCCCTGCTTTCTTAGTTTAATTTGCCCCGGGGGGAACGAAGGCACACGCGAGTATGCAAGCCGACAAAAAGTGGAGGCCCATCGAACTCCGGGGTGGAAGCATGTTCGTCGGTCTTCCCGTATGGACGGAACAACGAGGAGGAGCATCGTGTTGGGCTGTGTGGCTGGCTGGGTCTTCGATGTTAGCACATGTCGACCCTGTTTGGCCACCCCGTTTGATCCTGTTCACATGCATTAGCCAAAGTCCTAGCACTTCTTATTAATACCATCCAACGTGGCTGTTTTTGTGTCCCGGGATTCCCTTTCTTTCTTTTTGCGCCGCCTTGCCCTCGGCTCCGAACTCCAACCCCCAAGTAGTGCATACTACACTACAAAGTACATCCGCCATGTCGACCACGGTGTACTTCGAGCTCAGCTGGTCCATCCTGAGCACCATCGGCATTGGCAACGTCCTTTTCGGCTTCCTCGTTTGCAGCATCACCAGCTACTCCCAGATCGCCGCCGTTCCCGTCCTGACCTCGGCCGCCGGTGCCATTGCCAACGGGCTCTGCTTCTACGCCTTTTACGCCGATGGAACCCCGGTAAAGGGCCAGGCCGTGGCATCGGCCTTTGCAGACTTGTTCTGGTTGGTAGGAAATTCCCCGACGCGGTCAGCACTACTTTGCACAAGAACCATCTCTGATGCGCTATTGCCGTTAGGTTCAAGAAGCCGGCCTGTCTTTCTATAGTTACATCATCCTGAGCCGCGTGCTGCGAAACCGCCGATGGCACATCTTTGCCGCCCTGTTCTGGATCATCATGGTCGTAATATGTGCCCTCAGGATCATGATTGCCGTAGTACGAGTGAAGTCCATCACGAACGGCGACGACACCTACCAAAAGACCATCAACCACCTGCACATCGGCTACTTTGTGTCCATCGCCGTCGTCGAATGCGTCAGCGCTTATTTCCTCATCACCGTCTTCGCCTCCGCCAAAACCACATCGCTAAAGGCTGCCATCAAGACCGGTCTGTTCCGTTACCTGATGCGAAGCACCGAAGTTCGTCTTGCGCTGCTCGCTGTCCTCGGAGTTATGAGAGCCATCACCTACTCGTTCCAGAGCTCAGCGCAGAGTGCGACAAACCTGGCCAGTCAAATAGACCGATTCGCATACACCATGGAATGCCTATTCCCCTTTGTCATGTTGTTAGTTGAACACATCCTATTGTTGGTGGAGTTCCCTGCTAACTTGACGTCTACAGCATCGACATGCTTGCTTCCAGACTCGTCTTCACAGATCAGGCCTACGCATCCTCATCCCATGGCGGCAGGAGCAATCCTAGACAGTTCACGTCGAACAACAGAGGCCTGCACTACTCGGTGGCGCAAAACGAACAAACCATCGAAGTGCAAGGCGGCGGAGGAAGCGCAATACGCAGAACGAGTTCCCAAGAACGCATTATCGGGGCGTCCCAAAGAACACCCTCTGAGATTGAACTCGACGAAATAGACAAGCGGGCGGGGATAAGCAAGACGGTCAACTTTGAGGTGTATGAGACATACAGCCCTCCAAAATGAGGGTATGAACCATGCATAATGATGAAGTATGAAAGAAGCTTTTGATTTGATAGAGTTGAACGGCAACGTCAGGGAAAAGTCGGGGGGCACCGTAGTAATGAGTATACCTTTTTACCACTTGACAAGATTCATAGGATAAAATCTATACTACCAACCAGTTAATGAAAAATCGACTGAAGTTGGATGTTTGACTACTTCTCAGTAGTCAGCTACGTTCCTTGACATTAAAAGGAGTGAATGCACAGTGCGGTGATGCAGAGGGACCCACACATCATTGTGTCACCAACCAGCGAAATGGCCCTGCGAGCCACAGCAAATCAACCATGCCACAGCTCAGCCACACAGTGTGAAGAACCGAGTATTCAACAGCTACCTTGTGCGGCAACACATGCCAGTTCGCAAAGGAAAGAAAATCCATTTTCAATTGCTTCTCCATCGAGTTTGCTTCTGCTGCCCCATCCGCATTTCCCAGATATTGATTTGGGGTTGCCAAGTCACTCCATTACCACGGAGTTTTCTCCTGCCTGTTCGTTGAATGACCCTATCTCCTCTCCAGCACAACTCTCAAAAAGGTAAACGGCTAAAAAAGCAACTCGTTGTGATAAACGGGGGAAAAGCGTCAGTGGTAACAGAACAGTCTTAACAAGCAAGTACATCATCTTGTTCCAGTACAGGTTGATCCGTCTTCAACATGCAGACTACCATTCTCTGACAACTTGTTGTTCTTGAGAACAATGGTCGCTTGGGAGTCTCTTTCGATGGGCCCTTTAGAAAAGACGCTCCAGGGCTCTGTATTTTTGTTCTGAGCCAAAAAGCGATCAATGGCGTAAGTTGAATCTGTGATAGCTCATGTCAGCGGCGTCTAGCATGTGAAGGCACATTAGGAAGAAATGAGAGAGCGTAACTACCGGATATTATGTTACTGAGGTCCAGATTATGGAATTGAACGGAGTGGGCTTTCTGATACGAACGGGGCATGTTGGCGAATTTCGATACACAGAGTAATGATGCAAATAAGTTCAAAGATAGAAATTGGTGAAGAAATAGTTTTTCAGTCAATTGCTATAGAAGCTCGTCTGCTGTGAACACAACCAAGGGAACGAGGAAGTTGACGGTCATATATAACCCGGAATTTGCTCCACAGCCTTCGTTCTTTAACTAAAGTTAGAGAGATACTGAAGCAAAACCAACGGCATGCATATCTCTGGAGATTCCTCACTGGCCATCCCAAAGTGCTTCACCTCGCATGGAAGGGCCAAATTCCCTATTGGGTAAAACAATAGGCATCGGCAGCGCGCGGTACCCCTACCATTGAAAAGCCGCCCTCCAATTGTCTCAGTAGGTATTCTTAAGCCAAGGGCCATTTCTCTGATTGCATGCTTGTAACTAAATCTAATCCCGAGCTCTAGCTCGATCCGCGTGCCTTTTGTAAGCCCCGTATAGTGCAACCTATCGATGAAATGGCCCTGGCTTGCGTTGTATGCATATGGTGGAGCTCGCATGAAGGAGATGAACGAATCAGAAAAATGACCCTGAGCTGGACTGCGTGCCTTGTGCTGTGAGGTACGTAGAGGTTGAGACCGACTACCTAGAAAATGGACGAATAAGAATAATGACCCTCCACTGCCTCGTATTGTGGAGGCTCAAACCAAGGGCTTGGGCCAATTGAATTAATGGCCCTACACTTGCAGTCCCCAGCATATGATAGGTACCTACCTACGTACTCCGTACTGCGTGTACATAGCGGTAGCGCCACCACCATGCGCCATTGAGTGTGGGCGAGTGAGACAGGCAACCAGGCTTGGTAGGCAATTGGTTCCGCCCCCCGTGCCAAAAACAGCCTTGCCCGTGATTGTTGTCTGTTTGATGCCTCAGGCTCAAGGATGGCTGTTCATCTGTGTGTTTCTTTAAATATGGCACGAATCCCCGCCCACGGATTGTTCCACTCAGGCTTCGCCCTTTTCATGGGAATCACGTCTCTGTTGGGCCTCTCTACATGGCCCTCAGAGACGTAACATCTGAGGGTTAGCTTTTCGTTTTTGTCCCACTCTGCAACTTCCACGTTGTTCAATCCTTTGTACTCTCTAGTTCTGGTAAGTCACTTCATTCTTCTCTACTCCCCTGGCTTGGCTGCATTTTTTTTGCGTCCACGATGTAATTATGTCGACCCCGCTGCTCTTCGCTCGACATGATTGTCTTGTATCATCATCCACTAGACTAGATGAAGTGGCATCGCATCGGTGCTTATCTTTGATATTCCATCGCACAGAGACGTACTACCTGTCACACATTAACCACGATTTCTTCCAGGACTGTTATACACCCCTTGCACTGCCACGAACACCACGACTTTTTTCGGGACTGTTATACACTCCCTGCACTGCCTCCGTTCCATCACGACTTTTTCTGGGACTGTCATCCTTCCCCTAACGTTTTATCCCACGGCTTTGTCAGTGAGATTGAATGGCAGATCTCTATCAGTTTATATGATACAGAAAGCCTTTCATTCGACCAAGATGTAACGTCCGAGCCGTATGGCAGTTTGATCGAGCAGATGGGAATTGATGATGAACCTATCTTGGATATAGCTATCGATGATAAACCCATCTTGCAAGTGCCAACCGCCATCGACTGCGACTTCGATTGCGATCCGAATCAGCTACAAGCCCCGACAGTGGACCCTTATAATACATTTCTTCATACTAATCAGTCTTGGTCCCCTTCACCATCTCCCCGACCCTCGAACAGCCCGTCCTCACTTTTGGAAGCTACTGAAGTAGTCTCAACGCCCTCAAGTTTCGATTTGTCCTCGAACCAGACCTCTGAGCCTTCATCATCGCCTTCGAATAACAGACAGGGTTTCATATGTCGCTTTGATGACTGTCAGGTCCCCGTAGACAGCATTGACGACCTTCAGTTTGTTCCCCACAAATTTCAAGGATATCAAGTCAGACAAAGAAATGACTAACCAGTGGGCTCCAGGCAGCACATCGTCAAAGTACATTATCCCACAGGCTCCAACTTTTTTCACTGCGGCAATGGAGACTGCCAGTCAGTAAAAGGCAAGAGATCGCTGCGACGACACCTCGAAAACTTCCACGGGGGTCCGCAGTACATGTGCCCCTGTGGTAACAGCGACCGGAAAGACAAACATAACGCGCATATCCAGAGGCGCCAGTGTCACGGGAATAGACCTTACACATGCAAGTGCGGTCATATCGTTGACAATGTCTTTCCCGACAGCTTGGATATCCATGCCGAGCACATTGACCATTGTGGCAAAGGCAAGAGGGGACGGCGGAAGAAGGAAAAGACTCAAGACTGATGAATATGATGTTAACCATGAGATGGATGTATGCCTGGGTCTGGGTGGAAACATGCGTCGTTCCATGAAGCCTGGCATCCATGTGCTGTATCCACTTGTGTTAACAAAACAGCGATTGAATTCTATTTACGGAGATTGGGACTGGGCACGGAATTCTTGTTTGTTTGATAATTCGACTTTAGCTGTTTCTAAATATTCTGCGCCGCATCATCATTTGCTCCTTCCTTCGACCGCATTGAAGCATGTGAAAGAAACCAAAGCAGGAGAAGATCTGTCAGGCGGAGCGTGAAGCAGTTTAGGCAGTTGAAAACACACAGACGAGCGGCAAGATTAGGTCCTCTATACTTGGTAACCCGAAACAAAACAGATGTTCCTGAACAAGCTGGCATGGTCTAACACGGCGCCATGCGCTTTCTTGAAAGTTGGCGTCGTGCTGGACGTTCACAAAAGTGATTTGGAGTTGAAACTATACAGAGTCTTGTCGAAATTCCTACTCCCAAGCACAAATTCTACCATAAGTGGAAAGAAATCTAAAAAGAAAACCCAGAGAAAGGAAATGTGTAGGTCAGTTGCTCATTTAGAAAACTGAATATAGACATCACTCATGGGAGGTGGGAGGCATGGAGCGTTGTTTTACACCTAGCTTACTGCCTGTGTGTATTATTGAATAATATGAGTAATGAATAGCCTCTTGTTTTGGCTTAAGGTATCTTCCAATGGCGTTCTTTTGATATCCGTGTATGACCCAGTGTGGTGTTCATCAACCGCTACTCTGTTCTCTTGAACATAAGATTATTCTGCAGAGCCGTCCAGACTTTGCGCCTCACACATCTTGCTGTACATTCCTCCCTGAGCAATCAGCTCCGAATGCGTGCCCGCCTCCACGATCCGACCGCCATAGAAGACAAAGATCCGGTTCGCTGTCCGCACAGTGGACAGACGGTGCGCTACCGCGATGGTGATTCTCTTGCCAGTCGACGATGCCTCCATGAGTGCGGCCTGCACAACTCGTTCTGACTCAGTGTCTAGGGCACTGGTTGCCTCGTCGAGCAGGATCACGCTCGGGTTGCGGATGAGGGCACGCGCAATGGCGATTCGCTGTCGCTGACCGCCGGATAGTTGGCTGCCGCCAGTGCCACAGGGCGTGGAGAGACCTTCTGGTAGTGAGCTGACAAAGTCCCACGCGTTGGCGGCGCGGCAAGCTTCCTCAATTAGCTTGTCGTCGACGGCAACAGGGCCGTCCTGCTTGTTCACGACATCCATGTCGATACCCATCGAGATATTCTCACGAATGCTACCGGGGAACAGCGTCGGCTCCTGCTGAACGAGTGCCACCCTGCTGCGGTAAGCTCGAGGGTTGAGGTCGCTTAATGAGTCGCTGCCATCGATGGTGATGGATCCGCTCGTTGGGTCATAAAATCGCTCCAGCAGAGAGATCATTGTGCTCTTTCCACAGCCAGAGGCTCCGACGAAAGCGACAAACTGACCGGGCTCGACATCGAGGGAGACTCCCTTGAGAACACGGTTGTCCGGCGCAAGCGGGTACGAGAACTCGACGTCTTCGAACTTGTAAGAGTTGCAGCCCTCCTTGGGAACCCTTTTGATATTCTCCTCGGTTTCCTGGATCGTCGGTTGAAGACCGCAAATCCAGAAGTAGTAGTTGGCTGCTGAGTTGGCTTGCGTGAAGCTGCCCGCGAAGCTGAACAGCTGCCCGGCTGCTTGGCCGGAAAAGTAGACTCCCATGAAGGAGACGATGAACTGGTAGAATGAAATTTCGCCGTTGGACACTAGTTTAGAACCCCACCAGAAACCCAGTGCGAGAATGAAGTACTCGACTGACTGGGTGAATGAGAACCAGATCATCATGTTGAACAAAGGAGCCTTTGCCTGGCCGATGGCCGTGTCGAGCTCATGGGTGTATCTGCGCAGCACATCCTCTTCGATAGCGAGAGATGACACAGTTCGGATCGCGGTAACAGTCTCCGAAGCCACCGACGCGCTCTGGGAGAACTTCTCATCGATGTCGGAGTCCATCTTGGTCTCGATGCGGATTCTGAGGTAACCGGCGCCGAGCAGTGGGGGGATTCCGGCGAAAACGCCGACGAGTCCTAGCTTCCACGAGACGACGATGGATAGAATGCTACAGACGAGCACGTTGGAGACGCAGAAAATGACGAGGGAAATGTTGAAGCCCATCAGCTCGAAGATGGCCTGCGCGTACGAGTCGATGTGGCTTGTCAAGGCACCAACCGTGTTTTCGGGACGATCGAAGAATCGGAGGTCTTGGCGCAAGAAGGCGCTGAAAATGTCGCTGCGAACTTTCTTGCTGAATGTCTGTTATATAAGTTAGCAACTGCGGAATCAAGTCCTTGGCTGGAAACACTTACCTGAGCAACGATATTAGTCGCCCAACCCAAGACACCGTAGACGACCAAGAGAGCACAAGCCATGATGAAGAACATCAGAGAGATAAAGTTGCCGCGGCTTTGCATGTCATCGGATCCAAAAACGTCCAAAACCTTGCCAATGAGAATCGTCTGGCCAGGGTACAGCCCAGCTGGAAAACTATTAGCACAATAAAAACTCACAGACTTGGGTAGGTAGGTTGCTTACCGCCAGCGAGACATGCCAAACCAACAACTCCGTAGCAAGTGTTCAACTCGGGTGTGGCCCTGACGAGCTTCCAAATCGTCATGATGACACCGGTGCGAGGCGCAGCGTTGAAGTCTTCGCGGCTCTGGAAGACCTCTGCGGTCTCGACATCGGCGGTCTTCCGCCTGACCAAGGACTGCGTCTGCTTGATGGACAGAGTTTCCTCGTCCTCCTCCGATGTATCTTCGGTGGCAGCCTCGGTCTTCTCAGAAGACAGGTCCTGCGCGTTTACGAGCGTGGCGTACTCGCCATCCATGGCAACCAGGTCGTCGTGCCGTCCTTGCTCGACGATCTTGCCCTGCTTCATGACGACGATGTTATCGGCGCCCTGGATGGTCTTCAGCTTGTGGGCGATGGTGATGGTGGTGCGGTTCTTGGACGCCTCGTCGAGCGCCTTTTGCACGATGCCCTCGGCGTGCGGGTCCAGCGCGCTGGTGGCCTCGTCGAGGAGCAGGATCTTGGGCTCCGAGACGATGGAGCGCGCAATGGCGATGCGCTGCTTCTGGCCGCCGGATAGCAAGCCTCCTCTCTCGCCGATACGGGTGTCATAGCCTTGAGGCAGGCCCTGGATGAAGTCATCCGCAAAGGCCTTTTTGGCGGCCGCCTGCACACGTTGAAGCTTCTGTTCTGGCAATTCTGACTCCCACTGCGTTCCGACAAGGCCGTTGGCGATGTTTTCGAGGACGGTGCCGTTGAACAGAACGGGCTCTTGTTGGACAAGACGAACATTGGTGCGCAGCCATTTCAGGTTGAGCTGATCGATGCTCTTGCCGTCAAGCTTGATGCTGCCAGAGCTCGGGTTGTACCACCGTTCCATAAGACCAACGATTGTGCTTTTGCCAGATCCACTGGGTCCGACAAGGGCAGTGACCTTGCCAGCCGGGACCCGGAGCGAGAACTCCTCCAGTACGCGAACATCGGGTCGAGTGGGATATCTGAAAGTCACGCCTTCCAGCTCGATCTCGCCGGCCGTATCTGTAGGCTTCTCGCCCGACTCGTCGAAGGGGTTGATTTCGGACACTCGGTCGATCAGCACAAAGAGTTCAGCTGCAGCTGTGGCGGCGCGGCTGAAAGTGACCATGTGGGGGACGATGGAGTTGAGCGTCGAGGCGGCGATGATGACGGAAAAGAGGACGCTGTTCGAGGATCAGTTAGTTTAGAATCAGAAACCAAACATCTTGATCAGAACTTACGTAAAAACAGTACCAATCTCTTCCACCTCTCCTCGAGCGATCATGGTGATGCCCTGCCAGAACGCCAAGCCCATGCCGGCGAAGATGACAAAGTACTCGCCGCCAAACATGATGCCGTACAGCAAATTCTTCTTATAACCCAAAGTCTTGGCGTCGTCCAGATATTTCGTGTACTTGTCACTCATTCTTGGACCGAGGCTGAAGGCATGGGTGGTGCGCACGCTGCCAATGACCGACTCGGCGTATGCTCCAGCTTGGGCGTAAATCTTCAGAACCTGCGTCTCGATGCCGGCGTCGATGCCTCCGGTGACGAAGACCAGGATGAGAAGCGCGGGTAGGATGCAGATGAGGATCAGCGTTAGCTTCCACTGGCTAACAAAGGCGATGACGAATGCGCCGACAAATGTCGCAATGGCCTGGAAGATCTGGCCGAGCTTCTCAGACATGCCCGACTGGACGAGGCGGCCGTTGGAAGTGGCCTGCATGGAGATGGAGCCTCCCTCGCCCTGGTCGAAGAAGCCGACTTCTTGTCCCAGGGCAGCGCGAAGGTACTGGTGGCGCAGGTTGCGGGTGAGGTTGAGGGCGACGTAGGTCAAGAGGGTCGAGTAGACGTAGGTCAAGACGAGGCGCGCGACGCCGATGTAGACGTAGTACAGACTTGGCGCGGGTCACTGATTAGCTGCTGGGATTGCCAAGAGGCCGCAACAGGGAATGGGATATGTAGGACTCACGCAAACTTGGACACCTGCTGCATGTAGTTGTCGGGAGGATCGCTGCTGCTGGTGTAGTTGCTCGTGAGGGAGATGAATTGACCGATGACGAGGTTGACCATGGCGAGGGCCACGCCAGATCCGATGGCGGCAGCGATGCCGATGGAGAGGAGGACATAATCGATCGGTCGGCCGTAATTGAAGACTCTCTGCGGGGACTGTCAGTTTCGATTGCTGCAAAATGGCAAATAAATGCTGCGAAAAAGGTGGCTGACAATAAAACTCTTAAACCCCCCCTCCACCTCTTCCTCTCCTTCTGCCTCCGGAGACGTCACTGCTGATCCGGCATCGTTTTGCGAGTCTGTGGCTTCGTTGGTCGCAGAAACGGCCTGTTTCTCGGTGGCAGGGGTGGTCGCCATTGTGTCGTCGCAGAACCCGTGGGATTATCGCAAAACGAGACGTCGAGAGTTGTTTCGGACACAAACAAAAAGAGAAAATGCGACGCCGAGCTAGAAGAAAAAAAAAAAACCCCGAGGCTCGCTCAGCACAAGCCCCAGTTCCTCCTTTAAAGGCATCTGATAATTGGTACCGGCATGAACCCATTTCCAAGTCGGACCCTACGGCCGCGTCCTTCGCACCGAGAGTGCGGCGCATTCCAGGGTTCATTTGATGGTTCGGCAGACCCTTGAACCACTTAAACCGGCATCTCGGAACCTCCGAGATGGCGAGGCCCCCACCTCGGCGATCGTGGGATGACTTTAATGTGGATCGCCGCGTGCCTCGACGGCTTCAATTTTTCTTAGTTTAACCAGCGACTTCGGCAGATCCCAGATCCTTTCTCCGGTTCTCCCCTGTCTCTTTTAGCAAAATCGGACACCGGAAGCAGCGCACGAAAGCGGGCCGGACTCGAAGTTATCCGTACTCCGTATACCCTCCGGAGATCCTTACCGCTGGGCCAGTTTCTGACGTACCCCCTCCCCCTCGTCGCTCATCTCCATCTCTCCCTCTCATGGATGCAGACGGCACTGACGCCGAAGAGGCGGCCGACTTTGACAACCATTCCTCTCCAGTTCACATCCTTTCCGTGAGAAATATGCCCGCTTCGCCGTACAAACTGGCCGTCCAGGTTTGGCTGACTGTGAGACCAACAGTGCGAGCAATGCCGACATCGGAAGGTACAGCCTATTCATCCCGCAAGATCCGTTTATCAATCAGCTAGACAAACGAAAACCACGTCCTTGGCGAACTGACCCTCCGTGCCCCATCTAGGTCCGCTGCGACAAAAAGGAGCCGTGTGGTCCCTGTGGCCGGAAGCAGATTGCCTGCACATTCCCGGCCGGCTTCAAGCCTCGACAAAGACGCCAAAGAGCCTTGGTATCAAACTCGTAGTGAGTATCAATGGCGTTGTTCTTTGTTCAATTTTTGTTAATTTCGGTTCTTCAGCGAGGACAAGATCGACGACATTTCTCGAAAGCTTGATCGCATCTGTTCCCTCGTCGACAGAAACGGCCTTGCATCCACCCACACGCAAGATGGCCCACTCTCGGGTCAGACCAACTTCGTCGCCCACAGGACGCCCGGCTCGTTCAACTCGTCGCCAGTGCCGCAGACACAGAGCAGCGAGGATGCTTCAGGTTCTGACTACGAAGGCGAGTTGTCGTTGACGGCCCATGCCACCTTTGCGACAAACTTTGCTCAGCAGGCTGTAAACAACAACCATCCGCTAAAGATCTCGCAAGAGGTGGCGTCGAGCCTCGATGCCTTGCGCCGGACTTTGGTTACCAATGAAGACCGGAGTGAAAGGTCCCGTATCTTGCATGCTCAACTCATTCCACCGACCTCCATCGTCGATGGCCTTCGGATGCCTCCAATCAACTTGGCCATGGCTGCCGTCCAAAGCCTACGGAGTAAATATCAAACACCCCTCTTGACTTCGTGATAAGTACTCAAGAGTCTTCCAGGTTCTGCTAGAGCCAGGATTTTCTGTTGTCTCGAATTCGAATCCATCGGCCAATTTGTCGAATACTTCTTCACCGTCTACTCTGGCCAACCATCCATTGCAGACTTGATCATCGTCAATTGCAGTTTGGAGCGTCTGCTCATCGAGTATGGCAATGGGGAAGCGGATGAGGCTAGGAAGAACGAGTTTCGATCGCAGGGTCTTTTATGTCGTCGGAACATGGAGTCCATCCTAGCCCGCCTACCGTTTAACCTCCCGATGAGCCTGGACTTTTCACTGGCTCTTCTCATGGCGGTGCGCTCAAACATCTTCATCCAGTCACATCCATGTACTGACAAACCACAGTCAACATACTACCTAGAAATAAGCAAGCCCTCGATGGCGTGGAACTGCGTAGCCGCAGCATCGCAGATGAGCCAAGCCCTCGGCTTCCACCGAGACGTGCCGCTGAAGCCCGAAAACCCAGAAACGAGACGGCGACGGACGAAGCTCTTCTGGTGCATATTCCTGCTGGACAAGACGCTGGCGCTGCGGCTCGGCCGCTCTTCGACTATCCGAGACTGCGACGTCACGCTTCCGCGGATGGATGTGGAAACCGTCGCCGACGGACAGCTCGACGCCGTGTTGCCCAAGTGGATCGACATTGCCATTCTCCACGGCAAGGTGTTTGACGATATTTATAGCCCTGGTGCTCTGTTGCAGCCAGAGGGCGTACGGGTTACCCGAGCGCGTGCTCTTGCGACGGAGATGCAGAGGGTCTTTGAGGGAGAAAGCCCTGCTGAGGTGTGTTGTCATTGGGTTCTCTACTTTGTGATATAAAAGCTGACTGGAAATCACCTAGACTCGATACTTGGAAGGCCGCCGCCGCGCTCTCGGAAACTCCACGCACGAGCTCCTGAAACGCGCCGACCGAATTTCTTATCTTGCAGATTTAACTCTCATCTATCGTAGTATTCCTTCGGGGCCCTATTCTACTTCCGCCTTTTGCGATGAGTGCATCGCCACTGCAAATCGTGGCCTCGAGGAGCACAAAAAGTGTATTGTTCTTCTTCGAGACATGGAAGGCGACGTCCTGGAACTATACATACAATGGTAAGTAATCAACTTTCAAAGACATCAAATAACTATGCTATAAGACTTACGCGTGCAACAAGGGCTCTTCTTTCGTCCCCATTTGTCCCATTCATCGTCATCTTCTGCCACGTCATTGAGACATCCGCCCCTCTCCACCTGGAGAAACTCGCTGCCGTCGTCGAAACGCTGCAGATGCTCCCGCCTGACTACCCAGAGGCATACAAGAAGCAGCTCCGTCTCTTTAAACGCATGTACGACGTCGCGTGCAAATACGTGGAAGCCGGGGCAACTGCAGCTTCAGGGCAGACGCAAGGCGGCTTTGAGGCCTTCTTCAAAGAGGCCGGGATCGCGCTGCCCAACAATCAAACGCTTCAGATGCCCGACCCGGGCCAGCAGAACCCTCAGATGAACCCGGGCGTCGGATTCGGGGTGGGCATGGGGAGTATCGAGGGTGCGGACGAAGGGCTTGTGGCGAACATGGAAAACCCTAGTTTTGAGCTGGGGAATTGGTTTGATCAGAATTATCAGATTCTCAAGATGATGGAAGATGGCGTCTAAGAGCGTATATACCCTGGACTGCCTTGGTCTAATTAATACAACATGAAAGAAAAGCGCACAACACCCTCCAGCCTATCCGTCCGACATCATAGCCTCGGGTACCAAACTCCATGGTGACATACATGATACATGATGCCACCGCGACAACATAACCCTCCTGTATTATTTCCTCTATATGTTAATGGGGAGAAGTCGGTCAGCGGCCTTCTTAAACTCCTTCATCTATCCATCTGATATCATGGCCTCGGGTACTAAACTTCACCATGACATACCACTCCAACCACATGGTTGGTTGTTTTGTTTTGCACACGACTCCAGCCGCCCGACCAAAAATCGGTAGCGTGCGTCTTAGATCAGCCGCGCCATCGCAGACTGTTTCCTGGATTTGACCAAGGAGAGAAACTGAGCCGCGGCCTCTTCATCTCTTGCCACGCAAGGGCCGACGGGTTCTTGGGAGTTCTGTATGAGTTGTGCTACATGCTCACTAAAGGCAGCTTCGTCATATGGTAGACCGACATGGTTCTTGGGAACCGCATGGTACCTTTGCCCACCTCTCTGGGCGAAACGTGTGTAGTTCAAAATGCCTTCGTCTTGTTTTGGCTCTGTGAGTCTCTTGCGAGGCGCAGGACCATATGCATCGGCATTTTCAGCATCCCATTGGTCGAGAAAGTCATCGTCACCATCGTAAATATCCCAGCCCGAAAGGTCTTCCTCATAGCGATCGATAGTATCATCTTCATCGGTGAAGTTGTCGAGTTGGAATGAGATCAAGGCTGGCATCGAGTTCTGCCATCCTTCGAAGACCGTGTACCATCGTATTGGGAAATAAGAGCAAATCTCCTCCCAATCGGGATTCCACCAGGAGTTTATGTTCTCTTTGTTTGGATATCCGACCCCATTCTCGTTAAAGTCCAAAGGTGCGCAGTGAATTGCAACGTACAAGGCCCGACACTTATGAAGAACTAGTCGTTCCAGGCCACCAGATCTTGTATTCTTTCCCAGAGATGCCACCCACTCAGCCTGTCTCTCATGGCTGAAAATGAAATCACTAAGCCGCAGTTCTCTCAGGTTCGGAAACGTGGGTGAAATGGTCTCCAAGTCGACCTTTGGATGCCATCCCCAGTTGTAGCCGAACGCCAAGCTCAACGCTCGGAGATTTTCTGCCACATCTGGGATAAACCAGACTTTGGGTAGACGCTCGAATTTGTCCATCTCGTCCCTAGGATCGGCACCCAAGGGACCTTGGGTGCCAATTATGGCGACATTTTTTGCACAGAGGCCAAAGTCGACGACGCCACCTCGGCCCATTATGGTTTTGAATTCTGCCGAATTTGCGACACGAGAATCAAGTTCCGCATTCATGTCCCTCAACTCCAATGATTTGAGCGTGGTTGATTCTGACGTTGGTCCCAGGATTCGTCTGCAGGGGTAGCTGTCGCCGGTTTCCTGCCGCAAGATCTCGCTCATGGCATTCTGTCTTTGAAAAGACCAAGTGCCAGCGAGGCACTGGAGGATGATTTGGATTATCCCAGACTCGATATCCATATCGCTGAAATAGGAGCGGGTATACAACGTTGGCCATGCGTCGTGTATCGGATCGAAGGCGAAGGATACGCGCAGATTGCTCAAGTTGCCAAAACAAGTAATGAATGGCAAGACACAAACGGCGCCCGCAATAAAGGATGCGTCTTCGGTGTCCAGTTGTCGCACACTTTCTCGGAATCTGTCGTCTAGATATGGGAAAAAACTCAAGTTCCATGTCACGAAGGCAGTGCAGTCGACTTTGCGTACCAGTCGACTGAGTTTTGCGGACTGGGCGATTTCGGTGAATGCTAGGAGGTCCTTATTCGTTCCGCGCGTGTCGAACTTGACTTCTCTGAAGAGCCATGATGTCGCAAAGAGGCTGATATAGTGGTTGACAAGTCGAGTTTGGGAGAGTGAGGATTTATCCAAGTACGAGCAGATGTTGTCAACCATCTCCGGGGGGGTTGACGCCAAGCTGCTCGCAGGCATGACGGCGGTGTTTTTCGTAGACGGGGGGGGGGGGGGAGTCAGTCGAGCCAGGGTCTGATAGAATAAAAAGCAGAGTGCAATTTTGCAAAGTGAAAAGGATGTCGATAGTTTTGGTGGCAATGGTGCGTTTTCGCTGAGAAGAGAAGGTCAAGGTTGTGTTGCTGAGAGTGGGAAGATTGAGTTATTTTGGAGAAGTTTCGGGGGACCGTAGCTAGCCATAGATAAAGGACCGAATCGCGCTTTTCCGGTTTTCTGTTGGGCACGTACCGACAGTTCTTGTGAGTTTCGTTCTTGTGAGTTTCGTTCTTGTGAGTGTGATGATTGTTGTTGAGAGTAGAACAGTGGGACCCAGCGTTTGACGCCTAACAAGGGCTGACTTAGCACCCACCCACCAGCAAATCTACGAAGAAGTGACAGAGCACTATAGGTGAACAGCTATGGCGATATCCTTTATCAGGCTACATATTAATGTGATTGTTGCACAGCGTGTTTGTTTTTCTTGGTCCGGCCTTAAGCAGCTCCGTAGCCACATGTACATATCTTGAAGAATTTCGGACAAGGACGAAACACTACATGCTATACAACTCATATACCTAAATATACAAAGGCTTTTCACTTCAAGCATGCCTGTTTTATACGTCATTTGTTGAGAAAGGCGGCTATCAGCCGTAGCAGCTTGAGACCATTATTCCGTGTGCCGTCGTTAGACTACCCCAGGGGAGTTTGAAAAGGTCACCCTCCTCCAGTTTTTATAGCTTCACACCCCTCTCACAACCTGTGACATGCTACGATACAGCTGCCTTCGCAATCTACCTCTTGGCCAACGCCTCTAAGCCCCCAGCTATAATATTAACCTTGAAATTGGTCGGTAATTCGTTGACCCTCTAGGTCTTAGTCTCGCCCTTACGCACCTCGACGATGCTGCGTTTCACATACCACATCAGCGTCCAGCTCGTCCGGCGCTTCGATTAGCAGTTGGTCTCCATATTGCTAGAGGGGAAACCTACGCGCAGCCGTTGGATGGGGTGAGGTATTTCCAGGCTCAAGGGCGCGTTTTCGACGCTGTTTCTGCCAAAGATGTTCCCAAAGTTCCCAGATACAACCTGATCTGTGGCAGGGTATTGAGCCCCGAAGATGTGGCCTCCCCAGTAGACAGAACCCCAGCGCCGCTAAAGAAATGTCCGTACCGCTTCATGGCCAGGCGTAGCAGCGCATGCCGGTGGATAACTAGGATACTTGTGTTGCCCCTAAGGTGCATGGAACTTAAAACCGGGTCAGGTCAAAGCAACGACCACTCGGCACAGTGGGCGAGAAAGAAAACAGCACAAGTCGATATTCGAATTACATGTTAGTCTGCTATCTAGCCGTGGAGTGCTCAAGCGTTCCTAAGTTTCTAGACCACTTGACTCTGTTCACCTTTCTTGGGTGGTATGTACCATGGGCCTAAGGACTCAATGCGCGTTTCTATAACAGCCTTGTCGCCCCCGGAGAGACTGCAACGCAGTACCTCCGCCTTTCACACACCTCCAGCCGTCACAACGCACCGCCTCTGACATCTCTCAAGACATCACAACTGTCGACTTCATCTCTTGAATCCAGCATCTTCAGAACAACTGAAACAAAGTAGAACTAACACTCTCATTCTAGTCAGCTCATTCCTTAATAGGTACAGCAATTTTCCACACCGCAACCATGGCCACGAACCCTGTTGAGCAAGACGGTCGCATTAATGATATTTCAAAGCCCGTAGACAAGTTGGTCAACTATTTCATCGCCCGACGATCAAGCAATGCAAACACTTGATCTTCCAAAAATTACCGATAACCTTCTTGAGCTCGCAGTCAAGCTAGAAGCCTTTGCGAAGGTCATCATTGACGGCGAAAGTCTCGCTGTTCACGCTGGTCACCCCGCAGACAAGCAACCCATGCGCGATCGCGTTGCCATAGCAGGCCTGACGATGACGCCCCAAGAGGTCACGCAGTATGAGGCTTGGGTAAGCGGCTGCACAGTACCTCCGATACACTGGAAAACTGGCCGAAAGCGCTCGCCCAGCCTCGTAGCGAAGGCTCATTACGAACTCCGCGCCCAGGCCATGAACGTCATCTGGGAGTGCAACCAGGCCACGCCGGAGAACGTTGTCTGGCTCACCACCAAGAAGGCACACATGATGCCCCTCATCACGGCCATTGTGAAGATCGCAAAGGCCCGAAAGGACCTGGTGGCCAGCGTTGCTGAGCTCGACGCTGCTGAGCTACAATTCACCCGCGAAGCCCTCGCCACCACAACGAAGGGTTTGACAAAGACTGGACTACTTTCCGCAGGCTATCCAACCGGGTCACCAACGCCAGGCACATCCTCAGGACCCGTAAGCAGACTCTGAAGCACAAGCTAAACACCGAGGGCTAACGGTATGGTGCTTACGGCACACCAAACGAAGAGCAGAGCATCTTACCATGGTGTTTACCGAGCATCTTACAGAGAAGTTGGATATGTACGAAAATTTGGAAGAATGCGAGCATAATTTCTTGGAGACCCATGGACATAGTGATGGGGGTTTGGAGAAAAGGGCCACTGACAACTAACCCCCCTACGAAGTCTCTCTAAGTCTTGACAGAGCAGCATATTGCGGTGGCAAGAAGACTGCGAGGTATTTGCACAATAGATTCAAAAACTAGTACAGAGTGAAGACTCCGATTGAAAGACTGAAGTGTTGGATTCCGGTAGAGTTAGACAAAGATAAGAGTGTGATAACCAGTTTAAAAGCGTACAGATCGTCACTATAATAGCTTGTAGATAGTAGCACAACTTTCACTACTACGACTCACAGAATAGAGTAGAATGTTCACTAATGCGATTTATCTAGGAGTGTGATGGTCGGTTTGTAAATGTAAAGATCGTCACCGTAGTGGCCGGTGAATTGCAGCACACCTTCCGCCACTGCGACTGATCTCATGGAGTCGAACATCACCCGGACGATGTATTCGAGATAGCAAATACCTTTCGAGCAGAGACGACACGCATGTTCATAGTGATACGAGGGATCCCCAAGATTTTGGGCAAAGTCGCTGTGAGTCGCCCAACTTCAAGTCCAAGGAAACGAAGAGCATGAACTGTAGCCATAGCTAGAGTTTCAAGGTCCGCTGGTCTAGGCTTGCCTACGCTTGCCTTCTCATGGTGGAGGCGTGCAGCGTGAACACAATCAGCTCGAGTTTGCTTGGCAGATAAGGACTGACATCGTGGCAATGCGACTTATTTTTACAAAGTGTGTATCTTGAACAGGCTCCAGAGCGCAAGTAGCGCAGCTCTAA
Source organism: Dactylonectria estremocensis (assembly GCA_020744375.1). Classification (NCBI taxonomy): domain Eukaryota; kingdom Fungi; phylum Ascomycota; class Sordariomycetes; order Hypocreales; family Nectriaceae; genus Dactylonectria; species Dactylonectria estremocensis. The sequence goes on along the minus strand of JAGMUU010000002.1, from coordinate 1,187,695 downwards.
GCAATTTGAGGAACTTGAATGTCGTCATGATTTCCCCCATCAAGACAATGATGCTTCCGGTGGGATCGGGTTTGTCTTCTTGCCGACCCAAAACTTGTGTCGATCCGTCTTGGACAGAACATGCCTTGGCCGGGTTGATGCGAAGACTTTGATCAACTTTGATTTGGCACCCTTCTCAAAGATTGCGATGCAGTTTCTCCCTCCATGCAGCCTGGTTCCCTCTCTCAATTGTGACAGCACAGTGACTAGCTTTCGCAAAGAGTCTTGATTCTTCGTCTCCCAGTCGCTAAACTGACTTGCCACGTTCGTTATTTCAACATCATGAAACAACCCTCCATTGTGCCTGCCGCGAATAAACCACGGCGTTCGCCCAAACCACAGCTGCGGGAGGCATGAGTCCAGACTTTGAGATCCAGTCTTCAGCTCGGCAGTCATGGACTGAGGCATGTGTGGCTCCTCTTGTATCTCGGCTGTGGCACCAATCTCTTGGCCTTGTTCGAGCGACAATGCTTGCATCTGGAGGACTGGTATTATGGAGGGATTGGTATTGTTGGAAGGCTTTGAGGGTTCGCCAGGATAGCATGCGTCGACCTCAAAGCGCACGACACAGTTCAAGTCTCCAAGTTTGTACTGCAGAATTCGATGATGACCCGTGCTGGCACCCAATCCTGGAACGGGTGTGGTGAATACCCTCTCAAAGTTGTGGCCATATCCGGTGTTGTTAGAGCCGGTGACAATCATCGTGCTGTTCTTTTCATTTCGCTCCACGACCAAGGTGTTGTGAACCAACAGGAGGCTCAGACGGAAGCTCTTAGAGGATCTGTTGCCGCAGAAGTCCAGCAACTTTCGGAGGCTATTTCGATTGATGATGACATCCACGTCGTCGAAGCGGAAGTCAGGTTGCATGAATGCCGTGGCATCAAATAAAGATTTGAATGGGTACTTCGGCACCAGCGCTGAATCTTGATCGATGAAGGAGGAGCTCTTATCTCTTGGTATTTCAACCGGCAGAGGAACATCATTCCAAATGCGTGCATGGCCTGCAATTTTGGTCAGTATTGTACGCACTTCCTGGTAGAAAAAACCTGGATCAGTTGCGAACCTGGATACCGAATAGCGCCGTCGAGTTGCCAATTGTAGGTGCCAAGCAAGTGGGCTTCGGACAAACTGTTGACTTCAGAAGTCGAAGCTTCAAGACTGGCGAGGTCGATAGAATGAGCTGGGCTGGAGGAATCCACATGCCTCCAAAGCCAGCGATGTGGGCGGGAAGGCCGTTGCCCTGTCAAAACAGGCCTTGATTCCAACGGTTGATGTGCATCTCCACGTCCTTGCGATGTCAAGTCTCTCCGATGCTGGGCCCTTGCCTCAAGCGACCCGAACGAGCGGCCGCAGGAGCAGGCGTTCATGTTGTTTCGCTGGAGCCAATTCGTTGTTTGTGTTATGTGAAAGATGAGAGCAGGGAATCAATACAGGCGGGTCTGTTTTAGTCTGCGGGTGTTTCATGCCCGCGGGAGGCCCTCCATGGCACGGTGCGGCTCTTGCACTGTGAAGGGACAGTCTGGGAGTTCTCAGTACCAAAAAAACCACGCACTTTCTGATGCAGTGGTAACCCAAGCTTATGCACCTGATGCATAGCGAAATCTATGTAAGTAACGCAAGTGGGAGATCTGATAGCACTGTGCGACTTGCCAGGCCTAGGAATACAGCAAAGAACAATAGTCGAAGTGGCTCAAGTCGCCCGGCTACACCCAAGCTTTGAGGCCGACGAAAGCACTGCCAATAATGGACCCTACTATAGCGGTAGAATCTCGCAAGGTCAAGTTTTTCGAACGGCGGATGCGATCCCCTTGAACAGTCACTCGACGAGCCAACTTTGAACAAATCCAGTTCTTTACGAAGGGGCCGCAGGATATCAACTTCTGTAAAGCACTCATGATGTATTAGGGAAACAAAAACATGGCAGATATCCTTCAAGGATTCTAAGGCAACCACTGCAACTGCTGTCGCAAACGCAGCTTGTTTTTTACGTTTCATCATCGACGATACCTCAAAGCCGGTAGCACAAGAGATTTGACACGGCGAGAGATCGCTACTTTCTAAGGGTTCTCCATAATCAAGTGGGCGGTGAATTGATAGTGGCCATTTGTAGAATTGAGAACAAGCACAATAGAGAAATGCAGGTAGGTCTTGGTGTATACAGGGTTTGAAACAAAGGTCATATAGGGAACATTTATGATATCGAAGGCTCAGTTTTAAGAACTGCATCTCCAGTTCGCCACGCAGCAGCGGTTTTATGCCCTTGCTGCCGCTTCGAGTCCTCAGTCAGGGTGAGCCAAGGTGAGCAAGGTGGACCAGGCCAGGGCGAAGTGGGCCAGGGTAAGCCGAGTTTGGACCAACGACCAGCCAGAAGTTTCCCTGAGTAGCTCAAAACGGATAATACTTCTACCGATTCCGAGTGGAAATCTCGTGTCACGTGAGTGAAGCCTGTTCGCGACACTGCAATTCCAGAATAAACCAAAACAGATTGCTTCACCACACGCGACGACTTCAAAACGCTTCCATCACTGACAGGCAAAATGACTGACGTAAACACCCAGTAAGCTCGATACTATACCTCTATCCGGAATGATTTACTGATCAGCGTCCAGAGAACTGCTCTCGAAGCCGCGTCAAGACTGCACGTAGGTTATTCCCTGCTCACCGAAAAGTCATGATGAGATCAGATACTGACAATTGAATGTAGCGAGTACGAACTCGCGCAACTTGTAAGATACCGCACTCCTCAAAGTATCGGTAACAAGCCATGCTAACCCGACTTTAGGAACAATGGGAGTTCACAAACGGCCCGCTGTCCATCCTCCAAACCGCTGTCAGGACTCACGCACAAGTCCTGATCAGCATTCGATCAAACCGCAAACTGTATGCCGCTACCAGAGTCCAGGGACTCATACTGAATGCTGACACCCTTATAGGCTCGCCCGTGTCAAGGCTTTCGACCGCCATTGCAACATGTGAGTGCCCGAACACATACCTCATCCCGGCGTTCCCTTTTCATGCATGCTGACAGTGCTCTGCTAGGGTCCTAGAGAACGTTGTAAGTACTCACACATCTCGCGAAATTCCCTTGCCTAGCTGGAAATGTCATGCTCCCCGTGGAGCCGACATAATGTTCGAACTATTGCCCTTTAAGGGAAGCTGCATGGCACGGTACTGACAACCATTATAGAAGGAGATGTGGACTGAAACACACCGGAATTCCGACGGCAAGCCTGGCCGACCTGTCAACAAGGATCGATTCGTGAGCAAGATGTACTTCAAACCATTTCTACACTCGCAACTATGGAATGGTCAGTCGCTAACGGGTTGCAGGTTCCTCCGAGGTGATAGCGTTATTCTCGTGCTTTTGAGCTGAGTTTGGAGTGGAATTTGAAGCTGGGAATATCTGCAAACATCTGGAAATTGCCTTTGACGTATGACCTTTGGGCTGGCTGGAAGGAGAAAAGAATACCGTGGTTGTGGTGAGACCAGAACCATGGCATCATGGGCCTCGAATAACACAACCATTGATTCCTCTGTTGATGTTAGCCTGGGAGATCGAGAGCCTTCACAAAATAGACCTAATTTCATCACCATTTGAAGCATGATTCTATCCGTCAGGTTGCCACTTCATTCATCCTCGAATTTATGACACTAAAATTTCAATCACGAACTGGACCGCCTGCATGCTCCTTAAGTATCTTGCAAATACGACGTGCTTGGTCTCGAAAACATGATGGATCTGAAATTTTCATATTCCTACGCATCACACTTTGCTACATGGTGGTGATTCCGCCGCTTGAAGATTCGTCGGCATGGTTCAAGTCTCACATAGAGGCTGGCCATCCTTGATCTTCTGCAGGCCATACTTTTCGAGTCGAATGGATTGAATGGCGATGAATCCAGTGGTGTCCATCGGCGAAAAACCATCGAGTGAGTCCATGGAAGCCTGCTCCTCGGAGTACAGGTTGCTGGCGTCGCTTTTCCGTCCAAGAACGGCAGCAGTTCCCTTGTACACCACCATTCGAACTTGGCCGGTCACGTTTTGTTGTGAGAAGACGATGGAGTTTTCGAGAAACTCGCGCTCGGGGCTGAAGTACATGCCGTTGTAAAGGCAGTGTGACCATTCGATGGTGCAGAATTGGTCGCGAAGCTTTCGGACTTTGGAGTCCATGACTAGACCCTCGAGGTCAAGATGAGCCAAGCGGCTGCAGAGATAGCCACGTCAGTAGGTATCCAAGTTGCGAGGGCTTGAGAAGCGTGAGTGTCCGTGGAACATTCGTTACTTACGCGATGGTCATACCAGGGCTGTCATAGCAACCTGCTTCCAGTTAGAATCCAGCTATAAGACAAAGACCAGGACTCCTACCTCGGCTCTTGAGGCCAATGAACCGATTCTCCACGATATCAACTCGACCGACTCCGTGGTCGTGACCAATCTTGTTCAACAGTTTGAACAACTCGAGCGAGTCCGTAACCTCCTGCTCGGGGGTCACAACCTTGACGGGAATGCCCTTTTCGAAATAGATCGTGAACTCATAAGGCGTGTTGGGGGCATCCACGGGGTCAACAGTTCGTGTCCACAGTGCGGCCGGCGGAGTGTGATCGGGGTCCTCCTGTAATTGCCAGATCAGTTACGACTTCGTTTGTCGGCACTGGGAAATTCGGCGACGTGGAGCTCCCCTGTCTCCAGAACCGGGAGTTCCTTCAGGGATTCGGAGAAGTTGGACTTGGCAGGGTTATAAGTACGCACCAGGACACCGGCTTCGTAAGAACAATGCACAATGTTGTCGTCCATGCTCCACGGAGCCTTTGGAGTGGAAGAGACGGGAATGTTGTTTTCAGCGGCGAATTTCAAAAGGTCCGCCCGGCCCCTGTTGTAATACAGTCAGTAATTGATACTCCCAGGTATGACAACGGGATGGGAGACTGACTGGAATTTCTGGATGAAATCGGGCATTCGCCAAGGGACGATCACTTTGATTGAGGGGTCGCAAGCCTTGAAGGCAAGCTCGAATCGGATTTGACTGTTTTGACACGGTTAGCATCTACACATTTCGGCAAGCCTGTCAGGTATTTCACGAAGGAATCTTACTCATTCTACAGATACAGGTTAGCACATATTAATCCGAGTGATGCTCGGCGCTATGGATTACTTACTCCCTTGCCAGTGCATCCGTGACTGAGGAAGTCGCACTTGTACTTCTGAGCAGCCCGGACTTGAGCCCGGGCGATGACAGGCCGAGCGAGTGAGGTTCCGAGTAGATAGCGATCTTCGTAGATGGCGTTGCACTGGATGGCTCGGAAGACGAGCTGCTCGACGAACTCGCGCTGCAGGTCTTCGATTACCATCCGCTCTGCACCCAGGGCGAGAGCCTTTTTCTCGACTTCGGCGAAGTCCTCTTCTTGACCGACATCAGCCAAAAAACACTGTCTTGGAGTTAGTTGCCCGCCTTTTCGGTGTTTGGCAAGTCTGGCAGTGCTGGAGACGTACGACGACGGAATAGCCCTGTTGAAAAACCCCGTGTCAGCAAATCTCTTCGTTACGCGCTTTGTCGGGTGTGTTCAATGGACCAGGAGAGAAAGCAAGTGTCTGTGGGGAGGCATTCGATGGTAAACTGGTGCTTACCTCGAGGATGAGATATTTTAGGATAGTGGAGGTATCCAGGCCTGGGAGTTGACGTCGAGTGTTAGCTGTGAGCTCATTGGGAATGATTGGGTCGTTGGCAGTGTGTTGTAGTCAATCGGTGGCTCCCCGACACCATTAGGGACCAATTAAACTACTTCAGCTCGAAACCAGATGATTGGTCAAATGAATCACGGATATGGGAAATCATGAGTTCGCATTGCGGGAATATCATCGTACCTCCAGAGTAGGCACTATAAGAGGTGATGTTAGTCAATGAATGTGGTGGGTGGGGATAGCGGTGTAGCCCAGCGCTGTGGTGTGACAGCATCGCGACTTACAGACAAACACGGCCCTTAGACATGATGGCGAGATTTGTTTCGTGGCGGAGTTTGTTCAATTAGGAGCAAGATGCGAGAAATCGGGTGTTGAGCTGATGGAGCAAGGCAATTGAGAAAACAATGGGTGTGTGATGATTGTAGAACAGCAAGATGCGATCCTTGCGGCGCTTTCAGGCAATAAATACTTACCCGGAAAGAGTCAAAAACTGGTGATGACTCGACACTGTCAAGGTTTTTCTTTTTGCCCCGACATCGCCATGACCCTGTAGGATTCGCGAAATTGGGTAAATTGGTATGAGTCGATACGAGTAGAGAAAAAGAAATGCGAAGAGAATGCAACCTTGTTCACTTGTTCTTATCCTTGCAATTCATTGACGTGGACAAGGTTGAGTCTCCTACATACTCTGGACTCAACCGTTCCCGTTCAGCGGGATAGCGCCATGGGATTGCCAGAAAGTAACGACCGGTCGCGCTGTGACGCTGCCTCGGCCTGGGTTTTGCGATCCACCTGGAGAGTAGACCGTGTGTGTCTCGCCCTTGGCAGACGCTCATAGTGGCCTGAGCCCCCTAATTCTACCTCTTTGCTTAGGCTCTGTAGTTGGCTCTGTAGTTGGCTGCGACTTGTCCAATTATATCTCGTGAATACTTGAGCGCATGCAAGCACAATTATCCTGCCCTATGGATGGGTTGGTGGGGTCCCAATCACCCCTCTCGAGGGGCGAGAGCGATGCAAGAAAAGCGTAGATCCTCATCTTTGGCTTTCTGCAACTCTATCACCCTCTTCAAGCCCAACTGCAGAGCCTCCTCACTCAGGACATCTCGTTCCTCGGTCAAGGCACCCCTGCGGATCGGGCCCTTCCGGGAACCTTCCAACTCCCACAAGTTCCCGTCGCGGCCTTTGACGAAGGCGACGAAATGTTGGCCAAGCCCTTCGTGCGCATCTTGGTCTAGTGGAGCTGTGTCGCCTTTCACGGCTACAGCCTGGCTTGCCTCATAGATGGTGTCGGACTCCGACAGCAGCTCTGCGCGCTCCTTCAACTTCAGCGGGATGGCTTCCTCGCGAAGCTTGGCGAGAGGGCTGTCCGGGATGATCTTTGTGGCGGGGACTCCATTCAAGGCGCAGTGCAGGAACCCAATGAGGCCGCAGCCCTGGATGATGGTTTGGCGAAACCAAATAACGGGCTCCTCTGGGCCAGCGCCACCATACCACTCCGTCTGCTCATTTTCGGCGTCGCGTTCTCGTTTCCATGTGTCGGTCATGGGAATGATGACCAGCAAGGCATGGACAGGACGCGGGATCATGGCGAGGAGGGATGGGTCGTCAAGGGAATAAACATCGTGGAATGCCAGATCTGAGGAGAGCCCAAGTCGCTGAGCGAGCTCGTTCATGACGTCCGGGTTGTTTTCTACAGCACCCTTTCAGCGGGATGTCGCCCTGCGCATGGGCTCTTCGTCCCTTAGAGAACGTACCAAGCATTGTAAACACCCTCCGCGACGTGTCAGATGACGGGTGAGCCCCGTCTGCCATGATGTCTGGAATTATTTTCTTTCACTTGCAGAGTAGTAGATGTGAATGCAGAAGCTGGAGATTTGATGTTTTTGGAACTTGGATGCGACGTTAAGGGTCTGCCTTGCTCGCTGTTTGGTGTTCTGAAGCTGGGATGACGCGTGGCAGGTTTGCCTAAGATTTAGAGTGCAGGCACCAACTAGAGCGCTGAATCCAGCAGTCACATGACTGAAGCAAAGCTGGTAATTAGTGGAATGGCATTTGTATTTTCGTATCGATGAATGTGATGAACGACGTCTTGTATCAGATTAACTTCAAGCTTGATTTGACTTCTTCCTTTGCTTCAGGAACCGCGTCCCGGGTTTGGGGGGCATCACAGTTCAAGCCTCCTGCACTCTCACCAAACGAAGTCAGCGGCATGAGCTCGCGCCGCGCATTTCAATTCTCTAGGTCAACAAGAAGACCGCGGGGAATCAATTCAATCCTATCGGATCACAACCAGGATGTCGGTTAAGCAGAAGAAGGCTGCACCAGCGTCGTATGGCAGATGCAGCTTACTTACCTCTTCTGAACGGGATGTTCAGCTTTGATGGCTGACTGGTGCGCAAACATCAGCAGCGAGCGGGGTTGACGTGACATTCGGCGACGATGCTTGCGATGAGAGATGTCTAGGCCGTCATTCGTGATGTGGTTGTCGTGGAATCAATCTGACATTGCATGGACGATCATCAAAAATCCCTCTTTCTCGACGAAATCCCCATTGTGGTCGACAAATAGTGCATCCCTTCAGCCGAAGCACCCACTAAAACGCATGGAATCGCTGTCTGTCGGTGTAGACGCCAGCCGCGGAGAAATCTCACGATGAAAGCTTGCATCCATGATTCGTCATTTCGATGTTGGGTTGTCAAATGAGTCAGCAGTGATGTGGAATCATCACTGCAACCCACCGGGGAACGCCATGGTTTAGTGTCTCGCGCCCTTGCAAGACGATCCTTCGACAGTCGGGGTACAGCGAACTATTAGTATAAATGAAGGCATTGGCCGCTGACACTTCTCCAAACCCCAATCAATCCACTCCACCAAGCTACAAGATTGCCCAATCCCAGAAACCTTTCCCGCAAAACCGCAACAATGGCTGCTCAAGAGACCCCCATCCTCCACTACTTTGACCTCGGCAGATTGGGTCGAGGAGAAGTCATCCGGTACGAAATTGCCTACCTCCACTTGGAACCCCTCACCCGCAGTGCAAGCACCAAAACTCATGCTAACAATCACCTTTGCAAAGAATTTTCTTGAGAGATGCTGGAATCGAGTTCAACGACATTCGTTACCCATACGAGAGCACCTGGAAAGCTACCACCGGCGAGCTGGCTAACCATGGCGCGACCCGCACGAGAAAGCTGCCCGCCCTCGAGTACGGCGGCAAGATTTTGACTCAAGTTAGTACTATTCTGACTTCTGCAGCTAAGAGACTAACATAGCTACAGCATCTCCCTATCTTGCGCTTCCTTGCTCGAGACCTTGGCCGCTACGACGGCGAGACCAACGAGGAGAAGTATCTTGTGGATGTGCTTGGCGACATTTACATCGACTGGAGGGTAAGTCACTCTTTTCACGCAAACTTGAGGGATACGCTAACGAAGCTAATCTAGGTCCAATGGGTGAACCAACTAGGCGGTCTCACAGACGAGTACAAGAACGAATACTTGACCAAGTACTATGACATCGTTGACCAGTACTATTCTGAGCAAGACGGTCCCTATCTTCTCGGCGACAAGATCAGCTACGCCGATTTCGCAATCTACCAGTCCATTGACAACGATGAGAGAATCAAGGCCCTTCCAGTATGTTTCCTCCTTGCACTGAAAAGCAATTGCTAATTGATTGCAGGCGAAACTCCCGGCTGCCGTTCAAAAGTTCAGAGAGGCATTCGAGGCGCGGCCAAACATTGCTGCTTACATTAAGGAGGGTGCTGCTAAATAAGTCATCGATTGCATTGCTTTTCAGGTCGTCTATTCTTTTAGGCAGCTAGTGAGGGAAGAGGCAAGTGTGGAACTTTTCCATTGAATTTTTAGCAAAATGTGATATTCAATACAAATCTGTTCATGCTTTGTCGAACCGGGGATTTTCCATGAGGCTTGTGAATGGTTCCGTGGCGCAACGCCGAAGCTCGTCTGAGTTGCCCGTCAACCGGTGACGGAATACCGAAAATCCTCCAAGCCCACCCCTTTATGGCTTTAATTGTTCCGGTGAACGGTCAACCACAAGACGAAGAACGCGGCGCCGAGGCCTCACCCGCGTTTTTTTATAATCGACACCAATCAATTCTAATCAATTCAAGAAACTGCCTACTGGACTTTCGCCTTCATCATGTCCACGATCGAGTAGCTTCCTACGGATATCGTATGCCTTATAGCAGGCCTTTACACGATTGGCGTTTACCCAGGATGGGACGAGGACCCGACTTCATATGTCAGGCACCATTCCCGCCTCGCGCGGACAAGTCGTTATCAATACGGCATCCTGAGGCAATCTGATTCTGTTCAAGCGCAATATCACCGAAGATCCGCTGATAGACTCGTGCGTCGTATGGACAGCGAAGCATGGTCAACTCGAGACGATCAAGATCGCCCACAGATTGGGCCCCAGGATAGACATAGACGGCCCCACGATCAAAGCCTACGTTGGAGAACCTTCATTCGGATTGACACTCCCGGAGTATGTTCTTGATCGGAAGAGGCTAAGGACGCCTCTTTGCCTCTCAATACAGAATCGGCATTGCCATGTCGTGGCATACTTCCTCAAAAATGAAGGGAATATACATGCACCCACGCAAAAAGCCTGTGACGATCCAAGATGTTTCCACGGCAACTCCTGCCCTGATCTCCATATCTTCTCCGCACTGCTTTGAAGGAGAGTGATGGTTTCGAGAAAGCTGCAGAGATTCTCATCAAGCGTGGAGCCTATCTCATTGCCGAGGGCAAGATCACGCTCCCCATCGTCGCCAAGAAAGGCCGTGAGGATCTACTCGACCTTCTACTCGAGTTGAATGAGCCAGAGACAACATCCACAGCCTTTCTCCATGCATTCACAACACAAAACCTCGGCCTCTTCCGACGTGTGCTGGATCACCCTGAACTGGATCACACAGCTTTAGACCCCTTGGGTCGAACAGCGCTGCACCTTGCTGCTTGGCACAGTGGCCTTCCCTTTGCGAAGCCGCTTCTCGACCGATTTGAAAGGGCGGACATCGAAGACTGATTCCAGATCACACCATTGCACTACACAGCCAAGCTTGGCGGCGACGCCCTGGTTGAGCCTTTACTTGAGCGCCCAGAAATCGAAGCGACTGTTGAAGATGCCGATGAAAGACGCTACTGCATTATGCAGCCGAAATGTGGAGGAAAGAGGTCGCTGAATTTCTACTCAAACGACCAGAGATGTGTGCAGCGGCCCAAAACAACATGGACCGAACGCCTTTTCACTTCACTGCCCAGAGTGGTTCGTTAGAAGTCGTGGCGGTGCTTCTGCCATGCGAAGGCGTCGATGTTGAAGCCACAGATGTGGAAGGCGGCACCGTACTACACTACGTTAGCCAAGCGAAAAGCGACACAGACGACATGGTTTCCCTTGTTAAGCTTTTCATTCAGATGGGGGTGCCCGTGAATGCAGTCTCGGAAACAGAAGTGACGCACTTCACCAGGCCGCGACACACCGCAACTTTAAGACGGCGTTGGTGCTGCTTGCCCATGTGTTGATCCGCTAGTACCGCGCTGCTACATGTTTGAGCAAGAGGAACCACGGTACATTCTTCACCATTGTCTTCCGACTCCGGGCCAAAGCAGACTGAGCTGGTCGCACAACTGTTATCTCTTGGGGTTGACATGGAAACGAAGACCGCCAAAACTGATGCTGAGGACTCTATTGGTCCCGCAGCAACCTGTGGCTCCCCGTTGGTGTTTGCAGCAGTATATAACAAGGATAACGAGTGCATGAGATTGTTGTTTGAGGCCGGCACCGATGCGGACTGCACGGCGCTGTTTTTTTATTAGGGGCACGGTGATAGCAGTTCCAATACTCGGATGAAGAACCCCATCCTCTCTTGCAATTTCAAAACCGGTTTTCCATGCAGGGCCGAGAGGAGGATTTCGAAAAGGCTAACGAGGGCCTCTGCCTACTCTTGCAGTATGGCTCAAGCCTAGAAGGTAACGGACATGGGAGAAGTCCCCTGCAATGGGCGTGCTACTGTGCCATAGGACTCGGAGACTTTGACATTCTGGAATCATTTGCTTGTAACGCTGCCAGAGCCAACATTTCCATTGGATAGGCGAGGGGCAAAATCGAGGAAGATGAGGAAGATTGTGGGCAAATCCAGGGTTACCGGTGGTTCGGGAGGAAACTGCTAACGACATATGAAGATCAAGGTGCGCGGGTGGAGGAAGTTCTCTAGGAGTTGAAGAAGCTTAAGGATGGGGTATTTCCCGGGCCTGAAGAACTCTATGAAACGTATTCCAAAGAGGAGTATCATGATTCTGAAGAGTACTCCAAAGATGAGGTTAACCGACGGCGACGACGACGCCGATGACGAAATGTCGAGCAAAAATGTCGAGCAAAAATGCCGAGCATTGATCAACAGGGAACATCTGAGCCTCGATATCGGGAACTTTTGTGGGCGTGCACTTACCTATTCGTCTAAGATACTTTCGCAGCGCCCGGTTGACTACAAAGATTCACTCACAATCAGGCGCCAGTTATGTGCACAGTTTTATGTGAAACATGAGCACGCTTACATGCTGTCTATCATGACGGCAAGAGATATGCGGAACTTTTGTTTCTCCACTATTCCTCAAAGGGCAGCTACAGCAGGGGCACAGAGCATTGATTCCTCCAGTGCCGACATTGCCGATGTTGTAACCTGAAGGAGTGGAATACGATGGGATCTGCTCTGTCGGAGGGGTCATGATTCGCTCTTCTTTTGTTATGATCTCAACTCGCATATGCACTTTTGATGCGATATCCACTCGGTGAATACCATCTTGAGAACCAGCCTGCTCTGGTGTCACCACATTTCCACAAAAAATCCGCAAAAACGTCACAGCCCAATGGCACAACTTGTCAGATGGTGAAAGGTGGAGACGCTAGAGCTGGAGGGTTTCTCGAAGTGCTACGGTAACGTGAGGGAGAGTGATCCGAATGAAGATGTTAAATACCACAGAGTCCCGAATCATGTTGATCTCAATGCCAAGGAAAGACAGACTTCGTCATGCAGCTCAAATTCGTCAGTCTCCTTTTGGCCTTCGGCTCCTTGTCGGAGGCAGCCTTCAACAAGGGAGCTCTGAATGCGTTCAACCGTGAGCTCCCGCGTAATTACGAGCAGAGGCGTGATCCGGTTCTGCCCAAGCCTTCAGACCTGAACAAGAGAAAGGCAAAGAAGTCACGATTTCTCAACCACAATACTAAAAAGTTTGTGGTCAATGGCACTGGCATCCCGGACGTTCCGTTCGACATAGGCGAGTCGTACGCCGGCTTGCTGCCCATCTCCAAGTCGAAAAAGGAGAAGAGGGAACTCTTCTTCTGGTTCTTCCCTAGTACCAACCCAGATGCAGGTGATGAAGTCGTCATCTGGTGAGTCATGACTTCAACTTATTCGAGACGATGTGCTAATCATTCTGGATTAGGTTGAATGGAGGCCCCGGCTGCAGCTCCCTGAGTGGCATGTTAACTGAGAACGGGCCGTTCCTCTGGCAGCAAGGCACCCTTGCTCCCGTACCAAACTCTTACAGCTGGACAAATCTGTAAGCACAAGAGGTTTTTCAAAGGGGGGTAGAAATTAACCACTTGATGCAGTACCAATGTCATCTGGATCGAGCAACCAGTTGGAGTCGGTTTCAGCCAAGGCAAGCCCAACATCACCAACGAAGTCGAGCTTGGTCTTGAGTTCACTGGCTTCTGGCGCAACTTCATTGAAACCTTCCAACTGAAGGGCGCAACTACTTACATCACCGGTGAATCTTATGCGGGCTACTACATTCCCTACATTGCCGATGCCTTCATCACGAAAAATGATGATGACTACTTCAAGCTCGGAGGAGTCGCCATCAACGACCCCATCATTGGAGACGGTACTCTGCAGCAGCAGGCTGTGATTTATCCTTACATTGAGTACTGGCAGAACCTTCTGTACTTCAACCAGTCCTACTTGGACGCGTTGCGATGGACCCACGAGCACTGCAACTACTCGGATTACTTGGAAACATATGGCACCTTCCCAGCACCCCAAGAACCATTCCCTATCCTTGACGATCCCTACGCGGATCCATCAGGCAACTACACTTGCGACATTTTCGACTACGCCTACGAGGGCGCCCTCTATGTCAACCCGTGCTTCAACATTTATCACATCACTGACACATGCCCTTTTACCGCCTCGCAGCTAGGCATCGTGAACCAGGTACTTCTTCATCTCTTGCTCACAGTCAATACGCATGTGCTAACCAAGTTCTTCAGGGTGACTACTCTCCAGAAGGTGCTCAAGTCTACTTTAACCGCACCGATGTGCAGGATGCGATTAACGCGCCCCACGTCGACTGGTACCAATGCACGCCAAACAACGTGTTTGGTTTTGGCGATCCAGACTCCAATTCTAGCGATACCTCTCTCGCGCCGGCTCAAACCGACGTCCTGCGCCGCGTCATCGAGCACACCAACAACACCATCATCGGCGTCGGCCGCCTGGATTTCCTCCTCCCCCCCAACGGCACCCTTTTCGCGCTGCAGAACACGACATGGAATGGTTACCAGGGCTTCAAGAAGTACCCGCAGGATCACGAGTTCTTCGTGCCGTACCACCCAGAGTATAACGGCGGAAGACTGAGCGAGTCCGGAGTTGTTGGAAACTGGGGCAAGGAGCGTGGACTCACGTACTACGAGGTCCAGTTGGCCGGCCATGAGCTGCCTGGCTACACTGCAGGAGCCGGCTATCGGGTCTTGGAGCTTCTGTTGAAGCGCATCAAGAACCTGGGCACTGTTGAGGATTTCACCACGCAGAAGGGCGATTTTCAGGGAAACGCGACGATCGAGCGTCTCTAAATGACAAATAGTCCGGTCGGACATACATTACAGCCTATGAACTTGCTCAGATGAGCTTTATTTCTTCAAGGACATATATACATATATACAAAGAAGGCTATCATCATTTTCCAAGATATGGTGATAGCTGTACTTTCTAGTCTAAACATCTACAAACGTAGAAATAAACGAGCCTTCCAATCCATTTGGCCAGTCATGCCATGCTTCATAGTGTCACATATTGAGGTAGCGATTCGAGAGGTGTTTTTTAATGACCATGGAACAGAATGTCATACTAAAAAGGACCATTCGTTGCAGAAACTGTGGACTTAAATTTCACCTGAGCTACCACTGTACTCCTCGCTCAACGATGACTTTCTAAGTATGATTATAAGTCATGGGCTAAGAATTCAAACGTGTTCTTGCTTCACCTTTGTTTCCCAGTATCACAAGCATAGCCCATTGACTGAAGAACAACCGAAGGTAGAAGATTATACTGCCAGCGGTTTCTGGGCCGCGATCCGATATGTTGTTGTGATCAAGCGGAGATTGTCCATCTCTACAAACGCCTGTCCATCTAGACAAAAACGATCAATCAAGGTCGTGAAATGCTGTGGTAGTACGTGTACCTTTGTTAGTCCGTGGATGATGTGCCTCATAGACCGAAAATAGATGTCCACTTTGTCAATGAGCGGGGCTTGCAGGCCATTGATACTAGGGTTGTCTGATTTTCCGACAACGAGGCCAGCATTTTTCAAGGCCTTCTCTAAGCTTGCTGGCGTTGGAGTACCCACAGCGCCGATCAATGGTTTGACGCGCCGCATTAAGCCGGTATGCTTGGGGTTTTCGGGGTTGTAAGCAGGCAGACTGACCCAATCCAGTAGCAGAAACTTGGCGCCTGGCTTCAGTACCCTGTAGACCTCTTTGAAGAGTAGTGACGGGTCTTTGCATAAGCTGAGCGCTTGAATCTCGTAAAATGCGTCAAAGGACTCGTCTGCAAACGGTAGCGGCAAGTCGTTTTGATCGTGTACCACGAACTGGTTGCCGAACCCAAGAGCACTGTTGAACTCTCTCGCTTGGGCTATTTGATTAGAATCGATGTTGAGCCCGACAATCTGCACCCCGGAGATGCTCGTCATGTGAGCGGCAACTCTCCCTCGACCACATCCAAGGTCTAAAACTCTCATTCCGGGTCCCAACCCGATCTCATGGGCGATATCCTCCTCATTCAGTAGCTGGTTTTCTAGAACCGACGCCTTCATGTCCATTAGAGGTGGGATGTACATCTTTTCAACATCTCCGAGGCTGCACAGGTGGTTGAGTACTGAGTAATATGCTCGCAAGCAATCTCCAACTCGCTCCTGGTAGTTGGGACCAAATGCCGCGAGCATTTGATCAGTGTTGGCCCAGTCTAGATTATAAATTTCATAGGAAGCCATGAAGTCATCAACTTCTTTCGGGGTGAGGTTGTATATGTGCTTGAAGGCCTTGAGAAAGGTCTTCCACCGCTTGGGTGAGACCTGGTCGACATCATGGCGTTGGGCTGCAGGGAAGCGAGTGGTGGGTGAAACGGGCGCACTTTTGTTGAGATTGTCGCTAGAGAGGGAAGTTCCTCTCATAGAAAGAGGACTTTGAAGTGCCGCGTCGATCGGGGTTGCAACTGCGGCCACAGCCATGGTGTCGGCAAGGATTGTGATGGATGCAGACCGCCAAGAGAGTTTTTGGAAGGAAAACCAGGGGAGTTAATCTTGTCATATTTCTACATCGTCGGAAACATATGGATGAATAATATCAGATGACTCGGTTCGGATCAGTTGTCTGACTCCGAGCCAGCCGGCGAGCTGGATGTAACATGGATGCAGCAGCTGACAAACATGGTGCGTCCGGCGGGTTACTCACCTTCCGAGTTCGCAGTGATAACGGTCAGTCGCCTCATCTCCGTGCATTCCGGATGGGACAACTTGCTGCTCTTTACTCTATAAGGCCGTTATTGATCCCCCTTGTCTCCGTCAAGCGGGCCGGAAATAACAGTCTCGTTACGTGATCCGCGGGTGACCTGGTGACGTGACATGGCATGGGCTTTGGCACCGACATATTTCCGACGTGTAAGAAGAGGGGTTGCAGCTTCGGAGTAACATTGTGAGCGACTTGTAGAGCCCACCGCCTTGAGAATGGGTTGCTGACATCCAAACAAAGCAACGAGTTGATGGCGTCATGCATGGACGAAGAACCCGTGGTACATGGGTAGGGTATCAGCATGGGCAGCCCTACAAGGCCCCAAGGCCCGTTCGTGCCGGTAACTTCGGGAAATCTCGAACACAGTCTTCCCGTTCCTGCCAGGATGTTGCGTTTCTTTTCGCATAACTACGTACCTTGTTCCGCAGATGCCGGTCCTGTGGGGCTTGGTCTCCCGAACTGTCAGGTCTTTAAACCGTTGTGCCAGTGAGGTGGACCACGGAAGGGATCGGGTACAAAAGGGTGACCATGAGGCTTCTCCTCGAGTTAGGGACCATGATGTCCATCAGTTGTTGTATGTCTTTTGTATTGCTAGTGCTGGGTGCCCAGCTCCTCTAGCCTTGCCCGCTAAGAAACACGGTCTTCTCTGTCTAGACACTCTTGCTAGCCTATACAACCATTCCCGATCAGATAATGACCTTGACTATTAGCCGAATACACCTCCCTTACGTCTTACATCCGATGAAATCTGATGTGTGGTGCGTTGCTGGATTTCACTTGCTGTGCCACCCTATACAGCCTTCACCAGGCACTCCCTTTCGGTGTTTAGTTTCCAGCCCTTGATCGCGATCTATAATGAAGAAAATCCCGTGCATTGCTCCCTTAGCATGGAACCTCATAGGAGAGTGCTCAAAGGCAGACCGCCTCCATTTACCAGAGGGAATATGAACTGCCCATGCCGATTTAAGGGCATGAAAGCAAGATACTTATGAGGCGTCTTGGAAGGATGCGATAGATCTTTTTCTCATCTACTCTCATTGAAGGCTGCGATATCAACCACACTGGCAAAGTCTTGTCCCGCCGCCGATTGCCGCACTGTCAATGAACAGGTATGAGTCAAACTTTTCTATAATTACGTCAGCCGGAACACGGCATCATAACCAGTCAGAGTTGAGGAGAATTGATTGCCGTGCGGGGAAATGCTCCGAACTTATAAATTGACCATTCATTCATCATCCATTTCTAATTCCTCAACCCCACCATCAGTCACGTCCTCGCCATGGAACCAGATGAGAAGTCGGCTGAGGCTGAACGTGCCGCCTACCTCTTGGATGCACAATCTAAAGCGATTGAGCTCTTTGAAGAGATCGAGCGAGACCTCATTCGCCCAGGAATTAGCGAGAAGGAATTGAATGACAAAATCCACCAACTTGGAGCCGAACGACACGGGGTGAAGACCCATTGGCACAAACGAGTAATCAGAAGTGGGCCGAATACTTTGCGGCCCTTTGAAGACAATCCTCCGGATCGAGTAATTCAGGACGATGACATTCTCGTCGTCGATCTTGGACCGGTTTTTGAGTCCTGGGAGGCCGACTTTGGCCGAACATATGTGCAGTAAGGGTGCATAATCAAATCAACTGAACAAGACAGCTACTGATCTATAACTTCTCAAAGAGGAAATGACCCATATAAGAAGAAATTACGTGACGCTCTTGAGCCAATTTGGCTCAAAGTCAAAGAACAGTATTCCAAGAATCCAGACATGACTGGAGAGGAACTTTACGAGATTGCCTCGAAAACTGCTGAAGAGGATGGATGGGTATTTGGCGCCCCGATCGCAGGACACATTGTCGGATCGTTTCCTCATGAACGCATCCCGCGCGATAAAATCAGTCTCTACATCGCCAAGGGAAACAACAACTCGATGAACTGTGTGGGTAAGGACGGGCACAAGCGGCATTGGATTCTGGAAATACATCTTCACGATAAGGCTAGAGGATTCGGTGGATTCTATGAGCAACTGTTGACTGTGGACTAGCTGGATCACGGTCACAGCTACGACAGCTAGAAGAATTAGCCAAGAAAGTTGGGAAATGGGAAATGGGAAATCCGCCATCCAACATGACATGCTGTGGCCCAAACAATTCCGCAGTAGTTCCAAAAGCTTATGAGTGCATGTTCTTGCGATGATCACTGGGATATCTTATTCCTGGACCGCAATGTTGCTAATGCTAACATTTTCTGTGTTCTTAGTCTGGCCTTTGGGGTTCTCCTAAGAATCTCATTGTTTGCTTTCCGATGATGAGTTCGGTCGTTAACCAAGAATGTGTATGAGCTAGGAATGGAATGCTTAATTGACTCGATCGTCGTTTGATATAAGCATGAGGCTGATAGCTGAGAATCAAGGGTTTTACCTCGAGAGGGTTTTGGGGTATTTATACTGTGGGGGTCCACTCTAGATGAAGCTTGAATCGCCATGGTTCAAGGATGGTCATGTCGCCCTTCTAACCATCATGGTATCAGGCTAAATCTGCCGCATAGCCGATGATTTTTCCGCCTTGGTAACAATGCAAACCTAATCTTGTCATTGCAATATTTGCAGCCCCTTATTTTAGGCCTAGTCGTTCCATGTCCACGCGGTTTTAATTTTACTGTGCAGGACAAGTAACAGCTTTGCCAAAATTGCATACTATCTGCCACATGTGATGCTCTCACTTGTATGCTTCTGTTTCACTTTCAGCCCGAGCTTCCGTGTTGGTCGGAAGTTCGGCTAACCCGTTAATTTAATTTCCCTTTACAAAGCTAATTGGAAACAGAGTTCATGTAAGCGAACTTGACAGGCACACTCGTTAGAGATTCATCTAATTGCCTTTTGCATGATGTTTGATTTCTCGCGCTTCCCCACGCAGTGCATCACGCCTATTAAGGAGCACGGCCTGTGGGATTACTCATGTCATCACATCTTTCCTCACCGCTGCATTTGCGTAGCCCAGTGTCTCTCGGACCTCGGTGCTTAAAGAGATGGCAACTGGACGAACAACTTATCCAGATTCTCTTCGGCCAGGATCCTCATTGGTGCAGAATCTGTCGAAATAATGACCCTTGTCCTCATCACAAGCCCGCAACATGTAGCGGGGCGGCCATGTAACCATCGACGGATACGAGCCCCCAAACCCCGACCACCCCCCGCATAGTGCCCAAGGGAACCGTTGGGGGACATGCGGGGCGTGGGGTGATAATGAGGAGAAGATTTGTTTGTGGAGTTTTAACACATCATCAAATGTCCTGATTTGGGTTGGCCGGGTCTGGGGAAGAGACCGGATGATGGGGAAAATGTTCCACGTATGAGCAGCCGGCGATCGTCGGCCCTGGACAGCTCTGGGCCTAATTTCCCGGCATTTGATGGCCCTGCGATGCAACGGTTTGATTCTTATAAGTAGGGAGCTCCATGTTGATGTAACCTGCTCGGTATGCCTTGTGCCACCTACCAAGGCTTCGTGTAATTTCTCTTCCGTTTTTGGTAGATCTCCAGTCATCATGCTTGGCCAATCGCTGCTCTATTTCCTCGCCGCGTGCGACTTGCTGTCGTCCGTGTCAGCGACCAAGCATAACATCCCGAAACGGCCTCATCTGGTACCCTCGCCGTACAATTCGGGCAAGTCCATGCCCTATTCTCCTCCGCGACACAAGGGCCGGTATTGCTACGTGAAGCCTACAACCGGGACCAACAAAAACGATGCCCCTCGCATTCTGAAGGCCTTCAAGAAGTGCAACAATGGAGGAACCGTGGTCATGGACGACACCTACACGGTTGCGTCCCCACTTGACCTCACCTTTTTGAAGCACGTCGACGTGGTCATCACCGGACAGGTCGACTTCAAGGACGATGTGTACTACTGGGCCGATCACAGCTTCAAGTTCCCGTTCCAGAACATGTCCTCCTTCTGGAAATTTGGCGGAAAGGATATCAACATCTACGGCGACCTGACCAACGACAAGTCTGTGCTTGATGGTCATGGTGAGGATTACTGGGCGGAGGTGACAGTCAACAAGACTGTATGATTACTCAACTCATTTACAATTCACTTACTAACTCAAGTAATAGCTTCTGCGACCCATTCTCTTCACCTTTGAAGGAGTGGAAGGCGCCACCATGTCGAATTTGCGAATGCGAAACTCTCCCAACGTATGTGGATCCACAGAGAAGCTAACGGAGGTACCGGGTTCTAACAAGTAACAGTGGTTCAACATCATCGCCAATAGTACCGATGTTCTCATTTCCGACATGGTCTTGAAAGCCTCGGTTAGTCTGACGTATCGCAAGCTGAATATTTCTAACGGGCTTGCAGAGTACCTCGGGAACCAAGATTGCCAACTCAGATGGCTGGGATACCTACCGCTCAAACCGGGTTGTCATTCAGAACTCGAGGATCGACAACACTGACGGTAAGCGCCCCCCTTCAAGTTGGATGAATCAAAGAATGCAGCACAGGACTGATACTTGGAAATCTCGGTAGACTGCGTTTCATTCAAGCCCAACAGCACCAACGTTGTAATCCAAAACCTGGTCTGCAACGGATCTCATGGAATCAGTGTCGGCTCGCTCGGCCAATACAAGGGCGTCACCGATATTGTGGAGAATCTCTTCGTCTACAACATCTCCATGTCAAATGCCAGCGACGGGGCAAGAATCAAGGTTTGGCCTGGCATCGAGACCGAATTCCAAGCCACGCTCAACGGTGGCGGCGGTCTCGGATATGTGCGAAACGTCACGTACGATCTGTTCCACCATGACAACAACGACAACGCCATCACCATCACCCAGTGCTACGGCCAGAAGAACCAGACTCTTTGCAACGAGTTCCCAGTAAGTCATCCTCGAACAATTATTTTAAAAGGCACGGCATGTTGAAAGATTGGCATAGGCAAACTTGACGATTGAGGATGTCACGTTGAAGAACATGTGGGGAACCACGTCCAAGAAATACGACCCTCGAGCAGGCACTCTTATATGCAGTGCACCCGACGTAAGTAAAACGAATACTCCAGTATTGTGACTAGTGCTGACATTTTATAAAGCGATGCACCAACATTGAGGTCAAGAACATTTCCGTCACTGTTCCCAGTGGAGAGGCACCCGTGTACGAGTGCGTCAATCTTGACAACGCGTTGCTCGATATTTCTTGCTACGATCCTGATTCCACCGACCGAGACACTTCCCAGGGTTAGGAGAAAAAGGTCTTGACTTTCAGGTGTCCTAGATAGATGTGCATGTGTGGGGGTAAGCCTATGTACTATAGCTTCTTGAGTTGTCACCCTTCGGGCGATATAGAGATTTGGGTTAGACCTGAGATTCATGCTTCAACAGAGCATTATCCGTTGGTGAAATCCTCAATTCCTCATAGTCTTTTTTTCTCGACTATTGCGACTCCCGACTCCCGACTTCCGACTCCCGACTAGTGACGTAACGAAGAACATGATTGGCACAAAGCAGGCTGGAGCAAAAGCATGAGTGCGTAGCCTAAGACAATAAAAATGCGAGGGGTATCACTGAGTTGTGGGTGATTCAGGATAGTATCGATATGAGGCTGGCTGAAGGGTCAATCTTGCACCTATTTCAGCCAAGGATGGGGCCGCTTCTGAACGTGTTGACTCCCAATTGGTCGCGACCTTCGTACGGGCATTTGTGCCGCTCCCCAAAACGGTTATTCACACAGTTGCGCAGGAGACTGAAGAGACATTATTTGAGACGTACAGGGCACTATTGGACAAACCTACATCTACTAGACTAGATTTGCACTCGTATCATTCACAGAGTTTTCGCACAACGTGTCACTGCTCCCATTTGAACCGTATCACGAGTCACATATCCTCGTGAGGCCCTAGCTGAGACACTGGCTGCAGATGTAGTCCGCCCGATGACAACACGCTGCTGCAATTCAGCCCGATGTATACGAATCACAATGATCGATGGGGGTTATGATATTTTAGCTCATATCACGGATTTCCATAAAAGTCACGGATTGCCATCTCATGGCTTCCCTCTCGCTGTCCCTCGTCTACACATCTTTGACCGTTTACCCCCAAGCGCGAGCGTCAAAGTCGTAACGCTAAATCGACGTCAACACCAACACTGGTATCTGCAACCTTGATCTTTTCCGGATCTTATCACAATGACAACCCGGACCATGCAAGAGACCAAGGAGCTGTGCATGGATCAAGTTGGATTCTTCAAATCCAAACAGATCCCGGTCCACACTCCCGGAGAAACGGAGTATGAGCGTGCCGTTGCGACCGCTAATCTCCTTTACCGCTTCACGAGGCCTGCGTGCGTTGTGCAGCCCGAGCACAACTTTCAAGTTTGCACCATCGTTGCGAGAGCTAGAGTGAAGGACATCCCACTTATCATAAAGAATGGCGGCCATTCGTATGCAGGATTTTCCACCACCAACACGGGTATCCTTTTGGACCTCGTCAACATGAAGAGAGTCATCCTTGACATTGGCAAAAAGACCGTCGGGATGCAAGGAGGTGCGCTTTGGGGCCATGCGTACAAGGAGCTGGTCAATGACCATCACGATCGATATATCATCAACGGCGGGCGGTGCCCGACCGTAGGTGTAAGTGGGTTTACTCTGGGCGGTGGTCTCGGTCCATTCACGCGAAGTTTTGGAATGGGAAGCGATACTTTGCAAGAGGCTACCATTGTTACCGCGAACGCAGAGTTAGTCACCGTCAGCCGTGACAACGGCGACGACTTAGAGAAAAACAAGCTTTTCTGGGCTCTTTGCGGTGCTGGTGGTGGCAACTTTGGTGTTTTGGTCGAACTGAAAATGAAGCTTCAAGAGTTACATGGCCCTGAAGTTGTGGCCGGAAGATTCACTTGGTCGCCAAAAGAACCCGTCGAAGACCCCAAGAAGGAAGAGGCTCCAGCCACTGAGAAAGAAGAGGTCGAATCCATGGAAGAGTTTATGGAAACTATGAACACTTTCTATACGGCACCCTGGGAAAACGAAATGACCATTGACAGCTCCTGGCTGTGCGACCTTTCGCAGCAGAGAAAGTCTGAGCCCGCGGTCCGGTTCCTCGTCTACTACAACGGCAAACAGGAGACATTTGACAATTCGATTGACAAATACCTTGGATCGGCCGGAAAGGGGACACTGGCGAAGCAGCTCAAGCGACGGTCGTTGGAAGAAAAGTCGACGCGATTTCTCCACGAGACCCTCGTCGCTCAGTGGTCGGAGGAAACCACGAGGGCGTTCCCATCGAACCCATCCTTCCAGATCTACACATCCTTTGTTTTTACAAACGAGAAGGAAAAGATCGAGAAAATCACTGCCATCCTCAGGCAAGAGATGAAAGAGTTCAGAAAGAAGTTTACCGGGGAGCAGGGTCTGCTGCAAGTTACCTGGATCCATTCCGGAGGAAAGGCAAACGAGCGAAAGTCGGAAGACTCAGCTTATCCCTGGCGCACATGTTGCTACCACACGTACATCATGATCCAGTGGCAGGAGAAATTCCTGGAGAAGGAGATGAGGGCGGTTTTGGAGAGACTCAACGCCAGTCTCAGAGAGTACTCCATCTCAGGGCTGGGCGCATTCATCAACTTCGCCGACGCCGCTCTCAAAGACACGGCTCACGAAAGAGTGTACTACGGCGAAAATCACCAGGATCTGCGGCGGGTGAAGGCAATGTGGGATAAGACGAACTTCTTCAACTGGTCCCAGAGCGTGAAGCTTCCACCGAAGATTCTACCGGCAGAGAAGCCTACTCGGATGATGTCGGACAATTCTGCGCGCATGGTTAGCTCTTCCAAGATGGAGGCCTCCTGGTCCTCCATGATGGCATCCACGATAGAAAGCCCCATCAATGCCACGACAATCGCCATTGACGAGGAGTTTGTCGATGTGGGGACTTTGACAGACCAGATAGCAAAAGATGAGTGGGATACCTTTAAGCGGCCATCGACGAACGAGTTTGTGGGAGGAATTCAAGGATTGACGGACCTGGGGTTTTAAGCCTGTGGACTAATTGGCCCATTGATGAGACTGCCAGAAGATTTGTCGACGTTGCTAGTAATAGTGAGGGCCAGGGTCATCTCGTTGTCTATAGTATCGCTGAGATTGAACGGCGACGTCCTACAATCGCACTTGAAGCAGACGAGGCTATTTTACATACAACACACCAAGCTGGTTTGAGTGGCTTGGTTCAAAACAAATTTGGCCCACGCAAGAACTTCCCGCTATTGTGTTCAGCTACCCCATACTGCGCAATAAAGCATTTGACAGCTTGTAAGGAGAAGGCCAAAATACTTCCACTGAAATCATCATCGCCCCTTCTGGGGCTCATTCATTGTGCCTGACATCATAAATCTAAATCTAATCAAACTTGGAAAGACTGAAACCTCATCACACCCTTGCAGCCACAAGACTCATGTAAATGCCCCAGAGAAGACCAACAAAACTCAAAAACACAATGCGACGGTGAACCGGGATAAAGGTGAAGCTGATGATCGAAGCAATCGGCCAGATCTTGTAACCAGCCACGATGATGGGGATTGTTTCCTAATGACGATGAGCGGGGCCATGGATGGGTATGGTGAGAATTAACACTCACCGTCATGATGTTGTTCCAGATTTGGGACCTGTCTTGGCCCTTAAAAATTCCCATGATGATTAGGAAAGCCCACGTGTTCAAGATGGCTCCAAGAGTGATGCAGTCGACAAACCACTTGGTCAACGTGTTCTTGAGGCTAAAAGATGGTTCCGTGGTCGCCGGGCTTGGGACAAGAAGACCTTCCTTTGGTTCGGTTGCATCATCTTGAGGCTTCATCTCGATATCCTCGATGCGCTTCTTGCGGCTGGGATAGGGATACGCAGGAAATGCGCGTTCGAGGAAATGCTGCCAGTGATAATTGGGAGGGGCAGTTATGATTGTGAGGGCGACAAAGCGCAGCAGTTGGGCAATGTCCAGCGACATGGGAAGCTACTCATGGCGACGACCATTAGCGATTGGGGCCAATTCCAGGGCTGAGATGTCACAGAAGAGGCGGAGACATCGTTTTTGAGACAGCGTAGGGCAACGCGAAGGGAGAATTCCTCACCTTTTCCTGGTGCGCGAGGATCATCTGGGCGAAGACATTGGAGGCTGTGGACAGGCCTGCAGCCTGAAGCGTGGCGACGGTAATGGGAGAAGGCATTTTTGGGACGATGCAACGAGCGTCAAGGTTTGGAGAAATTGATTGAGGTCTGTTCTGAGATTCTGATGATGGGTTGGAGAGTTGACAGCTTGTCAACGACGCACGTCGGCGTTTCGTAGCAGTGCCAATGTCTTAGGTTCACGTGTCGGGTCGCGCGTAGCCCGGGATAAGTGAAGTTCCGCGCTTCAACGCGACGCTGACTGAGACAATGTTGGTGTCTGACTGTGTGGAAGGGACAAGTGAGGCTTGTTGTCCAGAACCTCATCTAGGCCTCGATGCCATTTCTAAGAATATTACGCTTCAGCAGTCCCCCGTTGTGTGATGCCACCAACGATGCCTCACAGATAATGCTGCCATTGGAACCAGGCTGTAGACTATGGCCATTGGTGTGACCCCAGATTGTCGGCCGATGTGGCGGCCTCTGCTAATCCCTGCTCGAGATCCACCATGGAACACGTACAGTCATCTCGGAGCATCATGGACTTTTTGCTTTGGCTCAAGCTTTCGGAAACCTGGCTTGTTCTGGGGGGTCTTTCTTTGAAGATGCGCGTTGGTCTTTGGTGTTCCCGATGTTGAAAGAGGACAAAAGCTGAGCTGTACGTAAACGAATGGACATCCTCTTTGCTGGACACCATGAACTTGTTGGTCTCCTTCAGATGGAGCACCATGCTTGATTGACTCATGGCAGACAAAAACAGCAACCCGTACTACGTAATGCGACGGTCCACAAGGGTCATTTCCCGTTATTCCCTCCCGAAATAACGGCAAATACCTACTACATTCGGCTCCGACGTTCATGTCCGTCTCCCATACCAGATGCATGCGAACTAAATAAGCTGCTAATTAAGCGCAGCCCCATGGCGGAAAACCCGCCGCTCCGCTAAACCCTTCTTTATCCCCGAGTTCACCATGGACCAACACTTTTACCAGGATTCGCGCAGTGCAATGTGCCACGGTGTTTTAGCAGGCTCGATGGTCTCCATTGGAGAGCCAAGACGGAGAAGACGGGCATTTCCCCAGATCAGGCGGTGTCACGTTTGACGCGAAAGACGCTATCAGAAATACCAACCAACGCCATTGTTCATTTGGCCCTTGCTTAATACAATACTTCAGTCCCGTCTCTATCTCGGCATTTTGACACGGATCGGAGCGAGTCCCTTCAGATCCATCCATATGTCCGTCTCCACAGTTTGACCATTTAGCCCAAAGAGTGAGATGCCGCGTTTTCCGGTGTGCCTCAGAGGGCGTGGCTTGAGTCACCAACAGAGAATGCAAGTTTATAAAGAGATGCTTGATGTCTAGCAATCATACAATCATCGCACTTGTCTCGCTCAGTCGCAATGGCAACCAACGGAAGCACCACCGAAGTTGATACCCTCCACGAGTCCCCTGTACCTCGCGAAGTCGAGAAGGGCACCCAGAATTTGTCAGGCATCGAAGATCCTGGCAGTACCGTAAACGAAATTCCAGATGGAGGCTCTGCGGCGTGGTTAGTCGTGTTTGGGACCTGGTGTACGTCATTCTGCAGCTTTGGTTGGATCAACAGTAAGTTCACCGTCTCATACCTGAAGCACAATAATTTGGCTAACATTCTGTTTAGGCGTGGGAATTTTCCAGGATTACTACGAGCGTGAATTGCTCAAGAACTATTCATCAAGCACGATTGCATGGATCCCATCTCTGCAAATCTTCTTTATCATGGCCATGGTATGTTCTCCTGTTTCCCATCGCCTCTTGGCGCCTCTTCATGTTCTGATGCATTGTGTATCGTAGGGCCCTGTGGTGGGAAGAATACATGACATATACGGTCCGCGTCGCTTGATTTTGGGTGGCACTTTGCTTCACGTCTTTGGCTTGATGATGGCTTCCATATCGACCGAGTATTACCAGATTTTACTGTCTCAGGGAGTGTGCAGTGCGATCGGTGCATCTGCTATTTTCCAGCCAGGTGCGACGAGACTCAATTTTTTTTAAAAATTGCTTCAAATTGAAAGCTAACAAATCACAAGCCATCAGCACGGTACCCGAATGGTTCAACAAGAAACGAGGCGCCGCCTTCGGAATATGCTCCACTGGATCCAGTGTTGGCGGTGTCATCTTCCCCATCATGATCACGCACTTGATTACACAAGTCGGATTTCCTTGGACGATGCGCATTTCGGCATTTTTGATCCTATTCCTCCTCATTATCGCCAATTTGACGGTAAGACAAAGAATTGTGTCTACCAAGAAGGAATCGAAGAAGCCGAATCATCTACAACCCTTCCGTGAGCCAAAGAGCCTCTTCCTTATGGGTGGCTTTTTTCTCATCACATTTGGAATCTTCGTTCCCATCGATTACGTCGTTGTGGAAGCGCGCGCCTCTGGGATGAGCAACAGCATTCTTCAGTACCTAGTTCCTATTCTCAATGCTGCTAGGTTCGTCCCATCTTCTTCATCACTGGCAAGGAATCTCTACTGACGCAAGAGCAGCTTCTTCGGCAGATCGTCATCTGGCCTCGTGGCTGACAAAGTCGGCCGCTTCAATGTTTTCTCAGCTGTCTGCGCCACGACGGGCATATTGACCCTCGGGCTCTGGATACCAGCCAACAGCAACGCCGCGCTCATCTCGTTCGCTGCCTTCTTCGGCTTCTTCTCCGGAGCCTACGTCTCCTTGTCGCCTGCGCTCGTGGCCGAGATCGCCCCTCCCGAGGAGTTTGGATACAGGTCCGGTCTACTGTTCATGTGTGCCTCCATTGGAGGCCTAGTGACTAACCCCATTGCCGGAGCCATCTTGGATGCTGAAAAT
This sequence comes from Dactylonectria estremocensis, assembly GCA_020744375.1. NCBI lineage: Eukaryota > Fungi > Ascomycota > Sordariomycetes > Hypocreales > Nectriaceae > Dactylonectria > Dactylonectria estremocensis. The sequence continues at coordinate 1,159,168 of JAGMUU010000002.1, read as the reverse complement.
GGATCTTTCACGGGATTGAAGGTGTTTGCGGGCGTCTTCTGTCTCTTTGGTACTGCGGTTGCCTTTGGGGCGAGACTTTATGAGACTGGCTTTAAGCTGGTGGCCAAGTATTGATCCTGGCAAATTGGCGTAAAAACGAGTATGAGACAAAAAATGGACAAGGATAAGCGGTACAGTGTGAAGTATAGAATGTAGGACAGGTCTTTGGGGTATACAGGCGAAACGATTATTATTTTGTGAAATACGCCTCACTGGCAGTCCTTTTGGTGGATGGCTTATCATCAATAATGGGCGACTCAACTTACTTAGTTAAGACAAGTTATGTTATTCTAACATCCAAGGAAGTGTCAAGGAACTTTAATGGTCTGTATCTCCAACTCGTGGAATGATGCCACCACAGATTGTGGTAAGGAAGTTGGTATGCCCGTCCACTATTTGTGTGATGTATGAGAGTTGGACAAGATGTTTGTTGGTGAGACACGCTAATATTTCGATGCATATGCAAGCTGATTCGGTGTATCAGCTGCATGATGGGTCATCCAGCATGACCCGGACAACATGCTCACTCTCACTAAAGACGACGCAGTGTTGAAATCTGCACAATTTGAGGTGCACCCGGGAGCCAGAAACCAGTGTAAGTTGTAGCGGCCGGCATCACATTCAAGAGGAGCCATCATAACCAAGGAATGTCTATAAAGTAAAATAGGGCGTCTGTCTGATCAGGTGGAGGGCTAACAGCTTCCCCTACGATAAGTAGGAAATTGCGGCTACAGCCGACAAGGAAAATGAGCGAAGAGATAAAAAGCGTGTTCAAGCATAACGCATAACTGCTTATATTTACGAGGGAATTAAAAGCGAAGGCTTGCCCTTTGACGGGCCGGGCGGTCTCTTTTATGTTCCGACTTTAGCTTTGGCCTTGTTGGCTGATTGCTATGTATGCTAGCTAGCTCAACAGTCATTGAAACCCCAATAGACCCTTAGCCCGAACACAATATTTGAGGTCAAGCGTTATATCACCATCATGTGGGTTGAGACCAAGAGATCTCGCAAAGACCATAAACTAGTTGCGCCACTATCGCATCACCAAGGCACTTGGTTGTCAGTCAAGAGTTGGTGACGCAACCTATCTGCAATTAACGTGGCTGAGTTGCGTTAGACACCCTCTCTTGTGGAGTAGTTCAATGCAGTGTTGCGACTAGTTAAGCGAAGTAGTGCCTGGCAATATGGAACTCTCTTACCTCCAGACGAAGCTGGTGTCGTGGCACCAGTGGGTACTACACTTGGAGGGTTTCCACGGACCAATTCAAGTCTAGTCCGCCGCAAAGACGCCATCACGACATGGCCGTACCTTATTCATCGACCCCTGTTTATCAACCTGCCTTCAACAAACGAATTCCATATCAGTTTCGGGAGTCAATTCGTATCTCAGCATTGCTATCTTTTTGGGTTTTAGCGTAACAGCCACCGTGTATGGCGCCTTATTCTCTCCTATCATCCACCCAGCAAGGTTGAGGCGCAAATAGCGCAATTATGCACCCCAATGACTCCATGGTTCCCTAGGGCGGGAGCGTCGGTCGGCGATTGGATCGCCAAGTAATGATGCAATCGCGGCCCGCGCACCTGATTGACGCCAAGGGTTGCGACAAAGGTCGGGCATTAATAATAACACGTTCCCCGCTTCCTCCATATATCTGTACGACCGTCTACTCCGTACGGTGGGAGTCATTGAGAAGACGTTGAAGATTATCTTGAAGGTGTAGCTGTCGTTTTGGTTAGCTTGAAATACTCTTGTTCTAAGTAAAACGAGGAAATATTGGAATATCTGAAAGCAACCATGGCTTCTCCCGCTGACATCATTCTATACACCAACCACCGGTGCCCGTGTGAGTGACGAAGCAACACACTGCAACTCTTCTTTATCTCATCAACTACAGGGGCTCATCGAGCACACATTGTCCTCGCCGAGCTGGGAATCCCCTTTAGAGAAGAAATCGTCGACCTGGACGTTCCGCGAACAGCCGAGTACCTCAAGGTGAACCCGCGCGGCCAGGTGCCGACGCTCTCGTACAACGGCGAGATCATCACCGAGTCTGCCGTTGTGGCCCAGTTCCTGGCCGACAAGTACCCGTCGCACGTGCTGCCCTCGACGGCCGACGCCAACGGGCCCCTGGTCCGCGCGAGGATCGCCTTGTTCGTCGACGCGTGGTTCTCCAAGGTGCAGTCTCACTATCAGAAGATTGTCTTTTCAAAGTCCGACGCCGATTCCGAGAGCGCGGCTAGCGACCTTGTTGCCGCCATCGCCAAGGAGATAGAGCCGCTGCTCTCTGGCGCCACGCCGTTCTTTGGCGGGCACCAGAAGATCACACTGGCCGAGGTAACCCAATCCCGAAGCATCCGCTCAGACTCGTACAAGGACTAACGTAGCTTCAAGGTCCTAACTGGCCCGTTTGTTCTTCGCCTGTTTAGCCTCTCAAAGCACGGACTTGTGCCAGCCAGTGTGCCCAACCAGCTTAGAGATGCCGCGCCTACGTTTTATCAGTGGGCTCAGCACGTTATCGAACAGCCTGCTGTGGTTCTCATCTACAAAGAGGCAACCGTAGCTAAAGCCACCAAGAGCAGAGTAGCCAAGTTTAGGGCTTCGCCGTGAATAACACGGGTGGGCTGTTCGATTAGAAGAGCGCAAGTCACATTAGGTAATTCTAAATAGTTATGAATATGAAATGAAGGGTTGTCTTTCCATACGCTAGATTGATTAAGAAGCACTGATTTCGACTCTTCACCATGTTGCCGAGAATATGAATGCACATGTAGAGTCCTCGCAACACTTTGGCGTTATATATTTTCCCCGGTTTCCCAAAGACGGGGCCTATGGCAGTAATTAATAATACAAACTCTTAAATCGAGACATGATGTTGACCTGAGTGATGCAAAACAAACTATCCTTGTTGAACGATGTTCAGAGTATCAGCAACAATTTCAGATATAAAGTGAACGACGACAGAGGACTGGGCGACGAACCCTATGTGAATCAGGAGAGGCGTATCCCTGTAAGTTTCACAATGCAGTTGTATTCAAGTTTGATTTAGACTTGCCATTGGCTTAATCCTTGATATATTCGCGGTTCATTGAGTCCAAGTCTGCAATTGTGAAGGACAGATGGGGTCATCCGGCTGCGAACTTGCAGTGGATTCACCAGCACACTAACACGACGCCATTGCAAAAACATACAATTAACATGGTTGATCCTGCGCGCATTTCTACTCTAAACTATCTTTTCAAATTCTTTTATCCGTATTCACTTCGAGTTTCACAGGCTTGGTTGCGATGAGGTGCGACGCCTGCTTGAAGGTCGAAAGTCACCGAACGAGGAGATGTTCCAAGTTGCGCCAACTCACCCTTTGACCCGATCGCCGACCAGATTTATTGCGCTTTCCATAAGAAGTGTACCTATTTGCAGCTGCCATTCTTCGCTCTAACGAAATCTAAGACGCCAGAACATAGTTTCAGGCTTGCTTCGTCGGCGTACCATCTCGCCCGACGCCGGCGATGGCGTGATATAGCAACAATCAACGGCATCACCACAAACTCCACCCTCGGCCCTGGATCGACTGGTTGCCGTCGCCCCGATACGTCGCTGGCATCGGCGACAGGGGATCGAAAAGTGGAGAATGGCTTCCAAGAGGAGGACATGCGATTATCCCAAGACTTTACGTCGCCCTTTTTAAGACTGCATACGTTCTTTGGGCCTGTTTAGTCTCTTGTTCCACCGGATTGACAGTTGCGAATTGGTCAATTGGACGGCCCATTGGCAGCTCTATCTCCATTCTGACTGTTTCTTGTCGTCAGCACCGTCAACACCCCTCCATCTGCTTCAGAGAGGACAAAAACACCATCCCCCGCTCCTACGATGCCAGTCAAGCGGGTAGCAGTAATCGGGGCCGGTCCCGCGGGCGCCATCGCCGTGGACGCACTCGCCCAAGAAAAGGCCTTTGACCTGATCCGAGTCTTTGAGCGCCGCGAGGGCCCCGGAGGATGCTGGTAAGGGTTTGCGCCCAGGGCCGCGGTTTTGGAATGGGGCGGAGCGTTGTTCGCTGATGGCCAAGAACAGGATCGGCGACGACTCGAAACCCCCGGCGCTGAGCGACTTTGCGCGGCTGGCCGACCGGTCGGCGGACGCTCCGCTGGACATCCCGGAGGCGCTGCCGGCGCTTCGGCCCAAGACGGAGCAGCCGCGGTTCGCCGAGTCGCACGTGTACCCGTACCTCGAGACCAACGTCGACGCGCTCGCCATGGAATTCAGCCGGGAGCCGATCCCGGAGGTGCGGAGCGCGTGGACGGTGGGTGTGCACGGCGCGGACTCGCCGTTCCGGCCGTGGACGGTGCTGCGCGGCTACGTCGAGGGCCTGGTGCGGCGCAACGGCTACGAGGACTTCGTCGAGTACAAAACGAGCGTGGAGCGCGTCGAGAAGGTCGGCGAGGAGTGGAAGGTGACGCTGCGCAAGGACGGCAAGGAGCAGGATTACTGGTGGGTGGAGTGGTTTGATGCCGTGGTTGTCGCCAGTGGTCACTACTGGGTGCCATATATCCCCGCGATAGATGGGCTCGAGCAGTTTGAGAAGTCTCGTCCAGGCAGCGTCTTGCACAGCAAACACTTTCGTGGGAGGAATCTGCTGAAAGACAAGGTGGGTGGTAGCAGAAGCTGGACGAGTTGACTTGTCGATGCTAACGAGGGGGGACATGCAGCGCGTTGTCGTAGTTGGCGCCTCCGTTTCTGCAGCAGACATCGCCGTCGACCTCATCCAGACGGCCGAGACGCCCGTCCACGCCATTGTCATCGGGCACACGGCCAACACGTACTTTGGCGACGCAGCCTTCGACCACCCCAAGATCGAAAAGCACCCGTCCATCACGCGCATCGCGGGCCGGACGGTGCACCTCGCCGACGGTAGCTCCATCGCCGACGTCGACAACATCATCTTCGGCACGGGCTTCAGCTGGACGCTGCCGTTCCTCCCGGCCGTCCCCGTGCGCAACAACCGCGTGCCGGACCTGTTCCAGCACGTCGTGTGGCGCCACGACCCGACGCTGCTCTTCGTCGGGGCCGTCGGGGCCGGGCTTACCTTTAAGATCTTCGAGTGGCAGGCCGTCTACGCCGCGCGTCTGCTCGCCGGACGCGGTACGCTGCCCTCGCCGGAGGCCATGGAGGCCTGGGAAGCCGCCCGGATCGGCACGCACGGCGACGGGCCCAAGTTCACCGTCATATTCCCGGACTTTGAGGACTACTTTGACGGCTTGCGCGCGCTGGCCGGCGAGGGAGCTCCGGGCGTCGGCCGGAAGCTGCCCAAGTTTCAACGCGAGTGGCACCGGGCGTTCCTGACGGGCACGGATCTGCGGAGGGACATGTGGAAGCGGCAGAACGAGGCGGCCAGAGCGGCCGAGGAGGAGGCGGCCAAGGCGACGACGATACTTGCCCAGGCTCGCTTGTGAACTTGTGAACGACGGGGGGTTAGACGGTAGGCGTTGCGTCTCTGTTTTGCAGATAGAAGGGTCTACAGCTAGATTTTGCGGCTTGCATAGAGAGCGTTTTACAGTTGGACACAAGTGATGTGGTGGATGCTAGAAGATAAATACACCACCATATCTGAATCACCCCGGATGATGGATGTTCACTGACCCAGATGCAGTACTTGTTGGAATAAGATAATTGGGTCGATCTGACTGCATTTTCATTATATTGTAGTCATTAAGCCATGGTCTGATCCCTATATAGACACTCATGGACCATAACCCGTATCATCCATCAAAGTCATCGCCCTCGTTGGTATCACAACTTATCCACTGCGTGCGTTGCCATGATTTCATCACATAACTTCCAATCCCAGAACCCCCGCCATGAAGCAAAGTAAATCCCAACACCAATAACTTGAAATGCCCGCTGAGCGCCCAAACCCCGTTACAAAAACAACAAAACCAGCAACGAAATACAACGCTCGCAGGATATAATTCGCGGATATGAACTTTTAAGCCATGTCGTCTTGTCGACGAACCGAAGCGGCGCGCGAAGACTCGGGCCTGCTCTGCTCGAAGCGGCCGAGCTCGCGCAGCCAGGCGTTCATGCGTGACTGCTTGTCCTCCTCGAGGCTGCGGTGCTCCAGGGCGTCCCACTCGTCCTCGCTGAGGCTCCAGAGCGTCAGGTGCTCGAGCAGGGCGACGACCGCGGTCACGATGATGACCGTCATTGGGTTGCCCCAGTCGTCGGACCAGGCCGCGTAGAAGATGAGCACAAAGGCGTCGACGGCGTCGCTCAGGAGGCCGACGGCCAGCGACCGGCTGACTTCGCGGCGCGCAAAGGTGTCGCCGTCCAGCGCGGCTTTCACGTCGGCCGTATGAAGCAAGCCCGCCAGCAAAATGTCGCGCACGCCAATGAGGCTCGCCAGCATGCACGAGGAGCCATCGGACGGCACGTCGAGGGCGTACAGGCCGAAGCGCGGGTAGACGACGAGCGAGAGCCCGCGGAAGAAGCGCACCAGCACAAACGTCGAGATGGCGACGCGCTGGATGCGGGCCTCGACGGTATCGGAGCGGCCCGCCGCTTGTTGTTGGTTTTGGTGTTGTTGCTGGTGGTGGTGGTAGCGTTGCAGGTGCTGCTGGAGCTGGCCCGCAGCTCCCTCGGTCATGGGCGCCGCGGCCGTGGGCGACGCCGAAAGGGGGAGGAGAGGCGTTGTGACTGTCGCCATGGGGAGTAATCAGGTTATTGAGTCGAGGGGAGAGTCGAAGATGGAGAGAGTCGAGGGTGTGTGGGCGTTTGGGATAATACAGCCTCACGAGAAGAGACGAGAAGGGAGAGAGAGATCAAAGGTGACATGAAGAGGCAACACACTCTCCTCCATCTATATATCTCACACCACCATCAATCAACCTTGCTCTCCTCATCACTCACCCGCCTGGAGCGGCGACTAACGTAAAGAGCACACAGAAAAAAAACTAGAGAGCTCACGCGTTTCCCCACCGCCAATGGTAGCGTCATGATGGGATAACGCAAGCAACCACCCCACGGGCAGCCCTGCGACCAATCCCTCAAACGAAAACAAAAGGGTCCTCCCCTCCCATGCTGGAAGCGGCAAGTGAGCTGCGGTTGTATCAAAAGTCGAAGGAGTGGTGGTGGGATCGTTGTGTGTGACATGGGGGGCTGGAAGATAAGCTCCGGGGGAGGGGGTGTCGGTGAAGAAGCCGCATATGTGGTGATCGACACTGCTTGGCAAATAAGGATGTGGCGGGTTGCGACTTGGACGATCCAGTGTCGTACACATCCGTACATACGTACCATTATTCAATCATGATGGCGTTGGTACATCATCGCGAAAGATGATCGCTGAAGAAATGCCATTCCCCAGAGCCCCGACCCAGGAAATCGGCAATTCGCTCTACGCGGCTCATCATGGCATCGCATGGCATCGCATGATGCATCGTACATGCCCCCCCTCCCCTCCCCTCCCAGCCACCCACAGGCCCTTGTCCAACGCACATATGGCGAACAGACTGCACAACACACACTCTTTCGAACGGCACGGACACCGTTTTGCGAACTGGTGGGAGAGATAAGAAGCCGACCAATATAAGTCTAGCAGCTATGCCTTGGGGGGACCGTTATGCTTATAGGACCCCCATCTTTTCGTCTCGGCTTCGATGGCCCGTTTCTTAGCGCCACTTGGGTTACGCGCCTCGATGCCAGTTCGAGATTCGCGGACGGGGCTTTCCAAGAATGGACTCGAGGGAGGATCGCAAAACCGCAGCCCGGGAAGAAGATTGCGGGGGACTGTTTCCATCTCGTCTCCCTTACCCATCCGAGCCTGATTGTGTCTCTTTCTTCTTTATGTACATGTTCTGTTCAATCTGCATCTGGCCACGAGACGTCCTGCACCACGCAGACGCTGGACGCCGGCCTAGCTCTAGCTCAGCCATGGCTCAAGTTAGTCTTCAATAGCTCTCAGCGCGGTGGGAATACGCCAAAATGCCAACTACGCGGCATGCGGCTGCGTTTTCACTCCCTTTCGTTGCCTCCTTTTAATTGCCTCCCTTTCATTGCCTCCCCTTGCGTTCCTTGTTCCAGTCTTTTGTCGTCGTTCTCTCGGTAATTCGTTCTTGCTTCTTCACCACGCTCATTTTTGGTATCTGTTTGGCGCAATGCACGGCACGACAGTCGAGCAGGGCGCCGGCCTTCTCGACCACCCGATGCACACCTCCGACGATGACTTCGACCCGCGCCAGCTCGTCGTGCGAGGCGCCGCCCAAATGCTGTCCTTTTTCGAATACGCCAAATCGTCGCCGCGGCAGCTCCTCGCGCGCTTCCTCTGGTTCCTCGTGCCCAGCTTCCTCCAGGGTCGGTCCGCCGGGTCCCCGAAAGCGAAACTCGGCCCCACGGCGTACCTCGACGGCCTGCGCGGCGCGGCGGCCCTCGGCGTCTTCTTCTGCCACCACACCTACGAGGCCTACAACCCTGACGTCGGCTGGGGCTGCGGCGGCGGCTACTACGGCTTCTTGCGGCTTCCGATCCTGCGCCTGACACACTCCGGCCGCGCCTCCGTCGCCCTGTTCTTCGTCATCTCGGGCTATGCCCTCTCGTACAAGCCCGTCGGCATGATCCGGAGCCGCAACATGCTCGGCTTCGGTCCGGCCATGAGCTCCATGGTCTTTCGGCGCGCGCTGCGGCTCTATCTCCCGACGGTCGTGTCCACTGCGCTCATCGTCGTCTTCCTGCGCCTGGGCCTGTACGAGCCGACGCGGGACTTTTCCATGGACCACACGTACTTTCGACACATGCTCATCCCGCACAAGGACCGCTTCGACTCTGGGCTCGAGCAGTGGATGGACTGGGCCAACAACGTTCTTTACTCGCTGGTGCTATTTAATTGGGATAAGCAAGATGGGTTAAACGGTATACACTCCCCTCTCCCAGTCTCCCTCTCATTTAGATCCCGGGTTTACTGATCCACCTGCAGCCTACGATGGTTTCCTATGGACCATCCCCATCGAGTACCGCTGCTCCCTGTACCTGTTCCTGGTCTATATCGGAACCTCGCGTCTCAAAACCCGCTATCGAATCATGAGCCTAATGCTCATCACATACATTACCTATCGAAAGGCCCGGTGGGATTTCCTCTTGTTTCTATACGGACTGGCCTGCGTTGAATGGGACTATGCCCGCGGCGCCCACGCTCACATGTCGACCTCAGCCCTCCCCCCGAGCGAAAAGGGCCCAACAAATGGCTCTCGACGGCTCCTCAGGGTCATCGCCTGGAACATGCTCAGCGTCCTCGCCCTGTACCTCCTAAGCCAGCCGCCCTCGCGCTCCAGCGAGACGCCGGGCTGGAAGACGCTCGGGTCCATGATCCCGGAGTGGTGGGAAGGCAAGCTGCGCGACCGGTACTGGCAGGGCTTCGGCGCGGGCCTGTTCGTGCTGTCCATGGGCCACTCGGCCTTTTGGCAGCGCGTCTTCAACGCCGACGCCATGCAGTACCTGGGCAAGATCTCCTACTCGCTGTACCTCGTGCACGGCCGGGTCTCGCGCGGGCTGCAGTACACGCTGCTCAAGTTTGTCTTTGAGTACCTCACGGGCACCGAGGGGGACGACTACTATCGCGGATTTTGGATAGGCTCATGCATCACCATTCCTGCCGTCATCTGTTGCGCAGATGTGTTCTGGCGGGCCGTGGATATCCCCATTGTAAAGTTTTCGAGGTGGTTCGAGACGAAGCTTGTGGCCAAGAACGCCTAGCTGAAGGCGTAGATGAATTTGTACGATTGTGTATCAGATGTACGAATACTCGAGAGACGGCCTCTTCTAATGGAACAACAAATAAACACACAATTAATGATGCATCCCGTCTTTGACGATACCTCCGCCTCCCCTACCCCCCACTCGGCCAATCCAACCCACCATTTCTTCAACCCACTCGGTTTCATCCAACCAGGCTCCTTCAAGCTACACCCATTTGCCGCGTTATCGGATGAGCTGCCCTTTTTCAACCCCAACCCCAACCCACCGAGAAGAGGAGCGGCGGCAGTTCCCAGGATCGGTCAAGGGTTCGTCTTTTTCCAAGGGTGTATCAAAAGGTGTGTGTGTGTGTGCACGTTCCCACTTGAATTGTCAATCATCGGTCAAGGACCCCTAGCGCGGGATCGAGCGCATCAAGCGACTTCTGGCAAGGTCTGGGTCGTTTCTGTCGTGACTGTCTGCTCACCGATTGTCGAAGGGCCTGGGGGAAAGAGCCCCATGACGAATACGACGGCAGTGCATTGTGTGTGCATGTGTGGTCGGGTGCTGCACACGCATCATGTAGCAGGCCATCTTTGGTCTTGGAGGGTTTGGCCCCCTGGTTTGTTACCTCTTACTCCCTCTCTTGATTTCTTCCCTGTTAGCAGTTTTGGAGGAGGCGCTTCTGATGCAGGTGAGACCATGGGACGAGCTATTATGCGTGTCTTGGCCGACCTTGGCGCTCTTCTTCGTCCTTCTCCCACAGATTGACAATGACTCGACATCGCTCTGTGTGATTCAGTTGCAGTGACCATCATCCCACGAGTACTCAGTTTCTTCCAGGCTTTCCTTGAGCAAACCCCCAACGCCTCCACAACGTTTCTGATTCCAAAGCGCTGGAACGCGACGAAGCTCCCCCATTGTTCTACCGCATTCCCCATGAGGTTAACTATTCGCCTGCTTTGGCTTCGGCACCTCAGATGCATCTCCACGCGCTAAATTAAAGCGCACACTGGACCGTGGCGGGGACGTTTCGAGCTGTCAGTTCAGCCAGCCTGTAGAAGCTCCACGCTCCACCCAATTGATGATTGCTGGAGGATGTGAGGTTACACAAGGATACTTGGCCATCATCAACCCAGTACTGCTTCAATCAAGTCACTGATGCCAGGGTGAGGGTTGAGAAGGAGGAGAAACCAGACGCTACATGGTGGTCGCGATATACATCAGGGCGTTAATGGGGAGTTCGTCTACACCACCTCACCTCCACCACCTCGTCCCCTCCGTGTTGCAGCACTTCAGAAGTCAGACACGTCCAAGCCAATCCCCATAGAGACCCCGTCCCCGTCCACTGGCTCGGGAAACATTGGCTTGCGCTGCTAGCCTATATGATATGTTCCATTTTAGAGTTCAGACTCGACATCTCCGAGGCAAGCATCGCATCGCTGTTCATGGCTTCTCCAAGCTTTGAGGCGTCAGTTGGCACAAAGTGAAAAGACAACGATGGAGCACCATCACCATGGGCTCTCCTCTCTTTCGCCAATTGCATTACTGATCCATACCAATCGTCTTTCTCGCTTCCCCCTCCCCCTAACAGTGAAGTGGTTCGACTCCATGTCCTGCATCGAATCCACTCTTGTAACCTGTCACATTCTCGACTGTTGTCTCATACATGCGTATTCATTTCTCCTCTTTCTTCCCGCGACAGCATGTTCTAGATGCCTGCCCCGAAGTCTGTAGTGTTCCGCTAACCTGATCAGCTTCAGCTCGGTCCGTTGCGCTGCGCTCCACTGCTTCTCTTGGTTCGGGTCAATGATAGGGACTGTCGCTTCCACGGCATCTTTTTATCTCGTCATCCTTCTAGTCTCCGTCGCTAAAACGTCCTCGATAACATTCCGTCGAGTCAGTGTGCGCCAGTGGGAAAAGAGACTCGGGGCGTAGACAGCATCGTCAGGATGGGGACCTCGGAGGGCAAGCGAACACCAAGGGTAAGCCCCAAAGGCAGCCCGAGGTGCGACCAGTCAAGTCCTCCTGCACACGGTATGAAATCATTGTCGTCCCAATCACTATCTGAAAGCCAGCTGACTTGCCCAAGACGATCCACCTCCCTTGCAAGAACCTACAGAACCCGACGAGCAGCCCCAACAAGGCCTCTTACACGGCGACGCCCCCATCGAAGCCGGCGGCAGCGACTCAGACGACGAGTTCTCGGCCAGCGACCTCGACGCTGACACCATCGCCAGCGAGTCGACGTCGCTCAGCTCCAGCGTCTACGCGCACAGCTTCCAGAACGGCCGTCGCTACCACCGCTATCGCCACGGCCGCTACCCGCTGCCTAACGACGAGGCCGAGCAGAACCGCGAGGATATGCTGCACGCCATGATGCTCGAGGCCACCGATGGCCGTCTGTTCTATGCACCTGTGGGAAAGTTTCCGCAGAAGATTGTCGATTTGGGTACTGGGACTGGCATCTGGGCTATTGAGGGTACTATCTTTTGTTCTCTAAGTGCCCAGAGTGGTGGGGATGGGATCCTCTGAGAGTCATCAGACTGACGTGAACATCACCAAACTACAGTAGGAGACATGTACCCAAGCGCCGAAGTCATAGGGCTGGATCTTAGTCCCATCCAACCAGCCTGGGTTCCTCCCAACGTCAAGTGAGTCTCACATAATTTCCAACTAGAGGCACAAACCAACCGACCCCAAATCCCAGGTTCCTCGTCGACGACGTAGAAGACCAATGGCTCAACGGCGACGACATCGACTTTGTCCACCTACGCAACATGATCCCCATTCTCAAGTCACCCGTCGGCCTCCTCAAGCAAGCCATCACGTACGTCTTCTATACCCCAGACACTTGGTTCCTCCAGCATTGATCAGTGTGTGCAGTCACATGAAACCCGGCGGCTGGATCGAGCTCCAAGACGTCGACGGCCAATGCCACAGCGACGACAACACCATCCCCGACGACTGGCCCATCAAGCGCTTCACCGAGCACATCGTCGAGGGCTTCGCCCAGTTTGGCACAAACTCGCACGCCGCCGTCTTTGGCGGCCAGTACCTCGCCGAGGCCGGCTTCGTCAACATCAAGCACAACTACATCAAGCTTCCCTACGGCACATGGCCGCGCGACAAGTAAGACGAGCACCCTTTCTTTTTTTGCGAGACAACCTGACGAAGGGTGACCAGAACCACGCGTCTCGTCGGCATGTACTACCGTACTGCCTGTGAGGAATTCTTCCCTGCTGTCGGCGCTGTCCACTTTCCCAGGATGGGCTGGAAAAAGCTCGAGATGGAGCTCTTTTTTGCCGAATGCCGCAAGTCGATGCGCGATCCCAAGGTGCACGCCTACGGCAAGATGCATTTCTGGAGCGGACAGAAGCCCCTGGGTGTGGAGTAAGTTTCGTCAGTCTGTCGTCCCGGTGGTCCTGCTGTCATGTTTAGACGTTATGGACTTATGGCCTGGTGTAGCTGAATTCTTCATGGCAACTCATTGAAGCGAACTTGTGTCAGTCTTTTTCTGCGAGCGATCTTCTCGTCGCCATGAGTAGAGTTAAAAGCGTGCTCTATATCCTATTTCGAAGGTAGAACTCAGCAAACGATAGAAAGGGGACACATCTGTCCTTGATGAATTATGGATGATGTCATACAATGGCTACATTGCTTTTGCTATACCAAGTCCTGCATTTTGTACGCCGTCTAGATGTCCTTGAGAAAGTACTAAAAGCCCATCCGTTACACCACCACATTCCGATGCCATTGTCATCACCTCCGTCCCTTCTTGGCCTTCTTTGTCCGTGGTACCTCCTCCTCTTCGTCTCCGGCCCGCCTCTTCTTGCGGCCTTCCTCGAGCAGCTTCTTCATGCCCTCGGTGCCCTTGAACTTGGGATTGGACGGATCGATGGCGAACTCGTGGTTGTCAAAGACAGCCTTGAAACGGTCATCTGCGACGGGCATGTCAAAGTCCTCCTGCAGGCCGCCGCGCGACTGATCTCCCTTGGCCTCGGCGCGCTTCTTGGCCTTGCCCTTCTTTGCCTTGCGCTTCTCCGCCTTGATGATCTCATTCATGTCGAAGTGGTCCAGGTGCTCCGCCTGGTTGTCGTTGGCGTCCTCAGCCATAACCTTAGTCAGCTGCGCCTTCTCGGCGGCAGACTCGGCCTCGGCAGCCTCGCGAGCTTCGCGCTTCTTGCGGCGCTCCTCCTTGCGGACGGAAGCCTTGGTCTCGCGGACAGGCTCCTCGGTGGTGAAAAAGGGATCGTTGAAGCCGAGATCATCGCCCTCGGCGGCAGCGAGCTCCTTGGCGGCAGCGGGCTCCTCGTCGGCCTCTTCTTCATCAGACTCCTTGCCTTCGCGCTTGGCGCGAGCCTTTTGGCGTTTTGACTCCTTGCGCTCACGCTCCTTTCGCACGTACTTCTCAATGGTCGTCTCTTCCTTCTCGTCCTTCTTTCGTGCAGCGCCCTCCGTCAGAGCAGGCGTAAAGGTGATTTGCATATCGCCCACTGGGCCGCCCTTGGTCTTGGTCGCTGGCTCGTCTCCTAATCCAAGAGCCGCTCGCATCTTCTGCCGGGCTAGCTCCTTTTTGGACAACTTGGGTTCGTCTTCACCCGCCTCCTCAACTTCGGGCGCTTCTCCGTCTGATGGTTCGTCTTCGCTGTCACTCGCAAGGTAAGCTCGCAGGTCGTTCTCCTCAATCTGGGCTCTGCTTCCAGTGAATGCGCGGTTGATCGATTCCTTTCGAGAAACTTCATCGGGGTGCATGTCCCAGGTGAGTTTGACCTTGGAGCTTTGCAGAGCATTTGTCACAAACTCAACTGGCTTGTATGAGTCGGGGATTTTGTCGCACTCGTCACGAGGCTCGTCGTCGAACGTAACGTCGTCGGGGACGAAACGTAGATCCAGGAAGTTTGAGGATGACTGGTATTCTCGACCGTCGGTGGCCTCGTAAATGTTTTGTGCGACGTCCGGGCTTGAGCAAACCATGACTGCGTAGTAATATCGAAGTCGGTCGAGCTGGTAAGATCGTAGAGCATCGCTGTCAAAGTCTTGGTCATCGCCTTCTTGGATTAGGTCATTCTTGATCTTGTCGTCTTCGGCTTCGCTGTCCTCGTCGCTGTCCTCTTCCGAATCATCCTCTGAGTCCTCACTCTTTGCCACGTCCTTGAACAGTGCCTTGGGCGGTCCCTCCACCTCCTCCTGCTGCATGCGCTCCTTTCCAAACTCGCTGGGGAAGACGGAAATCTTCTCGATTTTTCCGCCGCTGGTCGGGATGAAGCTGGAGAATAGAGCCATCAGATCGGCAGACTTGACGTGATCCCAGTCAAGATTTACGATCGCGATGCGATTGGTAACCTCTCCGGTCTCGGCGTCGGCTTGTTCGTCTTGGAACCTTTGCATGTCGCCCTTGGCGTCGGTGCCCATGCCAGCCTCATCTTCAACCTCGGAGTCGGAGTCGTCAGAGTCGTCTTCTGAGGATGAGAAACCGCCGCCTCGAGCTGGGTCGAGTTTTGCGTGAGCGGCTAGGAGCTCTCGCTGCACCACGTCGTCGGCGTCAACCTCGATCTCGCCCTCGCCTTCCTGCTCATCCTCGTCCTCATCTTCTTCCTCATCCTCTTCCTCGCCCTCTTCGCGATACAGCCTCTGGAGTGCCTTTTTCTTGGTGTCAGACTTCAGTTTTCGGCCGTAGCGGTCGACTTTCGCGGTCGCAGTAAACTCATCGTCCTTGAGCATGCGTGAGAATCGCTTATCGATTGTGGTCTTGGCCTGCTTTTTTGAAGGCAGACGATAGCGCGGATCGCTCTCAAAGCTGGCAAATCGCTCATCGGCGATGCGGCTGGGGGCCGGGCCTCCCTTCTTCTTGGAGTTCTTCATCTTCGGTTGTGTGAGGTGGTGATGATTGAACTGCGACAGCAGAATGGAGGGGCAGAAAGCAAATTTTTGGCGGTGAAACCTTTCTGCCCAAAGGCGGTGAGGGTACTGGGCGGATTGTGGGGGCGAGCGAGTGAATCTCCTCAGACGATACTCCGTACTGGCAACTATGGATCGACAATTCAAGGCCGGAAACACATCCAACAAGAGCCACGCCCGGTTAGCTCAATCGGTAGAGCGTGAGACTCTTACTCACTGTTCATCTCAAGGTTGCGGGTTCGACCCCCGCATCGGGCTATTCCTATACAACGATTGCGAGCAATTGCGAGGCACTCTTCTTTTTGTCGTTCACCATAGTGTTGATGGTTATTTTTGCCGCGGATGCTGACGGGGCCCTCTGGTGGACAAGCGAGCCCTAACTCTTGCTCGTTTGTCGAGAGGACACCCTCATGATGTGAAAAATTAAGCCAGAGCAGCTTCTTATAATCCCCTCGACCAAAATATTAAACTCGGTGTCTTATTTAATTGTTATCACTCCCCAAAATGGTGATCAAGGCTCCCACGCTCGCTAATGTTTGCGAGACCGTCTTGTCATCCACTCCTCCCACCAATCTCCCATCTTTTCCGGCACGGTCCTCCTTAATCGACTTCCTCCGAACAGCCAATACCAGAAAATAGGCCACGTCAATTGGTCTTGTGCCGGAGCTGTGCGTCCTGTTCCCCCATCTGCATTGCCGTGCAAGTCGCTTTGAGTTGGTTCAGGCTGTAAACATTTGTTAGAATCCCCATCGGAGAGAGAATCGTTGCTAGAGTAGGCTCACTGGGTCGTCTCCAGGAACAGAAAAGACAATCCTCCAACGCCGCCCAAATCGGCGCACTCTGTCGAGTTCAGGGTTAAAATACCTATCCTTTCGTATCTCGCACTTCACGTTTGCCAATCGCAGGAAGCTAAATCCATTTGGCGAGAACAAGCCCTCCTCAACTATTGGCGGAGCTTCAGGGTGGCCTGGTATAGGGTAAACACGGGGCGCTGCTCCAAAGACAAGAACGTAGTACGCGATACCAAAGGTGAGGATAGACAGAATGATAATAGGGAACCCGAAACCCTTGAAAGCATTACTAGTTCCATCGGAGCCAACGTATGGTGGGATCGCGTTGATGATGAGAATTGCCCCGTTCAGGGCGACGTATAGGCCGACAAATCCCATCATAACCCATTGTCCAACGTTGCTTGTCATCTTGGAAGGGCGAAATGGGGGCTTTCGAGTCTTGCCCGGCGTGTCTCTTCGTATGGGTTCGCGGGCTGGGCGGGCTAAAGCGTCTTCGCGGGAGCTGAGATTGAGATAGGCGGCTCCTATGATCACTGCAATACGACTTAGTAATTGGTCTACGAGCAGTTGGCACTTTGCACGGACTAAGGATGAAGCAATGTGCATATGTCTGCACATAACCTGGCAGGCCGACCGACTCGAGGGTGGATTCGATGGAGGATGACCCGGCAATCACCACGACGCTCATTGTCCAGTGTATGATCAAGCCACCTTGGGGAGCCTTCTGTAGAAAGACACCGGGGTGGTCGGAATCTCGTTCTCGCTGGAGGATATCGTCCTTCTTCCAGACGATAGACCAAGGCAGGACTTCAGCCTGTCCAATCGCCTGTTTGACTAGAGGGTTGGGCAGAGTGTTAGTAGTTGTTGGGAATTACATAGCATGACACGAAGAATGACAATACGTGCCCCTTGAGAAAGTGTAAATGATGGAGTTTAGACTACCCAAAGACGAGATGGCAGCCAAGACAGCCCATGCTCGTCTAGCTGTGACCCCGTTGCCTGAGAGCTGAATCGACCGTTAGTGTAAGAACGAAACTGGAGGAACAATGTCATACCATCGGGGCATAGTTGACGTTTTGGCTGACACCCGAAATGTCCTCCCAAGCAGTCGAGTGGAGCTTGAGGCATTCATGCGTCAGCAGATGGTAAGCAACCAGCTTTCAGGATGTAACTCACGAATAAGGCAACAATGAGTAGGTACAGGACACCTACAGTGAAGACGGCGCTGATGAATCCACGACGCAACACCTGGGGACGATTTGCCGGGATTTCGCCCTCGACCTAAAGTAGCAGTGTTAGGACGACTGTTCAAGTCAATGTCTCAAGACGAGAGCCTCCACTTACAAACGTCGCGTTCTCCCACCCCTCGAAACTGAACAAGACAGCCAGGAGCGCCTTTGCGAATGACATCCTCGGGTTCTTCTTATGCCACACATTCCAATCCACCGCCCGGTCAATAACGTCCCCCTTCGGCGTTTTGAGCGGCTGTGCAGAGGCGACAATGGCCACGATGATCAACGCGACGCAGAAGATAATCTTGACGACGGCCAGAGCCTGGTTCAGCTTGCGACCAAACTCGGGAGAGAAGTACTGGAGCAAGCAGAGAGCTGTGAGTGTACACACGGCAATCAGACGTACGGCATCGAGGTTCACGTCTGGCTTGACATTGGTAGGAGTCGATGCGATGCAGATGAGGATCATCCGGCCCGTCTGCATGCTATTCGTTCCCGAGTTGAAGAGGCCGATGAAGCTCATGGAGAAGGAGATGTAGGACAACAAGCCATCGCCGAGGAATTTGTGCAGAACCCGCTTCCATTTACGTATCGGAGTGGCTCGTGTCGCGGTGGATTCGGGGTGAGCATTGCCACTTATGCCAGTGACTACACGCTGTTGAGAGTTGTAGCCGTGATTCGGCGGTCCTTGAACGGGAGGTTGCTGAGTGGATTGTCTTGGTTCGTCGTCTAGATAGTCTATCATATGTGCACTGATCTCGTCTAGCTGCTCAGTGCCAAAGTCAGGGTCTGTTCAATAAAAACTTCACCGGAATCTCGGAAGGACTGACATAAACTAGCTCCCCTCCCGTAAATGGCAACGCTTCGGCAAAGTCAAGATACATAACCATACTATCCCACACCCAGATGTAAGTCCATGCGCGCGAACGCTACAGCCAAGACTATGGCCGGCTGCTAGGGCTGGGAGCTCAGACGAACCTGATCAGAGTATATATAAAGCCTATGCTAAACAGCCCAAGCGTCAGGCTCTTGTTGCCCGTCAGAAGGAAGACCGTGGCGGGGGCTGAGTAGATGCCCGTCCCAATCATCTTGTTGACAATGAGGGCAAAGACATCAAACGTCTCCAGTGCCCCCCGTATCCAGTTGTTCGTGGGATCGGCATCTTCGGGCGACGGTCGAGGCTTGAACGGGCCAACATTCAGGGGCTGCAATTGAGGCGCAAACTGTTGTTGTTGGGGAGGAAGATAGCCTTCTCGAGGCAGATCGGCCAGCTCTGTGCCGCCTTGGGCACTGCTGGGCCTGGACATGGCAGGATTGGCTTTTCTTCGATGCCAAAGCTCGAGGCTGATAGCAAAAAAAGTTAGTGAGGAGAAGGGTTCATGCAGGGACGGATCCTGTCAATGCGAGGTTGATGGCAGGAGGATTTTAGCTCTTCGCAATAGTACGACATGGCGAGGAGGCCTCAGGGAGACCTAGAGCCTGTCCCTGGCCATGGTGAATGGAATGCGAACTACACTTGCTAAAATGCGAACACAGCCAGGACATATGCAGGGCAGAACCAGGCTCTGGCCGCCTCTTCCAAAATAGTCACCCTGCAGTCGATAGTCTCCAGCTTGACGGCGCAATCTCCACAAGTCGAGCTGTCGCGACCAATGCCTATTATGGCTTGACAGCGAAGCGGTAAATCGGCAATACGGCAGCCATGGCTTTACAACAGCAGCAGTATCAGTGCTATCCCTAGCTAAAGCGAATAATGTCCTCGTTGATTGAACAAGGACATGAAGTATGCCTCACTATTGCCAGAAGAAAGGCCTAGATGTCTGTACATAGTCTAGAGACCGTATCATCCCGACAGATCCAGCCTCGTCTCGATCAGCTCTACCATTAGCCTTAGCATGAAACGTGCCGTCTCTCCGTGGAATGCAGCGTTCGACTGCAAAGTAGGAGTTTATTTGACTAGGGCTGCAGATGCAATTCTTGGGCTGACCTGAACTTGAGTCACGTCTGGGTGGCCTGAGACAATGCAAGCCCAGGCTGCAAATGTGCACTTCAGCCTGCTACACTTTGCGGCTCGAAAACGAAAACTGCTCATCTGTCCAGGCTCTAAGATTGCGAATTAACTTCGCATGGCGTGACAAAGACGCAGGCTCAGGGACATTTCGACTAGGCTGTGCGTGACGAGGCGGCTCCCGAGCCCGTTCGCCTTATCTTCAAGTCCACGGCTGAAGTATGCATCCGTGGCTCCGAAGTCCTGATCTGACGCCAATAATTACCTATTATCTAGCGCCAATATTCATCTTTGCTAGATCTTGTGGTGTCTGTCACTCGGACACGTCACCAAATGCTGTGTCAGGTCGTCACATTCGGGGTGGTTGCCTTAATAGTAGTGACATGTCTTGCCTGTCCGTTTGGTCGAGATGACTCTTACTGGAACATTAATCAGTAGTCCTCTGTCCCTGCTTGTTCACTATCGCACACTGTCGGAGTCACCCGCCTCTTTCATATACTGTAGACAAGCCCACAATAGCGACACATCTCAACACTCTTTGTACTCTGCGCGCACTACCAATATGTCCATTACGGTGATCAAATACGATGTGAGATACGACGTCCTCGAGTGGTGGCTCGGGCAACAATTCGGCCCCCAAATGACGGCAGATGGATACCAAGTGTGGACGGCTACAGTAAGTGTCCACAGCCGAACTCCCAACAGCCCACGACCTGAGTCTTTGGTGGCGAACTGGGCAGACTCGCTCCCCTGTTCCTCTGTTCTTTTCTCCCTCAACTGATACCTCCTGCGCCGCAGCCGATAGCCGCTGGCCACAGCAGCTGGTGGAGCGTTACTGCGCCCCGCGAAATCACACATGTAAGCCGCCTGGGCCATCCAAGACGAGAGAGCAGAGTGAGCTAATAAACGATTGTCCAAGGATGAGACGAATGAGATGAAACAGAGGTCCCTGCCACCAAAAAGAAGGCCTTTCGGCGCCAAAAAGAAGTGATCATGAGCGAGGATGTCTGGTCAATTACTCTACCTTGTGCTCCAGAACGACGCCAATTAGGCAATACAGAACAAGTCAATGATAAGAGCCTTTTAGATCTGAAGTGTAGAATAAAACCACAAGAAATATGCCTTCCAATCAACTGTTTTTTAACACTCCTAAGAACACACAGTGAGTTGATGCTTCGTGTTGTGCGGCGTTTCCTTTCCATCCGTTGCTCGGGCGGACCATCGACGTCATGCATGGGCAGTTGACGGTAAATACTTGACGCTCGATATATATCCACATTGCATATATGAGGATTAAGCCATGTAATCCTTCAGATTCAAAACATTGCCTGTACGTCAGACTTTGCACGAGCCCGAAGGTCGCCTTGGGCGGGCGACAGAGAGCCTGGTAGGCGCAGCTAGCGTTGGTATTGAGGGGTCACGGTGAACACTGAACAGGCTGCGTGCAGGGCAAATAAACATTCCCAACACCATTTTCCGTGTCACATAATAATACTCCATGCCTTAAACTCTCGATCTGCCTCTTGATTCATTTACAAGGAGCTTTGGTTTCCTGTCCATCTTGTTTCCAGCTCACCCGTCATTCATCGGAGCGCCTAACAACGCCCTTGCCATGATTTGTGAACCGACTTGGCCTGTGGCAACGCCACAAACCCAGACTCGCAGCGATGAGGCTGCCCAGCATTTAGCAGGCAACGCTTCCAGGCTCTTCTCACAGGACAAATCTGTCGATTTCTGGGTTACTGAAGTTTTTGTGACTGGTAAGGTACCTTCGACTCCGTATTTGGGCTCATTCAGGGTGTTAATGCGGTGTTTGGGCTCAAGGAACCGAGATGTCGCACCTCGACAGCGAGCAGAAGGTCAAGGACCATCTTGAGAGTGTGCGTGAGAGCTATGAAAAAGAAGCAGAGCCAGAAGCAGACACACGACATCGCCCTCTGGCTCGCTATTAGTAAGTGTCTAGAAATTTGGATCGAGTTGATTCCATCTCTGACCGAACATCCCTCGTGTTAGCCTACTCGAGCCAGGATACAGTTGGAGCGAGCTTCCAATCACCTACAAAGCTGCGTTGAGCCTTTTCTCAACATTC
The DNA here is from genome assembly GCA_020744375.1 of Dactylonectria estremocensis. Taxonomy (NCBI): domain Eukaryota; kingdom Fungi; phylum Ascomycota; class Sordariomycetes; order Hypocreales; family Nectriaceae; genus Dactylonectria; species Dactylonectria estremocensis. The sequence continues at coordinate 1,137,393 of JAGMUU010000002.1, read as the reverse complement.
CAAATCATGCCTGAGTTCTCCGAGTATCTAAGTGCATTCGGCCGGAAGAGTTTCCCGCGGGATGAAAGCTTCGCTGGCTTTGACTGTCGAGAGACTTTTGATGACAACGGAGCCATGAATGCCTTTGGTATGTGACTTCAAACCCCTTCTTAAGATTCTTCTAACTGGGCTCTTATTTTAAAAGAGTCATGTTACTTGCTCAAGTATGTCGGGCTTCGGGAAGATGCCTCGAAAGGGACCAATCCATGGTCTATCCGCCATTCCCTCATCTACCAAAAGGTTGACTTTAAGACCTGTGAAACAGACCACATCCTTCTCAGGATACCTGAAACCATGGAGAATCGCCTAGGTGAGAGTGTTCTCAAGGATACGGAGTTAGCAAGGGATTTCGTGAGGAAATGGGCCCAACTTCACTCCATGTCCTTCAGCAGCGTGGGGGACAACCTGCGGCGGTTCATCAACTATCTGGACGAAGAAGTAACTGGTATTGTAAGTCTACATCATTAATACTGGCATTATACTGTATCAGTGTTCTAACGCTACTAGTTCGAGCGCATCGCCCTTGCAGGGGTCGAGCCGGATATCCTCAACGAGTTTGACACCCCCCACAGCTCCGCAACAGACATGAAAACAATCCACTACCTCGAAGACCAGGCTCAGCGAATTCTCACCCTCATAAATCTCAACATGCAGACGATGGGGTGCCTCGTCCGGCAAGCGAAACGGCTACGGGGCCGGGGGCGCTCATTGGACCGTGGAATGCTCACCCAGTTTGAGAGCCAGATGCAAAAGGTCAAGCAAGACCACAGGTTCAGCCTTCTGCATGTTTCAGCTGTAATAAAGAGATCCAGGAGTGTGTCTGAGCAGGTAAGCAAGATGCTAACATGACTTTGACAGCTAAGGCAAACGCTAACACATGAACTGGCAGCTTCGTGACACCATCGCTTTGCGAAATAGCGAGATAAACAAGAAGCAGACGGAGATGGCCACTGGACACACCAAGGCCATATTCAATCTATCAAAGATATCCAGTCAAGAAGCCCAAGTCGTCAAAACGTTGACTGGCTTGGCGCTGATATTTGTGCCGGCGTCCTATGTCGCAGTAAGCCCATCCACCCTGTCCACACTACGGATTTTGACTCGATTGCAAGGACTTCCTCCAGATGGGCTACGTAGCGCCAGCGGGAGATGGGAAAGCAGGGTGGTCGGCAGAGCCCGGCTTGAAGATTTACGCAACCTTGGCCATTCCGCTAATAGCAGTAACAATGCTGATATATGTGGTGGTGGAATGGCGGAATCGGCAGCAACAGAATGCAGGGAAGCGCGATGGAAGCATGGCATAATCGTCAAATTATAAATTAAAATTCGTAGTCAACCGCTCTCTGAGATGAAATGATCATGATTCATGAATCTCTCAATCCCTCCACTCGGGTCGCACTGCCCTCTTGAATAGCTCCACATCTGGAAATGAAGGCAACATGTTAGTTTCGGACAAAGTTGGACCTTCTGGGGGGCAATCTTACCTCGAGGGTCGGACAAGCGTATCCAAGCCCTGTCCATCTTCATGCCATCGTCTCCCCATTGAAGCAACAGCTCCTCCAACGGAATGTTTGGGGCGGTAAAGTCTAATTCTTTATTCTCCCAAGGGATGTCACGGTTTATCGGTGCCATACTGAATTCTTTGTGCCTATCCATCCTGTTCTTTGAGATCATGATGGTGCAGCCTGGCTCTAAGCTGAACTCCTTATCGCCCTTGTTCACTGTGGCGAATAGAGCTGTAAGTCAACGCAAGCAATGGAGGCTGGGGCTCTACTCACGAGGCAACACCATAAGAGACCTATTACTGCTGAATACCGCCATAGCAACGAATTTCTCCTGGCTAGGTGTGTTGCTTGAATATGTAGAAGCAACACTCGGGCGACGAAGATTGTCGGCTCCCGAAGTGGTGCTCTGGATCTCCTGCTGTGGGTAGTAATTTGGTATATCCTCTGCCCAGAATTGAACTTGTGGTCTGTCTGTGGTCCAACTCCTACCAGGCTTGAAAAGCGAACTTGGCCGTTCAGTCCAAGTTGCACTACGGACCAGTACGGTCCTATGCCATTAGATTGTTTGTCAAGTAAATAGTTTAGGGAGAGAACTTACTCTCCAAAGTCAGGAATGACTTTATGGTGGAGAACAGCGCCCTGAAACGCCTCAACTTCTAGACCGAGTTAGCCTATCTCTCATCCACGAGCCCAGCCTCGAAGACCCCAAACTGACCTCTCCTCGATTTGAAACCGATCGTGATGACAAGATCATTGCCACCGCCAATTCGCTTGACACGACCAAATAGAGTGCACTGATGCCCACTTCTCAGGTCCTCTTGGTAGAGATATTTCGGGGCGAGTTGCGCATGCTCAGTGTCAACTAAGAGCAAAAGTCAGTGCTACTACTTTGAACTTTGACAGCCCAGCTTACCACTTACTGGTATATCCGCGCACAGTTGGCTGTTCGCCTTCTTTCTCAACCCCCCATTTGAGAACGAATTGTGCGGGGATGATCCTTTGCCTCTTCCCCACAGGCTTGTACGGCATTTCAGGCCGGTACAGTAGTTGAATCCGACAACTTGCAAGCGACGCAATGATTTCTTGGGTTGGTTGCTGTACTTTTAGGCTCACTATTTGCCTGCTCGCCGTATTCAGATTAGCAGATATTGAAAACAAGGGGGGCAGGGATGGGTTACATGTCTAGAAATGATGCCACCTTATTGTCATCATTAAGCCACCCTATTTCTTTGAACCTTGAAATATCGCCCGTATCGAATTCCTTTGTCTTGATAGATGTGCGCAACGAATCACCGCGTTGTCGACAAGCGTCTTGATAAGCCTTTTTTGCTCCTTGGAGTCTTTTTGAAACCGTTTCGGAGTGTGGCCTCAAGCTCTTGTTGTGAGAAAACATTTCTCGCATCAGTTTGCATACACTAATGATGTATTGATCATGGATCTCATCTCTCGGGGAAGTGTTCATGAGTTTTTGTTCGATGAAATGAATCTTCTGACGGACACAAACTTTGACATCGAAATCACCGAAAAAGACGAGCTTGGGTGTTTCCTTATTGAGTTCCTCGTCGAACTCTTGCAGATCACTTGACTCTGATCCACGTTTGAGCGGCTCGTCCAGGAGAAATATCAAAACCTCGAGCATGATGCAAGCCAATGACCAGACATCGTAGTTGAGGAAAACTTGGATGTCCCTCGGCTCATCTCCAGGGCCGAGTTGGGCATCTCTGGGACTTAGCCGTGATTCAGGTGCGTTATACTTGGGGTCGCCCTGATTTAGTGATGTTGAAATCAACTCATCTTTCTCGAAGAGTTCGACAACAGATTGGCCGAAGTCGGTAATTTTGAGCTTCCTGTCTGCTGTGACGAGAATATTGTCAGGCTTCAAATCAAAATGGAAACCCATCACCTTATCCTCATTCTTTGGAAAAGGGTTTGGTAATTCCGTGTGAATAGCTTTTAGAGCTCGGGCTACCCCGACCATCTGGTCCCAGAGCCAATGATCCGGAAGACGCAGCGGATCATCATGTGACAATTCGTCTCGAAATTGACCTTGGCGAAGAATTGCGTAGAGACTGGTTTGAACGTGTGGGAAAACGTAATGGATGCTTTGGCGCCAGTGGTAAAGAGCCAGCAGGGTGATGATGTTTTCTGAAGCTTCACTCTTGATGCAAGAAACCATTGTAAGCATGTCCCCTTCCATCTTATAGCCACCACTGCTCTTGAGAACCTTTCTCGCAAAATGATACTAGTTGTTTCGTTGTCAGGGCTAAAGTTGCAGTATGATCAACCACACTACACGTACCTTTTTCGTAATTCCGTGACCTGTGATGGAGCTGGGGTAGGCCTTCATCCTGGACGCGACCGTAGTGTCCACATACTCGCGTTGGATCTCAAAGTATGTGAGAGTCCCGAATTGTCCTTGGCGGGTAGCCTTGAGTTCATTCTCGAAAGGGAATCGTTCAAAGGTGACCAAATGTTTGGGCGGGACGATGCCGGATGTATCTATCTTGAAGATGTACGGGCTAAACATCTTCAAGGCACGCTCGTACGCTGACTTGAACAGGTTTCGCTCCAAGTCACCCGGTAGTAGCCTTCTGAGTGATGCAACATCGTGAAGAGACACCTGAGAGTGTGTCTCAGTGCCCAGGATGTCGAGCCATGTGTAGATGAAATGCAGTTTCCCCAGGTAGATCATGGTAGGTAGAAGCAGCCAGGCGTCAGGCTTCTCATCCATATACGCCCAGTATCGCGCTTCGTCGGAGGGAGTTCCTCGCTCAGTTTTGCAGTCGTGACACGGGCACTCCAGAAGATTTTCGATGACATGCTGACTTCTAAAATGTTGTCTGAGTTTTGACAGAGAAAAGAAGGTCTTGTCGCCTCGATCTTCCACCAGCTCAAAGAGCTTCTCTGCATCCTCTTCAATAGGTGGATAAGCACATTGTATTACGTTGTAGACATGGTGTCGACTTCTGCAGTCTCGAGAGATGGGACTGAGGAGGCGATAGTGATCCATAGTTGCATGAGGCGAGGCGAGTCGAGTCGAGGAAAATGCGACTGCAAAAGGAAGTGGGCAGATCCCCGCTTCACCGTTAGAGACGTGCTCGACTCGTGAATATCGCTGACGAGGAAACGATGTGGAGAAAGACAGAAGGGAGGCTATCCGCGGCAATGTAAGCCTTTTGCCTCCTCCAAGGCTATCAGACCATCCGTGCTGCGATGATGGCGAAGCAAATCAGAAAAGAAAGAGTCACGCCGTTACGAAACGTTGCAGCCTTGTTTTTCTTGGGCTGAAGTGGAAAAAAGGCGCTGTGGCTTGGTCGTCAGCTCGATAAGGCGACGAGGCGACGAAGTGGGCGGATAATTGGACGGCTGTGTCTTGACAACTTAGTCAGCACGCTCTTTCCAGTTGGACAGCTGAAGCGTGCATTTCTCAGGAAGGAGCCCTGGCCTGTGTTTGATGGCCACGATGATCTGGGGAGAAGGAGTCATTGCTCTTACAGTCACGCTGATACACATCAGACAGAAAGTCATTATTTGGGAGATGGTGACGTCCAGCTTTACGACCATGTTCCGCAATACCTTCTCCAGGACATTCCATCGAAAATTTCAACAAATTTCAACAGAAAGGAAGATGAAGGGAAGGAGGGAAGTGTCGAGTTGATCTACACATGTACAATCTTCAGCCAAACGTCTCCGTACACTCATACTAAGACCTAGCATCTTATATTAAGATTATGTTAAAACTTTAGCTACAGAATAGTCCTAAATAGAATAAATTATAGCACTAGAGCTATAAAATACCATGCACAACCACCCTTTCGCTAACCCCACCCTTTCGCCACGCAAAAAAAAAAAAGCACCACTAAAACTTGTCAATTTCACTTACACGAAAGTTGGCCAAAATAAATAGCTACCTAAAAGAAATTACCTCTATTGATTATAGAAATGATTGAAGGTAATTGTTTTAACTCTATAAGGCTATGCGGGGTATGCAATATATACAGGCCGTGCTATTAAAATATTATTAGTTTAGTCACTAAGATCTTTACCGCTCTTTCTTATGTTTTTTAGTCTTTATCTTTAATAATGATAAAAAAATGCCTATCTTGCGGCTTCAATGGGAATATATAGAGGACGATATAGCTAAGGCTATATTAGATATTACTGATAATGGCTTTTCACCCTCTTAAGTGGCTTAGAGATGGGTAGTGCCCTAAAGGACTCTAATTAATAGACTTAACGGCCAGATAGCCGTAAAAGAGCAGATTCAGCCTCGCTGACATTTATCCAAGAATCAAGAGGATAGATTAGCTTTCTAGATACTCCGCCAGGAATCCTTAGGCTATGCTCCATCCTACAATCAGATCCGCGCTTGCATCATAGGCTTATTGGGACAGCAGGGCGAACATCCTGAGTTAGGATGCAATTAGGTAATCAGATTTATTAAGCGCTATATAGACCTAAAGACTAAGATAGGTAAGCGTTAAGAAGCTAAAAGGTTTAACTCTTTCACGCCTAAGGCAGTTCATTAGTACTTTAATATTAGGGAGGGCCAGTATGGCTAGATTAAGCTTAAAAATACCATTAATATTAATGAAGGGGGTATTATAACTGATTTCGGCAAGCATCTATCTATATACCTTATTAGTGCTTGAAATTTAACTAACTAATCCTTTTTATTTAGGCTTAGATAGCTTAGTTATTAGAAGCATGGACCTAAAGTGGAAGGCATTTCTTAAGGGACTATAGACTTGAAATTGAATTTTATTTATTGAAGCTGTCACTGCTGACGGCTGCGCCTTAATCCCCAGTATAATCTTCAAGGGGAAAGAACTCTAGAAATAGTGGTTTCTTAAGGAATTTAAGAAGATAGCAGACTGGTATTATATAACTTTACCTAATGGGTGGACTGACGACTATATTGGCGTTAAATGGCTTAAAAGAGTCTATCTGCCCTAGACTATACCTACTGATGACTTTAACATAAGACTGATCATTTTAGATAGTTATAGGAGTTATGTAACGGTATATTCTTCGTTTCCTTTAGCTTAAGATCATTACTAAGTGACGGAAGGATAAATAGATAGCTATATACTTTTTAAATAATGTTTATTATTACTATCTACTAGTATATTACTTTCATAGGCTCCAGCTGTTAAATAATGGAGTATTTAATGCTTTTAAAGCTGTATATCGACGAGAGTTAGAAAAGTTCACTTCATTAACTAATTCCACTTTAATAAATAAGGTTAATTTCATTAGGGCCTACGCCAAGGCTCGTTAAGTTAGAATGACTAAGAAGAATATACTCTCTAGCTAGAGGGTTACTAGAAATTAGCCGATCTTACGTACTAAAGCGTTGCAGTACCTAGAAATCCAAGAAGATAGACTAAAAGGCAGCTCAAGAGCGACTCCTAAACCTACGCCATATTTTAACTCAGACGATATACTAAAGACGAGCTATTAAATTTATAATCTTAGGCTAAATAAAACACTAAAGATACGAAGGCGGTATAACGTAATAGCCAAGGGCTTTGAGGCTTAATAGCAGACGGTAGCGGCGCATACTGTGAGGATTGGTAGCCTAAAGGAGGAATTGGCTTGCCTGAAGAGAGGGAAGAAGAGGAAGGCGGTACCGAATCCTAATAAACGTTTTATAACTCTTGGTGAGACTCTAGCTGGTGGAGAAGCCATACCAGAAGAGGAGATTGAAAATATGCCTGTTGTGGTGGAAGGTGGCTATTCAGGCGAGCAGGAGTCAGAATCGGAGGCTGGCTCGGTCATTGAAGTCAGAGAGGAAACCATACCCCATCAACCAACCACGCGATCAGGGCGGCTTATCAAAAGACCCAGGATTCAATAGATATATGCAATTATTATTTATAAGACAGACAATTTTGCGTATATCTATCATTTTGGTCAAGCTCTGTGTAAGTAAAGTTGCTGATTTTTAGTGGTGCTTTTTTTTTTGGCGTGGCGAAAGGGTGGGGTTGGCGAAAGGGTGGTTGTGCATGGTAGTCTATAACTTAGTATCCTCTTGATGTGCCTAATAGTGATCTCTTGATGCATTCTGGTCCAGGCTACAAACGTGGGGTGGTATACGGAGACTTTTGGCCCGAAACTGTAGTTACTACGGCCGGTGGAGTTTGTTCCCCAGAATCCACACGTCCTAGCTGCCCATTTTGCCCTCACTCGACATCTATCACATTCTCTGCGAGAGAGGCGTCATTGCAAAGAGATGCAACGTAGTGACAAAAAAAAGGAATCAAGTCGGACCGTGTAGTTCTCATCTGAAACTGATATCTGAAGCGTAGGTGAAGATTGCGGTTGCGAGTCAAGTCCCGAGATACTATCTTCTGCCGCTCTCTGTCCAGGGCGACTTTCTTCAATTAGAAAAGATTACATTTTCGGGGCTTCGGAGAAATGGATCCACGAGTGATCGGTGACCGGGCGTCTTGGAAAGCCGTGGCAGGTGCCTTCAAAGGCATTGTCTGACGGCCGGTAGACAACTCAAGAGCAACATCAGCACAGCTAGACTTTACACTGGTGAATATCTACACATAACAAGTGCATCTATTGACACTATTATGCTGTTCATTTGGAGAGGGTCTTTCAAGATTGTCGAGATAAGCCCTGTCTTTACAGGTCACAGCGATGCCCAGTCTTGGGGGTCCAGTTACGAAGAGCCCACTCCCGTGATTAGATTAGGTAGTCTTACTTTACACAATACGGACTCGACACCTTCAAGCCTGGCTGGATTGGATGAGTGTTGCTTGATGGGGGTCAGATACAGCTGGATGGCACTTGCAGGTCGATGCGGAGGATCGTCTTCCCGATTCCCGTAGCTGTCGTCATCTCTACTAGCCAAGTGACGCACATTTCGTTCGTTCCCGGCGCTCGGGCTGCTCGGAAGGATTCAATGTCTGAAATTACGGAGTCTGCCTGGGCATTTCAACCATGATGAACCTGTTGCAAGTGGCTTGCCCATTTAGTACCCACGGCTCGCTGATGACATTTACCGTTGTGCCCACAATACCCACCATATCTGTCCATCTTACTGGTTCGCGGGGTGTATTTGTCCTCGGACATCTTTTTTTGTCCACGGACATGCCTATTAGTGGGATAGGAGTGTCAAAGACTTATGCAGATGTCGGGTAGTCGGCGTCTTGAGACCCCGACGCATGCTTAGATGACGACCAAGCACCTGGTTGTATAAGATATCTACACATTTTCCTCTTTTCGATCGATTTCTAGCAATGAACAGGGTTTTTAAGTTTCCATTTATTCGACACCACAGTCTGCTCCAATCGCAATGCCTGTCAGCACGAGGCCGAGTACCGAGGGCCAAAGACCAACCTCGGATGACCTCGAGGACGAGGAACGACACACCTTGGCTCGCATCGCGACAGACCTACAATCGCGAGGAGCCGGATTTTCTGACGCCAATTTAGATTCCCGGCTCGATCCCGCAAGCCCCGAGTTCGACCATTATGTCTGGGCGCAAGCGGCCATGTCGTCAATGAACCAGGCGGGCATCACGCCTCAAGAGCAAGGCATCGTCTTCTCCAACCTCGTCGTATCCGGCTCAGGCCCTTCTCTGCAATATCAGGAGACGGTGACGTCGACTTTCACGACCATGATCCGGCGGGCCTTTTCTCGGTCACCGGTTACTCGAAGACAGATTCTACGCCGGTTCGACGGATTGCTGGAGGGTGGCGAACTGCTGCTCGTCTTGGGTCGTCCCGGTAGCGGCTGCACAACGCTGCTCAAAACACTTTGCGGTCACCTTAGAGGCCTCAAACTTGACCCTGAGAGCGACATACAGTACCGGGGCATCGGCTATGAGGAGATGGCAAAACGGTATCGCGGCGAAGTCGCCTACAACCAAGAAGTCGACGAGCACTTTCCGCACTTGACTGTGGGCGAGACACTCTCCTTTGCTGCCTCAGCCCGAGTACCCCAACAACGCGCTGGCCCACAGACACGACCCGAGTTTGTAGAGATTACAGTGAGCGTCATCATGGCCGTCTTTGGTCTGTCCCGCACGCGCAACACAAAAGTCGGGGATGACTTCGTGCGAGGCGTCAGCGGCGGCGAGCGCAAGAGAGTCAGCATCGCTGAAATGTTCCTATCCAGAGTCCGGATCGGCGCCTGGGACAACAGCACGCGCGGACTCGACTCGGCCTCGGCGCTGCAGTTTGCCAGGTCGCTTCGCCTCTCGGCCGACTTGGGCAGGTCTTGCCACGCCGTGGCCGCGTACCAGTCGTCGCAGTCCATGTACGACCTGTTCGACAAGGTCGTCGTATTGTACGAGGGCCACCAGATCTACTATGGTGCTTGTGACCGTGCCGTGTCTTTCTTTGAAGAGATGGGCTGGAGAAAGGATCCGAAACAAGTTGCTCCGGACTTTCTGACGGCCATCACGAATCCGAACGAGCGGTGGGCGCGGGATGGCATGGAGGAGAAGGTCCCGAGAACTGCGGCCGAGTTTGCAGAGTACTGGAAGAAAAGCAACGAATACCGCGAGCTCACGGCCGACGTGGAGGCATACAAACGCAAATACCCCGTCGGCAACCAAGATGCCCAAGAGTTCAGGGCGAATCATGAGGCTCAGCAGGCCAGACACACTCGAGCATCCAGCCCCTATCTTCTATCAATCCCCATGCAGATCCGCCTTTGTATACAAAGAGCGTACCAACGGCTTCGAAACGACCTGCCCACAGCCATGTCGACAGTGATAGTCCAAGTGATCATGTCGCTCATCATCGGGTCCATCTTCTACAACTCGCCCAACACGAGCAACGCCTTCTTCCAAAAAGGGGCTGTCCTCTTCTTCGCCGTCCTCATGAACGCGCTCATCACCATGAACGAGATTCTCACAATCTACAGCCAACGGCCCATTGTGGAGAAGCAGGCGCGGTACGCGTTTGTGCACCCGTTCACCGAGGCGCTCGCGAGCGTCATTATCGACTTGCCCATCAAACTCTTCCGCTGCTCCGTCTTCAGTATTATTCTCTACTTCATGGTCAACCTACGACGTGAGCCGGCCCAGTTCTTCATCTTCTACATCTTCCTCATCACCACGATCCTGACCATGTCGGGCATCTTTCGCAGCCTCGGTGCCGTCACCAAGACGTCGGGCCAGGCCATGGGGCTCGCGGGCATCATGGTGCTGTGCATTGTGGTTTATACCGGCTTCGCGCTGCCTGTGACCTCGATGCATCCATGGCTGTCGTGGATCCGATGGATCAATCCTATCTTTTATACGTTCGAGGCCTTGATCAGCAATGAGTTCCACGGACGGGAGTTTGCTTGCGCGTCGTTCGTCCCTCCCTACGGCTCTGGCGATGCCTTCATCTGTTCAGCTGTGGGCTCTATCCCTGGGCAGCTATCCATCTCGGGCGACCGTTTCATCGAGATTAACTACAAGTACAGCCACTCTCACCTCTGGCGCAACTACGGCATCCTTATCGCGTTCTTCCTCTTATTTCACGTCGTATACCTCGTCGCCACTGAGCTGAATCAGGGTAGACAATCCAAAGCCGAGGCTTTGGTGTTTAGGCGCGGCCATGCCCCCAAGCACCTGCAGAATGACATCGAAGCATCGTCGACTACCCCGACAATTGCGGTCAACGATCGCAAGCTGCGTTTGCCTCAGCAGAAAGACGTGCTCATGTGGAGAGGTCTCAACTACGATATCCCTGTCGAAAAAGGCACCAGACGACTGCTCGACGACGTGAACGGTTGGGTAAAGCCTGGCACGCTGACAGCGCTCATGGGAGTCTCAGGGGCCGGCAAGACTACTCTCTTAGACGTCCTCGCGCAGAGAGTCTCCATCGGCGTCGTCACCGGCGAAATCATGATCAGTGGCAAGATGCCAACCTCGAGCTTCCCGCGAAGAACCGGCTACGTCCAGCAGCAGGACTTGCATCTTGAGACCACCACCGTCCGGGAGGCTCTTCGCTTCAGCGCGGCACTGCGTCAGCCCCGATCAACCACTGAGGAAGATCGGCACCAGTACGTCGAGGAAGTCATCAACATGTTGGGGATGGAGGACTTTGCAGAAGCCGTGGTCGGCTCCCTCGGCGAGGGTCTCAACGTGGAACAAAGAAAGCTGCTCAGTATCGGCGTGGAGCTTGCAGCCAAGCCTTCGCTGCTTGTGTTCCTCGACGAGCCGACGAGCGGGTTGGATTCCCAGAGCTCGTGGGTCATCTGCACCCTCCTTCGGGACCTGGCGGACCAAGGGCAGGCAGTGTTGGCCACGATCCATCAGCCGAGTGCTTTGCTCTTCCAAACCTTTGACCGTCTACTCTTCCTAGCCGGTGGTGGCAAGACTGTCTACTTTGGCGACATTGGCACCCAGTCGAGCATTCTCCTCGACTACTTCTCCCGGAACGGTGGAAGGCCATGTGGAAAGACAGAGAATCCTGCCGAGTACATCCTTAATTCGGTTTCGGGAGACAACTCTCCTGCGGGAGAATGGGTGGAGGCCTGGAACAAGAGCATTGAGCGACAGGAGGTCATGGCCGAGCTCAATCGACTCCAGGACTCCGGAGAGACAGACAATACGGGAGAAGAAGACATGGACAACGAGTTCGCCCTGCCATTCTTCAGCCAGTTTCGCTACGTGGCGGTCCGCACCTTTCAGCAGTACTTTCGACAACCAGAGTACATTTTCTCCAAGTTCATGCTCGGCATCGCGTCCGGCCTTTTCATCGGCTTCTCGTTCTGGCGCGCCAACAGCTCGCAGCAGGGCTTCCAGGACGCCCTGTTCAGCATCTTCCTCATGTGCACCATCTTCTCGGTGCTCGTCAACCAGGTCATCCCCAAGTTCGTCGTGCAGCGGTCGCTGTACGAGGTGCGCGAGCGCCCGTCGCGGGCCTACTCGTGGAAGGCCTTTATTCTGTCGCAGATCCTCGTCGAGCTGCCTTGGCAGATCGCCCTGGGCGTGTGCGCGTGGGCGAGCTTCTTCTTCTCCGTTTTCGGCGTTCACGGCACCGCCGAGACAAAGGGCCTGGTGCTCCTTTTCATCGTCCAGTTCTACATCTACTCGGCGAGCATGGCCCAGATGGTCGTCGCTGCAGTGTCCCAACCGGCCCTTGCGGCCATGCTGGCCGTTCTCATGTTCGGCCTCTCCTTCATCTTCAACGGCGTCATGCAGCCTCCGAGCGCGTTGCCGGGCTTCTGGACCTTCATGTGGCGCGTATCTCCATTCACTTACTACATCAGTGGAATCGGCAGCACGGCGCTCCACGGCCGGGAGGTCCATTGCTCCGACAGCGAGCTGAGTGTCTTTGATCCACCATCTGGTCAGACTTGCGGCAAGTATCTAGCCAAGTTTCTGCAGACAGCAGTGGGAAGCCTCTACAACCCGGATGCCGACACGGGCTGCCAGTACTGCGCAATGGCATCGGCAGATCAGTACCTTGCTGGACGCGAGATATACTGGAAAGATCGTTGGCGGAACTATGGCATCTTTTGGTGTTATTACATCTTTAACATCTTCGGGACTGTGGCGCTGTATTACTTATTCCGTGTGCGGAAATGGAACACCAAGAAGGCATAGGCATGAGACGGATCGCCAGCAATAGGCTAAGACTTTTTCTTTACTGTCCTCTTTCTTCCGCATATTATTGAGAGCATTACTATTCGCACAATTGACTATTATTATCCGCATAACATTTCCAGATAAGCCCACTTCTCCTCAGCAATAATAATCCTAATTAAGTCATTAGACTATTTCTTAATGAGGGTGATATTAATTATAAATTATTTCATAAAGAAGTATTGAATATGCTAATTTAGATATAACTTAATGGCAGTTAGGCTCGCCATCTATTGCGAGATGCTGTGTAGATAGTAAGAATTAACTGTGCGAATAGCAATACTCAATCTTAAACAGCCCTTATTAAGCCATACGATGCAATATAGGACCACAAGCGCGGATTCCGTGATTTAATTAGTTACCAGAGTTTCTTTATTTATCTATCAAACTATGTTTTCATTTGCAGTTTATCTGTGTTTAGAAATCGCATCTGCAGTCCAAGCCTTTCTATTTCGAGCTGCCATCCAAGCTCTCTGTCTCTGAGCTTTGTTCCCAGAGCATTCATCCTTTGAGCGCTTCCACTCCTCCGAATAAGAAGCGACTGCTTCTACTGTCATATGGACTCAATGAGCTACTTCCATAGCCTCTTCGTCGGTTAGCTTCAATGGCGAATCAAAGCCATGGTCCCTAATCGAGGAGTTCACTACATCCATGGCGATAGTCCCGAAATGAATGGCAAAAGCAACTAACATACTCTGCTGAGTGTAGTTTCCTGGTGTTGGGAACGGGCGTTGCCCATAGCACCGAGCCCAGGCAGTCTGCCCCCATGACGGTCGACATTTTTGATGCGGACCAGTGCCATAACGAAATGGAAGTAGAGGAAGCGCGCCACTGGACGCTTGTCGTTAAAAGAACACTAGTTCTTTTCCATCAAGGTCTGATCCGGTATATTGGGGAGTGGATTGGTACTCTGTGTTTCGGGGCGAGGGGGAAATGGCATTTGTCCGCCATCGTGTGATGGGGTTTTCCGTTGCATCCATCGGCATAACTACGAGGTGATAGTTGTCGAACCACCCCTTCACGAGGTTCGACAAGAGAAGTGAGTTCCCTGCTCGATGAAGTCATGGCCCGTTTGCCAAATATCATCTCGCCGATACTGTCACTATCGAGAAAGAAGGGCACAATATGTGCAGCCTTGACGTAATCGCTCATGTGCCACATGCCGCTGATGTGGCACCCAACCTTGAGGTGTGTAACTTATTGTTCGACTGTAGATGGGAACTGGGATACTCGATTGGTCAGCTCGTTCATGTGGGGCTGTCGGTGATCGGCGTCTCGGAACGCCGCCCGCTCCAAAAAATTATTTCCAGCGACGCAGAGATAAGATTGCTAGCAAGCACAATCCATTCTTCACAGCTTCACACCCATCTTCAACGCTGGACGAATGGCCCCCAACGCACGACAAGGCGGGCGAAAGCCTAAGCCACAGAAGACCGGTCGTACTGAAGAGCGCCAGCAGAAGCGCAAGAGAGACCAAGACGATCTGCAGAAGCTCGAGGAACGGGTGAACGAGTTGGTAAGTGGTGGTGGGGTGCGACGACATGGTTGAATCTTTGGCGATGGCTTTGACGACACCTTTGCTTACAGCTGCTGCTCAGGATCCTAAGTCGACCGAAATAAAGAGCTTTTCTCAACTCCCACTCTCCTCACCAACCGCGCGAGGGCTCGAGGCTTCGCACTTCCAGACTCTCACCGACGTCCAAGCCGGCGCTATCCCGCTCGCGCTCAAGGGAAACGACATTCTCGGAGCTGCCAAGACAGGCAGTGGAAAGACGCTCGCCTTCCTCGTCCCCGTGCTGGAGAAGCTCTACCGCGCCCAATGGACCGAATTCGACGGGCTTGGCGCCCTGATCATCTCCCCGACCCGTGAGCTGGCCGTCCAAATCTTCGAAGTCTTGCGCAAAATCGGTCGCCATCATGCCTTCTCGGCTGGCCTGGTCATTGGTGGAAAGAGCTTGAAGGAGGAGGCTGAGCGACTCGACCGAATGAATATCTTGGTCTGTACGCCTGGTCGCATGTTGCAGCACCTGGACCAGACGGCGGGTTTCGACGCGAACAACTTGCAACTCCTAGTTTTGGACGAGGCGGATCGCATCATGGACATGGGTTTCCAATCGGCAGTCGATGCCCTGGTCGAGCATTTGCCGAAAGAGCGACAGACCCTCATGTTCAGTGCGACGCAAAGCAAAAAGGTCTCCGATTTGGCACGACTCAGTCTCAAGGACCCCGAATACGTATCAGTCCACGAAGCCGCTGCGACTGCGACCCCCACGAATCTGGCGCAGCACTACATCGTCACCCCCTTGCCCGAGAAACTCGACACCCTCTACGGCTTCATCAAGGCAAATTTAAAGAGCAAGATTATCGTCTTCCTAAGTTCCGGCAAGCAGGTCCGATTTGTGTACGAGAGCTTCCGACATATGCAACCCGGTATTCCGTTGCTCCACCTTCACGGTCGACAAAAACAAATCGCCCGATTAGAGATTACCTCGAGGTTCACTGCCGCGAAGCAGTCATGTCTCTTCGCGACTGACGTCGTCGCTCGAGGTATCGATTTCCCTGCCGTGGATTGGGTAATCCAAGCCGATTGCCCTGAGGATGCCGATACCTACATTCACCGTGTCGGCCGAACTGCCCGATTCGAAAGTAAAGGCCGAGCTGTCATCTTCCTGGAGCCAAGCGAGGAGGAGGGAATGCTGAAGCGCCTAGAGCAAAAGAAGATTCCCATTCAAAAAGTCAATGTCAAGGAGAAGAAGAAGAAGTCAATCAAAGATCAACTGCAGAGCATGTGCTTCCAGAATCCCGACCTGAAGTATCTCGGACAAAAAGCGTTCATCAGTTACACTCGATCAATCCACTTACAAAAGGACAAGGACGTCTTCAAGTTCAAGAAGCTCGATCTCGATGGCTTCGCAGCCAGCCTTGGCCTCCCCGGAACACCACAGATCAAGTTTCAAAAGGGAGATGACATCAAACGCATCAAAAATGCCCCCCGCGCTGGTCTGTCTAGCGGGTCCGAAGACTCAGATCTTGATGAGCCAAAGTCAAAGACGAAGAAGAACGAGGTGCGAACAAAGTACGATCGCATGTTTGAGCGCACAAACCAGGATGTTCTGTCAAGTCACTACTCGAAGCTGGTGCTGGATGGGGACGAAAAGAAGAATGACGATGAGGAGGACGACGATTTCCTGTCCGTGAAGAGGCGCTTGAACGACGATGACCTAGACAATGAGGCCAACAACGCCTTCAAGAGCTCGGCCAAGATCATTGAGGGAGTAGGAGAAGAGCCCTTTATCGTCGACTCAAAACGACGAGAAAAGGCGCTCAAGTCAAAGAAAAAAATGCTCAAGTTCAAGGGCAACCCGACCAAGCTCGTGTACGACGAGGAGGGCAACGCGCACGAGGTGTACGAGCTCCAGGACGAGGACGACTTCAACCAGGAGGGCCCCGCCGAGGAGCTGCGGCGCAAGTTCGTCGAGGACGAAACCACGCGCGTGCAAGAGGCCGACGTCGACGACAAGCAGCTCGCCAAGCAGAAGAAGCGGGACAAGCGCGACAAGCGCAAGGCCCGCGAGGCCATGGAGATGGCCGGCATCGACCCGCATTCGACGGCGCCCACGCTGGCCACCGCCGACGACGACTCGGACGCCATGGACCCGCTCGAGTTCCTCCGCTCCCTGCCCGTGGCCGGAGGTGCCGGCTCCGGCTCCGGCTCCGACTCGGACGCCGCGCCGTCGCCGCCCCGCAAGCGCGCCAAGAAGTGGTTCGAGGACGACTCGGACGAGGAGCGCAAGGCCAAGAAGGCCAAGAAGGCCCGCGGCAAGGTCATCGAGGTCGACCAGGAGCCCGAGACGCTGGAGGACCTGGAGGCGCTCGCGGCCGGGCTGCTGGAAGGCTGAGTGTGGACGGACGCCACGTTGCGATACCCTTTGTTGGAGCCTTTGGTGCAGGGATAGACGAGATCAAAATAAAATTAGTGGCGGTTGGGTTTCTCACGAGGTTGCGTTTTCTAATGATGATTCAATTCACGTACACGTGCATAAGTTTCTTTGTTGTGATGGCTTCTTCGTTGTTGTGGTCATCTACCTAGCTAGTCGCAACAACCCCCTTGGATAGCAAATCATCCGTTGGTGAACGCAATGACACGGTACTTTCAATCCCAAAACCCTTCCCAGGCTCCTCGCTTTCAACAAATGCCATGCAAAAACCAGGTTACGTTTGTAAAATACACAAAACACCGCCACAAGAGGTATTGCCACTCTTTCCGTCAACGCCGACAGGGAAAATAAAGTCGTTACACGTCCCCTTTTTCGTCATCAAGTCACACAAACCTCCATGTCCTGGTTATTCCTCCTCACACCTTTGGTCTTCTCTCTCCAAACAACCTCACCCGGTAGAAGCACGTGTGAGTCTTGGCGCCATAGTTGCTGACGGCGCGGACGACGACCTGGTCCGTCTCGGCGTCGAGGTCGACGAGGTCGCTGTGCAATCGGTGGACGTAGACGCCCCCGTGCAGCTCGGCACCCTCGTAGACGAACTGGCCAATCTTGACAAAGGCCGTACCGTAGTTGGCGGCCTGCAGGTCCCAGTCGTCGACGTTGTCCGGAAAGTGCGTCGCGGCAAAGTCGCGCACGCGATTGCGAACGGTGCCATCGGCTATGTGCGCGTATATCTCTATCTGCCGCGGCCGCGCGTCTGGATCCGTTGTTGCGCCGGGAAGGATGTGTTCGACGACGACGTGCCTGGGGACGATATGGTGAGCTAATTGCACTGAGAGCGCGGCGCCGTGAGGGTTGCCGCGATGGTTCAGGTCGCGGGCCGCGCACCAGCAGTCGCCTTCGTCTTGCCACGGGTTGAGGGCCGCTATGGGCGGGAATGGATGGGCTCCACGGATTCCTTTCTTGTAGGATTCCTCTGAGATCATTCCCTTTTCCAGTGGGTCGAACGTGGAAGCCGTAATCTTGGCGTCTATGGTCGCGCCGGAGCCGACGCCAAAGTAGTTGACCTGGTTCTTGAGCTCCGCGTCCCAGTGGAAATGGATCTTGCCCTTGGCCATAGCCCCGAGGTTCATGTCGGCGATGGTCTTAAGCACAAGGCTCTTGACCAGCGTAGCAACCTCAGCCTTGGTGACGCCGTCTGGCTTGTTCTCCGTCGCCACGCGGATCCGTTCGCGAAGATCTTGGAGTTGAGGCTGGAGCACGTTGATCTCGCCACGGATCTCGGTACGATGAGCCGCAAACTCGTTCTGGAGATGCCGTATAAACTCCTTGCGGGTAACGACGACTTCTTGAACCTCGTCGCCTTGGAGTTGCTCCTTAACAATTCGAGACAAACGTTCGTCAAACTCGCGACCCGACCCGGCGGATTTGATCTTGTCCAGGGCAGGGCCGATTAGCTGGGTAATCTTCTCTTCGTTGTTCTTGACCCAAGCGTCCCAGACTCCAGCCATCTTTGAATCAAGGCGGTTTTCAAGTCCCAAGACGCTCGCGTTCAGCTTGGACGCGAACGTTGGATCCTTGTTGAGACGCCCGACAATGGCTTGCCATTGTTGCTCCGACGTAAACTCATAAGCGCCGTTTCTCTTCTCCATGGTTAAGAAGCCACCGTCTTCGTGGATGAGGTTCCGTAGGGCATGCCAAAATTCCTCCGTGGGGACGGGCTTGCCGCTCTTGAGCTCCATGTGTACAACCTTGGGGATTACCGTCTTGAGTTTCTCGAGAGATGCATGGTGGATCTTGGTTGCTTGCTTCAAAGACACAAGATCTTTTTCATACCGTTTCAAGATCTTGTCAGCCTGCTCATGTGTTTTATCATCATCCGATTCCCATAGGTCAGAAATGTTATCCCAATCGCTTTTGGAACCTCCAAATGACCACGAAGGCCACGATATTGACGGAACGAGGTCTCCGACTTTGCCCGGCATATTGGCCACATCGGGCCAATGGACAGACCCAAAACGAGGCATCCCAATATTTGAAGAGGCCGCATTCAAGCCCGCAAACATGGCTGGTCCAAACAAGACTCCAAGAACTAGGCCAATGATGCCTGCAATGATCCACCTGAAAGTTGTCCCCGGTCTTGGGATTCGAATATGGGCGTCTATTCCAGAGAGTCTGTCGATTAAGCCGACAATGTAATCCATAATCTTGTCGACGAGCCAAATGATCGACTGAACGTATGTCATCGGATGTAATAGGCTCCCCCAATCGGTAGGGGCATCTGTATCGTCGTCGTCCAGGTTATCCTCGTCTGCGTCTCTGGGTGGGCGGACCGCAAAGTGCTGTCGGAGCCATGGCAAAGGCCATATAGACGTGAGCCAAAGCCACTGTTGTCGCCTAGTTTCACCCCTCTCTACTCGCTCTCGCTCACGGGCAGCTTGCGCCATGTCATGAGCAAACTGCTCCTCAGCGGCTTGAATGTCTCGCTGAATGGCTGTGTCACGTTCCCATGCATCGTCGGGATACGTCGCGGTATTAAATGAAGTTTTCTTCTTGCCGAGTTCCGCTGCCTGGGCGAAAAGGCCTCGGCCTTTTTCGCCGCCAGTTCGCCGCCACTCTTTTGCGGACGGTTGGACCGTCAAGAATTTAGCCCCGCTGGATTTTGCTTTTATTGGGCCAGCGATGTTTTGCGCAAAGGGGTCGATTCCGGTTGCTTTGGTCGGGGGCCGTTGGACTTGTTCCTCCCGCTCAGGTTCAGCATCCGCTTGGTCGACTGCCACCGCCCTACGAGACTTTGTTGGTCGTGTGGAAGCTTGGCGCATATGACTTGGAGCCGGCGTATTGGTTTGCCGATGATGACTTAGAAATGGAGCAGATATAGCTTCCTGCTCTTCCTCACTCTCGTCATCCTCTTCCTGCCCTGAGTTCTCCTCATCTGGTGCTGATTTCTGCTCAGGCTGGGTCCTCCCCACCTGTTGGCTCACACCGGGCCGTCCCGGCCGAGCCTTGTTAGCAGCTGCAGCCCGGGGGGCCGATTTCTTTGGAGATTGCTCGGGAACCTGCTCCTCAGTCACTTTCTTGAGAGTTGACTGTGGAGGTTGTCGCGCAGGTCGTCGTGCAGGTTGGCGCCCGGGTTGGCGAGTTTCAGGCACTGGGGTGCTTCCAGGGGTTGATGCTATCGCGGCATCACCATAGACGTCGCTCTCAAGTCCAAAACTACGCATGCTGTCGGCGTCACTGCCAGTAAAAATGTACCCAGGCGGGTTTAAAACGGTTGCGGGTCCTACCAAGCGTTAGAATGATTGATGGCAGCAATTTCAGTCACACGTCTCACCTCGTTGCAAAGCACCCCGGCTAGGGGGCTTTGCTCGACTATGGCCTGCCGCGAGCTCATCTTCATCATCGGCTGTAGCTGGGCGCTGTGCTCGCTGTGGCAGCTGAGGTCGTACAAACACCTCGTCATCGTCCGGTGTTTGAAGCGCCTGGTTGACAGCATCGTCGATGTCGAGGCGCTGAAGGCTACCTCCAGATCGCCGCAGCGGCTCAACGGCAGAGCCGTATGAAAGTTGCCTCCGTGAGCTTGGCGTACCGGTCAAAGCAGGCAGATGCGGCCTCACAAAGCCTTGCACGCGATCTTGAGGGGTTTCGACGTCTGGCTCCCGACTAGGTTCCCGGCTTAGTTCCCGACTGGAAACTCGGACGCTGCGTCGGGTCGTGGTTGGTCTTGGAGGCATTGTGCAGGTGAGAATGAGGTGGTGTGAAAGTGTTTGAGATGAGATCGAAACAACGGAACAGCGAGTCCAGAGTAAAAGGGATCGAAGCCTTTTTGCGTCATGAAAGAGCGGCCTTGACCATCCCCTCAAAGGGATCGCACAAGAAAAAAGGCAAATTGCCGTCCAAGTCGTTTGGTGTGTAATGGAATGAGAATAGCAGGGCGCGCATGGGAGGCGCGTCAATAACAGACACAATAGGTGCGGAACGGCTCAGAGAAAGTCCCGTTCTCATTCCGGAGGTGGTGGACAAAGACAAACTCTTTGTGCGTCAATGTTTCTTTCAAATGGTGTTTCTTTGGGATGGGGTGAAGCTAAAAGTCGAGTCGCGCGTGCACACAAACAAAGCGCATCTTGGTGGTGGCGATGGCTGGACAGTGAGCTCCGAGAAGCAAGGGCAAAAGGCGTGTCGAACAAGCCACAAGCAAGACGATACACGACTCGGGTTAGAACAAGAGATATCGATCAATACTTGAGACCCGGCAGACAGTGTCAATGACCGGGGGTTCGAAAACAAATTCCCTTTATGGCGATATCGTCGTTGACGCTGGTGTGAGTGTTTTGGCGATGGCGGCTTGAGACGCGAAGCGCGCCGAGGATTAGGCGGCGCAAATCAAGAGGCTGGGCGCGATCACGTGGCCTGGCGATATCGGTGAGGGATGACAGACCGGAGCCAATCCATCCAGCTTCACACACCATGTTGACTCCACGGATCACAAACAGCTGATGATGGATACGTTGATGCTCCAGTTTGCGGCGCACATTATGCTGTGAATACCCAATTGGCTATGCATATTCAATTCAACACAGGCTTATGGCATCTTGAGTGGTGTCCTCCGTCATGCAGAATCGAGCTGAGCACAGCGCACGCCATGCCACTGGCCGTTGCTAGCTCCACACCTCCAGCGCAAGCCTCTTGTCTTGTTTCTACGGAGCGCAAAGCAAAGGGCACGGATATTCCATCGACACGGCGGAACTAATGCCCGCATATTGAGGTACATCTCTGACCGACCTTTTCGCATCGGCAAAGTACCTCCCGGATGAGGGCTACAAACAACACCAGCAATGTTTGACATGCCCACTATAGGTACGTAAGTGGTACTATGGATGATACATCCCAAAGTCCTTATCGGATGGCTTTTGTACATGGTAAGCATGGCCTCGATGCGAAAGCCAAATGCAACACCACGGCAACGGCGGCTGACAAAGTGGTGGAAATTGACCTTATGAAAAATCGGCCTGTGAGATTGACGTTTGAAATTGAGCTGTGATATCCCCAGTATCAATCCCCTCATCTTTAATTACTCTCATCACTCTAGCACTGTACCTCGTTAGTCACTCTCAGTCTCGCCGATCTTCACCCCAGTCGTTTGGCCCCTCCCCCCACCACTAGGTGTTTCGTTTCTTTCGTGCGCGTAACCTTGGACTTGGTGCTGCGTCCCCACTCGATCCCCTTACAAAGTAGCTGATCCCCCTCCCTACACGTCTTGACTCTCAACTCTGACTGCATTCTGCACACACCGCACACCCTTCTCTCAAACAAAGAACTTGACCATGGCTGTTGGAACTGTCCTGATCACCGGGTACGCCACCGAATCTCCCTGCGAACAGACGCCGAGACGACTCTGTTCTACCCTCCTTCGTGCCCCGCACACCGCGAAGAGAAAATGAGCAGAGTCGTCTGTCTTGCGCAACTACACAGGCTCTATTGCCTCGCTCCATTTCTGCCACCCTTTGCTGACCCTTAACGCCTCTCGCTCTCTAGTGGCACGGGCTATATCGGCTCCTTCACTTCGCTCGCCCTTCTTGAGCACGGCTACGATGTCGTCATTGTCGACAACCTCTACAACTCCTCTGAGGTCGCCCTCGACCGCATCGAGCTGCTGAGCGGCCGCCGCCCGACCTTTTACAAAGTCGATGTAACCGACGAGGCGGGTCTCGACGAGGTCTTTGCCAAGCACCCTGCCATTGACAGCGTTATTCACTTTGCTGCCCTCAAGGCAAGTTTAGCCTGACCCCTCTCAACCGTCCAACGGCGCATCCAGGGCTAACTACTGTACACTAGGCCGTTGGCGAGTCTGGCGTCAAGCCCCTAGAGTACTACCGCGTCAATGTCGGTGGCAGCATCTCCCTCCTCCGCTCTATGCAGCGCAACGACGTTCACAACATTGTTTTCTCCTCCTCAGCCACCGTCTACGGCGACGCCACCCGCTTCCCCAACATGATCCCCATCCCCGAGAACTGCCCCATTGGCCCTACCAACCCCTACGGAAACACCAAGTCCACCATTGAGGCCGCCATTACAGATTTCATCAACGCCCAGCGAAACAACCTGAAGAGGGAGGGCAAGCCCTTTGAGGCCTGGAACGGCGCTCTGCTCCGATACTTCAACCCTTGCGGTGCCCACCCCAGTGGCACCATGGGCGAGGACCCCCAGGGCATCCCCTACAACCTGCTCCCTCTCCTGGGCAAGGTTGCCACTGGCGATATGGCGAAGCTGATGGTTTTCGGTGACGGTAATTGGAACCAGCCAATCGTGTGCGCTTGAGCCTTTGCTGACATTGTTTAGACTACGACTCCAAGGATGGCACCGCCATTCGAGACTACATCCACGTCTTGGACTTGGCCAAGGGTCACCTTGTCGCCCTCAACTACCTCCGCGAGAAGCAGCCCGGCGTCAAGGCGTGGAACTTGGGCTCCGGCCGCGGCAGCACTGTCATCGACATTGTCAAGGCCTTCAGCGCCGTTGTCGGCCGTGATCTCCCCTACGAGGTCAAGCCCCGACGAGACGGTGACGTTCTCAACCTCACTGCCAACCCCGCGCTGGCCAACGAGGAGCTCAACTGGAAGACGGAGCTCACCATGGAGCAGGCCTGCAAGGATCTATGGTACTGGGTCGAGAACAACCCCCAGGGTTACCGCCAACAGCCCCCCCAGGCTTTGTTGGATGCCATCAAGGCCTCCAAGGCTTAATTGAGATGCGATCAGGGCCTCTCTTGCCTTGGATAATGACCAACAGCAAGCGAACAATTTTTTGGACAAAGGGATAGAGGCATCAAGGCCATTTAGACATGTAGCAGCGAAAGAAAAATTCCAAGGTGATATTTAATTACAATTTTACCAGCAACTTGCCGGTCGTCTTGCGGCTCTCAATGTCCTGGTGCGCCCTTGCCACCTCCTTCAGGGGGTACACGTCGTGCACCAGAATCTCCACCTTGCCGGATGTAATCAGCTCGAAGAGCTCGTTGGCGTACTTTTCGAGACTCGCCCGATCGGAAACGTAGCCGCTCACCACGGGTCGCATCAGCCTGACGCATTTGGGGGTGAGTCGGAGAATGTTGACGGGAGGCACGGCGCCGGACTATGGTGTGTTAGCGAGACTTGCACTCCGACGAAACTTGTTCTGCAATGCTAGCTTACAGCATTGCCAAAGGAAACCAGGTGGCCCTTGGGAGCAATCATTTCGAGATCCGCGTCAAAGGTTGACTTGCCCACGCCGTCAAAGATGACGTCGACGCCGTGGCCACCGGTGATTTCCTTAACCTTGGCCACAACGTCGTCGTTGGAGTTGACGGTCCAGCCAGCACCATTCTTGCGAGCCAGAGCGCACTTCTCCTCGGTGCTGGCCGTGCCAATGGTCTTGGCGCCGACGGCGCGCAGCATCTGGACAAGCAGGTTGCCGACACCTCCGGCGGCGGCGTGGACGAGCACCCACTGGCCGGCTTTGACCTCGCCGGCCTCGCGGACAAAGGTCCAGGCCGTCAGGCCCTGCAGGTACGCGGCGGCGGCCTTGTCGGTGGAGAGGGCGTCCGGGATGACGATGGCGTCGGCGGCGGCGACGGCGCTGTACTCGCCGTACGTGCCGTACGTGCCCATGAAGACGACGCGGGCGCCGACGGGGATGCTGGACACGGACGCGTGGGCGGCGACGACCTCACCGGCGCCCTCGCGGCCCAGCGTCTGCGGGAACTGCGGCACCTTGTACAGGCCGGAGCGGAAGTACGTGTCGATGTAGTTGAGCCCGGCGTACTCGTTCTTGACCAGGACCTGGCCCTCGGCGAGTGTCGGCACAGGCACGTCGTTGTAGTCGAGGACCTCGACGCCGCCGTTCTGCGAGATCTGCACAGCCTTCATGGTGGACGGGATGGAAGCCATCGTGGATAATGGGGCGGCGAGCTGCTTTTGGAGGGGGGGATACCGCGTGTTGCTGGAGAGGCGGGGGAGGACGGACAGCCGGGGCAGAGCAGACGAAGCTGGGGGTCTGGCAAGCTTAAGAAGGGAGCGGGAGAGCGGCAAGGCCATATGCGACAACCTTTTTGCGGATTCCAATCAGTCAATTGGACGCAAGACTACCTGAGTAAACCGGCAATGGAGCGAAACTCGGAAGCAGGCGGCGCGTATATCCGGCATCCGCGACGATTCAGAGCCGCAAGCAACGGCGCGCCCTTCGGAAGCGGGGTCGGAAGTTCCATGATGGCGGGGTCGAAATCGTTCGTCTCCTCCCATTCCCCCCACTGGAGCTCCGAGCTGCTTAGCAATCATGGCACGTCATGTCGCGCGCGGGATGGACAGCCGAGGGTTTTATGTTCGAGCAAGTGGAGGCGTTTGTCTGTTCGGGAAGCAGCGGGTTTTCCTCATGGGTGGGATGCGGTGATGGTGCGAGAATTGGTTTGGAGATGCATCATGAAGATGTTGGTCATCATGGAGAGTTGGTGGGGGATGGGTTGGCTAAGAATCAATGTCAGCATGGATATACAAGTAAGCAATGGCACAATAATCAATTCCACTGGGATATGCTGATGGCATTCCATTCTTGAGCACTATTCACAAAGACAGTATAGGCAATCCCCATTGCTATTCTTCCGCAACCAAAGTCTCACTCCACCTCTCACATCCAATCTTCCCCAGCGGTCGATCCCAGCAGTATATGCATTACTTACTGGCGATCCACATCACCACATCATGACTCGACATATTTCTCATCCTGTGTGTCATCTTGATGAGACGCATCACTCAACGCCAGGCTAGCCAAGTCCAAGTCCAAATGCGCCAACTCATCCAGCTCTTCGACAGGCTGATGCGAAACATCGCCGACACGAATAGCTGCAATGACATTCCCAGCGCTCTCCAGCTCGGGCAAGTTGTTGCCGTTCATATCAGTGCTGCTGATGTTGACGTCTAGAGACCCTGTCATGATAAATGAGTTTGCTGCCAACTATTCTGGCGCAGTGCCGACGACTTACCAAGGAGAGTACCACGGTTTCTGAAAGCGCTGGCAATGTTTGGGTCATTTGGAGAACGTCTTTCCAATCCAAGAATCATGGCAGCCATCGGGGTGGTCCAGCTACCGCCGAACGAGTTCTCGGCAATCTTTATTACTTTCTCAGCATCATCAAGAGTCACGAGCGTGTCATCCTTGTGGTACTTTTCTCGAGCGTCCTTCTCCCTTTTAGCCCATTTTCCTTCAAGAGAAGCATCAAAAAGCCAAGGGTAGAGCTCTTCCAAGCCATGGTTCATTAGGTCCCAAAAGCTTGCTTCAGCGCAATGCCCTAGGACGTCGACTTCACTCTGTGACAGGTATTCGCCGAAATAGTACTCACGTCGAAGCTTGAGGAAATTGTGGATACTCCCGAAACCCCTCGGTGCTCCTGAATCGTCAAACAATCTCAATATGTCAATGTCCTTGATGAACGATCCTGGTTTGATGTACTGAGTATCGAGAATGAGGATCTTGGTGTCGTCATATCTATTGTTGGTAAACTCCGCTTGATAGATGCCGTAGAGCAGGGCAAATAGAAGGGAAGATGTCCAGCTCATGAAATTGCAAAATTCTTCATGAGAGTCGTCGTATCCGTTCAGGTGATCGAGTAGCCGTCGAAAGGCCTCTTGGGGGTGGCGTCGCAAGGTAACAAAGATGTCCTCCCTTGAGCACTCAGGAGCAGGCGATGCGACGCGTGTGGTGCTTGTTTCCCCAGCGCTTTTCGGGTTGTAAACGCGAAACACATATCTTGGGATGGTGCCAACAGTCACCGACGACGGTATGTGGTTCCGTTGTATAAGATGGGCCGGGAGGACCATTGTCAGTAAACGGGGTAGTAATGACACTCGGTGAAAGTTTTGATGTTGCGAAAGGTTTTGCAATGAGCAGTTATGAAACTTTGGTTGTATTTAAATCAGTGCCAAGGGTCCTGCGACATATGTACTCTCACCGATTATAGAGGGATCCCATGAATGTGAGCCTTGCGGTGCAGGAAAACAGGCAACAAATAAGATGTCTCTTTGACGGCCAACAGCATGGTGCTTTAGCGTTGTCTATCGTAAGTAACCATGCTAGTCAATTAGGCACATATAAATTATATTCGCATAGGTACAGTCTTAGGCAAGGTCTCCTCCGTACGCTCCCACTTTTACTACAAACTCGATACCTTTATTCAGAGCTTCGGACATAAAGTAATGTCAAATTGAAGGATACTTCATAATTTATTTGATCTGAAACATACCTACCTAAATACAGTCCCTTAACAGCATGTATTTTGCTGCTCTAAACGTGAGAGTGGACAAAGACTTTACGCCTAATAAAACTGTTCCTCCCAGGTAATTAGGCGTGGGCAGACAGGCCGGGGTTAAGAGAAGCTTATCTCAGCTGAGGAACAGACTTGATCGACAGTACACCGAGCCACACCAAAACTTGGCAGGGGCCCTCGAAAGGGTAGATGTTCGGGAGGCTTGTAAAGGCTGAAAACTAACCCTGTTGTGTGCATGCAAGTATTGCAACTGCATGGCTTGGTTACAACCCCCATCTCGCCCCCGAGGTTGGGCACCCAAGGTTGACCTAGGTTTCATGGTGAGAAAGTGGTAGAACGAATTGTTTGCGCGCGCTTCAGGATGTGACAGCCCTCTCTAGTTGCATGACAAGGAACGATGTGCGTCAAACAGTAAACAGTTACGACAGAAGCAGGTTGAGGGGGCTGGTGCCAGCCACGGGTGTCTCTGTCGAGTAGGGGACAGCCTGAGACAGTGGCTGCTGGGAGCGTCACAGTACCGGGGTAATGGGTCGGAAGCACCGGGAGGAATACGACGTATACGAATAATACGGAGTCGGTCTGATGAGGATGGTGACGAGTAATGCGCGAGAATTCTGCTCTCTCTGAGGAAAAAACCGAAGCCGTTGCGCCATCAGACGCGTAATTGCTGGGCGAAGGACTGACATGAGGTGGGATTTGTGACGGCCTCTGAAATCTCGAGCTGGCTATTCTTAGTCCTTGGGCCCTCGTTCGCTGCCGCTCGCCTCGATGATACCGCATGGAGCTTAGGCCACAGCCGTCTCCTGCAGATCCTGGATGTGACGGGTCCCGCGCCCAAGAGGTGCTGAACCGCTTGAAGCCTAGCGATCGGCTGTCCTGGATCCTGGATGTACGCTAATTGGTGTGCTGCATGCTCTGTACACTGTACTGCAAGGGCGGCTCGTGGCGGAACATTAGGCTGCCAGAACACTTCAACTGATCGGGGGCAGTGCAAAACAGCCGAGCCCCGAAACATGGCACTCCTTGATGGGGGGCTTGGCGAGGGCTAGGAGCCTCGTGGGAAGCCCTAGAGGGAGCCAGGAGAAGTCATGATGGACGGCATGTGAGTTGACGACTGCTCTCGGGGACTTCATCCAAGTCTTGCGCGAGAGGTCTTTGGGTTTCAACAGTTGCTTGTCAGGGACCATTTCTCACCGAGTGAGGTGAAACATGGCTGAGATTTAATGGCTTTGGTGATGGAGACCACATGCACGGATGGTCGCCCCGGTCCAGAGGGCACTATTCTTTTTGTACCCGGGACATCAAATAAGCCTCCGCGTCAGGGCCTCATCGCACCTCCAACTCCAGACCGCACTCCAAACGGTTAGTTAGTTCAGTGAGCCAGTTGCACCACCATCCGGCTGTGGCGCAGTTGCTCCACCGCCTACAGGCCACCCCCCGTAGCGTGTCCCAGTGGCCTCCCCCACTAAACGCCAGTGACACCCACTGCTCCCAGTGCAGCTCCCACAGTGGAGGGGCGCTAGCGAGGCACGAACCCCTCCGTCCTGGAAAAGGGAATGGCAGCTCGAGCTCCCTTCGAGGATGGCGCCTGGGATTGTATGGGAAGGACTCCGTCATTGTTCAGCTCTCCAGGTCCAAGCCCCGGGCGACATTTCTTGTGGCGTGCGGTTTCAAACTTGCAACTTTCTCTTCTTCACTTTCCAGCTCTGAACCTTTACACTCGCAATACTCCGTATATCTCTTGCCGATCCGTCCTTGCTTTGATTGCCTGGTCGCCTTGCCGCTGCCTCGCCGCCGCTTCGCTCGTTCCCCCAGCTCCCCTCCGAGCCTCGACGACCTCGCCATTCTTTCCTCCAACAAACCTCTGTGTCCTCCTCGCCGGACCCTTGCCTGCTTCCTTTGCGCAGGCTGCTCCTACCTCAAATGACAAGCCAACTATAGCCTATAGGATGCCTTCCCGATCGGCCGACATCCGCCAGCGGCGCATCATCCAGCTGTCTGAGCAGTGGGCGATTGTCCTCCCCGCCGCTCCCGCGCCCATCGCACGACCTCAGAATCCGCCTTCGTTCCGCTCCCTCAACGATGACCAAACAGCCGAAGACCTCTTATTGAGGCGCTCTGCTGAAGTCGCCCAGCTCCGACCCAAAAGCGGCCTGTCCCGAGCCTTTTCCTCGAGCAATTTGAAGAAGGGCAAAGGCCATGATCCCAAAGACATCCTCGACGTCTTGAACCAATGGGTTGGAAACTGTGGTTCGCCTGGTGTCGCCGAGTCGCTCATCGCCAAATTGGCTGCGTCTGGTGTCGACATCCATGGCATGCAGACTGGTAAATCGGGGCTTCTGGCTAGGCGGCGGAGTGTCGAAAACGTTGGCGACAGAACCCGTCTGCTCAAGGTTGCTGTTGAGCGCGGGCAGCTGGAGATGGTTCAGGTCCTGATTCCGCACGCCGACCCCTTCACACTTGACAGTTGTCTCCCAGTCGCGATCAAGACTGGAAATACACCAATTGTCGAGGTCTTACTAAGATACGGCGCCAATGCATCCCAAACACCAGAGGGACAGGATGCATTCCGCCAAATCTGTGTCGCCCAGGGTCTTTCCAACATGGTCGCCCTGGTACTTCAATCCGATGGTCGACCTTCCCCGTTATGTGTGTCTCAAGCTCTGAGCGACGCGGCCAGGGCGCAATGTCTAGCTACCGTGCTACATCTCACGCGTACCACAGCCGATGGAAACTACAACCAAGCCGAAGCCCTCAAGATCGCCGTCAATAGCGGACGCCGAGATATTGCCATCGCCATTGCCATGGGAAACAAGCCCCCGCTGAGTCCTGGCCTTGAGGAGGCCTTTCAGATGATAACGGAACACACCTCACTCAGCCCCACTACCAAGCTGGAGCTTGCAGAGCTATTGCTGTGCTGCGGCGCCCACGGGGAGATTCTCTCTCGGTCCCTTGAAATGGCATGCGCCTCTCAATTCTTCGAAATGGCCAGCCTCCTCGCGTCTTATGGAGTTTCAGTAGAGTTTAATGACGCCTCTGTCCTCAAAACTGCAATCTCGAGAGGTCAATCCGAGCTCGTCGGCTCCTTGCTAAACGAGAACTCGGCAATCAATCCCAGCTTAGCTTCTAGCTGTTTGAATTTGATTCCCAGGCAGGCACCGTTCGAAACTCGATATGCGCTGCTATACCTCTTGCTCAGAAAAGGGGCGGCTGGTCCTGCTTTGGACGAGTGTCTCATCCATGCAGTCCAATCTGGCGATATCCAGTCTGTTGATCTCCTGCTCGCGCCCCATTTCCCAGACCCACACGCTTCTCGTCGAGATTCGATCCATCAAAAGCGGTCTCGTGTTAGCAACCGCCATGCCGTTGCGTCTCCAAATCACCGAAATGGAGAGGCTCTTCGAACGGCTGTTGTACGAGGAGATGCCGACATGACTGCTAAAATACTTGCTGCCAAACCCTCTGCTGAGACCTTAACTCTCGTCTTTCCTTTGACCAGAACTCTCTCTGCGGTCGACCGATACCAAATGATTGAGCTCTTTCTCAAAGGAGCTTTATCAGGGCCACCACTTCACGCAGCCCTTCAGGACGCCATCGGCGAGAGCGCGTCGCAACGTGACGAGGCATTGATTCGCCTTCTTCTAAAACACAATGCAGACATCAACTATAACAAGGGCGTGGGCCTGCAAGCTATCATCTTGCAGAAAGACGTTAGCCTGCTGTCACTTCTCATGCAGAAAGCCTCCCCTCAAACTGCAGCTGCGCGCTTAGCCGATGTCTTTAAGGCTGACGATCACCGAGCGCGTTACGATATGGCTGCGGTTCTCTTTAGTGCAGGCGCGAGCACCGGGATTTTAGAAGTGGCAACCGGTTTGCAAGCTACCCTCTCGGAGGCCCCAGTTGATATGTCGCTCCTGCGACTAGTTCTACAGCAAGGCAAAGCCGACATCAATGCCCTTGACGGAGCGATCGTGACAAAGGCAGTCCAAAACCCCGACCCCAAGGTCCTTGATCTAGTGCTGAGCATCGGGAAGCCGACTGGAGAAAGCATCAGCCGCTGTTTTAATGAATTGGGACCTCTGGCTTCTACAGACAGCAAAACCTGGAAACTGGGTGTGATTCGGTCCAAGTCGACAAAGAAAGCAGACATGAGTGGGATGCTTGTACATGAAGTGCAATCTCTTCTCCGAGACACGACGAAGAAAGCTACAATGTCCACTCTTAAGCAACTGTTGGACTTCGGCGCCGATCCGAATGCGTATCAAGCAGCGGCATTGTGCCATGTAGTGACAGCAGCAAACACCCCACTCTGCGACCTGCTGTTCGACTGCCAGCATCCCTTGACTCCAGCATCATTGGCATCCGCTCTGCCACATGCGCTGAGTATTTCTGATCCCATGGATCGATTGACCTTTGCGAAGAGACTGGTCGAAGGCGGTGCCTTCCCTCTAGAAGTAAACAGGGCATTGATTCACGCCATCGGAACCTACTCCAGTGACGTAGCCCTCATCAAGGTCTTGGCGAGTGCAGCGGATGGCTCAGATGGAGAAGCCCTGGCCCTTTCTGTTTCAAAAGAATTACCCGAGATTTTGAGCCTGCTTCTTGCTCAAACGAAGCATTCAATCGCAAACAGAAATGCCGCTCTAGATAATGCGATGAAGATTACGGACTGGACGCCCAGGCTGGCAATCTGCTCCCGATTGGCCAAGGCGGGAGTGTCTCCCCAAGTTGCCTCGAATGCTTTACTCATCGCGGCGAGGGGCGGTGACTTGGAGCTTGGAGATATACTCATCGCTCATGGTGCCAGCATTTCGACGAATGATGGTCAGGCTATTATCGAAGCTTGTCGCGGTGGCTCTGTCGAGGTACTAGACGTTCTGCTCAAGTCGGATCTGAACGCCCAAAAGACAACATTGGAGCGAGGTTTTCAAGCCGCGACGGAAGTTGGGGACCTGAACAAGCGAGCCATGGTGTTCCAGCGGCTTTTGAAGAGGGGTGTGTCAGGTGATGTCGTGGACGCTCAGCTCGTGTCAGCCGCAAGGTACGGGGAGGCGGGTCGCGAAGTTCTAAGAGTGCTGCTAGCTGCAGGGGCAGATCCTAATTATAGCAATGGCGAAGCAGTGGTTGCGACGACTCGAAGCGCCTTCATCGAAAACCTCGAATTGCTTCTTGGTTTGTGGCATGAAGGCGGGAACCAGGTAAGTCGACTCAGCCATATTTCGGGTGGAGTCGCTGACGCGGCATCACAGAAGAAGCCATCTGCCCCAACACTCTTAAGGTCGCTCAAGGCATGCTGGAAATTGAGCCAAGATACTCGATATCATATTGTCGAGGACTTGATGAAAGCCGGCATGCCAGCGACTGAGGAGGTACACATTGCCTTGAGCAAGGCCGTTACCGAGGACGAGCCTGACGAACGGCTCATAAAGCTCCTACTCGAATGCGGAGCATCTCCCTTGACGAATGGCTGCCAGACCCTGCTCTCAGCAACGCAGCGAGTTGCAACGCCTGTGTTGAAGCTCCTACTGACCATAGAGATTCCTGAGGATGACATCAATCTCACCTTCTCCAAGGGGTTTACGGAGGAAAACCTGCAGAAATGGTTCACCCCCGAAGGCTTGGAGGCGGCGCAAATGCTTCTGGAGAAGGGCGCAAAGGGCGATTCTCTCAGTGGTCTGCTGATTCTTTCGATTCGAAACAGTGACGAGGACACGGCCGCCCTGACAGATCAGTTTATCGACCTTCTCGTGGAGCATGGAGCCGATGTCGACTTCCTGGACGGCGAGCCGCTCAAGCAAGCTGCTTCGAAAGCCAACCTATCCTGGACGAGGAAGCTACTTGCGTGCCACCCTTCGCCCCAGACGCTTGCGACTGGCTTCGATCACATCTTCGATAGTGCCAGGTCAGAGGACGAAGCTCTGGAGCTCTTCAAAATCTTCACCGAGCACCAAGAAGGCGACGTGCGCATGGATGTCATGGCCCGCAGTGCTGGGTCTGAGCCAGTACTTGTGAGGGCCCTCTCACAGTACCCGAGATCGAGGACGGTCCTCGAGGCGCTCCTGAATGCTGGCTACTACCACGACCAGACAACCACGTACCGGGTTCACCCAGAGGTAGAGGAATTAGAGGAGGTAACTTTGTTGGTATGGGCGATTGCTCAGCCACAAAAACGGATCAGCAGTTCTCTGATTGAGTTGCTCATTGAACGTGGAGGTAAGTAAGAAGGTGTTTGATAGAGACTTCCTACTAATTCTCTCTTAGCCAACGTCAACTTCGAGACGAGAGCCAGTCGTTTGACGCCACTTATGCTTGCAATCCAAACCCGCCGGCCAGATGTATTGAAGATGCTTCTTTTAGAAGGAGCTGAAGTTGACGTTACCGATGCTTCGGGCCGCACGCCGCTCTCAATGGCGACCGAGATTGGTGGTGACTTGTCCACCCAAATGCTGGGCAATATCCTTGCCGCCGATCCGTCCAAGGATGACGGGTCGCTTCACAATGCTGCACGGGAACTCAACTTGGCTGCAGTCCGTGTTCTTGTGCAGTCCGGCCACGATCCTGATTTCCCCAGCCCATTGCACGGGGGACGCAGCGCGCTCGGCGAAGTCTGCCTTCGCGGGTCTGACATGGGTGAGCTCACAGCTGAACAGGAGAAGTCGATGCAAAGGGTCATGTCTTTCCTTGTCGAGTCGGACTCGGACATCACCATCAAGTCGCATGGCAAATCCCTCTTGATCCTTTGCCTCGAAGCCGTGGACGCCGTGACCACGACCCGCTGCTTCTTGAAAATGGCCATGTGGAAGTTTGTCAACAAGCCATTCAACCAATTTGTGGACGGGGAATACACTTACTCTCCGACAATGTACGTCACCAAGATTCTGCGAGCTTCGGATTCTCAAGACCAGCTTCTCACCCTTCTTCGGGCGAATCGGGCCATTGATGTGTATTACGCAAACTCGGGAGACCAACCCGAGGACGCCGTCGGTCTTCCCAAAGACATGGAAATCCAAGAGCGGGAGCGAAAGGCTCGACTTTTACGAATCACACAGGAATCAGAAGACCACGCAATCACCATGGCTCGACGAAAAGAGGTTGCCAGCATGGAGCAGCAGATCTGGATACAAAGAGCCGAAATGGAAGATGCTCGCCGGAACAAGCTCCACGGCGAGGACATATCCGCCGTTCGCTCCAAGGCCCAGCTCGAAGAGTCCATCTTCAACGCCTCCCTCAAGCGGCGCCTCTCGGAGCAACGCGCCCTGACCGACGCCTCCCTCTCCCGCACCAAGGCCATCGCCTCCACGGAGCTGCAAACCGAGGAGAGCCGGCAGAAGAAGATGCTCGAGTGGGAGACGCGCATGAACACGGAGCGCGTCGACAACGCTAGGGCTCTCAGCGCTCTCCGGCTCGGCGAGCGCGAGGAAGTCGAGCGCATCGAGCGCGGGTCCGAGGAGCGGTTCAAGAAGCGGCTCGAGGCGCAGAAGAAGCTCGTCGACAGCCAGGAGAAGCTGGCGAAGCGGTTGGCGGCCGGACCTACCAACTCGGATGCCAGGCGCCAGATTGGATATATAGAGGAGTTGACTTAGATGCGATGGTTTGACGGGCGCTGGGAGTTTGGAAAATTACGATATCCAGTTCCATCATCCACGACAAGAGCTAGACGGACATGACAATTCTAAGGGTTTATTTAGCAATGGGCACTTTGTTTGAACAATTCTCGTCTAACTTCTAATGCGGTGCAATACATAACACGGAGCTCTTCCTGTAGTGTTCGCAAGTCGTCCGTCCAGCCAGCAATGGTGACATATCAAGGGATGGCTCCGCCCTTTCCAACCTCAATCCTTCCGGGCCATCTTGATCGAATCAGCCCCAGTTTCAACAACGCGGTACGCATCAGCATCGCCGTTTCCGCTTGCAGCCTGCTCATAGGCCGCTTCGCTCCTGTCGCACAGCACTTTTAGGTCATCGTCGCTCAAAATATCACCGCCTCCAGACAATTTGTACACTTCACCATCCTTGAGGAGCAGGGCTTTAAGACTCTCAGGATCGAGCTCTTCGTGCTGGTCCCGTTTCTGACCCATAGTCTTGAAACCGCCCTTTTTGATGACGAGCTTCTCCAGTCGTCGCTTGGCGTCGGCAGCGAGCAAAAGCGACTCCTCGACGGTGTCCTTTGTTGCCAGGCGGTAGACGATAACAGGTCGCGTCTGTCCAATACGGTGGCACCGATCCTGTGCCTGCAAGTCCTGTTGCGGGTTGAAGTCACTGTCGAAGAGCACAACCGTGTCCGCAGAAGCTAGGTTGATGCCCTGGCCGCCAGCTCGGGTCGACAACAAGAAAATCTTGTATTCTGGGTCGGTGTTGAATTGTGAGATCTGTTCCCGACGACTTTGTTGGGAGACAGACCCATCAATCCGGCAAACTTGCCAGCCGCGCAACTCGGAACAGTAGTCCTCCAGGATATCGAGCTGTGTGGTGAACTGAGAGAAAATCAGAACCTTATGTCCATCCTTGAATAGGACGGGGAGAAGTCTGTCCAACAGCAACATCTTGCCAGATGACGTGACTATAGAGTTGTCGACCGGAACATCTGTCGCAATAGCCCATGGGTTGTAAAAGTTGTGTGGACTGTTGCACACGAGACGAAGTTGCGCGAGTGGGTTTCCCAATTTTTTATGGGCGATTTGTTTTTCTGTACAGGTCAATGTTGGTTCACTTCTGTAGAGGAGGAGGACCTACTGGCGATCTCGAGCGTTTGCGCCAACTGAAGTTCCTCAGTCGACAATTGCGGCTTGTCATCCTCCGTGTCGGAATTATTATCAGCCATCTCCTTTGCGATTTTTGCCTCCCATTCGTCATCGGACATGCGTTCCTCGTCAGAGCCGGCTTCTTTATAGGTTCTCTTCTTTCGACTAGAACCACGAGAGCCAACCGGAGTGGAGGTGCGACTCGACCTGAGACTTTTCGGAGCTGTAACAACTGGCGTGGGGTGATCCTTGCGCTTGCCGGCTGGAGTTGTCGGGGTCGCTGGCGAATCGGGCTTAGGATTCTTTCGTGGTCTACCTCGACCACGCTTGCCCATCATCATCGTGAACGGATTAGTAGTAGCTGGCGGTATGGTCTTATCCTCCACCTGCTTCTTCCGCGGGCTTTCCCGAAGTGGCAAAGATATCATACTTGGTGTGGAGGTTTTGCCTTTCGGAGTTGGCACAATGCTCCCTGACCGTGAGGTATCGCGACTTGCTCTTGTCGATGTCGGCGTATTTGTCAGACTTTCAACGACTTTGTTCTCCAGATATGCTCTGCTATCAATTTTCTTGTTGCCAAGAACGTTATACAAGTCTGTCTGCTCTTTCGTCATGGGAGCAAAGAGGACATATTCCCGCTTCTTCGGCAAGTAGGCTGCCACATCTTGCTTGACACGACGGAGAAGCATGGGCTGAAGGATGAGGTGTATTTTCTTCACGAGATCTTGTTTCATTTTATCAGCAATGAACTCTTCAGCCCCCTTCTCATCCTCGAGGTCTGAAAAGTCGAACCAAGACTCGAAGGCATCCCAATCTGTGAAAATATTGGGAAGAAGGAAATGAAGAAGCGACCATAGCTCCTTCAAATTGTTCTGAAGCGGCGTTCCAGTAATTAGCAGTCTGGTGGCACTGGTAAACTGTCGTAGCTGCTGAAACAGCTTCGACTCCGCATTCTTCATCCTGTGGCCTTCGTCCTAGCGCGAGTTAGAAGAAGAGTGGGAGTGAGCAAGCGGAGGACTCACAATGATGATGAATTCCCAGTTAATTCGAGACAGGTTGTGCTGATCCCGTAGTACCATCTCGTAAGAGGTACAAACCACGGGAAACTTAGTCGTGGGGCGACCGTCCTTGAGATGTCGCTTCATTTTGGTTTCAAAAAGCTCCTCCCTCTTTTCTTTCGTCCCGTGATACATGATCACTGGGATGGAGGGTGTCCACTGATGGAATTCGTCCATCCAGTTGGACAGTGTGGAAAGTGGCGCAACGATGAGGTGTGGTCCGAGGTAGTTTTCTTGCTCCCGGAGCAATGCGATTAATGAGATGGTCTGGACGGTTTTTCCTGGACGGGGTCAGAATCCATAACTTTGCAGTAGAGGCGTTGACTTACCAAGACCCATCTCATCAGCCAGGATTCCACTCATGCCTTGCGAGCATATCTCATACATCCACGTCAGGCCCTCGAGCTGGTAATCACGCATCGTGCCTCCGACCATGCACTTGGGCTGCTTGGCCATCTGGAGGTCATGTTCTCCGAGAGTCTTGCCATCCAAGCCGCTTCCGACTCGACCCAAAACCTGGGTTTTTTTCGTGAGAATCTCGCTGAACGCCGCAGACTTCATCAACAGCTCATCCAGTTCTTTGGCCTTGGCTTCACGCTCGGCCTTGGTCTCCGGTTTTTTCTTCTTCTGTTTCCGAAGCAGCGCCTGTCGCCTCTTCTCTGCCGCTCGCTCATTAGCAGCTTGAGCTGCCTCCTCTTCCTTGACTAAAACATCTTCATTCACGTCCCCAGACCTTGAGGGCGACTCGGATGGCGGCGAGCTGGGAACACTCGTCGGCAGTCGAGAGGCCGACAGGGCCGACAGGGCCGACTCGGAGGCATCGGATGCGGATTTGGCATCCATGGTCTCAGGGTCCAGATATATGAAATATGAATGCTCAAAATAATGAGAGAAATGACTTGAAAGGAAAGTGGCCGAGGGTTCACGGAGGGAACTCAACTCTTTGCAAAAGGAGTGATGACGCTTTGATTCACGCTTAGGAAGAAAAAGAAAATCCCCCTAAAAAGAAGCGACCGGTGTAGCCAAACAGAAAGAGTGGCGCAAGCAAGGCGTGTTTGGAAAGATCAAACAAGACAGATTTAATCTTTAATCCAACACTTTTTGCGACGACAATGGCATCTAGCTGACCGGGTTGACGTTGTTGGTAAAAAGGCGTGGGGGACACGCGACATGGGGACAGGGTTGACGCGAGAATGCAGCGCGCAGTCACGAGGCAGCCAACTCCCCTAAATGACTTTCCCCTGCTAAATTAGCGTCTCACAGCTGACTCATCCTCCAAATTCGGCCACACTTTCTTGGCTTTCAGTCACAGCTATGTCCTGAAGGCTGGCTCAACCTTCCCGCTCGCCGCTCACCTTCCCGCTTACTGCATGCACCTGCCCTACCCAATTAGCACCCCTTACGTGGGTAAGAGCTGCCCCTCCATCACTACCCCACCAATCCCTCCTGCGAAAATATATCGTCACATTTAACTCCCACTTGATCTTCGAGAGAACATAACTCAACATCCCGCAACCCATTCAACGAGAGAAGCCCATATCGAGCTTTCTCTTTTCAACCACAGCAACCCTGTTCTCTCTTCGACTCCTTCGTCCGGCCACTCGCAGCCTCTCCACCCGCCCATCGTTTGCCCGCTCCATCGCAAGAATGGCCGCCATCACCTCCCAGACTTACACTCCCACCGAGGAGGCTGAGATCCAGCAGTGGCTCACCACCTCCGACCGCCTCAAGTCCGGCGACGACAAGTCCACCATTCTCGCGACCCTCAACGACCACCTCTCCAGCCGCGCCACCCTCCTCGGCAGCAAGCCCAGCAAGGCCGATGTTGCCATCTACGAGACTCTCGCCTCCATTGTTTCCCAGTGGACCCCTGAGGAGCGCACCGGCGAGAAGGGTCTCCCCCACATCGTCCGCCACGTCGACTTTGTCCAAAACTCGCCCCTCTTCGGTCTTGAGGTTAAGGATGACGCCAAGGTCAAGGTTGACCAGGATAGCGTCCTCTATGTGAAGCCCCCCGTCGACGCCAAGGCCGAGAAGGAGCGCCTCAAGAAGGAGAAGGCTGCTGCCGCTGCCGGTAGTGAGGCCTCCCTTGTCGACCGCACCAAAGAGAAGGTCCAGGAGAAGGTTGAGGATATCAAGGAGAAGGTTGCCGGTGCTGCCAAGCCCAAGAAGGAGAAGAAGGAGAAGGCCCCCAAGCAGCAGAAGGCCCCCGCCGTTGCCGCTCCCCTGTCGCCTTCTCTCATCGACCTCCGTGTCGGCCACATTCTCAAGGCTATCCAACACCCCGATGCTGACTCGCTCTTCGTCTCCACCATTGCCGTTGGCGACAAGTCCGGCGAGGATTACACCGAGTACGAGGGACAACTCTGCCGTACTGTCTGCTCTGGCCTTAACGGCCTGATCCCTCTTGAGGAGATGCAGGGCCGCAAGGTCGTCGTCGTCTGCAACCTCAAGCCCGTCAAGATGCGAGGCATCAAGTCCTGCGCCATGGTCCTGGCTGCCTCCCCCGTTCCCAAGGAGGGTGAGGATGACCACAAGGGCCCTGTCGAGCTTGTCGCACCCCCCGCAGACTCCAAGGCTGGCGACCGCGTCTTCTTCGAGGGTTTCGATGGCAAGTCAGAGGGTGTCCTCAACCCCAAGAAGAAGATTTGGGAGACCTTCCAGCCTGGTTTCACTACCACCGCTGCTCTCGAAGTTGCCTTCGACGCCGGCGTTGTTGAGCAGCTTGGCAAGACTGGCATTTCCAAACTCGTTACTGAGAACGGTGGTGTCTGTACTGTTCCCAGCCTGGCGGGTGCTCAGGTCCGATAAATGGTTCCAAAAGGTGTCGTCTATGTAGTTTATGAGGTGGATGAATAGAATGAGACAATGTCAATTGAGTCCAGCTGAATTCTGTTGAAACGAGTTCCAAAATGGGTTTCTGAGTGTACCAAAACCGAGCTTCCGGCTCCAGGCATCTCCCTGTTTGTCCGATGATTGCTTCAATGTGACCATCCGGCGTTGATTCTAATATATCAAGGTCACGGCCAAGGGGCAAGGAGTGGAAGAAAAACACGACACACTCTAGAGCATGAACTTACCCTCTGCTTTGACTAGTGAATCAGGCTAAGTATTATGAATAATTTAGACTGCTTTGGTAGAATTACCTTTCTTTCTTTAGCTTTATGCCATGGTTTAGTTGTTACTTATTCCTCAAAGGAGCGCATGGGTTTAGTTCAGTGGAAGAGCCAAACTGGTGTGTGGAGTTTTCCCTCCCTCGGAAGAGTGGGTAATGATTGAGGCGTTCCTAGTTGACT
This sequence comes from Dactylonectria estremocensis, assembly GCA_020744375.1. Lineage (NCBI taxonomy): Eukaryota > Fungi > Ascomycota > Sordariomycetes > Hypocreales > Nectriaceae > Dactylonectria > Dactylonectria estremocensis. The sequence continues at coordinate 1,096,920 of JAGMUU010000002.1, read as the reverse complement.
GGCAACATCGTATAGGGTAGGCGAGTTGCGAAGCAGGGCCTGAACTAGAAATGCAAAATAGAGTCGCACTCATATGCACTTAACACCCCAGGAGTGGTTGACTGCAACGATCAAGTTCATTATCTCATAAAGGGTTGACATTTATTTTGTTTGAACATCTATCCCTAGCCCAGGATCATCATCATCTTCCCATCCCCCTCTTTTAGTTTCGTAATATACAAAGTGTACACCGTCTCGTTTCGTATGTGCAGAGCAGGGCATCATGGCCTTCTACTAGGCATGTGTCCCTTACCCGAATGCTTTTTCTTGTGGTCGCAACTCCTCGCCTTTAAAAACAACAAACGCAACAATGCGCCCAAATAATTCATCCATTTTCGCCGACGCCCCCTTCCATGTGCAGAGGCAATCGCCTGCACGTTCAATTATACATGGGGGTTACAGCGCTACTAACGTCATGAAAAGAAGTACTGACTCTCTCGGAGGCGTGTAACATCAAAGTCGCCCTAATAAAAAGGTCAGCGTGGGAAATAAAGAAAGCTCCAGTCATCTTCACATACCTTCTTAGGAACAGCGGGGCAGGTCAGAGGCAGCCAGATAGCCAAAGGCTGCCTCGCGATTTCCGGGAGAGGCTTGAATTTCTTTGGCTCAGTGATCGCCTCCTCGAATTGGGAGCGCTTCAGCAAATCAAGAAGGTTCTGTGTGAATTCCGTGGACTCCTTGGTGGCAACGTCGCCCTCAGTATCTTCCTCCGTTTTCGTCATTTCCGCGACCTCCTTCGCGATGGCGTCCTTTTCCAGCTTGGATTCGTTTTCGGGGATGCATCCGAGACCTAGCTCCTCGGTTTCCTCGCGAATGAGGACATCCTCTTCGCAGGCCGACATTTCCTCGTACACGGAAGCAGGCGTCACAATCTTCTTAGCCGCCTCCTGATCCCAAGGGTTCTTAGATAGCCGAAGAGTGTTGCGCTTGTGCTCAAGCATGGCCTCTTCCTTGGCGGTCAGCTTGCTCACTCTGCGTAGCTCCTTGATCTTCATGGCGACGGGGGTGTCGGGCCTAATGTGAGCAAGGTAAATAGACCCCCTGTACCGGGCCTCGAATTCGGCAGCCAGTCTGCCAACAACATCTTCCTCGTGGATTCGAATAAAGGCCTCTCGGAGAACGCCGTTCATGACATCCACATCCGCAGCGTGCGTCCAGAAGGAGTCGTGCACGGCGGCAAAGTCTAGGCCAAGCTCGTTGCACTGTAGGGCGGAGAGCAACATGTGACTAGCATCTAGAGAGTGAATGAAGTTGGGGGGGAACCCCTGAAGCTGCTTTCTTCGGTTCACAGGGTCGGTCTGGTCGCTAACGGCATAGGCGAGACTCTGCAGGCATGTTCGGACTTCCTTCACACTCGTCTTGCGATAAGGTTGTGCGACAGGCATCCGGAGAGGAGTGGTCCAGACGACTGTTGACCGGAACTGCTGGGTTAGGTCCTCGAGTGTATTCTTGGACACCCTGGTGTGCTTGGCCTTCCTGGCCTTGGCATTAGTTTCTGCCAGTTCGTCCTGCTGGAATTCCTCGACGATTTGATCGAGTTGGGCAGGTGTCAGGGCTCTGCACACACGACCACCAATCTCGCCGAGCCAGTATTGGATATCGTGAGCACCTCGGAACATGGACGAGAGAGCAGTGAAGATGTGCTTTGCGATGTAGGTCGACAAGATCATGTGAGGGACGCCGCATTCCTTGTGCAAGTTAGGATAGAGAGCATCGATCTGCTTGCACACTTGGCTCTTTGCTCCAGAGAAGGTGACGCCGTAGACATTGGTCATGACAGTCTGCTTGACAACCTTTCGAGTGATCTTACCGTCTACAATCTCTGCCAGGCGGTTCTTGGCAGCGGCGTCCTTTGAGATTGACGCCTTGACCAGATTGGCAACGGCAGAGTAGACGTCGGCGGGGCGGCTACCGGGCAAGAGGTTGACCTGCTGAGCACCCCAAGTATCACCGCCGAGAGCTGCGTAGTGCTGAAGACCGTTGCAGGTACCATCCTGATGCACTGGCAACTGGCTGACGAATTTGGTAGGGTCGGGCAGCTCGTGTGCCGCTGCCAGCTCAAAGCAAGCGGCGAGGCATTGCCAGGGATCCTCGCCCTTGAGCCACCACCTGCTGCCTTTCAAAGGGTTTGCGGCCGACTCTACAATGTTGGCAAGGTTGTCGGTAGCAAACGCCTCACGCTCATCGAAGCTGGCCTTGTCAAACCCATAGACGTTGGCTAGATGGATCTTCAGCCACCTCAGGCCTTTCTCGCCCAGCTCCTTTCCTTTCGCAAATTTTAGGATGGCACGCGTGTGATCGGCTCCCATGTGGTTGAGGTACGTGGGGATGGGGTACGCTCGGCCACGGTAGTCGATGTTGTGAGGAAAGTAGATTGTCTGGTTGCGGAAGGCTCGCGCAATTTCAAGTTGCAAGTTCATGTAGCATCGCTGCGAGTGGAGGGAAGATCGTTCGTTTTCCACGTTTTTCACAGCACGAATCCATCGTCTTCGGTCCAGGGGGTTATCGGAAACAGCGGGCTCCGCTGGAAGCTCTAGTTCAGGATCAAGGGGTGGCATGTTTGCGAGGGGTTTCCCTGTGTTCCACGCCTCAACCATGACGTCCAAAACGTTGGTGTTGATTCTCCAAGGAGTTTTGCCAAGCACATCCAAGCCTTTGAACACCTGATCCATGTCGCCTCGTTGGATCGCTGCCTTGGCGTATAGTTTTTGCTCCACGTCCCCAGATTTGACTCGAACCAGTGCTGCCTTGCTGGCAAGAAAGCCGCCGTCGTACATGCGTTTCCATGGTTTAGGCTGAGCAACCATGGGCAAGTGCTTCGCGATGAAGTCGCCCACTGGCTCCCGCTTCATCCGCTCAACCAGATCCGCGTTCAAAACTAGAACACCGATCTTCAATCCCCGTCTTGGTTGCATCATATGCGAGAATGCGGGCTGGGATTGGCTGATGCGATCTCCTGTGACTGGATGCTTCCTGACGACTTTGACCTTGGCTGTATCGATCAAGGACTTCAAAAGAATTGCGCCGACTTGCGCCTTGATGGTATTGGACCATGTCTTTCGGTAAATTCCTTCCTTCTTTTCACTGTCGGGGCCCATTGCGTCAATGATTACACCGTTGGGGCCAGCCTTGACATCGGTGTCCTTTCCGACGAATCTGACCTTCCTTGACCGACGTTCCTCCTTTTTGCGTTTGTCGTCAAGCTGTAAACGGATATCCTCTTGCGCGACACGAGAAACGTCGTTGATAAGTCTGCTAATGACGACTCCCTTGTCAATGCCCATCATGGCACCGTGATTGAGCACAGCCAGAATGGTCACCGCAGCGAGCCGGGTTGGGTCAGCCTGTCGAATGAATGGCCCGTAGACACAACGTCTCAAATCCTCCTCGGATTTGGAGGCTTTGTTTTCGGATTCTTCAATTTTGGCAATTTCCTCCTTGAGTCGGGCCTCCATCCCTGCAAGCCAAGTGGGCAAATTCGAAGACATGGACCCATCCTCCGCGTTGGCTTTGAGAACTGTTTGGACACCCAGCTTTTGCAATGACTCCCTGTCCACTCTCCACTTGTTGATTGCGGCCTCGACGGAGTCACGTTCTAGGCGAATTTGGAACTCGCGCTGCTCTTCCACGGATAGTTTGGAAATGTCGACGTTTTCAAGTTGGTGCATCAGGCTCAGACTTTGCTTCAGCGTGTTGAGACCCTCGCCTCGCTGCACCATGGGTTTGAGTTCGGGGTAGGCTGGAGCCTCGGAAGCCTCTGCCGCGTCTCCAAGGCCCTCCATAATATCGAGTTGTTCCTCTTCGGATGTAAGTGTCACTTCGGCATCTTCGGTATCGGGTGCGAAATTGTAGGTAGGGCAAATCTCGGTGATAACAGCAAGATCTGAATCGCTCAGGATATCGGCCATGCTGAGGACACGCAGACCGGCCTCACCAGGAGCCATACTCATGTATCGATTGATGAGGCGCTCAAGTCTCGACCCCCGTTCAGAGAGGAGCGAGGCCTTGAGCATGCAAGCAATCGTCTCGGCGGTTTGGGGAATGTCTGCATTTCGGATCTCGAGTTCGTACCATTTGTGAAGTTTCTCGGCTTGCTTTCGATCGGGGCTGGTTCGCATTTGGTTGAGGGACGCCTTGAGGTACTGGTTGTGAAGGATAATGCGCTCCTCGCCTGGGACGACTCCGATGAGGTTGATGCGTTTGAGGACTTGGCCGGCACGATCGAGTTTCCCAACCCGGACACAGGCGTCAAACACGGGAAGAATGTCCTCCGTATCGCCAGGGATGCCGTAGGTGTTCATCTTAGCCGGCGCGCTGGGGGCTCCGGGCTCCGGAATAACCAAGGGTGATGTGGCATCGAAGGGTCGAAGATAGGCAGCACTTTGGAACTGTGACATGTCGGAACCTGGAATAGGACTGTACGGAGAGCTACCGAGCTGGAAATCATCGACGGCCGTGGCGAGACTCCGGCCGTGGGGAAGGCCATGGTTGGACTCTGAATTTCGTCGCTTGCGGGGCTGGAGTTGGGTGACCAAGCATCGTCGACTGAGGGTTGATGTTGAGAGCTGCAGCGGCAGGATTCTTGACGGTCGTCCAATTGACCTGAATGACGCTGCATGGTGGAGTGAGATGCCCCTCCGGGTCTGTCGGGCGAGCATGTTGAGGTGGTGGACGGGAGAGACTGCGTGCAGTCCGTCCGATTGCGAGCGGAGGTGAGAGGCTCGTGAGATGCTCACTATGCGACAAGAGTACAGAGAGCAAATGCGAGGAGAAATTAATACATTAGAACAACCGAGGAACGGGAGGACGTAGTCGAGCCCGGAAAATAATAGCAGAGGGCGTTGCGGCGGTTGTCGAGGACGCCTGCTGTCCTCTCACTGTCCTGTCGCTTGAAGCTGGAAGCGTTTGGAGACCAGCTCCAAAATTTTCCTTTCCATTGGGTGGATGTCAATGGCCTGAGCGGAAGCAGTCACGTGGTGCCGGACGACTCACACATACAGCTTGATTTGCAAGCACGTGTGCTTTTTTCGATCCCGTCTTGAATGATCAATAACGCCCTTAGTATTGTAATAATTTGACGACAAAAACCAAGAATGTTCATCAAGGGTATTGAAAGCGTTCAATTGTAGAAATCCTGCCGTTGTTACATCCGCTGGTGGCAAGGTATGGAGATCTCATTGCATCTGGATTTTTTCAGCGTGATTGAATCCTCGTACAAGGTACTAGCCCCTAAGGCCTTTCTGGGGCCATGTGCGAATGTGAAAGGGGGCCTGTACGTACACACTACTCCAGACTATCGACCCCACTTCCAAAATCATGAGCCGAACATTGAACGAGACCGCATGGCGATAGATTTGGCTGGGCTAGTCTTTCCGCCCCGCGATTTCTACATGCTCGTTGCAGTTTGCGGCACGGCACAATCCTCATGATGCTCGCCCGCCCTGTCGCCACGGCGCTGGCCTGCCGCCAGTGCCAGTCTGCCGTCCTCCGGGCCGTCGTCTCGCGGCCAGCCCTCAGCGGCCTTCGCACGCTGCCGCTTCGCCAGACCCGCCAATTCCCGACCCTCACGCAGAGATTCCTCTCCTCTCAGAGAGATGCCGAACCGACTGGAGCCAGGGAATCCGAGCTCGCCATCGAAGCTGAGCTCTCCGTCGAGGAGTCTGAGGCTGTAGACGCCGCCGCCGAGCCCGCCCAGCCTCATAAGCCCAATGCGCCCTGGTTCCTCGAGGTCGACCCGCCTCGACACCCTCCGAGCCAGCATGAAGTCGACCTGCCCAAGATCCCAGACGACGCGCCGGCCGTCATCGAGCCAATGATGAAGTACATCTTCGAGGACATGGGCTTGGACGACATTTCGCTCCTCGACATGCGCAGCCTCGACCCGCCGGCCGCGCTCGGTCCGAACCTGATCATGCTGTTCGGGACGACCCGCAGCGAGCGTCATCTTCACATCTCATCCGGGCGGTTCGTGCGGTGGCTGCGGCGCAACCACAGGATCGACGCCCGCGCTGACGGCCTCATTGGCCCCGGCGAGCTGCGGACTAAGCTGCGCCGGCTCCGGAAGAAGGCCAAGCTCATGGGCACCAACACCGCCATCGTGCCCGGCGGCGACAATGGCATCTCGACGGGCTGGGTCTGCGTCAACTTCACCGTCAACGACGGCAACACTGGCGAGGTGGAGAGCTTCGACGAGAGCGGACGCTTCTCTGGCTTTGGGGCGCCTCAAACGGGCACTACGGTCGTCATCCAGTGCATGACCGAGGGTCGACGGAACGAATTGAATTTGGAGGGGCTATGGCAAACCGTCTTGAAGAAGAGCCTGCTCAACGGTAGCAAGATCCGAGGAGAGAAGGCGATTGAAAAGTCGGAGCTGGATGCGTTGGTGGCTTCCAAGGTGCAGATTCCCAAGGCTACAGAAGCCCCCAAGGCTGCAGAAGTCTCCCTCGACCCCTCTGAACTGCAGTGGAAAGCCATGAAGGAGGCATCCCAGCAGCGGCGATACTTTTCTACAAGTGCGCGACGTCTTTCGCCCTTGGTAGAGGAGGTTCAGCAATTGGAAGTGCCCCAGCCGCCGGGCGTGGACAGCGCAGAGGTTGCGAGCGCGCCAGCCGCCCCTGACCTGGAGCAAGCGCGCAAGCTCGTCACCGATATCCAGGTGATTGGGATCCCTATTACCCAGCAGACCCTGCACGACGTCATCAGGCACATCTTCACATCACCATCCGCATCCGAAAACGCCGCCGAAGAACGGCTCGCCCTCGTCGACCAGCTGCTCCTGACGGCCGGGGAGCGCGGCATGATCATCTGGGACAACGACATGTTCCTCACCCTCGTCGAGTCCGCCCTCGGCTCCCCCTCCTACGGCCCCGCGCTTCAGCGCGCCCAGAAGAACCTTGAGTTCCTCATGGCGCAAAAGGGCTGCCGGTTCGACCTTGACCAGACCCTGCGCTTCATGACGGCCTACGCGTCACGCGCCGACTGGCCCCGGTTCTGGGACGCCTTCCGCGCGCCGGCCCGGTTCAGGATGGCCCGCGACGCCCGGCACTACGAGCTCGCCTACCGCGCCATGGCGGAGCACGGCGACCAGAAGATGTGCATTGAGGCGTTGCGCTGGGTGTACCCCGAAATGAAGGCGCAGGACCCCCCATCTACCCCTTTGGCAAGGTGTACGACTCCCTCAAGGCCTGCCTCCTGGTCGCGGATCCCATGGCGGAGAACCTGCTCAACACCGGCCGTCTCACCGAGATGTCCTCGCTGCTCGTGCAGCGGCGCATGCAAAACAGGGAGTTCCTCAAGGTGTTGCGCGAGATCGAGCGGACGCGGCAGCACCACCGAGCCCTCGGGGCCAGGATGCACGCCCGCGGGCCACATGCTCATGTTCAGTGAGCGGTCGCAGGCGCAGGCAGTGTCTCACCTGTAATGAGGGCTCAGTTTTATTTGAAATGCCAAGGTTGGTATGCTAACTAAAAGGGGGCCGGACGGAAGCATAGGGCTGAATAAGGTAGATAGGCATGGGTTTCCTGCAGGCGTTTCTCGAGCTTGACTTGTACTATACGAAAACAAAAAACACTAGACTGTCGACTAAGACTGTATCAACACTCCACAATACCAACAACGGATAACACCATGCTTGATGATGAATGAGAGGGGACTGCAGCGGGCTGGTCGCGTGACTTGTGCATCTATCGGACGTCCACCCCACTGACACGCTATCATGACAACGACGCATCACACAGGCTTCAACTCTTCTTCAGGGCCTCCCTCAGCAACGGCGCAACCTGCTTTCTGCTGGCAGCCAAGTTGCGCTGCCTCCAGGCTGAGCGACTCTTGCCGTCGTCCAGCTCGCCGTCACTCCAGGTGTCCAGCTGCAGCTCGTCGGCGCCGATATCCCGGAAGCGCTCGACGGCGGCCCGGCCCTCGTCGGTGACGCCCCAGACGAGTAGGTGCCGCTGGAACTCGCCGTCCGGGTGCGACGTGGTCATGAGGGCGGCGACGTCGAGCCCGCGCTCGCGCACCCAGGCGGCCAGGTCGTTGAGCAGCGGGAGCGGGCCGCCGGCCTTGGCCACCAGGTAGTCGAAGCCCTGGACGCTGCAGCTGACGCCGAGTTTGAGCCCGGACTCGTCCCACTCCTTGTAGTCCTTGCGGAAGATGTCGCGAAAGTTGAGCCCCGAAATGTCCTCCTTAACGGCTGAGATGTCGTCAAAGTACCGCGTGCTGTCGAAGCTGGCGTCCCGAATCTTGGCCTCGAGGTAGGCCACGGCGCGAGGGTCCTTTTCGCGGACCTTCGCCTTAGCCGTTAGGTTGATGGTGTCGGAGAGGATCGAGGCCAGACCCATCTTGGCCAGCTTCTCATCCTCTGCGCCGGCGTCACCACCCTCGACGTGCCGGCTGAGGGCGTCCCAGGCCTGCCGGGTCTCCTCGACGACTAGGCTCATGCAGCTCCCGCAGGGCTCCACCACCCTCGGGCTGGCGCTTTGACTCACGGCGCCCTCGTCCGAGTGGTGGTCAATGCATCCGACGATGCGGCCGGCGAAGCGCTTGAGCGGCCCCGTCAGGCAGTTGTGGTCGACCAGCATCCAATTGGTGTCGTCCGGGTCCAGCTCCGGCAGGTCGGACAGTGTGAGCAGGTCGGCGGGCGCCAGGCCGGCCGACTTGAGCACTGCTGTCATCTCTGTGCGCAGGGCGAGGTCCGCGCGCGGCAGATTGGACAACGGGATGTGCAGCGTATGAGGCGGAGAGCACGTGCGGATGTAGGCGTAGACGACGGCCGAGCTCAGCGAGTCGAGGTCTTTGATGGTAGTTGCGTCAGAAGGGGGGGGGGTTTCTTCTCTCCAAAGTCGCAAAAGGTTTCAGCAGCGGTCTCGCTCACCGGCAGATTCATTGCCCACGACAAACGTTAGGGGCGTCGTCCGCTGGGCAGCCGGCGTGGTGAGTGCGTTCCGGGCCGTAGCCAGGAAGGCTTGTAGGGACTGTCTGGGCGCCATTGTAGTTGAATGATAAGGGTGTGTTGATGATGATGATGATGATGGGTGGTGTTGAAAGACGAACAACCTAAAAGACGAGGAAAAGGAAGAAGCTAAGGGGTTCCAGCAGAGGAAGGAGGCAAGGGGATAGAACCCAAAGAGACGGGAAACCAAAAGCGCAATAGAAGAGAGAAAAAAAAGAAATTTTCTCCAAATCCAGCACAATCCGCAGTAGTTGGCGCGGTCTAAAATGCCCGTCTGTGTGTTTTCTAATGCCACTCTGCCCTCCCTTGTAACCGTAGCTCAAACTCGATGCCCTCTAGACTCATCAGTCGAGTGCGCCACCAACAAGAAAAAGCAGGACCCGGAGACACGGCCCTCGGGACGGGATGGGCGCCCAGCTGGCTTTTACTTCCGTCATATCATCCATCTCCACCCCCTTTGTTTCTCTGTGGCTCGGCCTTTTTATGACTGGTGGCGTGAGACTGGGTTCTGTTTCGGTGTTGCTTTGCAGCGTCTATCAGGGTCTTGGCTCACGCGGGTTCGTCTTAACGCGGCCTGTCACGGGCTGGGAGCATGTCACGAGCTTCCCGCAAGGTGCCGGCTCACAATCTCACTCCCAATCCCACCCTGTCCCACCACGCAACCCCACGTCTTGGTCCCTCAATTCGCATCAGCCGCTTGTCCCCGTTAACGGGATCGGTACGTAGCTTGTCGACCCCCCATCTGACTCTGCAGGACCCTTGACGGTCGGGCGTCTACATGCGCTATGCTAGCCGGGTAGATGATAGGTAATGCACAGTAAAGACTCGGACCCAATAGACCCGGACGGACCCAATTGACCCACGATATCGATGCCTCCCGCTCGCAAGCAACTCTTCCTCCTCGCCATCCTCGTCTCGGCCGCCCTGCTGTACTGGCGCCTCGCTCCTTCCCCGCCGTTCCTCAACCGCCAACCCGCCCCCGAAACCGGCCCCGGCCCGTCCTACGCAATGTCTTCGCCGCCGCCGCTCCGGCTCGCCATCCTCGAGGCCGACACGCCGCAGCCGCAGACACGCGAACGCTACGGCGGCTACACGGGCGTCTTTACGGCGCTGCTCTCGGCCGCCGCAGAGTCGCTCAGCCCGCCGCGCCAGCTGGAGGAACTGGTTACCATCACGAGCCACGACGTTGTCAACGACCCGCAGTCGTACCCGGCGCTCGACGACATCGATGCCGTCCTCATCACAGGCTCCCGCCACACGTCCTTCGATAATGACCCGTGGATCCTCAGCCTCGTCGATTTCGCCCGCCGCGCCGTCGAAACCGGCCGCGTTAGAACCGTCGGCATTTGCTTCGGCCACCAGATCATCGGCCGTGCCGTCGGGGTCCCGCTGGGCAAGAGCGACAAAGGCTGGGAGGTGGCTGTGACCGACGTCGACCTGACGCCTAAGGGCAAGGAAATCTTTGGATTAGACAAGATGGTGCGTTTGATGCTTGATGCTTGATGTTAGATCCCGCTTCTGCCCTGCCAACTGCCATCGTCGCCGGTTGCCGTTGCTGCCGCAACTCCCACCACACACTGCAGTATCTTGTCCCACCCACCATGCGCATTCGTTGATCTGCAAGGCTCCCCACTTGATACTTGGCACATACTATGACCTACATACATGGCAACATGCTCACATGCCTCTCTAGCGTATCCACCAGATGCACCGCGACATCCTCTTCGACTTCCCTGCAGACGCTATCCCACTGGGCTCTAACGCTGCCTGTGCCGTCCAGGCCATGTACCGCCCAGGCGCCTACATCACCGTCCAGGGCCACCCAGAGTTCAACGCCGAAATCATGACCGAGATCCTCTTCAACCGCCACGCCGCCGGCATCTTTGACGACCACATGTACGACGACGGCATGAAGCGCACCCCTGAACCTCACGACGGTGTCGCAATCGCCAGGGCTTTTCTCAAGTTTATGAGAGAGGGCTGAAGGGGGGGTTGCATCAGAGCGCGCACTTGGACCTTTGCCTCCATCACACTCCACCACCATCGCCACCACACACACCACAAGAGGGAGCGCCTGACGGCCAATTGCAATACAGACATTCGTACATGGGCAAGGATTGTTGCATCAAGGGTCCAACCGGTACGGATTCGTATGCTTGCATGTGTTGGATGCACACTCACATAGCTTAGATATGATCTCGCATAGAACCCTAGATATAGACACGGCATATGCGACTCAGGTTTGATCAAATTCAAGTCCACCCGAATTTCTACCATGGCATTATTTCATCTTGATTTTACCTCTGTTGTAACTGCGCCCGCCTCCGCAGCGCGGAGTGCCGTCCTTGACTGATCCTATCCTTTCCATTATAGCAACGCCGATCAAAGCAAACCTGCTCATGCCAATAAAGCTACTCCAAGCCTCATATATGCCGTTGGGTATCATGCCGTAACCTTCCATTCAATGTCGCGGTTCACAGTGTTGTACAGTGCGTCTCCGTCCATGTCCATGTCGCCTTCCATCCATTGCCTGATGATTTTGCGTGTTTTCCCATCTACTCATCTTGATCCCACCATTCTGTTGGCCGGTTGCGGCTCGTTTGTGGCTCCTGCTGCCTGTCTGCCATTTCTCTGTCACGGCGTTCTTTGGCGTTTCGCCCGTCAATCAACATCTCTTCTCTGGTTCGTCCTGCGTTCGTTTGCATTCCGTCGCGGTTGTCTCTCCTAGTCCAGCATCGGCTAAAAGCCCCACGTTTGCGCCGTCGTATGTGCAGCCAGGGCTTCTCTTTCAGTGAAAAGATGAGAGCATCCACGAAACCATGGAGGCACAGGCAACTAATGCTGACCACCCTCATGGGGAACGGGGCTCCTTTATCGTAGTTAGTGAGATGGACAATGAAAGGCACGATCCACACCACCATGTAGGCGAAAGGATAGATGAGGACGAGTCGAAGCTGTTTGCGAATCGTCTCTCGTGTCTTGACCATGCCCGTATTATCAAGCGTAGGCTCTTCGAGAATCGGATTCTCTGAGTCTGAACCTCTACTAGAAGTGCCAAGGCTGAGTACTGCGAATGTGTGAGGGTGTAAGGGTGGATGAGATCCAAGTGCCGTTGCGCTAGGTGCGGAGCGAGCCCCAATCACACCCAAAGTGTCGTTGGGCTGTAAGAGGGTCACTGGAGCCTTGTAAAATGTCGGCGATAGAGATGAATCTCGCGTGTGAGTGCCTGACGGCAAAGTTGCCTCTTGGACTACAGTTATAGATTGAGTGTCTGGGTATGAGCCCAGCCTTTCTTGGTGCGGTGGCAGATTCTCGTCGATTTCAGTCTGAGTGGTTTTTGACTTTGTTGACTGATAAGACCATCGTGCGAGCTTCGATATATAGTGCCTAGCGTCCACATGAAGAGTACTCATTGTTGATGAGGAGTAGTGTCGGATGCGGTCGTCTCCAGAGTTTCTGCGAGACGATACGGTGGTTTGAGTATTGTTGGCAGTGTATGGGATAATCGGTGTAGTCATCACTGAAGTTGTAGCCCTCGAGGGCACGCTCAAGTTCTCACCACGCGCTGGTTGGCCCCGCTGGTCGCCTTTGCCCGTCTCGAATCCTTTCATCACAACCCTGACGTAGATGTAAATGGTAAGGCTGAGGCCGATGATCGCGGCGAAGATAAAATATCGTGGAACCCAGCTCAGCAAAAGCCTCGTCCACATGGGATTGACTGGTAGCCAGCAAAACTGGCCTGTGTTCATGTATGCGATCTTGTTGAGGAAAGCCATTGAGGCTAGGAGAGTTGGGACAATTAAAATGACCGGAAACGCATACTTCCGGAACGGGTACAAACCCTGGTCGCCGCGGAAGACGTAGAGGGCAGTGTGAAGGGTGATGAGAGCGACAACCAAGTCAGAAGCATTCATGCTCAAGACGAGGAAGAATCCGCTGATGTTACAAAATATGGAGTCCGAACTGACTTTGCCTTGAATCAATTCGACAGTGGGGAACAGAAGAAACCAGGTGGCTTTGAACATGTCACTTCCTATGAGTATCATGACGAGGCTGCGCTTGCGTCAGCATGCACCCTGGCTTGGATGGACTCGGGAGTACTCACTCATGGCGGAAGCTTCTCTTCATACGGACGAACCAGAACATCGCGACCATTCCTGCTATGATGCTGAGAGATGCACCGGCCACGGAGGCTATATGGAGTGCATATGTCTGTTGTTGGGATAGCACGGGCAGTTTCTCGTTGCTCCGTGTGTCGTAAGTCGAGCCGTCCCCAGACCATTTGATCGACCCGGGCGTGAGCCAGTCGGGGGGCAGGTAAGAGGACATGATATATCCGTCGGTTGTGTAGCCTCTTAGAAGACTGGGGTAGCGTCAGAGGAATGCGCAATTGTAGATGTCGAGTCGTCGTCGGTGTCCAACCAGCGGCTGTTTGCAAGATGCGACAGATTGTCGCTTTGTGTCCTATGGCCTCGACTCAGTCGCAGAGGGATCGAATCCTGTGCATGCCTAATGGCAGCATCTTGGTCGCAATTGGGTTGAGTAATAGAGAAAGCTGGTGGTAATGCGCTGGTGGGCGTGACGGGCAGATGTCAAGGGATGGTTTAGACGAGGGGCCGTGGGGCGGAAAGAATGTAAAGTGGGAGAGAGTGAGGCGACTCCCCTCGGGAGCGAAAGCTCAAGGAACGCGGTAGAGGGCAGCGGCAGAGGGAAGCGGGAGGAGGAAGGAGAAATTTGACTTTGTTTTCCGTTCCTGCCTCGTCGTCGTCGCGCGGCTCTGAGTTCGTTCCGGGATCGGTAAGGTGTGAGGTTAGTTTCTCGCACCGGCACTTCAAGACCAAGAACTCAGTCTCTCAGCTCGGCAGCTCACTCACGGCTCTCAGTTTAGGTGTGAAAGTTGATTATCGAACAGAGAGAGGGGAGAGAGAGAGAGAGAGAATGGAAGAGTCTAGGAGAAACGCCCAATGGGATGGTAATCGCAATCTCAATGGTGCTGCGTTCTCTGTTCTGCGCCGCGAGTGTGAATCCAGACCGGAAATCAGCCCATTCTAGAGGTATCCACGGGACAGGCCTTGGGTAGGAAGCGTGGCAATGTGGGAAGGACGGAAGGAGATGCCTCAACGGAAGCGAGCAATGACTCGATGAGCAGCAAATAACGAGCAATGAGCAAACATCGGCAAGGAGGAAAAGGATGGAGTGAGAACGAACGGCACCCGAGGCAGGGACAACACAAGATGATGAATACACTGAGACAGCACTCAACCCTACCAACTTGACCCGCAGCGCCATGCGTATGCAGAAGGGGTCGAGGACACCGCATTTCTCAGAGGAGTGGGCCATCGACCCAACAAAGCTCCATGACATTGTGACTCGATCTGGTGGCTGGTCGACGCAGATCCCCACGGGAGTCTCTGGCGTGAGAAGTGGGTTCCTCATGGTCGCCACGGCGTTCTGGACACGCCAAACGACACGCCAACAGCGCAACAACTCAGCAAGAGTAACGCCGTTCGAGGAAACTGACTGATGAAAAGCGGAGGATCGCGCGGCCTTGGCCTCTCACCGCGCATGCTGAGAGCCTCCGCCGCTGTCTGGCGTTCAAAATCTCGAGCCCATGGTGGAGATGCAGTGGAGATGTTGGAGAAATGATCGCCCTGCCGCCCAATAATGTCCGCTAAGAAACGCTCTGCCAGATCCGCTGAGCACAGACGGGGCGGGGGCCTGGAGAGATGGCAAGGGTGGCGGTCCATCAAGTGCTCAAATCGCGCTTGGCTGGAACGGCCTGTGGGGGTGTTTTACGGGGATCGTTTGCGTCCTGATAACCCACACCCTCATCATGGTGGAGGTCAGGAGGGTTTGCTTCTGCTCGAAAGGGAGATGATGTCGCAAAGCGATGGACAAGCGGATGTCCGAAGAACAGCGGACAATTTCAAGTGCTCCAATTTGCACTGGACTAGATGTCATCGGGTGTCGATAGCCCCATATGTAAGGTATTCACATCCCATCCGACACCACTTGCATCATAGTCTAGGCCATCAAGCCGCCCACAGATGACATCCGTGGCGTCCCAACGACTGCAGAAAGCCACCGCCTCTTGCTACATCAATCAGACAACATGGCAAAACACGGCGGGGGTACGGCTTTCAGAGGTCACTTAACCAAGGCTCGTTTCCCTTCCCATTCAAACATGTCAAGCAGCTAACATGCAAAAGTTACGATGCAAACATCCAAAATTGCACTAGACCACCAGTCTGGGAGTCTAGTCGCGACGTGTGAGACCGCATCTGCGGATTGCAACCACATCGATGCATCAATACAAAGCAAACATGTTATTCACGCCGCCCTGCGTTGATGGCCCATCCTCCGCCCGAAATGGTCTCGGAGGCGCACCCATCTCCGCGAGCCTATTTCAACGTTAACCAAATCTTTGGGCTG
This sequence comes from Dactylonectria estremocensis, assembly GCA_020744375.1. Classification (NCBI taxonomy): domain Eukaryota; kingdom Fungi; phylum Ascomycota; class Sordariomycetes; order Hypocreales; family Nectriaceae; genus Dactylonectria; species Dactylonectria estremocensis. The sequence continues at coordinate 1,081,502 of JAGMUU010000002.1, read as the reverse complement.
ATGGGCTGATCTCCGACGCCTTTCGGCCGCTTCCCACCTGTTCCTCCAAGCGAGTTAAACCTAAAAGCATGTCCTTTTGGCTGTCTCGGGTACACAGAGTTGGCCGGGCCAGCTTGCGTCACTGCTTGCAAGAGGTGGCGGCCATGGCCAAAAGTGGAAGACTGGCGAGACTTGGCTTTTCATAGTCTCAAACCTTGACTCCCTTTTTGGCGAGCCTGCCTTTGGCATTCTCCTGCCATAGGTCGGGAAGCCTCATAGCTTGACTGTCATTCCTGGCTTCCGCTCTTAGCCTTTGCACGATCCAACAGAGGCGCATTGGGCTGCCTTTCCAGTTGCTTTTTCGCCTAAAGGCGGGTTCTCAAAGTGACCGTCTCAAATCTCCCAATCAACCTCTGGTTGCCTAAGCGTGGCCAAACCTCGGCGCCGACACGCAGTCCATCATGTGGGGTTGAGCTGAGATTCAGCCATGAGAGAGCTCATTGCGTAACATCTCCGGCACTATATGCCCCGGATTGCTCCTTGTGCACAGCATGGTCGCTGATCAGTCGTGCTGGTGTCACCATGTTAGAGTGTTAGGGAAAAGTCTCCCTACACTACCACTTTACCCTGAAGCTCAGCGCCTTTACCAAAAGCTTTAAATATGAACGGGTTTAAGGCTGAATTATGGGACTCTAGGTCTAATGCTATAATTTATTCTATTTAGGACTATTTTATGGTGAAACTTTTTTAACATAATCTGAATATGAAGATGCTGGGTCTTAGTATGAGTGTACGGAGACTTTTGGCCTACGAATGTATGTGTAGGCTGTCGGCCGGAGTGATGACATGAGCACACTTGTCTGCCTAGAAAAGCAAATCCTGCCATCGCAGTCATTGATGCCATCGAGATGGAACAAAAATACGACTTGCGGCTGAGCTGGATTGATCCCATCATTTCGCTCGCATTTCCGATGGTTGCCTTGCGCCGCAGAGTCCGAGCCCACGATGGCTGAGGGGCAACGCTACCTGCGTCTCCAACATGATCGTCCTCTTTTCCCATTCGGGCAGAATCTCAACCTCACCATGCTCGAGTAACTCTTTTACGGATTTTCGTACGACTATCACATGAGAGACTCGACACAGAACTGGTCCAATCACGATCCAACCAAGAATTCGCCACTTAGTTTCGCGCAATCGCAGCCGATTGAAGCCTAGGGCGATCACGGGCTGTGCTTGGCGAGGCAGTGTCGAGCGTTTGATCGGCCGTCCAAGGCGAGGCAGTGCAACATCATCCCCCCATGTCACAGCCGCGATCCGGTGTTTATTCCGCTAGAAGCCTTCTAGAATGGCCAATGTCGTCGACGCAGCTCATGATCCGGGCGACTTTGGACCTTAGAGTATGACGTGTGACTGATGTCGTGGGCTGACAATTGAAGGAGCGCGGCTGACCAGACCTAGTCAATCCGCTGTCGTACCTGGCAATGATGGGGTATATAGACTGGGCAGCTGCCTCAGTTCTTTGTTCCAAACTCATCATCATCGCTCAATCAATCCTTCTCTTTCAAGCCAGTACTGCAAACACTACAACTCTACGACTTCAATAAGATTGGCAGGTCAAAGCCAGCTCCAAGCCAGCTCCAAGCCCAACTCTACCTCAACTTCGCCAGACATCACTCCTAGACTCGATCTACTTCAAGCAGAAAGCGCAAAAGGCAACCATATATTCCACAAGGCCCAGTGCCACCACGACAAGCACAATTCAGAAACCACACATCCTACCAGCATGTGTCTCCCCGGTTTCTCTCGACGCAAGAAGTACCGCTCTGCGGACATCTACGACTACAATGCCCGGCCCGTCATGTCGAAGCCGAGCAGACACTCTGCAGGCCAGCCATACTACGGAGGATACACTGCTAGCGCGAGCCACGGTCATCACCATCACTCGGGCTGGGGCTTTAGCGGAGGTCACCACGGAGGAGGACACCATGGAGGCGATGGAGGTGGAGGCGGAGGAGGCGGCTGTGATGGTGGCGGCGGCGGCGGAGGCTGTTAGGAGGCGAAGGGGCATGCGTCTGCGACTTTGCGCTAGAGATGGACTGAGATGTCTGGAGATTGATGCTACTTGAACGGATGCGCTGATGATACCTATTTATTTTGCTTATTTAAATCCTATGACATTATCATTGACCACTGTATTTTTGGAAGCAACATCTCCGTCTCCTTAGTGAATGCTCCAGAAGTGAAAAAATACTGGTGGTCCTTGTGCAGTGTTAGTAAAAACACCAGTCAACTCATTGGCCTACTTATTTTCCCACTCTTGTCTTTGGAAATTCAGGCATACACACTTACACGCATGCAAACATGCAGGCACCGTGAATAACTGTTCTCATGCCTAGCGTCTCAGGCCTCACTTCACAGCACTCCATCTTCTTCTCTCACACAGCAGACCTCCTCTTCCATCTCTTCTCCGTCTTCCATCCTTACTCTCTATCGTCTAGTCCTACTCTCACACAACACGCTTCTTCCTCCTCCATCACTTGAATTCCTACCACTTTTCATTCTCCAATCCTTCTCCCTTCTTCACCCTATACCACCCTTCCATTCTTAGCACCTCTCTCCAATCACCTTCTCGCATCGTACCTCTTCACATCCCATATTGACGCTCGCCTTTGTCGAGCAGGGCTCAGAGCGACCTCAGCCTCAGATATCACATGGACTGATTCTCCACTTCTGTGGTCTTCTCACTTACCCAAGCAGACACAGACCCTAAGGTCATAATTTCCCTCCTACTATCTCAAGTTTGAAACTCGTCTTCATTCTTATATCTCTCTCCGACTCTCCAATCTTCTATCTCCGGCAATGCCATCTTGATCCTGTCATTTGCGCATTCTTTGGCTAGGTACGAATGCTTATTCTTTTTCCAATCTGACGTCTTTTCATTCCTAACTTCTTCTCCAGGCCATCAAATTTCGGCATGGATATCACCCCTCCCCGAAGTATGGAGCCACGCTCTCTGGTCCCAAGCCAACGTGGACAAGAAAGCCTCCGCCCCCTCAAGCCGGCGATCAAGACAGAGCCTAATGACGCCTCCGTGGTATTCACAACGCGATCTGTCATCGTGAAGAAAGAGGAAGAGGAAACTTTGATCTCTGTTAGAAGAGAGACCACCCAGTTTGAGGATCCTCCCGAAGGTTCGTCAGCGCCCAGGTCCCAAGCCGATGCTAGCGCTTCAAAGGAAGCCCTCACTCAAGCGTGTTCGGAAATTCAGGAGTCTTCGAACGATATTGGTTGTGACTTATTCGAGCCTGCTGGTTTCAGTCAGCGAGATTTCGAATATGACTCTGGCACTGAAGACTCTGCGGATGACGGAGACCCCTCAGACGGGGAGTATGACCCATCAATAGAGTCAAAGTCAAAGAAGAAAAAGGCAGAACCAAAGAAGAAATCCTCCCGGAAGATCTTCAAAACTGCCCGCGAATTTGTTGCACACCTTCACAAGACTGAAGACTCTGATGAGGGGAAGAAGCGAAAACGGGAAATGGAAAGTGACAAACCCCGAAAAGCGAAGAAGCCTTCGAAAAAATCTATGGTCAACCAAAATTCATCGGAAGAAATCTCCGATACATCCTCGAATTTCCATGGCAGCATCGCCACACCTCGCACTTTGCCGGCGGCCGAGCCAAATACACATGCAGCCCTGATTGCTCAGCTCATGAGGGACATTCCTGAAGGCAGTAACAACAGGCACACAAGCACGCAAAGAAGGGATATGACAGAAGCCGTCAAGGGATTTGGGTATAAGAGGGTCACACGAGCAGGCAATAACGCGCTCCTTGAAGGTATGATCACCCCGCTCTATCCATACCAGTTGACTGCCTCGTGGTGGATGGTAAAGAGAGAGCTGTCACAAACGGCCCCTTACGGCGGCATACTCGCCGATGTGATGGGCCTTGGGAAGACCGTGGTCAGCCTGAATACAATCAAAGGCAACCCCCCAACAAACCCGATGAAGAAAGAGTTTAGCAACGCTACTCTGGTTGTTGTGCCAAACAAAGACGTGGCTTTACAATGGCTGAGTGAGATTGATAAGCATTGTGAAGGGGATACAACTGCCATCATCTACTCTAAAGAAGGAGGAAATAAAGCAGCCAGGTGGAAAAGCTTTGATATCGTGTGAGTTACCTGGCAGTCGTACTCAACTAGCAAGCCCTAACATGAAGAAGAATTACTACGTACTTCGAGCTTATCAAGCAATACTTGAGCAAGGACAAAATCAGGGGGCTCAAGGAGAAACACGACAGCGACATTTTTTTGTTCGAAAAGGAAAAGAAATCCAAGTTGGGTGTCCTCTTCCAAATCAAGTGGTACCGGGTGATTCTAGATGAGGCACACCAGATCAAACAATCGGACTCTTGCTGTAAGTCCCCCTTTCCACCTCACAATGTTGCGCTGACATAAATAGCTGCCAACTCCTGCTGGGAGCTACAGTCTCTGTATCGCTGGGCATTGAGTGGCACTCCCCTTGCTAACAATTCCACCGGTACGTTAGAGACAGCTATTAAACATAGTTTTGTCACACTCACACCTGCGTAGAGTTCTATCCGTACCTCAGATTCCTCCAGTGTAATTTCACTGGAGAACGGAAAGAGTATAATCGCAAGTACGCTTCAAAGGTGAGATTCTCCATTAATGCTAAATAACTACATGCGCTAATACTGGCCTATAGGACAGCACTGATGGGGCATTTGACACACTGGTGAACCATGTTATGTACAGACGGTATGTCCATTCTCAGATTCAGCCTCCTTTTGTGTTCATATTACTCAACGAAGCCAGAACAATGCAGGACAAGTTCTTGGGGAATGCGATGCTCAAGCTCCCTGACAGCGAAAGCCACGACATTTGGGTTCCACTCTCAAAGGAAGAAACTACGATCTACAAGTAAGCTGAATTCCCCATTTGCTGCTTCTTCTAAGCTTAAAGTGCACATGATATTTAACCCCTTATCTAGGTTTGTGGACGAGTATTTTGCGGGCTTGGTTAAGAAGACCGAGGTGAAGAAAGAAGAAGAAGAAGAAGACAACGAAGACGATGATGAAGAAGAAGACAACGAAGAAGATGATGAAAAAGATGATGGCAAAGAAGAGGATGATGATGAAGAAGAAGAAGAAATTGCAGAGAACAGCGACGACGAAGAAAACCGCGACGAAAACATAGGGGAAAAGAAGTCAGCCGCGAAGATCCAATGGAGTCGACTTTTGCGTCTACGACAAACGGTATCTCATCCATTCAATCTGGAGAGTATGCTCCTCGAGGAGAAGGGTCTCAGCCTAGAGAAGATCACGACGTTGAAGACCAACCTCAGCGATTTGGTGACGCTCTCGATCACACAGCAACTCCAGAAGGGCGACCAATATGCTGACGGTCTGTTGAAGTACATCACAGGCTTGCAACTCCTAGAGGCAACAGGCCCTGACTCGATATGGGGAAGCTTTGACATGAAACCCTTGCTGACTCTGGTAGAGAACGAGTATCGAGCCAAGGCTCGCAACTGTGGTTTCTGTGCTATGCCAGTTTTTAAACCAGTCCAGTCTGAGAATGTGAGTACATCATCAGAATGAGGTCATGGTGATAACTTCACTAACAATAACAGTGCGAGCACTTGAACTGCCACAAGTGTGTTTTGACTGCGCAACGATTCGCCAGGGTCAGTCCACAGCCGTGAATATTCTGTAATAGACTTCTAACACATACGCAGCAATTGAAACAGCCGCAGCATTTGGAGTGTCAGCAACTTGGGTGCTCTGCACGCGTTGCGCCGGGCAAGAGGATGATAACTCTCAGCTGTGTCAAGGCAAACGCAGCGAAAGACCATGAGTTTGAAGAAGCTAGTCGAAACAAAAACAATGTGCAGCTATCCAGCAAAGAGAAGACCAGCAAAAAGAAGGCCAGCAAAGAGAAGGCCAGCAAAAAGAAGCCCAATTCCTTCTTCGTCGCTTCATGCCTTGAGGAAACGGGAGTTAAGATGCCACCTAGCTCCAAGTTGACAGCAGCAATGGCTGTCATTCTAACCTGGTCGACAGTTGCCCCTGAGGACAAGATCATTGGTGGGTCAGATGGAGTCCAAATCAAGATTCATTTCTAACAAAAGCTCAGTATTTGTCGAATTTATCCCGACCGCCAAGGTCCTAGGTCGGATGCTAGCAGCAGTCGGGCTGTCCTGTGTTTGCTACAACTCAGAGCCTGGCCCGAAGCAAAAATCCAAGGCCCTCGAAAGTTTCAAAGACGTGAATGGACCCCAGGTTCTAGTAAGTAGTATGATCCAGCTGTCTCTACAGATTCTAACAAGACTATAGGTTACATCAATGAAATGCGGCGGGCAGTCGCTCAACCTCATGGTAGCGAACAGGGTCATTATTCTCGACGTCTGGTAGAACAGGACGAGGGAGGACCAAGCTTTCAGCCGTGTTTTCCGCAACGGACAGAATAAAAAGACACATCTCGTGCGGATTCTGACTGAGGGCGGGATTGATGAACGCCTAGTCATGTTGCAGGATGTCAAGTCCAAAGACGTCAACCGGGCGCTTCAAGACGACAACCATACTCCTGTCAAACTCAGCGCCAAAGAGCTCAATGAACTCTTCACGCCTGCCCCAGAGCCAGAGAAGAATACCAAAAGCCGAAAGGGCAAGGATGTGGCCAAATGAGGCCTGAATATGTGCTATCTGGGGTGAGTTGGTGTTCGGCATTGGCGTCGTGAACTCACAAGCCATGTCTCTACATTGCGTGTGAACGCGAAGCTTTTATTGCTTTTTTATTTCTTTCCATGCCATCTTTGCTTTTTTCGGGCTCACCGTTTTGAAGACTGAGAGAGCCGATAACGTGACGTGGACGAATGGGGTTGACAACTTAGATTGATCGATAGAAGCCAGTTTCTCACAACTTAGCTCGCCAGCTTGCAGCATCTCGCTTCGAATAAACCCAGGAGTTTGTTCATATTTCTTTCATAGTTCCTCGTTCAGCATCGCGTCTGCTGCAAAGGCAGGGTTGAACGCTGCCCAAGCAGGAGGGAGCCACATGCCCCCCTACCCTGCAGGTGGAAAGCGGCTATCTCAGCCGGCTTCATTTGACAGACTAGTTAGAGAAATGCAACTAGTTTCGCAAAAGATGTGATAAGTGAGTGAGTTCAAAGGTGCATTGTGATGTGACATGTCATTTAATACACCGCCGATCAACCACTCAGTAGAAATGTATCAGTAATGGTTTGGGCTTGGTGTCGACATACATTCAGCGACTAGGACCTCCGCAACAAAGGTATCCAGACTGCTCATTTATTGCAGCGCCACGAAAGCTCACCGCCATAAGTTTCTGCGAGCTACAAGCATCTCTCGGCTCTGGAATCTCAATGATGTGGCACAAAGTTGCGCATCGTAGTTACCTTAGGACATGCAGGCACGTATCTAGTGCGATAGGACAAAGAGAGAACTGTGAACAGTGGTGTGGGAAGTACACCAACTATAGAGCGAAAAGGTGGGATAAACTCATCAAGTGAAATTCTTTGCTGTTATGCTCTTGCCCTATTCTTTGACTTAAAGACACCATATATTCCATCGGTAGCATGACAGGACAACACAACACTCACCGAACACTCCCTCAGAGCGAGTCCCTTCAACATGCACGAATACCAGACCCAGGGTCTCAGTTGCCCAGAAGGCGGCGCCTTTTGGATCTGCGCAGATAAACCAACCCAATTCATCGGTTGCTGCAAATCGAACCCCTGCGAGACCGACTACGGCATGTGCTCTGACGAAGACCTCAGCCCAGCGTCCGTCGACGTAGATGTCTTTGGCGACGTCCCCCAACAGGCCTGCATCAGCGACAATTCGCAGGTCAAGTGGTACACCTGCCCTCGGACGACGCCGCCGTTCATCGGGTGCTGCGCTGTCGACGCATGCTCGCAAGGCGGCTGCCCTGGCGGATCGCTGCGAGCCGCTCGCTTGAGCGATGTTGGGGACAATGCCAACAAGTTTCTCGAATGCGTCACGGTTCCGGTTACCGGCGTGCGCACTATGTCGATGTCTACTAGGACGGTCAAGTCTACGACGACGCCGACCTCGTTTGCGACTCCCAGCGCAGCTCCGGATTCGCGCTGCATCGACGACCGAAGCTTGTTATTCCAGACCATCACAATGAGCTTTGTCGTCCTTATAGCTATAGCAACCCTCATTCTATGCTGGCGGCACTGGGCCATGTACAAACAGGGATCGAGACTCCCAACGAGCAATCCCCCCGTTGGCAACGAGCGCCAGGCCATCAGACGCCGGGACACGGAGCGTCACGGCGCCGAAGGTCCGGAGAGAGAGGATAGACCCGACCTTTCGAGACAGATGTTCGAGTTGGCGGAATCAGACCATCGCCTCAGCGTGCCAGACGCTTCACAGAAGCACCCTCGGACGGGATATGACCACATGGAACCCGACGTTGCGCAGCCTGTGAGTGCTCGCACAAGCGTTGAGCAACAGCGGCCGAGGATCGATTGACGGGTTACTCCGTACATGAAATGCATGTCTATGGTTGACGATGTGTCTATCGTTGGGGATATGCGCCTATCTCCGGCAATGACGGTTACTCTGGATATAACAGTGTCATCTCGGAAAAGGAACAAGGCAAGGTTGGTGTGTGATTATTAGAAGCTATCGCATCTCGTTTAGGAAATTTGCGTGTGTCTCAATATGCCATGACATGGATGGTCATTGAGTGAGTGCCACAGTTGTTTTCCGTGACAGGGCTTGTAAGTGGGCTTAGTGGGTGAATCACCTTCCCCTCACTCCAACGCGTTACAGGTAAAGTGACGGCTTACGAGGCTGATCCAAAGTGTACCGTATTAGTCTACGTAGTACGACGACGCATATCGGCAAGTCTCCTAGACTTTGGACAGCGACTGCATCGGGCATAGCTGGTGTTCGGAGGAATAATTTAGGCTAGTCGGACAGCTTCCACAAATGAAGCTCGAGCTGGTTTGGATCAATGGGTGTGTGTGAGCGTGTGAGAGGCTCACCGGTATCAATACTGTCATCTCCGGTGTGGCATCTGACCGGCATCGCTTTGACCTTGGGAATTGGACATCTTGGCGTCGATGGGGTCATCCACAAGGGGACTGCGATCAGCAGCCAGCCTGTGCTCTCAAGTCAATGCCCAACGCCATCGCCCCGTCGGTGAGTGGGATGACGAAAAAGCCCGTCCCTCTCACGCCAGCAATCGACGAGCAACCAACAGTTCGTACGCCATTTAATAAAAAGCATAGAAACCGGCATGAACTGCCGGACAGGTCAAGATCAAGGTCAAGGTGAGGAGCATTCATTCGTATTCCGGGACGCGATGGATTTCGGAGGGACGAAAGGATTTTCGACGGCGTGGGGAGGCCATGAGTCGGTTGGTCAGTGGCGATGAACTATGATGGATTGGGATGACGATGGCGGATATCTGTGTATCTGCGGCCACCTAAATACGTAGCCTAACTTAGGACGTAGCATGACTTGCTAGAAGCCGTCCCGTGTCCAGAGGCAGTGGATATGTGAACACGTCAACTCGGTGGCAAACATCTCGTGTCAAGCCGACATGTTGGGAGCGCGTGGAGATGGAAAGCCATGCGAGATTCTTTGAGTTGAGAACGGGTGGGCCGTCTTCTGACGTCGCGTGATGCAGCTGCAGAGAGAAGTTACGTAGGCGTTTGACTCGGTGGGTTGGGCGAGGGTTTGGTGTGGCATTGCGAGGGAACCCGGGGACAGGCTAGGGGAGCAGAGATTGGCTGCGCCTGCAAGAGAAGCAGGAGCCTTCTTTCTAGGGCTTCTAGAAGAGAGCTGCACAAGGCGAGCAGAACAACAGCTAAGGGACTAGATTACGGGTTTCGCCTCATGGCGGCTGGGCGAGGAGCGTTGCATTGGGGGCAACCCCTCAATAACAAACTCCAAACTAAACGACGGGGCCCTCGCATCATGGCATCCTGGGTCTGAAACGGCGACACGACAGGGCTTGCCCATTTGCCGGGACGGACAGAAACCCCTAATGGGGGATAAGTCGTTGACAGGTCTTGATGATGAATCCTTCATTCAAGGGGCCATCCATCATCCAAAGGGGGGAGCGGCGTCGTGCTGACACTCCAAGGCGGCGGCCAACGCAGCAGCGTCGTAGCGGCGTGACGCGCCAGCAATTGCCGGTGTGGGATGTTTCGGCTTGTGGGCGTCGTTCTGGTGCTGCTCAATGTTCTGAATCGTTTCCTCGGGGCTGGACGGGGCCATGGCGGCGATCAGCAAGACGTTCGGTCGGTCGGTGCGCGGGCGATCATAAGAAGCTAGGGGGCCAATACCATGATTCAGCCTTCATTGCAGGCACATGAATCGCACCTCTGCCGGGTGTCGATCGACGGAGCCGTCCAAGTCTATCTCCGGCCCTGCGCCTGGACAAGAATCCACAGGATGGTCGCCGCGGTGGGCCATGCAGCTCTTGATTAAGCAGCCGTCGCAGGGATGGGCTAGCCGGAGGAGGGCTTCATGAGGCATGTTGAATGCAGGCATGTTAAGTAATGCCCATGTGAGGCCCATCCCGCCATGCGAGGCCCATGTATCCCATCACATCCCTCGCTCGCCATGCCATGCCCATGAATCAATCCCTCGTTCGCCATGCCAGACCCCAGACGCGCGCCGTCTTGACTTATCCCAGTGTCTCAGAGCCTAAAAGGATCGGGGCGTCGGTGTGGCTGAGCGCATCATCTCCATTCTCCAGGGACAGGGCGAGGCAAACCTGGTCTGGTTTATATCCAGTAGCGAACCGGGGCAACGGCACTGACCGCTGAGCAACCAAATCCCGTTACCCGTCACGATGAGAAAGAGGCGGCCGATGGCGGGCTTCGGGCGTAGGGATTCAGGGGTGGCGGATCAGGACCTGAACCCCTGACGTGATGGCTGATGATGGCAACAGAGCGCATGCTAAGTTATTGCTCTGCATGAGCCCTGCGGGCTGGATGATGGCCCCGTAATCAATTCTTCAACAGAATAGCTTCTCCCGGTGCAGCGGGCGCGATGTTTCAGATGAATGACTTTCTGGGCCCACTGGCCATTTCTTCAGCCCATGTGTCTCTCGTGCTAACCAAGGTACGCTTGACAATGGTAAACCGGATGTGCATCATGCCGGCGTAGTTGGCGATTTGACCATCTCCCTTAGTCTTGAGTTTGGCTTGGTGGGTGTTGGTCAAAGTGTCTGCAAGCCATTTCGGGCAGTTGAGCCAACTCCGGGGCCCGTCGATGCGGGCAGTCGGGTTTAGCGAGAGAAACGACAGCCAGTCGGGAGAGCCAGAGCAGCAACCCTCAGCCGACCATATGTGCTTTTTGGAACATGTCAAATCTTTTTCGTCTGCATGGAAACGGACATGCTTGCTTTTTTGGAGCCGCGGGAGGCGCGCCAGATCGTCAGGACGACTAGCGGGAAGAATTCCCAAGCTTGTGGAGTTTTTTCGATTTGTCGGGACTGACTGTGCAGGCAGGTACCGAAATGTTTAGGCAATAACTTAGGTTGCTACTGGCTGTATGTACAGTGGGTGCGTTGGTGCATAGGGGGCGTTAAAGTGTGCGCCGGCGAACGGCACGCACGGTACATGAAACTGCCTGCTAAACCAAGGTGGGCAGCGAACAAAAAGTTGCAACCAACATGATCATGATCAACCAACACACACGTACGGGATACGAGCGGCAACTCTTGCTTTTCCTCCACTTCACTTCACTCTCCTTGACACCCGGACCATGTTCTCGATCGTAGATTGCGTCTTTCCTCCCAAGCTAGCCCGCGACGGCTCTAGCCCTGGAAGGAAACCAACGACCGGACAACGCAACCGCTCTGGACCGACCCGCACATTCTCGCTGGCCTGGTCCATCCAGGGAGCCCAGGGAGCAAGGGCCGGCGAAGCCATCTCGATAGTCTCGCATTAGAGAGGCCCAAGCCAACAGACGGCGCTCCCCTTGGCCGCCTCTCGGGACTCAGCTCGAGGTGCCCGGAGGTGCCCAGAGTTCGTCGGCCTTGGAATCTTGTCCTGACTTGCCCCGACTGCGTTACCCTCGTGCCGGGTGAGCTGCAAGCTGTGTTCCTAGCAGAAATCCAAGCCAGACCGGTCTTGGATGGTACGGGACTGTAGTGCCATCGCTGCAGGCTACACATGCAGTAGCCTCTTCTTCACCTGCTGGCTGGCCTTCCGAGGCCCCCCTGTCAACCTGAACGAAACCCCGGTCTCCCTGTCCTCCCGGCTCTCACTGACACTCTTCGACCCTTCTGTCTCTCAGTCTCTCGCTCTCTTCCGCCAGTGACAGTCGATCTGGCCCGCCCCCGCAAGCTCATAGCGTGCCTTCTGGAGGGTCATGGCGCGGTGCATCTCCACCCGTCGACATGCCGGGCCTGGCCCGTCAAGCCCGTCTCGCTTGGAGCGAGTCAGTCAATGCGACTATGGAACACCATTGCGCCGCGAAGCACCCATTCCCACCGTTCCCACGCCCACGTCCGGCCTACTAAGCGATCGTGGGCTGCCCGGCCTGCTGGGCCTTTGCGCTTGCTCGAGCTTGATCCGGTCTGGTCTGTTCTGCTCTTGTTCTTGCTCTATCCTGGGTCTCCCTCCCGTTTCTCGTTTGTATTAGTTATCGCGCTCGGGGAGTCACTCGCAAAGCAAACGCAACGGCCCCAGATCTGCTCCTGTTCTGCCTCTTCGTCCTTCAACTTGCGACTTTGCCTCCGCGGCATCATGATCCCCGCCTAGCAACCTTCAACATCGTCGCATCGCATCGTTCTTGGTTCGCTCGCTCGCTCGTTCGCCCGTCTGTTCAATCTTTCTCATACCGAGCTTCTCACGCCCAATCCACTGATCCGGACCGTTGCAACTTGACTTGGACTGCCATCCTTCCGTGTCGCACCCTCCCACAAGTTCTCGCCCCGTCCTCCCACTTCGACCCGCCTTGAGACAGCACCACTTCGAGACAACAGCTTGAGACACCACGGAGCGAACGCTCCAGGTAGAAAGCCAGAATGCCTACCCTCAACTCTCTTCGAACCTTTGAGCCGCCGGTCCCGCCCTTCGCCGAATTCGAGCGGCGCCGCTCCACGACTTCCACTCTAACCACCAATGCCGAGGCCATCGGCTCGTCACTGCGCGGCTTGACTGCTTCACCACCTTTACGCTCCAAGAATGGCGCCCGTCCCAAGAGCGCCAAGTTTTCGGCGTACCGCCTGCGTAGCAATTCGGGATTGTCGCTGCATACCAATGAGGATCTTCTGCGACAGTACACTGACTACCATCCGGACGGATCGCCGAGGGTCGCAATGTTCAATGCCAGCAATGGAGGCGAAAGATTGAGGAGTATCGACTCCATCACTACGTCCAGTCAACGGTCCAGCGTCACATTTACAGATTCCGACACGTCGGCTGATTTGCCCATCCCGGATTTCGTTGGTCGCGACATGTTCGACATGGTTATCAAAGACCCGGCTGCTTCGGCGCAATTATGGAAGTTTGCGGCCAGCCGTGGTGTCGGCCAGAACGTCGAATATCTTCTCAAGGTGAGTTGCGCTTGTGTTGTACATGTTTCACAATGCACTAACAGCGATATCAGATTCGCGATTACATTAATTCCTTGGAGCAAGTTGTAGTTCAGCTATCGACCATCTCAACCTCGTATACATCTATCACCGCTACCTCGCCCATCAACCTCCCCATACCAATGTCCAAGGCCCTAAATACAAATATCAAGCACTTGACCAACTCGCTAATTCCCAGCCTGGAAAACATGTTTCTCGAGTCCAAGGGTTATGTCGAGCAGAGAATCATTAGGGAGATCTTCCCGGCCTTTGTCAAACAGCAGCTATCACTCTGCACCAGCGTGGCGCTGTCCGCCGAGTCCGAAGGCGACAGCCCTCCATCGCCATTCCCAGGTCTCAAGAGTTCATTCTGTCTCAGCGATCCTGTCAAGCCCGGGAACCCGATTACGTTTGTGTCGGACGATTTCTCGGACCTCACAGGCTACTCCCGCGCTGAGGTCATGTCACGGAACTGCCGCTTGCTCCAGGGACCTCAGACAGAGCGCGATGCCATCGCCAACATTCGATCATCGATTTGGCGAGGAGAGGAGTGCTCTGAGCTGATTTTAAACTTTCGCAGAGACGGACAGCCCTTCTGGAACCTACTCTACCTTACCCCCCTCCAGGATGCAGCCGGCAAGACGCGTTTTTACATGGGGGCACAAATTGACGTGTCTTCTAACATTGAGAGTAAGGACGAGTTGCTCAAGATGCTGAGCTATGGCTCCGCGGAGGAGGAAAAGTCCAATGAAAAGAGTAGCTCTCGTTGGCCCAGCGAGGGGCTACAGAGCGACCCGGAACTTGACGACCTGACCTCGGTCAAGTCTAACGGCCAAGCCAAGGCCCAGAAGAAAGGGTTTTTCAAATCGTTCAACAAGAAGTCTCCTCCTCCCCCGCTCTCGCCACCTTTGAGCCCCCGACGCAGCTTCGATCGGCCACGGTCATCTGCGGGTCCAATTTTGGAGAAGACATATAGCACTCGAACTGTCCTCAAGAGGCTGTCAGCGCCTCTACCTATGATGACGACCCCTTATTCCCGATATATGATCCTGGAGCACGTCCCGTCGTACCCGGCATCTCTCGGCGCTATGCCTCTAGACCAGGAGATGAGGTATCCGCCAAAATTGAGCATCTCCTTTTTCTCACAGGCTATGGTGGATGCGCTGGATTTGGGCATGGCAGCTGACGCCATTCGACAAAAGGACGTGTTTGACGTGTTGGCGGAGCAGGCGACGATCCCCTCCGTCACGAAGGCGTTCAAGGCCACAGTGAGGGAGGTGGTCGTACGAGACGGCAAGTCCATCTCTCTGGACCTGGCCCTCACCAACCATATCCCGCGCCGGGCGAATATGACGCGGGTCATGAGCGGCGAGAGCGAGGCAAGTCGGGAGAAGAAGTCTTCGACGATGATGAGTCACTGGTCGCCGCTGAAAGATGTGGACGGCCGTGTTAAGTACGTTATGCTCATCATCGCGCCACTCTGAGGAGGGCAAACATGGTAAAGAATGCCCCCGACAGCGTTGGGCATCGGGGGAGGAGTTTTGAATACCTTTTTGTTGTACAATGCATTGGATGGTGTAATGATATGTGTATTTAATTAACGACTACTTGGATAGGGTAGAATGATACCACGATTGTATTCTTTGGATAATTACAAATATTCCTACTTTACTTGACTAAGCGGATTCGGACTGGACCGTTGTTTCATGAGGCTTCTATGATCAACTCAATATCTGGATTTGGCAGTTGTTCATTCAACCAGCATCATCGTTCACTTCTTCTATCCCCTGCCGGTTCATGTCTATTAGAGGAAGACGTAGATCTTGATCTCAGATCTCGACCTCGCCTTCGGCGTCCTCCGAAAGAGGCACCGCCGTCAAAATGCACTACGAAACTCAGGGCTGATGCGCAGAACTTGGCATGTGTCAAGCTGCAAGAAGGCCAGCGCGCTTCACTAGAAGGTTCGCTACTCAACCTGGCGCCAATAGCTCAGTTGAAGGCAACTCTTTTTCGCTAGAGCCAGCTTTGAGGGTTGAGACTAGCGGGACAGGGCAGGGGTCAATCCAGTCTTCTGTGGATACGCTCGAAAGTTCAAAACAGAGGGTCCATTACGGAGTGAACGACACGGAAGACCCGTCGTCAACTGGACTGGAAGACGTTGAACAGAATCCGTACTGGCATTGCTTCGTTGATATGCGCCTCTTTTGCCCGCGTTTGGCAGTTTTTTCCAGCCTAGGGTCGCAGATCGCACGGCTCTCACCGCTGTCAAATCTCGGCACTTGGTTGATGCCCGGACATGTCTCAACCACTCGCCAAGCCAACCACCAACCTCAACAACTTGGGCCACAACCAACAGCTACGGCTTCGGTCTTTGTGTCTGTCCGATATTGGACCCTGAATCGGTCAAGTTCGGCTTGGCTGGAGAGGACAACCATCCCGTCAGATCATGGATCCTAGGTAGCCAATGGTTCATCACGGTTGGCAAGCACACAACAGAGGCTCAACGTTTTTCTTTTTATTATACAGTTCCCATTGGGTGCAAGGGCCGTGTGATTAGAATGTACTTGAGTCTCTGCTGTCACAAATGATAAGCCTAGTATGTGGAGCGGTGAGGCATTCTCACATGATAGTGCAATCGATACGGATTCTGACGCTGCGACTACGCAACTTTGTTTCAGATGTCTCGTCATCTTCCCCGCAGACTCATCGTGCTGGTAGGCACTGATCGGTCTATTTCGAAGCGGTAGACTGTTCTTGCGCACTGGTTGTTCGTGTCTTCCGTCGTAATCATCCGCAACCTAGGAGTCACAGATGCTCAGATCATAGAGCCTGATGCATGCCTGGCTGATATAGGTAGGGAGAGAGTGTCAAGGATGAATTGAAACCCGGATAGTTCGCACTGTGCTTCCGAGTTGACACCCACCCAGAATCGCATAGTCGGGGATTTAAGTTGGGACTGTGTGGTTCGTGCCCCGCCCGTTTTCCCATCTAGGCATCGACCTCCCCAGCCCCGGCGATAGCTTCACACGAAACTTGTCGCTGTGGCATCGGAGCGTTCCAACCCTTCTGATCGCATCTAACCGCTGCATATTTCCACATCTTGCTGTATCGCATTGTCATTTTTTTTGCCTGTTCTCATCACTCGGTCGATATTCTTTGCTTTTTCCAGGCGCGCAGCTTCTGTGTCAGCCTCACTCTCAGCCCCAGCCCCAGCCTCATGCTGCCCTTTCAACGACCCGCGTTGCCTCCCTCAATCCAGCCTCTAGGGCTCTGAACTGCCATCGTTACAATCCAAGATGGCCGAGAGGATTGTCTGCTTAAAAGACTCCATCTTTGCCCTTGGCTCGACCATCAGCAGCCACCTCAAGGACCCTACCGCAGCAAACAGGCAGGACCTCAAGGCTCTCGTCGCGGAGCTGCGGCTGCTTGGAGGGTCTCTTTACAGCCTCGAGCAGCTCATTTCTGAGCTGAGAGCAGCTAATGATGGCAAAACCGATGCGCCCGGCTTCGCTGACGAGGTCGCCTGGCCAGCAGTGGACGGATGCGAGCTCCTAGTCCAGGCCCTCGGAGCCTTGTATGCTGTGGCCGACATGAAAGGGCTCCAGGCTGCCAAGGCAGCACTCCTCGGATATCGCTCCAAGTTTGGGTTCATCATTGGCTCTTCTGAATCCCTCGAGGATGTGGACCTCCATTTCTGCATCCTTGGAAAAGAAGCCATGCCCCAGTTGCGACACAGGGATGAAGGCACCAGCGACACCCAAGTTGTATCCCGTGTCGTTCCTGCAGCTGCTGAAGAAGAGACAACCTCAGAAGTCTTATCCTCCTGGTTAGAGGCACTCAACTCTCCAGACAACGATCGCGAGCCGACACAGTACGTGAAAGAGACGACCCTGGTGCAGTCCCGCCATCTTGCATCTCCGTTGTACCAGCCGGCTGCTGTTCGATGGCCATCCTACGCCGAGTCACACTGGACACATCTGAAACCTCAAATCCTCTCCCTGTTCCAGGTTCCTGGGCCTTTCAACTTCGTGCAATGGGTTCTCGAATACGCCAGAGAGACGTTTCCTCGCACGTATGGCAGTTTAGCCATGTCACCCAACTCACTTCTTGAATTGACAGACGCGCTATGCAGCAACTCGATCGCGCCACTACATGTGGCTGCTGCACTCGGGCTGCCCAGTCTATGCAAAGAACTTCTCCTTCGCGGAGCCAATGTCAACGAGATAGGAGTGCTAGGCAGCCCTCTGTTTTGTGCCTTGGTCGGTCCAAACGTTCTAACAACGCGAGCGGAGCCAGAATCTTGGGCCGCTCTACTGGACAGGAATCATGTTGGTATTGACCAGGCCGCCACAGTCGTGTTGCTTCTAGAAAGAGGCGCTGACTGTGGGTACAAGTACCAGTGGAAAAATGCCGAAGAGGTTTCCCTGATTGGCTTAAGTTTTTGGACGGCCTTTATCACCGAAGTTGATGCCATCTTTAATCACGTTGTGGCTAAGGGTGTTTTCATCGACGGCACTATAATCCATCTCATCCGACGTGACAACTTTGCGAACCTTGGCCCGACCTCACGTGTGAGGTTCATTCGTATGCTTGCCTTTTTGTACGACCTCACGCTACCTCACGAGGCCGAAAGGAACGCAGTCACAGAGCCAATTCGAGAGGCAGTCCGCTTACGCATGAGGGACCTGGGCCTTGCGTTTGCAGATGCGGGAGACGCCCAGTGTGCGCTAGAGGTGAAGGACCCCAGATTTCGTTACCTTGTCCGGCAAGCCATTGTAAACTCCAATTCATTCCTCTTTCAACGTCTTCTTCTCGATCCAAGATTCGATCCCAATCTCCTCTTCGACGAGGCTGGACTCGGAGGCACAATTCTCCACATGGCAACCGAAGGAGGCCATGTCGAGATCATCGACGGCCTCATCAAGGCTGGGGCTAGCCTGACGGCCACTGATTCCGAAGGCCGCACGCCTATGATGGTGGTTGAGGATCAAGCCGTATTGTCCAAGATGGTCCTGGAACATGGCGCCTCAACAACCGCCGTGGATAAGAAAGGTCGAACAATATGGCACCTCGCCGCGTCAACGAACTCTGTGGATCTCATCAACTGGCTACGCAGCAATGACCCAGCCAAAGAGCAAAATCTCATTACAAGGAACAAAGTGGGCTGCACGCCTTTGGATGATGCGTTTTTCTTCCTCAACTCCCTCAACGCCCTCCCTAAGAGTTGGAAACCAACAGCCCCAGGGGCCGCCAGGGCTCTTTTATCGGAACTGCGCACGCTCCCGCCAATCAGTTCCCCGAACGCACTTCTTTTCACCGCAATCCAGTGGGGTGACCTGGGTTTACTCGACAAATTGATCGAGCTTGGTTGCCAGCCGACTGTTGACCGAAGCGGACTGCTTCGCTGTCTCAACCTCTCGGCTTCGGATGAGATGGTCCTAAGAGTCCTGGAGCTATGCGAGGAGTCGAGCCTCGTATTTAGCGATGGTGTTACGGTGGCCGAGACCATCATCACAAATACAGTACTCCGCAGGCGTCAAAACAAGGCAGTCTTCTTTCAGCCAACAGCCCATCCATCTTGCTTCCCGAAGATTTCATCAAGCGTTTATAAGAAGCTTTTAACCCCCGAGGTTCTTCAGGCCCGGGACGCCTGCGGCAGGGGTATCTGGGCTCGTTTCTGCGATGAGATCTTGCCTCTGCTTTCCGGGCCAGACTCCGAGCATCCACAAAAGCTGTCGTTCTTGTCGAACTTTATCTGCAACGCGATATCGTGCCTCAACAGTTGCGGGGCCTTGGATGACTATGAAAAGGAGACTGGGGAGTGGGCAATTCTCTACATGGCCGACCGGGCTAGTTTCAGTCCATGCTGGCACCGTTGGCAATTCCCTTTCATTACCGCCGCCTTACAACTGTTCAGTCGCGACGAACTCAAGTTCCTTGATACAACGGATGGGTGTGTTCTTCTTGCCCAGGCAGCCCGGCGTGGCCATCTAGGCTTGATCGACGTGCTAGTTACGAAAGGCTTGCGAGTCCATATCCCGCATGAAGATTTCGAGAACAAGACTGTACTGGAGCGCATCATACCAAATACCCACCTGAGCGACGGCATGTTGGATGCTCTGCTCGATAATCTTCCGGAGAAGGCCTTGGTTCCACGACAGCGTAAAGTTTTTGGTGCCATATTGGACATGGATAGAAAATTCCAATCAGCTCAACTGCTGACGGCCCTGCTGAAGAAACGCCTGATCGACCCCAACAAGGTCTTGGCTGACGACCAAGAGCGCGGAACCATGCTTCTTGAAGCTATAGAAAGAGAAAGACCCAAACTCGCGCTGACTCTGCTAGCCTTTGGAGCTGATCCGGCCCTGACCGTCAACGGAGACTATGTCCTCCTTGCTGCGGCCAAGAAAGGCTACGTTGAAATATTCGAGAAGATTTTAGAAAAAGCCGGATCCTTCGACTGGCGCTGCTTTTATAATGTCCCTGGCAAGCGCACACTGAATGCGCTTCAGGTCGCGGCGATGAACGGGCAGCATGAAGCTCTCCAATGGCTCCTGGAGCGAACACCGCTGCGCCACAAGTTGGATGCAGGCTCACCCAGATACGGGCTCGCGCCCATCCATCTGGCCGTCAGTAACGGCTCATTAGCTTGCGTCAAGGTCCTCCACGAGTGCGGAGCGGACTTGGAGGTCCGAGACCCGGTCGGTGCTACACCTCTTATCATGGCCATACGAGGAGACAAGGAAGACATATTCCGTTATCTCTTAGAGTCCGGCGTCAGCACCGAACTCGATCGATATGGGATTCACATTGCGTCGGTCAGCCGTCGTGCCGCAGCTGGAATCATCGACGAGTTCGTGAATGACAAACTTGGAGCCACCCCTCTAATCCCCTTCGAGGTACCGGATCCAATCAGGATGGGAGCCCTTCTCGCAGATCTGATAGAGAATTCTCTCTTGCAGTGCGAAGGAGTCATTGCAAAGGTTCTCGCTTACGTCCCAAAGGAGCACTTGCAATCCGCGATCCTGCCTTGCCGTGGTTGCACACTTCTTAGCTTTGCGGGCATGTATGCCAGCACCAACATAATGCTTGAACTTGTAGAGCTGGGATTCGGCGGATTCATCACCGGTTGCGAGACCCATTGGTACGATGGCTACAACGCCCTCCACCATGCGTGTTTTGGCCTTCTCCGGCAACTCGAGTATGAAGAGTCGGAAGAATCAACCCTCATCTTCATTCGAAAATGTCTGGATGCCTACCTGAAAGAAGGTCTTCTGTGGTTTCATGTGGATTGCACGCCTCTTCACGCAGTTGTGCAGTTTGGTCGCTCGGAACTGTCGATGCTTGATATCCGTCGCAGGATCCTTCGAGTGCTACTGAACCACCTTGACGCCCGTGCCGAGGACTACTGGTAAGTACCCTGTCATGTGGTTGGTTTCAAAAAGCTAATCGTCACAGGAAACTCGTGGAGGAAGCGGGATTGTCACAACTGGTCGACTTGGTTGACGGCGACGACACTGCCGCGAGACTCAAGCGATATGTGGTCAACAGACGTTGTAGTTCTATGGATTGGTTGACGTATTCAAGCGGCGTCCTTCCAAATGCTCTACACTTACTCGTCGATAGCGTCGACCCAGCTGTTGAAATGCCAGTTGACGTATTGTGCGACATGGTCCATCAACTGATTGAAAGCGGCGTGGACGTTAACGCCAAGGACGGCGATTCGATGACAGCTCTCCAACTGGCGTGCTTCAGAGAAAACCTCCCCATTGTTAAGATGCTTCTTGAGGCTGGAGCTGATCCCAACGCGCGAGATTACTCAGACTCGACGCCATTATCCCGGGCCATTGACTGGGGCGAAATGGAGGCTGTCCGCTATTTGATCCAGCACGGGGCCGATCCCACTACGTTTCATGGGTTATCTCATCTGCTGTTCAGTCACCCAAGTCCAGAATACCTTCATGAGGTTGCAACTCTTGGGTTGGACTGGCATGCGACCACCCCTGGAAACTCGAGCCTGGCTCTGATGATGATTGTTGTCACGCCGTCGACACGAATGTCCGTTTTGAACGGCATCGGCGACATTGACTTTGCCCGCCTCGCCAGCGAACAACCGCCGCTGCTTAACATGTTGATATCTCACCAGTGCGGTACCGGGGTGGTCAGCAAGGTCCTCAAGCGCGCTCCCCCAGAGTACCGCAATCAAATTCTACATCCTAAATCGGGTTTCAACCAGCAACCAGCCTGTTTGCCTGTTCGCAGGGGGATGTGTCCATGCTCGACACGCTTCTTAAGTTTGGGTGGGACTTTGAGAATGAGGGCTCTGACGAAGGGTCCCCTCTCATGTTGGCTTGCAGCGTGGGCCAGTTGATCACCGTCAAGCTGCTGGTCAGACGCGGTGCGCGACTCGCCTATGTGACCACTGATAGCCACGGCCGCAAGGTTGTCAAATCGGCATTCGAGATGGCACGACTTCATAAAGATGTCATGCAATGGCTGCTGGTTGGACGCCATCAGGAGTGGAAATGTCTCGAGGAGGCAGATGACGTCTCGCCCAACGTGGCGACGAAACTATGGTCTGGCCCTCGTAAGGGCGCTCACAAGCTATCCGGCTTTGACGGGCACTTTATCAAGGCGTCAGGAAACACGATCCACGAGCAGCTCAAGCTTCTGCATCGCGTTGCGCAGATTCGCAGTCAACTCGCCAACCAGGTTGTGCCTGTTACGTTGGTTGAGCTGCTGAATCGAGGCGTGGAAGAGGAGGACATTGACGATTAGTTGGGAAAAGTGGGAGTCAAATGTTGTACGGTGTTCTGGGTAGCAGAGGTTTTTGGATGGATGGATGCTTTATGGATGCGAGACAGGGCGTTTGGATGGGATATCTAGCGAGCGGTTTGGTCAAATTGACGCGACGGATTTTTCCCTAGTTAATTCCGTGTCACGGCAATGAGACGGCTGAACTCTTCAAGACCAAGTATGTCCATTATAATGGCGGCCACGCTCTGGCATACCTATGATACAAACATTTTCCCAGCTTCCCAAACTCCCAGTTCACCCACGCGATTATTCGCCATTCCATCTTGACCACGTACATCAAACTGTCTATCAACCCATGTCCTCCCATCCTGACACACACCAACATCTCATCTACTAACCCCACGTACCGCCACCGCCGCCGCCTCTGCCTCCCTTGCGCTGGGCACTTAGGCGCCAGTCGTCCTCGCCGGCGAACTTGTTGTACAGCGGCTGGATGCGCTCGGCCTTTTTGCGTTTGCTCAGCTTGTCGGTGCCCGCGACCTTGAAGAAGGTCGGGGCGGCCTCGACGAGCCACCGGGGCTCGATGGAGGTGGTGCAGTGCATGTACTCCTTTGTGGTCAGGACGAGCGTGTGGTAGATGACCCACTCGGCCTGCTTGCCGAACAGGGCCGAGCTGGGGTGTAGGTAGACGGGTGTGCCCTCGATGAGCGTCTTGTAGCCCTCCTGGGGGTCCTTGCGGGCGGCGTTGCGGAAGAAGCCCGAGCAGAGGGCCTGGCGCACCTTTTCCGTTTTGCGGCCGCACGACACGACCGAGTGCTTGTAGCGGTCCATGATCTTGACGAGCTGGTCGCGGACGTCCTTGGCGCGGCGCATCGACCGCGCCTGGATGAAGTTCTCGAAGCACCAGGGGCTCGAGTAGCCGCTGTGCTTCCAGGCGTTATAGACGTTGAGCAGCGTGAGGTGGTCGCCGTGCGGGTCGTGGAACTTGGCCTTCTTCTGGTCCGCCTGCGACTGCTTCTCCTTGGGCCGGTAAAAGACGTTGGGGAGGTTGAGCATGGCGACGATGCTGAGCATCTCGTCGGAGCAGTCGAGGCTGACAGCCGCGATGAGTACCTTGGCCAGCGACGGCTCCATGGGGAAGTCGGCCATCTTCCTGCCTAGCCGCGTTAGCAGGCCCTCATCGTCGAGGGCGCTGAGGGCATAGAGCTCTTCTAGGGCTGTGAGCATGGTGTTGATGGGTGGCGGGTCCATGAAGTCGAAGTGCAGGAGGTCGTTGATGCCCATGGCCTTGAGCATGAGAATCGTGTGAGACAGATTCTGGCGCTGGATCTCGGGAATGGTTGTCGGCAGCATCTCAGACTGGTACGCTGCCTCGGTGTAGAGGCGGAAGCATTTTCCAGGTCCCGTTCGGCCGGCTCGGCCAGCTCTCTGGTTTGCCTGGGCTTGGGAGATGGGAGTGACAACTAAGGAATCCATGCCTAGCTTAGGGTCGTAGGCATTCTGCTTGACGAAGCCGGGGTCCACGACGTAGTAAATCTCGTCGATGGTGATGGACGTCTCAGCGATGTTGGTAGCAATGACCACCTTTCGGCTTCCGGCTGGGGCGGGCTCGAAGATGCGACTTTGCATCTCGGTGGGGAGTTGGGAGTAGACGGGCAGGATGAGGAGTTCTGGTACGTTTGGTCCTAGCGCTTTCATGCGCTCGTATAGAATCTCGCAGGATGTGTCGATTTCTTCTTGGCCTGTCAGGAATAGAAGGATGTCGCCCTTGGGCTCAGTCAGGTGGATTTGCATGACGGTGACTAGGGCAGAGTCCAAGTAGTCGGATTCGGGCTCTCTCGAGTACAGAATCTCGACGGGGAACGTGCGACCTGGGATGGTGAAGATGGGACACTCGTTGAAGTATGCAGAGAACTTGTCGGCGTCGAGGGTTGCAGAGGTGACAATGACTTTTAGATCTGGCCGACGCTTGAGAGACTTTTTGAGCAGGGCGAAGAGCACGTCAGTCGCGATGGTGCGCTCGTGGGCCTCGTCAAGCATGATGCACGAGTATCGTTTCATCTCTGGGTCGACGAGAATCTCGCGCTGAAGCATGCCATCCGTCATGTACTTGATCTTAGTGCTTGGGCTGGTGCAGTCCTCAAAACGGATCGTGTAGCCAACCTCCTCACCGAGCTTACAACCGACCTCCTCGGCGACACGCTTGGCGACGGACATGGCCGCCACTCGGCGAGGTTGCGTACATCCGATAATACCGTCGTTGGCAAAGCCTGCCTCGGCAAGGTACTGGGTGAGCTGCGTTGTCTTTCCCGAGCCGGTCTCTCCCACAACAATGAGGATCTGGTTCTCGTGGACGGCCTTGATGAGCTGGCTGCGGAAGACGTAGACGGGCAGGGACTCTCGTTGGTCCTTGATGCTCATGTTGGTACGCTTGCCGAGGGATTCGCCCTTGGGAATGACGGCCCTTTTCCACTCCGGCACTTCCTCCGTCTTGGCGTTGTTCCTTGCGTTCCTCAAGTCGCTGGCAAACTTGCGCTTCTCGGGGTCTGCCATTGGGTCGTGCCACTGAGCTGATAAATTCTCCTTCGAATCTTCCTTGGCGGCCGCATCGGCCTCCTGCTGCTTCAGCTCCTTTCGCTCCTTGGCTAGAGACGTGCCAGACATGGCGGCTCGGTTCATAGAGCCGTCCGGTGCCTTGACGACGCGGATAGGTGACAGCTCGAGAGACTGCTTCGTCTGACCGGCAAGGAATGGAGGCTCCTCCTCTCGAACCTCGATATCAACATCCTCTTCTAGCTCCATCTCGCCGTCGCCACGTAGCGTCGCGTTGTAGTCTTCCTCCAAATCGGGGTAATCGGATGCTTTGGCGACTCCTGAGGCGATCAACTGTCGGATTTCCCACCTCTCAGGGGAAGTCATCCGCTTCTTCTGGCGTCGTGGAGGACCTAGTGCATCTCGAGGCATGGCGGCTGTTGGTTCCATATATCCATTTCTCCCGCCGCCTCCCAAGGCCTCCATGTTGGCGCCTGTCGTCATCCGCTCCTGAGGCTCCAGGTCTCTGCCTGATTCTTGGTCCACATCCTTCATGGACAGGCCTATCCTTGAACCTTCAATAGCAGTCACCTTGACCCATACCTGTTGTCCTCGTGAGACCAGGTCTGAAGGGTGGTTGATTCGCTGCCCTTCCGCCATGCGGGACACATGCACCAGGCCGTCAACTTTGCCTCTCACGTGGTGGATATTGACAAAGGCGCCAAAGTCCTTGATCCCTGTGACATGACCCTCGTAGACTTTGTGTAGCTCTGGCGCATCGTCGATCTCGGGCTTTGGGGCCTTGCGGAAACGGTCGTCGGCTTCGTCTTGGTAGCGTTCGCGACCTCGTCGGTCCTTGCGTGAATCGCGGTGTCCGTCTCGCCAGTCCTCGTCTCCTCGGTCTTGCGACCGCGATCTCGATCGGCCCTTGTCTCTCCTGCGTCTTTCTCGTGATCGCGACCGGTGCCTCCTCCGCCGTGACTCTTTGTGGTCGTTCTCGGGGCTTCGACTGCGTTTTCTCGAATCCTTCTCTTTCTTGACCTTGTCTTCCAGGCCCTCCAGCAGCGCTAGTGTATCGTCGATGGCATCAGCTCCTCCGCCATACGCAGGAGCCTTGTCGGGCATCGCGAGGCCGCTAAACACCTTTTCATTTTCCTGGAACGTCCGCGAATGGTGATGCTCCTCTGCGCCGGCGCCGGCTCCATTTTTCCCTTTGAACTTGGGGTGCATGGCGAGCACGAGGCGGTCCAGGCTGTCGATCAGACTGGGCGGGAAGTCTGCGCCGATGCCGGCGAGCTTCTCGCGGAACTGGGCGAGGGAGTTGCATTCGAGTCGTTGGGCGATGAGGAACTCGGC
Source organism: Dactylonectria estremocensis (assembly GCA_020744375.1). Lineage (NCBI taxonomy): Eukaryota > Fungi > Ascomycota > Sordariomycetes > Hypocreales > Nectriaceae > Dactylonectria > Dactylonectria estremocensis. The sequence goes on along the minus strand of JAGMUU010000002.1, from coordinate 1,055,267 downwards.
GAGGGTCTTGTCGCCGACACCAACATGGTTTTGCAGTTCGGACGTGACTTTTGAAACGAGCGACAGCAGCTCGAGGTTCAAAAGGTCGTCCATGGTGAGTTTGATGCCTGCGTGGAAACGCAGGAGAGTGTTTCTTGCGACGAAAGCAGGCGCGAAAGCGAGACGCTGCGACACGATAAAAGTTGTAGGCCCACTCTCACCACGGCAGAAGTGCGGGTAAACCGATAGGGCTCGGTGAGAGTCGGTGAGAGTCGGCGAGTTGACTAGAAGTCAAATTATCAGAGAAGACGGTTGATCAGAGAGAAAATGAGATGACAGGGGATACCGGCTGGCTTAAATATAAGAAAGGGATTTTTAACTTCTGATTTTTGCAAAATAGTTCATCAACAAGGTATTCAGTCTACCAATCCATAGAGGTAGTGGCGATGCATGTCGTGAGTGATATTGAGGTAGTAACCCATAAGGGTAGTAGCCATCTGCCCTCAGAGGCCAACCGCGGTATCGCCGTTCTAGAAACCCATCATGCACAAAGAACAAACACTGGGGCTTTTTGCGATGTGTCCCGCGTGTAGCATCGAGGGCATGTTCATGTGCTCGTGTAAGCCAGCAAGCGCCAGATGGCACAAGACTCGGTCAACCGGGAAACCCTCGGCAATCACGAGTTAACCACGATCCAAGACGAGATTTTTCCTTTTCTGTCTATTAAATGGCAGCCTAGAGTTGTTATGTTGTCAGCCTAGAACGGCTGAGATAATGAAGGTCCAGGCAGGTGTTAGAGCTCACCACCGATAGCGAAATCCCCGATCCGTGTTGTCCGGTTGGTTGCCTCCGGTACGTACCTTTTCGGCGCTCTTCATGCGTCTCCCAGGATGACCCGACTCTGCGGCAATGTGGAGCAACGTCCAGTGGCGGTCTGCAGCCAATCAAGCTCGCCAAAACCCCAGAGCATTACGCAACCCTCCCCGCTACCGTTCAGTGCGTCCAGCGCCACCAGGTGACCCATTTGGCCTTCTAGCGGGCAAGAGTTAGAGCTCGCAGGCTCCCGGTTCCCTAGCAATCGTCATCAGCGGTCTTGCCTCAGCCTCAATACGAATCCCCACTCTTACATACTCTCTTCAACACTTCTGGAATTCGTTCCCTGCGTCGAATCTTCACCACCAACCAACTTGTCCATCACCATCCATCGATCCAGCTTCCTCAACCTCAACGTCGCCATGTGCTCCGCCGACATTTTCCTCGCCATCATCGCGTTCCTCTTCCCGCCCCTGCCCGGTAAGTGCTCATGAAGTCACCTCACGCCCGTTGCCCCGTCGTTCTCTATCGCCTCTCTGAAAGGCCCCTCGATGCGTCATCGCTCTACCAAGAGCACCAGCTAACCCTGTCGCGCAGTCTGGGTCAAGTGTGGCATCTGCAGCGCCGACTCCCTCATCAACATTCTCCTGTGTGTACTCGGCTACATCCCCGGCCTCCTACACGCCTGGTACATCATCGCCAAGTTCCCCGAGCCGCCCTACGAGTACGAGGCGCTCCCTCAGGATCGCGAGGGCGGCCGAGTCACCTACGTCTACGTCCAGTGCCCTCAAGGCCAGCAACAACACCAGCACTCGCAGCAGCTCGCCAAGGCTCAGCCCAAGTCCCAGCCCAAGCCTCAGGCTCCTCAGGGCCTGAACTACGGCACCCAGAGCGCTGGCGCCTCAAACCAGGCTCCTGCTCCCCAGCAGCACGGCGTCACCAATGCTGGCGAAGGAAGCTCCGATCACCAGGGCGTCCCGCCTTCATATGCCGAGGTCGTTGCTGGCGACAACAAGATCCAGTCTCAAGACTAGACCAGGAATGCTGCAAAGCCATAACCAACAACAGGACTCAGAAGAAAGCTAGGATATAGGAGATTTCAGGCTTCGAATATGGTTTGAGTGGTCACCGATCAACGCGGGGACTTGCATGAGGGAGTTCAACAGGAATGTATTGTAGTAACGATTGCTTCACCACAGCTGCGACAACGAAACTTTGTAACGATGGAAGGACGGCGTTGGATTTTGCTCCTTTAGATTAAATAAACATCTAAACTCTTGCTTTAGAAATGTGCATAGTTTTAAGCCATGCCACCGTGTACTCGGTTTCGTCTCCAGAAACCATCCCACGTGCCTCGTATCTATGTTTGTGCGCGTGATGCAATACTAGCAGCCGTCCTCTCCAATGATGTCGAGTAGCCCTACACCCGAGACTCTGATCATCCCTCCCTCGCCGCAATGGCATGCTGCTTCTCCTCGGCGTCCGGATCTTCCACTGATGGCGCCGGTCGGTCGCTTAGTTCGGGCACCTTGTAGTGCCGCATCAACTCCTGGGGCAGATACGTGTAGAATGATGGAACGATGATTTCCACCGTCTTAACGAACCTCAAGCCTACGTTGAGCTCAAAGATTGTCAGTCGGGCCTTCATTCCTGTGGGCATGTACGACAGCAGGTCGTCGTCGAAGTAGAGCGTCAATGTCGCCTCCAGGACTGGCCAAGGGGAGTCTGGCGTAACCCAGTCGTCCTCGATGCTTGATGGCTTGAAGGTAGCCTTGCCAACAGCGAGGTGCTCAACCGCGTTGTCTCCAATCACAAGCGATTTGACTCGTTTGACAATGCTCTCGTCGGGTCGAAAAATCTCAACGAGCTCGACTGTGCAGCTAAACTCCCTGACAACTTCGGGTTGCTCCTCGAGCAGCCGAGCAAACATTTCCGGCTCATCCATCAGGGCAAAAGCAGAGTAGAAGACGGACTTGGCGTCAAACCCACAGGGACGTTTGAAGTGCTGAAACGACCAGCTCGAGGCCGCGTCATCTGGACGGAAGAGCTCCCCGGCCGCGAGGTTGAACTGGCCAGGCAAGGAGGCATAGAGCTTCTGCAGCAGCGGCCACTCGGTCCGCGCGCCTTCGCACACCCCAAGGGCGGCTTTGACGTCGTCCCCGTACTCAGGGCAGACATCGTGCTGGAGCACGTACCGCAAGAAGTTGTCAACGACGTCGATGCCCTGGATCATCCGGGGCAGCTCGAAAGACGTGAGGTACGGCAGTGTGACAGAGAAGAAGCCTGCAGCCACGCCGGCAAAGTCGACGGTCCAGGCGTCCGCATCGCCGTTGTAGAAGCGGTCGCCGGCGGAAGTGGTGCCGTATATGACATCTGTGGCTGTGACCTCGCGGCGCTGGGCCGGCGTCAGGTCGCGGAGGTCTTGACGATGGAGACCGCAAAAGGCGGACGGATTAGTGTCGACCCCGCCGAGAAAGAGATACTCGCTGAAGAAGAGAGTGCGGTCGGCTTGGAGACGGCGGCGGGAGCGGAAACGCTGAATGCAGGATTGCATGCGCCTGTGAGATGTCAGCACTTGTGGTAGTTCTCATCCAGGCCAGGGATGCGCACTCAGTAAAGGGCAAGTCTCTGGGGTTACAAACGTTAGTCTAGCTCGGCGAGACGGGGGCTGAGCAAATCACGTACGAGGCATATATCTCACTCTTCTCCTCTTCGGCTTCGTCTGGGGTCATGGGCGGATCGGCAAAGTATTCTAAGCCTCCGTCAGCTTACTCTCCCAGCCGTTACAGCACACCGTTAAGATTGTGAACCTTCGAAGCCGTTTCCGCGGTTCTTAGGAAGGGCAGTTGGGCCTCGCGAGGCCAGAGACTTGTGCCCTGACCTCGACTTTTTCGGTTTGACGATGCCCTGTAGAGAGGAGGGGAGGGGGTGTGGGTGTCGGTTGCCTTGGCGGTCATCGACACTGCCGTCGATTCCGTCAACAGAAGTTGCCATCTTGTCGCCTGGAGAGCCTTCCGGAGACATTGTGGAAGCTAAGTAGCTTGGAAATGGACTTCTCAAGGATGCGCAAAGTTCGTCACAGTCGACGATTCACAGAGTCTGCAATTCTGACGCTTAGGGGAGAAGGCTCGCGATGCTGTGAATCACGTCAGTGAGTTTTACGCAAACGAAACTGTGAGGCCTAGCAGCGAAAGCCTCTTCGAGATTGCAGCATACGCAAAGGTGTTGCAGTGGATTCTGCTCGTTTATGGCTTCACCTCAGGTAGTGTTGAAATCGAGTGGATGAACTGCCATCATAGTGGGGGAAAGAACGACATGGCAGAAGTGCCGAAACACCAGAAGAGAAGGAACTGAAAAGAAGAGCTCGCCAGCTGGCGGGATGGGAGCTGGCAGCCGGCAAGCAGGTTTCCGTTGTTTTCGCTTTCCCGCACTTACACGGCCGATGAGCGGGAGCAACGGAAACAAATGTGCATGTTTGTAACTCAGCGCCGACATAGTAGGTCATGATCGGGATAAATGTGCTATGAAAATTTGGTTGAAACGCAATTCTGAGCTCGCAAAGTTGCAGAATCGAGAAACACACAGCCGCATTCTGGAAACTTGTCATGGATGACAACCGGGTCGTCAGCCTGACGTTAGAGTTGTCTGTACGGACAGGCCTCAACGAAGACTTAGCATTCACCCTCTATCTTACACCGAATACACAGATAAGGGCTTTTGGGACCGATAGGACAAGGTGAAAGAGAAATCCGTGGGACTCAAAGCTGAGTTGCACATCTCAGCTCAGCCTCCACCAAATTCCACGATTTGATACCTTTGTAGTCTAAAAACCACCTCAGCCCAACAGCCCTAGCCAAAAGCAACTATGCAGGTATGGGTCAAGGCAGCAGTGTGGGGTCCAAAACGAATGAGCCCATGGACTAACAAGCAAGCTGCATCTGAACAGCAAGCGACAGCCTGGGACAAGATGTGCCGCGAGAGGGAAAGGTGCGTGTTGGTAAAACGGCGAGCAAGGCTGGTTGCATTTGCGAGGTGGAGCTGAGTTGGCAATGGCGGGAGGCGTCCAACGGGAGTGACGGGCGGACGGCCCATCCCGCCTCGTATTCGACTCATTGGAGGGGCTGAAAGGCGAGTATGTGTGCTGATGACCCAAAAAAGACGATAATGGAAAGAACGGAGAAGGATCGTGACTCTGATTCGCACGGGGTTGCTGCTTAGGCGAGTTGGTGATTTGATGATGACTCCTGAGTGGATTTCGTCACGATAGTACGGTTCACGGGATTGGATAGAGTAAGCGAGCAACGGAACTGGACTGGGAATGCATGTTTGGTCTGTGGTTAGTTGCTCTCGTGAACTCTCGGACTCATGGTGCGCTGTTAGTGGCTGTTAAACCGTACATCCAAAGTGAGTTGTTCAAAGCCTGAGTCACTATCACAAAGCGCAGCACAAAAGCAAGAGGCCATCTATCAGCAACCAACACGCCAGGGATTGGCACGTGGGCAAGCCATCGTTTTGTTTAATCCAGCTCGAGTACAATCAAGGGACGAGGCACCTTTGATCGACCACAGGCGCCCAATGAGAAGCGCACAGGGGGCCGCACAGCATACGGGTCCTTGCCTCTAGCTGCCGCCTCTTCTTGTGGCTGGCTGGCTGGTCTTGCTTGTCACATGGAGGGACGGGATCGCGTGTGTGGTGTGAGCTTTGATGGATGCTCAAAACGGGAGAAGAGTAAACGAGGTCAGGTGGGAGGAATTGCCGCCGACCATCAACTGCCTACCCCTGCGATGCGAGTTCGCACGTTATCGACTTGGAGGCGAATTGACAAAGTACATGCTGTCTATACTTCGTACGACCTTGTCATCGAAACCGGGGGGAGATACTGACATCACCCTGCTTGACCTGACTGGGGTCTCGGTTCGCAAACCTACAGGCTACGGTAGGCAGACAAGCAGAATGCAAAACATATCCCGTGTTGTCAAGAGCCCAACACAGCCGGTTTGCTTGGTGCCTTGCAGGAAAGCTGCATCTGCACATTGCGTAACCACCTAGCCATGCACCTCTGGGTCTAAGCTGCATCATCAGACCCTGGATTTCTCAAGCACGATGTATTGTAATTACACATACCTAGGCTATCGGCTTCTTTGGTAGGACAAAAGATGACCATGTGGTTGACGCTGTGTGTGCTCCAGGCGGATTCTCGAAATGGAGGGGTCCAAAATCTGCCCAGCGGCATGTCTGGCCCATCCATTGGCGGAAACGGGGGAACGGCAAGCCACCACCCCTGGAACCCGTCCTCTGAAGACTGGCAGTGACCTGGGAGAGGGATTGGCCTCGGGTGGCTGAGCTGTGCGCAGCCCATTCCCAGTGGCCTCGTTTCAGTGGACGTTGGGCCTATCCGATTTGCTGATAGCGGTCTGGCGGGGGGGCCTGGCCCCTGTGGGTGGCCAAGTCTCGGGACGTGGCCCATGGGAAACGCACCTAGGGATATCCGCCTCTTTGCCCTCCACCATTTCCTCTTCCACCATCGTTAAACGACCAACATCGGCGCGCCAATGATGCACTCGGGCTCTATGGCAGACAGGACTCGCGCAGGCTTGGCCTCGTCGTCTGTGACGAGACGATGTCCCGCCCCTCCCAAACGCGCCCCGGGGTCGCAGTGATCGCCTGTAGCTGGCAACTCCCGCAAGCCAGTTGGCAGAGGTTGTGCACCAGGAGCCCTATCGAGTCCGTTCCCTCCGGCGCATCACTTCGCATCACATCGCATCGCATCGCATCAGTGCCGCCTCCGCCTCGTTTCTTCGCATCATCTGAGTAAAAATCTGCCCTGCTCTGTTTCTCGTCCTGTCCTGTGTTGGGGGCTCCCCGATTGACCCCTCTCCCGGCGCTCCTTGCTCACTCCGTCCCGTCCTATAAACTCAGACAGTCTTGCCTCCTGTTTCGGCCGTCTCGTCAGACAGTTTGCAGCCCACCCCCAGCCCTTCTAAGCTCCCGTTGACGCTAAAGCCCTTTGATCTTGCTCTGTTTGCGTGGCCTCGCCCTGAAATTTCGCCAAAAAGGTCCTCTTTCTGAGTGCCGACCAACCCTTGGCCGCTTTACCGCCTACACCGAACGGTCAAAACTTCACCGACACCAAGGCCGAGCCAAGCTCAGACCTAACCCTGAGCAACAAAGCGTATGTGCTATATTGTCGCCTCCGCTCCTTTGTGTCCCCTTGTTGTGTAGACCGTGATGCCCGGTACCTTGTTTTGCAGCTTGTTTGTGTCGCTGCAAGCGCATCGTATTTGGTGCTAAAAGTTGGCACATCGCAAGGTTGACCTTGGCTTACCAGTTGGAATTTCCAGTTTCGCCACCAGTGCCACCACCCCGACGGATCTCTTCCGCCTCCATCGCTCCAATTTATCGTCTACGCACCAACCGCGGACGCATACTATTTACACCTACCCACGTTCCCGGAATTGACCAAGAGAGAAAAACAGTCCACCAACTCTCGCAAGGTTCTTCGGGAGGCGAGGATCTTACCCTGATCGTCCGTGACAAAGTCGTCTCCCCCTTTGAGAAGCCTCGAACAATCAAGAGACTGTCCGGTGTTTTAACGGTGCCAATGTTCGGAAGCGTCCAGTGGCTAAACTCTTTATTACTCACTTGCTCAACTCTCGCTTTTCCTTCTTTTGGCTCTCAGCTCTCTCTCTCTCAACTTCCAGTGCTCAGCTCCCTGGTCTTTCGCCCTCGCATCCGCTCTCAGCCTACCAAATAAACGCCTAGGCGCCGCCAGCCTGCTGTAACTTGGCTCTGCGCCCTCGCTCCGCCCGCTTGGCTCACGCTCACCCACCCACGCCCATCACGCTCCGCTCCGCCTCCGGCGCCTCCTTCTTCAGCTCTCCCTTCTTTACCGCCGTTTGACCCGGCCTCTCGTCATTGCATTCGTTTCTCTCTTCTCTTCTCTATTTCTTTCGTTCTCTCCATCGTCTTGTCCTCCTCTCTCCCCGCCATCCACTACGCCTCCTCTCCTTCCCGGTGACTAGCCGCCCCCCGAGACGCTACCGACAAGATGCCCTCCACCAAACAGATACCACATCGCAACGACCTCTGCGACTACAACTACGCGGTCGCCGGCCAGTGAGTACCCTGCCGTTCCCTGTGCGATTTCTTCTGCGATTCTTGCGACTAGCGCATTGCTGCCTGCGACTCTGCGCCGACTGTGCGCGGTCTTGCGCCGCAATGCATCCCGCCTAGCTTCGCAAGCGCCCACCAACTGGTCGCGTTGACTTTGCATGCTGACAAGCAACAGTGCCGGCACCATGTGCAGTGCCAATGGCGAAATGTTCATCAAACCCTGCACCCAGTCCGAGATTGACTTCTACCAATCCGCGAACCGACGACATCCCGAATTTGCCGACTTGATGCCCTTGTTCATGGGCGACCTCTCGCTGACTGACGCTGGTGATGTGCACATCGAAGATGCTGTCGCAGGCGTCATCTCACAGGCTGGCGATATCCAGACTACCAAGGACCAAATCGTCGCCACTGTCGCGAAGGAAATCGCCCAAGCTGCACCCGAGCCTGCCAAAGACGCGGAGACTTGGGTCCCTAGTAAGGACAACAAGATCAAGACGGACAAGGCCGTGGTGCTGGAGAATGCGACCTTTGGCTTCAAGAACCCCAGCATCCTCGACGTCAAGCTAGGCGTGAGGTTATGGGCCGACGATGCTCCCCTCCAGAAGAAACAGCGGTTCGACAAGATTTCCTCCGAGACAACCCACGGTAGCCTAGGTTTCCGGATAGCAGGCATGCGTGTTTTCCGCGGGTCGGAAGACGCCCTCGAGCTGGATGAGGAGGAGTACAAAATTTACGACAAGGACTACGGTCGAGTGACGGTGAACAAGGACAACGTGATCGACGAGTTCAGCAAGTTCGTCTTCAACAAGGCCGCCGGCATTGACAAGGACCTTGGTCAGGCTGTCTGCGAGGCATTCGCGAGGGATTTGCGCAGGGTCGAAGAAGTTCTTTCGCGACACGAAAGCCGCATGTACTCTTCGTCACTGCTATTCATCTTCGAGGGCGACGGCGAGACTCTGCGCAACGCCATCGAGGACAACAATGCGTTGATCGACTCGGAGGCCGGCATTGGCCAAGCCGCTCGTACCACCAAGAGAGTTGATAGTGGCATCGCTCTTGACGAGGATGAGGATGTGGACGATGACTCGGATATTGAATCTTCGCTGCCGCAAATCTATTCTCTGAAACTCATCGATTTTGCCCACGCTGCCTGGACGCCCGGTTTGGGACCCGACGAGAACTCCTTGACTGGTGTGCGGAGCCTGGCCCGCATCTTCGAGAAGATGGCACAATAATCACGTACGGACACGGAGTTGATGATGGCATTGGCGGTTCATTGTTTCGCCAGTCAATACAAAATAAGGGGCAGAAGCATGGAAGAAGGCATTTGCTTGACTGGGAGGCCGGCCACACCGAGACCCAGGGTGAAAGCATGGGCGGAAAGAGGGTAGAAAAAGCTCCTCGGCGGAGACGATATGGCAACACGTTGCCCATGATGATGACTCTTGCTTTCAGTCCATCTGCCATATATTTTTGCTCCCTGGCAGAGGACGCGGCGTTGACTTGGGGGAGTTTTCCGGTACACGAACACGTATATACGGAGGGCATTAGAACATAGCATTCATCAGTAGACATGAGACGGCGAAATGACAACGGACAAGACCCTGGTCTAGTCTATCCGAGAAAATGCATGCATTTGTGTGTATAAACTCGAAACTTCGACCAATCTATATGCAAGGGATGATTGCCTCAAAGTTAAGCCACCTTAGGGCGGTCAACGTATGAATAGTTGGCTCAGGGCGCTTGTCTGTGCGTACCGAGTTCCCGTCCAAAGGGCCACAGGGATCGAATCATGCAGTATGTAGAGAGAGATGAGATCTAGATCTGGGTTGCAAGACGGTGCCTGCTGATGGATGGTGGTAGAAGCACGTTTTGGTGCGACTTCACAGGGTGACAGAATATGATGCACTCAATTATTGCGGCAATATGGCTGCTAACTTTTGTCACATGCACCCTAAGCTCTCTTGGCTAATGAGTATCGCCCTGCCAAGGATGGGTTCTGGAAAGCTTCCATTTCAGCCCCACGCACCGCAACTGCATTGTCCACGGTCCACCTCGCGCCCGCGCAAAAAGTCCAACTTCACGGATCGACTCCGCAATCAATGTAGTTTGCCATGTCGATTCCAGGCCTGGGCCAGATTCCTGCGCAGGTGAGATAACATCAGCAGCTGGAAGCGTGTCCAGCAAAGACATTAGAGAAAGACGCAACTGACCGACTCCCAAAACTGCAGCCCACCGCCTCGTCCACACGCGTCGTCACTCTCCGTCCCGCCTCAGAATGGCGATTCCAGGTTGCCCTGGGCTCCTCCCTCATTCTCAAGCTCCTCTCTGGCACCGCTGAAAAGGACGGCGTTGAGCTGGCCCCACGAAACGCCTACACCTTTTCCGGTCTCAAGTCCAAGATCCTGTCCTGGCACGGCTGCGAGCTCGAGATTGACGGCAGCTGCGAGCGCGAGTTCACCACCGAGTACGCGAACCCGACCGAGAACCCGGCCAACGCCCACCTGAACCTACATGGACAGCTCAACGACATGCGTGCGGCCGCCGCGAGGGAAGGCAGAGAAGGCCCGCGCGTGCTGGTGGCCGGATCTGCCAACACGGGCAAGACGACGCTGGTCAAGACGCTGACGAGCTACGCGACGCGGCAGGGCTATCAGCCACTGCTGGTTAACACGGATCCGCGCGAGGGCATGTTGAGCCTTCCTGGCACGCTGAGCGCGGGCGTCTTCGCCACCGTCATGGACCCAGAGGCCGTCGACGGCTGGGGCAGCACCCCGACCAGCGGGCCGAGCGGCGTGCCCGTGAAGCTGCCGCTGGTCTTCTACTACGGCCGAGAGTCACCCGAGGACGACCCCGACTTCTACCGAGAGATCACGAGCAAGATGGCTGGCTCCGCCAGTGGGCGCCTCAGCGAGGACGTGAGCGTCCGTAGCTCCGGCGTCATTGTGGACACGCTGGGCATCAGCGACGAGAACAAGGTTGGGATCGACCTCACGGCGCATCTAGTCGATGAATTCTCGAGTATGCATAACGGAAACCCTATGGTGCAGGCACAGAGCTAACTGACGCGCCGCAGTTAATGTCATTATCGTACTGGGGCCCGCCCACTTGAACGTCGAGATGGCAAGGCGATTCGGTAGCGAAAGGACCAGTCTTGGGGAGCCCATCAGCGTTGTCCACCTGGATCAGTCGGATGGCGTGGTGCCTAGGGACGAGGTCTTTATGCAGCACTGGAGAGAAGCGGCCATCAAGGAATATTTCTTTGGCGACACTAGGCGGACGTTGAGCCCCCTAATCCAACAGGTCGACTTTGACAACGTAGTCATCTACAAAGCCTCTGACAGTACGTTCAAAACTAATCTTTGCCGTCTTCGATCCCTCATCACCATCTTCAAAGGATCATCATTCTTGGACACGCAAACTGACCCGCCTGTTAGATGCCACATACGGCGAGGAAACCCTCGTGCGGGAAGTGCCTTCGTCGCCCATGCAACATTGGACTTTGGCCATCATGCACGCAGCGCCCAAGGACTCGCCGGACACGGTCCGAGCGGCGAGCGTCATGGGCTTCGTTTACGTGTCGGACGTCGACGAGGAGCGGCGCAAGATCAAGCTCCTGTCCACCGTCAGTGGGCGCCTCGGCGATCAGCCCCTGGTATGGGGGAAGTGGCCCGAGCCGTACATCAACTTGCTGGGGTAGAAGTGAACGGGAATAGAAACAATACAGCACATTTTGGAGTTTTCGCATACAATGATCTCGTGAGACGATGCTGCGTCGTTGTTGTGCCACCAAGGTGGTGAACCACGTCTTATCGACATGCAAACAAGCATGCGAGCAGGTGCGAGCGTGTGACGGCCAACGTACCAATCCCATCTGCCGAAAGCGCGTGGGTGGATGGACACAGTTGCACTTGCACTCGGTGTTACTTCTGACGCCGATTGCGAGTGGGTTGATTCACACATGTCTTGGCAACGGAGTTGAGATGTTCCTGCTCAAGGGGAAACTCATGCTCCCCCAGACGGAACGTCTTGGCGGAATGTAACACCTTGTCCTCTGTTCCCGTTCCACTGGCCCCGCCTAGGACAGGAGGAAATTATCTCGTAGACGAGAGGGTTATCACCAGTATGTTTGTGTTGCCTTCGTCGCTGTGAATACAGAGGCAGGAGTTGTGATCTTCAACCTCGTACTCAAGATTCACCTACTATGGAGCCTCTGCACTCCAATAACTAACACAAGCTCGAGCCATGCAGGTTCTCCCTACCCATCCCATCGCCCGTCGCAGCCCTCCCGCGACATATTTCCCAATACGGCGACATACTGGGAGAGCGCAACGCCGGTCCAGCTGGGGCATCAAACCGAGCAACACCGGCATCTACCCGACTTGTTCCCAACTTATCCCGACCTTTCCTAATCCCTTCCTTTTGTTGCTTTTTTTTGGCCGGCTGTTGATGGCACAAGAAACGATCACACATACCAGCCCCCCCTGTGAACGAATCAAGCATTTGTGTGTGCTTGGGGTGGAGAAGAAAACGCCCTGATTGCTGGTGGCTTTCCCTTCTCTCGTCCGGGTCGACGCTGGGGTGGGGTGGTGTGGAGAAGGAGAGGTGGGAGGGGGGTAAATTGGGCATGGATGCGTTGACTGCAGGTACGAACCTGGAGCAGAATATACGCGATTGTACCTCGAATTCCCCAAACGTTTACATGGGATGGTTGTCGAGGACGAGGTCGGTTTCCGAGACGGAGATATTGCGATTGCCCCGAGTGTGACGGCCATGGGAAGCGGGCGATCCCATCGTTTCACTTCCCGCGGGGACCCCTGCATCTTGTCTGCTATTACGGGCACCCGGAGCGGGAAGACCGGTCACCGGAGAGCGGCAGCAGTCGGTTGGCCTGCGCTGGTGCCCCGAACTTACCGATGCCGGCGAAGCGGCCCCGGAGGCGGTCTGGGGGCCGCGGACACGGCGCTGCAGAAACGACCAACCCCCCTCCACAACAGAGAAAACTGCAGGCGGTTTCCGAACTGCAACAAGGAGTAGTTGGGGCAAAGCATTTGGCCTACAATCCCAAGCTGCTCGGATCCAAAGCATGATTTTTCCCGCCCTCCTAGAAACCAGGTCTCAGCTGGTGCGTTGCGTGGGACCGTCATGACGAGCACGGCAAGTTAGCGGCAAAGCATACTGCCAAGCCTGCGCATATCGATCCTTGTGGATGGTATCGCCTGTCTCCCTCCTCCCCAATTACGTATTCACCGCATGGCTTCGTTACTCGTCCTGTTTTTTAATAGCAATACCCGAACCAAAAACTTGAAGCAGAAGCCAAGACTCGCTGCCGGGGGTGCCAGGCTGGTCACGCATTAGATCCAGAGCGGAATGCCATCTTTTCTCCACAGGGATGCCGCTAGAGGCGACACAAATGGTGACGTCCGCATCGGTGCCTTCTTTGTCTCGCGACTCCAGTGATGGGCATTTTGTCTTTCCTCGAGGGGACGATGCGCCAAGAGCTCGAGTCCATGATTCCATGAAACCCAAGACATTCAAAGGGCTTAAGCTTAATTGTGGTAGCGCTCCCACGGAGCAGGGAGCAATGTCGCAGACTGCCTCTCGTTCCCGAATCCCACTTCGTTGCGAAAACGAGGCGGCAGTTTCTCTTCCTGGCGTTGTCGTATGCCATCGAGCAATCCCGACCGATGCTCTGTAGGCTCATGAGCTGCGTGGCGTGATAGAGGTGTCAGGGTAAGCCGAATGACACACTGTTCGGTGCTGTTCTTCGGCGGGGTGTGATTTTCCAGCGAGTGATGATAAGACTTTGCCAAGTCCGTCGGGGTTGGTCTTGCGCCATGCTTGTCTGCTCTGTGACTTGCTGCCAGGGAAGGAAGGACGTCTTGGCTTTGTCTTGGCTTCGAGGCGAAGCAATGAATGCCAGTCGAGGATTTCCCTTCTTTCGACGGTGGTTGTGGGAGGCAAACCAAGTGTGGTGGAAAAGGGAAGTGGTGATTGGTCGCGCGAAGGTACCCCGGCCGTATGATCATGTGGTTGAGAATTGGAGAGGGAGGCAACGAGGACGGATGGATCGCTGTGCGGGCAATCGAACAGGGGGAACGGGTCCACTGTAGATTGCGCGCCAGCTTCTCTCACGCCCTGAGTCGTCTGTAGAGCACGTGGGGTCAGTTCAGTCGTGATCCCGGGAGGAATTGCGAGGGCAAGGGCGTTCCGTGAAGAGAATGAATTGGAAGAAGACAACTTTGAACACAATGCTTTGCGGTGGCATCTCCTGGATTCCCCAATGGGCCTCTGATTTTATCCTCTTCAGCTTTATCCCGACTTGATGGTGTCGTCGTTGGGTTCATCCCCCGCCACGGTCTGCGTGCCCCCCCCTTCTGTATTACCCCTCCCCCGCAAAAGTGTCTGAGGCTGGGCCGGGTCTATTCTCCGTAGACAGATTTGGGACCCCACGTGTAGGATATCCAGCTGTCTGTGCTGCTTGATGCTTTCCATTTGGGCGGTTAATTTGGTTTCACAAACAACCATTCGATGCGTGAATCACTTGGCCTGCTTTATCCTATCAGCTTTGTGCCGCTTGCCATACGACCACTAATGACGACAGCCGAATCAGTGAATCACACACCACCACGCAACAACGCGCACACTAACACCAAAAGCCGAACATCCATCCAAACACCACCAAGACCACCAACAAGACTCCCCTTGCTACTTCCAGCGTGCCCGCTATGATGCCACAAGCCCCCTTGCAACTCATGACTTGCCAATGACACCCAGCTATGCTGCAAGCTAATTAGCCCGACTCCGCCATCTTGCCAAGCAACGACGCGAGGGTACTTACGGCGACATGCCGGTACTTGCATGTCCTTCTCCACGTACTGGCTCAGCCACCATTGGCACATCGCTGGCCAAAGTCGCCCCAGGTTGCTACCGGGTTCTCAACAAGCGGGATCGCAATCAAGTCGCAGTCTCCGTCGTTGAGGCCCACCACCAAAACCTAATCTCGACGAGCCATGCCCGCTATGCTTTCCGCCTGTGCCACCTCTTGGAACGGCACAAGAGGCGGGATCAAGCTCGCTTTTCGCAGGCCAGCCACAAGAGCTGCTCACCTTGTCACCTTGCTGGCAGCAACGCAGGATCCCGGAACAGCGGCAGCGGCTATGGTGGGGGTTCTCTCGCGCGTTTGGACGGGTGAGCATGTGTGGGCTCGTGAAGAGGGACCAGACCAGGGTGTGTGTGTGTCCACGCTTCCACTAAGACGAAGATGATCCTTGGATTCCATAGCAGAGAGCCATGTGTGGATGGGCGCGCGCAGCTAGGTGTGCAAGGACGCCGGGAGGTACTTCCCGCGTTTGAGTGCCAGTGTACCGTACATGACTTCATCTCGGCCTTGCCTGTGAGGTATGCCAAGTGAAAAGTGGAATCGTGGTGGAACTTGGAACGGAAGGCGTGTGGCAACCCCGCCGCCGTCCTTCTTGCTTGTCCATCTTGTCCATTTTGTCCGGGTTCTCAAGCCCGCTCCTTGCACGGGGCGGCTCCAGAAGTCCAGGGCGTGCCGGACTGCTCTCCTGGATTGTGACTGTACCTACCAGCTGCCAACTACCTATCTCCTTCCGTGTTTGTCTTATCGTCAGGTCTCCCCCTCTTCCGATCCGGCTGCTTGGAAATAAAGAGCCCGGCTTCCCTTATTTCTTCCAGCTTCCTTCTTCTCTCTTTCTTCCCTAGGTTTCGTGCCAATCCTCTCTCTTACACACAAACACCATTACCTCTTCTTCTGGTTGTCCTTCAGCCAGCAATACCTACAACACCCCAAACCTCAACTTGATCCAAGCATCTTTTAGCTTACCCAACACCCATTCGATGGGAGAAACTGAAGGCAAAAGTACGAATGGTGCAGCTCACGCCAACGCCAGCTCGGACTCGTCGAGTGTCACCAGCTCCTCCAGCGGCCCGGACGACCAGCCGCCTATAGCGGAACCCCCCGGGATATTCATAGAAAAGCCTTCCTTGCCTCATACGCTCTCGCCTGAGCGAGTTGCCCAGGATCTCAACACCGACATCCACAATGGGCTGAGCAACGACGAAGCCGCCGCCCGGTTGATCCGGGACGGCCCTAACTCCATCAAAGGTGCCAAGGGCGTCTCTCTGTGGGAGATCTTTCTCCAGCAGGTCGCCAATGCCTTGACTGTCGTCCTCATCGCCGTGACAGCCTTGTCCTTTGCTATTCACGACTACATTGAGGGTGCAGTTGTTGCTGCCGTCATTGTCCTCAATATCGTTGTCGGGTATGTTATGTTGCTACACACGCGCACTCGCACATTTTGCCTGTGCGCTAGATGATGCTATTATCGCATCCATCTACTTGCTCTACCCTGCCTTGCCACCCAATGCTTTGTGTCTTGCTATACCTCTCTAGCGCACTTTTCTACCAGCTTTATCCCTCCCTTTCGGTGACGCCTAGTGATTCGCAATGCCCAAGCCCGAAAGGCCGAAGCCGAATCCCAAAGCTCCCAGGGCTTCTCAACCACCCTTTCTCACGGGACGCTAACATCGCTCCTCCCAGATTGATCCAGGATTACCGTGCCGAACAGACTATTCAGTCCCTTTATGCTCTATCCACCCCCAAGTGCAAGGTTATCCGCGATGGCCACAGTGAAACTATTAAGGCAGAAACCCTGGTTAAAGGAGATATAGTCTCGCTTGCGACCGGTGATGTTGTCCCTGCCGATCTGCGACTTATCCAAGGTATCAACGTTTCGACCGATGAGGCCCTCCTTACCGGAGAGTCCGTTGCCATTAGCAAGAAGCCCGATGCCATCTTTACTGAACCCGACATGCCTATCGGCGACCGGACCAACCTGGTATACTCTGGAAGCTCTGTTACTCGTGGCCGAGCGACCGGTATCGTTATTTCGACTGGCATGGAAACAGAGGTTGGCCAGATTGCCCAACTTCTGCGCAAGACCAAGAATGATACTACTGGCAAGGGCCCCGTCGCCAAATTCATACTCAAGGCTTATCAGTCCGTTCGAACCATCTTGGGTCTCGAAGGTACACCTCTCCAGGTTACCTTGAGCAAGTTCGCCCTTCTGCTGTTCGCCTTCGCCATCCTACTCGCCATTATCGTCTTCTCTGTCAGCCTATGGGACATTCACGACGAAGTCCTGCTGTACGGAATTTGCGTCGGTGTCGCCGTCATTCCTGAATCCTTGCTTGCTGTCTTGACCGTTACGATGGCTGTAGCCACCAAGGCCATGGTTCGCGGCAACGTTATTGTCCGCCAAATGCCGTCTCTCGAAGCTGTTGGTGGTGTTACCAATATCTGCTCTGACAAGACTGGCACGTTGACACAAGGACGCATGATTACCCGCAAGGTCTGGCTTCGCGGCAATCTACTGGGAACAGTAGAGGGAACCGCGAACCCATATGACCCCGGCAGTGGAACTATCTCCTGGTCTAGCAACCTAGCCGGTAGCTGTCTCAACGCATTTCTCAACACCCTTATCCTCTGCAACAACGCCATGGTATCTGACGGCAAGAAGGAACCGGAGACTGACTCTAGTAGCGTCATCACCGCATCCGGAGATGCTGACTGGAGAGCCATCGGTGAGCCTACTGAGATCGCCCTCAAAGTCTTCGCTATGCGCTTCGGCCAAAACCGGCCGGTTGGCGACACTCTGATTGCCGAGCACCCATTCGACTCGTCTTGCAAGCTTATGAGTGTAGTCTATGGCAATCGCATTGACCATACCTACAAGGTGTACACCAAGGGAGCTGTTGAGGTTCTCTTGACTAAATTGAACGAGACTGAGGAGTTCAAGGCCGAGATTTTAGCCAAGGCTGAAGAGCTCGCTGGCCAAGGTCTACGAGTACTCTGCATTGCGACTAAAAACGTGGACGGCGAAGAGCAAGATGCTCATGACCGCGCCAAAGTTGAAAGTCAGCTCGAGTTCCTCGGCCTCGCTGGTCTCTATGATCCCCCCCGTCCCGAAACCGCCGGTGCCGTTGCCCAATGCCGAGAAGCCGGTGTGACTGTGCATATGGTTACTGGCGACCACATTAAAACTGCTACCGCCATCGCCTACGAAGTCGGTATTCTCAACCGCGGAGTTCCACTGCGAGCCAACGCCGTTATGGCCGCCGCTGACTTTGGCAATCTCTCCGACGCACAAATCGACGAACTCGAAAACCTGCCCGTCGTCCTGGCTCGTTGCAGTCCCTTGACCAAGGTTCGTATGATTGAAGCTCTTCATCGTCGCAAAGCCTTTTGCATCATGACAGGTGATGGTGTCAATGATTCGCCGGCTCTCAAGCAGGCAGATGTCGGTATCGCCATGGGAGACCGTGGAAGCGACGTTGCCAAGGAGGCCGCCGACATGGTCTTGACTGATGATAACTTTGCTTCTATTGTAACCGGTATTCAGGAGGGCCGAAGGCTGTCCGACAACATCCAGAAGGTAAGAGCTGAACTTCAAGCCAAAGTAATCTGTCACTAACAGCCCTAGTTCCTGCTCCATTTGTTGACGTCCAACCTGGCCCAAGTCATTTTACTCCTCATTGGTCTTTGCTTCAAGGACAAGGACGGCGTTGCGGTCTTCCCGCTTTCACCCCTGGAAATTCTTTGGGCTAACCTCATCACCTCTTCCCCCCTGGCCCTCGGCTTAGGTCTAGAGGAAGCTGCACCTGATATCTTGCGTCGCCCTCCTCGCAGTCTACGTACCGGAGTCTTCACCCCCGATCTCGTTCGCGACCAACTCATGTATGGAACCTTTATGGGATCCCTCTGCTTAGCCGCCTTCATGATTGTCAATTACGCAGCACCTGGCAAAGGTTTCTACAGATTGCCCCTGGGTTGCAACGAAGCTGGTGCTGTCGGCTGCGATGATGTCTACCGCGCTCGAGCCACCACCTTCTCAACCCTGAGTTTCCTTTTGTTGGTCACTGCCTGGCAGGTCAAGCACTTCCACCGAAGTCTCTTTGACATGGATGAGCGTTGGTCTGGCCCATTTTCGGTTTTCAAGACCATCTATGACAACAAGTTCCTCTTTTGGTCCGTTGTTGGAGGCTTCTTGGCGACCTTCCCTGTCGTCTATATTCCGGTTCTTAACACCGAAGTCTTCAAGCACAAAGGTCTTACCTGGGAATGGGGTGTGGTAGCGGGCTGCGTTGTCACCTACATTGCGCTTCTTGAGATTTATAAAGCTGTCAAGCGGAGATTCAAACTTGGTATTGATCAGCGTCCCAGGATCGAAGTGTAGGTGAACAAAGTTGGGGGGTGATGGACAGGTTTTAGGGATATTTGGGCAGATCAGAATGTCTAGCTAGCATACGTATCACTGTTATCCTATAGTCAATGTATTGTTTTCCTGTCGTGCCTCAAAATCCCATTGTTGGTGAGGTGAAAGTTGGTTCGGAAAGATTAGACCACAATTATGCTAAGACATATTTACTCCACGCACTCTCAGACTGATGGAAATCAATCATGCATCTGGGAGCTAGTCGTCCCAGCCGGGATAAATCGGGTGAATCGGGGAAAATGTCGATACCCCAAAGCTCAAGCCAACCAAGCATGCTACATTGCTACCCGGCGATCTATGCATCAATCAAGCAGAAGCTTCGGAATAGGTCAGATGGCGCATTGCCATCGGTCCTGCATGGATAGTCAGACTCGGCGGCTATGATGCATCACTTCCGAATGTGCATACGGACAGCGAATTGATACGACAAGGGCGATGCCGGCAGCAGATGGCCTCATTGTGTCTGTAAAGCGCATCGTTCAACCAGACCTCTAAGGCGACTTGGGACAGATGGTAGGTATCAGATACAACTCGTTTCGTCGGGCAGCCGGTGGTGTTAGGCATGCAATGAGGCCCATTTTGTCCATTGGTTGGGCTGACAGAAACTGATCCATGGGTGTGTGTGGTGGAGTGTTGAGTGGATGAGACAAGGCTTGTGAGGGGTTTGCGGGGAAGTTGGCTTGGCTGCAGGAGCTGCTACAACCCATTTCGTGAGGCTGGACATATTGGGTTGCTGTTGAGAGGTCGGGGACGCTCGGTGGTGGCATTTCTGGTCAGATGATGCTTTGTGTTGAGCGTGTTGGCTTGCATTCGATACTCGTAGAGGCTGGACTCGGATGCCCTTATTTGGCCATGTCAGAGGAACTTGACATGGTGTTTGAGATAATGTGCATGTTGTGTGATATCGCTGGCAGGTCGGGCTGGAAGAAGTAATGTGCCTCCTTAGACGCAGTCTAGGCTGACTATGTCGTGTAGTGTTCGAAGCTTGAGTGGTGGGTTGCAACAAGTAACCCTAGACAGCAAATTCCAAATCAACAACAAGAGATATTACACATACTTTTATGTATTGAATGCCAAGACAAATCTGCTAAGTTGCTGACGCAAGATAGATCAGGTGCCCAAGCCGCTCTCATGGCCTCACCTTGGGGCTTGCAGCCACTTCCAGCCGATGTCCTTGGTCCATCGCGGCAATGTCAGAGACTGAGGAAGAACAGAGAAACAATAAATACTGTGGATTCCATAAAACTGGGAAAATCAAATAGTTTGGGCAGGACAGATAATTTCAAATACCGCTTGCCGGGCTCAGTAATTGGTCGAAGATTGAGGGGGGGTTGAAAGTGATACCGTGAATGCAGGGGCTTTGTCTTGATAATGTGCAAGAAAGTATGTATAGAAAGCTTGTTTGCCGGTTAATTGTTTGGTGAAGTTCGTTCTTGAAGAGTTGGTGTGAAACAATTTAGAGGAATGGTAGGAGGGCAGGTTGGGTGGTGTGGTATCTTCACGGCCCAGGCCTGCGATTGACAAGAGAATGAAGCAAGTGTGTATCAAATGGGTCGGGTTCGAGCGGAAGGGTTTCGTTGGTTGTAGTGTTGAATCTGAGGAGGTATTTGAAGCTGATATCGTTCGTTGAGTTGGATAGTAGATGGTGATGGAGGCGCCAGTGATATTGTGGGACAACACCAGACATGCAAGAGTAAAGTAACTTATATTGATTCATATGTTCGACTTGTTCAACTTGTTCGTCATTGTCCCCTTTACGGCGGGTTCAGAAGGCTCAAGGGGCACGGTCGATCGCATGGAGGGAGTGATAGTTGTCCACAACGGGACTGACAGCTCGAGAGGAAGAGAGAGAGCAGAGCGAACAACAGAGAAAAGGAGAGAGACAACAGACAGTTTTCGGGTGATTCTCTTTCAAGTTTGACGTCTTTTTTTTAAAGATTGGAAATCCCTAGAAGAAAACGAGATTCGTGGCCATGGTCAGACAAACAAACCAAAGGCTCAAATGCGAGAAATTATCTATCAGACAACGCCCAACACTACCTCCTCACCGCCATCGAGTCATCTGCAACTCCACGTCGCGACAGCGTCACAACTAGTTGTTAACCCAATACATGAATTTCCATCACGATTTCGCCGCACTTCTAGGTATCAGTCTATCGGTTCCGCGCATTGATGGGCGATTCTCTGGCTCCGCGTGATGAGAACCCTGATGGCCATCCGCGCACCTTGATGGCCAACCCTGATGGTCCTCAGGCTTGGGTTGGAGTCGCTTCGTCCACTCTCTCGCCCGCAACCGCGATGCTTTACTGGCGATGCATGGCGATGCATGGCGTGCGTCTCCAAGGAATCCGTTATCTGTAGATCCCCCCTGCGACCGTTGCAAAACCTAGCTTAATGGGGAGCCCCTGAGCGGAGGGAGGAATGAGGCTGAGACCTGCCGATGCTGGGCTGCAATGCGCGAGTATAAGAAAGAGCCCAGCTGGCCTCTACCTGTTTGCTCTGTCCTCGGTAGGTTTGGCTCTCGGGCTCTCTGGGCAGTGGCTTGAGACCTCGTTCTGAATCAGCTCACCTTGGAGAACTCACCTCGATCAACGTACTCGTCTCATCGACCATCAAGCAGAGCCTTCAACAGTCTCGCTGTCCGACGGCAACCCCGTGAGCAGGACGAAGAGGTTTTATCGAGTCTCCGACGACAAAAATCAACACGACCCACGGCCAGCCCAGCCGACGAGATATCCGCCCCTTTTCTTGCTCTTCTGCTTCTCCCGCTGTAGCCGCCTCCCATCCGAGGATCCGACTGAGCGAGGGAAGAAAAATCGAAAGACGAGGAAATATCCCGCAGTTCAGCTTCACCGGTCGGCCTAACGCTTAGCCCGTGGCCCCATTCCCTTGGACGTGTTCACCTCTCAAACCCCAAGAACCATGTCTGGATGAAGTTTTTTTCCTTTCCTCTCACCGTCCCCCACGAAGGAGGATCCCCCCCTGGAACTCGGTCTGTGTTGCCAGCCTTTCCGTCTCACTATCCCACGCCTCTTCATTTCCCTGCATATTGGACACTGGCACGGCTGGGCCACCTGGACTGGGCCGACTGGACTAGGGTGATGTCGCGTGTCCCACGTTGACCGGCTGTAGATCATGAGGCAGGCGCTCACCTGAGCCATTCGATGCCGCGACCATGGAATTATGAGCAAAACTAACCGGCGTGCGGGTGATGTTAATGACGTTAATGTCTTTGTTGTCGTTGGTCTTATTCCAGCAAAGCCAGAGGAGAGCGGACAGACCCAAGGAAGGTGGCCTCTCAATGGTCCTCTCCCCGCGTCCGTTCCTGGGATTCGACTCACGATCAAGCCATGTGTTGAATGCGCTCTACTCGATTGCCAGTCTGCTGCGTCGCCGAGTCACCAGCACGCACAGGTAAGTCGGTGCCTGTGTTTCTTTTACCTCAAGTCATCGTTTTGCTCCATCTCTTCTGGGATCGGCTCCCTCGCTCCTGGGATTGGGGTTGTTGTGTTGTTCCCTCATTCCCATCCACGAATTCATTCCAAGACAAGATTATCCTAGCAGGTCCATTCTTGCCACCCCATCTTCCTACTAGTCTCCAATATTTCTTCATCGACGTGGGTCATGAGTCCATCTCCGTTCACACATTCACCATCACCCACGCCGCTTCACGCAAGCTTCCACCTCGACACCCACGCCATCCCAGCTTTGAACGGTTCTCATGACTAAAAGCCAACCGACGTAGCAGTCCTACGTCGTGAGGCTTTGGCCCCCGTCCATACCCCGTCCTCTCCGTCTCTGCCCGTTCTTCCTCACCGGCTCGGCTTCCCACATACAGCCAATGAGCTGTGCCGGATATGCTCGATCCTCGACGCCGCGCCCCCAAGAAAAACGTATGCGTGGGATGCATGCATAAACGGATCCTGGCCGGGTCGAGTGGCTTCTTGGAAGTTGGGTGTCTTTTGGTCACACTTGGTGGCCCCATCCCCGTTTCTGTTCTCCATGTTATTCCACATTATCCCTCACTCGTCGAGTTGTCCATTCACGCTGCTGTCTCATATGAGACCTATGTTTTCACACTCCATGTTGCCCCCCGCACTCCCCTAGCATCTACCCTCACCCTCCTAGCTCTTTGATGCATGGATCAAGCCCAGCCTACCGCGTCTTACCGTGGTGGATTAGTCCCCCGTCTCGTTGTTGAAGCCATTCGACCAGACACTTTGAGAGGCAGGTCCAATGATGCACCGTCATCGTTGGCTCCACCATCCCCTCGAAACGGCACTGTCATTGCCTGCCTCTCCCTGACCTACACTCGGCCGCTGTGCCGTATCATGTACAAGGTACATTTGGTGCTTCGTCTCAGTCTTTCACATGCTCTGCTGTCGCATTTTGTCACCTCTTGGCGGGTTCTTGTCCTCTCATTCTGCTCTCTTACACCGGGATCCATCCTCTACCCGTCGATGATTGGCCCCGTCCTACCTTTTTTTTTTCTCTGTCATATTCGGCCCATCAGTCCACTTGCATATATTTCTGCCCGTCATTCCGATGTAGGAACTACTCCTTGTGGCCCCAGTTGTCACCGGTATGTGCTACCCCGTCGGCGGCCATGCCATACACACCCCCGGCTCCGGCTCACCGGTGTGGGTGACGGGGGCCACTTTTCGTAGCTCGGCCTCCGGCTCGGGCGGTTCCATGTCCCAGGTTATCAGCGACTGTTTTGCACCCCCACCCTCAAGAGCTTTCAAGTCTCATCAAGCTAGCTTCTAGACTTGCCTCGTCCCTGGGAGTTAAGCTGGGCTAACAGGTTCGGCTTCAGCTCAGGTGCACTCCACATCCTTGGTTCTACTCTGGGTCATCGCTCAGTCCTGGAGGCAGGTTGTCTGGGATCCTTGACGTGGCAGCGTCCACAGTAACACTCACCATGGCCAATGGTCCCTGTCATCCTACTCCAATACCCGTACTTTGCCGCTGGTTTCCCCTGCGCGTTACGAGGCATTGGATCGTGTACGGATCAGCGCTGCGATGCAACACGGCCTCGGCTATAGAACATCTGGCACCCTAGGGGAACGTCTTGCTTTTTGAGGCCTCTGGCCTTTCTCTCTTGGGACGCGCCTCCACGCAGTCACACCTTTAACTTTCAACCTGCAAGCTCTAGGGCGCCAAGGCCTCGCCTTGTTGGAGAGCTCCAACATAGGTGGCAGATGTTCACGCTCAACATCAAGCGGTACTCTGCCACACCACAGCAGCCTCAGCCAATGATGAGACTGCCCGATCCTACAGGATGACGCCGACGTGCGGGGTGAAGCTCAGGGCTGCCGCGTGACGTTTAGAGTGCCCCTGCTCCGGTTGGTCACTTGGAGAAGAGTGTGAGACCCGATGTTGATGGACATGCTCCATGCATCAGCTCCATGCATCGTCGGTGGAGCCCATCCACTCGAGACCACCCACGCCCAGCATACGATAATCAGGCAACGGAAATGGTTGGGCGCAGGAGATTTCTCGGGACGTCAGCGCGTGGGATGATGAGAGGCTCGTGCGGATGAAGTCGAGTATAAGAAGCCGCTCAGATCGCCCTCCAAGATCCGATTTTGTTCTGCATCCAACAATCAACTCTACAACTCAACCATCCAACACACTCAACTCACACTTTCGAAGACCTTCTTCCCCCCAAAACCATCAACATGTCTCCCTGGTGAGTCGAACACCTGCCACAGAGTCTCCGGCCTTCTTGATGAAGATCTCGAGATGAACTTGGTCCATCAACTTCCTGGCTAACACTGGTATAGCTCCTGCTCCTCTTGCAACTGCGCCGGCGCCTGCGACGCCTGCGCTTGCTCTTCTTGCAAGGTGAGTTCCTACCTATGCATCGTCGTCAGCAGTCCGGGATCGCTAACATATGAGGGGGACAGCACTAAATCACCTCGCCCTCTCCCAACCGACACACCTCGCTCTCTCAACTTCAGACTGTGCGGATATTAAACATGGCTCTCTCGGTTACTCAATAGGGGACATTTTCTGTTACAAGTCTCGCTCGAGCTTGTCGAACCAGGATACAATCTTTTTTTTATTTGGAGATGGATTTGCATAGAAGCACAGAGACGTGCTAGTTAGCGACTTGGAGCGGCCTAGCATCGAGGCAGCACATCGCTAGACAGTCAATTGAACTCGCATGCCTGAATCTTTTGTTTTCTCCTCTCTCCCCGTGAACCACCAACCCGTCGGTCCGGCCCGACCTAAATAGCGATAGCTCCGCGGCCACCAGCTTCGCGGGCTAGAGTCAAGAAGGTGCCACGGGTTCTAGAAACACGGGAAAGATTGTCAGATGTACCGATGTAATAAATCTAGCCGCCCAAGCCGCAAGATCGGCGGGAACAACTAGCTCAAACTCTATACTGTGTTCCGTGACGAATGATGACAACCGAACGGTATCAGTCCCAAGATAATCGGGGGGGAGGAAGGGGGGGGTGTGACCCGCGAAGAAGCGGGCCCCGCGAACAGTTTTGAAGCTACGCATCAGATTCGGCAGGCTTAGCGTTGCCTCCGGCTGTTCATCCTGCTTTCTTTGGCGTGGGGGGGTCTCCGGAGGGCCGAGTTGGGCCGGAGGAGGCGTGGGCTCGGCGATGGGGGGGATTCGATGGCCGGGGCCGGAGCCGGAGCCGGGTGGTGGGTTTTAGTGCAGAACGTGGCAATAGTCAGAGGACCGATTATCGTTATGAAGATCCGGGTTTGGGTTGTCTATGAAAGCATCATTGTAGTGGCATTTGCTGTTCTGGTCCCTTTGCGTTTGTGTCTAGTCTCTGAGACTAGTGTATTTAAGCACCAAAGGTGAGAGCATCCAAGTTTCACTGTCACAGCATTTTCCGAAGATTTCTGTCAGAAAATAAATCACAGTTCGATGAGAACCAAGTCTATATATCGATGTATGAATGCATAGGATACTATTTAATAAAGATAACGATACCATAATTCTTATTGAAATATTCTGCGACTTGAACTCACGATAGTATAGGGTAGGCCGACGTGGGATTTTGCAGTTCAGGATGCGTGATAGTAGAAAGCGGACTTGGCATCCCTTCCGGTTACTTGACGTAATAATTCATCTCCATTCTGATACCTGTGTTCTCGTAATAATCCCTCTCTTTGACCGTGCATGGGAAGTGCTGATACTCACGCTAGCCGCAGTATCAATTCGGGCACTGATGTGAGCGTGAGCAAAACGACATCACGTCATCAGGCTGCAAGCATTCATTGAAGCAGGCAAATATTTTTGTTGGATGCGCGGCTGATTGAAAGCGTGCCGCAGATAAAAAGTGCAACTTCCGTCGTGTTCCTTCTCTCCCTTTCTCGGCGGGCTGTGCAATTGAGGCTCATGCTCGCACTTGTTGGCCACCATGTGAGGCCATGTTTGCTGATGCAGCTGCAGCTGCGGGGATGACGGGTGAGCGGCACGATTCGATGCCGTTGGAGCCATAGCTGCGCCATCCGGCGAGCCGTGCAATGAAAAAAAGAGAGAGGGATAACCAACAGAGGACGTTCTCCCAGCCCGATTCAACCTAAGACTCGTTGCCTTTCATGGTTTCATTCACAGCGCAGGCCGCGCTGTGTTGAATCAGAGCATCGACGGGGTTTGCTGCATCACTCGCTGTGCGCACTTTGCCGCTTCACATGACCATGCCCGTGACTGTGAGCAGATGTTCTATATGTAGTACCTTGTGAAGCAGGACGGCCCTAAGTTTAATCAACCATGATAGTGATGTTGGTTCTCTCGTTCACAAACCTATGAAAAGGAAAGTTGGCCCCCCCTCCGTCCCTTTTTTGCTCTCTCTCTCTTGTTCCCGCTGATGAGGCTGTGCCCAGGTCACAAGCCTCAATTCCTTTGTCCCAATGGCGACCGCCAAGTCCGGCAGGGGTTGTACAAATGCGCACCCAATAGGCGAGAAATAAAAACGAAAGGGAAATTTTAGTGGGCGTGACCACTGGGAAATTTCCTCTTCACGTTGGAGCACAGGTGTTCTGGGCGGCTACTGGAATTCAGGATTCGAACCCAACAGCAAGGCCAAAGGGGGAGGCCAAGGTTCATCGCCATCGAACCAACGGCGTCAAGGGGCTGTTGAGTGGTTCAATTTCTGCAACCCGGGCGGCTCATCTCGAGGACCCCTTCTCCATTTTCCTTCTTGTCTTTATTAGGAGATCTAGGCAAGGCGTGGCAGAGGCAAGGCAAGGCAAGGCAAGGCAAGGCAGCCAGTTCAACCATGCATGCCCCATCTCCGCATGGGCTAAAAATATCTTCATGATCGGCGAAAACACATATCAACGTCCATCAGCCGCCCCGACTCTTTCTGGAGTAGGCAGCGCGGTTTTGTTTCTTTCTCGAATATCCTATGTCGCATCTCGCATCGCATCTCGCATCTCGCATCTCTGCACCCGGACCACTCGTTGTCACCCTGCTTGCTCTCACCACCACCAGCCTTTGCAGAACCCTACCCTGCTTCCTCAACCTCACCGTCCACCGTCCACCGCCCACCGTCCCGGCCCGCTTGAAGCCTTCGCAGGCCAAAAACTTGGTCGACCGGCGCCTTCATCTCGTTTGCCTCGAGTCTACCTTCGCTTCAAGGGCCGTCGCACCTACTACCAGGTACCACCTACTCTTACCTTCACAGGAGCCACCGCCATACCGGCAAAAACGGCCTGTACGTCGAGCATCTTGACTCGTGAATTTGATTTCCTAGGCGACATTCAACCCATTTGTCCCCCCTAGGTAGTGGAGTAGCATCCCGGAGGAGCATCCTGGTAGGCGCTCGTTGGGGCTCCATTTGGCTCCATCGGTCTATTTCGCCTCCCATTTCGCGTCCAAGGCGCCAAGGAGTGGAGCCCGGATAGGAGCAGCCGAGACGGGGGCAAAACACCGCCGGTCGTGCCCCGAAAATCACGGAGGTCGTACGTCGGTCCGGCACATCACTCGGCCTTCTTCAGTCTTGATCCTGATCCCGCTCTCCCGCTGATCCCTCTGCAACCATCTCTCGCCCGGCTTTTGTTACTGGAGCTGATGACGCAACCATGCCGGACATGCTGGAACCACCCACTCCTACCGCTCCTGAGCGCCCCGGCCTCGAAAGGCGGCGCTCGCGGAACCCGCTCAAGAACCTCATGCAGCACCTCTCCGTCGAGCCGCCCGAGGACGATGATGAGAGGCAGCCCAGGAGAGGCTCCCTGATCCGCCGCATCAGCTGGCGCAAGAGCCGTAGCCCATCGGCCCACTCTGACAGATCTGGCGGTCAACCTCAGGATCCTAACTTGTGCCAGGCCTGCGCGAGCTGGGCAGCCGACATCGACTCGACCTTTGATGAGATGGACCTGTCCTTTCTCAAAGCCCTGAATCCGGGATCCGCTGACGTTTTCGACAACAAGGAGCACCCGGTGGGCCGCCTGCAGGAACTTGAGGAGAATCGCTGGTCCACCAAGTGCCCGCTCTGCAAGCTGCTCTTCTCCGTGCATATCCCCAGCGAAGGCGAAGGCGACCTATTTCTTTCCGGCTTCTCAAGCCGCGATACTAACTACCTGATTGACACACATACCATGTACGAGCAGGAGCATCCCGCGAGAGGCAAAGCCAAGGGCTTCAGCCAAGCGTTCCTGGGAGTCGTCCCCAAGAAGAGCGGCGACGGCGCCTTGAGCTGGGATGTAAACGCCGACTGGTTCCGCGGTGCCGGAATGCTGTACCGGACGATGCCGGAGATCCAGACAGAACTGCTGAGCGCCGTGAGCGCCGTGAGCGGTAGATCTGAGGGAAAGCATTCGCGAGGGCCATCATTGTCTGACAACCACGGCTGGGTCAAACGAGGCATCTGGGGCCGAGAGATGGAGCAGACCATCGACATGGCCGTGGGACAGGACTGGTTGCGCTATTGCGAGTTTTATCACCAAGGCAGATGTGGACGAAAGCCAATTACGCGCGACCTCCCCGGATTTCGCCTTGTAGATTGCGCAAAGAGCCCTCCAGCAGTGGTTGACGCGTCTCTTGCGGAGCGCTACACAGCACTCAGTTATGTGTGGGGCAGGAAAACGACGACGGCTGAGACGACGTGGCCCAAGGTCATTTTGGATGCCGTCATTGCAACCAAGGAGATGGGAGTCCGATATCTGTGGGTAGATCGTCTATGTATGGATCACCTGCAACCCAGGGATAAGCTACATCAGATTGCTCGGATGGACGAGATCTTTGAGGGTGCAATATTCGCAATCATTGCCGCCTGCGGAGAGGACGCGAGCCATGGCCTACCAGGAGTAGGCTCGACGATTCGACCGCCACAGCCCAAGTATGAGTTTGTCAACTCTGACATTACCCTCGTCTCAAGTCTCCAGGACCCGAGACTGGCAATCAAGAAATCCGCCTGGTACACGCGGGGCTGGACCTACCAAGAGGGCCTTCTCGCGCGGAGACGTCTCATCTTTACCGATCAGCAGATGTACTGGGAGTGCGAGGGCATGTGCTGTCCCGAATCGCTCGTCCTGCCGTTGGAGATGTACCATGATATGGAGGAGCAGCGAATGTGCGACTTCATGCGGCCCGGTCTCTTCAACGGTGTGTCGTTCATCGACGGGAGCTGGGAGCGATGGAAACGATTACCTAGCAAGGCCGAGGTACCGAGCACCCTGAGTATCTTCCGCGAGCTGGATCAGCACATTAGCAGTTATACGCGACGTGACCTTACCTACGATGACGACTCTCTCAACGCCTTTCTGGGCATTTCGCGACGGCTCGAGACCAGTATCAGCCAAGGCAAGGTCGTGAACCTGCTCGGAATTCCTGTTTGGGCACCGCCTATGGATGAGCGAACCGGCCCCCCGCGGACGCGAGATCTCTTCGCCCTGTCGACGTGTTTCTGGCATCACAAGGACGGCGTGGTGGCACGGCGACGCCCGCATATGCCGAGCTGGACGTGGGTAGGCTGGAAGGGCGCCGTCGACCTGTTCTCGTCGATTGTCGTTGCCGATCCCGACGGCAAGGCCAAGGAACGGAAGCAGAACCACCAACACTACGTCGCCGCAACGCAGTTTACAAGAAACGACCCCAACTCCCTCCGGTGGACGTACTCTCCCAATATTGTCCTCACCAACCGCGACGGCAGCATCGCCTACGACTTTGGCGCCAATGACCTCGTGTCCGGCCGGTCCCCGCGGCCTCCGGCCCTCCCGATCCAGCCGTACGGGATCCACGTGCCAAACCCGCTGGTGCTGGACCGGGTCAAGGCGCGGACGCACGCGGGCGGCTGGATGTTCAACCGCGTCAGCGTTGACGTCCGGCTGAGCAGCGGCGCCGGGGGCGGCATCCGCGAGTACATCGAGCAGCACGCCAAGGGCCAGCAGATGACGCTGCTGTGGTTCGTCGAGGAGGCGCTCATCATGCTGCTGGTCGTCGAGCGCACCGAGCGCGAGGGCCGGGTTGTATGGGAGCGCGTGGGCCGCATGCGCATGAGCTTCCCAGAAGAGGCCAAGGAGGTCGTGCGGCGGTATGGCAGGCTGGAGAAGATGGTGGAGGACTTGCCACTACGACGGTTGGGCGAGGACATTGTTATTGAATAATGACACAACAAAGAAGCAGAAGAAGCAGAAGAAGCAGAAGAAGCAGAAGAAGCAGAAGAAGCAAGCGAGACTGTGTGATGGTCAACAGCTTGCAAATATATACTTGTGGAAAGCATATTATGGATTCGGAAAACATAGCATTTTGTAATTGATGGGATATTGAGACAGATAGATCGATCCACTATAGAGAAGATGGATGTGAAGGAATGACACTACTCTTTGACTCGAGGGCTGTTGCACCAGGTTGAATGATGTGAGAGTTGACGATAGGATCCGGCGAGACGGGATCTAGTGAATTGCTGACAACCCCACGGATGATACAAGTGTGTATAACTTGAGAGAACGATATGTCAACCTCGGATCCATCCCCTTCTTCGCAAACCCGGACGGCAATAAGGCTTGACGCTCGGCCCGTTCCGTGTTGCTCCAACGCGATGCGCGTATGTAACGTGATGTAGTTTACGAAAAAAACGGCATCCGTACAGCCCGAACCGCAATGCTCTTACGAAAAACACTCGGTATCCACCCGGATCTTTCATGCACCTTGGCAAGCTCACCAGTGATTCGACAATTGGCACGGGCACCCCGGACTGATGCATCTCGCACCCCTGGTTGCGATTCATGCCCAACTTTTTGTTTCTTTCGATTATGCCATGTGGGAGTTTTGACTTTCCGTGGGTGCCGCACCCGCTATCGGCCGAGCCGTCCGGGAGCTGGATATTGTCAGCCGGTCGATGACGTCGTATCTCAGGTGGGAGGCATGCGTTGAGAGTGTAGTGTGACCATCGGAATTTAAGCGCTGACGGGAGGGCTGCACGCCGCTGGGAATACGCTGGGTCACAGTTGTCAATGGCGCTGCAAGGCCGAAGTTTGGTGCAATTTAAGGTCGTGTAAGGCGCGAAAAAGGCCCTAAAACAGACGTCATTTCAGCCCACCCGCCCCGCCACGCGCCCACATGGTCGCGGATCGGTACTCGCTGACAATTGCTTTTTGGGGGTGAGATTTGTCGGTGTTTTGGGGGCTTTTTCCCCCCGACTCGAGTGCATCCGATGCTTCCGCTACCTCCGCGCGCGTCCAACTGGTCCTTCTTCATCCCTCGGGACGTCGATCGATCTCGGTGATTGCTGTTTTCTACTCCGACGTCGCACTCTTTTCTGATCTGGATCTTTACTCATCTTTTCCATCCGTCCCTTGACAACTCGCGAAATCATGACGGCCGGTCACGACAACACCCTCACCCCTACGACCAGCGCAGCCTACCGGGTCAAGTCGTCAGCGTCGACGGTCACCGAATATGGCTACCCACGCTGCCACCTGGGCCACCTGACGCAGCCCGAGGAGGATGCCTTCCTGCGCTTCAAGGACGTGCTTTTGGAGAGAGGGCTCTTGAAGAAAGGACCTCCCG
Source organism: Dactylonectria estremocensis (assembly GCA_020744375.1). Classification (NCBI taxonomy): domain Eukaryota; kingdom Fungi; phylum Ascomycota; class Sordariomycetes; order Hypocreales; family Nectriaceae; genus Dactylonectria; species Dactylonectria estremocensis. The sequence continues at coordinate 1,023,074 of JAGMUU010000002.1, read as the reverse complement.
CGTCTCACGACGATCCATTGCTGCTGTACGTTGAGATTGATAAGCGAAAATTCACCATGGTGAGATGCTGACGCGAGTAAATACAGGCGGTACCTGCGCGCCCGTCGGTGGAATGTCGAGCACGCCTTTCAGCAGTTCAAGGACACAGAGGAGTGGCGAGTTGCCAACGACATCGAGGTTCTCTACAGCACCATTGAGCTCGACGCCTACGAGCAGAGCCGCCGCCTGGTAAGCTGCACTCCACCCTGCTTATCGTCTTCATTGCTTACACCTCTCAGTATCCCCAATGGACCGGTCGTCGCGACCGTCGCGGCATCCCGCTGTACGTCTTCGAGATCCGCACGCTCGACGCCAAGTCGGTGGCCGAGTACGAAAAGGTCGGGGCCGCCAACACCTTCTCCAAGGCCAAGCCGGACGGCAAGACGCCCGCCGGCCTGCTGCGGCTCTTCGCCCTCTACGAGAACCTCACGCGCTTCAACATGCCCTTCTGCACCCAGCTGCCGGACCGCGAGTTCCCCGAGGTGCCCATCACCATGAGCACAAACATTGTCGACGTGTCGGGCGTCGGCCTCAAGCAGTTCTGGAACCTCAAGCAGCACATGCAGGTCGCCTCGCAGCTGGCCACCGCCCACTACCCGGAGACGCTGGACCGCATCTTCGTCATCGGCGCGCCCTTCTTCTTCAGCACCGTCTGGGGCTGGATCAAGCGCTGGTTCGACCCCATCACCGTTTCCAAGATCTTCATCCTCGGCAGCCACGAGGTCAAGTCGACCCTCGAGAACTTCATCGACATCCACAACATCCCCAAAAAGTACGGCGGCAAGCTGGACTACAAATTTGGCCAGCTGGCCATCCCCGACGAGTCCTGGACCGGCGTCGTCGCCTGGGAGAATGGACACAAGACCTTCCCCTCGGGTCCTCTGCTGTGGCAAGAAATCGACGACGGCAAGCGCCTTGCCTGCGTTGCCCTGGGCGCCAAGGACGGCAACCTCCGAAACGAGCGCGTCTGCACAATCCCCAAGACCTTCAACCTTCCCGTACTAGAGAGAGAGGAGGTGGTGGCGCCAATCACCAACGGCGTCACCGCCGGAACGGAGACTGCCGAGGGCACCCAGACCACCGATGCCGAGAACCGGGATGATGGAGTGCAGACCGATGATACCCTTTTGAGCGACGAGGTGCAGGAGAAGCTCAAGATCAATGGCGAGGACAAGGGCAAGGGCATCGAGACGGCCCCTGCACCTGTCCCGACAGTGGCGGTATGAGCGACTGCAATAACCGGATGATTAGAGAAAGACTTACATATGCATTTCTGGATACCTGGACATGGGGTTACTTTTTTAGGGGTACACACTGGGCGAACACACTTGGATATTAAGCACATTGTATGGATTGGTTGACTCGATCTGAAGCAGCAGGAGGAGCCGAGGCAACACAGCTCGGGGGTAACATTGGATTCTTTTTTGGAGCATTTTTATGTATAGAACGTCTATATGTGTATCGCTGAAGGAGTGGGATACATGCGATCCCACACCTGAAGTCGTAAATGGCACTCGCCACATTATTCTCGTCGTATTTGTCCTCCATCTATCCTAGCCGCGAATCGCTTGAAACCTCTATTGCCTTTCTCTTAGACCCCGATTCTCTACAAGTGCACTTTTTCGAACCGCCCGTCCCGTCGTGGGTGTTCATGTAGACGTCGGCGGCTGGATATACCCTCTTCTCGTGCGCCACTTGAGCACGCCCTTTTCAATCTCGCTCCACGTTACGCCGTCTCGGATTAGGTACATGGTAACGCCCAGGCTCTCCGTCTCAAAATTCCTCGGCTCGTCGTCGAAGAAGAGCATGTCCTCGTAGTGGACGCCGGTGCGCTTCTGTATCACCTCGAAGTGCTTGAGCTTGCTGCCGGGGTACGCCTCGACGCCGCCGTCGAAGACGTCGGTCGCGCGCTTGGGCTTCTCGGGCTTTCCCGGCGGCGCCGCGTCGTCGGCGGGCGGCAGCGGCGGGATGTGAATCATCTTGAGCAGGTCGCGGGCGATATTGGGCGTGGGCGTGCGTGACGCGACGGCCATGCGGACGCCGGCGCGGGGCAGCGCGTACAGGATCCCCGGGACGTCGGCGTAGAAGGCGAAGTCCTCGCCGTACTTGTCGGTGGCGGCCGTGTGTGTGCCGTTGGGCTTGAGCGGCGGCGTGACGTGCGTGTCGACCCAGAACGGCCACAGCGTGTAGTCGAGGTCGTAGACGACGAGCTTCGGGAGGGGGAGGGCCGGGTCGGCGAGGGAGGCCGGGAGGTGCGACAGCGACGTGCTGGTCGCCGCCGTGGACACGGACGAGAGGGACGCGGAGCTCGTGGGGAACGAGTTGTTTTTGGAGAGCTTCTTCGGCATGGCTGTTGACTGGTAGGTGGTAGGGGGGTTGAAGAGGTGATAAAGGGGCGGCGATACACTTGGCGATGGTGTTGAAGCAGAGTTATGGTGTTGAGGCTGCGATAGCGCTGCCCATGTCCCCTACCGTACACCACTGTAGGTCCATGCGGCGCCGATTTAGGGCTTTGTTGGGTTGCCCCGCCATGCTTGCAGCTTTTCAGTGGGGGGAGGGGAGCTAAGTCGCTCTGAGATGAGATCTCGCTACGGAGTACCGGCGCCTTAGCTTAGCGACTTTGGCTAGAGAGCCAGAATAGGAAATTTGCCTAGAATGGAAGAAGGCCTGTACCTAAGTTAGACTGCTGACTCAGTACGTCTCATCCGGATAGATCCATGTATCTAATAATTACATATGCTTCAGATAAGAACCAAATGCCGCCCAATGATCCAAGTAAGGCTGAGCACTCTGATCTGTTTTTGCGAATTTTCAAAGTTTTCAAGGGCCGCAATCTCTTGTTTCAAGGGCGGCCCGCGCCCATAACAGTTGTCACAATGGCAAGCCCGCGTAGGCTGTCGCATGGTGATTACACAGTTGGCTGGATATGCGCGTTGCCTGTGGAGATGGCGGCCAGCCAAGCCCTGTTGGATGAGCATCACTTGCCTCTGAAGCAGAGCTCCCGCGATCGTAACTCGTACACCGTGGGCCGGATTGGGGCTCACAATGTCGTTATGGCCTGCCTACCTGACGGAGGCACCGGGACGGTGTCGGCGGCCATTGTGGCCAACGAGATGATCACCAGCTTCAGGCGCTTACGGTTTGGATTGATGGTGGGGGTCGGCGGGGGTGTGCCGAGCGAAAAAAGGGATATCCGACTGGGCGATGTGGTTGTCAGCCATCCTGGGCCGGTATACGGAGGAGTCGTTCAGTACGATTTTGGAAAGACGATGCAGGGCGGTCGTTTTATGCCTACGAATTCTCTCGACAAACCGCCGCGAATATTGCGCACCGCGGTAGCGCAACTTCGCTCCAAGCACCTCAGAGAGTCGCCGGAGCTGTCGAGGTATCTTCTCCAGATCACCGAGAACTATCCACAAATGAAAGCCGAATACGCGCACCCAGGGGTTCAAAATGACGTTTTGTATGAATCTGAGTACGACCATCCGCTATGCCAAGAGACGTGTTCGCGATGTGACGCAGATAGGATAAAGAAACGCGAGGCTCGTGTTTCCCTCGACCCGGCCATTCACTACGGGTTGATTGCGTCTGGCGACCAGGTGATGCGCCACGGTGCCACGAGGGATCACCTGATGAAGCAACTGGACATGGCATGTTTCGAGATGGAAGCGGCTGGCCTGATGGACGATTTCCCGTGCCTGGTCATCCGTGGGATTTGCGACTATGCGGACTCGCACAAGAACAAGGCCTGGCAGCCGTATGCGGCTGCGGCTGCAGCGGCGTACAGCAAGGAGCTCCTTAACTTCATACCCGAATCCAAGGTCAAAGACACACCTTCCGTCATCGAAACACCCACACCAGATCTAAAGCAATCAAGCCCTGGCGCTCACGGTGAAACATCATACACAGAGACCACGGTCCCGTCGGTCCTTGCACTCGCTGAAACATTTCGAAGCTATTTTGACTCATTTCCTGTCTTGTTTCTGCCCCAAGATCCTCCTCGCCAGTTAAAAGTAGCCAAGGAAAGGTTTGAGCTTGAAAAGACGTTGCTGCTTCAGTGGGCGGCCAGGATCTGTCTCCTTAGCGGACCATATACCGCAAAGCTTGAAGACCTCGACGTCCGCAAAGCCATTGAAAGAAGTCTGGGCGATCTTCATTCCATTCTACATCAAGGCCAAGACTCGGATTTCGAAGAGTTGTATGGGCTCGTGCGACTGCAAGATTTTCGATCAACCATAGAAGAAGAACAGCCAGTAAATCAACAAACGACTCCAAGTCTTTCAACCAATTCCCGGCGTCTGAAGACCCTCGAAATACCCTTTAGGCGGAATCGTGGGGACAGAACTGACGGCACGAGGAAGCCATTCTCGCTTCCAAGGAAAATCTCGAATTGGGTTATTGATAGTATTGTCACTTTTGAAGTATTACTACAGGACCTTGCCGAAGTTGTGGACAAGCTTGACAGCATCATCCCAGCCAGTCAGGGCACGAAGTTGCGCATGACAGCGGAGGATGTTAACCCAAATTGGCCAGCCGAATTCCTCGCGTTAGTTCACGATGCAGCGCTTGAAAGGAGTAGTGCGTTCGTCCAAATCACAGGAGCGCACTTGGAGGAAAACTGCCATAAAAAGATTCTTCGTCGAATTAAGAGCCCAGAGATGACCATGAGGAAGGACGCCATTTCTCCTCAATTTGAACAGACTCTGAGCTGGGCACTGAGCACACGGAGACTGAGGCAGAAATGGGACAGCCTGGCCGACTGGCTGCAGTCGAGCTCGGGAATCTACTGGCTCTCTGGCAAAGCGGGCAGCGGGAAGTCCACCTTGATGAAGCTGCTTTGCGATCACGATGCAACTTTGGATTACTTGTCCGCCTGGGCCAACGGAGGCGGTTGTGCTACCGCTCACTTCTTCATATGGAAACTCGGTGTCAGGGAGCAGACCACTCTCTACGGCTTGTTTCGTAGCGTTCTTTACCAGATATTAGCCCTTGACCCTTCGCTGTGCCAGGATTTAATACCGAAGATGTGGAAGGAAGCTTACGGCCATGACGGAATGGACTTCAGCATTCCTACACCCGCCGAGATCTTTGGTCTATCAGATGCGATTCGGGACCATCCTCGACTGGTTAAAATATGCCTATTCATCGATGGCCTTGATGAATTTTCCGGTGATACCGCGGAGGGAATAGCTTTCATCAAGCAGTTAGCTTCTGGGCCGAATATTAAGATCGTTGTCTCGAGTCGGCCCGAGCCTGCACTTGTATCAGCCTTCAAAAGGTTCCCAAATATGCGTCTAGAGAACCTCACCAGGCCCGACATTGCTCTATACATTGAGGGCGTGCTTAGAGTCCCTCTAAGTGACTTCGCTGCCGAGACCTCAGACGAAGAGGGAACTGAGGCACTCGTGTCTGAGATGGTTGACAAGGCGTCTGGGGTGTTTCTCTGGGTTGTCCTGGCGTGCCGCTCCCTCCTTGACGGACTGATTGCTTACGACTCACCATCGGAGCTGCGAAAGCGAATCGATGAGCTGCCACCAAAGCTGGAGGACCTGTTCCGAGACATGCTCATGCGGGTTGACCAGCGATACCAAGTGCAGGCGGCCAGGATACTAAAGATTTGCGAGATATACACGGCTGGAAACGGCCTGGGGATCCCGACCATCGGGCTTGCTCAGCTAGACAGGCACGGCCTTGATACAGGAAGGATGCCCGACGTGTTGAAGGACAATCCCACGCAGAGGGAGATGGAGCTGAACTGCGAGCGCCTCGAAGGAAGGCTACGGAGCCGATGCGGTGGGCTCCTGGAGGTGCACCGATCACACAGGCTCCCGGAGAGATTCTGCTTTTGCGGCCAAATCTCATTTGGAGGCTTGCACACCTGCCACGAGGCGTACAATGTTGACTCCGTCGTCGTCTTCATGCACCGGAGCGTATTCGACTTTCTCGACAGGGATGAGACTTGGGAGATAGACTGCCTCCGGCTCGACGACGATGATGCCTTCGATCCCCACGCCGCCGTGGCATGCCTCTCTCTGCACCTCGCGCGCTTTCGCGTCCACCAGTACACGGAGAAAACCCTGCTTCCATCCGCAGAGAAAACCCTGTTTCGGCCCGGAGAGAGAAACCTGCCTCAATCCGCGGAGAAAACCCTACGTCAGTCCGCGGAGCACATCCGGAATGTTTGGACGCAGGCGACCCTGGCCAGCTGGAAACCGCCGGGCCAGATCCTGCCCGTGGTAATGGCTCTCCAGTATGTCCTGCACGCCTTTGAACATAGCGAAAAGGTGGGCTCGTGGGCCTCGCTCCCCCCCGCGCAGATCCTTCTCCGCCTCGGGGCCGAGTCTGGCATGATAGAGGTCATTGAAGAGCTTCGCCAGAAAAGCTCCGTGGGGCTGGTTGCCGAGGGGGGTTATCCTCTGCTCTACCATGCTACTGTGCCTCTCATCTCGCTCTTCATTCTGTCAGATTCGTTTGACGAGCGTTCCATCATCTCACCTCCATTCCCTCCCGTCATATCGCCGCACTATACGGTTCAGTGGCTCTTATCACTGGGTTGCTCGCCGAACGAGCAATTCCTGCTCGAGAATGCGTTGACGACTCCGTGGGAACAATGGACACAGACGCTCGGAGAGCCTAGGGTTTTCCGTCTCGAGCAGTTGCAAGTGTTTGCGAACATCACAGCAGTGTACCTGGAGGCGACCAACTTTGAACTGGCCAACCACCTAGAAGTAGTCAAATGCTGGGTGGACAGGTGTTTGCTGTATTGTTCGACCTGCGCGCAGTCGTCCATGAAGATGGCGTTCGAGGCGCAGCTTCGAGACATTCAAGGCCTGATGCAGAGAAGAACTCTACCCACCAACAAGACTACATCCGCCAACAAGATTTGGACCTTGCTACTCTCCCTAGGCTCAAGGGCATAGGCTGCATTTTCTTGAACCTTGGACTCAAGTACCGCAGAGCGGATATCAGGTAATGTGGCATATCTTCTCCCGAAACCCCGAAGCCCGCGCAAAACGGCGACGCTGAGCATGAGTTATCATCCCCCATAGACCCACGAACCAATGGTAAATTTGTTAGACCCAGCTTTAGAAACCCATGTGATTTCTCCGCCTGCAGCTCATTGGGTCCCCTGGCCCGATCCTGATTTCTCTCTAGTCGCCATGAATCAAGATGAAAATGGCACAGCTTCCCCCTTCCCCGCAGTTTTTGGGCCTCGATTGCCTGGCTAGAGTAACTCTCCCCGCCGCTGCAGAAGGTCGTGCCGTTGGGCGTTTGCGGGGATTGGCCCATCAAGCGCAGAAGAGCCTGTGCTGAGTCAAGTTATCTCCCCCGCTAGCGACAAATACGCGACTCGCGATTCGCCCAGAGGGCCCAAGTGTTCCGCCGCCTTCGGGGGAAATTTCCCTCTTCAGGCAATCCCCATCCCTCCTTCCCACCTCCCCTTCCCCATTTTCACACATCCCCCGCCATCCCGCGTGGACAACTTTGTGCCTCAGGCCGCTGCGCTTCTTGGTCATTCATCTCAATCAAGAGTTCTGCCTCCATCGTGAAAACCAGGGCACGTAGGGAAACAAAACGATGAAGAGGGACATTTACTGTTGACCTGACCGCCCACGAAACGAACCCTTGGCTGGCGGACGGCTCTCTTTTCTCAATCGTCCTTTCGCGCCACAAGTGGAATCACTTTTCCCTTGAACCAGTCGAGCAAGGGTCTATTCATCGCTGAACCTCCCAAAACACCACACTCAGACAAAATCCATCATGGCGAAGCGATCTTGGACCGAATCCAATGGAGAAACTGGAGGCGGAGGCGGCGGCCCAGGTGGAGGGACAGCGACTACTGACCAGGATGCGACGGCAATTGCGACCACTTCCGTTGAGGCCACTATTGATGGCGGCCCATCTGTATGCACTGTTTCATCCTTTCACATCAAACGCCCCTTTCCTGGTCTCATAGCGATCTTTAAAGCATTTGGCACCGACACTGACATATATATAGCAATCCAATAAGAATCGCCAGAACTCCAATCGACAGAGCATCAGTGGCGTGTTGGCCAACGACATACCCCTGCCTCAAATCTCACGCAAGATCAAAGCCTGCGCTGCCTGTCGCAAGCACAAGGTGAGATGGAATGAACCAGAGCCCACGCATGAAGCCTCGACTAATCGCATGTGCAGATTAAATGTTTGATGGATGAGACTGGACCGCCATGTCGAAGGTGTTCTGAGAGAAACCTGGGATGTGTCTTGAGCAAGAGCTTACAGACTATTATTGACGAAAAGTCACAGTAAGCATCCCTAACCCTGGCTCTCATATAAGTTGGGGAGATTATGAACATTTTATTGACATCGTCACTAGGTTTTCTGAATCTGTAGTTCAGGACCTGGAGCAGATGCACAATGCCCTCAGGCAGGTCATGAATAAGGTTGGCCTTCCAGAACTTCCGCCACTACAAAGCTCCGGAGGTCGAGAGTCAGAGGGTACGCCCCCCAAAGATGAAAACCATACGAATAGCGCCAGCCTTTTGCCCCCATCTCAACATGAACACGATGCCCTTGGACCCTCTTGCGACAACTCGCCCAAAGCCACACCCGAGGACGAAGGGCTGCCATATGTCCCCATCCACTCGCTCTACACTCTTACGAAGCTTAGTGCCCTGCGGTCGCCCGAAAACCCAGAGTCTCAGAGAGGCCGCGCCATTGACGACTTCATCGCCCGCGGCTCGTTGCCGTTGGCCGATGCCGAGAGCTTATTCGCCCTCTACCGAGATCGGCTCGACCGTTACATGTATGGCATTGGATGCCGGTACATGACTCTAGACGAACTGCGGCGTAAAAGTCCTATTCTGTCCGCTGCAACTCTCACGGTGGCTGCGCTTCACGACCCCAAGGCTGATGGCGTTTATGGGGTCTGCAGCGCTGAGTTCCGCCGCTTGATGGAAAAGTCCATGTTTGACAGAAGAATCGATCGCGACTATCTCAGAGCTATGTGTGTGGCATCATACTGGCTTAGCGACCTTTCCTGGATGCTATCAGGATATGCCATTCGGCGTGCTGCTGAATGCAACCTACATAACAGTTATAGTCAGGCCATCAAGGGGCAAAACCAGGACGCTGCTGACTGCGCGCGTCTCTGGTATATCCTCTACATTTGCGATCAGCACCTGGCAACCCTCTACGGTCGTCCTTCTATTGTGCAGGAAGACTCGTCCATCCAAGGTTGGGAAAAGTTCCTCGAGTCTCCAGTCGCGACTGACGAGGACAAGCGCTTGACTGGCCAAGTGGCGCTGGTCAGCATCCTGCGAAATATCCGAGATTTATTCGGTACAGACAAGGGGGAAACAATTCCTCGCGTTTACTTGAACCACATTCTGCAGTTCCGGCGGCAGCTGGATCAATGGTATGATCGCTGGCTCAAAGACTTGCCAGGTGAGTGTACTTCAGACGGAGTATCCTTTAAGTGCGATCTAACTGAAGATAGAACAATGGCCGCAAATCGGATCGTTTCCTCGCAAGGGAACCATCTTACACTACAACTTTGCACAGATTCACCTCTACTCGCATATCTTCCGTGGGTTGTCTGGAGATGACCCTATTCCGCACTATTTTCTCGACTGCGCGTGCAAGGCGGTTGGTGCGGCGACGGCCATTATCGACCTCATCATAACGGATCCTGACGTTGCTGTTGGTATTGTTGGCATGCCCTCCTACATGCTTTCCATGACGGCCTTTGCCTGCATGTTCCTCATCAAAGTTGCCATCAAGTATGGCGGCCACTTAATCGAGCGGCAGCGCGTGTATGAATTGACGACTAGCCTTGTGCGACAGTTTCGATCCCTGTCTACAGGAAAGTGGCATCTAGCAAATCTCATGGCTAGTGGACTGGAGAGAATGACGGCGACGCTGACCTCGGCCTTGCCGGGCCAAGTCCCCCTTCCTCCTAATACAGCAGTGGCTGGCCCTGGAATACCGGAGCTTGTCGACTTTTCAGGTCAACTTCTCCCAAATGATCGCCCATTGACTGACATGGACGGTGATCTCTTTTTCGACTATGATATGAGTTTTGGACTCTCACCTGTGTTTCGGTTTGACCCTGGCATGTTTGCCATTGATGGGTCAGGACAACCCATTCCCAGCTACCCAGAAGCCGATTATGGAATGAGGTGATGACGAAAGGGTCCGCTGATCGAGCGTTCGTATGGGTTTGGACATCTTCGAGGTTGTTGTATGTATATGTCTGGACAGAGAGCTCTGTAAGATTGGCAGCGTGCTTGACGATGGAGTTTGGTATCGGGTTTTGCCTGGGCGTGGCACTTTTTTTAGGATATCAAGTTCACAGGCGCACAAAATGGACATTTGACACTTCTATCCCTTGTTTGCGGAGGGAAAGCCGTCTGACTTAGCCGCCTATCTGGGTCGGAGTTCACATGTGGCCACCGTGGACACGTATCCAGCAGATTGTCTGACGTCAACCCACCGACTATCAAGAAGGATGAGGCTAACATATACCGGCCATGTTCATCGGACATGTTGCCCTGCGCTTCCTCCTATCTAAACCCGGGCCTACAGGACCCGAGCTTTCGGCCGAACTCGCTCAGGGTGGATTATGGAGGCGTTCCCCGCAGGGATTGCCCAAGACATCCATCATGACTCCAATCTTCAACGACCGAGTCCCAGGATGCCCAGCCTTGGTCCAATCGATCTCACGTCTTGGTTCCGGGTTCCTGGAGCGAGTTGAGGGTATCCACGTGGAGGCGATTGCGTGAGCACCGGACTTCTCCCCGACGGCAAGTCTCCACAAAGAACAGTTGCGGGGAACCTAACCATGATCCATCATCATGACATACTAATTAAGCCTCAAAGCACCGAGTGGATATCCAACTTGTCTAGACCAGGTCGGTGGATACAGTACATTCGACAATCGCTAGATAATCTTATCATTGGGATAAGATCAAGTTCGACGTCATAGTGATCGAGCCTTTGTGACAAAACCGATCTCGGAACGTCTGCGCCCTGAAACCCGAAAGTTGATTACATCATGGCAAACGACAGCGACAAGCACATCCTCGTCACGGGAGCGGCTGGCTTTATCGGCCAAGCCCTCATTGCACCGCTCATAGCGTCCTCACCGTCTCTCCACATCACCCTCACCGATGTGACAGAGCCGCCGGTCCCCTCAAATGCGGCGCACGCGAGCGTTCGCATCACGTCTCTGGCGGCCGACTTGACCTCGCCGGCGACGGTCGCCGACGTCTTTGGCAGCCGCCGGTTCGACGCCGTGTACATCCTCCACGGACTCATGTCGGGCGGGTCCGAGGCCAACCTCGAGCTTGGCTTGGCGGTGAATGTGGACTCGATCCGCAGTGTGCTGGACTATCTCCGCAAGAACCAGCCCGGCACCAAGGTCGTGTTTGCGAGCTCGTGCGCCGTGTATGGGCCGTCGGACGGAGACGTCTCGGAGGCGGGGACGGTACCGCTGCCGCTGTCTTCGTACGGCGCCGAGAAACTCATCATCGAGCTGCTGCTCAACGACTTTTCGCGCCGGGGGCTTCTAGACGGCCGGATCGTGCGGCTGCCGACGGTGGTGGTCCGGCCCGGAGCGCCGTCGGCGGCGGCGTCCAGCTTCGTATCCGGCATCGTGCGGGAGTCGCTCCGGGGCATCCCCAACGCGCTGCCCGTGAGCTGCGACTATGCGGTCTGGATCTGCAGCCCGGCGACGGTGGTCAAGAACCTGGTCAAGGTCAAGGACGTGCCGGCCGACAAGTTTGGCGGCTCACGCATCGTCAACCTGCCCGGCATCACGGTGACGATCCAGGAGATCCTCGACGCCGTGGAGCAGGTCGGCGGCAAGGAAGCCCTCGGGCTTGTCAAGGAGGAGATTGATCCTCCGACCGAGAAGATCGTCAAAAGCTGGCCGCCGAACTTCGATGTTAGCAGGGCGTATGCGTTGGGGCTGGAGCCGGACGGGAAGTTGATTGAGGCTGTACAGGCTTTCTATGACACGTTGAGTGCGTGAGGGCGCCATGGTGGGACCCTAGTTTTGGAATTAAATGAGCGAATAGTTGGTCTCCCAAATTACTCATGCCTTTTTAGTCATTAGGATGCGTTGTGCATCGATCTTCTCTAACTATATAGCACCAGCTATACTCGTCTTTTCCTCTCAAGCATATTAGTCGTTACAGCTTCGACGTCCGCACCCTTGCCACGGGAGACGATCCAGCGTCTCCAGACGGTACCATGTGATCCACGTCCAGCGTATTCACCAGCGCCGGCGTCGCCTGGTCCAAACTCGTGATGCCGGCGAGCCTCATGGAAGTCTCGAGCTCATCCTTGAGCACTGCGAGAAGCGGTTAGCGGGGATACGATGTGGGCAAGAGGAGTACTGACGCTGTGAAAGGTGCTCGACGCCCTTTTGGCCGTATACGAGCGAGTACAGGAATGGCCGCGCGATGCCGACGGCTGTGGCGCCAAGGGCAATGGCTTTGAGGATGTCGGAGCCGCGCTCGAAGCCGCCGTCGATGAAGATTTGGAGGTGCTGGAATGCCTCGGGGAATAGTTTTCGGACCTCGAGAAGGACAAGGATTGACGCCGGAGAGCTGTGTTTATCTGTGAGCAGAATCCTTCAACCAGGACGAAGGGGTTGTTTGCCTACCCATCAAGAGACCGGCCGCCGTGGTTGCTCAACACAACGCCATCAACACCATGATCAACAGCCAATCTCACATCCTCAACCGTCTGCACACCCTTCAACACAATCGGCACCGAGCTAGCCTCGCGAATCCATCGCAAATCGTCCCACTCGAGCGCCTTGTCGATGTACTGACCCATCAAACGGCCTAACCCATTGCCCTTTGCGTCCTTTGTGCTCTCTCCGCCGCTCATCTCGGACCGGACGGCCGTGGCCTGCGGGGCGCGCTCGTCGGCCTCGCGCTTGCCCGGTACGGGGGCGTCGACGGTCACGAAGACGGCCTTGATGCCGAGCGAGCGGGCTTTGCGCAGCAGCTCGACGGTTTTGGAGCGGTTGGAGTTGACGTAGAGCTGCAGGAAGAAGGGGTAGTTGGGAGGGGCGGCACCGATGATGGTGGGGAGGGAGTAGGATGCGTTGCTGGAGATCTGCAAGGTGTTAGCATACTCAACACGGGATTCTGGGTAAGGAACTTAGACTGACAATCTCAAAGATGCCCTCGTTCGCCACGGCTCGACTCCACCCAAGTTCTCCGTCCGGATGCGCCAAGGTCGCCATGGCCGCCGGGCACATGAAGAAGGGCGCTTTGCTCTTGAGCCCCAATATTTCCCTCTCGATGGACACATTCGTGACATTGCGCAGGATCCGCGGCCGCAGCATGACTCTCTTTATGACGTCGCGGTTGCGGCCGAGGGTGACGAGGTCGGTGGCCGCCGACGAGTAAAACGCCCACGCCTTGGGGCTCAGCGCCTTTTGCGCCGCGAGGGCGAAGTCGTTGGCTGAGAGGATCTGGTCTAGAGGAGGGACGTCGGAGGGGAGTTGGACATCTGTGTGGGCTTGGTGTTAGCGGAAGTGATGGTTGGTGATGGGGTTGACGGACCTCGTGGAGGAGGGATGTTGGGAGTCTCCGACTCCATTGCTGAAAGGTCACTCATGATGGCTAGGGTTTCTGTGACGATAGGCAAATAGTCATTGTTCGAAAAGCGTTTGATATCGGGGATTACATGAGCTATATGAATGCCCTACTCTTGTTCGATCGATGTAAGTGATCCCACAGTACATGGCCTCCTAGCACCGGCATCGGCGCGTCGTGTAAGCAGCCTGGACTCCACAGTTTCTCCATTCTCCAACTCCCTCCTCAAAAAAATCAATTCTCTGCCAATTCGGGGTAGCTGAGACGGTCGGAGCCGCGTCCCGGACTTCTCTCCGATGGGCGACCGCTTTACCTTGACCGCCATTCTCTCCGACGGGGGGCTATTCAGGTGAAAGGAAAGAAGATGGAAATACTGGTTTATGACGGGAATGCCATCCCAAAACTCAATTGTTCTGGGGTGTATTGATGCTGTGTGATTTTGGGGTTTTGTGTTCTTGGTTACTAGTTCGTCCCTACCGAAAACGGGATGAGAGCGACATCAGGCCTTTGCTTTCCCTAGGAAATCATGAGAAGTAAAATGCAAATGAACAAGCAAGATGAAACGAACTTAAAATTTTTTGTCCTGCTTTCGTCTTTGCTCTTACTTTTTTCAGACGGCCAAGGCGGTGCGCGAGTCGCAATACAGACCTGCTACTAAACTCACTAATACGAATCACTGAGCCCAGAGTCTGGCATCATCACCAACTTTCCACTACTCTCAATTGCTCGCAATGCAAGTCCTTCCTCCAAAATCTTGATCACTCATGAGATTTGGTTCATTAATACACGGCAGATAAGGTTGTGTGTTCTTTCCTCCTGCTAAGCGGTCTTGTTGGCGCATCAGATGTTGACACGATCCCACGGTTCAAATCACACAACGTAGCAACCCGAACTTCAATTTAACAATAATCGAAGAACATCTAGGCGTTCCATGCTTCCCAAATTACTCCTCCTTTGTAGACAGCTGGTTTTGGACGCCATCTCCGACGTGTTGTTGTCGCCTCTTCCTCACATCACGAACCCACAGCACCAGATACGCACTCAACAGTCCCAATCCCACCGCATGCGGCCACACCACTTCATCTGCTTTCCCTAATCTCTTCCACAGCATCCAGGCCTCTCCACCAATGCCTACAACTAACTGCGCCGTCCCCGTCACCTCGAGCGCGGGCCGCAAAAGCCCTGCGCCGCCAAAGTACGCATACATTAGCCCGTGGTGCAGCGTATTGAGTATCGCCAACACTCGCCACCCGTCGCTGTGCAAGATGACTCTCACATAGCTGAGATACGGCGTCGTGAGATGGTGGAAGGCAAAGTGCAAGTCAATAAGACCGCCGCCGGCTCGGACGCCTAGTACGTCGACGTACTCCCAGAACTTGGACGCGTGGTACAGGCCGCGGGCTGTCTTCTCGAGCGAAGGCGAGGCGATGAGAATCATCAAGGCGAAGGAAGCGGCAGAGTAAATCCAGCTGTTGAGAAGCGTAAACTTTCGGGCTCGCGCGATGGGGCCATGACGCGATACATAGAAATCCACGCCTTTCCAGGCGGCAACGAAAAGCAATGTCTGGCAGACCATGAAGCTCGTGCCCTGGAAAGCCCATCCGTCACGAAAACTCTCCATAGAGGCGTATGAAGTTATGCAATCAAAATATGCTGTTTTAATTCGCAAGGAAAGCAGGAACGTCTGTCTCTCAGACAGTGCCAGTTCGGAAGTTGATCTAGCATGGAGTCACAACATGAGTCACCTTTCACACGGCCATGTGACTCGCCTCAACTACACACTCTTACTATGGAACCGGTGTATCTATCCTCCGCCTGCCGCGAAATCGTGTACGTTCGCAACCTGAACAAAGTGTTCGAAATATTGTGCAAGTCCTGTTGTTCACAAACACAGAAATATTATTTGCAAATCACAAGCGACCAAGAAAACATTGCATTGCCCCTAGAGCACGCCTATCAAAGCGACTCTGGGTAACAAATACGTACAGTTTTATATAGGTAGCACCGCTCGTTGTCACCCGCCTTAATCATCATCAACACATCCAACGAATATCACAGCCCTCGACCTTGATAGCATTCTAGTAGACAGCAACTACCAAGCAGCCATATACCCAATCTCATTTGCTAAAATGTCACAAACTACCCCTCAAGTTCCTCTGTCTCGTGAGACACGCCTTCTCGATTATCTTCGCACTCTGAATGGGTTTCGTCTCTCACGAGCGACAGAGGCTCGTGGAATTGAAGAAACCATGGTCCATATAAAGATGACTACAGAGCACGGACACGACAACCAATATCTCGATGGGGTTTGGACCTATATCCTAAGGATCTGTCGAGAGGACCAGGAGAAGAGGATCGCTGACAAGACAACAAACAACGAAGGATTTTGGACTACAGTCTCAAAGAAGCTCGTCAACTCAAAGCAGCCTGCTGAATCAACGCAGCTCTTTACCTCTCAGCCTTCAACCTGGAAGGACTTGGACATCTCTCCCGAGGTCGTTCAAATGACCGTAAACTTTCTTGTGAAAATCCGGCTACCGTGTATGGATTATGCCAATGGCCTGAAGGTTCCAGACAACGCTGTACTCTGTAGCCTCGACATACTAATGCTGCTGTCGTGGAATGAAAATCGCTGGAATGATCTATGGGCGATGAAGCCTAAGTGGGCGGCACTTATCTACAAACGGGACATCGAAGCCCACATCAAAAAGCTCGACGAGAAGATCAAAGCCCTCGGGTACGGTGGCAAGTCGGTTCATACGCCGCAAGACAAGTTTCGGATGAAGTGGAGAATGTCCGAGGAGGACCTGGTCGAGTTGATTCGCAAATTTAGACCTCATGAGTTGGAGTACACAGGAACGCACGGATGAGCGATCTAGTCTAATTTTGAGGGGACTTGTGAATGCAAGATGGAGAGGGACTTGAGTTAACTTAGCTGTTACAGTAGGGGCAGCAGATATTGCGTCGTTTTGTTTTGTAATTCCTGCAATTGTTCTTCACTTTGCACGTCTTCAAAAATGTCAAATCCTCTGACTAATTGAAGTCCGCCGTAAATTTGTGGTTTCGAAGATTCAGTTTATTAGCTGGACAGTAATGGGCATCCATGGGAGCACTGAAATTATACTTCTTGGTACTAATTTATTTATTTGCTTGGATTTCATGTTGTGATGCAGTTGAATTCGACAACAAATTCAACCTAGGCGCTGTGTGTACATTCTCCATCATCAACACTTAGCGATTCTCAACTCATTGTCTAACGCTGACCCCAATTGATGCAAAATAGGCACATTTCTTTTGCAAATCTTTGCTAAGCCCCTCCATCTTTGTCGTGCCGCCAGTTTCAAACACGATACGCCGCTTGCGCTTCTCCGTCCAGGTCTCCCACTTGACAGAATCGGAATCGCGGTGCGTGTTTGGGTTGTGCGAGCGGATGAAGCTCGCCCAGTATCCTTGAACAACTGATGTCACTTTCTCGTTGACTCCTCCATCGGTATAGCTCGTGGGTGGATCGCCTCCTGTGTAGGATGGGCCGAATATGGCGTTGACTTCGACGGTGTGGGGGACGCCCAGGCCTTGTTTCACTTGGTCAGGGTCCTCGACGTTGTAGAGGTAGTTCCATGAATCTGGAACACCATATTGGGTTAAGGAGTTGGAGATGTAAATTCCTGGGCACATGTATCGCATATCGCCGTAGGCATCGCTGACCTGTCGCCAGTAGCATCCCGTGCTGGGGCAAGTATCGTTCTTGTTCGGGTAGAGCTCATTAATAGCGCCCAGCTGCTTCAATGTCAAGAAACTAAACTGCGTCTTGAGGAAGACATCGCTCTGAGCCAGCGTTGATGTATCTTTGGGGGCGAACACGGTGCCGCCGTTAGTGTCGTCGCCCATGATAGCAGGTACTTTGATGAACTTGCCCTCCTCGAACAATCTGTAGGTGAAGTCCGGGACAAGGTCTCCATCCACCACCGGAGTCCACATGTAGAGGGGTGCGGCCGGAGCTCGGGGATGGGGGATGTTGTAGTTTGCCGCCTGGATCTCCAATGCTGACTTGGATCTCAAACAAGCCAGGGCTTTCGTGCCGGTGCAACCCAAGCGGATGGCTAGATTCTCGTACCAGTAGACGGATTCTTCCACCCTCAGCATGTTTGCGAACGAAACTGACTCAGCGGCCACTGCGTGGAAAAGGCCTTCGTCTTTGCCGCCGTAGGCACTGAGGTGGTGGGCGACGCTCGCAGCACCCGCCGACGCTCCACCCATCATGACATGGCCAGGATCGCCTCCAAACGTGGATATATGTTGTTGGACCCATTTCAGGGCCTTTCGTTGGTCGTGCAGACCAATGTTGGGCGTGATTTGATCCCCATCCTCGAGGAAGCCGTATGGGCCAACGCGGTAGTTCATAGTGACGACCACCATGTCCATGTCTGCAGCCACAATCAGGCCGGAGCCGTTCACATACGCGTTGGAGTTGGAGTTGAAGCCGCCGCCCTGGATGAAGACAAACACGGGTAGCTTTGAGCTCTTGGAAGCGCTGCTTGGGGCGAAAACATTGACAAAGAGACAGTCCTCTGATTGGGTCGTGCCGATGGTGCTCGAGGCACTGCCCGTTGCGATGCAGATAAATCCCCACTGGTGCTTCTGTGAGCAACTAATTAACAATAGCAAGTCCCAGTCAACTTACAGTGCTTGCATCTTGGACCGTGTCATTTTGAACAGGATCCTGGGGAGGACGGAACCTCAGGTCTCCGAGCGGAGGGGCAGCATATCGCACACCTAGCCATTGCGTGACGCCATTGCTATATTCCTTGCCTTTGTATTTGCTGTAGCCTAGATCGACAGTCGGGTTGACTGCATTGACCGAGGAAAGTAGAAGGCCAGCAGCCACGGAAAAGCACCAGAGACCCTTCATGATGGCAGTTAGTAGCTGCAATGCAAATAGGATAGACGAGACTACTCAAGAAGACAGAGCCTCGGTATTTAAAGACGGCAACTTATTATCCATGGCAGCGCAATGCACTACCGGCTCTCAGAACTGATCTCCGTCACCCCGGAACCAAGACTCTTCGGGGAAACCTCAAGCAGTTCGTCCATCTATTTCCCCGACGTCACCATGCCCGGTTTGTCACCCCCACAGGATCGGCTTGAACCGATTTGACCTGATCGTCCGGGGTGCGGGGAAGGACAATCCTCGACCATGTGGAGACCCTCAGAGAGCCACCCCGGCCGGACCTCTTTAAGACCAAATGGGAGTTGTCCCGTTGAGGTGCGTCTCGGAAGCGCCGAAAAGCGCCCGGTCCTAGTCGGAACATCCGGGCTCAGGTGAGGCATGACGGCCGCGATTATGGGAGCGCGTCGTAGGTTGAACTATCGCAGTTAGCTCACTTCTTAGGCAACTAGCATGTCCGCTATTAGAACTGTGCAATTCCAGATGTCTCCTTTGTAGAAAAAACAAGACTTTCTCATTCCGTTCATTCCATGTACTCATTGGCCCGTCTCTCTTGGATCGTGGCAGAGGCAGTGTCTCGGGAAGATACTAACACTCCAGCCCAAAATGGTTTCCGCCGTTAGATGTCCTACCTTCTTTCACCCACGATCTATCTACCATCCCCCACTCTGCCCTGGTACCAAGGGCCTTGAGTAACACCATCTGGAACACTGACCCTTGGAGCTGACACCATGCACGTATTTCAATTACCTATGCTAGCGAGGGGGTGGCAGATAAACTGCACACCACAAAGCATCAACTTAGCCACTGCCTTTTTAAGAAATATTAGGATATAAATTGACATAAATTATTGAAGAGGTGTAGGACCTTGATAGCACACGTCCAGAGGGAGGGACTAAAGTTGAGCGGGAAAGAAAACCAGCAACAAAAACAACAATATGATGGATCTACCTTAGTTCTGTATTCCAATGCAACCGTAGTTTATGGCGTCTCAAGCTTCGCTACATGATACATGTCTTCCTGCTCCACATAACATTAACTAAAGGACCAGTACTGAGACTAATACAGGAAAACGTTTTCCAATTTAAATTCGGGTTTATTCTATCATTTAGGAGTTCTTTATTCTATAAAGGAGCGATGGGTTAGGTGGTGGGAGGGGCAAATTGATGCGGGTGTTGTGCTCCCTCGGAGTGCCTTGGAGATTTTGTCCTACTCCTACAACTGAGACTATCGCCTCGCCTCTTACATCAGTTCCTCTGGGTATATCCTCTAGCATCCTCATGACTGCATTCAAACGCATGGAAAAATACTGAGTGAAGGACTCTGAAAACTGTGGGTTAAGAAAGCCACATTGGGACTTTTTGATGCGCGATGTTTGATAGCCAACTTAGCTGCGTTTGTTCTGGTATTTTGTCTTTCCTTTGTTCACGTTGGTGCATTCTGATAAGGCGCCATTTGAATTTGATGTGCTCAGATAGTTGGCACTGAATATAGACATTCCGCGGTAGTGTGCCAATTCGTGCTGTCCTCTTATGGAAGGACTTCTTCAAATCAAATCCACTAAAATTTAAGTCCGTATAATCGGCCTTTCTAAGACGCAAATACCTCTCAATGCAAGGGGGAAGAGTAGGCGGTATTCCCTTACGTTCCCGATGTTGACGGGATCGCTCCCGATGCTGGACTTCATGGTCACAAACGCAACCAATCAACCTTATCGGGAAGTTCTCTTGTGCAGCATTCGGTGGACGGGGTGTCCCTCGCGGAACAATGGCACATGTTGATCCTTGGGTTAACGAGTACTTCCAGTAGTCTCCGATGGACGGAAATGTTCTTTCCAACATGGCCCATGCTGATCCTTGTCACTGGTCTTGGCTCTACAAGTTTCCTCTTTTGAGCCTCGATCCGGGTATTTGAGAGGGGGTATCGTCCGTACCGGTGAGCCCGCCGATTTCACTTGAAAGAAATCGCTTTTTCTATTTATTTGAAGATGACCTGAGCAAGCATCAAGGCTGCCTGAGCTTCGGAGCTCGACAGCTCGACAGCCCACTTGCGTGGCGATGAGTTTTCTCACCGCCTTCCTAAAACGGCAGAAAATTTACCCCTCCCCCGCAACAACCAATGCCCCGCTACCTTGAGATCTCATCGCGAGAGCTCAAACGCCAAAAAAAAAAATCGAGACTTCTCCGTCACTTGAAGCCGGAATCGCCCGAAATCACGTCTGAATTTTCTCCATCCGCCCGGGTATGATCCCACTCTGCCGTATATCAATTGGGATACCGCTATTGACACGATTCTCAGACTATTCATCACCAAAAACCACCGCCATCATGTCCAGCTTCGACTCGTACCAAACCCCTCTGGGGTCCCGCTATGCCTCCAAGGAGATGCTCACCCTCTTCTCCTCGCGAACCAGGGCTTCCACCTGGAGAAAGCTTTGGCTCTTCCTCGCCGAGGCTGAGAAGGAGCTTGGCATCGACCAGATCACCGACGAGGCCCTCGAGCAGATGCGTGCCAACCTGACTATGACTGACGAGGCCTTTGAGGTTGCCCGTGTCGAGGAGAAGATTCGCCGCCACGACGTCATGGCTCACGTCCATGTAAGTATTGGACATTTCCAATGCACCCAGCTCATGCTGACTCGGATATAGGCCTTTGGACAAGATGCTCCGTATGTGCTGCCATACAATGCTTTAAAGATATTAACGCGAGATCCTTTACTAATCTTTGATGCTAAGTGCTGCCGCCGGTATCATCCACTACGGCGCCACCAGGTTCGTGCGGTATACAAAATCCGAGACTGAGCTGCAAACTAATTCGACTAAGCTGCTACGTCACGGACAATGCCGATCTCATCTTCGTATGTTGCTCCCTTGCCGTCAATCCCCAATCCCTCCGCCCTGATTTCGGACATCCGACACCTTCCGTGGAGTCCAATTACACAAGATGCTAATCCTTGCCAGCTCCGAGACGGTCTCGACCTCTTGCTCCCCAAACTCGCCAAGGTTATCCAAAACCTCCGCAACTTTGCGTTGGAGCACAAGGACCTTCCTACTCTTGGGTTTGTCAACCATGGCTACCACCATCATGATCAAAATCTAACTCTCACCGTGTCAAAGATTCACTCACTTCCAGGCTGCTCAGCCAATCACGTATGTTTCACCTACCCCTTACGAACCGCTAGCAGGCACAAAAAGTGCTTCAGAGGGAAATTTGGGTACTTTCATAATCTTTCGTTACTGACGCGAAACTGTCTAAAGTGTCGGCAAACGTGCTGCTCAGTGGATCCAGGAGCTTGTAAGTGCTACTCTAGCTATTGGTCGCATGCGTGCTAATTTTATAGGTCATGGATCTCGAGGACATCGAGCATGTGCGAGAGGAGCTCCGGTTCCGCGGCGCTGGTATGTCCCCCCTTACCGACCCTTATGTAGCAATCCTCTATTCTTAGGAAACCCAAATGGGGCAGAAGCTAACCATGGATCACATAGTTGGCACCACCGGTACTCAGGCGTAAGCAAATTCTTTTATCACCTCCTGGGCAGAGATTACTCAATACTGACCGCACTTGAAGATCCTTCATGGAGATCTTTCACGGTGACGGTGACAAGATCGATGAGCTCAACAAGAAGCTGTGCGAGAAGGCTGGCTTCCCCGGCATCTACACCGTCTCAACTCAGACCGTATGTTTTTTTTTCCTGGTATTGTTTCCGAGTTCTGTGAAAGTTGACACTGAGAATTCAATTAGTACACCCGAAAGGTCGACCTGTGAGTGGCCCCTAAATCGACTCGCTGTTTCAGTCGTTCGCGGAGTTTCCGCCCTCTCCCTTCACCAACGCGCCAATAGATGCATCTGTGGTGCTCCTCTAGCTATTCTCTCAAGACGTTGAGCCGGATTGACAACTGACGTATTCTGAAGCCGTCTTGCCAACGCCCTCTCTGCTTTCGGCGCTACTGCCCAGTGAGTACCCCTTCACCCTTGGAGCTTAATAGTCTTCACGGAGTTTCTCCGCTTCCAACATATGCAAAGTAATAATCGCTAATGATTTTATTTAGGCGTATCGCTATCGAAATCCGACACTTGGCGCACATGAAAGGTATTTGAGCTCTACTCCACCGCTTCGGTTTTCCCCTCCTTTCCCCTTCCATGAAGATATGATCTTCAATCATCTGACTAACACATGTGCTAATTCGATACTTGCAGAGCTCGAGGAGCCTTTCGAGAAGACCCAAATGTTGGTTCATTTTCTTCTCGCTTCTTTTTCTTTGGAAAATTCTAGTTTGCACCTTGCCTGCCCTAGCTTTAACCTTCCCCAGCAACAGCCACATGAGATTTTCGCCAACTCCCCTCCCCCCACACACCTTTCAACACTCCTTAGACGGGATTGCTAATCTTGCGTCTACAGCGGCTCTTCTGCCATGGCCTACAAGAGAAACCCGAGTAAGTTGGCAATGCCACTTTGAATCCGGCTTCCCAAGTTGAAAGGGGCGCTTGCTGACTCGAAGGTGCTATAGTGCGAAGTGAGCGAATCACTTCTCTCGCTCGTGAGCTGCAGAACAAGAACGCGAATGCCGCTCAGACATTCGCCAGTCAATGGTTCGAGAGAACTCTCGACGGTACGTTCAAGCTCACCTTCCTTAGCTGAAAAGATATGACTAACTCGAAGCCAGATTCGGCGATCCGTATGTCTTTCAACTCCCTAGTTCCTTGTCAACTATAGGCTTGGTAAGGGACCCTTAACTGACTGTAGGATAGGTCGCGTGGACATTCCTGAGCAATTTTTGTTGGCTGACGCTATTTGTACGTACCTAAACGCGACGCTTCTCCTTCAATATTTTGCTCATTGCTGACTATTAATTCTAGGCTTGTCTCTCGACAACGTTACTAACGGCCTTGTTATCTACCCCAAGGGTTCGTGTCGATCTCCAAGCAAAAATTCGCCGTGCACATGCTTACTGAGTTCAAATGCCAGTCATCCGTGCCCGACTCGATTCAGAAATTCCTTTCATGGCCACTGGTGCGTCTCCTGGCGTTCGGCTGCCAAACTATCAAATCTGTGTGCATCCAGCTAACTTGAAGCCAGAAAACATCATCATGAAGCTGGTTAGCAAGGGCGCCAGCCGACAAGAGGCCCACGAAGAGATCCGTGTTCTCTCGCACCAAGCCGGTTCGGTTGTCAAGAACGAAGGCAAGCCCAACGATCTGATTGAGAGAATCCGCAACACCGAGTACTTTGCTCCCATCCACGCCGATCTGGACTCCGTGCTCGACCCGGCTCTGTACGTTGGTCGCTCCGGAGTCATCACCGAGCGAATGTGCGCCGAGGCCGATGAGAAGCTGGCCAAGTATCGCGCGTACCTTGACAAGGCGGAGACTGCGCAGTTGTCTGTCTAAATCTTGGAGAAAGAGCCACAAAGATGGGCACTAAACCTACACAACATAGCTAGGAACAAGATGAACTTCCAGCTGATTCGTTCTGCTCCAACGCCCAAGCTTTGCGAAGTGATGAATCTGAGAACTAATGACGAGAGATGGTGAAGTTGTGCCCTTTATTTTAGCATTGTCTATCTTAGGTTAACCTAGTGTTGTAATTGGCAGAAAGAGGTCAGATTCCTGTACAAAGTCAAGGGCATCTATGTCTTCAAGCAGGGTGTGTCAAAGTGATGCATTATGCAAGAAGAAAACAACGAAAGTATAAGAGTATGCCAGCTGTGACTTAGCGGAGTAAGTAGAGAGGTTTATGCTTCATGCTTGCGACCGAACGCGAATGATTTGAGTAGCCCACGTCTCACTAGATCCACGAATTCTGTTAGTGATATGTTTAAAGCATAAATCAATCCGAAGACAAAGCGACTGAGGGTCCCAGTTCATCTTATCCATTATCGAGACAAATGAAAAATCAGTTTTCAGTCATATTATATTATAGACGTGCCCAAGCACGGACTTTTGTCGTTTCGTGAGCCCCTGCTGACGACGCTGAATACCCTGCACCCGTTTCTACTACCACGTTGCCCCTCCCCCCCATAATCCCTGGGGCCTGATGAAAAGAAACTACAATCATAACGTCGCTATGATTGATAACATCAGACTCCTCTGATCTCCATAGTGCTAGGATTGTCCGGATAACGCGGCTGTGGGCAGGGTTGACATAGGCAACATGGGCCTGGCGGGTGGAGTGAACGCGACTGCATCTCCACCCGGCTTTAGATCCGCCGTCCGGCTTTAGATCCGGAACCAGAAACCAGCTACCTGCGCTGGTAATGACGGGGTTTGCTCAGATACTGCCGTGTTTTCCGTTTCAGTGTGGACGGAGCCACCGATCTTGATTCATAATGCAATTCTGCACTGTCGGAGATAGCCGGTGTTCCGAGGTCGCCTTGTTTGTTGAGTATCTAAAACAGGTTATGAGTCGATGGCGGGATTTGAACCTCGACTTTGGGTTTCAATATATGCCAAGTTATGAATGTGGGTGTTGTCGTACTTGCAAGTTATAGCCAGAGTTTGTCAAATCCAGGACAATTTGATTCAGACATTATCAACAGTCAACATAATCTTGGCCCAGGTTCTGGAGATGATTGCTACATGGTGAAGAGAATCTTAAAAAAGGGCCGATCGGCAAACCCCTTCTTTGTATGGTTTCGTATCCACTGTGGGCCAAGATACGTGTAGATGTCCGGGGTAACGGGGTGAAGCCCATGGGGAAGTGTCTGGGTGGTGGGTCTTCAGTGGGATTATAAAGGAGAACGGTCATCCGCAATGTTGAGGACCTTTTATTTAACCTTCTTAACAAGTAATAAAGCCAATGCTGCATCGATCATGGCCACGATGGACAAGCCAGAGGAGCAGTACGTTGAGAACGGGGTGAGTCCCTACATCGACGACGTCGATGCGTCAATGACAAAGGCCGATGACAGATACCGTCTCTTGTGCTAACACTCATGTTCACAGCAAAACGACGATATAATGTCGACCGAACACCGAGAGTTTCTTCTGAAGCATCATGGGACAGTGGAATTGGACCCTATGCCCAGCATGGATGAGGCAGACCCCTTAAACTGGCCAAACTACAAAGTACATGCAACACCTGACTCCCGTGGACGAGGCTAACAGCTAGTAGAAAATCGTCAACCTGATCATCATCGCATTCCACGCAATGATGGCCACATTTACGGCCGCTGCCATTCAATCAGCCTACGTGGATATCGCGGCAGACTTGAACGTTAGCGTCCAAAGGGCAACGTATCTGACATCGCTGGTCATTGCCATCATCGGAGCGGCTCCTCTCCTCTGGCGACCCCTTTCGCACGCCTACGGTCGACGTCCTATATTCCTGCTGTCGCTTTCATGCAGCGCAATTTGCAATGTCGGCTGTGCTCTCTCCCATTCATACGCCACCATGGGCTTGTGCCGCGCCCTCACTGCCTTCTTCATCAGCCCGGCCGCTTCCATTGGCAGCGCAGTCGTGTCCGAAACCTTTTTCAGCAATCAAAGAGGCAGGTATATTGGGATTTGGACGGCCATGGTGACGCTGGGAGTCCCGGTTGCTCCTTTCATATTTGGCTTCGTGGCTTTGAGAGTTGGGTACAGATGGATCTATTGGATCCTGGCCATGGTAAGCCTAAGCCACATGAACCTTTGTCAACTAAGTAGGTGCTGATTTTGAAACAGATCAATGCTGTGCAACTTCTCGTCTATTTTTGTTTCGGCCCGGAGACACGCTACGTTCCCGGCCAGAAGACGAACAAGCCATCGTCCACTCTACATCGATATCTCGGGTTTCGACGCATTGATCCCACCCCTTTAACACTGAAAGACTTCGTCCAGCCCCTATTCTTCATTACTCGTCTATGTGTTGTAATTCCAGCCGTCGCACACGCCATGGTGTTTCTATGGGGTAGTGTGGTCATCACCATTGAAATCCCGCAGCTGTACCCAGAGAAATTTGGCTTCAACACGCAACAAGTCGGCCTCCAAAATGTTGGTCCAATCGTTGGCACCATACTCGGAGAGCAAATAGGTGGGGTTCTGTCAGACCGGTGGATGTGGCTGCGACAACGTAACGGTGTTACTCCCAGACCGGAGTTTCGCCTCTGGGTCAGCTACTTTGGCCATCTCTTGACCATATGTGGCGTGGTTGTCTTCTTGGTTCAGACCGAGCGGGCGTCTGATACCTGGAATCCCACGCCCATTGTGGGAGCAGCCATAGCTGGTGCCGGAAATCAGATTGTGACGACAGTCATGATGACATATGCCGTCGACTGCTATCGCCCTGATGCCTCCGGGATTGGCGTTTTCATCACGCTAGTCCGTCAGACTTGGGGCTTCATTGGACCATTCTGGTAAGTGATTCGTTCCGTCCGTGACCCAGGGGTAATCCAGTCATTAATGTTTATTAGGTTCCCGGAGTTGCTGGAAAATGTTGGACTGGCACCCAGTGCAGGAGTGGCAACGGCGATGATTGTAGGGG
The DNA here is from genome assembly GCA_020744375.1 of Dactylonectria estremocensis. Lineage (NCBI taxonomy): Eukaryota > Fungi > Ascomycota > Sordariomycetes > Hypocreales > Nectriaceae > Dactylonectria > Dactylonectria estremocensis. The sequence continues at coordinate 996,030 of JAGMUU010000002.1, read as the reverse complement.
TCACTATGATACCCACAGCTCTACTCCAATGGAAAGGATATGGATGGCGCAGGCAGTCAAAGTCTGGAACAGATGAATAGCCCTTGTTTGGCCTTGGAGTTCCAAGTATGGGAAAGTTTGATGAGGTTAGTGGCTAGAGAGGCATGTAGTTAGTAAAAGAACAAGGGGATCCCTTGCGTCTTCGGCTATTCAAACTCCTGTAGTCCATAGCATCACACTGTCTATACCGTTATCTACTTGATGCCTGGACAGCCTTTCTGAGAACCGTCTCATTCAGCGTTTAAGCTAATTCCGCATTCGTGTCCTAGCTCAATGCATGCCTTCTAGGTCTCATAGGCAAGCGGCGTTAACGTCGGCGAACCGTTGATAGTCTAACATCACGCTTGTATTCGTCATTGAGAATCTTAGAGGAGAAAAGGAGAACTGGTGTTTTGCTGATGGGTATTATGGTGTAGTTCAAACTGTGATCTTCTATGTAATAATTATGTGCGAAGTTTAACTTCCGCCTGGAACCAAGAGCCGAAGCGGGTAATGACGATCCGATTGGCCGGGGATGGAAGTCGCCAGCATCGCATCTGACTGGGTTGGCCTTGTTCCCGATACGAAAGAATCATATTTAACACTTTGCAAGCCCGTGTGTGTAGATCCCTGGAGAGCCCGGATTCTCATTATAGACTGCTTGCAAGAGAAAAAGCTAAAAAGAAACGAAAGAAAGTAAGAGCATATGTTTTGTTTTGTTGGGGTTTCGCTGTTCTGACTATCGCGATGATGGCGATGACGAATTTGCCACCTAAGCGACAAGGTAACGCTCACGGCTCACAATATATTTTGACAATGATCCCTCAGGGACCTTGTACCTCGCCCAGACCTTGCTCCAACTGGTGACTTGTCGGCGACTCTCAGCCGTGGCGGCCGCTGTCGCTAACAGACTAAGCCTCCGAAGGCTAACAAACTGGCAACAGTCAGCGCCTCGATCGTATTATTTGCTTCTTTCTGGGTATCTATCAGGGTGGATAGACGTGGTTCTTCGTGTTGGCCCAACACGCATCGTCGGCTGCATACTCTCCAGCCCCCTGAACATGCGACTTCGCTGTTGTCCATAAGCCCTGGGCCTCTAGATTTGATGTTCCCGAACACATGGACTAGCTTTCATGCATACAGCAATGAGGTGGAAGCGTCTCTACAAACTTTGCTGATTACTTCATGCTTGGCTAATTATGGAGTGTTGATAAAACTGCGCTGAAGCTATGGATGCTCTACTATGTTGTATCTCACGCAACAAATCAAGGTTTACCGGTGCGGCTGGGCAATTCTCTTCGATGTCCAAGTTTTACAGGGTGTGTATTGCGGCTATTGCCTGTGAGAGCGGCATCGTGATGTGCTAGTACGGCTTTTTGACATTCCGAGCCCTGCACTTCAATGTCGACTAACGAAACTCTTCGTAGGCTGTAGCCTGTGTGGGTCGACACTTGATGAACACTGGTCAAGAACAGGACTCAACAGCCCAGTAACGTTCTTGATGTGGTGGCCTTCCTGTTTCGTATTGGCGTGTGGTGAATTTCTTCCCCTGGAGGCTTGGGTAGAATAGCCGAGAGATCGAGGACAATGTTGATCCTTGCTATCCGTACATTCACCTCGATTACTCAACCAAACCTTCACACCACGTGCTCAGATCCATTTCCCCTGGTGCTTGGACATACACATGTACTTTAATCTATTAGGCTCATACCGATTGAGCTCAATACCAGTCATTACTTCTGCTCGCCCAAGACTCTCATGAGTAACAATTGTTTGGTGGTAGATCGTATGCACAGAGCTAGACGCGATGATATGTACGCTCAGTAACGGTGTACACTCCAACGAGGCAGGGACGGGACAACCGAGCCTGTCTCGAGCATGCGTCGACGGTTTGGCCTCTTTTGCGGCGGCCGTGCGGTCGGGTTTCAATCGACCCGACGTCTGTTCTATCCTTGCCCATGCGTCCATCTGGACATGAAGATGAGAGCAAGGTAGCATCCACGGATGAGCCCGATCGCCAAGACCAGGGACCTTGTATTCGATACCGTGATCATGCGTTCCTGAGTTTGGTGCAAGGTCCGTGTGTGGTCGGCGAGGCTAAGAGGGACTAGGGCTAGGATCTTTTGAAGAGGCACGGAAAGTGCAGCCGCCGAAGCGATGAAAACACTCACCAGTACGTAACGATATCCCGGACACTGTCCCCCATTCGAAGTAAGGCGGGCATATCCCAGGCCAGTGGTCGTTTCAGCCTCGGTCGACCCGTCCAAGCCTTCCGCATTTAGGCCTCTTGTCATTCACACTAGCGCGGGCGAGATTGAAGCTACTGCCAATGCTTTAGCTGCTTCTTGGCAAGTGAGGTAGCATTCGTGAAGTCCGCCAATCACAGCCCGTCCTCGTCATACCGGTGCCGTCGCTTCGGAAGAAACGTGACTCTGTGCGAACTTCTGTGTCACGCCAAACCGAAGCCGTTGTTGGTGGGGGTGGTTGGACGTGGAAGTCTTGGGGGCTCGAGCGAAGGCCATGACTCGAACCAAGGGCTAAAAGATGTGCCGCCAACAAGGATTTCGCTGTCGATCCATATCTTGCAGAGAGAGGAATGGCGACGGTTGAGGTGCAAGATTACATTTTGAACTGTTCTTCTCCGGCATCCCAGTGTTTCTTTCCTCACTCACCAAGATCACAAGCTCAAACGTGGGCTCCGACTCGTCAATTCTGCGTTTCAGTCTGCTGGTTGAGATGAGATCGATGAGATCTTGTAGGCTCCACCGCCACAGGACAAATATGAGAAAAGACCAGGCATGTCGGTCCACATCTCCTCCCACGATGAAGAATTTGCTAGGATCTAGATCACTTCTTCGTACACGAAGCCCTGACAGAGCTACTCCGGATGTAGTAAGCCACGGTCGGACCTCGACCAACGGCTTCAAGCCTTCAAGAACTCGGCCGCCGGTCCATCACCATTAGCGTTTGGGTCTTTAATCTGTCACAGACTCAAAGAGTCGTACACGATCGTTCAATTAAAGTAAATCCATGCCTACTGGACCTCGGCTCCCGTGGTTGTGATTGTGCAGTCCCGACGGGAGGCTTGCGTGCTCTCTTGTCCCTGGTCGTTTGACACTCAGACCAAACTCTTTTCCGCCGAGCCGTCAAGGCATCCCTGAGTTCATGGATAAATCCACAGACACTTTTTCCTTCGCCTCACCTTCGGTGCTACCGTCATCCTCCCCACCGAGTGCACGGTCAGCCTATTCGGCCGAATTGGTAGACGCAAACTGGCCCTGAGCTCAGCTTGAAACGCTAGCCAGTCCGGGACAATGCGCCGAATTGCGCTTCATCAGTTTGGTCTTGGCAAACAAAGTGTTGCCCGAGGGGCACGTCCATTAAAGAAAGCCGTTGGAAGGTCTATATGCAGGCCATCGACGCCGCCGCTATTTCTGCAGCCCACCGGCCGAGTCTGAGACCCCTCCCGAGGCAAGTCATGCAGGAGTCTATGGGGGCCCGATGAGCTTTCTTCTATAGAAGATCTATCATACTTCGATCGAGTGTCTTAATCTTTACAGAACATCCATCATGGCTTGGGGGGATCTTGCGGTGGAGAGCCAGTCTCTCCGTCCCTTGACAGCCAACCTCAGGAGCGGATTGACAGCCATCACACTCCTCGCATTCATCTCCTTCTTTGCGTCTTGCGCACTCTTCTCTTACCTTTCATACAAGCTGGTTTCATGGCAACTCTTCCTCAAGGATAGGCGAGCGAGCCAGGTTCAACAGCAGACGGGTTCGTTCCAGAAAGCCGTCGACTTTACCCTCGGAATCGATGGCATCTTCACAGACGAGAACAACAACAACAACCCAATCCCTCAAGGGGATCAGCCTGGCGATGCAGAGGTGCAACATGCCCCCAGGCAGCCGAATCAGTTCCTCGTCTTGATCATCAACCTCCTCCTTGCCGACATGCACCAAGGTGTAGCATTCTTCCTCAACGTGGAATGGCTCCGCAGAGGCGCCATCGTCGTCGACACTCCGGCCTGCTTCACGCAGGGCCTGTTTGTGTCGCTCGGTGACTTGTCATCGAGCATGTTTATCACAGCGATTGCTGTTCACACTTACCTCGCCGTGGTAAAACGGCGCCGCGTGGGACAAGGCGTTCTCTATCTGCTCATCGCTGCCATTTGGGTCTTCGTGTACGCGATATCCTTCCTCCCGATTGCAGCCACGCGAGGCGGCGCCGAGTATGGGGGCTTCTTCGTCCGCGCGGGCAGCTGGGTGAGTTTTTTTTATTGATCGCATAGCGATGGTCTATACTGACATAATGGGCAGTGTTGGATGAACAGAAAGTACGAGAACCTGCGGCTTTTCACTCATTACTTGTGGATCTTCATCGCTCTTGCGGTGACTTCGTTTCTGTATACCGGCATCTTCCTCTCGATCCGTCGCCAGGCACGAGCCGGCCGCAATGTCAAGCCTGACGACGATGGCGATTCCACTCAGCTGCGATTGAACTACAACCCGGCCTTCCTCATCTACCCCGTCATCTACGTCCTCTGCACCCTCCCGCTCGCGATGGGCCGTATTGCGACAATGGCAGGGGCGGACGTGCCGCTGGGCTACTTTTGCTTCGCCGGCGCCATGATTGCGTCCAACGGTTCCTTCGACTGCCTCCTCTTCGGCACGACGCGAAACGTCATCCTCTTTGCGTCCAAGTACGAAGTCGACACTGCGGACCTCGGCCTCAAGACCTTCAACTTCATGAAGACGCCCACGAACCGCCGCTACGGCAACGTCATCTCCATCCAAGGCGGCAGGCAGCGGAGCGAGGACAACGATGGCGCGGTCGGCGGGTGGTGGACTTGGAGCAAGCGAGGGGGAGGGTCAGATCCGAGGGGCCGTAAAGGCATGACGAGGACTACCAGCACAGAATCCCTCAGGGGACCTGCGATTCACATGGACACAGTCACTTCTGTCGTGGTGGAAGTGGACGACTCCAAGGACCGTGATCCACGATATCCAAATCCGGCGACGTCGAGTGCAAGCCCATCGGTGAATAGCACGGAAAAGGACTTTCCAAGTGTGATAACGAGACGAGGTTAGAGTAGAACTAAAGTAATGATGGATGATGCTATGAATAAAATAGAAGGTGTCTCGATATCATACCTGGACTTATTTACATGTGAGTGCAGCTGTGGTGATTTTGGTGAAGATGCATGAACGGTATCGTCACGCAGGTTGGACGTGTCTGACTCAAAATCCGCAAGAGGGCACAGAATAGTCCGAAAAGAGTAATTGACAATCGGGGCATAAGTAAGGTGTTGGCTGCCTCAAAGCCGGGGTTTTCTCATTGGTCGCGTCACACGGCGGTCGAAGGTTGCTTTCTTTAGCATTCGGGGTTCTCTAGCATTTTGCGGATCACATGTCAACAGAAATAGGCTGACATAGTGCTGCTGCGTGTTTCTCTTAGTGTACTCAAGCCTACTTACTATCTGGCAATACAGCAAGGGCCACGTAGCTGAGCTGATCCTCATGGAAATTGTTCTTCGCAGCTATTCGCCCTGCTCGTGGTGAGTATCACCGCTTCGTCCGCTGAACGTTTACCTGAGCCAATGCCTGTGGCCAAGGAGCAGCCCTCGATCAGTTCAAGGGTCTGTCGGCCAACTGATCGTCCGTTTCCCACTTATCGGTGCCGTCAAACTTTGTCCATTTAAGTCTGTTACGGTTACCGGAAGGAGTCGCGTGAGTTCAGCTTTGTTAGGCATTCGGTGATGCCATAAACAGTCGTCCGAATCAAAGAGTCGTCCGAATCAAGCATAGGAATTCCCACAGCCGCAAATCGGGCGAATTGCAAGCATCTCGATGCAGAGCTAAGCTGGAACAGCAGGTTTTGAGACGGACGGGGGAAAATTGATGACGCCATTTTGAGAGCTTAGGTTGGATATTTGGTGCCTGCCTTGGCACTAAAAACGAGTGCCGAACTCCAATACCACCATGATGGACATGGAAACAGTCTGCATCCATGCAGTTCGGGCAGTTTATCTACTCACCTCATCATTGGGTCAAATTTCGACATGTTGCTATTCAGGCTGTATCTCAGTTGTCGTTTTTGTATTATTTTTAGACTTGGTCCTTAGATTCAATTCCATGCGTCGATCGTTTTGTCTGAACTGTCCAGTCCAATGTCATCATAGGGCCAGTGCCAGCCTCGGAGAATTGGGCAGAAGGCGGGGGTTTCTTTTAGTGGAGGTCTCTCACTGGAAGGTTCCCTCTCAGCGATAGTGGAGTGTCTCTCTTCAGTGGGAGAGGCCCCTCTTTCAGTGGTCCCAAGGTCCCCCTCTTCACTGATCTTGGAAGCGCCAACCCGGGGCTTGGAACTCTTGCCCCACCAACACCCGCCCCCGGGGTTTGGCCACATAACCTAGTAAGTAGGCCTGTTCCATTCGCACAGCTCTCTTGATTCTCGCATCATCATCATCACCACCACCACCAACCACCAACCCCCTCGTCGATTTCTTACTCAACCCTCCGCCATCGACGCTGTGCGCGCGCGCTCCCTCTGTTTGCTCCCTCCTCTTGCTTCAGCTGCCCTAGATAGCCTCTATTGCTCAACCAAATTCCTCGCTCTCACATTTCCCGACGTCGCCCGCCATGCCTCCCGCGCCGAACCCCAACCTCCCTCTCCAGGAGAGGTTGCTGGCCCTCGCCAAGACTCTGCAGTGTATGTGACGCCTTGAACGCATCCAGAAGCTCCTCAGCTAACGTGTATTTGCTCGCATCGCAGTCGCTTGGTTTGCCGGGTACGTTTTTGTCTTTATCGCAGCTTCTCGGAGAGGCCTCCTCCAACCCTCGGCCATCCCCGCCATGCCGACCACGTAGCCGCCGTCGGCTCATGTCGCGGCCAGCGCGTGTCGCGATGCAATATCCTCGCACAAACCCGCACTCGCATGTGTTTAGTCACTAACCACAACACTGTATAGACACCTCACTCTGATCCTCACCACCATCCGATATGTCTTCTCGTGGATTCGAATGAACTACTATGGTGGAGTCGCTCAATTCTCCTACCGGACTTCGTTTGTCGCAGCGGCTCTCACCTACGGCATCGTTGTCTACAAGACCCAGCGCGCTCGCGCAAAGACCGGCGTCCGCAACCCTGGCGGTTACCTCGGCCTCCTCGCTGATGAGAATGTCCAGTATCTCGGTATGCCGTGGCCCTGCGCCTCCAAACTCTACTTCAAGCTGTTGCTGACTCTGAGCCTTAGCCATGGCCCTGATCTGGCTCTTCACTCCCCAGTATCCCCTCGCTCTCCTGCCCTACTTCATCTACTCGGTCTTCCACGTCGCCACGTACACCCGCGCCAACCTCATCCCTGTCGTGCTCGCTCCCAAGCCCGCTCCCGAGGCTGACGGTGCCTCGTCCGGCCGCAAGTCCACCGTCTCCAGCCCTCTGGCTGATAAGATTGGTGCCTTTGTGAAGGAGTACTATGACGCCTCCATGTCTGTCGTTGCCAGCCTCGAGATTCTCCTCTGGTTCCGCATCCTCCTGTCCGTTATTCTCTTCCAGCGTCGATCCTGGATCCTCATCGCTCTGTACACTGCCTTCCTCCGCGCCCGCTACAGCCAGAGCACCCATGTCCAGCACTCTCTCTCTCAATTCGGCCTTCGTGTGGACTCGCTGGCAGGAGCTCAAGGAACTCCCCCTGCAGCCCGCCAGGCTTGGGAGATTGTCAAGGATGCTGCCAAGCAGTTCCACGATGCGACTGATCTCGGAAAGTACATCAGCGGTGGTGCCCCGGCCAAGAAGACCTCATAGAGGCTGCGCGCGCCCAAATTCAAGACTCGATCAGTCGGCCGAACGGCACCCCTCGCGCGGTGTCGACTTGAACAGGTCACGACAAGACATGGATCATGACACTTCGAGTTGGATCCAGGCTGCCACTTCAGCCAGAAATTATACGGGGGTTTGGAATGTTTGGGAACCAAAAGATTGGTTGTTGGGAGAGCGTGACACCGACGCGTGATGACATGTGATGAGCTCGAGTCAAGAGACGGGAATAACGTAGCCTTATTTTCCCTTGTCCGCGGTAGCTCTTGGGGCAGGGACTCTTCGCATGATTGCTCAAAAGGCTCGGCTCTACGGGTTTGGTACGGGGGGATGGAATATGTATGCTTACACGGATGGAATTATGGGTGTTGGGGACCATGCTGCATCACTCTGGTTTTAGTCCAGTCGCCTAGTTTATCTCGAATTGAGATGATTTCCAGCTTTGTGTTTGTTGAAGTCATGGGTCTTTGGTGTCTCGGCGCCTTCAACTACCTGAGAGTGACGAAATCCCCTGCAGGCGAGCCAAGGCATTCATGTGAAGTGGCCAGGTGGCCCTAGTTACCAGGCTTGGATCCCAATTCGAAAAAAAATTGTTCCCGTATTGGTCCCATGACGGCTGCCTATTGACCCTTTGACCCTGAATGAACTCGTCATGTCAATAAGATAAGGCAAGCTTGTGGTGGGGCGGCTGATCGGCCCATGACGCATGACGTCGTTCCGCCACTACAACCACTAGCCAGCTTGGTCCCTCTACAACTCTTCGCCAGCAACTTCGCGTATTCCTTCCATCCTATCTCCCACTGACCTCCAACCTCGCAGTCTAACGCGCCTTATCGAGTCTCAAGGCGCTAGATCGATACCTCAGACGGCCTTTAGGGGCATCACAATCTAGCCGCCATGGCATCGCTGCTGAGACAGATTGTAGCTGGTCCAAGAGCTCGTCATCCTGAAGCTGGGTTGGATTTGTGCTACGTGACGGACCACATCATTGCTACGTGCGTTTCTATCTTGAAGCTTCAACCTATATCGATTCAATTCTGGAGCAAATAGCTAATTTGACCCCAATACAGTTCGGGGCCCTCGCAGACGTACCCACAGCTCGCCTACCGGAATCCACTCGACCAACTCGTCACGTTTCTCGATTCCAAACACGGCGAAGACTGGGCAATATGGGAGTTCCGAGCAGAAGGCACCGGCTACCCTGATGATGCCGTCTACAATCGCATCCGACACTACCCTTGGCCTGATCACCACCCTCCGCCTTTCCGTCTGGTACCCATGATCATGGCGAGCATGCGCAACTGGCTACACGGAGGCGAGCTACATGATAGCGTGGCTACACGAAAAGAGCATCCCTCAACATCTGCGAATGCTGCGGTTGCCGTTGAAGGTGGCTTGGCAATGGATGATAAAAAGAAGAAGCGCGTTGTTGTTGTCCATTGCAAGGCTGGCAAGGGAAGAAGCGGTACTGCGAGTTGCAGCTACCTCATCGCAGAGGAGGGATGGAAGCCCGAAGACGCCCTTGCGCGATTCACCGAGCGACGAATGCGGCCCCGGTTCGGCGCTGGTGTTTCCATCCCGTCACAACTCCGTTGGATCAACTATGTTGACCGATGGACTCACGGTGGCAAGAAATATGTGGAGAGGCCGATTGAAATTGTCGAAATTCACGTCTGGGGCTTGCGCAGCGGCGTCAAAGTGGACGTAGAGGGCTTTGCCGACGAGGGCAAGCGGATAGAAATCCTTCACACATTCAAGAAGGAGGAGCGAGTCATCATCGACGCAACAAAGCCAGAGGAGGGCAGCATGAGTGACGCCATTTGGGAGATGGCTGGATACACTGCCACCCGGGCGAAAGAGACGGCGCCCGAGGATGCTGACTTCGCCGACTCCACGAATCCTGGCAGAGACCAGGCCAAGTCGGCGAATGAGCACAAGGGAGAGAACAAGACGGACCACAAGACCGCCACTCGTGCCAAGTCGATCAAGCGAAAAGGGACGGCACTTCTCCGGAAAGTCACTCCTCCTAGTTCAGGAGAAGCCGCCGACAAGGACAAAATCAGAAGTCAACTTGACAATGTTTCGGGCACCTCCTCCAAGACGGACGTCACTCAGGCATCAGATCCAGAGCCCGGAGGCATGGCCGTCATCTTGAAGCCTGCCAAGCCCATCCGCCTCGCTAACAGCGACGTCAACATCTCGGTGGAACGCCGCAGCAAAACGCCCAAGACTATGGGTCTGACCATGGTCACAGCGGTTGCGCACGTGTGGTTCAACGTCTACTTCGAAGGACAAGGCCCGGAGCAGGACGGTAAACCATCGAACAACGGCGTTTTTGGCATCGAGTGGGAGGCCATGGACGGCATCAAGGGCTCGAGTCGGAAGGGTTCTCGTGCCATGGATCGCATCGCCGTAGTCTGGAAAGTCGCAGGCACCGACGGTGGACTGGAGGACCAAGGCGAGGTCGTCGTCGAGCCTGCTGAAGGCCAGCCCGTACCGCAGACGAAGGCAGCGGATTGGAGCGGCACAAACACGAACGATCTTGACAAGCAATTAGGCTTGCGAGTGCAAAGCAGCGATAGTGTCGATGTGAGCAAGGCCAGCAGCACCAAGAGCGTTAATGGAGACGAAACTACTAAGAACGATGACGGGGATGAGAGCTCGATCGAAGCCGTCAAGTCAAGTGGGCCAACGGGGGACGAGCTCCAACTAGACGACGAAGCAAAGAAGACTCCCGCCAAGAATGAGCAAGTTGAGCGGCAACTAAAAGAGGCTTCTGACCCGAACGAGGAGGCGAAGCAGTTGGCAACACAGCACAAGTCGTAAGCATCCGACTAAATGGACAGCTTTTTAGGCGTGGCTTGTGGTACGAATGTGGGGATTGCATAAAAGAAATAGTCTTCTAGTGATACCAATACAGACAACACAGCATTATTGACGTCATGAACAATCCAAGGTGATTCTGACCCGTGTTGCCTAGGACGATTCGTGTAGTCAGGGCTCGTTGTGGATTAGTATTAAGGCTGCGTCGTTCTTGCACTGGATAGGTAGCTCAAGGAATTGTGTGTGACATCCATCATGACTAAATGATAAGTGATGGATCTGCTAAAGACATATATATTTCGAAGTCTTTGAGAATACACTACAGTGGGTATCTAGATAGAACAAGGGGAGGATCCAACAGGCACATAGCCAAGTCCATATGTGTGCATTAGTAATGTCGCCCTCGTCCCCGGTAGTGACGTTCTCCCCGGTACCCTCCGTATGGTCCGCCGCGCCGATGATCTCCTCGGTCGCGATGGCCATGTCCGTGTCCGTGTCCGTGATAGCCTCCCCGATGACCCGGTTCGTGCGTTTGAGGTGGGGGGATCGGCTCGTCGACCTCGATCTCGTACTCCTCATATTCTTCTTGGAAGTACTCTTGCACGGTGCCCTTCTCCATCTGCGCGGTGTCGGGGTCGAACACGAACCGCATGGTGCCGTCCTGGCCGCGCGCTGTCCTCGCCCCGGAAGCGTTTGCGGGCACGTTGGACGGCGAGGTTTCCGGGGCCGAGGGTGTACCCGGCTGAGGGTCTTCGGCTTCGCACCGGGGGCAGTGGAACAAGTATCGGGGTTCGAACGCCTTCTCGAGATCGTTGTTAAGCCGGATCTTGATGTCGATGATCTTGTTGAGGTCGAACTGCGACTCCAGCTTGGTGGACTTGTGGTGCTGGGCGTAGAGGTCCAGGATGTCCAGCATCGTCTCCATGACGGCGCCGCGGTGGTACTGCGGTCGCTGGGCCGCGAACTCGTGGACCTTGTCCAGGTGCTCGCCTCGCATCAGGGCCGTCAGCTCCACGATGGCCATGACCATGGACAGAGTCGTCCGCTTGATCGGCACAAAGGTCTTGTACATATCGATGCACATATCGTAGGCCGTTGCGAAAAAGGCCTTGCCGTCTTCTTTTCCGAGAATGCTGCGGAGGACTTTGACGAGCAGCTTCTGAGGGTAGCGGGTCCTAAAGTCGAAGCCTATCGTTTCGAGGATGAGTCGCTCCAGACAAATTATTATTTTGCCAGGCGCGTCGAAGGCCTGTAGTTTGGTCAGCGTCTGGTGACCAGCAAAGTTCACCCCAAAATTCATACCTTATCCTCGGGAGTCGCTAGCTTTTCTGGGTTCTTGAAATTGACGGCAGCGACAAGAATCTCCTTAGACTTCTTGATGGTGTCTTCCACCTTGCACGCCACAAACAGGGAAGCCAGAGCGGCGTCCTGGAAGTTGTACTCGACGTCGCGAAAGTTGAGTCGAAACTTGTGGAAATACGTGCACGCGGTATCGAAGGATCGAACGGGCCTGTCTTTTTCGTCAGCACCAGAAGGACTGGAGAGGGCATCTCTCCAACTGCTGAGGCACTCACAGCTGCAGGTGCTCTCGCACGTTCTCGATGAGCTGCACGCCCTGGATCCGATAGCTATCTTGGTGCGCAGGGTCACAGTCGTTATCTTTGAGCATGCGCCGAATCTTTAGCTCGGTGGTGTATTGGTTTGAGGAGGAGATGATGCCCGGCCGAGGCCCAACTCTAGAAGGGACGCCTCCATTGGTCGCGGTCGACGGTTGAGTCGGATTTGAAGGTGCCATCGTCGCTTTTTTTCTGATGCTCTCAGCTAGACGGATGGCCGACGGCTGGCCAGCTCGGTCTGTCGACCCTCTCTCCTGCCGTGGGAAAATCTCTGGTGATGCGTTTAACTATTCCGGCAGCCCAATATTTGCTCTCTCGACGGGTCAAGGCAGTGCAGTTGAGGCTGGTCGTGGTCGTGGTGACGAGGGAAAGGCTGTGGCAATCGAAGGTCGGCGAGTCGTTCGTTCGGGGCTGTTGTTTCTAGAGGATAATCGGTCTGTTACAAGCGGCCGGTAATTAGCGTCTCGTCAGGTCTCGTTGTCGCACAGGTCTCGTGGCTTGTCGTGCGTCTTGGATTCGTGAATTCTGGTAGAGGTTTGGACAAGCTTGCGTTGCGACAAGGCTGAGGCAGTTGAACTGTGGCGTTGGTGCACCAGCCACATCTTTTGAGGCTTATCCACACTGTAAGCCGTGCCAGCCTCACACGATTGGAATGCTCACCAGACAAAGAAATAATGAATAACTCGGATATTTATTGAAAAATATTTAAAAGATATTTTGAAACCATTCTCCTTCAATTAACAGGCTACGGACAGATTTCAATTTGCTTGTCTATCTCTATCAATGTTATTTGTGTTACTTTCATCTCGAATGATATAGTCCAGGCAGTTAAATCAAGAGGCCTTAAGAGTTATTGTACACATGTCTCTGATCTGAACCTGCGAAACGCTTGTAGAGGTGCCACCCTAGAGTACACACTGCTCCAAAGCAACTTACTGAGATCTCAACTTTGCTCACAATAAACGGTGAAAACGTACTCGGACCCTAATATCAGCGGAAGCGATAACTAAAGACCTGGCCGAAGAGTCCCGTGGTAGAGCGGAAGAGCTGGGGCAGGGTATCCTTGAACGATGAGATCGACTGACCTCGCATCAACGATCGGATGCCAAACACAACGGCAACCGGCAGCCCCACAAAGTTCACAAGCGAGAACAGCACCAGATCCAAGTTTTGGGCCTTCCACCACGGCATGCGCATATCAGCTGTCTGCAGATGCATCGGTCGTGCGACTCGCAGCTCCGAGTCATACATGACCTCCTCGACCAAGCCTGCTGCGTGGTGTTTCCTTCGAGAAGCCGTGCGAGCAATGTTCTCCATGCGCTTGACGTTTCGCATGTAGGACTCGTTCGTCTCTTCGTTCAGAAGAGTGGACAAGTGAGAAACAACTTGCTCAGCTGTAAATGTGTTCTTCTCGAGCTGTAAGCTGACGCCTGCCTCTTCCATTCGTACCCCGTTGGCTAACTGGTCGGACACGAAGCCTAGCACTATCACGGGTATGCCGTGATACACAGCTTCGTTCGCTCACGAGCCGCCGGCGTGGGTAAGGAAAACCCGAGAGTGAGGGTGGTCCAATATGGCCCGTTGCGGTGCGAATCTGGGGACCAAGAACTATGGCACAACTCCATCGACCAAATCGCCAATAGTGAAAGAGCTTCTCTTGGCTCGAGTCACTCTTTGCCGGCGATCCAATTTGTTGACATTGGCTTTGTTCAAAGCCCAAATTACACCGTTTATAGTCCCAGCATCAAGTGCTTTGACTAGGCCTGCGAATAACTTCTGAAACGCAAGCTTGGGTAACACAATGTTGGCGAGAGCAACGTAAACAGTCCAGCTGCGAGCTTCAAGAAAACTGGACGTGTTTATCGTTGAGATCTGGGTACTCCTCCGCTAGAATCGGTCCCACGGCGGCCACCAGCGGCGGCAGGTCCTTAGGAGCCTCGAGACGGAGGAATGAGTTGACGAGCACCATATGGTGTGGCCTCGGTCAGTGATCTAGGAAGTCGTCCAAAATAGCATGATCACTGCCAAGCCTACGAACAGGATCAGGAAGCAAAAGCCAAGGCCTTGGATATCGGCAAAGTCTGTGACGCGTAAGCGTCAACTTGCATGGCTAGTAGAAGGGAAAATTGAAGGGAAAAGGATATATTCCAGGGTGGCGGAAGAAGCTGAGACATTCCCATTCATGTCCCCATCTCTTGCATGTTGTAACTGCTGAATCCAGTGACCCGTCCCATGAGCTAATTACAAAAATTGTCTCCTCTCTTTGAGCCCGCCTCGCCAGTCGACGAAGGTACCGATCAAGAGACCTCCCCGCGCGGCCGCATAACATCAAGATAGCCCCTTTCATCTCCGAATATCATATGCTGACCAGTTACGCAACTGCCGACTTGAAACCGGGCACGCTGGCAACAAGGAAGCCATGATCCTGCCCGCTATTACCATCAATACAATATGTCACAACCCTAGCCCACCACTACTCACAATACTGGGACTATTATAACGGTGACCGTGAACAGACTAACCGACACCGTGAATTACTTCACGAGTCTCGCTCATCAGATTTCTGCCTAGCAATTCAACATCTATATAAAGAGACCGACTTAGTCTTTGCTTATAGCGGTCTCTTTTGTTCTGCAGATAATTTTCAATACGCACCCTTGTACCTAACAAGAAGAAGTCTCCCTTACTCTTGTGTGCGACAGAGTAGCACTAGGGGCTTGAGGCTTTAGTGAGGCTGGCGTGCTCGGCGTTGGTATTGATGATGATGGCGTTATGGTTGTGAAGTCTAGCATCTTGTTTCGTTATTGTTCCGAAATGGTAAACGCGTGAACGGCGCATCTTACACATCTTCGGGCTTTTGCCTCGGATTACTCCGTGAGCAACCAAGCGTTAGAGACCAGGATTAAGCTCGATAGACCTACCCTGCACTGGACCATCAACGAGTTTCAACATTGACGACACTGGATTGAATTGATATGTCTTGACGAATAGATTGATTGATTGATATTGATATATTTTCAAGCCCATTGATTGACGGTTGACACTCGTTGAATTGATCCGAACTCTGGTACCTTCAAGGACAGATTGGTCAGCATTGCGTTGTTTGGTGCTCCTCAGGAGCATGACAACGAAGGCCTTTTAAGCCGCCCTTTTCGCTTGCATCCTACAACAAGACTCTGATGGAGCGGACTGGTCGTGGATTTGGCACTGGCGCCTTCTCCGTGTTCTGCAACCAACCCCGGCCTGACTACAGGTTCTCTTCTACGCTCAAGTTAGACTCGACGGCATGTTACTGCGGCCCCTACCAAGAGAAACGACAGTTTGTCTCGGTGTTTCGACCTAGCGTCGTCAATGTTTGTTTTCAATGTTCATTTGCCTTCAACTATACGTACCAAGGGAACTTGTTGCATACAAGTCATAAAATGACGACCATATCCTCTTCTCCATCGATATATCGCTCGATAAGTGCCTGGTTATATGGATCTTTGAAAAACGCGGACTGTGTCGCTTCAAAAATACCCCATCGCTTATAGTAGCCCCTAGGTTGATTCCTTTGTGTTACTAACAACAAGCCTTTACAATCGCAATGATCCCCTGATGCTCGAGTAGAGTCAATGTATGATCCGACAGGCAAGCATAAAAGTTCAACCTGGTATCTGTGAACCTCACTCGCTCGTCTGGCGTGCAATCTGCAACCAACGTATTGCCGTTTGAACCGCATTTCTTTAAAGAGTAACGGGGTCCTTCATCAAACATAACACTAAGATCAGAGAAAGGTTTTCCCTGGAGTTGAAGGTAACCACCAGATACTCTACCAAATTGACTTCTTTGCAGCACTGTTTGTATCTTTACGTCGATAACTGTGCTTGGTTCAACTCGATCCAGCCAGGGAGATGCTTCACAGGGCATTCCACGGAAGCCCATGACCATGAAGGGGCTCGGTAGTTCAGAGGTCGCTTCCTGACGGAATTATCGGCATCGACTTCCCAGAGGAGATCCTTAAGCAAAGTAGACTTCCACAGCCCAGCGAAGTAGTCTATCCCATTTGCGCAGCAAATAGATCAGCGAGCCCACTAATTGCAACTAGCTTATCCTGTTCGAAAGTTATATCCTTTCTCGAATAAAGCATGACTAGATTATGCCATGCAAGACTTAGACGCGGTATGTGATCGTTACCTAATCGGCTATCTGCATGATGGTTAAGAGCATGAGTCTTCAGCTTATTTTGTAGGTGAGGCTGCTCAAAGTCCCTCTGCCGTTTCTCGAATAGCTCGATAGGGTATTCTGAGGGAAACTCTTCGGAGGCGCGCTTGTATCTGCACTCCCAAAAGACCTGCGCCTTGGCAAAGGCAAGTGTTCGTGGTGATAACATGCCTTCCTGCATTACCCAAGCGCGCGTGTTGAGCTTGGCGGATTCGAAATCGACAGGCCATTTACCCTAGTCCCACAGCTGATAATATGACGTGAAGGCATCGTTCTGACTCTCTACCGATATGAAGCATGAGCCCAAGTAAGACAGTAGTCGATTTTAGAATAAACCACCGGTACAGTCGCTCGAGGAAGCGGCTGCAAGATTCAGCAGGCACCCGCCATATACATGGGTCATAAAAGATGATTCGAAATCCCAGTCTTCATTCGAGTCTTGGATAATTTATAGGGAATCTATCCAAAGATATCGGATTCCAAACTTTCGAGTAGCATAGGCAGCATCCTGAAAAGTCTTCGGTAAGTCAACCGTAGATATGCCGTCCATGAGTGCATGTAGATTGCTCTGTAATGGCTTAAAAGGCTGTGCCGCACCCCAACAGTGACTCAATGCAGCATATTGTATTGAAATTTGTCAGCCTTTGGTTTGTCTGAGTTTGATTGTATCGGGAAACGGAGGACTTGATCCAACGTCGATCAGCCGACTCGGGGCCCAATTCTTTGGAGTATTGACTCCGTTACAGTTATCATGCTTCAGCATACATTCGCGCAGCCACTCTTCTGCCCTCAGGAAGCTGGTTTCCGAGCTTGTACCATGATCGTCGTATGCTGCACCTTATGCTGTGGGAATATCTGGTACGCGCCACAAGCGGAACTCGATCCGTTGTTGCTAGATAGCGACCCGTAAGAATGGTCTGTCGATATCCTCGTCCCATTGCAGGTTTGTGTTCCAGTAAGGTCTTATGAGCAATCGAAATGTGACTGGTTGAGCATTTGTCTGCGCGAATGACAGTAGATATGAATGGAGGGATCTGAACTTGCGTATTACAGCTTCTCAGAGACAGCAACCCGTATCAGCGGCCTCTAGAACCTTGGAAGCAGATCTCTCGCACTCCGGGCTGTCCCTAAAGCGTCGCCATTTCTCGTCGTGATTGCTCTGCAAGAAGTCCCTGCAATCCCCACAAAGCGCGACTTTAATGATGATTGCTTAGGTGTATTCGTTTTCCTATGGAGAATTACACAAGCCATATAAACGCTCTGATGAAGAAGCAAAAGGAAGCAAGCTGATATCACGGAGAGTTGGTCAAGGGATTGAAGAAAAGTGGAGTTTACAAGGTTGAAACAGCCTTCTTAGCGGTTCCCCGCCCAAGGCTAAATTTGCTATATCGCTCTGAGCTCCTACACACAGCGAATGGTCAGCTCTATCAACCTCACCGGTGGCTGTGCTAACCTGCAATGGAACGCTGATAAGTGTAAAGGCTACCCTGGAGGGTCTAAGGTTTAAGGTTAGACCGACGTCTGTTGCCTCTCGCTGTGTGTAGTCCGATGGTGGGTTTCTTTTAGGCCTTGCTTCATGGTACCGTCACCGGTTGGTCCGTAACACTCGCGCAGCATTTTTATCTCAAAAATCCTTGTAGCTGACAAGGAAAGAAGTTAGACTCTGTCATATAATTAGCCTATTATTGCATATATGAGACACCAGTCATACACAGAGGTCATCAACCCTGCGTATCTATGGACGTATAAAAACTAAGCTTAGGATTCGTTTGCCTCGGCGTCCATTCGCATGCGTAGGTGAGGGCTTACTAAGAAGTGACTTAGACCGTGTAAAGAAGACCTAGGATATGAACTATTTAGGACTTAGTCTAGCATGCACCGCTCAATCGTTGCATGAAGTCGCTTCTCTTCGACGAGCTCGAGGCCGAAACGCCGTCGGTGCTCTGCTTTGCCGCGTGGGCCGCAATCTTGTCAACATTCTGCGCGGCGAGGTCACCCCGTTGGAGTTGATGATGTAGGGCAACCTCCTGAACGAGTACTACATGGAGATCCCGAGGCTCAAGTTCCGCAGCAGCCACCACCTGTCCAAGATCGCCGAGCTGTACGCCGTCAAGCAACCCGGCGCACGCGTCCTCGAGATCGGAGGCGGCACGGGAGGCGCAACAGGCGTGGTGCTCGAGTCGTTTGCTTGCAGAGGCTCAGGATCCGAGACGTTCCTGGGCCACTACGACTTCACCGACATATCCTCCGGGTTCTTTGAAGCCGCGCGGCAAAAGTTCTCGGCGTGGACGAGCCTGATGGACTTTAAGAAGCTCAACATCGAAGTCGACCCAGCCCAACAGGGCTTTGCCTATGGCAGCTACAACCTCATCGTGGCCTCGGCCGTGCCGCACGCGACCAAGAACCTCAAGAGGACAATGTCGCACGTGCGCAAGCTGCTGCAGGCCGAAACGGCGCAGGACCGGCTGGATGTTCAGCTCATCTTCAGCACTCTGCCTAAGTGGTAGCTCAGCGAGGAGCCGTACTGCAAGATGAGCCCCAATGTGTCGCTCGATACTTGGGATAGGGTTCTCAGAGAGGAGGGATTCACGGGTGTTGATTTGAACTTGGGCGACTGTGAGGAACCTGAGTACCAGTCTCTCAACATCATCGTCGCGACTGCGAAACCGCTCGCGTCATATCCCTCGTCGATTTCCATTGTCTGTACGAGCACCCTTCCCCAGGAATGGGTTGATGAGCTGAAGAAAGCCGTCCATACTCTTACTGGCAACGTCCCTGACTTTGAGAGCTTGGCTGAGGCTCGCGTGGGGGACAAACTGTGCATCTTCACGGGAGAAATGGACGGTCAATTCCTTCACACCATGGACCCTGTCGCATTCGATCAGATTCGGAACTTCCTGGTCAACAGCCGAGGCATCCTGTGGCTCAACGCCAGCAGCATCTTCGACGTCAAGGGGCCGCTGTTCGCCCAGACGCAGGACCTGCTCAGAACACTGAGAAAGGAGGACTCGATGAAGCGGTGCGTCCAGCTTGACTTTGAGCTCTACGGTGAGCCCTGGACGGTGGGCAAGATCAGGCACATCGTTCGCACTGTCGAGGAGAACTTTGGCTACAGTGTGTATATTGCCAAAGGCGAGTGGGAATACGCCGTCGAAGCTGACATGCTTCACGTCTCGCGAATCTACCCAGCTAGGGAAACAGACCAGGCCGCGCGCAAGGTCAACATCGATGCGCCCGCTGAGCTTTAGCTGTTCCCCCAGCCCGGCCGCGCCCTCGTCTGGGAGGCGCGTAAATCCAACCTCCTGAGCAGCTTGCACTTCATCGACAGACGCGACATCGAGGAAGCGGTGCCGAGCGGCGTGGTGGAGTTCAAGCCCAAGGCGTTTGGCCTCAGCTTCCGCGACGTCATGGCGGCGCTGGGCCAGATCGACGAGAGCCTGATGGGCCACGACTGCCACGGCATCGTGACTCGTCACGGACCGGACATGGAGGAGAGCAGCCTGAAGATCGGCGATCGTGTCACAGCCATGTGTGATGGCAGGTTCTCGAGCACCGAGCGGGCGCTGTGGATGGCCGTGGCCAAAAATCCCTGGTGATATGGGAAGAGGCTTCGTCCATCCCCATCGTGTACACCACAGCCTACCACTCGCTCTTCGACCTGGCGAGGCTTGAAAGGGGCGAGTTGATCCTGATCCACGCAGCCACGGGCGGCGCTGGCCAAGCCGCCATCATGCTAGCCCAGCACCTAAGGACCGAGATATACGTGACATGTAGCACACCCGCCAAGCGGCGCCTACTCGAGGAGCGCTTCATCATCAACCCCTCCCACATCTTCAACAGCCGAGACACCAGCTTCGCCGCGGCTCTCATGGCCAAGACGCACGGCCTCGGCGTCGACGTCGTCCTCAACTCGCTCTCGAGCCCGCTGCTCAAGGCGTCGTGGGCGTGCGTTGCGTGCTTCGGCCGCTTCGTCGAGATCGGCAAGGTCGAGATCGAGGCCGGCCGACGCCTGGACATGGCGGCGTTTGGCCGCGGCGCCAGCCTCTTCGGTGTCGATCTCCTCCAGCTCAACCGCCACAGAGGCAGCGTCGTGCGCCGCGCCCTCACCGCGTCGGTCAAGCTTCTCGCGGACAAGGTCGCCCGTCCCATCTATCCGCGAACCGTCTACCCCATCTTGGACATGGAGGGCGCCCTGCGACAGACGCAGGCCGGAACGCATCTCGGACGCCTCATCCTCGTGCCGCATTTGGAAGACCGAGTCAAGGCCGTTTCCCGCCCGTGGGCTGTGAACTTTGCGGTTTCCGCCAGCACGTACTTGATCACCGGCGGCCTTGGCGGCCTTGGACGGGCCATTGCGCTTTGGATGGTCCAGAAGGGGGCCAAGAACATTGTTCTCGTTTCCCGGAATGCTCAGTCGCATTCTGATGCCGCTTCGCTTATCGAGCAGGCCAAGGACCAGGGCCGCAATCTCCAAGTCCGCAACTGCGATGTGTCGGATGAGAAGACTCTTCTGGAGTTGTTGGATGAGTGCGCTCGCACAATGCCGCGAATTCGAGGAGTCGTCGCCGGAGCCATGGTTCTGAACGTAAGTTTGTTTTCAGTCGTCCCGTCACGGCACTATTACCATCGTCAAGCAATGTTACTAACTCTCCTGTCTGTAGAACTCTATCCTGGAGCGAATGACTTGTGCCTAATGGCGCCAAACCACTCTCTCCAAGGTCGCCGGCACAATGAACCTGCACAAACACCTGCCTAATCAGTCCTTTTTCATCATGCTGTCGTCCTTTACCGGCGCCTTCGTCCACTTGTCCCAGGCCAACTACAACGCTGCTGATCCAGCCGCTCTCCAGCAGCGATTTCTTGAAGACGGATTTGTGAGGGACAAGGCGGGTCGATTGTAGTTCTTAGTTTGAACCCTACCCCCAGAAAGGAGCACGAATTATTATAGTGGTTATTCATCCACTGCGTCATCACAAGGGTTGTGTCACAGACCATACTAGACAATTCCACGGCGGCGCAGGTCGGAGTACTGGAACTACATGCACGTAATCATCAGATGAACAGAGCGTGAAGAGCAATCAATGTTTCTGCTATTGGTATCGGTATTCTATGTGAAATTTGAACTTGTCGAGCATCCTGTAAGCTCGTTTTATCCGTTTCAATGCGCTCGGTGGTGGTGGGTGAGGTGGAGCGATCTCCATTTCGGCACCTCAATGGTGATCCCAGCTAGGGCAGACCACGAACCGTATGAAACTAGGGTCGTGCCACCAATGGTGATTCCAGGTCCCTGACGAAGACAATTGAGCTTTTGGGTATATTGGAAATGGTTTTTTCGAGTCGTCTACAATTGTTCGTCGGACACCCAGGCGTTGGTTTGATCGACCCGGGTGGCTTATTCCAGATCGATGCCGGTGACGGTGTAAGCGTGCATCTCGCCGTCCCGAGGCTGGAAGGAAGGGAAGGGGAGGGCGGCGGCCAGAGTGGCGCAGGCAATGGCGAGGATGGCAGAGGCGTTCATTTTGAGGGTTTGTTGTTGGGAGAAGAATTTGGCGGTGGGTTGATTGAGTTGTTGGTGGAAAGAGAATAGCTGGCTTCGTTTGTTGCAATAGACTTGAGTGAAGAAACGGTGAATGATAGACCTGATTTGAACTTGCTCACAGAGCTGGAAAGAGTGCGTATTTGAGTAAAAAAATGTGAGAGAAAGTGAGTGGATTGTATTGGAATGTTTCCGTCTTCATCCAGCGACCGGACCCTCGCTTTTTGAATGCATCGGAGCGTCGGATGAGACGCATGCTCTCGAACCACCTCCTCGTCGCGTTTTTTGGTACGCTAGAACAGCGTCGTCACCGGATTCGTGTCGTAGTGGGAGAAACAGAAACAGGGGGCAGCCAGTGTCTCCACAGGGGGGTCGAACATCTGTTACAGGGCCCACAACTCCTACGGGCCCCTACGAAACGCAAGCCTTTTACAAGGGTTGGAGCCGGCAATGGTTGACCATAGAATGGACAATGCGTCGTTTGCGTACACACTCACCAATGACATCCATCGAGGACCTGGTTCCAGCATGACGAATCGAAACGTTGCCGCCATGGGTTATGGATCATGGATTATGGATCATGCATCCGCTCCCAGAAATAGTTCTTGCGTTGTCTCCCTTATTCAGCCCCTACCGTCCCCCGTTTGCAGCGTGCAAGCCCTGAAACGATGCCACCTAAAACGTCCAGCACCCACGACGGGCTTCGGAAACTGTTCCCTCTTCGGCGCCATCCATCCCGGGTTTGCTGCTACTGTACACGGCGAGAATTAACTCAACAGGATAAGGCACTTGGTAGGCCTCCCGGGCCGTCGTCGCCATGTTAGACTGCCGGGCATCGGGAAGCTAGAGCCGTAGGTACTACGTGGCATGGCGGCGCGGTTCGGGATGATGATGTCGTGTCTATCGAGGATGCGTAACATGTGCACAAGTGCTTCATTACTCCATTAATTCGTTTATTCCTATCTTTATTCCTATATCTATCTCTGGGAAGCTCGTCTCGCTTATCGCTATTGTTTGTACTTGACAGTGGAGCGATGTACGCCGGTGAGGTGGTGGATATCGAGGTCAGATGAAACACCCTGCACCCAAACTCGACACCAATACACCGGAAACACAACAAAGAAACAAGCACATTTTATTCCGTTGCGACAATCCGCGCAAGGATATGAGCATTGGATAATTTTTTCCTACAAACATCCGATTGACTGAATGGATGCCGAGTAGCTCAAACATGATGTGATTGCATCATGACGTCTACACCGTAGAAGTTCCAGAGCCATGACTGAATCACCATCTCACTGTCATGCTGCAATTATTGTTCCCATTCTTGTCATGCTTGCAGCCAGCTTGTCAGACACTCGCGAATTCAACTTTGAAAGGTAGTCTAATAGCAAAACAAAATGTGCCCTAGCTCTTTCAACCACCTGGGCCATTTCTTGTTCTTGCATCACCTCAAGAAGTGTAACACAAACGTAGCGAAGCTTCTCGGCCTGCATGATCTAAGAGTTAGCAGTGTTTAAAAGCCAACGTACTTGTGTGAGTGTTGGAGTGCCTACGCATGGCTCTCCGTTAGCTTGAAGGGCTTCGAGCGGGAGGCTTGTGACAAGATTGAGCAGTTCGCGTGCAATTTCGACCTTTCTCCAGGCGACTGATGTTGGATCATCGTTTACCCCAAGTAGCTGTGGAATCTTGGCGGATATGAACCGGTTTAGAATTGACATTCGCAAGTAGTGGTACGTGAGTGTGATGTTCGTCTTCTGGATCCAAAACGCTCGGCTTTTGTGTCTTGTCCGCTCGTCGTCGGCATCGCGAATCGCTGTAGGTGATGCAAGATGGTCGGGAAGGTCGTCAAGGACACTCACAAAACGCAAGTAGGCTTCAGTAAGGCTTTTTCGTTGAGTGTGGCATATCTCCGCGCCGTTGCCAGTCCGTGAACTCGCAGCAAAAAATAGATCCAAGTCAAATAAGACACCGAATCCAAGTTTCCATACCTCATGGCCTATGCGAAAGCCCGCCAGAAGCAACTCTTCGAATCGGCCATCGTTTTCTGGTCGACATAGATCGAGTAATGACGGAGCTTCGCTGTGGCAAAACACGGTGGTAAATAGACCTTGCAGGCGAAATTCCCCGAGAGGCAGTGTTCTCTCCTTCAGCAAAGAGGCTGACCTATCAGCCGAGTACAGGTACCAAAACGCGTTACGACACAGCTTAGCTTCGATAGGGTCCATGCCATCATACGATCGCTCGTCGTACAACCGCATCTGCTGCGCTAATTGGACAGCTTCACCCATGACATGTCGCGCCAGGCAAGCATTTCCCATCATCTGGTAGCAAGATGACTGAAAGATGCGAATCGATAGTGAAGTAGAATTGGGGTAGGAAATATCATAAGCAGAATAAGGATGGAGCGTTGCTTGCGAGGAAGTCAAAAACAACGCAGCGAGCGTGTCGTCTCGAGGGTGGTCTCCGCAAGGCTTAATGTGGGCGATGAGCGCGCAAAGGGCGGCGGTTAGTGAATAAGTCCGGACGGAGTGAACCATGTCTGGTACTAGAGGGGATAGAGGCGAGAAGGCCTTGTCCATAAATGGCGGTAGCTTTAGGGACGCATGTGAACGAAGAATTGATTCGCACACAACAGGTATCAGGGGAAAGACGTATTCGAGATAGAGGTTGATACAGCTCTTTACTGATTCCTCAGGCGTCAGCCCCTTCTTAGCGAGGGATGATAGTATTTCATGGTAGTAGACAATAGGTTGAGCGGTGTTGACGATTCCAGACTCGAGGCCCACCATCCGATGAACTCCATGAGCGAGAGGAGGAAGGCTGCTGAGTCGGCTGCTCAGAGGACTGCTCAGGGGGCTGCTCGGAAAGCTGGGACCGCCTTGGGTCTGGCATTCATCAAAGCCTGTAATTCCCATTTCAACCTCAATGGACGTATTCATGTCGCACGGGCGGTCTCTTGGCTTGGGTCCCCGCTTCCGTCTTGGGACGTCATATGTGCACAGCAAGCTAGCAAGGCCACACGGGGAGCAAGTAGGCGATAGTTGGTCGCACTTCAGGTAAAGGCAGCGTTAGTTAACTCTTGTCGGTAAAGGCGTGGCTCGGAAGTGGGCATACTTTGATCTTGCGTTGTCGACATGCGTCGCAGGCTCGCTTCGTCATTTCCGTGACTTCACAGTGGTGAAATTGTCCAAGATCAAAGATTTGCGAGTTGTTGGTAGCTGATTGTTTCTCCGGATCGAGTCTCGAGAGATGTTGAACGGAGAAACCAAAAGTGGGTTGCAGAGTATTTCGCCGAGAAATACTAGGAACTCAGGTTAGCGGCATAGCTGATGGTTGCGTTGCATATCTCCACACGTCTAAACTCGGAGTCCGTGACTCAATGGCCGGTCACAAAATTCACCGCAAGTCCTCGAAAGAGCTCTTAATGAATATCTCTCAGTTCAGTTGATCAGCTCGGATAGCACACACAGCTAAGCGTGCATCGATTGGTAAGCGGTGAGGAATCATGCCAGCTTTCAATGGTCTGTCGGGGATGAAGATCGGCGCAGCCATGTATAAAAACCGCTCTGTCGACCAAACATAACGAGCCATGTTCTTCATTCCTATACTTCATCCTAATTCGGACTACACATACATCTACTTCGACCCCATAGCGACTAAGCTTACCGCCATCATGGGAAAAGTGGCAGTTGCAGGAGGATCATCAAGTAAGATTCGCCTTCGCCACTAGTGATCGATAAAGACTAAATGCCATGTGGTAGATGTTGGTCGAGAAGTTATCGATCGCATTCTTCTCAGGGGTAACCACGAGGTCGTGGTTCTGAGCCGGAAGGTTGACATAACCCCCACCTTTCTGCGGGCTAAAATGACTTACACACTCGTTCAGGGCTCGGATCATGAGCCAATTAATGGGGTTACCTGGCTCACCGTCGATTATGATGACCAGGACTCACTTTCCCGAGCAATGAAAGGGGTTCACACGGTCCTGTCGTTCATTGCTGCGCTGGACTCTGAGTCCTCTGCAAGGTCGCAAATGAACATCATTGACGCTTGCATCGCCAACGGGGTCAAGAGATTCGCACCATCTGAGTGGGCTTGGTAAGTAATACAGCAATTCGGGTTTTGGGGTGAGAGTTTTAACAGTTTCGATTCGCAGTCCAGATAAAGGTGCACCACCTCATTACGACTACAAGGCTACAGTGAGACGATACCTCGAGAAGGTCAACAACCCAGTCAAGGTAACACCTGAATGCTGCCTTCCGGGCTTACCAGGGGCGATGCGCTAATCATTTTTGGCCAGACGCTTGAATACTGCCTCTTCCAGCCAGGTTTCTTCACAAACTATTTCGCCAACGGCCGCCCAACTACAAAACACTTCCACATGAACGACATGTTTGCCGATTTTGCAAATCGAAGAGCCTTGCAAGTTGAGGATGGAGGCTATCCCCTCACGTTGACTACGGTGGAGGATACAGCAGAAGTCGTTGCCCAAGCTTTAGACTATGCCGGAGAGTGGCCAAAGATTGGTGGTATACGGGGAAGCCAGACAACTGTTGCTGGCTTGATCGGCCTTGGTGAGAAACTTCGAGGTATGCTCTGATTATTTACCCAAGGCTTGACGTAGTTGACTTACTTGATGCAAGGCAAATTTAAAGTAGACAAGGTGTCATACGAAGCCTCTAAAGCGGGAACTGCTGAATTGCCGTGGTGCCCTCAGTTGACCCACAAAGGAGTTCCATCCGAGATGCGAACTGAAATGTCCAGGCATATTGCGTTGGCATATATGACGTCTTTTGCTGAAGGAGCATGGTCCGTTTCTGATGAATGGAATCGATTACTGCCGGATTACAGTTTTTCGTCGGCCGAGGAGTACTTGCGAAAAGTGTGGATGGATTGAAAAGTGGCTCTATGTTACTACCGATTCCGAAATGTCTCCGTTCTTACTTCTCCACCTATGCGATAGAAATCAAACTTGGATACCTCCACTGGAACTGAAGACCGACCTTTGAAAATGTCTTGATATGTAATCTTTGGAACCCACTTTGAGTGTCGCTACCCGTGCCGCAGGGTGCAGTTTAAACCAGTTCATCATCATCCATGCGACGGACACGACAACGCAAAGTCGGAACTGGAAGCCGAGCAGAGGACACCCAGCCTATCACAGGCGATTGAGGTGCCGCTTTGGAATCGTGAACGGCGATGGTGTGTCTCTCCAATTCTACAGCATTCAATGCATTTCTGGAGACAGGTGTCTTTCCCTCAATGCCTTGGGCGTTTTGGTGGCGGGGCCGTGATCTGCAGGAGTCCGTAAGAATACCGTTCACGGGCTCGTCATCGACTTCATTCGGACTTTGTCTGCAAAGCACTTGGTACAGTTTCGGGCCAAAAGTCTCCATATACCCCTACATTTACACTATAAACTAGTGAGATGACCTCAGGGGGCACGGAACCACGGGTGGACCTGATCACAAGGGACAGTAGCTGTAAAGGTAGAGGGGGAACCTCTTTCTTGAGAGAGGGCATGCTTCTTCCAGTCAGACAGTCTTTTGTTAGGTTTTCTGTTCTTTTTGTGGCTTCTTTAATTTTGATCTAGTCTATTTCAATTCCCTCTTTGCCTTTGCCTTTTTCATCTGATCAAATCCTCTCTTACAGCTTCGCACCCGGGCAGCTGATGTTGGGTGGGTGGTTGTGTCTGTCGTGCCCTCAAATCCATCACACTAGGATGCATTTATAAGATCGTATTAAAGTGCTTTAAAACGGTACTAAATTATGTACTATTTTATTGCTTAAGTACTATTATGTTCGTTTTTCGGATGGTTTATGTAGAGAATTGTTTATGCAACCTTGATAGAGATGCCGAGTCTTTTAGAATAGGTGTACGGAGGTTTTTGGCCCAAGGCTGCATCCTGAGAGGAGGCGTGGGGGCGAGTGGATGCGGATGAGTGTGGGGGTCGGAAGGATCCACGCCACACAGTCGGAACATCTTCAGGCCGAGCTGACCAATAGGAAGCTTTGGGGCTGGGGGCTGGTGCTTCGCCACTAGAGTCGTCCCGCCATCGCATTCCATGACCAGCACCAGGACTTGATATGAGAGCTGAAGCCTAGATTCACCTCTTCAACTACATCGACCTTTCCACACGCTCTTGGTTATAGAGGACGCTGTTGTTAATCAAATTGAATCAAAACCATCTCCATGTATTCTTCCTCGCTGCTCCGGCTAAGCGTCGCCGCCGTTGCGCTCGCTAGCTACTCTCATGCAGCCCGCACAGCTGACGACGACGTCGACGACACGCCCCTGCCGCTCGTCATCTGGCACGGCCTCGGCGATGCCTTCAACGGCGACGGCATCAAGCAGGTCGGCGCCCTGGCCGACGCGATCCACCCGGGCACCTTTGTCTACACCGTCGCCCTCGGCGCCGACGCCAACGCGGACCGCCAGGCCACCTTCTTCGGCAACGTGAGCGAGCAGATCGACCTGGTCTGCGAGGCGCTGGCCGCCCATCCCATCCTCTCCACCGCGCCCGCCGTCGACGCCATCGGCTTCTCTCAGGGCGGCCAGTTCCTGCGCGGCTATGTTGAGCGCTGCAACAACCCGCCCATCCGCAGCCTCGTCACCTTTGGCAGCCAGCACAACGGCATCTCCGAGTTCCGCGGCTGCGGCGCCACCGACTGGCTGTGCAAGGGCGCCATGGCCCTGCTGCGTTTCAACACCTGGAGCAACATGGTCCAGTCGCGCCTCGTCCCCGCCCAGTACTACCGCGACCCGGCCGACTTTGACTCGTACTTAGAGCACTCTAACTTCCTCGCCGACATCAACAATGAGCGCGAGCTCAAGAACACTCAGTACAAGGAGAACATTGCCAAGCTGACCAACTTCGTCATGTACATGTTCGAGGACGACACCACCGCCATCCCCAAGGAGTCGGCTTGGTTCGAGGAGGTCAATGGCACTGAGATCATCCCTCTGCGCGCTCGCAAGCTCTACCAGGAGGACTGGATTGGCCTCCGTGAGCTTGACCGCAAGGGTGGCCTCAAGTTCCTATCCATCACCGGCGAGCACATGCAGATCACTGAGCAGGTCCTCAACGAGACCATTGTGGACTTCTTCGGCCCCTACAAGAGGACCTTCAGCCCTGATTCCACCGGGGAGGTCTTCTCCGAGGAACTGTGATTTTGTTACTGTGTACGTTGTGTGAATTGTGGCAAGTATGGGAATATGTTTTGGATGGGGTCCTGGAGTGTACAAGGAATCATGGGTCAGGCTAGCGTGTAAACACCACATCATCAATAACAATCTGCAGCGCAAAGACGCAGTTCTAGTATTTTCCACCCGTTCAACGCCCAACACCAGTGCCAGATTATGCGAGGTATCAATCCATAGACTTCTTTGCCACCACCTTCTGCTTTCGCAGCCTGCTCTTGCGGTCCGCAATCTGCTTGTCCAGCTTCTCATCGTCGCCCTGGGGCACCTGCTTCTTGGACTTTTTCTTGGGCGCAGGAGACTCCACCTCCTCCTTGCCGTCAAGCGACTTCCTCTTCTTGCCAATGTTGGCCTTCTCCGCCGCCTTGATGGCCTTGGTCTCCTCGTCCTCGGCGATCACGTCCTTGTCGTCCAACCAGAGCTCGTCGGTCAGCCAAATGGGCAGGGCGGTGGACTCGGGGCCCTTGATGTAAATGCTCTTCATGTTCCTCCACTTCTGGGGAACCCACTTCTCAACCAGGGCGGAAGCCACGGCCTCGACGTTGGCGGCGACTTGCTCCGGGGTCCAGCTGGCGTAGCCAACGCGGATGGCGGTGTTGGTGGTGGGAGCAAGGCTGACCAGCGCCGAGCTGAGGGCCTTCTCGACCTCCTTGGCAATGTCGGCAGGTGTGCCGGCGTTGACCGTTCCCTCCGTCTTCGTTCGCTTCACCCGCTTGCCGTCCACCTTGGGGGCCTTGGCCTGGAGCATCACGGGGATGGGTCGCTTCTGTGTAGTCTTGAAGAAGGTCTTGCCGAGGACCTTGGGTAACCGGTTGATGATGCGGTCATCGCCCAGGAAGATATCGTGCTCGGAGAAAAGCTTCCTCTGCGCCTCGTACTGGCCGAACTTGGCCTTAAGCTTGCCAAAGTCGATGACTCGGGTGATGCGCTTGCCCAGCTCGGCGGGGAACTCCTCCGAGGCGACGATATCCTTGTAGGCACGCTGGGGCTCGGCGGTGATAAGGCAGATGGTGGTCGACTCGTTGGTGTTGAGAGAGTGCGGCAGCGCAATCTTGCCGGGCTGCAGACGGGCCTTGTCGGCAATGTGGCGCTTGGTGGTCAAGGTTAGCCAGATGGGGGTCTCGACGCCCTCATCTTCGTCCTCGAGCAGGTTTCGCTTGGTCGATTCATCCGACTTCTGCTTGGCCGCCTTCTTGATGTGTGCCAAGAGCGCCTTGGAGGCTTTCAGGGTCTGCGGGTTGGTCAGCGATACGGTCGGTGAGCAGTAATTGCGACATTACAAACCTGGTCGGGGCTAATTGAGGTCAGGGCAGAGGAGCCAGCGACAGCAACATCTTTTGAGGGCGCCATGGTCGCGATCGCAGAATGTCTGTATGATGGAGAATCTCAAGATCTTTTGATAGTGGGGGCTCTTATCAGTGCTGGAAAATCCAAATTTTTTCCTGAGACCGGTGGTTGGGCGACCGGAATATGCAAGCGCCGGGCTCCGGTCTTGGCATCAAGCGCCACTCGGCCGGAGACATTTGGCCCACTCATCTCACTCAGCATCACAAAGGTACGACGTCCGGAGACTTCTCTACACAACATTTTGCAACTTTTGGCATAGCCGTGATAAGATCTTGGATGACTGTATTATTTTACATCGGTGCACTTGTTTGCGAATATCACTATTGATCTGATGGCTTCAACCCCACAGGGCGAACATGACGCCTCTCACAGGCGCGCGTCCTGTGAGCAGTGCAGTGGGTCCCAACACTCAGCAACTAAACTTCACTGCTCCTATCACTAACTCCAAAAGGACAAAAGAAGTTGAAATGTGACGGGGAATATCCTGGATGCGGAAGATGCCTTAACGCCGGAGAAATTTGTAAATATTCCGTGCGTCGGCCCATGGGACGACCCAAGAAGAGAAAGGTCTCAGAAACCGAGAATCAGATCGGTGTCACCGCAAGCAACGATGCCCTTTCATCATTTGGCGAGAGGGAAACGCCCCCTGATCTGATTGGAGGGATGGACATGAACGGGCTTACCTTTTCACCCGAGCTTGCTTTTGATTCGGGCATGGGTACAACCGATTGGGGGTACGTTGACATTCACCTCCACCCCCTCATACCAATTATGTTCTAAGCGTACCCTAGGTGTGACACCAGCGTATCTACGAACACAGATCCAGCGCTCCAAGAGGTAGTGCCTTCTTCAGGAAAGCCCTCCTGCTCCTGCCTGGCAAGCCTATACCTATCCTTGGAGGAGATGCGGTCGACGGACGTTGCGCCTTTCACGACAGGTTTAGTCCAGCTTCGGACAGTCACTGCAAGAGCACTAGCCATCCTTCAATGTCCAATATGCCCTGGGGAGTTTGTTTGGGCCATGCAAAACTCCCAGTTGCTGAACACTCTACTCGTCTCGATTGCGGAGACTTATCGGAGACTTATAGAATTCATCGAGCAAGAGGCCGAGCGGGCAACCAGCAACAACGAATCCAAGGTCTTTTTCATCAGCGAAACTCAGCCGGGGGACCCAGGTATGGAGATGAGAGATGGAAGTCACATTCCTCCGAGCTTTTCCCTCGCCCTCAATCCTGCGAGGTGGGAGTCTCTCGTCAAGGAGGCAGTGAAGGCGGACGTGTTTGGATCACCCCACTCGTCTCTCACTTCTTTCTCGGATGTGCTGCAGCTGATGGAGGAAAGGCAACTGGGTTGGCACTCGGGAGCTTTACCATCGTGCGTACGCGTGGGTGTTAATCATCACAACCATCCGCCTGACAAAGAACCTACATGTGTGATGATGGTCAGGCACACGAAAGCAATCATCAACGGGTTTTCACTCGATAGTTGAGATCACCGCCACCAGTCATTCACCGGGGCAATTTTCGCATCAGTGTATATGAGGTGAATCACCGTCATCAGCTCTAATTAATAATGTTATTGCACTACCTCTGATCCGAAATGCAAGTGTCGTCAAGGGTCGGCTAAATTTCATCGACTGTGGATTTGTTCTCGCTGTGTCCTCAGCTACCTCTCGACTGACGCCATTTCTCTCCATGAAGTGTCAGTAGCCAAACCATAAACCCAGTCACCGAAATGAACAATGCTGAAATGGTACTGAACCAGCCAACCCCGATTGTCTGGATCGCTGGCAAACACACAGCAGTTCCTGCGGCAGCGAACAGAAATCTTGCCAGATAATTGCCAGCCACAACCACCGAGCTCTGTCCTTTGTCCTGCATTACGTCAATGCAATATGTGTTCAGGCTCGGTATGCAGAACAACTGTGCAAAACCCTGCAGAAACATGACAATGACCACGAGAGGAATCCCTCCGAATCTTTTCTCCACACTCCAACCGTAAAGAATCATACATGCCGGAACCACCACAATCATGACCACAATTGATGCTTTCAGACGATCCTCTGGAACTCGACGTCCTCGTTTCTCGATGTTCCGTGCAACCGTATGGTCCGACCATCGGCCACCGAAAAAACTTCCAATAAGATATCCTCCACCAGGAGCCAGGTAGAAGAGGGCGCCTTCTAGCGGCGAGGTCAAGTCGAATCGAGGGTTCAAAACATGTCGAATTGGTGTGAGTAGTGAATACTGGTTCCAAATGAGGGCTGATACAGCCAGGGCGGTGATCCAAAGATTTGGGTAAACCACCAGGGGTCGAATTACCATCATCGGGTTGACAATGCTCGCAAGCCCAGCAACGAAGTCCAGAATTCCTTGATCGGTGCTAATAGGTTTCATCTCGTGGATCGTCTCGGGTAGAAGAAACACCACGAGTACTGTGGCCAAGCATGAGAGCCCCGTGAGGATCCAGAAAATGACCCTCCACGAAGTAAAGGTAATAACCACTCCACCAATCAGAGGCGCTGTTGTTGGACCGACCAAAATACCCGAGAGGAACCAGCTCAACGCCCGGCCACGTTCCGTTGGAGGATAAATGTCACCAATGACAACTGATCCTACGACTAGATACGCCGTGCCCTGAAACGCCGTGAGCATGCGAAAGGCGAAAAAGGCTGCCAAGTTGGGCGCCGCCGCCGTCCCGATGCTGCAGATTATGAGCATCACACTGCAGATGAGGAAGATCCAGCGCCGGCCGAAGCAATTGGCGAGAGGGCCCCAGAAGATAGGGCTTATGGCCATGAATACAAAGAACATGGCGTTCGAAATGTTGATGATGACACTGGTGGTGTCGAAAGCTAAGGCGATCTCGGGAATGGCCACAAGGAGCGCCGTCGAGCTGATGGGTGTAAGAAAGCCACAAAAGCAAAGGGTCACGACGATTCCAAGCTTCCGCGCTGGGCTGAATCGACTGTACACATCCTCTCTTTGGTCGTTCATGACGGCCTGCTCATCGTCTTGAGGGCTACCCTTCTGGTTCAAGCTTGCGGGACGCTCCAGCGTTGATGCTTCAAGTTGGGTTGACGATTGAACCTCAACCCTATCCTCGCCGCGATGAGTTGGGTTCTCAGACATAGTTGAGACTTGAGAGGCTTGACGTCGATCAGACGATTCCTGGGGTCGACTCGTGTCCAATCAACTTGCGGATAGGTCACTCCAGTCTAGGTTGCGATCTGACAGAAGTTGTTGATCATGTCTTAGTTTCAGTAGTTAATCAAGGGTCCTGAAGTTCTCTAGCTGTAGTTGGCCATTGAATGGTGGAAAAAGTCGGACAGAAGGACGCGGTGGGATGCGAAGGTGTTTGGTGACTCTAAGCCGAGATGCAACCACAAAATTTGAATAACTCACAGAAGGATCTGCTCCGCAGATCGCTTATTACTAATTTTGAACATATTCCACCCTGATTTGCTCATCGGAAAGCAACGCGATATCGGCAAGTTTTTACGACTGTGCCGTCGGCGAAGACGAAAATCCACCGAGACTCCACCCAAGTGGGTTGTGTTGAATATCGTCGCCCGGAAACAACTCCGGAGATACTTCTAGATTCCCAGTTTCAATTTCAACTCATTCCATAGCTTTTTATTGCTGAGAGGACTCGTAAAGATATGATTTCACCAGCTTACAGCTTGTTGCAGAGTATTTACTCACATCGGCTGAGTCCCGCGATTCACTTCTAGAGTTGTAGAGTATCTCTCCTTGATTAGTTCAAAGTCAACACGTGGATGATTTGGGTGAGATTTTAATTGAGATTGACAATAACGACTCGTTTGTGAATCGGTTGTCGCCAAGTTGATTCTAGGAGAAGAGCATGAGATGTTGTCACGCTGGACTTGACCCCGCTGCATTGTCAAATCCTTTTAAATTGGACTCAGCAGACATCAAACATTGTTGCCCTTGTGTAATGTGAAAAGCATAGACTTGGGCATTGTACTTCATGAGGTGGCGCCAAACTTGTTTTCTAGGTATGGTCTCAGGAGTCCCCGCTGGCCACAGACTCTGTTACCCTTATATCCATCTGCTTCGGGTGTCCCGTATTTGCAGTGAGGGGTATCTCGTCATCCACAGTCTGCGCAGTTCCGCTCCTGGCCCTGTAGTTTTTACCGTCCGACTCTACCCTAATCTCAATGTCCGTTCGTTTGCGGATCTCACCGGAAGTTAGATCCTCGTCCGAGTCGCCAACCACCACTCTTGACATTTGAGCTAACTTTATTGGGTTATTTTGTGCCCAGTTGTTGTTGTTGTTCGGGTGGCTTTGGTTGCCGCTCTGGCCATTCGACGGGTTCGAGTTTGTGCCGTCATAGTATTCGTCGGAGGTACTCCTGCTTGCCAGACGTGTAATGAGCTTGGCCATGGACATTTCAATGTTCAATTTGACCATGTATGTCACAGGGTGGAACTGGATGAAAACAGAGTGGTTTGGGAGCCACATCAGCCCAATGAGCATTGCCTAGTTCTCTAAGTTAGCAGATGAAGTCGGGCATCATAAAGCAGGTGCCTTATGCTTACATCCATAGCAATAGACAGGACCATAAGTTTCGCGTTGAAAGACACAAGTGGTTTGTACTTGACGAGATTATGCTGCTGAACAAGACGCTTCTGGACAATGCGAAGAAAGTACCAGTTCAATGCAGCATCGAGGATCATAATCAGGACCTTGGACGTGCAGTCCCAATATTTGTTGATGGTGACGAAGCTAGAACTGGTCAGCACTGGAAATATGTATCCTCGCCAATGCACCTACGTATCGCTCACTGGCGGGTCGCGGTGCGCCGGAATGAATATGCAAAACACAGCAATATTAATGGACGTCATGATTGCGGCGGTACCCCATTTTATCTTGGTGATGGTGCTTCGATGCTCGGCGATGATTGCGATTCGATTGATGATGATCTGCATCAGGAATTGGACCTCGAAGACCCAGAAAAAGAGGATGAAGAAGAGCACGGGTACTCTACACAACGATGATTAGTATCAGCTTACACGCAGAGGGGGCACTTAAACTTACGTAGATTTGACAACTTTGTCAATCCAGATCCAGCCGATGATCATGATACCAAGGTTGGCAATGATCTCGCCCCATAGCATATAGATGTAGGTGCTGCGCAGCGGGTTCCGATTCCGCCTCGTTTGCTTGATGGCCTCCCATGTTGTCAAGAAGCCAAAGCCAATGGTAAAACCAACGGCCATGGCTGCTATCTTGAAGTCCTTTGCGGAGGAGGTGGACATGGCGACGAAATGGACCGACGCTGAACTCAACACAAGGGCTCACAAAAAGTGTGTGAACTTAGGAGGCTGCTGGGAAGCATGAGTATTAAAAGCGTGCCTGGAGGCAACGTCATAAGAGAGCTAAGGGACCGCAATCTGTAGTCTCCATAGATGCCGACGCGCCAACGCTCTTAGGAGGCATGAGCAAGACGCCGGTTCCAAATGGACCGAACGCTACCGTATTGTGCCCTTCGTCCGTCTCCGGCTCGAGTCATTGCGTCCGAGCACCCGATTGATAGCAGCAGCAATCCACATAATCCGTATCAAGCGACTCTAGTTGAGAGAAACAAACACTAGAGCGGGCGGCGCGAAAAATGAGTTAAAAGGCGTTACATGACGTGAAGTGAACGGAAGCCCAGCAGACTACTAGGGGGTCGCCTTTGTTTGGATTTGTAGATCGTTCGACGGGAAGACTGGGTTCATGGTACCTGCAGATGGTGGTGAGAACGCAAAATCAGACGGCTCTCGCATCCGCAATCCCGGTGGTTTTGGGTGGAGATCTGCGAGCTAGCTATTACCGTGCCAAGGGGACCTAAGTTGCGGATCCGATCGGTTCATCGGTCCTACTCGCTAGTTTGAGAATAAGGGCAGATGAAGTTGGCCCCTCTAATGTCTAACTATCGTCTTTTCGGTCTACGCTATCCTCTCACGGTTTTTATCAGGAATGATGTCCGAGCAATTCGCCACTCAAGCTGCATTGAGATGGACCGGTGATGTCTGCTCGCGGCTGAAGTATTCCCCTGACTACCAGGCCAACGCGAGGTGCCCAGTTTTCTTGGCAACGAATGACTACATTCATACAAAACCGAAATTCGTTCGAGAAGAAATCGTCGAAATGCTACGGAGTACTCCGAAGTGAGTAGCCCATACGGCTTACCCCACTGAGATTCATTTGAAGTCTGCGGGTGGGTCGAGCATTTTAGGGGCTTTTTCACAATGCAAAGCATGGACATCTACTTTTGATGGGGAGGACACACGTGGACTTTACCCTGCCGAATCTGCAGAGATGGTGTCGGCCGAGAAGTTATCCCTGCACGGATGACCGAGGTTTGAATGGTGGTGGGTGGAATCTCGGATTGCTACGAAAATTCCATTCACAGAACCGCATGATCTTGGCCTAGTACCGGGAGTTGACTGCCCTGGGCTTTTTGCCCTGCAGTTCGGCCAAGTTTTCTAAGAGAAATCCGGTTGCGAGGGCCAATTATTGACAGAGTCTATGGATACTAATTTCTCTTGCAGAGGACATCAGCTTTGACCGTTTTCTGCATTTGAAAGAGACCTATCCCTGTAAATATTTGTCTCCAGCAGAGCCACGACCCCCGAGTACACATCTTGGCAAAAGTCTTCACTCCCCGAACAGTGCTTGTCGTTGTGCAACTCGCCTCCAAGGCAACGTGTGACAGCAGCCCCATAGTTGGAGCCCGCCATCCGAACCTGGGCCAAGAGCCGGTGTGCGGGTGAAGTAGTCCACTAGGAGGCTAGATTCTTCCTGTGGGGTCCTCAATGAGTCAAGGGTTCTTTCAAGAATGAGCTCAGTCAAGAGCACCCCTAAAGACCACAAAGCTGGGTTGCAGAATGGTGGTGAATTTGCTTTGTCGTTTCCAGCCCCTGCATCATTGCTTGGCAGCTGTCACATAAGAAAGGGTCTGGAGTAGATAGGGTAATCCTGCTCTTTGAGGAAGAATATATCGCGGCTGCTGAGAGTATCTAGAAGCCAGGGGCTACCATAGAGCTGCAGAATACTTGACGAGGCCACCACACCGAGCTTTGGACGATCTCGATAAGGTAGGTGAATGGAGCTGTCTTCTTGCTCTAGGATATCTCTCACTGAGATGACTGACAAACAAACGTGTATCTTCGTAGACTGAAATCTGGATGGGAGACAGAATACTCCTTTGTTCTGAGAGACAAGCCGTCGAAAATGGTTCCTTATGAGCCAATCTGCGACTGTGTTCGGCCTTTCTTGATCTTCTCACAGAGACTCAAAGGCGCCATGGACGGAAGTCCTATGCCTGCCGTTGCACACAGCGTGGGCACATGCAGGTTCATGCTGGTCGGGCTGCTCTGTGGGTGGACGAGTACGGTTGCAAGTGAGGACCCTTCTGACGAGCCAGCAAACCGGACACTCTTCTTTTTTTGGCGCCTGTGTGAAGGAGTAGAAGCCAAGGGCAGCCGACTGAACATGCTGTCGTCGCAGCTATCGTTTTCGGTTTGGCCCCGATCTCTTCCCAAATCTTCGTGACTTCAGGGTATTCTGTATAGGAAACTGCGATCTTGAAGGTGGCAGAACCTAGGATTCTATCCTCGTCATCTGCTGGAAAAACTTCGGCCGTTCGGCCTTCCAACCGAAGACCAACATCGTGTCCGCAAGAACAGTTCAGACTGGATTCCAAAGCACGATAGAGGCTCTCGGACACGGTCCGAAGCAGGGTGCAGAGCTTTCCCCGACACCGTCCTCTCCTTGCCAGATTGAGCTCCATGTTACGGTCTGTCAAGTTCTCTTGGTTTGGGATGCTCTCTCTGATTTCAGAAAGGAGATCCGCGTAATGCGAACGGCTCAGCGTAAACACCGCCCGCTTGAGCTCTGAGACTATTCATCCCCTTAGGGAATCTATCTGCCTAGCTATTTCATCAATTATTGTCTTTAGGTCACTAAAAATAGCTTCAAGAACCTTGGAGCCATTCCCGAGCCGGAACTGGATCTTGTTGAGGGTCTCTTCCTCCTTCTAAAGATCTCCCATTGGATTGTTGATCAGGGCCTCAATCCGGGAGTGTGGAACGAGATCAATGGGTAGCTTCTCGCACACGTTCTGCAGTTTGATTCTTTTGGTCTCAAGGTTCCGGACCAGGCTCTGCAGCTCGCGCTGATACTTGCGCCATCGTTGCAAGGTGGAGAGACCTGCACCGTAGTTTTCGAGTGGAGATCACAGGGGGTATTAACCTGAGAACGATGTCTGCGATTTCGAATCCAGACATGACCAAGGGAGTGTCGCGGATAACCTTTGGTCATGGATGGAGGATCAAGGATCATCTCGCGATCGTCAAAGTGAGATTAGATATTTCAGGCTTCAGCTCGAGCGGGGAAATGTGCACATTCGGCTCAGAAAGCCAGCCGAAAACCTTTGATTCGACAGCCTTGTTACACCTGATATTGCTCATCCGCTCTGCGATTCAGTCGCTTATGAGGGAAGTCTCACTGCTTTGTAGTAGGCTTCCCGAACTCCTCATTTTGTGGGAAGATTTATTGATTCCGCACTTCGTCCATCCTTTTACATGATGGAGGAATGTATTGCTAGTCACGTCACTCGTTGTCTTGGTCTCTTCAGTAACTCCATTGACGCTTCCGAAAGAACTCTCTTCGATCTGCCGGTGTCCTTTACCCGAGACGTCAGAGACCAACAGACTAGATTCAAAGTATGGTCCGGCAACATCGGAGCGCATCGTACAGGAATGAGCTCGCTTGATCACCGTCTCCGAGACTCTTCGCATAGTAGAAATCAGGTTGGGAGCCTCCTTCGAGATCTAACCGGGCTTCTCGACGACGCCGTCGCTATCATCACTGGAGAGGAATCTTCTTGGGACCAGCTCAGTGGTGACGAGGGCATTGTTCCGAGTGAAGTCGCCGAGGACAGTGAGTCTCCCAATACAGAACTGGACCAGATTTCGGTCGACTTTGCAGACGTGGTCAACTGCCTTCTTCACGAGTGTGGCCATCCGAAATCCCGCACCTCACGATCGCTTTATCGAATCACGCCCACAGTTACGTCCCATTATGAACCATTTAACATTCAGCATATATATTCCAAGTTCGAATCAATCGATTCAGAGCTCGCAGAAAAACTAGGGAAGGCAATAAGTCGACGCCGCCAGTACTTCAAGTACAGAATGGTCCACCTCCTCCAGAACCGAATGCGCTGACGAGACACTTAGGCTATCGTGGAAGATCTAAAGGCAGATTCGGCGCGCTGTGACTCCGAACGGCGAGAAAAGATGCAGCGTGGTTCTTCTGAGGGTATTCTTACCATGAAATTATACCCCCACTTCGATGACATATCCAACTCACCTATAGTCCAATACTGCTGCTCCGAGACGCATCAGTCGCGCCAGCACTGGGGTCCTACCGAGGGATCCCATGACTCCTCAAGCCAAGATTCTTCGGAATCAGAAGATTCCTCCAACAATGGATCCTAGAAACAGTTCTACTCCCCCACCAGAGCAGGCTCAAGAAGTTGGCAAGGGGCAGGGACTGTCACATCCTTGGATCTTCACAGGTCCATTCTGATGGGGGAAAATTGATTGAAGTCGAACGCTCCTAACCGCCACCCTCCCAAACTGCCACAAACCGGATCACCAATACACTCAACTTTGTGACGGCACAGCATCAATTATTGAAATGATATACTAGATATACTAGATACGCTAGTATTCGAATACCATACTCTCTTATCTCAAGTTTTAGTCTTCGCTTTCTTTTAAAAAGCCTCCTGGTCAGGCGGGTGTTCGGCGCTTCTATGAGAGGCAAAATTAGTGCAATAGATGTCAGTTGATTCTATTCGCCCAAAAATGCTGGCAACAAAAGCAAGATAAACACGATACCAATGCAATTAATCGGGTCTACAATTCCTTCGTTCCCCGATTCGACCGCGATATTGACATCCACTGTCATGTCTGCTCAATAAACTCACCAGTCTCGAGTATCCTATCCCCAGAATTGAGCTTAGCTCGAGGAGGCCGTTGCCAGTTCAGGGCAGTCTTGCCTTGTTCCAGCATCCTCCTTCTCTCCACGTTCCATAACACTTTCTTTTGCGTCACCGGTCCACTTGAGTAGTTGAGTACGACTTCCGATGGGGGTGGCTCCGGTGTGTTCGGCCAGTAAATGAAGTTGGGAGCTTCCTTGTACGAAGTAATATACTTGCCTCGCCGTCGTCTCTCGGACCACTGGGCAAGAGTCTCGCGAAACTCGGACACTGGGTGTTCGAGCTGAACATCTGAATGTAGTGTCCATCCCTTTTCGATATCCAAGACGTTTTACTCTTCATTCTCGACCGCCCGCAACGTAACATCACAGGTGATGATCTTTTAAATAGTGAACATAGCCCTTTAACATCACTCCGGGCCTCGCTGGATCCCACCTCACTGATTCGGACTGAAAATTTGAAGTCAAATATCATCGAGGAGTCCATAGTGTCGTCAATGAGGTGATTGCGAGGGGCGACATCTTGATGAGCGATACCGGGATCCAGGTTAAGCTCATCGATAACGGCAGTCAGTTGATGGAGCCATTTCGGCTTGAAAATTCGATTCTTATTCTCCTCGAGGGTCCCGCCGGGGATGTACGCGGTAGTAATCCCAACACACCTCCCCTCGATTTCATCCACGACGAGCCTATCCAAACGGACGATGTGTGCGTTTTGAGGCAACCACATCCACAAATTTATCTCATGCCATACATAAGCTAAGCGCTAATGTATAAAGTAGTATTTGAATATAAGCTACAATCTACTTAGGCCATAATAACAGAATTCATGAGTCTTCAGGAAATTCTTACCTTCTTGCTGGGCTCAGGGGACTTCAAGCATCTGACGAGGTCTACCAGAGGTCCGAGTCTATTGAGTTCCTCTAGGTCTGAACTTGAAATAGCTTGGATTCTAGCTGGATGCTGGATCGAGTCGAGGGGGGATAAATAGGACAAAAGGTATTATCATCCTCTGGGTCAGTTGATGCTAAAATGAAGCCACCTTGTGATGAAACCCGGACCTCGAAAACGTCTGGTGCGAGGCCATCTACATGCTTCCGGAGATGTTCAATCCCCGGTTCTGCTGTTTCGAATTCCTCGTCCATGGTAACCGATATAAGGCGGCATTGGTCCCAATTCATGACATGCCAAATTCTTGGGCCCCTGGGGTAAATGCTACCACTGGAAGCGAAGGATCTCTCTTCTGGTGTTAGCATTGGTAATAGAAGGACGCTTTCGCAAGGGTTGGTTCAAAGAAAGAGCGACGAAAGAGCTCTGTGGAAATCGAACAGAGGTTTCGGTGAGGCCAGCATCAACACACCGCAGTCGCTTACTCAGAAACGAGATGATTGGGATGCAGAGTGGTGGATGATAGAGGAGAGGGTTTTGAGCGATTGATCGGAAACACACATGGGTCCGCGGACGCCTAATGACGGCGTTCTATGTCGTGCCTCATAGGCTTGTTTTCGCCCCCACAAGCGAAGTGTTACCACCGCTACCGTGAACCCATTGTTAGCGATTCTGGCAATATCATGAGGGCTTCTTGTTGCTTTTGCGCCCACACTCCCTAGAATCCATGCCAATCACGCCCCAACAATATACAGTTAGTACTTGAGGGTCCCCAGATTGATCTCGAGCACAGCGCTTCCGAAGCGCCCGTGACGCTGCAGTTTCGGCATTTTCTTATCTTGCCGAGATGTTAATGACCCAGTGCGGTTGGCCCAAACCTTGACTTGTTGGCCCTAACACTCGTGTGTTGGACGGAGCTGCTTGGAACCGCTGACTGAAATCCCAAGCTCGTCCGCTTGAGGCTTGACTGGGCTTGCTAAATTTAGCGATGTTTCAGGGTTTACTACCACGATCAAGTGTCGTTCAGCCCACAGGCTTAACTGCGAGGTGGAAGGGTTAAAGTGGTGCATAAAACGCCGGAATGGCCTCCATTTTCTGGCCCATCTCTCAGGCTCACATGCATCTTCCACTCCCAGGACAACGAGCCGCCCATCTTTCGCTCATCAAAGTAATCCTACTCCCATTACCAGTTGCTTTCACTGAACGACTTTCATACCAGTCGCTCCAAAACAACTTACATAAGCCACTCAAGCCCCTATCCACACTGCATACTCAAGCAAGGCATGGTGCCAAAGCACCCAATCCCTTCAGTAGTACATCCTCACACCCATCAAAAGACAATGGCCCAATTCACAATCCAATCAAGGGACATCAATGCACCGCCAATGCGCATCAGGTGCAGAATCCCAGAGGTCCCATAGGATGTTACTGTGGTTAGTATTTATTCTACAGTGCCATTTACGGACATCTCTACTTAAAACATCATCTTCAATGTAGCAGACGGTTTACACCATCGGGACGAAGTGGGTTCTGAACGATGCCCGCGCCGCAGACCGATATGGACGTTCAGATCAATGAGCCATGCCCCCAGTGCCGCTAAGGCAGTCAAAAGTGTGATGAGTTCAGCATGTATGGACAATATCTCGATGTTTGAAGGCGTAAGATGCAAAGTGAACCCTGTGATAGAGTACGCTAGTAAATGTTGTAGAAGGAGCCTCCAGCAATTTTGTAGGTGTCTAAAACTCAGCAAGGTAGCATTAACTCAGGCCCTGATCTTCTCGACGAATTGTGACGATCAAGCTCGATAAGGAGGATCAACTGATAAAAGACAATAGATCCAGAAACTCGGCATACTTCAGTAGGGTTTGAATGTTTGTCGCGTCAATCCTGGGACCCTCCCTTCAACCCATCATTCATTCATCGCTTCTTTCCACATGGTTTCAATACATATGGGTGCCTTCATGGGGAATTCTAACGTTTGCCATGGTCGGAGTCCGTGGTCGCACTGCTTCTAGCTTTGCGGCCACGCCGCTTGTTAGTAGACATCGAGAGCAGAGTCCAGCCAAGATTCAAGAATGGAAATAATAAACATAGTTTCAGAGCACCTTGTTGTTCTTGAGTGATTACTCGTGTTAGAGATCTGGCTTCCGAGTAGTAGATAGGAATACAACTAGTAGCAAGTTGCAATAATGAAGGTAGGCAACTGAATGAATGATAACCGTGTATGCAGAGAGCATATCCTAGACATGGATGGTGAGAGGGGGTCTAGCTTGTCCCCAATCAGACTACAGCCTAGAATTACGGGCAATGGCAAAAAGAAAGGGTCTGGCCGGGGATTGAACCCGGGACCTCTCGCAAGCTATGCTATAGGGTTTTCCCTAAGCGAGAATCATACCGCTAGACCACCAGACCGATCAACCAACCGAATTATGGGAGTTGCATCACGTGATGGACGGGGACTACATATTTCACAATACAAGCCCAATGTTTGGGTGTCTGTACTAAAGATGTGAGACCAGCTCGCAGAATTTACTCTCTCCGTGCGTTGCTTGGTCAAACCCTAGTGTATTTTTAGTTAGTTCGTCTCTGTCGCCCTCCAGCTCCTGCTGTTCTTGAACTGATTAATCTCACCGTTTTCCATCAATAGCCAATCACAATCCGGTATGGTGTAATGGCTAACATTTCGCGCTCTCACAACCTGAGAGATCAGTTCC
Source organism: Dactylonectria estremocensis (assembly GCA_020744375.1). Lineage (NCBI taxonomy): Eukaryota > Fungi > Ascomycota > Sordariomycetes > Hypocreales > Nectriaceae > Dactylonectria > Dactylonectria estremocensis. Next base: position 951,852 of record JAGMUU010000002.1, on the reverse strand, counting down.
GCGGAGCTCAGGGTTCGATTCCCTGTACCGGAGTATGACGTTCTTTTTGCCTGCCGTATGTCTTTATGTCTTCGTGTCTGAACTGGTGGTGGTCACTTTCCTTTTTGCTTCTTACTTTGATACAGGAAGCAGATATATAGTTAACAGGAATGTTGCTCATCGAGTAGGTACTTGCTCATTTAGTAGATACGTAGATAGGCACTGGAGGGACAATGGAAAAGAATCAGTAAAGGTGTATGTCACTTAATCAACCTTCGTCTTATATTGTGGGTAAATAGATGAAACGCAGTTGTTTAGTAATATGATCTCTGGGATACTATGGCTTCAACGTCATCCTGAGAATGACAAGTATCGCAGTAGTGCGTCTTCTGAATAATGCATTAAAACTACGCCTTGCATGTTTGATCCCATAGGATGGCAATAATTGATATGCATCCGAAACTGGGGGTAAGGTCAAAGATGCATCAATTATCATCTTTAGATACTAGCGATGCTCTATGCCAATTGCGCATCTATCGTGGTCCCCTATTTAAGGTATGCCATAGCAAATCTGAGCTCATGATTTCTGCAATTCAATCCTTTGGTAGAATGACAGACACAGTATGTATCTGAAAGGGGCCCTGGATCGCGAATGCTAGAGCGCGAGACGTCAGATGAATAGAAGGCAACAGCATTTGGTCAAAAGGGTGATTCAGGTCACAGACTGAAAAAGAAGAGACAAGCCATTGCAATGCTCCTACACAGCAAAACAATGGCTGTTTACAGTCAGTGCCACCTTGAGTACCGACGTGAGGACGATCAGAGAGCAAAAAAATCAAATGTGAGATGTACTCCCCGAGATGGGCTCGAACCATCAACCTCTCGATTAACAGTCGAACGCGCTCTTTGAGTTTGTTAGTGGATGATGACCGACGACATGGTGAGTTTGAACTTACAGCCAATTGCGCCATCGGGGATGTGGGATAGTCGGTGAGCAAAAAAGTCATCTCAAGACCCAGTTGCCCGGGCTGTGCCCTCCAAGACATCGTCGAGGCAGTCAGATACACCACACACGGCTCCTGAACAATCGTAGCATTCCCGCATTGCGTGCCGCTATTTACAATATTTCTCGCCATCATGACTTGATCAAATTGCCTTTGACGGAGGTGCTGACAATTGGAGACCAGAATAAGATTTCTTCTTACGCCCGAAGCACTAAATGGCATTCCAGATCCTGGGTTTGCTTTCTGCTCTGCGAATATTCTAGGACACTAGGAGCCCATTATAATGCGCCAAGTAGCGTGACTTGTGCCTTTACACGTTATCAGCCCACGGCTGCCAATTACACCTGGCAACGCCTTGCGCCATCTCAGTCGTGGGCGCAGCTCTTTGACCCTGAACGAGATGAACATTCCTTGATTCTGATGGCGCTGGACTTCGTTTTATAAATCACTTGGCAAGAAGGCCCCAGAGCCAATCTTTTAGTTGAGAATAACACAGCGGTGGTTTAGTCGGAGGAAAATATGCCATGCAACACACCTCCGTTGAACCACAACTTGTCCCTCTCTTCGGCGTGAACGATAGCATCTCTCCCTATCCTGACACAAGCCTCAGCCACTTCCACTTCGCTCACTCCCGAATTCCGATGCGGCCATAGTACTAAATGCGCACCAAAATCCGCAGCGATACCGAACGCCATTTCTTCGCTCAGTGGTCCGTATCCCTTCATAAATGATGAGATCAATGCAGTGCCAGCGAGGACGGATTTGAAATGCGTCAAGAAGAACAATTCAGCGAAGAGCTGACCAAGATCGTAGGCTGGTGTGCTGAGTTGTGCAAGTTCCCAGTCGATGATGCAGAGGTCGAGCGATTCAGATGCCGCAGGCAAGGGGCGGTTAGGGAGGAGGAAGCTAAAAGCTGGTCAGCAATCAAAAGAGACAAAGGGTATGTGTAGCTACGTAGCCATGGAATGATAGGACTCACTTTGCGCACTTGAAATCTCCGTGTATCAACTGACTGTCACCTTTCTCCATCTCACTTCTGAGCCGTTGCTCTAACTGGTGAAATATCTCTCTGCTCTCTTCTAGGATTGTAGGGAAAAGGGTAACAGCTTCCTCTAAGTGTCCATAAGTGATTTTATGTTTCATTTTGGTCATTTCAATATTCCCACTCATTGCCTCACACAAGGCGCTCTGTTCCGGTGCCAAGCTCCACTCGTGGAAATGCCGTGTCCATTGTCCGAGGGCTGTCCCTAGCCTGAGGACTTCTGTGGCGCTGAGTGCGTGCTTGGTGATGAATTCGTCCATTTGGACGGAGTCCTGAAAATCAGAGAGAACTAGCGTGTTACTCTCAGCACTATACTTGTGGAAGTACGGAGTTGTCACTTTTGTGTTTTGGAATTCCAACGTTGGGAAGGTGTTTAAGGCGTTGAGTATGATAGATTCATAATGCTGTAGACGTTTAGAATAGGTTATTGAAGTGGAAGGAGAAGAGGAACATACGCTGCGGTTGACTGTAAATGCCACGACAGAAGCAGTGGCAAGGTACGGTTCGGCATGTTTGAGAATAACATGTGTAGCTGGGGGTGTAGCAGGAAGAGGAGTGAGAAGACGTCCGCGGTATGTGAAGTTGACGAAACCGCCGGAGAGACGGGTTAGGTCCGTGCAAGCGTAGCGAGTAGACTCCAAGGAAGAGGTGACTTTCGCTATAATAGAGCAGGGGACATCCATATTGTAAGGTGAGGAAAAGCGGCGAGGGCTCGGGGAGTCCTCGGCTGGCTGACCCTTGACCTTATTATATCCTTCTTTGATGCTTATAGGCCGTGGTTTAGCACTGGTCCGGATCCGCTTAGCTGATGTGGATCGATGCCCCGCTTTCCTCGGAACCTTTACGAAGTACGAGTGAATGCGATGCAGTCACTCGGTGTGGGTCAGATTTTGACGAACCTCATTATCCTGGCGATCGACGGGAGTTCGGATCCACCGTAGTGAGCTCGGATCATATGCGAGGTACGAGGGAGTACGAGCAAGCGAGGTTCCTCCTAATGGTTGGGGAGCAGAGGCTGGGAGGCGTACCAAAACCCCTACTCGATATAAATGAGATGAGTATTGGTATAACAAACCACATCATGGCCCTCGAGTCCATCTCCAACCTGATCACCTTCCTATCCGCACACGCCGAGGCCCTTGGGGCTGAAAGCGGCCGCCGAGACAAGCCGTGAATCAGGTATCTTGAAGTGAAGGCTTCGCAGGTGACGCGCCTATTGTCTCAGTTCAAGGGCATTAGGAGGCGCGCAAAGAATGCCGAGACGCTGTTACGACCCTCTCCACCTTGTTTCTCCGTTCAACAGACGGGACTCAAGCATATCATTGTGCATGTTTTGACGTGATGGCACGGGCAGATCCAAAGTTTCCCGACTCAGATCGCTGCGGCTGCGGCCCAGGAGAGCAACGCGAAACTCGCCTCAATCGCGCTCAAGACTGATCTTATCCATTCCGACATGCGCACGGATGTGGATGCCCGGAAGCGAGATATGGTTGGCACGGCCGGCTCGCCGCCCACGGAGCGATGCTCTGCGCTGTTGTATATTCTTTGGGTCATGGTTACGGTACGTTGAAGTCGCTGGGGGACCCAACCCCCTCTCTCTTTCTTGAATAGGGCACTGAATGGAAACGCGCTGGCAGAGCCTTGCGAGTACCAGACTCATTTCGGTTCCCGTCTGTCCGGGCTTTAGCCTCCGATTCGGTCTCGTCCTGACTGTCGGCGCGACCTTGTCGGCCATCACGCAAGTTGGCCTAGGGCAATTTAATGGGACAAGCCAGTTTCAGATATACTGACGCCCTTTCCACCCACCCCGCGGCTCGGGCAGCCGCCTGGGATCTTCTTCAACCACCAGATACTGGCGGTCTTGGGCGATCTGACGACCAACACATATCGATAACTACGGACACATTCCAAGCAGTTACAGGGATCAGGACGCCCCCTTTTCGATGCCGAAGCGACTGAGCTGGACGGCGAAGCCCACCAGCAAAGTTCGAGACAGGGTGCAGCAACTGGACGACACCGCGAAAGAACCGAACAAGATCACCCGATACGCGACGCGAACGACACCTGCAGAAGGAGAAATCGATCGATCGGTTGATGTCTGAAAGAGCAGTACAGTGGCAACGATGGAAGGGCGATGCTCCAGAAGGTCCTAGATTTAATGGGCGAGTCGCGCAGGGAGACGGTGGCTGAAGGAAGCGCTCAAAGAACACATGGAAGCGATCAGAGAACAGAAGGAGGTTATCAACGCGCAACAAGAGGTGATACGCGACCTCGGCCAACAGGTGGAAGAGACGAAAGCGCAGATGGGCGAAGAGCTGAAGCAGGTATGAAGCAATTGTCGTACAGTACACGGATGTTTCAGCCATCCATGCTTCCGGTTCAATTCGATCTTGGATACCTTGTGGAGTTGGATGGAACAACGTTGATGAATACCTGCTCATATCCTTGCAGGTTGGGGACCCAATATACAGCGAATCTCGCCTTTGCCCCTCTATGATTGAGCCCCTTAAGACGGCGGTAGAGCATCTAGCTAGAGCTGCTTTTATGGTATTATTTATAGGGCCAGGCCTCTAATTATGATTGAATCGGCAATTAGTACATTAGTACGAGGCATGAGGTAGTAGGATGAAAGATAGAACGCCTCATCAAGTATGGCTGGATTAAGGAGGCAATTTTATAGTCGGTTATGGGGCAGTGCGGGCACTAATTTTGAAGCTGCGAAAGCGCTGAGCAAGGCCGCAATTGAATCTGCCAAGTGGCTGACGTATATCGCCCGCGTATATTGATGCGGTGGACACATGCCCTCAATGCTCAACAGATCTGTTTCCACGTATATCCTCCATATTAGTCCACTGGTCTCGGGCTTGATTTGGGGGCAATCTCATCCAAGGCTCTGAATCTTCCTCCTCACTGTTACTCTGGACTAATAAAGGCTGTTTTGGGTTCCGTGCCTTCTTCATTGCGCAAATAGACGTGCTGGTGATGTACGCCACGGCTACAACGCCAACGACTATGGAGTATGCGACGATCTGTGATGACGGGGCACTTGCAAGCTGGAGACCTATCCCTCCGTTGATGATGCCGAGAATCATGAGGACTCTGCCGTACCAAATGTGTGCGTGACTGATCATTCCTCGTTGTTTATGTTTGACGAAGTGTACGTGGTGTGCCCATCCGAGGATTGGTTGGAGTCCAAGTAAGGCGCATATAATAACTCCGAGTGTTACGTGGCTCTCTTTTCCCCACTGCCAAATCTCTGTTAGCATATGTACAAATTTTGATACGAATACACCCTGTTTGTAAACTTACGGAGCCGTCATTACGAGAAATGGCATAGCCAATGCCGAATCCAACCCACATGCTAAGGAATGCGAGGACCTGCCAGCCTGCATGAATCATCCACTTCCCGAGGATGGGCATAAGAATAGCGCCAACGGGATACGCGATGACAAAGACGATGGCCATTATGACCCCGTGGGCTACCACCAGGTGCTCGCTGATGCTGCTGCTCGACTCAGAAATTGCCCCAGACCCGGAACCGCTACTCGAGCCTGTAAAGGGGTTCCCATTAGAACTGAAGGTTGCCAAAGCAAAGTCCACTTGAAAGGAGGCATAGCCATCATGCTCTTGAATACTTTGTGAGGGATCCGTTGAGTCTAGAGCACTACCCTGCTTCCAGCCTGCGATCCATGAATTAGAACCCGAGAGATCAAGCCCACTGCAGTCAGCACACTTAAAGTTAGCAACCATATGCTCGTTGCTGACGCCTGATCCGTCAAGGAGCTCGACTTGGGACCTCTGTGTGTATTGAGGCATGTTGTGGCCTGTACAGGTTCTCGTGCTCAGGGTTACATTTCCGTTGCCGTCTTGGTAAACCAAAAACATCTCAGCGCCTGCCATTCTTGATCCGATTCCGAGGCCCACCCATTGGTAGCTAGTTGGGGCTTTGATCTGAACGTAAACATCCCCTGACCCTGAGCTTGCCGCTGTTTTTGGCACTCCCCAGCGGAAACAGGCATCTTGGTTGTTTGGGCAGTAGGAAGATGTCGTTGCCAATATACCACGGGTATCTAGAGAGACGTAAGGCCGATCTGTTAGTTGCTGTAATTAAGGCGGCTTGTTGCTTGAATTGTACAGTGTTTAGGGGGTTGGGGGTGCGATGCGGAGGCGTCTGCTTACACAGCAATATAACCGCAATAATGAGTTTGCTCATGATAGAGATCATTGCTTTGGACGCAAAATAGGGGGTAGGTAGGGATGAAACGATGCCTTAAGATAGATTAGAATATTGGTTATATGTGGATAAATGGAAGGTTTTATTCCACAACCTGCGACAACTGCAGAGAGTGATAAAACATCAATGTCTTTGACCTCGGTAAACTGCGGTCCTGGGAGCTGGAATGCTCCAGAGCTCGATCGCCATCCCCTTTGGATTTGCAAGTGTCGTCGTCAGCTCTGGGCTCAGCCCCATTCCCTCGGTCTATCCTGATATGAGAAATGAGCTGCTCCTTCAGTCCCCCAAGATCTAGACCGCCGCCTCAATGCAGCCGCTTCACTAGCTTCGAGGTGGCTGCGACAGGATGAAACTGTTCCTAGGCTTTGTTGCGCGGACATGCTTGTACCATCCATATAAACTTAACCCTGGTTAGCAACACTACTGTCCACATATTCGTACAATCTGGTACAACCCATGAACAGTGGGCGGCTACTAGACACCACCGTCACCCGGGCGTCACAACCCATGTTAGCTGACGGCCACGACCCTAGAAGTCACTTGTTTCTTGCGCCTGCCACAGGGCCCAATCACGTAGCTTGGATTTCCAACCAATTTGGTCGCCGAAGAGACATGTTCACAGAGGGGGGCGGGGCGTTCCCGTGCTCCGCCTCACAGACTCGACACTCAGAACCAGCCCGGATTTCCGATCGCCAAGTCACGGCAGCTCAGTTTCTAGCGGGCGGACTAGGAGCGACAAAAGTCTTGGCCTGCTGTGTACTGTATTATGCTTAAAGAGGGCCATCTTATCCCGACTACGGAGCTCAGATCACAATGCCTAGCAAGTGTCTTCCCCTCGGCCACACGCGTCCACCACTCCCTCTGTGCAGATCACCTCACCCACACCTTGATTGAATGTGACTCCGGCTGCAGCTGCCTAAAGCCCATCTGCAATTTGATCACATCATATCATGGCTTAGTGGCTTGCAGTCCCTTAACAACGTGTCGCAGCGGCCTGTGTGAGCTTGCTTTTTTTAGCTTAGCTTTTTGCCTGCCTTGGTGCGTATGCGAATAAACCCACCTGTCGGCTCAGCCCCAAACGCTGACGTTTCCTCGTCCCGTTCACGAACTCTACTGTGACATGTTTAGGAAAATCTTCATCTCGTATCACCCCTTTCAAATCCAGTAGCAGGGTGAGGGGGTGGGGTGGAAGTGGCCACGTAACCGGCATATTGGAGCAATCATATTAGCGGACTGACAGTATCCCTGCAATGCTCGGTTACTCGGAAAGAAGTATGTAGCAACATGCTTCTAATTCCATCAGACCACGATACCATGCTTTCCATGCCTCGATGGTTCCGGCCGGTGATGGGCAATAGGCGCGTGTATGGGAAGGGGTCCATTCACATCAAATGCCGACCGCACGTAATTGGGAGCGCCACTGAGTTCATTCTCACACCACTGGTGTTGGCTTCACATCCAATTCACATGTGCCTTACGGGCATGTGGCTTGTACATACCAATGTTTATGAAGCGGGATGTCAAGTGTGACGTGCAACCCACCAAGGTTTGCTGTTCTGCTACAAGCTCCGATGGCTTGGGCTGATCGATCGCCAAGCGTCCACTGCCGACAGTGGAGCCTTGACATGGGTTGGTTCCGCCACTCTGATGATTTTCGGCAAGAACACTAGTCATTTATCCGAGTCTGACTTCACCATCGCCGGTCCTGGGTGCCAATCCTGCCAGAACACCACCAATAGGGTAACCCCGCATATCGACGTACTGCCCAAAGTATCTGTGCTGCCACCAGGTTCCCGACGCCCAGACCTCGGTTCCAGTGGCGAGTTTGGGGCTGATTGTGGTCTGAGGGGCGTTTTGGCGGCCCCTCGCTCCTCTTGTTCTCGACGAGCCATGTCCGCGGGGAATACCAGGGAAAGAATAATCGTACGAGGCGTCAGGTTTCGTGCGTCTATTCACCTGCAAACAAGCTGTGAATTGGAGGTCTGGGACCCCTCACGCCGCCCGGCGAACACCGTTGCCGTCAGCCCATACTTACTTACAGGGAAGATTCCTGTGGGCCTGACGGCAGTCCAGTTCAACCGCAAGATAATGACATTATAGAATAATCCTGGGTTAAGATTTAGTGCCATTTGGATAGAGTATAAGCATGCTTTTTTTTTTTTGACCAAGCTCGTCATTCCCCCTTCGGTTACTATTACGTCAACGAGTAATTTTTGCTTATAACCCACCCATGCCATCCAGCAAGTCAAACATACCGCCAACCTCGTGATAAATTTGCTGCACAAGTTTTTTACACAGCAGTAGGTTTAATTCAAGCCCAGAAGATGTATGTATAATAAATACCCTTTGTCTTGAACTATCCTTTTTCTGACAAGTGAGGATGTTAGCATCCCTCATTTACCAACACCCCATCATTCACAACTAAACTCCCCTTCTCTGTTGCCTTACGGGCCCTATATTTCCTAGTAGCATTTCAACAACGCATAGGCCTGCAACCAGACCGCCAGAACAAGGAGCATATAACTCACTAATTCCTTGCATTTTCTCTCCTCCCATCAAGCCTCGTACAGTACCATTTGCGCACCGTCCCGGTATTGATGGATACCCGGGCAACGTTGCCCAATTTTGAAGTCTTCGTTTGTATAGACAGTTCTCATACCATGAGCCACTGTAGAGACAGGACTTCTTCAGAAGTACGGCATGCTCAGTTTCGTCCGTCTTCTATGGGCACTGCATGTCAAACTCCTGTTTCAGCAGCATCTAATTTGGATTCACCTGCTGCCTCCTGGGAATCAGCCCTTGTTACATCGTCATTACCGCACCCAGAGCTATGTATTGATTCATATGAGCTACCTCGAAACCAGGCCTATCCATACCTAATGGCCGAAACAACTGGCAATGAGCCCGCACTCGATTTTGCCCTTTTCAACCTTGACTGCGGCCTCCGGTCTGAGGAGAACTCGATCACCTTTGGTTGTACAGAAAGGAGCCTAATACCACAACTGGTAACGATACAAAGAAATACTATGCCTCTACCAGAGGCTGAGGAACACACCACCAGTCATTTGTTACCAAGAGTGACTCCAGTCGAGGAAAATGCCGTCAAGGTACTACAGTCCCTATCAACAGTATTTTCGTCAAATAACCAGCGTCGCAGACGAGTATCAAGGAAAAACCAGATGCTCACGTCCTATGTACTGCTTCGCGCAAGCCCAAGCACAGCACATCTTCAATACTATCAAGACAAAAAGAAGAACCAGGGCCGACATCTCGAAGAACTCTCGCCAGAAATTCTCACAACCAGGTCGAGAAGAAGTATCGCAATCGCCTGAATCAGCATTTTCTTAACCTATTGAACGTCTTGCCTCGAATCCTAGAGGCGGATGTCCAAAAAGACCTCACTCTTGGAGGTAACAGAGGCTGCAAATTCGGGAGGGCTCAGCAAGACCAAAACATGCAACTCAGCAAAGGCGAGGTTCTTGAGATGGCCCGCCGATATATTCAGACGTTGAAGCAGGAGAGGGATGAGTTACACCAAGAAATCAATGGCCTATTGGGAAGGGATCTCCACGAAGCAGATGATGATGATATATTAAACGCCAGGAGAGCGCATGGTGCTCTAGAGACCTCCCCGGGGGCATATGGCGTGCGAAAGTCTACCTAGCTTCCCAGTTATAAATATACACGAGGTAATGGGCCTTCTTAAACGGCTAGGTTAACTATAGCTTACATCTTTTCCATCCCCACTGCGCCATAGCCTACTGAGACGGCTCCATCTGGATGGTGGCGCTCTTAACTGAAAGTTCACATGCTGCGGGAAGGTGTAAAGGGTCGGACATCAGGACATGATTAGGGTCCTGACAAGTTCTTCAAGCTCTTCAAGTCCTGCAGATTACCCCTTTCTCTAGTAATTCAGTCTTGCCTCCTTCAGTGTTTTCAGCCATTTGTTCCTTCGAGCCCAGTGTTGTTGCACATTTCCATCTGATCGGATAGAGGCTCTTATCGCTAGTCATCAACCTGTTGCTACAACCTCCATCTGATCAGTTGGAAAGATTCAATTGCCAACCAGAGAACCCCCTTAATCCGTGGCGTGTTGTGGTTTTCTTCTAGTCACCCCCGATACTGATTGACACGATGTACCTTTAATATCGCCGTTCTCCATTCTTGACTAGCAGCCATTACTCTGCCCCGTACCCCCGGATATCGTAACCAAAGCCTTTTGACTCTTTACCTAACGCATGTGTAGGCATTTATGTAAACGGCGCAGTGCTACTGTAAGCTAGGGAAGAGCTTCTCCAGGATGCAGAACGGGAAAGGTGCACTTTGATCAAAAGATCAAAACCATGGAGGATCTAGGACAAGGCCGCGTGCACCAGCCACGCACGCAATCATTCGCAATACTCTCCTACCATTGAAGCGTCAATGCAAATCGGTTTAATCTCCAGGGTGTGCCCAGTGCCCGGTGGTCTTAGACCGACTTGTCAAAGCTGCCAACCAATCAACGTCCCCGATGGCGCAATTGGCTGTAAGTTCTACTTCGACACATTGATTCTAGAGAAATGATTCTAATGAAACATAAAGAGCGCGTTCGACTGTTAATCGAGAGGTTGGTGGTTCGAGCCCACCTCGGGGAGTTCACCTCATGAGTTATTTTTTGGTTCTTCGGTGGTATTGTCCAGTTCGTTTTGCCTCCCGTGATAACTTCAAAGGGCATCCAACTGCGCCATAGGAGATATTCGCCTCTACGTAAGATTCATCACTTATGGCTCAGAAATGAAGTATGTAGAAACACGTAATGCGGGCGATACATCCGTGCCACTACGTATTCTCCTTTCTCTCTTTTCACAAAACGGTTGATCACCAGTTCGAAGGGGTTGCTTGAAGACAGCACTCTCAACGTCACCAATCAACTCTATCTCATCTGGCTCTTCTATTCGCGACTGACAATTTGCAATCCATGTAAGACGGATTGAACTGGAAGAAAAACGGGAGCCTTGGTGCTGACTTGTGGAGACTCCAAATCCCAAGCTTGATCGCGCGACATACACTGATGTGAATGTGCTGTCCAGGCTATGCAGGGGAAGAGGGACAACGAGTATCCATATACTTCTCACGTCATTAAAAAAGGTTGATCAGGCTTGCGCTTGGTCAAATACTGAAGCGGGAGTCTTCCTTACTTGGTATGGAAGTCGAGCCAGTTAAGCTCAGGCAGATTTTAGAACCAGTAGTGCCACTTGACAGGAACGAATACTTTCCAACACACCCCAGTGTCAGTTCTTCTTCCTACTTGATCTAAAAAAAGAAATTGCATCATGTCTTCTCTCGAGAGAAGACCAAACATGTGACAGACACACACGGTCTACGCAGTGGCATTCACTGGGTCAAAGCGTGAAGAGCTGCAAAAAGAAACGGAGACTCCCCGAGATGGGCTCGAACCATCAACCTCTCGATTAACAGTCGAACGCGCTCTTTGATGATGTTAGACGGAGTCGAATAGACAGGATCGTTGTGTACTTACAGCCAATTGCGCCATCGGGGACGTTGCTAGTTGTTGGAACCCGGCCTCGATAATTGCGGCTAAGCGTACGTGGGCGAAACCCTCGCTAAGCAAAAAAAGAGAAGAAATGTGGAACAGAGTCAAGACCTGCATGTTCTCCACACACCTCACACACACAATATTGTCGCATCACTAAACACACAATTCGTGAAATGTCGCAAAAAGAAAGGAATCACTCCCCGAGATGGGCTCGAACCATCAACCTCTCGATTAACAGTCGAACGCGCTCTTTAGATTTGTTAGATAGGGTTCGTTTTTGCTGAACGGCTATTATGAACTTACAGCCAATTGCGCCATCGGGGACGTCGGTTGTTGAGGCTTGCAACGAAAAAGATGATTAAGAATCTAATGCGTGGACGAAATCCCACCACTTGACCTTCAGCGGTACTGTGACTTGACATGATCGATTTCTTTTTACCATTTTTTACCTTCTGCCTCTCGCTATTGATTGAATATGGGTAGAAAGGATTGAGATAGTGATGAGACACTGGTTTGAGCTGTCTAGAACGAAGCAATGGCTTACAACAAGCCGTAAAAAAACGACGTGGGTCACGTACGAAGCGACCAGCCAGCATATTGACTCAATTAACAATGTGCATGCCACCAGTCAGGAATGATTCCAGTGTTGCCCGTCATTGTGTTCGTGTGGTGCTTCATCAAAAGCATTGCTGTGCCGAAGATTTTCATGCGCGACTTACCCTATACTCTGATTCGACCCTTAGTCTCGTACACTGTCATATTGCAAATTTCAGAGTGTACCAAAGCCAATCGAGACACTACAATCGTTTGTGAATCATATTTCATACAAAAGAAGTCTCCTCGGAACAAGCTTAGGCTTGGCGGAATTCAGTTTCATGCCCGGCCAAGATGAACAAGAGCAAAGGGTTAGACGGCGAAGTTGATTCTGCCTTGAACAGCGCCATGAAACGAGACAGTTCAGTCAAACAGAAGATCAACGAAGGAATAGGGTGGAATCACTAGTATACATGGTCTCGGGGGTTGGTCGAAGTGGATGGACAAAATGCACTGCCATGGAACGAGTGCGCCTCCGCTACCGGGCAGTCACTGGGCTAGAGAGTTCCTAAAACCAGCCCTAGGATCATGAAAGCCTTGCAGAGTAACAAGGAACATCGGGCAAGATGCGGTCGTCTTCTAGAGTTGCCTCATCAAAGTATACGTGTTAGCTTTACGGAGTCGGTCCAGACCATAAGGTAAGCGTTGAGGGCCATGACGGTAAGCGCTGAGGAAACAAAACACCGCCCAGCGACGGAGTCGTTGGTTTTGGAGGAATGAAGAGGCTTGTGTGGGCTGTTTGTCAGGCTCACAATTGAGAAGAAGCGACCATTGGGCCAATATGTAATATTTTCGTGGCTATGCCAAAGGTGTCCTGACGACTTGGGAGATCGCTGCGGCGGAGTATGACAAAAAAGCATCACCTGACAGCTTCTATGAGAACTTCTACGTTTCTGCCTCGGGAAGTTCATCATCAATAATACCGCTCTTGGAAAGATCTATTGTTCCAAGATGCACGGAATGGGAAACAATATCGGGGATCTCTTCTTTAAGATGGCCGATCTTCGGAGACGGCGACGAGGCAAAGGCGGGTGTGGGGCCGCAGGGCGTCCGGGTGGGCGCCGATCCTAGCGGGTACAGTGGATTGCGGCGGTGGCAAAGCAAATTGAAAGGATGTTGGACGTGGGTTGTAAAATGAAGCAAGACTCAGCCTTCAATTGATGAGCTGGGTGATTTAAAGTATCTCGAATGTCATTGGCGGATGTATGCTGACATAGTGGATAGTCGGGGTAGATTGGGAATTCGTTGTTGAGGGGACGGACGTCACATCTCGAGGTACGAGGCTGCATCTGGCGGTAAAGGTGTAGGCTGTGGCGCTGTAACTGGCCATGCCTGGGGTCGAGAAGCATTCTAGAACTGGGGTCGGGCGACGGTCAACAACACGGCCTCGATTCGGCCACTTCCTCATCTGAATCGATTTCGCGAGTTGACGAGGCAAAAAAAAAACGGATCAGTCGATTGTCACCGCCAAGCTCGGTTCTTCTTGGCCGACGTCGATATTGGTGATGTTGGGTTGTGCTAGACAGAGGCAGTGCAAGTCACGTTCCCGGTCTTCCGAGGAGACGATAATGCGCCAAGCTCGTGATTGGATGGATCGGGTCATGGAGTTCCGGTTCAGCACACCACCTTGCAGATCGGACGGGAATATTGGATGGGTTTGCAGCAAGTTGAGAGCTAGATTCACAGAACTTTTGTCGGTTCCGTCTCGGCAGTGAGTAGCAGGGCGAGCTCCGTGAGTGTGTGGGATGAGCGCGGCATGTTGTCGAAAAGGAGCGTGAGTTGCGACAAACTCGTAGGTTGTTGGAGAGGTATGGGAAATGGACTGTGAGGTAGCTACGTAGCGTACCTAGGTATGCAAGGCGATGGTTCATCTGAGCTTCTGGTTAATGCTTATGGTCGAATTCTTCTGGGCGGTCCCGCGTCGATGTAGATCTGGAGGAACAGTTGGATTGTTGATCATTACTTTGGAATGTGGGTTGTCATGAGAATTGCCCAGACTCTCAGACAGGGGTGCGGACGAATCGTCTCCGGATGTCGCTGCAACCGAGGGGATGAAGTGCACTAATCACTCTGTACATTACGAGAAGGGGGGTTTTAACGAGGGGTGGGTTGAAACGCTGCGAGCTGTTTTGCTACTGGGGAGGTAGGGGAGGCTAGGAGGATGGTATTCGGGCGGGACGGATGCGGGAAGCTGGGCGAGAAAGACGGTGTCGCATCGTCGCATCCATCGTATCGCAGGACGATGCGGTGGACGATGCGGTTGATACCCACAGTGACAAAGTGATGATCAAATGGGGACATGGCTTTGTCCCTTTGGGTGTGTAGAATGCTGGAGCCTCGCTGGGCTGGAGCTTTTCTAAGGCTCTCGTTGATCTTAGTGAGTGTGGGTGCGAGTGTGAGCCGTGCATCCGGTGGGACAACGCCACCGACCACCTGCCAACGACCCTGCCCCGCACAGGTTCTCCATTCTTTTGGGCCACCCTGGAGCAGCCTTGGACCAATCACACAGAGGGAGGCAGTCGAAACAGTGGACAGAGCGCGGGCGAAGCTGCTAGGCTTCCTCCCAGTCACTATCAGAGAACCCTTGTAGCGCCCAATGACCAGTAAATCCCCGCCAGTGGATGGCTGAGTAGTGGGCGGATCCCATGCGAAGCTCTTACCTCAAGGCTTGGTGGCACATGGACAGCTTCCAACGCCCGGGATTGCTTTGGGTGTGTCGGCAGGTGCTTTGGTGCTGTTCCTGCCCGCTCTGGCTATGCGTCAGTGACGGCATGACCTGGCCTGCGCTATCAAATTAAATAGCAATCGAATCCCCCATCCCGAAACACTTCCATTCCCTCTTCCCAACAATATCGTCGTCACATCTCCTCACACCATCATCAAACACACGCTACACACACGTAGCACAGTTCGCATGCCGCCAGCATCCCGCACTCTCGAAGACGGCACTCCTTTGATCAAGACAACACCCAGCGACAGCCATTCGATATCTACAAACATGTCGTCCTCGGCCCCCCCTCAACTCTCCGTCAACGGCGACAGCTCCTCCAAGGCCCCCGAGCAGGGCACCGGGGGCTTCCAGACCCAGTCCAAGATGACCGTCATCCCTCCCAAGAAGGAAGATCTCCAACGCAGCTATGCCACCATCGTTGAGAACGATGCCAACCCCAAGGGCTGGTACGGCACCATGAGTACGACTCTTATTCTTCTTTCTATTTTCCATTTCTGCCTCGTCCCGTTCCTGGCCATGACAGCCTGGCCATTACATAAATTTGCACTCGCTGATCCAAATTTACAGTCAACGGTCTCGGAAACATCGTCGGAGTCATGGGCGCTGTTCCTTGCTGCATCATCTGCCCCAACCCCTTCAAGAATGTCCAGCAGGGTAATGTCGGTCTCGTTACAAAGTTCGGTCGCTTCTACAAGGCCGTCGACCCCGGCCTGGTCCAGGTCAACCCCTTGAGCGAGCGCCTCATCCAAATCGACGTCAAGATTCAGACCGCAGAGGTTCCCGAGCAGATCTGCATGACCAAGGACAATGTCACACTGCGCCTCACCTCGGTCATTTACTACCACATTGTCGCACCCCACATCGCTGCCTTCGGCATCAACAACGTCCGCCAGGCCCTGATGGAGCGGACTCAGACTACCCTCCGCCATGTAGTCGGAGCCCGCGTTCTCCAGGATGTCATTGAGCGTCGCGAGGAGATTGCGCAGTCTATTGGCGAGATCATTGAGGACGTCGCCGCTGGTTGGGGTGTGCAAGTCGAGAGCATGCTCATCAAGGATATCATCTTCAGCCAGGAACTCCAGGAGTCTCTCTCCATGGCAGCCCAGAGCAAGCGTATCGGTGAGAGCAAGATTATTGCAGCCAAGGCCGAGGTACGTCCCCCCTCTACAGATTCGTCCTTCTATGTAAATACTGACACCATGTCCCTCAGGTTGAATCCGCCAAGTTGATGCGTCAAGCCGCCGACATCCTTAGCTCTGCCCCTGCCATGCAGATCCGCTACCTCGAGGCTATGCAAGCCATGGCCAAGACGGCCAACAGCAAGGTCATCTTCCTGCCTGGCGCCCAGCAGACCATGGGCGGTGCCGCCGCTCTCAACGCCGCCATGTCTAATCCTGGCGAGTCTAGCGGCAACAATGATGTTTCCTACAATGACTTTGGAGGTCAGGACTCCGGTTTTGAACAAGCCTTGCATGCCCGTGTGGTGGAGAACATTTAAAAAAATGGCAATGGACCTCGATCGGGGCACTGAAGGCTAACGCTTGAGGGTTTCCCTCGATGGGAATAGGCTGGTCTACTTGATCCCGAAAGCACTTCTCACTGCGCTTCCCCGTCTTCGATAGAAGCGCAGAGCCTTTTCTCCATCGAACCCAGAAACCCTCGAGCGCCGGTGCTTCAGAAACCCTAATCATCGCATGCTTTTTTCTTCGCTTTGTTTATTTTGCTTCGCCACGCAGATACCCCTCCCGTCGACAAAACTCCCCCAATAATGCCAACCACACCAAGAACAGTGGCACTTGTATGTATTTGATTTCAGTCTATTTAGTATGGTTCACGAGGATTGTCGTGGTTGGGATTGACGGAAACAACCATGATAATGTGTCAATTTGGACAGATACCCAGATTGCTCGAAAGGGCAGAGGATGATAGGGACAGGCGGATGGATAAGGCTTCGTGTGCCGGGCAGAGATACCCCAAGTCGTTCTTTGATATAGTATCATGTTTGTAGGAATAACGTATGATTGCACCGGTAATGGCTTTACTCATGACTCTTGTATCACCTTGTACTGTGAAAAAAACTTCATTGAAGTGGAGAATTGTAAATACATGCGATGGTTGGGTGCTAACACATCTCGGGGAACCCATTTCATTTCCATTACGGATGGTCACATCAACTGATGGGCAGTCACTCTGATCTTGGTGTCTTGCATGATTTTGAACGTCGAAGACTTGACTTTTTTTTAGACCCTGCTCCACAAAATACATCATCTTTCTCGCCTTCTCTCCAACCTTCAAATCCAGTGAAGTACTTATACAACACGAGATGATAGATAAGGAAGTAGAGATAGGGAGGAGATAAAGCACAAAACAACTAAGTGAAAAATAATAATGACCATCCACGCCAGTATGCCCCTTCCGCCCAAACGCCAGCCAACCAGGAAAAGGAGGTGGGCAACAGTTAAGCCAGAAGCTGCCATGCCAAAGTCTCTCAGGTATCACATATCTACACATCGGGAACCGTCCAATCGTTCGTTGTATTGGGAATGGTCCGTCGGGAGTGTCCAGACGAGTAAGAGAAAGGAGGAGGCGGAAGAGGACGAGGCCCAGTCCGCTCTCGATTTCCGATTCAGCGTCGTCGCGACGTGGGTCGCAACTTCTTCCGCGGTGGCTCCTAGTCCGAGGAATGGCGCTTCTTCTTCTTCTGCTTCTTCTCCTTCTTGGCCTCGGCCTCATCTTCCGAATCGTCGTGCTTGCGCTTCTTCTTCTTCTCGGCCTCAGGCTTGGAGGGGGTGGCCTTCTCTTCAGCCTTGCGCGCCTTCTTCAGCTCCTTCTTGCTGAAGACCTTGGGGGTGCCATCATCGTTGACATCGACATCGCCGCGCTCGTACTTGCGCTTGAACTTCTTGACCGAGATACCGGCGGCCTCGGCAAGACGCTCGTAGTCAGCTTCGGACAGCTTCTTAACCTTGGCAGGGGTGGCAACAGCCTCGTCATCACTGTCCTCGGCATCCTTCATCTCCTCGTCAACCTCCTCAATGAGCTTCTTTGACTTCTTGCTCTTCTTGGATGACTTGGGCTCCTCGGCCTCGTCAGAGACACCATCGGCATCGGCGTTGTATCGGCGAGTCTCCTTCAGGGTGAACTGGCCAGCACCAACAATCTCGCCTGAGGGGGTGACGTTGGTACCCTTGGGGAGAAGGGGCTTGCCCTCGAGCTTGCGGAGCCGGTTCTCCAGCTTGATGCGGTTGCTCAGGCCGAGAATAGCACGCTCCTCGTCATCGACATCGTCCTCAAACTCGCCAAGTGCATCGACACGCAGGCCCAAAGCAGCCTTGGCAGAAAGCATACGGGCAATCTTTCCCTTGTTTCGTCCAGTGGCCTGGCCAATGAGAGAGGAGTGGTAGATGAGACCGTACTTGGGAGTGTCATGCTTGGTCTTGAGGGCACGGAAGAGCGCCTTCTCGGCACCAAGGATCTGGATGGTGGAACCGGGAGACTTGGCCAGGCTGATGAGGGAACCAGCGTGGGCGATGAGACGGGCACCGACCAAGTAGCCGATGAGGGCAGTCAGGTTGGGCGCAATGGCGCGCATGCGGCTCTCCAGGTACGACGACAGCTGAGCTCGGTACTCGGTGTAGGTGATGACCTGATCGGCCAGGAGCTTGATGTTGTCGAGATCCTCGTCGGTAATCTCGGTACCCATGCTGATCTCGGCGGCAGCCTTGATGGCGACCTCGACCTCCTCAGGCAGGACCTCAGAGAGATCGCTTGTAGCAATGTTGGTGCGCATACCGACAGCGAGGACGACACGGCAGTAAGCCAGGTTGTCATTGAGGATCTTGGCCATCTCGGGGAAGTGCCAGCCGTACCACTCTTTGGTTCGCATGGCGTAGACGTTGAGCTCCTTGTCAAGGTCGTCAAGGAGCTTGATGGCCTGGATGATCATAGAGTCGACCTTATCGGCGGAGAACTTGAGCTTGTGACGGGACATGGAGTGAGAGAGACCCAGAGCCATGCGGTCAATGTTCTCAGTCTCGAGGCCGGGGATCAAGTTGGGGAGGTTGCCGCGAATGCCTCGGAAGAGATCCATGGTGGTGGAACCAGAAATGGGCTGGAGGTTCAGGTCGGCCATGTTGGAGATGGCCGTGCCCAGCTTCATGTCAGCGACAGCGATCGACGCCTTCTTCTCAGCCTTGAGGTCCTCGAGGAGTCCAGTGAGTAGGTCAGGAACCTTGCCTTCCTTGAGGGAAGCAGCCTCCTCGAGAGCGGTGGCAGCGCTGTCGAACTTGACGAACTTCTTCAGCTTGAGCCTGAAGGGTAAGACACGCGTTAGTTTGTCCATTGCTTTGGTCTCAAGAGACGCGGTGGGAGTGCTTCGTCCTCGTGCACTTGGTCGAGCCGCGCATGATGAAGATGATGAAGGAGAAAAATGACAGGTACTTACATCTCAACGACCTTTTCAGGACGTCCTAGCTCGGCAGCGAGTTCCTCATTCTTCAGCATCTTCTTGTCCGTAGCCTTGAACAGGCCGTAGCTGCCAATTGTTAGCATTCCATGAACCATCGACCCGGTCGCACCTTCCCTGTGCTCCCGCTCCCCAGGCTCGCGACTTACCCTGCCGGCGTCTCGGCAAGCACAAAGAGCGACATCTTGGCTTCGTTTGTTCCTTCCCGATAATATCGCACTGCTCGATTGGCGTCGTGTTTTCCTCGCGAGGCACAATTCCGTTCGCTGTCGACGCTGCAAAGGAAAGTGCGAGGTGGGCTGGGCGAAGGAAAAATTTCAGATGAAGCTCTAGAGTATCCACCCAATTTTTTTTGTCGACGCAGGTGCAAAGGTGGGCTACATGCATGGACCGTCGGCTTCCGGGATTACGATTCTCCGAATGAACTCTCTTCTCTAGCCGGTGGATACATGCGGTACATACCCGCCTGGCTGAGGTGTGGGCCCATGGCCACTCACGTGCAAGCGACCGCGACGCAGCTCGTTGTCGTTGCTTGGAGGCTGTGGGAATGCTAGGCGGCATCTTTTAACGACCCAGCTCCCAGCTCCCAGCTCCCTCCATCTCCAACGTCCAAGTCATCCCGGCTCACGCAAGACGTCGCGCATATTCTCGCCAGCCTCACACGTCTTAGATTCGAACGAATTTTACATCAGACAACATGGAGGGCCTTCTCTTCAACGTCAACAATGGGTATGTGGAGGCGAGAGCTTCCATGATCAGGCATGCAACAACTAGGAACTAACCCTGGAAACAGCTACGTCGAGGGCATTGTGCGAGGTTATCGCAATACCCTGCTCACCGGCTCGGCCTACAACAACTTGACCCAGTGCGAGACCATTGACGGTATGCTTTAATGGCCGCCCTAACGCTCCAACCCCCTTGTACTGAGACTTCCCAGACCTCAAGCTGCAACTCGGCCCTGCCTACGGAGACTTCCTCGCATCGCTTCCTCCCAATCCATCTACCTCGAGCCTTGCTGCCAAGACGACCGAGAAGCTCATCTCAGAGTTCAAATACGTCCGCGCCAATGCCGTCGGATCGCTGGCGACCTTTATGGATTACGTCACATACGGCTATATGATTGACAATGTCGCTCTTCTCATTACCGGCACCCTGCACGAGCGCGACACTCGCGAGCTCCTGGAGCGATGCCACCCTCTCGGCTGGTTCGAAACAATGCCTGTGCTCTGTGTAGCCACCAACATCGAGGAGCTCTACAACAGCGTCCTGATCGAGACTCCCCTGGCACCATACTTCAAGGGCAGCCTCAGCCACCAGGACCTCGACGAGCTCAACATTGAGATTGTCCGAAACACTCTCTATAAGAACTACCTGGAGGACTTTTACAACTTCGTCAACACCCACCCAGACATGTCGGGAACACCTACCGCCGAAGTCATGTCTGAGATTCTGGAGTTCGAGGCTGACCGCCGAGCCATCAACATCACCCTTAACTCCTTCGGCACCGACCTGACCAAGGCTGACCGGAGCAAGCTCTACCCCAGCTTTGGTAAGCTGTACCCTGAGGGAACTCTGATGCTCTCGCGGGCCGATGACCCCGAGGGCGTCCGTCTAGCGGTCGATGGCGTGCACGACTTCAAGACTTTCTTCGACGCTGTCTCTGTCGGCGGCGGACCTTCTGGCCCCGGTAATATGGGTGGTGGTTCCGGTGATGGAAAGACTCTGGAGGATATGTTCTACCAAAAGGAGATGGAAATCTCCAAGGGCGCCTTCACTAGGCAGTTCACCTACGCCATCGTGTATGGTTGGGTGAAGCTCAGGGAGCAGGTTCGTTCCGTTATCCTGAGCCACAGCAATGACCAGCAGCTGACAAACCATAGGAAATTCGCAACATCACATGGATTGCTGAGTGCATAGCTCAGAACCAGAAGGATCGCATTGGCAACTACATCAGCGTCTTCTGATTTCTCGCAATCCGCAATGACACCCAAACATGTTTCGATTTTTAGCTTGATTTTGTGTAGTATAACAGCAACTGAGCTCGTAATGTTACGGAAACGGTCCGACAACTGGCGCAAGGGTGGATACGGGTAGACACAAGGCAGCTTACACAAGTTCGCCCGTCTTTTGATAGTGGCTTTGTATTGTACATAGAGAACAGGTATTCTACAGCAGTCCTACAACTCGATCTGGCCCTCGTATGTTGCCTTTGTGAGGCCGAGCTTCTCAATCATGTTGGTCCAACGCTCGCTTCCCCGCTCCTTACGCTCCATATATTTCATGAGCTTCTGTCGCCGATGCAGCAGCAGCCTGAGGTTACGCTTGTTGTGCTTGTCCTTGTAGCCTCGGTTGATCTCAAGGGCCTGGGACACGGTCCGGATCTTCGCCGTCAAGATGGCGATCTGGACTTCAGAGCTGCCCGTGTCGGGACCGGCACGACCTGGCGAAGGCACCGTGTTGGGGGTGATAGACTGCGGCTTGGGCTTCAGGAATGTGTCCGTCTTGTGGCGACCAAACTCGTCGACGATGCGCCGCACATTGGCGTGGAATCGGTCCTTGCCGCAGCTATTGCTCATGTCGGTGATACGCTTGAGGGCCTCGACAGCCTTGGCGTGCTTCTGCTCGTGTAGCTTCATCTTCTCCCCCTCTGTTCCTGGCTCCATCTGTGACTCGACCAAGCCGACCATGGGCTTGGTGAGGGTGTAAGCGTGCTGGACTGCCTCATCTAGTTCCGACGCGGTCAGGAAGTGGTTTCGCAGCTCCGGTGACCACAGCTCCGCTTTTTGAGGGGTCACAGCCTCAGTTTCTGCGCCTGCGCTTGGCGCAACGGGCTTGGTGGTTTGGCCGGCTGAGTCTAGAGACTCTATGAATGGCGTGGTGATGCCTCGGATCGGGTCGCCTGCGGCCTCGTCCCGTTCGCGTCTGAGCTCCTCACGGCGCTCGACGTTGGCAGCCTTGCGCTGTTGCGCTTGGGCATACTTATAGGGGTCCTGCTTGGCGATGCGTTTCCTCTCGCGCAGAGAGATGTTCGCCGTTTGAATTCGGGGAAGGAAGTTCGGGGTTGAGGGATTCGCGGGGCGGAGGCAGACTAGAGACGATCAATCAGTACGTCGAGCTGTAGAGTCACTGCGAGCATTCCAGGGTTGTCGTACGGTTTAGCGAGCCTAGGCGCGGTAGCGCCTGTAGTCTGGGCGGCATGATTGAGGCATCAATCGACGAATCGATATACTGAAGACTGATGATTGATGTCCCAGAGCGGACCTCAAAATTTCCCATGCCACGGCCCATGCCGCCGGAGCATGGAATGCGCTAGTGCCTTAAGAGGACTAGTAACATAGATCACGTGCAGAACGCCTTGACATCCCGCGTCCGGTTGCGCTACGACCCTCTGGGCCTAGCGCCATCAGGGCTCTCCCACCACACACACTTTCAGTAAATTCAGAAGGCCTCACGAACTTTTGCGACTCCCACGAACATCACGAACTCTCTCCTTTCCGCCCTCACCCCCCTTTCAACCGCCAGGAATCACATCCGTCAAAATGGCTCCCTCCAACCTGCCTTCGATCTTCAACGCCACCAGCCAGGACATTGAGATGCTCCTGGCTGCTCAGGCTCACCTCGGCAGCAAGAACTTGCAGGTGCACATGGAGTCTTACCTCTGGAAGACCCGTGCTGATGGTGTCAACGTTCTCAACGTTGGCAAGACCTGGTACGTCTGGAAAACCTCGCGCTGTTTCTAGTGCTTTATGCCCTTAAGCAGCAACCAATTTTGAGCCGATTCGAAGCTGTGGAAGTTGCGCTCGCTGCAGAGGAAACACCAGAAACAAACATCGCGAAAACCCAATGCCCCGCCACGCATCGCTAACCAATGCTTGCTCACAGGGAGAAGATTGTCCTGGCCGCCCGCATCATCGCCGCCATTGACAACCCCGCCGATGTCTGTGTCATCTCTGCCCGTCCCTATGGTCAGCGTGCTGTTCTCAAGTTCGCTTCCCACACCGGTGCCTCCCCCATTGCCGGTCGATTCACCCCCGGTAGCTTCACCAACTACATCACCCGCTCCTTCAAGGAGCCCCGTCTGATCGTCGTCACCGACCCCCGCACCGACGCCCAGGCTATCAAGGAGGCTTCCTACGTCAACATCCCCGTCATCGCTCTCTGCGACACTGACTCCCCCACCGAGTACGTCGACGTTGCCATCCCCACCAACAACAAGGGTCGACACGCCATCGGCTGCATCTGGTGGATGCTTGCCCGTGAGGTCCTCCGTCTCCGCGGTACCATCTACAACCGCGAGACCCCCTGGGACGTCATGGTCGATCTGTACTTCTGTATGTTCCACTGCCGAGCTTGACACAGCGACGAGACCTTGCTAACTTTTGCGCTAGACCGTGACCCCGAGGCCGAGGCCGAGGAGAAGGTCGAGGAGGAGAAGGCCATCGGCGCCGAGGAGGAGGCTGCCCCTGCTGCCATCGAGTCCGGTATCACTGGTGGTGACTGGGAGGCTCCCGCTGCTGGCTTCGCCGGTGCCACCACCACTGGCTGGGACGGCGCTGCCGGTGAGGAGTGGGGTGCTTCCACCGCTGCCCCTGCCACCACTGAGTGGGCCGCTGCTGCTGAGCCCGCTAAGGAGACTCAGTGGTAAAGGGTTCAGGCTCATGGCACTGCTGGCGAAGCACAGTGGCGATTGACGACTGGTCGACATCGGCGGCGTTACTAGGGCTCGCTGACTTTTTTCTTATCTTGGAGGAACCGAGGTTCAACTTGGCGGTGCTAATGAGGGAAAGATACTCGCCCCTGGCCCATTGTCTCTCTTTTTGTCTTTCTCTGTGTCGAGCTTTCTGACTACGCTTGTTCTCGGATGCTCAGGCTTGGGAGGACGGAACTCAACCGGGAAAAGGGGGGAGGGAAAGCCCTGTATCGCTAAGGAGGGTTCGACTTGATCGTCATCCCACCTTTGTTCTTGCGATTTTGACGCGAGAAGCTACAATAGTCGTCCGATTTGGGAAGGGAAAAAAAAGATCAAAAGTTGCCATTGAAAACATGTTTGTCTGTTATGATTGCTCTTCTCGTGCCAGGATGACTTGCCGACAAACTATACAAGGCATGGTCTTCAGCAAAGGTAACTCCCCCAGTTACTATTCAAACATAGCCTACGTGTCATTCCTAGGCTTGAGAAAGACTTGCTTCAGACATGAGGGATTTACAAAAAAAGGAGAATAAATTCCTCAATCTTCTTGTCTTTTGTGTGCTTTCAGGTCACCTATACCATGCTCACAATCTTACAATTGATTGCCTCCGATGGCAAGTTACTAACTTCGCGGCAAGGCAAGCCAGCAACATGCAAGCCAAATAGCCACGCTGTTTCAAGTTCCATGTTTTGCGTTTCTTTTCTCTCGGCATTCGACAGATAGGGATTGTCCTCGCCATCATGGCTCTGCCTCGATACACAAACACATTGTACAAATCACATGAAAAAATCAGTTCGTCATCGCAAAGGTGGTATCAATTCCTGGGTTCAAGATTCCCTCACTGGCTGCAATCCCATATCTACTCCATCCGTCCGTCCGTCCCATTTTGTATTGCCCCCTGTCCTTCCGTTCCCTCCCATGCCATCCATTATTCTTCTCCAATCCAACGCTACACACACATGGCCCTTAAAACAAACCATGGCGGCCACTCTCCCACAAAAGGGAGATGATAAAAAACAATGTCAAAAAGCGCAAACAGAGAGCCGTTGCGCACGGTGCGGAAAGGGGGTATGGAACAAAAACTAAGCCAAGGCGGAAAAGCCAAGAGGATATAAGGCCGTCAGAATTGAGAAAGAAACAAAGGCCAGCCAGAATTCCCAACTCCCGCTTCTTCCAGATGCTGTGATGATGATCATGATGAGGATGAAATTGCTTGTGTGGCCGGGGTGGGCGTGTGACCCCAGTCTTCCTATGTTGGTCATGGGTGTAATATGTAGGACTGCGCCTCCATGGAGTGGGTATGTCGTTTGCTGTTGGGGTGTATAGATACAGGGAGGCACATCGGCCGTTTATGTGTTGTTTATGCATTGTATCCCGTTGTGATGAAAACATTAATAGTAGATAAAACGCCGTCACTGCGGAGAGTCGTAAGATTCGTGTCGTCGACGTGTCGTTGACAATGGGGGTTGACATCGTCAGAATGCCCGTGTACTTTGTTGTGATTCGCGAAACAAGACGAGTTATGTAGGTTACTCGAGGCTTTCGGAGTGTCGTCGGATCTCCTCATCGCTGAGCGCACTCATCCACAAGCAACGCTCGGTGATGCCTTCGATGGGTTGGAACTTGTACCTCGTGCTGGCCTCGAGCAGGCGAAGAAGAGTCTTGACCACGGCCGCGGCGATGCGACATCGCTCAAAGTTGATCAGAGGAGGCGTGGTGGGCGAGCCGGCAATCTCCGACGGCCGCTGCACGTTGTAGAGGAGGTCGTGGGTGTAGATTCCCACAAAGGGGATGCAGCCCAAGTCGGATCCAACCTCCATCTCGGCTCGAAGGTTGTAAAAGTTGCGCATGGGCGTAACCAGGTTTTCCAGGTCCTGTAGTGTCTTATGGTCGTGGGGAGGCAGAAGAGCCCAGGTCTTCGTGAGACGCGAGACTTCGTTGCTGGACAGGGCGATGGTGAGCTGGGCAAGGGTCGCAAAGTTGCGATAGCGTCGGCAGTGGTTTGCGATGTGGATGTACTTGGCGATACATCGCGCCCTCTCCTCGACATGCTGGGTCATGACGATCTCGGAGATGGCCCATTTGACCATGATGTTGAAACGAGCAATCACCACCTCGACGCCGTGGGCATCCGTGTTGCGCAAAAAGTCAACCCACGACCGAGAATCGCTGTTCGTAGCGTTCTTCCAGTTCATATCGATGAGTTCCTTCCAGTCGATTTCGTTCAGAGCGTCCTTCTCGATTAGAGTAAACTGCTGAGCCAGAATTTCCGAGTCAAAGGCCAAGATGAACGGCAGATGAACATTGTACCTGGTATTATCTGTGACATCAGGTTTGGGTGCCATTCGAAGGGCTTCGGTGGTTGCCGTCTGATCATCTGCAGAGCTGACCGAGTGTATGTATAGGCCTGTTGGTGAGGTTTCTGGGGTGGGGGGAAGAGGCTTCAGGTTCCACAACTGGGCCTCGTGCACTTCGGGCTCCTTGAACGTTTGGGGTGGTGACATCTCCAACGCTTGCACGAGAGTCATTGGTGGCGAAGGAGGGCTCCTCCTAGGCGCAGGCGTCGGGCCAGGGGAACCAAGAGGGTGAGCTGGGAGTGCCACTCTGGGACCAAAATCAGGGTCAGTGCCAAAGTCGTCGTCGTCGAGTGCATCAGCAGACATCTCCGACGATAAGTCACTATCATCGTTGAGGAAGGATTGGTCTTCTTCCTCCTCCCCAGGGACAGTCTTGCCCGGCCTGATGCCCTCAATGCTCTCCGTCTTGGTGACGAAGTCGTAAGATGGGTGTGCCGAGTTGGCATCGTCTTCATCCAGGAAGCCATACTTGTTTGGTTTGGGCGTGGCATCGTCCTCTGGTCCCTCGAGAATCGACATGTTAGTCCATCCTCGCCCTCCAGGAGTGCTTCGTCCCTCGTCCGTTCCACCTCGATCCAAAATGGGAATGCAGGAATACGACTCTTGTGACGTTTCGGACAAGAAAGACTTGACTTCGGTCAAGGGCCGGTGTGGTGACAGGCGGTCTCCTTGTTGCCCCATGGGCTCGTGATCGTCCTCATCGACCAGGTCGTCCTGGTCAGCGTCGAACATGAAGGTTTGCCTCGCTGCAAGTTTCTCATGAGGATGGCTGCCCTCTGCCTCAGTCGTCACGGGCTCACCAATGGCGAGTCCAATCCGAGCAGGGTCAACTCCTTGTTCCTCTCTTGCGCTTCTATCCACAAATTTGCCCTCAAGCTTCATCAGCGCGGACTCGATACCACCATCGTCCTCGTCATCATCGGGGATCTGCGCGAGCTTTTGCGCTTCAACCTCGAATGATGGCCGCATGACTGGTTTCGACGAGTGGGTACTGAATAACGACAGGTCCCGTTTCGGAGGCTTTTTCTCAGCGAGCTGGCCCAGAGAAAAGACTTCCTTGCCCTTGCGCTGTGGCGGGTACTCAATCGAGGCAATCTCACCATTTCCAAAAGAGGCTACGCCAGGGCTCTGGACATAGGAACCTCGAACAGACTCGGAGTACGTGGTCAAGGATCCGACAGACCGAGACCTGCGTAGCGATATTGGGTCCAGCTCTCCCACATTCTTAGCTGCCCGTAAATCTCCGCCAGGGCGTCGTCGCAAAACACGCAAGGGTTGCGGAATAGGATCTTCGGGCTCTTCAGGCTCTTCGTCATTGGCGGCCGAGGTCCCAGAACAGGTCGTGGCGTCGAAGCTTCGAACTGAAGAACGTCCCATGCCACTGCCAAAGGAGAATCGGCGACTGTTCAACATCGAGTTCAGCGATCGATGAGTCCTTGTCGACTTGTTCCGACGATGACCTCCTCGAAACGAAACCGGAGGGTAGTTGCGAGTGCTCCGCTGCGTTGTCGCTAAAGAATTTCGGGTCTGGTCCTCGGATGGACGGGCACTGTGACCGGAAGCAAGAGTATCAAGGTCCGGTACAAACGGCGGCAGTGGGTCCTGTGAGAGACATGGCTCTAAAACGTGCTGGTTCAGCAGATATGAAGACCGCCTCGGTGTACCTCCCATTGAAGGCGCCGGGGGTGTCGTAGGCGGCGTGGGATCACCACCACCAAGTCTGAAAGCCTCCGCAAAAGCATCTACAGAAGGATGTCCGCTGACAGTACTCCGATGCACACCACCAAAAGGAGTCGTGTCATCCACAATGACAATTGACTTGCTCCCAGTTGTGATTCCCATGTCACTATCAGGCCGGTGTCTGTGATTCTGTGGGACGTTGTTAAATGTGCTTGAATACATGTGTGCGGCCGAGTACCCGATATCTGCAGGGACAGATGTGGAGTTGGACATGACCACGGGGTATCCCCGACGCTCGGCCTCTGCTGCAGCTTCCTCTCGCACAGCATTCTTGAAATCCTCAGCTGCCTCAGCGCCAAGCAGATCTATTCTTACTGGCGATCGGGAACTGTTGTATCGGTGTCTGTGCTGTGGGACAACAGCTGTCCCAGGAATGCGGTTCGTGGTTGCGCCACGCGGGCCGATTGGCGCCACGTTGATGAAGCTTCCCTGCGTCGGAGAAACTCCCTGGCCTCGGGTGCTCAGAGCCCGTCGAACGCTTCCCAGCAGTTTTTTCATGCCATGACTGGACATGGCACCTGCTTGTGCCCTGGCCTTGACCAGTTCTTGAGAATCCGGGTGGAGCGTTGTGGTCTGTCTTGCGCTGTGCTGAACGTCATCGAGCTCAATGTCAACAAAAGCCTGGGCTGGCGGCAATAAATTCCCTCGTACAAGGCTTCCCGCATACGGAACCGTCATCAACAACTCGTGGTCTTTGAATGATACCTTGTCAGAATTGTGATCTCTCAGAGAGTCAGTCATGCTGTTGTTGCGTTTGTGCGCCTGAGCGGTTGGGCGGACGCGCTTGCCAACGAGAGCTCGGGGCGTTGTTGCCACCTGACCCGTCTGGTTGTACACTGAGCTTGCCGTCACTGGATGGGCACCCAGCGGGTGGGGTCCGTTGGGATGGGCAGATCGCGAAGCCTTGTTGGGGAACGAGCACGAGACAATGTCTAGGCTTACCATACTCATCGGTGACGCTGGGTTGCGATCTCCATCTAGGGGGTCTGGTGTAATTTGCTCCTCTGGGGTTTTAGGTCGGTTTTCAAAGGCGGCGATAGAATCTCCAACATGGCCCGCTCGAGAGATGTCGGCCGCGAAGCTCGTTCGCTCGCAGGCGCTCTTCCTTGAGGGCAGCATGCCCTCCAGTTGGGGTGCCTCTCCCTCTTCCTGATCCCAAAATGACGGGTTCAGGTCTGGGTCTCTGTGGCCCGCAATGCCGCCAGGCGAAACAGGAACACAGGCCTCCAATGAGTCGTCAAATTCAGGGCCATCCCAGTACAGCGCACAAACTCGCCTCCAACATTTCTTGAGTTCTCCAAGAATCTTCAGTTGCACTTTTCGGGATCGATTGCACTTTGAGAGCTCGTCAACAAAGTCGTTCAGCAGCTCGCAAAAGGTGACTCGGAGGTTATAGTCGAGAACAAAGTCGTCCATGAAGTAGTTCAGAATCCAGTGGCGCAAGGCAACGAAAGTCCGAACCCGAACAACCATACCCGTCTCGTCCTCCCGGTCCAAAGCCCATCGAAGTCTCGCAACCAGCATACGCAACAGATCCTCCGATTCGAGAAAGGCGCGGAAGGTCAAAAAGAAGTCGGATATCAGTTCATAATCCAGGAAGCTGGGAGAGGTGATCTCTGCGACGAGTCGTGGCGGCGTGGCAGCGGTGACGGCACTCGTGGCGGGAGAATATCTGACCAAGGCTCGATCGTCGCAAGCGGGCTTGAAGGTCAAATCGTCGAACATGGCCGGTTCTATCTTGAGGTTCGACATGTATGACGGGTGGACGGTGCGACGGGGAGTGAAAGAGGGGGTGGTGGCAGACGCAGATCGAGAGAAGCGTAGAACGGGCACCGCGAGGGTGCTGGGCCGCCCTGACCCCATTTCGAGGTGAGAGCTGTTGAGCCCGCCCTGGCGATTCAACAGAGAGGCGCTGCTAGAACGGAAGTCGTCGGTGGGAGCGTACGAGGAGCCGCGGAGTACGGGGGTGCCTTTGACAGTAAATCGAGGAGTTCCTATACGCCAAGAGGGAATGTTGATGTCGAGAAGCGGCACGGCATTGGGATCAAGGTCTTCCATGGTGCGGGGCCGGTGGTCGTCGCCCGGTTTGGAAATAACGATTTTGAAGTCACCCGTGTCCGGGTCCTTTGCGGCGTTCTCGTGGACCGTGCTGTCAGACAAAGCTCGTCGGTGCTTTGCAGGCCGACCGGTATCCTGCGGGTCGGAGAAGAAGGCGTGGCCGTTGAAGGGCGAGGCGTCGGCAGTAGAGGACCACTGGCTGATGTGCAGTTCACTGCCCTGGTCTTCGATTGACCTATCGTGATTCAAGGGGTCTAAGCCCGCGGTGCTCGGCGGGGTGACAGGGAACACGAACTGAGGCTGAGGACATCGCTGGTTGGCGGGGCGGACAGTCGGCCTGGAGAGTTGTAAATGTCAGCTCAGCGTCATCCAGCGCCAGACTTCTGGACACAGTCTTGGTGTTGTCTCTGAATGCCAGGGCGGATCACAGGAGGGGACCAGCTGAGACCTTTTCCCCCCACAAAGCGGGAGCTTTGAGCAGGATGACGGAGTGGGCTCAGCGGAGGTCGGGGAGGCTGGCATACAGCATACCAGAAGGATTGCAGAACCACCACAGACGGCAGACGACGACAGGGCTAACGTACCTCAGATATATACGACCATTGTTGCCAACATTGGAGACGGCAAATTGGCGACCTTCACGCCCAGCGGATCCACCATCTGGGGTGATGTCGTATTTAGAGGAGCTGTTGGGTTGGTCGGCGTCGGTAGTGGTAGTAGGAGGTTCCCTGTGGCCTCGAGTGGTAGAAGGCCGCCGTGGTTGATGGGATCGCCGCTCAGTTACAGGAACCAAGGGCCTGGCGGTGGTTGGGAGCATGCGCGTGGTGGCCGACCTAGCAGGCTTCTTGGGCGTCGGGGCTTCCCTGGGAGCAAATTCTCTTGGGACGGCCCCGGACCTGGACATCGTGGTGGTGGACGTCGGATCCTTGATCGGGGCGCGCGAGGAGACGGGGAAGGGTGGTGGCGGAGCGCTGAGGCCAGTCGCTGGCGGCAGCGGGTCTGAAGGCTCCATGAGGGTCGCCATGGGCACGGCCGCTGGCTTGAGGTCGTCGTCGTCGTGTCGTCGTTAGGAGAGGGCAGAGCCGGCGATGCTCAAGGCGACGGGAGCTGGAGGCCAAGGCATTGAGTTAGCAGGAGCAGCAGCGGAGGTGGCAGCCGTCGAGGCGCATATCGTCGTGGTTGTCGCAAGAGGGGAGAAAGGTGAAAGAGGAGAGGATGAGACGACGGCGGCGAGACCGAGAGTGAGGTCGAGCGCTGGCGAGGTTTAATTGCCCTTCAACGCCAGGTTTGATTTGCAACGAGGTCCCCCAGCAGCAGGCCCATCTGGAGAGCGGGCCCTTGAATGGGAAATGGGGATACGAGCGAGGGGGGGACAATGAAGGACCAGGACGTACAAGACGTGACGACGCCATACAGCAGCCAAGTAGACGTTGGTTTTAACTGAATATCACTAGGGAGGCGTCGCTGCGCACTCGTCGTTGTATCGCGAATCTGGCGCAGTTGTTGTTGTTGTCGTCGTTGCAGGTGGTGGTGGTTAGGTTGTCGTCGGGGTGCGGGTGCTGAGACGAGACGGGATAGGGAGAGAGCAACAGAGCGGAAGGTCCGAGGCCGAGTTCAAGGCAACGCTACAGCACGGGATTCGCAGCACAAACGAAAAATAAAAATACGGGCGTTATTAGAGTCTGGGAGACAGTCAGGTATGACTAGCACGAGTAGCATTGGCAAGGCAGGGAAGACCCAAAACCGAACCTGGGCAGTAAAAGAGCCACAAGGCAAGGCAGGGCAACAAGGCGCGGCAAAAGAGACTTGAGAGAGAGACACACACACACACTCGCACTTCTCACACTATGGCTGGGGGGGGATAGAGAGAGAGGGAGACAAAGCCGACGTTGGGTTGGATGGCGACGAGATGAGTGCGCGCGAGTGGAAGTGGGGCAGGCGGCCGGAATAAGACTCGGGAGTTCCACCAAGTCCACCCAGCTCCTGGGCCAAGTGCACTAGCAGTCGTTGGTTGCTAGAGCCTAGAGGTGCCGTTTGTGTGCTAGGAGAGTAGGTACCGTTGACCTGGGACTAACGAGCGAGATGCGACCAGCTCGCCAGGGCTGGGACTTGCTGGCCGCGCTGAAGACGGTGCTAACAACGGTGCTAAGGAATCCTGCTAGGCGTTGGCTAGGAGCCGGTACGCCCGGAGCAGCCCCCCGCCGGTACGCCACGCGATGGGAAACCGACCGCCGGCGCTTTGGGTAGCAGGTACCTCAGCGCGCGGGAAACTCCCCCAGCCACCAACCAACCCTCCGGCCAGTGAAGGGCTCCGGCAGTCCCAGGGGGGAGGGGGAGGGAAGATGGTTGCAGCGGGCTCGCATGGGGGAACTGGGGCTGCCCTCTCCCAGGCTGGGAAGTTTACGCACCCATTGGGCGGGAAGGGGGACGGAGCGTCAACTAGAACCAGTCGCGGGCCCCCTTCTGGTTGCTGCTGAAAACCGCAGTGTGAGTCGGGACGAAAGCAAGGCCAGGTGGTCGCAGACGCCGTGATGAGAGCAACCAACGGGAGCTGAAATGACGGAAAATGATCAGGGGCTGCGTCAAATACGAAAAAGAAAGCACGGCAACACATGGGAGGGGAGGGGGCTCATGCTTTGAGGGACCACTCGGGTTATGTCATGTCATCTCCAACCAGGACAGGACTCGCAGACTCTGCAACAAGACCACCACCCATGTTTATTTTTCCTTTTTGTGTCCCTCTTCTTTCCCATAGACCTGTGGGAAAGTGAGGGCCCGGCGATGGGACTAGACGCGGACACACAGGGCCCGGGCTAGGAAGAGAAGAAGAGATATATGGGTCATGGACGGGTCATGGGCTTCTGGTTGGGTCCCAAAAGCCTGGGCTCGACGTCAGGGGTCTCCCATGTTTGCGACTCGCCCCAATCGCGGAGACTCTTCCCATCGTACTTCGTACGTCGTGCTAGGCAATTTTACAGTGCTTGCCTCCCCCCCAGCAAGTCCGCCTCAGGTCTGGCTGTTGCGCATAATAGGTACAGTGTGTATTGGAGCAGACTGTACGGATCCTTTTCGGCAGCGTCTCAAGGCCCTGGCGGTCCACAGCCGGCAGTGCGGTGAGCGGGCGATGATGGCTGGGCATGAATCGATCAACCGCTCATCAATCTGTCATGACATGTCCGCCTTATGCCTCTGCTTCGTGACGCCACGAATCATCTCATGCCCGCCCTCCTCCGAAACGCGAACTGCCAAGTCGTTCCAGAAGAAACGTGCCGATGACGACAAGAGAAAGGAGAAAGAAAAAGGCTCTCGCTCTCCGGTCTGATTAACACGCTCTTGCGTCGTCGTGCATGATGCATGAGCCGTGCATGGGTCGACAGCCCTCTTTATGCAACCATGCCACCATCACACTGTCGCCAACCAACCACTACGTAGTAGGCCCGGCCCTGTCCTCGATTGGGCAGTTCGGTCGCTGCGGTCCACTGCGCTCTCTCTCTCCAGCCTGTCCTGTCTCTCCTTTCACTTTATTCTCCAGTGTTACCCAGCAAGGAATCCGTCACATCACCCATCACATCACCCATCGTGTGCGCTTTGACGATGCCTCGCATCCGTGCAGAACCAGGGGGGCATACAACGTAGAGCCGCTTTTTATCAGGGCTGTCGATGGGGAGCCGTCTTCAGCGCTCTGCCATGTTCCCCAGCCCTCTAACCCAGCACCACGGATAACGTCTCGTGCCCTTGCAGAGTGCAGACAGCTAAAGGTGCAGCCACTGTCCCAGCCATGCTGCGTGCATGCGTGCATGTCTTGTCTCACCAGGCACGAGGGGAGCAAGGGAACAGAACAAGCAAATCCCAACCAGCAAACGAACCATGGCTTTTAACACATGAATAACAAACAAATACATTATGGACTCCGAGGCGGCGCAGCACAACCAACCCACCCGGAGAACGGTCGGCGCCCTTACCTCCTCCTCTGCGGCGATGCTACCCTAGACCTCGCCGTATCCACCCTTCTCGTCACCACCATGGCTCGTCTCATCCAGGTACCGAGTTTCCAACGCTTCAAAGATGGAATGCGCCAGAACCATGGGGTTCCTCGTGGCTGCAGCGGAAATCAGAGTAAACAAAAAGCTACCTTCCCACATGGCACATGGCCTGGCACATGGCATATCCCATCCCATCCCAATCCCGCTTCCCGTCCGTCCGCCCGCCCGCCCGCTCTCAACGCCGCCCACTTACTTTACTGGGCCTATACTCGACGCAAATAGGTGCCAGGACTCCATATGTATAAACTACTTCTTCCAACTAAGCCAACAAAACTCATGACTCTGTTCGTATCGCTGCAACAACTCCATCTTCGCAGTACCGGTCTTTAATGGATCGCCTCACCGGTATCGCCGCCCCGACTCGACAAACCATCTGCTTTCCTGCATGACACTACCACGCGTCGCTCCGCAAAACCTCTTGTTCCCTTTTGCCCCTCACCCAGTTCATGCACCCCCACGAGTCATTCTCTAGCCCCGTGACTCTTGGCCAGCGCGCGTACAGCACCAATGGAGCTCCCATCGCTCGACCGACTTCCCCTCCCCGATGCGGTGGTTTTTGGCATCGCACAAAGGCGGTGACCATTAGTTGAGTATCACGGCATTGTGTTCGCCTTAGTGCTCATACCAGTTCGCCGCATCCGATTCTCGTGTCATGACTCAATGCTTCTTGTGGTATTCCTGACTCAATTCAGACTTTGGCCTCTTTATCTGTGAAACCACCACAAGCCACAAACGTCACCGTCTCTGCAGATCTGGAATGTTGTACAACCGCGGACGATTCTATGCACAATTAGAACAAACGAACCTATCCGGTTACTATGCCTCGTTCCGGTGGGCTGCAGTTATGTACTCCTTCCGCCTCTTCCTTGATCTGGCATGTCGCACCGTTAAGATGACTTTTTGTAGTGTGTTTTGTTGACGTTGCATATGACGAATATCTTGATTGCTTGATAAGTCATAGCCAGACTTGCGACATCGTAAATGTCTTGAATGGTGGGCATTAGTTATCACATATCGCGTTTCACATTGTCGACATGAGGTATGATTATCCATGCCCAAGCTCTTTGGATTGTTTAAACATCTTCTATAGAGATGAGTCTAGGAACTCATGGTACTGAACCATACCAGTAATGGTCTATTTCCCATCGTCCACCAAATCATTAACCGTACCCATTCATTCTAACCTCTAAACTCCTGGATCTTCTCACACAAGAGGTCCGTAAACGTCTCCAGTACTTCCTGGTTGCCCCCAGCCCGTGCCTCAAAGATGCAGTCGAGGATTGTCTTGATGCCAACGCCAACCTGGTCTGAGCCCGTGCGCCCCTGGATAATGTGGATTGCCTGACCCACGTCGGCTGTGTTGAACATACGCGAATCCTGTAGTACCATGGCAAGCTCCTGCACATTGGACACGGCAGGTACCGGCACCCTCTTGGCGAAATCCATATCAATCTCGAGCAATCTGAGCACAGAAGCCTTGGAGGAGGTGACGAAGATCAAAAGGCGGTGGCCCTGTGTAATATTGTGAGTGCTGTCAATGGTAGTGTGTTTGGGACGAATTGACTTACTTTGGGCGGTTTCGACACTAACAGAGTCGTCAGGGCTTCAAGCATGACGTTCGAGAAGCGCTGGCCGATTGGGTTCCAACCGATTAGGCGCTCAAAATCATCTAAGATCAGGATGCTGGCAGGCGATTTGTAGGCGTCCGCAAATGCCTTGTGCACGTAGTCCTTCTTGGCGAAATCGTCGCGGTATCCCACAAGATCTGCTGGCGTCACCATTTTGACAAATGGAAATCCGGACTGCATGGCAATGTGCGCCGCCAGAGCCGTCTTGCCTGATGCTCTGGGTCCGTGGAATAGGACAGATGTGCTGAATTTATTGGGGTCATCCTTGATCATGCCAACGACGCGCATCATCTCTTGAACGGTCAGGTTGATATGAGGGCCGTAAGGGATAATACCCAAACGGACAGCGTCCTCGAGTTCGGCCTCGGAGACACCGTAGGCCGGGCGGACCTCAGTCAAGGCATTCATGAAATCGCCGCGGTTAATCCTCATGTTGGCCACATCTTGCTTGACAGCGGCCAGCTGGCCAACCTCGGTATGGCGGGAAAAGGCAAACGATGCCGCAGCCTTGACCAGACCGTTGAGCTCAGCTCCCGAGAAGTTCTTGGTAAGTCCAGCAAGCTCTGCCACATCAACGTCAGGGTCCAGGAGTCCGTTCTCGCGCATTTTAGACGTGTGAATCTTGAGAATCTCGAGACGGCCTTGCTCATCGGGCAGTGAGATCTCGAGGTGGACTTCGAGACGACCAGGTCGCAACAAAGCGTCATCAATCATGTCCTTTCGGTTGGTCATTCCGATGAGAAGAATGTTGTTGAGCTGGTCCACACCATCAAGCTTGGACAGCAGCTGGTTCACCACGCTGTCGCCGACGCCAGTGCCGCCGCCAGCCCCTGAACCTCGCTGCTTGCATACGGCGTCCAGCTCATCGAAGATGATGATATGCAAGCTACTCTCATCTCCCTTCTCCTTGTACTCCTTTTCGGCATCCGCGAAGAGCTTTCGAATGTTCTCTTCTGATTGACCAACGTACTTGTTGAGCACTTCAGGACCGTTGATGACCTTTGGAGGGCGGGCGTTTAGCATTTTTCCAATTTGACGGGCAATGAGCGTTTTTCCAGTTCCAGGGGGACCATAGAGCAGCATTCCCTTGACGTGAGGAATGCCGATTTTGGCGACCAGGCCGGGAGGGAATACTCGAGACGCGAACGCTCGACGGAAGATGGTGGCGAATTCATCACCTAGACCACCGATGCCCATATCCTCAAACTTGAAGTCGGGGGCAAGAATGGCGTTAGAGTTGGGCTTCGACATGGAAGGCTTCAGATTGAAATCGCCCTTTCCATCACGGTGGAAGAGAACTCGGCTCTGGGTGGTTAGGATGCCTCGGGCGTGTGGTTCTCTGTAAGTTTGTTTTCCAGAGTCATCCGATGACATGGCTAGGTCAACGAGACCGACTGTTTTGACAACAATGAGAAGAGGGATGTTTCGGACATCCATCAAGATGCGCTGGCTAGGAGAGAGGACCTGATTCTGATATGTGTCAATGAAGATCTTGGACAGTTCATCCTCGTCATAAGGAATCTCGGTCTTCTTGTTGGGTGAGGCGAAGCCGATCTCCAGGTCAATCGAGCCAAGGTAGGCCTTGCCTCCAGTTGCGAAGGGGTCGTAGATTTGACCCGTGAACGTGTCTCTCATGGTAATGCCCGCCCATGATCGCTGAGGGTCCGTCAAACTGATACAGCCTGGAGGGAAGCCAGGAACTGGTTTGGCGGTGACAACATATTCGCCAGCGGGCTGACCACCTCGAAGGACAATGTATAGATCGGAACCGTCGCGGTTGGGGGGGAAGTCGTCGGGCGAAACGGCGCAACTAGTTTAGGCTCCCATGTTAGATGTGGCCTCAATAGGATCGCAAGGTTTAATGCGGCTCACAGATTGCCATAGATGAGTCTGGACTGGAGCGACTTGTCGGTGACCTTTTCAACCCGCAAGGGAACCTGTCTGCCACCACTGGTGGGCTTCTCGGATTGTCGCGCCTTGCCGGGCGAGCGAGGCTGGTCGGCATAGCCACTACCTTGGGGCCTGCCTTGCTGTGCTCGAGGATCGTTGTATTGGCTACTGTATCCTTGCGGTTGCTGCTGGCGGGGATCACCACCGCCATAGGGTGCTCTCTGGGGGGGCTGCTGTTGGCCTCCGCCTGATGGTCCTCTGTTAGCATTGGATCCAGGCAAGCCAAACCCGCTGAAGGGGGACCTCGACATTGCGGCGGTGGAGGAGGGGGTGTCAGTAGAGAATGAAGCTGTAGCGAGCAATCGTGTCAAGAGGTTTGAGCGGGTTGAAAATATGTGGTGTTGTGAGTTGAAAGGTCTAAGTTCTCTTGGTGAAAGCCGCCATGCTGGAGCTTTCCATATGCTGACGCCAACGAGGGGCGACCGTCACAGGTGGCAGGCACGCCCCAGAGTCTCAGCTCGGTTTCGTAACTCTAGTGCCTAACGGGGCTTAGCGGCCTGTCTATGTCATACGTAGCCATTTTTGGACGCTTCGAGGGGATCAGCCCCGCCTTCCTGCACTGGCCCAGACCAAGACGCTCCCAGAAGTAGCCTGGAATGGTTGATCCGTCATGATTCCGGCCTCATGACACATCTGACTAGGCTTCCTCCACTGCTTGCAACGCCAGGTGTGCCTCTGATTCTGTCCCTAATTTTGTCGGATATAGGCCAGGATGCCACTGTAAGTGACTTACTTAGTCCGGACTTTTCTTTGTAGCGTACTGACCAAGTCCGCTGTAGCCACTTGCTAGGCAAAAAGTCCTGGAACGTCTACAATGCCGACAACATTGCACGCGTCCGTCGCGACGAAGCGGCCGCCAAGGCCGCCGAAGAGGCAGAGGAGCAGCGCATGCAAGAGATTGATGCGCAGCGCCGAATAGCTATCCTACGAGGCGAAGCTCCTCCCCTTATCGAAGATGTTGAACCGCCCAAGGACCAAGAGCTTCCGGGTGGCAGCGTACCACGCGTGTCAGGGTCCATGCGACGAAAACGAAAGCGACCGGACGAAGACGATACGGAATTTGAGCTACGAGTAGCTAGAGAGAAGAATGAGCTGAATGTCAGGACCCTCGAGCCGGAGCGCAAGGCAACAAGTACGGCGCCAATTGTCGACCATGCTGGTCACATCGACCTCTTTGGAGACGAAAAGGCCAGAGCGCATGCCGAGAAGAATGAGGAGGCAGAAAAGGAAGCCAAGGAAAAGAAGAAAAGCTTCGAGGACCAATACACGATGCGTCTCTCCAACGCGGCGGGTAAGGACGGCATCTCCAGCCCTTGGTACTCGCAATCCGACCCAAACACGCAGCAAGCGCCGCTGAAGAATGTCTGGGGCAGGGAGGACCCGCAGCGCAGAGAGCGCGATACGAAACGAATTGTTGCCAATGACCCGCTGGCGATGATGAAGCAGGGCGCATCCAAGGTTCGGGAGCTGAAGAAAGAGCGCAAACAATCCCAAGAAGAACAAGCCGTGCAGTTGGAGCAGCTTCGTCGGGAGGAGCGCCATCGAGAAAAGCGCCGGCGAAGGCATGGCGAAAGAGAAGGGAAGAGGGAAACGGATAAATCCTCTCGGCACTCTGATCACAGGCATCGGTCAA
Organism: Dactylonectria estremocensis; assembly: GCA_020744375.1. Lineage (NCBI taxonomy): Eukaryota > Fungi > Ascomycota > Sordariomycetes > Hypocreales > Nectriaceae > Dactylonectria > Dactylonectria estremocensis. The sequence continues at coordinate 912,167 of JAGMUU010000002.1, read as the reverse complement.
CAGACAGGACACATCACGACAGGGACCAAGAGGAGTCGAGAAGTTACCGCCATAGACATGCTACAGATGACTCGAGAGATAGGAGACGCAGCAGACATGGGGGCCGTAATGACCGTGATGAATCTAGGAATGATGCGAGAAGCAAGGGCAGAAGGGAAGACGACGGACGACCAAGAAGACGGGATTCTCGTTCACCTGCGCGAGATGACGGAGAGAGACAACCGAGAGACCGACGTCGAGATTGAGATCGCGAACAGTTGATTAGATACCCCCAGACTTGAATTCAAGTCTACAATAATTGAATACGAAACAGAAACAAGTAAAAGGCTGCCCCGTTGTGAATCTAAGTAGGATACGACGGCGGCGCACAGAGCGTGGCATCCCTAACAAACACACCCATCATCCCAACTCATGAGTGCGCATCAAGCTTCGACCCACGGAAGTCGAATCTCAACCGGCTTCATATCCTTCTCCACCATGCCGACTAACGCAGCCGCCTCCAACGCCTCCAGTGCCTCGCGGATCGCGGCATACGTCTCGGGGCTGAGGCCCTCCTTGCGGTCGCAGTAGACGTCCAGGCCCTCGGACGTGAACAGCGTCGGCGCGAACCACGTCACGGCCCAGCGCTCCCTGATACCCTCGGCCGTCGTTGCCTCACCCCAGCCCAGAACCTCCCAGTGACTCGTGATGAGCACCAGCATGCCCTTGCCGCGCCAGTCCCAGCCGGCTTTACCGCCGGATGCCTGGGTGTCGACGCCCGCCACCGACTTGAGCACGCCTTCTTTGCCCAAGGGCTCGTACTCAACGAGGTCGTCTAGCCGCGCGCTGCCGCTGCTGTTGGCCGGTAGCGGTTTGTACGTGATGCGTACGTTGCGCGCCGACCGCCACATGGAGAGCGTTGAGTGCGTCACCGTCCATGATGCTGTGAGCCAGTCGAGCCCCGGCGCCGAGGACGCTTCTGGTGGAGAGGAGGCGTATTTGGAAGGTAGGGTGAGGGTGATGTTTTGTGGTATAGTGGCCATCTTGATTGCTACTTAGGTCTTCCTTTTTGGAGCTGGGAAAGGTTTCTGATGTGGAAGGGTGATGATGTAACTTGGAGTGTCGTGGTGCAAGTAGTGTGGTGTGCTAGGTCGTTCGAAAATGATCGACAGTGAGACCTGGGCCTTCCTCCCCGTCCCATGTCAATTCTGAAACAAAAATGATACAAACCATAGGTATATAGGAACTGATTGAACTATCAATTCGTAGTATCCATCGGTTCATATCTTAAAAATTAAAAGCGAACTCGCATGGGATCACTGGAGCTTGGTTTAGCTCATGTTCTAGATATTTCACCCTCCGCGATTGACCATTTCCGACTCATCTTTTAGACATTTTCGGGTCATATGCTAGGCGCATTCGCTTTTAATTTATCAATTAGCTTTTGCCTTCCTCCAACATTGATTCACCAAATGGCACTCTTTCCGTGACAGCTTTATCTTACAGGATCATCAAATGCCAGCCACTCCTCAATCAGCTTTCATCTACGGAGTAATCTGTAGCCGAATCCCGATTTCACGACATGCCGCAAACATCGAATTTTCTGTATATTCCGCATGACCAGTTGAAATCTTCGTCAACCCACGCGATATTGCTAATTTCGCCTGTCTAGGCATCAACGGTAAATGTAAACTTTGTGGACCAGTGGGTTGTACCGATATACCTATTGCCACCCTCACTTTGCGCTTAAATTTACCAATATGTACTTGCACGAGTACGCACCCCTTACTGGTCATTGCCTTGATGCGCAAGGTACTTCATTTGCCCGCCTACCTAGGTAGGTAGGTAGTTTTTGGCATGTGAATGAGCTTTCTAGGCGGGTGCATCTTCCGCTCTCCAAAACTGCACAGCAACATGATGTCTGTACAAAATATTGTTGAGTTCTAATCCGCCATCACATGCCAATTGTCACTTTTCATTGCTCAACCTCCTAATGGGTACGTACACATGCCAAAAAGTGAGACAACATGGTAACGACGCTACAGCCAGAGCAAAGCCGCACTTGCCAATCCCAATCCGTAAGGCTGTGAGGCTCTACCCAAACCCATTACCGCGCGCCCGGGCCGCTACAGGCACCCGGCCCCGCCAAGACTGGATGCAACCCCGGATTTTCACGACCGCGTATTCTCTTCTCCTCCCTCTCGCTCTCGCCGCATCCCTCGAACTCACCCGCATCCTCGGCTACTCGTCCTCGCATCGCGTTTTATTTCCCGCACCCGATCTCAATTCTCTCAAACCCTCCTTCCGGCCCGCACCGCATACCCGAGTTCCTGAGGTCACCCAACATGCATCCCGATTCTATAGCCCTTGAAGACTCGAACGTCGAAGCCGACGTCAACGTCAGCGCCCCCGACGACGACCTCGACGACGATGAGGCCCTCATGGCGCAGGCCATGGGTTTTGCCTCATTTGGCGCCCAGCACCCTAACAAGAAGCGTCGCTACAATCCTCGCGCCGATGCGGTTTCGGTCTCCCAGCCCAAGCCCTCTGCCACAGGCGCCAACTCCACGGCCCTCGGCCCTGCGCCCACCGTCCGCTCCAATGTCGATGAGATTGCCCTCGACGATGATGATGCCGTCGATACTGAAGCTCCGGCCCTGGCGCAAGTGCGCCCGGCGAGCTTGCCTCAGCGTCCCGCCGCACCGCAGGGCGGGTTTGCCACCAGCCACCAAGCTTCCTTCCAACCTCGCCGGCCCCAGGATCCCCCGCCGTCGGGTCCCTGGTACGACGGATACTATGACCCATCAACTAATGAGAACCCCTGGGAGCGCCTCGAGAAAGCACGAGGCCTGTCGGCCCTTGGCCCTTGGCTTCCACGGGGCGGCGGCGCTGCCCGTCCGTCGACGACTGGCACCACGACGTGAAGTCATTGAGGCGAGCTTTTGAGTAAGGGACACGCAACCTGGATTGTCTCGCCATATTAGGCCCACGGCAGGATCCGAATGGAAGAAATCGGCATGCTTCCATGGTTTAGTTTCGCTCAATCACCCGACATGCGCACCCATGGCCTCACTTCAGTGGCCTGTCTCCCACGTGCATGGTCACGTGACGTTAACATGGGGTTGACCAACGTCTTGGAGACGACCGGCGAACATGGCCCTTGGCTACAACAACCTCTGGCGCATCACATGATGACACACATCGACGGGCGGTCTGCGCATGGCCTGGAGGGGGGTGGGAAACACTACGACCACGGCATTGGGGGTTATCACATCGCCCAGGCCGTCGTGGAGCGCCTGGGTCAAGCCGTCAACGGAGGAAGGAAACAAGACTCAATTGTTACGAAACCACCGACTCCTGGGCCCGGCGGAATCATCCGGGCAACCCAATGATACACAATCCTGCTAAAGAAAGTAGCAACGCTCTTATCCCGTCCTGCCCGTTAGCCAAAAGGAGCAATATCAACTTGATGCCTCCCCCGAATAGGACAAGCGCCTCAAATACATGCCATCTCCAGCACGCCCGTGTTTTTTCATACTCGTCCGCTCCTTGGTCCAGTGGTTCCCAAGGCCCTCTCTGGTCCATCTCCGCGCACCCCTCCCCCCGGCTCTTCGTTCGAGACGAACTGGCAGCGCCCCCCCTCGGCTGCTCCCGCATCACGCCTCCTCCCACAGGAGTATCCCCTGCAGTCCTCGGCGCAGGCACACCCACGCAAGCCATGCTGTCCGCCATGTCGTCCCCCGACCCCCACAGACGCCAGGGAGGTGGTGTACTTTTAACGTCCGCCCCTAGACCGTTACAAGTCATCCAATCATAAGCCATAAGTCGTGAAATAGGGGCCCCTTTCCCCTGCCCCTCCTGTTTGTTCTCTCCACACACCCGTTCGTCAGCGGCCGTCGTGTTCTGGCGTGTCAGGGCGATCCGCCCACACACCCGCCGTCTGAATCCTGATAAAAGCAGCAAGTGTTCCCGCCCCAGCGGCCCGCTGTCTTGCCGCACCTAATGCCCGAGCTTCAACGTCATATCACCCCTCGCCTGCATGAACTCGCTCGTTCATGCACGCCTGCAAAAGGAGGGGGCGTGAGCAGCGTGACTACAAAAAAAGAGAAGGCACCCAAAAACAGTGCCTTATTACAAATCCTGGTATCCGATCAACGTTTAGTTCCTGCAGCGGAACCACGTGGGTATGTGCGATTTTGGTGGGTAGGGGAAAATGAAACGCGCGCTAGAAGTGAGTTTGTTGTGTCGTCAAATGTTCCGATGCGGCTCAAATGACCCCGGACCCTAGTTCTCGGGGGATGGGTATCGCGCACGAGCCTTGCTGTACTCCTTGGGGTGCTTGCGCGACGCCTTGCTCTTCATTGATCTGTAGATTGCCACTTTGTTAGCGCCAGATTCGTAGGATTTGTAGTTTAATTGTACAACTGCCGACACTTGGTTCTTGGCAATTGCTGTGGTGTTCCCCCGCCAGTGTGCGAGAATTGCAAATTGCGACTCGCAGCCACGCGCGGATCGCCATTCAACCAGGGGGTTGTCGAAGACTCAGAACACACTCACCCAACTTTCTTCTGCGTCCACTCAAGGTCGCTTCGGACCTCGTGAGCGTCGCGCATGCCCTCCTGGAAGCGCTCTCGCGTCTTGGCCAGGCGAGCCTGCGCCTTCTTCTGCAGCTCCAGCAGCTCGCGGTGCTTAGCGTTCAGCTTTCCGGATCTGCCCGCTCAGTTAGCAAGATGCCGCCAATCGGGCATGGGGAAGACGCCGGCACCCTGCAAAAAACGGGGAACGGCAAATGGTGAATGCGAACAAGTCCGCAGAGTGAGATTGCAGCCGAATCCCTGCGATTGCAAGGGTGCGTTTTGGAGGAAAGAGAGGAGAAGAGGAGGGGAGAACAAGGACTTACGTCTGGGCTTGCATTGCCATGCTCCGGTCGAGGGGAATGGGATCGAAAGAGTTGGCGAAGCGGTCCTGCATGTATTCCTGGAAGTCTACGCCGCTGGTAGAGGCGGTGCTGTCGTAGTCGGGGTAGCCAGCGTAGCCGGCATAGCCATTGGAAGTGGCAGAGTAGCCGCCATTGCTGTAGGAGGGAATGCCAGAGGCGGAGCTGACTGAGTCGTCACACTCTGGGGGAGAGACGGAGTATTGGCTGTAGGTGGGGTACTGGGAGCCCTTGGTAGGAACCGGCATGGGCATGGAGTAGGCGACGTTGGAGTAGTGGGCAGGCATGATGACCAATTGAAGAGAGACGGTGGAGATTTTGAGTGAGGAATGGAGTGAGGAGGTCTTTGAACAGTTTGGCAAAGGCCGTGAAGGTGTTCAAGGTGTTGTGGGTTAACTCGACTGAAGTCAAACCAAGTCGAGGAGGCGAGGTTGGAAATAGCGACACTGGGTCAAAGAGACTTTGTATGAAGGCCGGAGAAGCTAGGAGTTCAAGTATGAAGCTGCTGAAGAGTGATGAGAAAGGAAGAAGAATGAAATTGAATTCCAACTGATCAAATCCACCCTTTTATAGTTTTCAGAGACCCTCCCCGGTCTACCTGGATGAGACGGAGGATAACACATCTCGACTCCATTCGCCAGACCGAGAGGACAATGACCCCGCTTGCGGGAGTGTGGGATGGGTTAGGATAGGACAAGATGATGACATGGCGGAGGAAAGGTAGCGGCTAGACGAAGACGATCATGGTGGAATGCAAAGGTGTGGGCCATCGTGGACGACATGGAGGGCAATGAGGGCTAGGAAGGCTCGGAGGCTAGGAGCGGCTTCAGCCAAGGCGGCAAATAGAGCCTTTGGATAATAAAAAAAGTACAACCCGAATAGTACATAGTCGAGAGGACCGGCCGTTGGGAGCCGGACCAACGAGACAAAGGAATTGGAGACATGGGATACACGGGGACGGGGATGGGGTTGGGTCTTTGAGTGAGAAAGGGGGAGGGTGAAGGTAAAGAAAAACGGTTTGAACCAAGTGGACATGGGCCTAGAGAGCGTGGCTGCAAAGACGGCTCAGGGCTCTGGTTGTCAAGACGTTGTTCGGCTTGTGGGTGTCAGAGAGTTAGTTTGGGGGTGCAAGGCAGACGGGCAAGCCTCGCAGCTTAGCAGGTAGCAAGGTAGCATGGGCACCTGCATATGCCGAGAGTAGGAGTAAGAGGCGCGGGAGCAGTAAAAAAACAGCCAGAGCAGAGCCGACGGGGCCACGGACCACGGACCATGAGCCACGGCGACGGCACACGGAGCCTGGAGGACGGTCCACGGTCCACGGGTAGGGTTGGGCGTGGCTTGGTTGGTACAAATCTCAAGGGTAAGGGCAGAGGTTGCATGGACGATTGGGTGAAGTTAAAAGTGAGATGGGGGGGTAAAGAGGAGGCTTGTGTCTGTGTGGCCAAGACCAGGGCCGGTTGCCAGGGCCCGGGGAATGAGAGTAAATCTGGAACACTGGAAGACTGCAACAACGCTACGACAACGCTACGACAACGCTGCAATACGCTGCAATATGCTGCAATCCCGCAGCACTGCAACATGCTAGGACGCTGGAGCACCGCTGAACCGGGCAACAAGAACCCCCGGAAGCGGAGCCACTGTTATTACAGAAGACAGGGTGACAAACCCCGGCCTTGGGAGTGAGAGTGCAGAGATGCTGGTGAGATGCCATGCATATCCGGACCCATCGACGGACACAGGGTGGCTGCACTAGGCGTTGGGTCTGGTCTTTACTGTTCAAGACAGGTCGCAGGGAAAAAAAAAAGGCATCCTGTATTGTAGAACAGAGAGGTCTAGGGCATGGCAGCAACGTGCAGAAAGGGGGCAAAAGATAGCGTTTGCCCACGGCACCGCCGCTGTCTTGAGTTGGCGGCCCTGGAGGCTGCAGGCGGAGGCGGTGGTAGGATATTCGTTCATTCGCACATTGAAGGGCGGCGGAGAAGAGGCGAGAGGCGAGACGCAAGGCGCGAGAAGCCAGACTAGTCTCGAATTTGGCTCTCATGGTGACGTGAGGGATAATGCCGAAGCGGACTGGGCTAGTTAGACTGGTAGACCAGGTTGCTGCCTTTTCGACGAAGATAGAAGGATGGAATCGACCATGGGAATCGACCAAACGAACCAACCGGCGAGCTGTGAGTGGTTGGATCATCGGGGTTTGATGGATACAAGAGACCACCATGCGCACACCCATTCACGCGTGTGCGTGTGTGCACGCACACGCACACACACTGCTTCGACGTCGGCCGTGTTCCGATGTCGTTGGAGGAGACTGTCATGTACGTCCTAAAGTCGTGATATACCTTGTCAGCCCCGGGACCAGGGGAAGAGAGTCAAGGGGACATCAACAGATTGTCAATGGCAGATCCGTCTTTCCCAGAAACTCAATGCGCTAAAAAAACATCAAAGTCAAAGACGACGCGACAGGGACAAGGGCAGGAGAGACTGTAGTCTGTGGGAGCGGAAATTGGGGCAATGGATCTTTGTTGCCCATGATCCGCCGCCATCTGCATCTCGTCCTGTAACTTGCCTGCACCTTGGGGATCTAGACAGCCAGACTTGCAACAAGCGCGCTGACGCTAACCAAAGCCAAAAGGCGAAGCGGCCAGACATCGGAAACAGAGGAAGAGGAAAAGGGCGATTTTAGAAAAGCAAAAAGCAGCACTGGATTTTTCGTTGCCTTGGCCTTGCGAGAAATGCCACACCCCACCCCCTCTCCGCCGGTTGCCGCTCAATCCTGGTTGCTTTTTTTTTCGAAGGCTTTTCTCGCAATGAAAGACCGAGATAGACACTGCACATGGGCAAGAGGGATTGGTGCTCGTCCGCCCGGGCTGCGGGGTTGATTAGAAGCAGGTCTGCGGATCAGGCAGAGCTGCAGCAAGTCGGGCAATTTTCCTCCCTTTTGCCTGCTCGGTCGTGATGTGGTGATGCGTTGTCAAGATATCTACCAGAGAATTGGGGATGGGGGAAGGGAAATGGATGTTCCGGGGAACATCCAGCCCAAAGGAGGCAAAGGGGAGCGCCCGGCCCTTTGGTGCACGCACATCTGGTTGCGCGCACGGGTTTGGCGTTGGCAGGGCGTGGAAACCGGCGTTACGTAGGTGGAAGGAGCGAGGAGGTAGGATGGCACAGTACATAGTGCTAGGCAGATCCGGAGCTGCCAGCACATGGTAGTGGCAGCTGCCTCCCAGCAGAAGAGGCAATGCCAGCCCGAATGGTTGGATGGCAATCGGCCAGAAGGTCGGCAAGAGCGCAGGAGGGTGGTCAAGGCACGAGGGATGGAAGGAGCGCCGCAGGTTTGGCAGACTGATCAATCACTGCAGGCAATGGAACCTGGAAAGTATGGAGTACAACCTACCTTAGGCTACATAGGAAACAGAGCAGCTTCCATGGGATGGAGGAGGGTGAGTGCATGGTGAACGACAGTACGGAGTACATAAGGCAAGTACCGCTTGGACGTGTGAGGCAGGGGCGTGTGAGTTGGAGTTGGATGGATGGTGGGGGCAAGCAAGATGGAAAGAGGGGTCCTGGTCCCAGCCAACGTATCGCTGATGCCAATCTGACCGATCTTGCGTTGGAATTTTCTTTTCCTTCGTTCGGTTGGTTCCAGGTACCTCGCGCAGTGCAGACGGTGTTCCGTGCCCATTACCGTCTGCGAGATTGTTGGTGTTTCTTTTTCTGCTGTTCGAGATTTGCATTGAGTGGTATTTCCACTTTTGGATGTCCATATCCCGGCCTCATACATCAGCCTTCCATGGTGTCTTTTGGCATTTTCCTCTAAAGAATTGGGTTACGGTATACCGTTGCCCCTATAGACTTCGAGTCAGAATGGACCAACAAGTCGTACCAGGCGATCTCACACTTGGACTACGAAGTACGAAGTACGACGTACGCATTAGTTGCGCCGACTATCTTCAACAATGCGCCCAGCAGGTCATTCATCCACTGGCACGGAGTCGTTGGGCCTGCTATTCGCCTTGTTCGTAGCTAGACAATCCACCCACCCACCCACCATTTTCCCATCTCATCCGTGATGAGCACGAGCTACCACGCCCAGGCTGGTTACCGTACTAGGAAGAAGAGCTACGAAGCAAGCTAAAGCCATCCACCCACACCTCACCTACCACGACAGCACCGAAAAATCTCCTTGAGTCCTTGTTGCTTGGCCTTCGGTTGCCTCGCCTGGCCGCCCATCCATCCACCCATTCAACGACCACCTCGAGCTTCCCTCCATATGGAGCCGCTTCCCATTGGCCGTGATAGCGAAGAGAATCTTTGCGTACGCACTTACCACACCTCCTATTGGGCAAAAATCGGTTATTCATGGGTCATCTATTTGCTGCAGTCAGGCGCTCTTCTTCTGCCATTCCCAATATTGCCCCTCCCCCGCCCTGCCATTGCCAGTGGCAGCCACCACGTCCAAGATCCACTACCCACCACTCCCACCACCTTCACTACGGTACCAACCCTTGCGAGACCCTCGAAGAAGGCAGGGTCCAGGCCTGGGAGTTTGCTGGCGTTTGGCTCAGGCAGGTAGGACAGGCAGCAAGGAACCAGGGAGATGTGAGACGAGGGCGACTGCGACGGCTCCTCCACCACCCTTCTCCGCCTCCCCCTCCGGTCTCCACCTCTAACAACAAGATGATGGCCCATTGAGACGACTTATCAAGCAATGACGAAATCTGCTGAGTTGAAGGCTGGAGGCACATGATAGGAGGCAAGAGCATCTATATTTTGACTTTCAACATTTCCTCGATACTACACATCATCGCCATCGTCATCACTGTGCCCCTTTCTCGATTCGGAGGTCCAATCCGACGTCCAAGCCCCGGCCCCGTTGGTCACCCTCCCCTCCGCGGACTAAAGTCGACGTCAGACCGACTTCTCCACAACCAACAAAAAATAGAAGGTGAGGAAAAAGTTCAGAATGTACAATGCGATATTCCGCCGCTGATTCGCGCCTGTGTCCCAGAGGTAACCAACGGTTTTCACTAACCAGCAGGGGTCTCATGATTTCATCGCCGATGAGGAGTGAAAGCGGACAAAGTTCAAGAGTCCAAGGAGGCAGGCTGTATGCTGGTCTGCTGTATGCTGGTCTGCTGTATGCTGATCCGCCGTACAGTCCAGTACGCTGAATCCTTGCCTTCTCATCATCCATCCCCTTGCTGCTGACAGTAATGATGACCGGCCCGGCCTTTGGCATTGCAGACAAAAGCCACGACGTTTCCCGCTGGCAGTTCCCCGTCGCCGTGCAGATTGCGGCGGAAGGGCGGCGGCGGACTGCATGGAAATCTGCAGCATCCCCTGGTTGCCGTGGAGTCCATGTGCTTCATATGCCCCATTTGTCCGTGTCGGTTGTCTTGAGACTTCAGCTGCAAAAGTCTCGACCAGTCTGATCAAGTCTTTGCTTTCGACTCCCTGCCATGCGAATCTGCATCTGCTCGCCAGCCGCCTCGTCCGCGAACCCACCGTGACACCCAGACTGTAGATGGATCCTGTCTTTAACCCCTTATTAAGCTCGGCTCCTGCGGGCTTGCGTCCGCCGTGACTGGGATTTCTAGGTTACTTTTCCGGATTGGTGAAGCCCGATAGGATTGATGGCCGTGAGCTATCAGCCGTCAGGTTGTGACGCCGTAGAATGAACACACGATACGGATGCTTGCAGGTGCCCAGAGCCTCTGCTCACGGTGATTCCCCAGAAACGGCTCGCGATCTGTGCTTCTGTGCTCCGTGCTTCGTGCCCAGCACACTAAATATCCGCTGTACGCTGTACGCCCGTCCCTGGAACATGGAGATGCTGGGACCAGCCATGGGACCTCCCGGTCGAAAGACAGGATGACCCCCGTCATCTGTGACCCATTTCCTCGCGATCATCTCGGCAGCCTGTCCTCGACGACGATCGATGGAAGCGGAGTCGTTTTCATGGGCCGGGGTGAAGGACACTGATGCATGCTACGGACGTTTTTACTGTTACTCCGTATGACAGTCGAGGGCACGACAGTATGCGGCGCACGCAAGCGAGGGGAGAGTCTGGTAAGCCAGAGAAGAACCTGCTGGAACAAAAGCTTGGAGGCTCCGGGTGGCATGACTTGCAACGGCTGCGATTGATGCTGTGCGTCTGGGGAGCTAGCGGGCCTGGGAAACTGGAGCTTGACCTGTAACCAGAAAGCCCCGGCTGACTGGCCGTTGGACGGAAATGTTTGAGGCTTGGCCTAAGAGGCAAAAACGAAACGAACGGCTAGATTTTGGCTGCGCTGCTGGAGGGGACGCCAGATTGTCAGATTCGCGTCGACCGTGTTGCTGGAGCCGAGCCTATCACCAGCCTCATGGCGCCATGATGGCCGCGGGGCCAGGGTTAGGGGAGGGGCTTACTACGTACTTTCTGTTTGCTGGCCCTGTCCCTTGCAACATGACAGAGCGTTTTACATCTATCTTTTGCAATTTACACTGACTTTTCAGCCCCGGGTTGCAGCACGGCAATGGGGCTTGTACACTGTACATTGTGCTTGAAGCAGGACATGGTAGTGTCTTTCATCGCCTGTGTTGCTCCCATTCCCACCTGCCCGCCAACACTCAACTCACAACGCACAACACACACCCCCTTGCCTGCGAGGTGAGGTAAGAGAAGGTCAGATGGCCTATGAGGTTTGAAGAAAGAATAACAAGTCATTCCGTGTTCCCAATCGCTCGTAATGTATATGCTGGATGCTAGATGTAGTCGTAGGCAAGCGAGAAAAAGCAGCCGCAGCGATCCTGTCTCTGGGATATCCTCCATCCTCACTGCGACGCTATAACGTCCAACGACGTACACGCCTCCTCCACAACGCACGGACAACTCAGCGGCGGCCGGTGCGTTTTCTGCACCCATTCTTCGCCCCCTCCAAGCAGTAACGGCGCCCGCCCCCCCTCTCTACTTCGACACGGCAGCTTTGGTGATGGGGCAGTGTCTCATAGGGCAGATTCGTCCCTTGCCACGGGAGGGGGGAGAGGGGGGAAGGGAAAGAAACGCAGCATATGCAAACGCTCTCGCGGCAGGAGGGGTGTGGGCGGGATAGTTGGGGGAGGGTGTGGATGGTGCGTTGTTGACGTGCGTTGCGGTGTTCTGGGCTTTGTGGTGTGGGAACATGTCGTTGCATCTCTATTTTGGAGTGTGGGCGGAAAGAAAGGCACCTGTGTTTGCCAACCACGTATCTGATATAAGAACCTGGGACGAGGCGGACCGGGGCCGTGATAGGACGGCGGCGGGCGGATCAGAAATACGTATCATGCTTTCATGCGAACCAACTCGTGGCATCGACGTTCGTTGCAAGTCAGAGCTGGAGTCGAACCAGGCGAGCGGAGATATGGGGGGGGGGGATGGGATAGACGAAGCGGGGAGAACTTGACACGCATCCAAGTTTCGGTACGTTTTTGGGGCTGGATTTGCCTACTTGGAAATGTGTTTGACGCAGTAGATCGTGACGTATCTCTGTCATCGGTATGCCCTGCGGAGGACCTTGACTTTGGAGTTTTGTTGGTCCTTTCGCCTCTTTCACCATTTTCCGTCTCTTAGTCCCTTCGGCCCTCTTGATGTTCCTTCACATGTCGACCAACACTTCCCCCATGTCTCACCGAACGCAAGGCGAGGAAGGTAGCTTTCGTCTCTCTTTTTTTCTTCTCTTTGCTGACGTCTTCTCCATGCCGCCCGTTTTTGCTGTCCCCGCTGACAACGCCGTACGACCAACGACGTGCCCCTCGGCGCTGCCATCGCCCGTCACTAGGGTTGACAACTCCCCGCCCGTCACACTTCACTACGACTGCTTCTTCTCTCACGGCTATACGCATACTATTTGATCCAAATTTCTTTTCTCTTCTGTCCCTCTCCTTTCATAGCCCCCCAAAACCCCGGGACGTGTGTGGGCAGAGGTGTTACTTTCTGCCGGCTGGCGCTGTCGTGTAAGCCGGGGCCGGGACCTTTTTTCGTTTCCCTTTTTTGACTGACACGCCTAGCCGATACCCTTCCATGTCAGAAACACACAGGCACCTCGAATCTGTACAACGCCGCGCCGTAACAGCGTTGAGATGCTCGTCGCGATAATGGATACCTGCGCGATGCCTTTGCTCCCTCTCACTTTGTTTATCCAAGTCGGAGAATTCCCCCTCGTACCCCGTAACGTGTCACTTTGTGCCTCCAGAAAACGCCGCGCGCCACTTACCCACCGGCCCTTTAGCCTCCTGCTTCCCGCAATCCTGGCGCCGTGTGATGTGGTGAGATGTGACGAGGCCAAGTAGAAAACGGCGGCCAATACGAGCCTTGAAATTAAATAAAAAACACGCTCAAAGGCCACCGCCACGGTATTATCACTGAGTCCCTCCCAGCTAGCTTCGTCCTCGCCCGCCCCCGAGGCGCAGCACAAGGGACCGTGGCAGCACAAGCACAGATGCGATGCACAGAACGACACAAAAGTCTTCGATCCCAAGGAATCGCCTTGGACCGTGAATCGAGGAGAGCGTTTTGCCATTTCTACCAACCAAGCCGTCCCGAACCCGGCCTGTCTACACGCCCGTTTCTCATGCCGTAGCCGTCCCGTCTCTATGTTGGGCCCCCCAAAAACGAGGACTCGCCCATACCATTCCGATGTGATACTGCATATAATAACTTTGAGGCAAGGTACCCGAAAAAAGATTCTCCCTGATCTCATGAAGCGCACATGCAACGCCCGATCGTATGCGTCCCCCCTGGTTCCATCCCATCCGTTCATTTCGCAAAGCCAAAACTTTATCAAAGTACAAGATAACACAAACGTCCGGGAAATGCTGTGGTGCAGAACCTCCACGACGGTGGCCCAATCTCGTCTGTTCTTGATCAATTCAAGTGGGGATGTATTAAACAAAATAGAAGAGGGGGCAAGAAATAAATGAAATGAAGCGAGGGAGAGGGGAAAGTAGGAGACAAGGGACCCATCATGCGTAACGCTATGCTAGTCATTCATATGAGCCGCTAGTCAAGCTAGATACTCGCATCGATTCTATCACGGAATGCCGTTCTCGTCATCCCATATGACAGGGCGCTCCCTGTTTGTATCGAGTGCGTTTGTGTTCATTTCCATCTAAGAAAAGATCTTGAGGAAACCCCAGATGCCAATGCCGCTGAGGACAGGAATGGTCAGGTTGTCATCCCAGCCAAAAATGTCCACCACCTCGCTGGCAGAGGCTATGAAGCCAGACAAGACACTCATGACGCCCAGGGCCAGAGATCCAGTGATGGTGGCCTGGCCCTCCGACAGACCGACAGCCTCGGTGATGGTCTTGGGCAGCGAGAGAGCACCCTTGAACATGAAGGACTCGTCGCCTGGGAAAGGTCCAATGGTCGGGACAAGCCAGCCGTAAAAGAAGTACGACGTAGCCACGCCGACGAGGAAGGCCGCCGTGGAGCCGGCGAGAGACTTGCCTCGACGCAGGCGCGGGGTGTATCGACCCCAGAGACGGCCAAAGGTGCTGGCAGCGGTGTCGCACCAGCTGAGGAGGAGGACGCTGATGATACCAACGTCCTTGGGGAAGCCGAAGAGAACAATCCATGCGCCGAGGAGGTAGAAGATGACTCCGTTCCAGCCTGAGTACTCGCTCTCACGCATCAGTGCGCCGAGGACCTTCACATAGAAGCGGTTGAACGACGCGTACCGGTGTCGCAACCAGTCAACGGTGGTGATGGGAATCAGACCCGCCATGAGCCAAGGCGTCACGGCACTGGGCTGCGTGCCGGTGACGTAAAGCCATACAACGAAGAAGCCAATGGACACGTGAAGGAACTTTCGCGGTACCTCGTGCTTGTGGACAAATGTCCTCCAGTGCCGGTGGATGGGGATGAGGCCCAGAGGACTCGGACTCCGGCTGAAGTCTCGCCATGTCCAGCCGAGCGGCGTGGAGGGCTGTGGCGGCGCAAGATGGCCGTTGGTGACTAGGGTCTTGCCGTTGGTGCTCCCGTTGGTGTTTCCGTTGACCTTGCCGTTGGCCACCTCCGGCTCCTCCGTGATGATCGTCTTGGCCACCTTACTGCCCTTGGCGGCAGTGCTTGTGCGGCTCGTCAATCGCGTCACGGTTCGCGGGCCGATAGGTGAGCGGCTGCGGGTTCGTGCCCGTCGCAGGTCGGGGCTTTCTGGCTCATCCTCCTCGGATCGCTCTTCTAGGGGCTGCGGCGTCGGTGTCCTCCTGCGGGCAGCGGAGCGGGTTACGGGCCCGGAGTAGTCGCGGGCATCAACTTCGGAGGGCGTGGGACTCGGTGAGATGACGCGGGGCGTCGAGGGAACGTTGTTGGAGCGGAGAGACATGGTGAAGCTGAAGGGCGGAAGCGCCGGGCAACGTATGGCGCCGACGACGATACGCCGGAGGGAGTCGAAGCCGCAAGGCCAAAATGATGTTGCTGGAGAGTGGAGATGTTTGTCACGGCGCGAGGAGCGCACGTTTGCTGTTTGGGGGGTTAAGAGGGGGGAAGAACTGTCGCGGCGGTGATGACCAAATTGTGGTTTTTCTTGATCTTGGAAGTCGTTGTCGTTGTCGTCGTCCGATTCGTCGTCGGCGTGGCTTCGGGAGTGGTGGCGCAGACTCGACGAGTCGTGGCTATGTTTTTGACGCGGGACAACTGGGAGAATATTGGCCAGGGGGTCGTGATTGGGTTGGCCTTGGAGGCCTTGTAGGTGGTGGCAGTGGTGGTGTTGATGAAGGAGATTAGTAGAACCCTGGCTGGTGTTGGTAGTGGTGCTGGTGCTTGCGCTCGTGCTCGCTGTCAACGGGCTACGTGGTTCCGGAGGGCTCGGAGTCGGTCGACTGGCGAAAGCGTCTATAGGATCCAGATTGAAGTTGGACAGGGATGCGGCGGAGGTCGAGTCCCCCGCGGCATGATGTGAAAGATGGGGAGTCGGGAGATGAATGGTTGCCGGGGTTTTTGGTACTCGCGTTTAAGCGGGCACACGACAACAATAAGAGGATACGGTATCAGTTGTGGACTTGTGGTCTCAGTTATGGCGCGGCCTTGTGACAGCGGGGAGGTGAAGTGACTTTTCTGGAGGGCGATGGTAGGGAAGGTAAAACTAGATACGTTTATGGGCAAGGCGGGTAGAAGACAAGGTGGGCAAAGAGGCAAGGTGGGCAACCAAAGCAACACCTCAAGCAAGGGAGGACAGTGGAGTAGTAGGCAGCTTTGGGGCACGCGGGACGCTGTGATAGGGTGGCTGCAGCGGTATCAGAGGGAATGGCGCTGATCTGGTGGGAAATTCGGTCGAAGAGAAAGTCGTGTGACACCTCCAGTCGTCGGCTGGTTTTTTTTTCTTGCTCGTCCGTGTCTCGCGTCCACTCCCGTAGCGGGTTTTTTAGGTGCGGTTTTTGCTCTTCGGCTGGCATCCGGGGAGAAGCCGGACGGTTGCAATATGTGTCTGTGGCGTCAACTCTCTGTCCCTTGGTCACTGGGGCAGTTTGCAGTCCACTAGGGGTCCACTGTAGCCACCAGAAGCCAAGTTGGTGGTGGGCCACTGGAGATTTTTCAGCATGTGACTGTCCATCGTCCTTCACTGTGTGTCCATCTCATCATCGCCCGTCTCTTTTTGTTGAGAGGCAGCCGAGGCATATCTCGACGGTCCAAGTCGATCGAGTCTTGCGCTTACGTCGGATGTTTGTCTGCGAGTCTGTAACGACAACACAGCAGGGGGGGGGGAGGCAAACAATGATGCAATGAAACAAAACCATTTCCCATGCTGTGATATTCGGCAGTTCAACTTCTCCCCTGGTTCTGCCCAGTCTTGTCCCTGCTATTCCCTGCTAATGTGCCAGTCATGCTACGACCAGCAGCATCCAATAGTGGCCCATCCTCCTGCATCATCACACCAGTCCTTTGCGATTTTAGATTGAATGACATCATCTTCTTAACTGTAAAGCTTCGTTCCTGGTACGTGGACAAGTGACTATGATGCTCTGAATTAGTGATTTTGGGCGGACTTGGTTCTAGGACCATCACTAAGTACCTAGGGAATACGAAAGAGATGCAATGTGCGTTGGTTACTTTACACCACGCTGTGCACAGTTCAACGGCCCACATCTGCATCCTCTCAGCCACCGCCTGCGCCACAGATAAATCATTTCCACGTGCCGATAAGATAAAAATTTCTAGAAATGTTTCGCGCGACCATCGCATGGACAGGACGCCCCTCCAAGAGAATTTGGCAGACAGCGTAGAGTCAAGAGTCTCTCATTGTATTCTCCCCTCTCCTCTGTAACTCTTCTTGCAATGGCTCCGGGCCAGGTCGAAAAGAAGCGCAGCGCCCGCGCCTGGGCTAATCTCAATCCTCCGCTCGCTGGTTGGATCCTTGACGCAGTCTCAACGATGGGCTTCGCCCAGATGACGCCCGTCCAAGCCGCGACCATTCCGCATTTCATGGTCAACAAGGACGTTGTTGTCGAGGTATGGCCAATTGCGCAAAACTTGCAGGTTTGAAACTGATTGCGACCTCATCTAGGCCGTCACCGGTAGTGGAAAGACCCTCACCTTCCTCATTCCGCTTGTCCAAAAACTCTTGCGCTTGAGTGAGCCCACCAAAAGACACCACGTCGCCGCCATCATCGTCTCTCCCACCCGGGAGCTCGCCGCCCAGATTCACACTGTTCTCCTCTCTCTCCTCCAATTCCACGCCCCCTCGGCCGAGATCCTACCACAACTCAAGGAAGACGAAAAGCGCCCAGCTTCCACAGCTCCTGTCATAGTGCCCCAGTTGCTGGTTGGTGGAACCACAACGACGGCCCAGGATCTCAGTTTCTTCTTGCGACACAGTCCCAATGTTCTGATATCGTCTCCCGGTCGACTTGTCGAGCTTCTATCCTCCCCACATGTCCACTGTCCGCAGTCTTCGTTCGAAGTCTTGGTTCTTGACGAAGCCGACCGTCTGCTAGATCTGGGTTTCAAGCCCGATTTGCAGAAAATTCTATCACACCTTCCCAAACAGCGCAGAACAGGTCTGTTTAGCGCCAGTGTCAGCGAAGCCGTCGGCGAGATTATTCGAGTCGGTCTACGGAATCCTGTCAAGATTGAAGTCAAGGTCAAGATGAAGGATGGCGGCATTCTCGAGGACAGGAAAACTCCTGCGAGTCTACAGATGGCATACATGATCAAACCCGCAAGTCAGAAAATCCCAGCTTTGGCACAACTTCTTGAGAAGCTCCCTGTGAAACCTCAGCGGGCTATTGTCTTTCTCTCTACATGCGCTGCCGTGGACTACTTTCAGCACATCCTCCCCGAACTCCTGCCCCAAGAGTTCTCCGTGGTGCCCCTGCATGGTAAGCACCCTGCCAAAGTGCGAGAAAAGAACTTTGGCCGGTTCCTCACTTCAGTCTCCCCTACAATCCTCTTGACAACAGATCTGGCTGCGCGAGGACTGGACATCCCCCAGGTCGACCTCGTTGTGCAGGTTGATATCCCCTCAGATCCGAAAGTATTCATCCACCGCAGTGGTAGAGCTGGACGTGCTGGACGAAAGGGCTTGGCCGTGGTGATGCTACATCCTGGACGCGAAGAAGATTACGTGCAATTCTTGGAAATTCGCAAAACACCCATCACGCTTCTAGAAAGGCCAGCTATCAATGTGTCAAACGACGATGCCAATGCGGCCACAGAAAAGATTCGGGAACTAGTACGAGAGGACCGAGCCCTCTACGACAAGGCTCAAAAGGCATTTGTGAGTTGGGCTCGCAGTTACGGCGCGCATCAAGCAACATCGATCTTTCGCGCTGCCGATCTCGATTGGACAGATCTCGGAAACGCTTGGGGCCTTCTACGCATGCCTCGTATGCCCGAGTTGAAGCTTTGGACTGGCGACAAGATGCTAGGCCAGGAGATCGACTGGGAAGCATTTTCCTACAAGGAAAAAGTACGAGAACAGGCCAGAAAGGACGCGCTCGAGGCCGAGAAGTCGGGAGAGAAACCCGAAAAGGTGGAAGATCCCAAGCGCAAGCGGAAGAACAACGAGGCGTGGAGCGCCAAGCATGACAAGGAGGATGAGAGGGTTGAGCGCCGAGAGAAGCGGCGCAAGAAGCGTGAGGCGGAGAAGATGTCAACGATGACGGATGACGAGAAGACAAAGCAGTTGGAGCTTAATGAGTTAATCCTGGAGGTGCGAAGACAGACCAAGGCCAACGCCCAGGCCGAAGCAGCTGCGGCAGCGAAGGCAGCAAAAGCGACCAAGGATAGTGAGTTCAAAGGATTTGACGACTAATTAGATAGAATATACCCCGAAGAGTTGGCTATCAAATTATGGAGCGATGTATGTATTTGTGAGGTTGAGCTTTGGCAAATTGCATGGCGGAATTTTCGCGCAGGTGATTTTGCAGCGGATAATGCATTTGCGATTTGGGTATGGATGTACAGACGCCCTTCTCATTTCGAGGAATGAGAGGGCGCTCGTGATGAGGATCGCACAAAGTCGAATCGACTAAGCACTTCCGAGCAACGATCCCTCTTCAGGAAGAGATAACATGAAGAATGAACAAGCCCCCACTTCAAAGGACCAAATCGCGGAGAAGCCCACAAACAAATTCCCCTTGGTTGTATAGTGCGGGTTTGAGAGTTGCGTGTCAACTGCAAAATATGGTTGTGAGCCAGGGTGGAAGCGAGCCAGGATCGTCGGCGATGCCAAGACTTCTATACGCGGATAGGGCATTCCTGAAAAAGAAGCCTTGGTCCATTCCGACCGCATCCGATGAACGCGTATTCGGTACGTTCCGCGACTCTCCCTGTTAGCCGTCCATGTTCGTGGCGGGGATTGATTGCTAGGATGATCAGCTACTTGAGTAAGTTATTCTGTTTTCTGTACGAGCTCTATGTGAAAGTCTCTTGAAAACTTTGTGCACTGAAAAAAATATAAAGCGACAAGATACGCCTTCAGAAGAACCGCACTCACACTTGACTCTGATCAAAGGTTCCGCCAAGATTGCTGGGGCGCCAAGTTCACGTCCAGGCAGACATGTGTTCACAGTCACAGGGCCACGTACTAATGCGAAAATGATTGTTCTGGAAATCGCCGTCGACTCACTACCAAAGATCCTTCTCCAAGGGCAGGTCCTATGGCGTAGGCAATGGCTTACCCTCTGTTCGTCGTCAATGAACTGTGTAAGTCTGTTGGAATTTTGTATGATCTGATGAGCTCTCTGGCAGCGCCCCCCAACCAAGCCAGATGCTAGGTTGAGGAGTCTAGGTAATTTGAACGGACATGCTGGATTCTGACAAATCCCAACACATCTTGAGCAGCGGCACTTTCCAGAGCGAGTGATCCGTCACGTTAAGGGTTAGCGACTTGTGGCCATGGCCTCCTGCTGTTTCGATATATGGCGCAAGAATGACAACACCGGACCGTGGCAAATGGAGACTGCACCGGCAGCGCAGGCGTGGTAAGTTAAAGTTTAGAAACTATTCGTGTACATGGCTGCGGTTGATGGCGACCACGGAGGCTGTGTGTTTCACATCCCCAGCCCGGCCTCGTCATGAGATGCCACCCCGTTTCACTACAGAATACGACAGAAGCCGTCCGGGCCGTCGGTGGAACTTTAATGGATGCGCAACGAGAGAAAGATACGACGATGATGAAATGAAGATGGCGATCTAAGTGCGCCATGATGAGTCGGTGGATATTTGCTGGAGCCTAGAGCGGGCGGTGGATGACATCCAAGAACGCGCGTCCATGGCCCTAGAGGTTGAGTCTTGCAGCAAAGGCGGACGGGAGGGACGGCTATTTCCACTGGTTCTCTCGCCAAGGCGGGCGGTGGCCATCCTCAAGAGATGGAATCAACTCAACGGGCTCAGACAGATCTGTCTTGGGGGTGAAACAAGTCGATCTAGGCCGAAGCGATTGAGCGCTCAGCCGCCAAGCTGACGTACCTCGCAAAAGCGTACCGCAGTGGTGGAGGGATAGCGTCAACTCAGTTTCGACGGTTAGGAAGTTACGAGAGAATACTTTGCGCATAGGTGCTCGAGGCGACAGGCAAAGTTACTCAGCAATTGGCAAGCACGCCCTTCACCCTCCAGGTCCACTCGGGGACGAGAAACAGTTTCAAGATCTTGGACGGGGAAGGGGAAGGCACGGTCGGGGGTGTGTGTGTGTGTGTGTGTGTGTGTGTTTGTGTGTGTGTGGCCTGGACCAGGCCCATTCCCAAGGTGGGCGGGCACCGTAGGCGATTGCTAATTCTGGATAGGGCAGAACCGGGGCCGAAATGTTAACAGGGCAGGTCTGAAGACTGAAGTTGGAGCGAAAAGGCAAGAACGGCCGGAATCCAACGGAAATGCACTAGAAACCCACCCCGGGAAACCTGAAAGAATGAAAGACTGAGAAAGGACAGGGGTTGGGGCCTTTGGGGGAAAGGGCGGCGGGGGAGGGAAGGAAGGAAGGCACAGTTACGGCGTCTTGCCGAGAGAGTCCCACTGCGGACAGCTTTGGCGGCCCTGGTTTACGAATTAAGACTACGACTGGGCGAATCACCTCTCCCCAGGCGCCCGCGGTGGGAAGGGGCGACCCTGGTGCGCTTCCCGCCTTTCCTTCGGATCCTTCCTTCCCTGCGCCAGGAGCCCAGGACGAGCCAGGGTCGAATTAAACCTAGCACGCTTGCACGTCTAGGTTAGTAATTATATCCCAACACGAACTCAGGCTCAGGCTCACACGCCGCCAACCGAACTTCGAGAGGTGGGTGGTGTCCATGCCCGGGCTTCCACTTCCAGCACAGGAGGGTACCTACCATGGCTGTGTACCCCGGGTACCAGACTAACAGGACCTCTTCCTCATTTTCCTCTTCTTCTACTTCCTCTTTCTATTTCTTTTTCCTCGAATCCTCTTCCCCCTCCAGACTTGAGCGAAGACATCCTCTTGGCCGCCCTCTTTAAGTCTGCACGTGCACCCTCCACAGCCCACCACTTGCACAGGATCCTTCCCACCACCACCCCGCGGATGCCTTTTGGGACCATGATCGATCGCCTCTGTGCATACTCTACTTGACCTCAACTCTTGGAGTCTCGAGAGTCACCTTCTCCCCTGAAGCAAACGTCACAACGATCCCCCCATGTCTCCGCGCTCTTCGGGCCCCGACGGCTCCGGCCCCGGCCCCGGCACCCGTCCGGACTCGTCCAGCACCACCACCTCCAACGCCAACAACACAAACACGGCTAAGCTGCGGCGCGCGCATCGCAAGTCGCGCAACGGCTGCTGGGAGTGCAAACGTCGCCACATCAAGTGCGACGAAGCCCGACCCTCGTGCAGCAACTGCACCGTCAGCGAGCGGGCCTGCTCCTTCCCGCACTCGGCATCTCCGTCCGGTTCCGTGTCGACTCCGGCCTCCACCCAGGCTTCGACGCTAGCCTCCGCCGTCACACCCGCTGCAACGTCCGTCACCAGTCCTTCTCGGAGCCCGGCAGAGAGCACGACCAGCCCCGGTGCCGTCTATCCGTCTCAGTACCCTCTAGCGTCCCTGGGGGGCCCCCGCGGCTTCCTCGTCCCTGACGATGCTTCTCCGCCTACGCTGCCCTCGTTCAACGAGTTCTTTGCCGGCTCTCCGTCCTCGTCCCTGCCAGACGCACCGTCACAGCCCATCTTTACCGCGAGGCACCTCATCCTCTTCCATCATGCCCAGACCGCCATGGTTCACTCGGCCAACTTCATGCCGGCCTCCATCAACATCGCCATCGACTGGGCCCAGGAGGCCCCTTACGCCATGGACCAGCTACTCGCCCTGGCCGCCGATCACCTAGCCATACACTCGCCTGAGAACGCAACGGCCCATCGGCATGATGCCACGGAGCTCCAGACGCGCGCCTTGGTGTGGTTCAACCATGACACAAGGGACGTTGTCGATCCCACCTCGGACAGACTCAGCATCCCCCGCTTCCTCTTTGCCGGACTCCTCAGCATCCATATGCTCTACGAGACGTTGACCTACTATCGCTCTAGTTATCACGTCTTCATCGATCGCTTCATCGAGGTCACCCATCTACACCGCGGCGTCCGGGCCATCATCCGCTCCTCCTACAGCCTCCTCCTCGAGACCGCACTCCACCCCTTTCTCAACAACGTCAGGGTTGCCTCCTTGTCCGACCACATGGGGACTGAATGCGCTGAGCTTGAACGTCTCATCGATTCCTCGGATCTTGCGCCTACAACTGTCGTCGCATGCAAGAGCGCCTGCCAGACTCTGCAGTGGGCCTTCAACATTCACTTCACCCTGCCCGAGTCGGACAACATCCACGCCGCCACCGCGTTCCCCGTCATGCTGACGGTCGAGTATGTGGACGCGCTCCGCAAGCATCGCCCCGAAGCCCTACTCGTCCTCGCCTACTACGGCGTCTTGCTGCATCGATGTCGCAGGTCGTGGATCATTGGCGATGCTGGTGCGGTTATCATACACCTCATCTCTGACTACTTGGGCAATTTCTGGCAAGAGCCTTTACGATGGCCCATGGAGGTGTTGCGAACTGAGCAAGGATAAAGCGCCTTCAACGTTCTGGAATACCACTACCTATCCTCCAACGTTGCAAACGCAGAGGGGCCGAGCCCGTTTGTAGCAAGACACCAAGGCGAGGTTATTCCTCGGGGCCAACCACACCGCAAGACACGGAACATGATAGACTGATACTATCAGACTCAACCGAAGCCAGTACCTTGAGAGCATCGTCCCACACACTGCGCCAATACGCCTGTTGGACGGCCCGAGTACCCAGCGCCGCTCATGTCTGGGGGTATCCCAAAATCGGAGACCGCAAGTGTCACCCCAGGCAAAGCAATAGAAGCTGATCCTCTACACTCTACGGTCCCACAAGATCCATGTTCAAGGAGCGACACCTGAATCCTCCGGAGACACTGAAGAGCAGTCGAAGGGAAATCCCCAGTGCGTTCAGGGGTAGGAACAGGAGCACGATCGCAGCGCGAATTAGGACACTGGCCGCGATCGTCGTTCGTAGAATTGACGTATGGCCTGGACTCTGCAATAATCGCATGTCCGTTTATTGCAGTCCCCGGGCGGCTATTCCAGCCCTTTCGGGCTTTGTGCCGCACCATCGAATATGTCCCCCAGAGCAAGGGGCCTGCCAATCAACGAATACGAATCAGACATAGCATAAGCCACATTTCGTATTGTCGAGGTGTATCCACTTCTCATCTGAGGAATACGAGAAACATCGAAGCCGCACATCACACGTCGCTTAGCCAGTGCTGACCAAGGTGATGGATCAACATAATCAAAATGGTCGATAGATACGGCCATCTTCGGCTCGTGTTTCTTATCGTCTGGAGACGTACATAAATTAAAATAAAAAAAACCTCTAACCTCCTCGCGTCACTGGTCCATCCATCCGTCCCTCATACCATCCATCCATCCGTTCATCCTGCTAGCTTGTTATCCATCTCGCCATCCCGCTATCGATACCCCAGTCACCCCTGTGCAGCCAACCTCTGTAGTCCCTGTCACACCGGGTTTTTTTGTAATATAAAATTGCATTTCTTTCTTTCTTATTTATTCATAAAAACTGATTCATCAATCAATTATATCGGCTCCGTCGATCTCGAATCCTCAAGGGGAGGCGACTGGATCGGCCCCGCCGGCTCAATGAGAGCATGTGAACATACAACGACGTTGGAGGATCAATGAGGAGCGGGAAGAAGAGGCCGGTCGTAAAAAAGGGGAAAAGGAGACGCACCCCCGGATGAGCGGCGAGGACTCGTCTATGGGTTTGGTATCACTACAGGAAGGAAATCGGTTGAGGAGGAGGGTCTGGAGACGAAGCTGTCCAGCGAATAGGGTTTGTGGCTGGCCTGAACAGCTTCGTGGGAGAGTCACGGTCAAAGATCGTAAAGGTCCCAGTAATCACCGACAGAGTCTGTCGCCCCAACCGCGGGACCGACAGCTGACAAGCTCTCAACATTCCGTCGAGGCGCGAATTCGGTGCGCAACTCTTCGTTCAGTCAGAGCTCCTCATCATCCAGTTCCGAAGGCTTCAGCAAACCGCCGACCTTCTGTCGTCGCTCCATATCGGCAGCCTTGGCATCCCGTTCTTGCTGTTCCTTCTCGACAATGAACAGCTCCGCATTGTCGCCAGCAAACTCCTTGAGGGAGACGAGGAAGTCTCGCATGTTGAGACGGAACTTGTCGTATTGAGTGTTGAGAGTGAAAAGACCCTCGACGAATGTGGTGATTTGAGACCTAATGTCATGTTAGCTTTTTTTTCAACTAGTCTCACGATTCGCTATCACGTACGCTTGGAGGTTGGGGAAGGCACTTTGCAGGAGGTTGACCACAAAGTTGCCCAAGAATTCCCTGTTGTTGGTGCCAGCCTGCGCCTGCTCAGGGGTGTAGATAGGACCCTGGATCTTGGGCTGGGAACCATCGGCAGGGTGGATGTAGTAAAAGAGCTTCATAAGCAGCATGGACTGCGTCTTGAATCCAGCCTTGTGATCGTTGTCGGTCACAACGAAGAAGACATCTTGCAAGATGGTGATGAAGAATCGCTGGAAAAAGGCGTTGCCAGTTTGCACATCGGTCTTCTCAGCAATGTTGTTAACAAGCTCCAAGCACATGTTCAAACCGGCAGCCTCAACATCTCGGTTGTCGTGCTTGAATGCCCATGAGCAAGAATCGATCACAAACTTGAACTGGTTGTTGTCGAGCTTGAGGAGAGCTGTCGCGTTCTCGTTAGCATAGACGACGTAGTAAAATCATTATTCAGACTCACCAGGGAAACAGTGCAAGTTGATAGCCCGCAACAAGTTGAAGAACTCAACTCGGTGTTCCGGGAACTCGGAGAAGTCCTTGTTGATCATCTCTAGAGTGCACTCAAACACATTCTGCATAATGGTTGGGACCTGGTCCTCCATCAGAGCCTAAGCTACAGTTAGTAAACTTGATTTTGCTTATTGTGGTGTTGGAGGCTTCCTTACAGCGAGCTTAGTGATGATGGTAGAGCAAGCCTTGAGAACCTCAGCATCTCGGGCTCCGGGCACGTTTCGGTTGTAGTCGACAAGAACTGAGTCCAGAAGGGGGGGAACCATCTGGGCACGAACGGCCTGGAGGTCCTCGGCCTTATCAACATAGACCTCAATGAGCTTCAAAATCTCCTTCTTGATGGTCCGAAGACCTCGGACCTTGGGCATCTTAGTAGCGAGCTCGCCATCCCGAGCAACAGCGTCGGAAATAAGAGTGCTCGTAGCATTGTACATCTGCAACATGTCGTGATAGATGCGGCCGATCTGAGGATAGAAGTACGGTCCCACCGACGAGCAAGCTGACACGTTGGTTTTCATGATGTTGCCGATGACTTTGATCGTCTCGGAGTCCTGGAGAATCGAAGGGTTCATAGTGGCCTGCTTGATAATCTCGTCCCAGGCAGCGTTGGGGATGGCCATGAGGTCAGAAAGCAGCCTCTCCTGCTGATGCTTGTTGCCCTGGGCCGCGACCATGTAACCACACGCCTCGTAAAAGGTATGGACCTGCTGAGGAGTCAAGTCGCATGTGATCTTACCCATGTTCCTGACAATCTCCTCAATGAAGGGCTCCTGCTCACTAGGCTGGAGAGCAACAAAGTGACGACGGCACTGCCTGGCAATTTTGATGAACGTGTCGCAAGCCATGTCCTGCACACCCTCGTGGGACTCGTGCATGAACTCGAAGAGCTTGTTGACGACCGTCTTGAGGAATTTCCAGTGGGCCTTGAGGAAACGAGGGTACTGGCCGACAATGTACATAATGTTACTGGCGACAACGGCCTTGTTGTCCTTGCCGCGCTTCATCTCTGTCAATCCGAGGAGATCCTTGATGACAGTGACAAGGAACCTCTTCTCCGTCTCCTCGTTCATGGCCAGGGAAATGGAGCCGATGGCCCAGCAGAGGACGTTGCAGTTATGCCATGACCATTCGGTTCCATCGACCTGTCGAGCCAGCTTCTCGGTCATGATGTTCTCGGTGTCGACTACGTCCAAGTGAGTCAGGTAAACCAGACACTCTCGAATCGTCTTGTAGAGTTGCACGGTGTCGCTTTCCTTGACGAACTCTCGGACAATCTCGCCTTCGTCGTTCTCGACAATCAGAACCTCCTCGGGACGAACCATCTTCTCAATCATGACAACTCGCAAGTTAGAGAGAACCTCGTTGTACTTGTGTTTTCGTAGAGGGTAGTTCATGAGGAGAGACGGGTTAGGGGCACCGCTGCCCGACACGCCTCCGCTGACAGCCATAAGGGGGTTGACGTCGGTGATGGGGAGTTGTTGCATCTCCTCGTAGAGCTCTTGAACCAGCTTGAGCCAATAGTCGAGGCAGATCTTAAAAATCTCACGGTCGTCGATCTGCGATATTCTGATGAGGTAGTAGTGGCCGTGGATGAGGTAGTCGCGGTTGGGAAGGTTCTCAATGAGCTATTGCACAAGTTAGTGTTTCTCAAGTCGGTTTTCTCAAGATGGATAGACCAACATTTAGGTGCATTCCAAAGAAGTTGCAAAGGAAAAGTGCCAAGTTCTGGATAAACTCTTGGTCTCTTGAGTTGCTGCTGGGGTATGTTGACTTCAGGTCCAGAGTTACCGGGATGATGTTAGCAATGGTGCTAAGAACCTCAGTAAACATCTTGACCAGCTGCTCATCATAGGAGTTGGGCTGGCCAGGGCCACCGGTCTGCAGTCCGCCAATCTCGGTGAGGCACTGCATAGTGACGTTCCGAAACTCGGGGGTAGAGAGGAAGCGGGTTCGCAGGGTCTCGATGAGTGGTGTCTCGAAAATGTAGCCGAGCGGGATCCAGTTGCAAAAGCGAAGGAGGGTCTCGAGGGTGGCCTTGACGAGGCTGGGTTGAGTGGCGGTGTTGAGGACCTCCTGGCAGAGGTTGAAAATCTGGGAGAACTCGGCGCACATGGTTTGCTTCAGATTGCGGGTCTTGGTGGAGGTCATCTGCTCGGCGGAGTAGTCAAAGACTTCTTCGGAAAGCAGACGCAAGATGATCATGTTGTTCTCGCAAATAGACAGGTTGGAGTGGCAGGAGGAGATGATCTCGTTGATGAAGGTGGGCCAGTTGTGCGGCCACTCCTGCTTGAGGACGGAAACGAGGACGAGGTTAAGCTTGTTGAGCAGAGTCTTCTGTTGACGCAAAGACTCTTCGGTGCTCGAGCACTGGATGATGAAGTTGACAACGAAGTTTCGAATTCCTGGAAGTAAGGCGATCAGTATTCAGTCAGGTGTAAGGCACTATGGAGGAACGGACCTTGGCACTGCTCCCGAGGGAGGACCTTCCACCTCGTCATGATGACATTATCCAGGACCTGCAGACCCAAGTCTGTCAAACACTGCGTGTCAGTTTACCATTGTTCATTCGAGCGGACGATATTGTGGCAGTGGTTTCAACGCAAGGCAGCCGGGAGGCGGGATAGGAGGAGGAGGGGAGACGCACACTTGGTCTGGGGATATTGCGCGTCGGAGAGGATCTTATCGACCATGAGCCAGGCATCGGGGTCTTCTTTGAACTGCGGGAAAAGTCAGCTATGGGGGTCCTTGAGGGGCTCGGGGTATCAAGAGGGGTTTCGTACCTGGTTAAGGGCAGCTTGGGCGGTTTTTTGCTACAACAACGGCCAACGGGTTAGCTCTTTGCTCTTTGCACTTTGCGTCTCCATGTCTGGGGCGCGGGGCCACGCAGAAAAAAAGAGCAGCGGGCGGACATGACGAGCACATACCTGCTCACCGCGACCTTCGTAGAAAGAGCGGACCAAAGTGTCCAGCTCTTCAATGGAGATGGCCATTCTGGGCGGCGGGCTCGCGCGGGAGCGATCGTGAGGCAGCCGGTGGGCGGTTTTGGTGGTGGCGGGCAAGGCGGGGGAGGGAGGAGATGGATGTAGCAAATGAGCCCCAGCCAGGCAGGGAAGAAGAGACAGCCGAGGGACTAGAACGGCAGCGACAGCAGCGGCAGCAGCGCCCGGACTAAACACGTAAAAAAGGGAAGAGCGCGGGTGCAGTCGTGGGAAACCAAACAAGGATTGCGAGAGACGCGACGGGGAGAGGGGGGAGGTTGAAAGAGGGTAGTTGGGAAGTGCACGACGTCGGTGAGGTGAGGTGAGAAGAGAGGTTCGAAGAGCGATGGGGAGATATGGCACCTCTAGGTGCCTAGGCCCCCAATGCACTTCAGAAGGCCGGATTTAGTGGAGGGGGCGCCCCGCCTTCAAGGCATCACACGGTAACTACAGTACTAACAACTCAGCAGCACCCACCAGCAACAGGCGCGACGACAGGCTACAGCGCACAGTGGTCGTCACAGTGGCTGTCGCAGAGGGTGCAGCCAGTGATTAGCAAGCCCTGGAAACCCGACGACCAGGGCCAGCCTTTTGGCAGCTGGAACGACTAGCGGCGGGAGGGGACATGCGAGCTGATTTTGCCAGCGGGGGGGGGAGGAGAGGGGCATTTCTTTCATCACAAGTACCCGAGACATCGTCCAGCTCCCTGGCCACGCGCCGTGGGCGAACCGGCGACATCTAACCCGGCAACCCGACACCGCCAATTCCACCGCCAATTCTAATGTGCGTTCAAGTAGCCGACCGCACCGCCCAGCAACCATGATGCGTCGAGCCAGGTATCGGGTACATGTGACGAAACATCGCACTCCTCACTCCCAGCCTTTTATTTGTTTCGTTGCGTTGTCCAAGAAGTCACCAGCCGATTGCCTCCCCACCTGGATCGATCGCACTGCGCAGAGCTCATCTTTAAGTCCGTCGTCGCGTCGCTTTTGCACGGCCAGCAGTCGGAGAAATTCCGAGATGCTCCTGAATTAGAGCATCCCAAAGGTTTCAAGTTGCCCATTCCCTCGATCGATTTCGCCACTAGCAAGTGTATTCTCGAATGTTCACCTAGCGTCCTTGGGCGTTTTGTTGGAGTTGGTTGAAGGAGTCTATCCACACCTCAATCACGGCCATCCGAACATCCGTGCAACCACTACGCCAACATGGTAATCGCAGTCATGAGACATGCACCCAAAACAAATGCATCCACGTATTATGGAGGCTGTTCAATCAAATATGTTCATGTGCTTTTTTTAATCATACTTCCTTTCCAAACCGCCGTTTCTATTCGACATAATTTATGATGACTCCTGAACTCTTTTATTCCAAGCGCACGTCGCCTATGCCTTGTAGCCAGCCTCGGCAAGTGAGTCTCGCAGAGCATCCAAAGCCTTATCAATGTCCTTTCGGTTGGGGTCCAACTAATCACGTCACATGTTAGCAAACTCTTCTCTCCTAAAGACCAGGAACCACGTACCGCGCTGACACCCATGTGTCCGAATCGAATGTACCGTGTCGCAATAGCCTTGTGAATACCACCAGCAAACACCACGCCCTTCGCGGCCAGTTTGGGCAGGACATCGGCGATCTGTACGGTCTCGGGGAGGTAGATGGCTGTCATGGCGTGAGCCTGGTCCTCCTTCTTGGTGGCCACGACCTTGAGGCCGAGGTCCTCCACGGCCTTCTTCACTCTGTCTGACACCTCAATGTGCTTCTGGAACTGCTCGGCGAGGGACTTTGACAGGATCTGGGTCAGGGCTGTGTGCAGAGCGTGGATAAGCTGGGGCGAGGGAGTGGCAAAGTACGAAGGCTTCTTGGCCTCATAGTTTTTCATAACTAACGGACGTTAGCATCGGTGACGAGCTCTAGAAAGTAAGGGGGAAACTCACTAGGGGTCCAGTTCTTCATGGAGGCAAAGTACGAAGCTGGGGGGGTCTTGCGGTTCTCAAAGGCCTTGATCGCTCGGCCGCTGAAGAAGGAGATGGACAGGCCAGCAGGGCAGCCAATGGCTTTTTGGCTGGCCGTAACGACACCATCCAGACCCCACTCATCAAAGGCAATCTCCTCGCACGCGACACTGCACACACCATCAACGACGACGAGAGTCTCGGGAGACACCCGGTGGACAGCAGCGGTCAGGTCCTTGAGCTCGCTTAAGACTCCGGTCGAGGTATCGACATGGGTGACGGTGAGGACCTTGTACTTCTTCTCCTTGAGAGCCTTCTCGATATCAGGGATCTGGGGACAGCCGCCAACAACGCCGTCTATCTTGTCGACGTTCGCGCCGTAGGTTCGGAGGCAGTCGGCGAAACCATCGCCGAAGTAGCCGGTGCTAAGAACAAGAGCGTTCTCGCCAGCCTCGAGAAGGTTGGCGGCGACAAAGTCCCAGCCTAGGGTACCAGAGCCAGAAATGACGTAGGGTTGGGCGGCGGGATCAGTCGATTGGAACAGCTTGCGAACCATGGAGAGAGTTTCGCCGAAGGTGTTGACGAAGGCGGGGCCGACATGGCTCTCACTGTACAGCACGAGCAATGGTCAGCACCAGCTAGCAAGACAAGACTGCGACAGCAGGAGTAAGAATATGGTTGTTACCTATAGTGGCTCATGGATTGAAGAACGGCATCGTCAAACTCGATGGGCCCAGGAATGAGCAGAGTGGGATGGGGGGGTTGAGACGACATGGTGGAGGATGAAGAGTATCGGCGCAATTGCTGGGGAAAAGACAAGGTCTGGGTGGAAAAGGATGAAGATAAAGATGAAGAAGTAGCCTGCGCCAGATGGCGAGACACAAGGGATATCCTCCCGGCCGATGCAGCGGCCGAAGCTGATGAGGAGGCGGAGGAGGGGCTGTCGGCGGACAGGTCCGGCATGCGGGGCTCCATTGCCGATCTAAGCAGGAGGGACCTGTGGTGCACTTGCCTGCTGTCGCTCACTCTGGTACCTGTGGCTGCTGCTGCACGAGGGGCACCTGCTGTGACACCACCCACTGATCGCGCCGCTGCTCCCAATCCTACCCCCGAACAGGCCAGACGCTGCACGAACGCCAGCTTGATTGACCACCCTTTGCGGGAGGTGGGCAGACGTGCAGAAAAGCGGCCAACGATGCCGAATGGCGGCAGCTCCGAAAGGCGAACAAGCTGCTACGGGACGCCTTCCGACTTCAAAGCACCGGCGTCGGGTGCAACGAGGGACGGCGGACTCGGAAGGAGGCCGAGGGGGTGCGCAATGTGGCAGTGGCGGTGGCAGGTGAGGAGCAAGAATGTACCGCACACGTCCAGTTTGGGGAGAAGGAGAGAGGATGATAGAGCAGAAGCTCGTAGGTGGATTCGTAATGACGAGCTCCAGAACTCCTGGGGCAAGGCGAGTCACGCTGAGACACCTGGCCACGATCCTAGTCTCTACTGCCCCCCAGTCATAAAACCCCCTTCCCCTCTCGTTGAGGGCAACCGACTCCAGTGTCTGGGTCTATCTATCTCTGCTCCTATGGCGTTGACCATGGGCCGGTTCCGGCGGGGGGAAATCACTCTTAGTGACCCCACTACGGGGAGTGAAAGCTGCTCGGAGGTTCGTCGGCATCTCGACCCGAAGACTAGTGAGCCTAAACTTAATGGTTATCAGCCGGCGGTTTCTGAGATGAAATGCCGAGGTTTGGCTTCGAGTTCAAAATGGAGGCATCTACTAAGTGCTAACATGAGAAGGGATATCATTCCAAGGCAGTCATCTACGTGTACAGTAGGTTACAATCGTATCGCGTCGCCCGCTTACCCTAAACACCAAAACACAACATCCAAGCTGAGCAGCGGAGCTCCTCTCGGAAGATTCATACTCGGTCCCGAAACCGAATGCTGTTCAAGCATATTTCATAGCTCCCGTCCATCCGGCTTCCTTACCCCGGATTTCTTATGCAATTCCCTTGTAGAACGAAAGCAGTTTCTCCGCCCCGTTTTCCCACTGCACATCGTTTTGGAGGTGATGTCCCGCGCCCTCCACAAAATCCATCACCACTCCCTCGCCCTCCGTGTCCGCTGCCGCCCGATAAAAGGCCGCCGTCTCTCGCGTCACATTCGACGTCATCAGCTTGTCCTGCGAGCCTGCCATGACAAACACCTTGGTGCCGCTGGTCCCGCCGTTGTGGATATGGCGCAGGATCGAGCTCGCCGATGCGAACGGCTTCATCATGCTAAACGGCCAGCCGTAGCTTTCGTATCGATTCATGCGGCGCTGGAAGGGGATCACGGCTGAGAGGGGGAAGCTGTCGCCAAAGAAGGCTCTCTGGGTGAGGATCGGGTGTGAGAGGGGCGAGTTGGAGTGCCATCCGTGGAAGATCAGGCGGATGGTGAACCAAGGATCGAGCTTCGCCCAGTTCATGTAGACGCCCATCCTGTTGGGTTTGTTAGCATGCGAACTCGGTGGTATGAATCACATATGGCAATTGGTACTTACGATCCGTAGGCCGGCACCGCACCCAGCAAGGCCAATCCTTTGACGTTGACCCTGCCGTCCGACAAGACGCCCTGGCTAAGTCCACCACCGCTCGAATGCCCAACGAGCACGACCTCGCTGTTCTCGCGCGCCTGCACCCACTCAATGGCAGCGACAAGATCATCGCTCAGTGCACGGCGCGACGTCGCAAACACCATGCGCAGATACGATGGGTGCCACGAGTCGCCATGGCCGCGCAGGGAGACGGCATAGCAGGGGACGCCGCGGGCTGCGAGATATTGCATGTACTCGGTCCATACCCAAGCGCAGCCCATGCCACCATGGCAGAAGAAGACGGGCGGGCCAGTCGCGGGCGTCGAGGGCTTCGCGGAGAGGATCTCAAGCGTCCCTTGAGCGGTGTCGACCCAGTGGCGCTCGAGGCCCTTGGGGACGGGCGACGGAGGGCCCGACGGCCGGGTGAAGTGGAGCCATTGGTAGCTGAGGTGGAAGTTACTAAACATTGGCGATGATGGCGACGATGGCGATGATGGCGACGATGGCGATGATGAGGCGTAGGTGTCTGATTGATAAACTGATGTGTAAAGTAAACCTGTAAGGCTGAATTGGTGTGTTGGATGGATAGTATCAAGACTTAGCATTACAGGACCTCCGCACTTTATACATGAGCTTGCCTAGATCACCTGCCAGACACGAACCAACGAGAGTCGAGGAACATGGAATGCAAAAACACCTCGCTGCAAAGCTCACTGGTTACACACGACAGGTGCTCAGCCATCAGCCAGCTGCTACGTAGTAGTGAAGGCAGCCTCCAGCCATAGGCGCAAAGCCACCGCCCTCACAGCGTCCCGAGAAATTTCGTATGACGAGGCGCCTTGTTGCGGGAGAATCAGGAACGCCTCTTTGTCAGTGCTCGGGGACCTAAAATTCGATCACGGGGGCCATCAAAACCGCGAATTCCCAGCGTCACGGGGAAGCCGATGCAGAGCTGCCTTGCCGGGGACTGCTTGGTTTGCACTTATGCACAGTTCGTGCGCAACAGAGATGACCATGCGTGATCGATCGAAAAAGGAAATCCTAGATCCGGCATCGTGGGTCGCAAGATTCAGCTGAGATGCATACTCCGTTGCCTTTTCGGCAGTGAGTCACTAGTAGCTAGGATTCCTACTTTGTTTCTCCCGGTACGTCATCAGCTTGGCTTGTATGTAATTGGATCGATATTTTGTTATTGATGATTTGTGAAGGATGTGTCCTGGAGTGTTGTTGAAGTCGACTGTTACAGAAGGCGGATAAGGCAGCCCCAATGAATGATGTATCTATGCTTCGATGCCCTCAACACTCAAATCCACGGTAGCTTCTTAGTATTATTTCTGTGTTTAAATTCGGAACGCCTGCCACGCCTGAAGTCGCTCAAAACCAATTCGGCCTGTTTGGCCGAATTCGTTGATCCGAGAGTTAGCGTAAGCTGGGCTCAGCACCGTCCTAGGCGCTGAAATAGCGCTCACCTTCCGGAGTCGTATTCTGAGCAATTAATCCCGGGATCAGGTATGAAGTCATGTTTCACAGGTAGGTGCATGTCACCTCCAGACTGACACAACTTACTTCAAGCACAGCGTTGCGAAGGCGATTGTGTGGAGCCAGTTGCTCGAGTCTAATAAGACCAACAATGAGCAAGCTATCCACCACCTGTGCTTGCAATCAGGCCGTTGATGAGTACCGGGAGCCAATTTTCAGATGTACCGAAGCACGGGATTTGGGACATATGATGCCTCTTGATGATGCAACCTTCTATCTGAAATATCTCACCTGATGCGTAAAGTATTTCTGCCTCGTCAACTCATTCGCTCCTTAACATGCAGCTCACAGGACTGAGTAAAATCGATCTTCCCAACTTTTGACGCAACGCATTCCCGCATTGGAAATGCGGGACTCGAAGCTCACAGCTCCGAAGGTTTTTCCGACTCCGCTCCTCCTCCGCCACCAAAAATTCACACCACCAACCATCAAGCTGCCAGCCTTGTGTCGTCGCGCTCCTCCACTACAAGGCTCCCAATTGCAGCCTGACCAGCCCACCAAACCGCCGGCCCTCAAAATGAGTGTATGTTTTGGACTCCCATTCTTTTGACGAGAGCTATGCAACTAACTCGGAACCCCCGCAGTTCGTTCCCGTGAACCCCCGTCCTATGCTCCAGGAGCTGTATGTCCCACCGCCATCCCCGCAACCTCGCGCGAAGTCGGAGTCGCTTCTAGAGAGAGACCAATGCTAATGCTAGCCTGATGCGCAGTGTCGACAAGGACATCGTCGTTCGTTTGAAGTGGGGTGAGACCGAGTACAAGGGCAGACTGGTTAGCATCGACAGCTATATGAACATCCAGCTGCGAGATACCGAGGAGTACATCGACCAGAAGATGACTGGCACCCTTGGCCAGGTCCTCATCCGGTAAATAACACCAGACACCCTTCGGCTGCTTTGACACGCCATGGCGACTGTCGCCAGTGCCTGTTGGGCAGCGAAAGGGAGATGCAAAGAGGCTCTGACGCTGACTGTGACATAGGTGTAACAACGTTCTCTGGATCCGAGCGGCGAAC
The DNA here is from genome assembly GCA_020744375.1 of Dactylonectria estremocensis. Classification (NCBI taxonomy): domain Eukaryota; kingdom Fungi; phylum Ascomycota; class Sordariomycetes; order Hypocreales; family Nectriaceae; genus Dactylonectria; species Dactylonectria estremocensis. The sequence continues at coordinate 876,394 of JAGMUU010000002.1, read as the reverse complement.
CAGGGCGAGGGCGGCGATGTCAAGATGGAGGGTTGAACAAAAGTTGTCTCACGCGCGAACGACAAACTAGACCATACGACCAAAGGGGCTACGCTTATGAACGGGAGGAGGTGGATGACCAGCTTCGCAGTTTGGTTCCGGGAGGTCTTTGGAGTCATTGAATGGTCTAGGAAGACTGAGATTGGTTTCGGAACCGGCGTTTTATGGCTGCTGTTAGGGTTGCAGCAACCGAGCAAAGAGACACCATGTCATTTGCTGGTCTGTCGCGATATCAAACAGGACATGGAGAGAGGAGGACAGTCCCAGGCACACACGACTCCTCATCTTCAAACAAAAATTTTCTCTTCGCCCCGCGGCCAAAAAGAAACCACAATTTTCGCATCCCAATCGCACGCCCTACATGAAGCTATCTACTCGTTCGGGATGCTCGGGTCGGAAGATTTACATCAGGCAGGCCACCTGGCGACTGCTGGACAACTCCGATGAGGCTACCTTGATGCGTTGCGACTCGCCAACCCACGTCCAGGCCTCGACGAGCCACTCATACCACACCCGCGTGTCATCTGTTTGTCGCCACATGCTAATCTCTAGCTCCGTGTCGGCAGGGAAGTAAAGAGGTTTCTGTGAATGTTGGTGTTAGTGCATGTGAAGCATGTGTGTTTGAAGCCCCATGATCCAGTGCTGTGGACTATGAAGAGGAAGCTGGGTTGCCATGAGCTTACCTTGAGAGGGAAGAAGATTGGGAACCATGAAATCATGTCCTTGCTCTTCTTGTCAATGCGCTCTGGGTGTGTGCTAATTTCCACCTTTTCACCCTTGTTTTCCTTAAGCTGCGATTCGTATAGGGTTGACTCAAAGTAACCCGCCAGACCGTGTATGACACCTCTAGCCCGGCACACAAATGTGAGATGGCAATACCGCGAGTTGTGGTCATTGGCGCCGGCCGCGCCAGACATGCTACCGCCACCGCCGCCTACGACACCTCCAGATCGTCGAGCCTCAACGGCCGCGAGGGTAGAGTCGGGAATCGGGTGCGAGAACTCCCAGGCCTCCTGAATCCGCGGATGGAGCGGCACGTTCTGGGATACAAACTCTAGGGAGTAGAGTCGGACGACCCAGGGAGTCTCGAAGGCGTTGGGCTCACTGGGCAGGCGCGTGAGAAGCTCACCATGGATCTTGGGGTGAGAGATGGGGCTGAAGTGGGCGGTATAGGAGCTTGGGATAGAGATGCCGTGGGGCTTGGACATGACGTGCTGGATGCCGTCGAGGCACTCGGGGGACAGCTCGTTGTCGCCAAAGGACCCGAGCAGCTCTGAGATGAGGATGTCGACCTTGCCATAGACGGGGCCGTCGGCAGACTCTGAGATGACAGGTCCGTTCCAAGCGCGCATGTCCGTCTTAACCACCTTGACCTTGCCGTTCCAGACCATCTCGTTCTGACGCAGCAGGTACACATAGGCATTGGGGTTCTTCTCGACGGCCCACATGTCGATGGTCACACCGGCGTCCTCAGCAGCCTTGAGAGCTCGAGTGACAAGAGGACCACGTCCGGAACCAGCAACAGCGACAACGACGGCACCCTCTTTAGAAGTGGGCTTGTTGAGTGTCTTCCACTCCGTCAAGGCCTCATAGACGGCAGCCTCATACTGGTCGTACTTGACGGGATCACCCTCAAAGACCTCGTAAGTGGCCGACTCGAGGTTGTCGGACAGGGGCTGCAGTGGTGACTGGAGCCAGTCCTGGAAACTGGTCAAGGTAGGGCCCTCGAGCGCTGTAAAGGGAGGTTGCTGGTCTTCAAGCCATCGGAGGTAGGAAACATAGGCGTTCGTTTCGCTCTTCGACCCCGTCGATGCCTGGTTCTGAGCTTCGGCAAGGGAGGGAAACTGGTCCTGGGATGGCGGCCCATCAATGTTGGAGACGTCAGGGCCGGCATCGCAGAGAAGGATCCATGGCAGGTTCTTCAGACGAAAGTACAGGAAGATGAGGTCCTGGTGATGCTTGGACAAAGCGGGGAAGCCTTTTTTGTTGTTCCGGAAGACTGATGGGCTGAGAGTCAGATAATGCAAAGGCTCCGCGAACCAGCGGTCCTGGAGATCCATCTCAGGCATGACTCGGGGCAATTGCAGCGCTGAGAAGCCGCAAGTCAGCGAGTGTATGAGCATCAGTGGGGGGACGGGTACGCACCAACAAAGAGTCTGGTGTTGTAGTTGCAGACTGTGCGGACATGGTGCCAAGAATCCCAGGTCGCGAAAAGATCAACATTCTTCCCGTCGACCTTGGGAGGCTGTTGCGACTGGAGAGTAGAGAGGGTCCTGACTTTCGACTCCTGTCCGGGCTCCCGATACATGGGAATATGGATGAGGAACGTCACACGGCTACCGATGGTGAGCGCTTCCTCGACAGCACGAGAGTACTGCGCGAGGCCCTGGTTACCGCCATCCTTGGAGGCATCTCGCAGGGGTCCAGGAATAATGACGCTTCGGACGCCGCAGAAGTTGGCGTAGTTGACCTCGAGGTTGAGCACCTGGCGGGAGATGCTGGAGACGACGGGGTTGGTGGAGCACAGGTCGATCCAGGGGCTGACGTACGCCGTGTACGTGTTGACGGCGGCGCTGGGGAACAGTCCTGTGTCCTTGGGGGTCAGCGGAGGCAGGATGGGATCCTCGCGGGCGGCCGTGGCAATGGTGGTAGGCGAGTTGCCTTCGCCGGCGAGCTTGGTGAGGTGCTGCTCAACGAGGGCGAAGACACGGTCGCGGAAGTGATTGTTGGTCACGGGCGTAGTCACGAAGCCCAGCTATTTCCGCAGGAGAGTCAATGGCATGGCCCCTTCAGGCGTCACTAGGTTCAGCGACGGGGCACGGTTTGGCTGGCGACTTACACCATGGTTGAGCAGCTTGCCGTACTGTAAGTCAGTGAGGGGTGTCTCGCGCGCCGAGTCATGCTGGCCGATGTGAAAGACGGGCCTCTGGGGGCCAAAGTCCTCGACCATGCCGAAGCCGGCACCTTCAGAAGCCATGGCAGATGAATTTGCCGCAGAATGCTGGCGATTGAAGCTGTCGTGGTGGGGGGAGCCTCACAAAGGCTGAGATTTCCGACGGTGGAGTATCACCCCGCCAAACAAAGAATTGTGTGATGGACGAAAGCAAGAACTCGCACCTGCAGCCCCTGCAACAGTTTGAGGGTAAATGGCTGAGATGTTACCGAGAGAACCAGAAATAAATAAAACCTTGATCAGGCGTCTTGTATGGACACGAGCTCGGCAGCCTGGATTTGGAGTGAGCTCAATTCGCACACGACGGACCATTTTCGCGGTGAGTCTCAAAGATAGTGGGAGGACCCTGAAAAAGGGCACAGTGTGCGCCGGGCTTAAACACTTTATCACGCAATTGTGAAATCAGGATAATTCAAAAGATTTACAACGACAAAAACGAGCGAAGAATTGAAAACTGCAGATGAAATGACTATGCAATGGAAGATATTCCACTGCGAAGACTGATTGTATCTTTCCTCACACAGGTGATACAGTCCGAGATGCGGTGATCATTTTGTAAATCGCACTGTGGCAGCGAACCGGGGCCCGTTATCGATAAGCCGACCTGCCTCCGTCCCGCCAAAATTTTCTGGCAGGCAGATGGCGATGTCAACACAAAATCTCAGCCTCGCCCGCGCATTCTCCTTTGGTTGGATTGATCCCTTGACCGCCTTTCTCTCCAGCAAAACAGAAACACAATGTCCGACGCAAAGGGAGGGAAGCGATCCAGCGCCGACGCCGACGACTCTTCAAGAAAGAAGTCCAGGAAGGAGGACGGCGCGACCGATAAGCACAACCCGTACCTCGCCCACATGTACGACAACGAGAGCAACGGCGACGGCTTCTCGTCCGACTCGCCTCTCGCGGGCATGAGGCGCCATCAGACCACGGCCAAGGAGGCTTCAAAGGCTGAGGACTCAGCCAGCAACCCCTTCACCGGCCGGCCGCACTCCCAGAAGTACTTCCAGATCCTCCAAGGTCGTCGCGATCTCCCCGTCCACAAGCAAAGGTTAGTCACGTCTCCTCCCAGCGGCGGCGCGCATGCGCGCCAACGGCTCAATCAATCAACGGCGACATTGCTAACCCTGAAACTTTAGGCAAGAGTTCCTCAACAAGTACCACGAAACCCAGATCCTCGTCTTCGTCGGTGAGACCGGTTCCGGAAAGACGACTCAGATCCCTCAGTATGTCGTCTACGACGAGATCCCCCAGGTCACCGGCAAGCTTATCGCCTGCACCCAGCCACGTCGAGTCGCTGCCATGTCGGTGGCTCAGCGTGTCGCCGATGAGATGGACGTCACCCTCGGCGAGGAGGTTGGTTACAGCATCCGTTTCGAGGACATGACGGGCCCCAAGACGATACTCAAGTACATGACAGACGGTATGCTGCTGCGCGAGGCTATGCACGACCATGAGATGTCGCGCTATAGCTGCATCATTCTTGATGAAGCCCACGAGAGGACTCTCTCCACCGATATCCTCATGGCCTTATTGAAGCAAATCTCCGCGCGCCGCTCCGACCTCAAGATCATCATCATGTCCGCTACCCTCGACGCTGAGAAGTTCCAACGGTACTTCAACGATGCGCCGCTCCTAGCTGTTCCCGGACGAACCCACCCCGTCGAGATCTTCTACACCCCCGAGCCGGAGCGTGACTACGTCGAGGCCGCCATCCGAACCGTCCTGCAGATCCACGCCTCCGAGCCCGAAGGCGATGTTTTGCTCTTCCTGACTGGTGAAGACGAGATTGAAGACGCGTGCAGGAAGATTAGCCTCGAGGGTGACGAGCTAATTCGCGAAGTCGACGCTGGTCCCCTCGCCGTTTACCCCTTGTACGGTACTTTGCCGCCTCACCAGCAGCAGCGCATCTTCGACAAGGCCCCCGGGCCGCTTCGCAAGGGAGGTCGTCCCGGCAGGAAGGTCATCGTGTCAACCAACATTGCCGAGACCAGTTTGACCATCGACGGTATCGTCTACGTGGTGGACCCCGGCTTCAGCAAGCAGAAGATCTACAACCCCCGGATCCGTGTCGAGTCCCTACTCGTCTCCCCCATCTCCAAGGCCTCGGCCCAGCAGCGTGCCGGTCGTGCCGGTCGTACCAAGCCTGGAAAGTGTTTCCGCCTATACACCGAGAAGGCGTTCAAGAAGGAGCTCATTGAGCAGACGTACCCCGAGATTCTCCGCTCCAACCTCTCCAACACGGTGCTCGAGCTGAAGAAGCTCGGCGTCGAGGACCTCGTCCACTTTGACCTCATGGACCCCCCCGCCCCGAGACCATGATGCGCGCCCTCGAGGAGCTCAACTATCTCGCCTGCCTCGACGACGACGGCGAGCTCACGACGCTGGGCAGCCTGGCCTCGGCCTTTCCCCTGGACCCCTCGCTGGCCGTCATGCTCATCTCGTCGCCCGAGTTCTTCTGCTCCAACGAGATCCTTTCCATCACCTCGCTGCTCTCTGTGCCTCAGATCTTCGTGAGGCCCGCCGCCAGCCGCAAGCGCGCGGACGAGATGAAGGCGCAGTTTAGCCACCCCGACGGCGACCACCTGACTCTTCTCAACGCATACCACGCCTTCAAGGGCCAGGCTACCAACGATCCCAACGCGGTGAAGCAGTGGTGCCACGAGCACTTCCTGTCCTTCCGTCACCTGTCGAGCGCCGACAACGTCCGGGCCCAGCTCAAGCGCATCATGGACACTAACGGCCTCGACCTCATGTCGACGCCCTTTGAGGACAAGAACTACTACAACAATATCCGCCGCGCTCTGCTCGCCGGCTTCTTCATGCAGGTCGCAATGAAGGAGAGCTCGGGCAAGCTCTACCGCACCGTCAAGGATGATCAGGCCGTCCTCATCCACCCTTCTACTGTGCTCCGCACCGAGTTCGACTGGGTCCTTTACAATGAGTTCGTCCTGACCTCGAAGCAATATATTCGAACATGCACGGGTATCCGACCCGAGTGGCTACTGGTATGTCGAACTTCCCTCCCCGCTCTCTTGTCTATGACCCGTTCCCCATGTCATCAATATGACAAGTCACCTTGAAATCGGTCATCCACATCACTAACACGACCCACGCAGGAAATCGCACCAACCTACTACGACCTCGAAGGCTTCGAGCAGGGTGACATCAAGCGATCCCTAGCGCGGGCTGCCGAGAAGAAGCGCCGCAAGGAGGCCATGAAGTCGGGACGATGAAGAGGCCCCCTATACGGTGCACTCGGCGAGGTTGAGGCCCCCAAAACGAAAGCACTGTGATAGAAAGATACCCACGTCACCTCAGTCTCATTGCGCACATACCGCCTTCACATGCGGGAGCCATGATTTCGCGTTTCCAATGGCGGCTCTGCCTGACCAACCGGAACGGTCGCAGGAAGGAAAAAAGAGCACGTCTTGGCCCAACTGCAATTGCACAGTTGCTGACTGGTCGAGTTACGGTCGCGTAGTTTCATGCGGCCGCCACCTAATAAATGCTGTCAAATTGCCATCACCGGTTCCCCGCTCTTATCGTTTGTTTATGTTTCCTGGGAGTGGCGTTGTGTAGCGATATTGGTTGCTGCCACGGCATCCGGCTGTTTTACTCGTGCGGGTATATGTACACCCGTATGTACGCCTGTACAGCATATATGCCTGTATGTATGTGTGCGTCTGTGTCTGCAGCAGTGAGGAAAGAGAGAAGAAGAAAATAAGGGGAAGAAGCGGATCGCATCAAGGTCGTGCAAGCGATGCATGAATGTGCGAGAACGGCAGAAGGAGGCTCATATCATCCATTGTAGTTAACTGTTAGAGGAAACAAGGACCGATTGAAGTAGATTGGACCCACCACCCCCCCTTCCCCCCAGCCTGCCCCAGACTTACATGAATCAGAAAGCGCCCGCACGCTGCTGCTTCGGGCAATTGTCTTTGTCAAGACTCGTCGTCGTCTCTTCAGGGCGTCGTGGTGTCGCCGATTGCATTGCATGTCGAAGCGCAGGCGGCCCTAGTCCCGCTCACCGTTCCATTGCCTCCCGCACGAGCAGGATAAGGGACTCGGGCCGTTGACGAGGCCCACCACGGTCTGGTAGGGCAGGCTTTCCCGGTGAACGAACGGCAGGGAGAGCGTCGGTGAAATCGATCGAGGGCGAGACCTCAAGGGCAAGATGTCAGTGATGCACGGGGACTCGCCAGGGTTGAGGCATCCCTGCATCTCGCGGGCTGCATCCGGAGGCGCCACTCCATGGCTTCCGTTTCGCCACGGACGAACTGGAGAGCGGCTCGATGCGAGGAGGGAGAGGGGAGCTCTGGGGCTCTGGGAAAGAGACCTCACCTTGGAGGGGTGCATCAAGAGAAGAGGCTAGCCTGGGGGTGGGAGAACACTTGTCGACGAGACAAGGGGACCAGGGGGAGACTTGTGGAGGCGGGCAGATCGAGGAAAAAGCAATTCAGCCGGCGCTGGCAGATATGTACATATAGCCAACTCCCGGGCACCTGGTTACGGGCATTGCTTGTCAACAAGGCCCAAAACTCCATCTCTCAAGGCATCTAGAGAGGGCACTAGGACGCGGGGGGCCCGTCTAAAAGCAAAGCAACCCCCCAGATGCAGCTCGGATGTGGGGGTCGACGAGATCCCAAAGGGCACAGCAGGACGCACAAGCTGGAGAGCGACCCTCGCCCCCCCGCCTTTCGAGACGATGAGGCCCGACGATGGCGGAGGGATTGGCGAGGAGGGGGGAGACAAGAAGCTGCAGACAAGAGTTGGGGTTGGTGGAGTTATCTCCCAATGCTCCCCGGCGAAAATAACAGTAGTAAGGTGACAACAAGAACAAGGCGGCAATAACGAGGCTTACAACCTTTGTCAAAGTCGGATTGCGGGCCATACCACCGTCCTTCCGCCTGGACTAAGCTGCACCGCAGGTACTAGTCAAGAACTCCCAAGGACAGCCCAGTTGATGTGTACCAGAGTTGCTCTTGAATGTGGACAGGGAAGGGCACGTAGTGTACTTGATCCCAAGACGACGAACAGGGAGCGACGGCGAAGGGCCAAGCGCGGACGAGAGACGGACGGGCAGCCGGTGTACTAGGAAATGCGCATAGGAATGAGGCGAACAAGACGTTAAGCGAGTAATCGCTTCCTCGCCACTGGTCCATGAAGCCCTCAGATTCAAGGTCATACACAACCGAGGTAGAACAAAACTTCCCGAATCCCGCTTCTCACTTCCTTTAATCCCCAAGGGAACCCAGCCAGCTGCCCCAGCACGGTATCAAGATCAACCCACGCGGTGAGGAAGTGTCGTGGAATCGCCGGAGACCACCAGGGTTTGGGGGTCCAGATACCAACAAAAACAACGTGATTGTGTCATAGAACCGGTGCCCCAGTCGCGAGACAGACGGGAAGTCCGGCGCCCGATGCGGTGATTGGCCATGGTCCGATCAAGGGAGAACCTAGGCAGGTGACTCGGCCTATAGTCGAGATTTGCCACGGACTTGATTGTTAGTTGACAAGAGTCAAGCTCATCTTCATTTGTTGTGGCCGGTTGCATTTGATGAACCAATTCCGTCCATCAAAGGGGGCGGAGGACCAAGGGTACGATAGCCTCAAAAACATGTGCTGATATGTTTACTTGACGATGACACTATCAATAAATGTCAAGTATCAACGACAAGTAGTGGTACACACGTACACCAAAAGCAGGTTGGCGTGTGAGCGAGTCTGCCCGTGAGCGGGAGGCCATAAGTCGCTTGCAGCGTCGAGGTGCAAATTGATATGCGGGAAGTGGACCACACGAAAGCATTGCCGTTCTGGGAAATCCGGACAGATAGTCCCTCGCAAACCGACTCGTGGCAGATTAATTCACGAGGAGCGCTAGAGCACAACTTGACAATTCGACCACCGCTGGACAGATGATGAAGGAGCTGTTGTGCTCCCCACGTCATACATGAGCATAGGATCCAGAATCGACAAGGGGAAGGGAGGGTCTGACGGCGCACAAGCCATCGCATCGACGAGCATTGCTCAGACGAGGACCTGTTGAGGGCGGAAAAAGAAAAAAGATGGGGAATAGTCTAGCCGCTGTCGCTCTCGTCGTTGCAGGGCACTTCCTGGTCCCCGACTCCCCAAGCACCAAACCATCTGAGCGCAAAGCAGTCTGCAGGCCACAATTCCCGGAAGGTCTGTCTCCCTGTCACGAAGCTCTATTTGTGGCGGATGATCTCAGGGAAAGGAGAGGATCATCAGTGTGTCCCGTGAGTGTTGGACCCCTTGACTAGACTTTGGGCGCCGCGCTACGCTGCCATAGCGCGGTGTTGGATGTTGGCGCGCCGTTTTGCATCAAGTCGATGTCAGACTCAAACAGCGTCCGGCCTGTAAGGCTTGCGCCGCCCGCTGCATGACGGTGGTATGCGGCTTTTGTCTGCACTTTGGAAACTGTAGTTCCGACTCTCGGCTCGTCCGCACGTGGCCTCATTTTCAGCTTCTGAAGTCGAAGCACAAGCCGGAAGCTGGCCGATGGTAGTAGCTCCAATAGCGGCCCCGATGATGCCGAAGCCCTCGAAACATGCCAAACCAGGGCCGTGATGTTGCGGATGGAGTCTTTCGACTGCTGCGGCTGCCAGCTGGTGACTTGACTTGAGTTCCCCAGGTCCCAACTCCTTGACGCCTCTCTCACCCCCGGCCGGGTTTTTCTTTTTCTTCTTCTGTCCTAGCCAAAGAGCATCATCTGAATCACAATTGACAGTTGACCGGGCTCTCATCTCCAACCCGCAGAGATCAAGCTAAGGCAGGTCCAGGGCTGCAACTCCCAGAGCTGTGACGGGCGTTGCTCAACCATCAGGCCGGCAATTACAAGTCCAGGACGAAGTATATCCACTTCCAACACGACGCCACGCGCCTGTGGACCCGCCCCTCCCCCCTCCTTTTCTTGTTTCTTTTTTGCTTTTTCTTCGGCTGCTGGCGGCGCTGGCCTCACTAGCCGATGTTCTTCAGAGGCTTCTTCAGCCTCAACCGCGAATCCTTTCTCCACAAGTCCCTATATGAGAGTGGTGCCTTCTCGCAGCCATGGGACGACACATGGGACGACCGCGGCAGACGGGCCATTGTTTGTGGCCACCGCCGATAGTGGCTTCACGCTGCAACGCCGACTTGCAAGCCACCGTCGCCGCCCCCCCAAACAGCTCGTGGTCCTAGCCCCTGTTGCTTGATGACTGTGATAGTGATTGCCGGCTCAGCGCACGACGCCGTGCAACGGGGAGAGAACAAGCAGCAGTCTCGTCTCAGGGAGGGAGGGGGTGGATGGCCGAACGAGGGGGTGGGCTATAATGCGCTAGCAGTGAGCAATGAGCTCTGCCCATCAGTAATTGTGACTGTGTGCTTCCCCAGAGACGCCTAGAGAACAAGCCCTGCCATCCACAGCTCCCTACCTCACGCCATTCCGCCGGCCGCTACGCCCGTTCGAGCCCTCGGCCCATGGCCCCACGATTGGATAGACGAACCACACGCCATCAACTCGGTGCTTGTACAGTAGGCTCGCGGCAACCCATCCGATCGCTTGCTTCGACGCCAGAGTTGACACCAAGACGCACGTCTCGGGCGGGACGTTTTTGCGTTGTACCCCCCTGTGTACAGTTCCATCTTGTCGTTGCCTTGTGCTTGTGTTTGTGCTCGTGTTTGTGTCTGTACTTGTGCTGGTGCTCATGCTCGGCTTGTGCTGCTGGACACAATGCGGCGGCATTGCAGCCGTTCATCTATGAGTCCATGACGCCCCATAGCATGAGGTTATTGCCCTTGTATTTGTCCATCCCTCATGCCTCCAATCCCGCACCTCCATGTTACATCGGCTCGTAGTAAAGTCGCCTTGCATGTCTTGATGTAGTAGCGTCCAACCATGCCCAGATGCCCAAAGATGCAAACTTCTGTGAGGCCAGAGTTCCGTAGGGCGCGGGTCTCGGGGCGTCTCGTCTACCTTGCCGTCCATCGACGACAGACATTTATTATGGATGTCTCATGAATCCTCACTGGCGCTCTTCCGGATGCATCGCAGGGGCTCCCTGTCTGTCACTGGTGTGTCCCCCCACTGCATCGTTCTGCCAGCGGGGGACTCTTGCTCGAGCTGGCTGGGGGGGCATCAGTCAATCCCATGAAAAATGGCATTGCGACGTCAACGGCCATTCGCCATCTGGATTAGCTGCCCCAAGACGTCAGCAGTGTCCGAGTCTATGTAAAGGCGACGGCACGCACCTTGATCATGCCAGCCCGTTCCCGCCCTGGAACTCCGCTCAGCCTAGGGATCCTTGACCTGTTGGCCGTCGGCCTTTCATCAGCGTACTACAAGAACATCGTTCGACCCTTTCCCCAGTCTAGGTCTCACTTCGTCCTAGTCATTGAGTTAAGATCGCTTGCTGCCAGCGGGTAGTTCATATAAAAGTCTCTCCTCACCTCTTCAACCTACCTCGGCCATCGCATCACACCTTCCAATTCCTCCTTGATCACATTTCCGAACCATCACCCTCTTACACCAACACAATGAGCGGCGCAGGTGGCTTCTACAAGTACCGTTGCAAGTACTTCTATACTCACAACTGTCCCAACTGGGTTTGGGTAAATAATGCGCCTTGCGCTTCATGTCTTGTAAGTTTGGTCTTTTTTTTTGTTGGGTTCCCAGTCTGCCAAATATTTTGCTGACGTATGGGTGACGAAGGCCGATGGACGGGACAACGAAGAACCCCTGCTGCCGTCCTGGGGTCTTCCGCGAGATATTGTCGTGCCCCGCGTCCTCGATGGCATCCTACAGTATACCGTAATGGAGCTCGTCGCCCCTTCAGAGCCAGGCGACGACTGGACGCTTAGGGATAAAGCCAATCGACCGCCACCATCAATTCCTGTGACCAGTGCGATGCCAGGCATACCGGGGATAATGGCACACCACCGGTTTTAGGAGCTAGCGAGCCCAGCGAGTCCTTGCGCTGCACACAGGAACGGGAACCCTCAAAGTTTCGCCATTTGACAAGAGCTTGGGAATAATTTATCGACGACGTGAGGACTGGGACTGGGCAAGGGAAATCCAGGATGGATGGGCAGATGAATGGATGACAATGACAGTTGGGAACACCAGCAAATTGCAACCCCTCTCGACCATCGACAAGATGGACGCGCCGACTTGGGCGTGTACAGTGTACAACTCTGTGTACAAACTCGAGGAGTTTCTGGCGGGAAAAACGCAGCAGACGGACGGTTGCGATTGCGACGCTAGGTATTGGATGGACCGGGAGATTGGTGGCTGGAGAAAGACCACGAGCAAACAACCCCCCCAGGAGATACCCATGCGCTTTGAGTTGGCGGCTTTGGAGGACGGGGGGCTCCATTCCGGACTATTATTTTGTTATATTTGGAACCCTTGGGCTGGCCTTTGTGTTTTTCAGGCGCAGGTGTATTTTTTTATTGGCATGGGAAGCCTCATTGCGCTTCGGCGGCACGGAGCCGGAAAATTGATTTCTTGACCTCTTCCTCGGGTTTATCACGGTGCTTCTTCCAACATCTTTTTTTTTTTTTTTTTTTTAGAAAAAAAAAATACAAAATTTGTTAACTCGGTGGTTCTCTTGTCCGTAGATGTCGACTTGCATAGCAGAGCGTTGCAGTGCATCGAGTGCATCATAATGCATGGTAGTGCCGTGGCGGGCTCTTCGGACAGTGACATGTGATGTGAGGCTCGTGGGACCTCGTGGGACCGTTGTTGTGGCGAGTCAGTGATCGGTCCAGGGCGCACAAGATCAGGTCGAGGCATCAGATCAAAGTGCCAGGCAGGGTTCTTGGTCGCGAGATGTGGCGTGCCACACGATAGCAGCTCGCCTGATGATCCCTGTTCGTCTACTTATCAGTCGTCGTTGTGTGTCTCGGTACCTGGGTCCGTCAGACCCGCCCGATGGCAGGATGGGCTGCCCAAGAACGGCATGTGGTTCATTGAGGTTGAAATGGGCAAATGACGAAGACCACTCGCCCGATGAACGGTTGGATAGGATGACGATAGGGCCGCACCAGGGGAACAGCTTCAGGGAACAGCTTCAGGGAACAGCTTTAGGGAACAGCTTCAGGGAACAGCTTCAGGGAACAGTCTCAGGGAACAGCTTCAGGGAAGTGCTCCAGGGAACCGCACGGGATCATCACCAGAAGCCACCAGATAATTGTCAAGGAACCACCAAGGAACCGCCGGGGAGTCCACCACGGCATCATGATCCAAGCTAAAGACCGGGGCCGGACAAGCCGTTTGGTGGGTGCAAAAAGTCGCTGCGCCCCCCAGTTCGTCTCCTCCCTCTGTGAAGGTGTTGGTCAAACGGCCGGCTTCGCTGGAAGCGGACCAGCGCAACTATTTCCACCATGCGCCACGCGTCTGCTGGTGTGGTGCCAAACGCCTGACGGGCGGGCCCTAAACGGAACCGAGCCAGTGGTGGAGGAGATGGATAATGCTGATGCTCGATGCTCGTGATTGAGAAGAGCTGCCTGCAATTCGGCCGTGGTCTTACTGGTTGCTTGCTTCGGCATGGTGGAGAGAGGGCCTGCCCGATTAAGCTGAAGCTGCGTGGTTGCAGAAACGACGGCTGTACACTGCATAGCACAGATGTAGGACCTCGGTGACGAGACAAGAGGATCGGTCAATTGCATGGGCCGCAACTGTTCACATGGACAACTGACTGCGTTGATTGTTTCCGCCGTAATGTCAACAAGGGCGGAGCATAGTTCATGATTTAATTAGGGGAAAACGGATGGGTGTGGTTGCAAGAACTTGGTAGTAGACGTTGGCATTGGCGGGTTTGTGAATGAGAGAAAATGCTTGTCAGAGCATGTGAGTTTATGTCACCCAATCAAGCCCCAGTGGAGTCACGAGTGCGGCCGCTTGTAGAGAGTTATGTCAGAGGACGAGATGGAAAGAGCAAACTCAGGGCTAAGGCAGACCAGGCTGGCATTGGCAAAGCTGCGGGGGTTCCTTCCTGGGCTCCTTTCTGGGTTCTCTCTGGGTTCTTTCCTCTTATTAGTCGTTCCCTGGTCCAGAAGTGGACGTCTTTACGTCAATGCTTCCTATCTACCTTGCCGACTTTGGCAAGGGAAGCAGCCGAAGGCAAGCTGAAAACCGCACATTACCGTACACTAAGAGTCGTTCCCCGTCGTGGTGCCGTATTTCTCGCGGCTTCATCTGTTCGGCAACACAAGTGTCACTACAAGGGAGCGCTCGAACCATTCATCCATCGGGCCAAGACACACAGACACAGACGCACACACATGAACTCACATCAAGACACACGCCTGTGGCTCTAGAGTTTTAAGTCTCCACTAGTGCCCGCTGTGTCCGTCGCACTGCTTCACAAGCTCATCCTCCGACTGCCGCTGTCTGCATCATTTACTGTCGTTGGTCTGACAGGTTCCTCGCTCCAAGCCGTCAGCCAGCCGCAGCTGCCATGCACATTCGATACACACAAGTCCCCATTCGACAATTGCGTCTCCAGCATCGGTTTCCACCGCGACGAGGTTTTTCTTCCCAAATTAGCTCGGCTGTGTCTACTCTTTGCAAGTTGCCAAGGAGCTGAGACAAGATATCGACCAAACTCCAAACCCTGTACAGAATTTGGTGTACGTGTCGGAAAAACATATCTCACGATGTCATCACCCCCTCATCACCCCTCATCAACTTACGTACCATATGGGACGCAGTACGGTAGTCTACGACGTCGGGTAGTAGGGTACCGGGTAGTTACAGTCCCCTTCCCCTTTCCCATGTACCACTTACCCCATTCCCATTCTCAAGCCCATGTTCGTATCCATCCGGCCATGCCCTTTGCCAATCTGCCTAGAACCCTGTGCTGCCCTATCATGCCTTTTGCTGGCCTCTACGGCCCTGTCCGAGTCCCCTGCGAAAAGTCCCTGTCTGCGGCCCCGTCGCCCTCTGCCCTGCGCCCCGAGCACCTGCATCAGCCCATTCCCCATGGGCCGGTCCCGCCTGGCTTGAGGGTCACTGTTCCATATCCACAGCGCAGAAACGCAGTGGCATGGTCTCACGGGCCTTCCATGGTGATCCGTCGCTCCCATTTGCTAGTCCTGCCTGCTCCCGCCCAGTCTACTCTTTTTCCAGAACGGGAATGGAACGACTTCCATCCAAACAACCTGGTAAAACACCAGGTTTGCTTCTCTTGCGATGTCGGCTATCGACGCGGCGCCAGCCACCGCACATGGCTTCCCGGCCAGGTCCAGTGTCCCCTAAACCGTACCACTGTCGGCGGCCAGCGAGCGGTCAGCAGCGCAAGCCTTCTTTTTACGGAACACCCCCTGGAGATCTTGTCATTTTTTTGCGGTTTACCGTATCCCAAGGGAAGTACTCCAAGTGGGGGACGATGGCCTCGGTATGAAATGCACCACGGGGAAAAGTTACATCGTACGGATCCGTACCCGTATGTGCCGAGTGGATCACGGCTTGAGCAACCGGAGAAAAGCTACTATTCAGACAGCTACTCGAATAATACCCTCACGCAGTGGAGACTATTGACTCTCGTGCGGTGAATAACAAGAGTCTCAACTCTCAGCGTCGCCTATGGCTGAACCTGAAGCACTATGTTGCATTTCGGCATTTAGGCGATGTAGCACAAACAGCACAATCAGAACCAAGCAATCCCTAACAGATCTTATAGGGCGTTATTCATTATTAATGACTTCATCCCAGCACATGTCCCGTGCCGTCCTACTAAACGAGATGATGGCTCTCATAGTAATGCTACCAGCAGACTAACAACAGCTCCTCCAGCAATAGCCCCAAGCCTCGGCGCCACATGGCCCGAGGCCGCGCTGTCGTCATCCGACAGTCCAAACGGCAACCCCTGATAGTCAAAGGTGACGTTTTGCTTGATCGAGCTGTTGTAGCAGTGGCCGTTGGCAATATCCAGGTGTGTTAGGTCGTTGGGCACCTTGAAGAACATGTACCGGTCCTGCGGGATGTCCTTGAAACCCTCCGTGTTGTACGGGAACTTGTCGCCGTCGTCGGTGGCGCTCGTGTTTCGCAGAAAGATGCACTGCACCTGTCCGGGGTAGTCCTTGTACAGCGCTGGGTAGGCCTTCATGACGTCAGAGTTGCTCGTGTCGGCGACTAACACGAAACGGCGCTGGGGGAACGTCTGGAACACCTTGTCGAGGAGGAACCGGCGGATCGCCACCGTGGCCGACAGGTCCGAGAAGTTGAGTGGCCGCGTGTCGAACGAGCCCATGGGGTACGTCTTGTATATAAACTCCATGTAGTTGCGCGTGCCCTGCTCGGGCGTCGTCGTGAGGTAGTGGAAGTGCATCTCAGGCAGCGACCTGGACCAGTTGGCGTAGATTTCGGGCATGTTGCTCCACGGGATGAACTTGCGCGCAAATGTGTTGAGCAGGCCCTGCTTCGGTTCGTAAATCTTTGTCACCCGTAGGATGTCATCGATGTCTGAGATGATGGTGATGCCCTCTGTCGGCACGAGATACGCCGTCGAGTTGCCATTGTTGTTAATCCCTTCCGCGTACAGGTTAATGGCTTGGACCCGCGACGTCTCGTTGCCTGGGACCAGATATCCGCCCGAGTCGCTCGTGTTGCGCAGCGTCACGAAAGTGTCAAAGTCGCCTTGGTCGGTAGTATTGTACGGCAGCGCAATCTTCTGCGAGCCTCCTCTCTGCAACTCTAGTCAGCTATCATGCTCAGAGACAAATGGTCAGAAACACCTACTGCGGGGATGACACTACTTCCACTGGCCCTTGCAAAGTTATTGACAAAGTCAACTGTCACGCTCTCGTCCTCTTGCTGCACCACAAAGATGGACCGCGTTAGGTTGCGTGCCTGTGCCTTTTCCGAATCGGAGAGGTCGTCGACTTCCGTATCGATGAGGAAGACGTTTGTAAGGTCGTCAACCTTGTCCTGGCTGATGTTGGGGACCTTGTACACGTTTCCGTGGACACGCACGTTCCAGCCGTCACGCGTCCAATTGGCATATGGACTATGAAAACTCAATACGCTTCCTCAACCAACTCAGCAAAGCCGAAGTTTTGACTTACGGAATATTCAACACCTGTGTGGGCTCAGCATCTAGGTCACCGTCTGAGATGCCAAGCGACTCCTCGACTGCCGTGCCCGTGGGAAGCCCGTGGAAATCCAGTACGCCCGAGTTAACGAGTGACGAGATGCCGCTCGCCACATCGCTAATCAAACCGTCGACATAGGTGTCGACGTCGTCGAGAATGTCTCTCTTGATGAGATCTGGGGCTGCTGTAGGCTCCGGCATCCTCATAACCATCACCCCTGGAACCGTGGGTTTCGCGACAGGGGCCGGGGCGGGCAAGGCCATGACAGCAGGCCCAAGGCCCAAAAATAAAGCTTTCAGCATGATGGTCGGTGGCGAAAGAGTCCGAGGAGAGCAGGTTCAACTCAAACAGCGGTCACCAAATGAATGAACATAGAGGAATTGGTGAGTATTTTAATTTGTTCGCAGGGAAAGGACCCTTCCCGCTAAAATCAAGGAACAGTGCGCATCGCGTAAATTGGCAGGTGTTGTTTATGTGCTGACCTGCACCTTGGGGGCGGTGATGTCACACTGAATGTAGTTGCCAGCCAACCATTGGCCCCCCTCCCCTGCATATCACCTGGACCAGGTTTCACTGTCCCTTTAGCAGTGCTGCATAATCTCGAATTCGATTAGTTTAGCTTTAAGACAACTGTTCTAGTCGCATTAAAATTGTCGTTTGGATCTAGGCCGAGAATCTGCTACTAACACAGCTAATAGGTCGAAAGTCCGGGGCTAGTTGAGGGTTTTCGTGTGATTCATGATGTCATTGAACTCTATCTCACGATGCCGTCGGATCCGCATCGCAGTCTAGGCCATGGCGCATATTGCAGTGGTCAGCTGCAACAGTTTGTTGTCCGACGATTCGCCTTGTATCTAGGTGGAGAGAGCCGGCATGCGGCTTGTCAGGCAGTTGCATCGTGCTCTTACTACGTAGCAACTGAGCTCTGTCTCTTCCTACCAAGTATGTTAGCACCTGTATCAACGTTCGGTACAAGAAGGTAGACTTATCCCCTCGCTGTGGGGGGTTGTCCTCCACACCATTTCAGGCGAGAGGACAACCAGGACTGCCTCATCCGATGCGGCCTGTCCAAAGATCCAATTCAACAACCCAACTTCGACACTAGCTCTCACAATCATCCACCTAACGGATGGCCGGGTCCTTAGCAGCACCAGACAAGCACTAAACTTTGACGCCAACTCGAGATGGGTCCCGACACTGCTTTGGGCGTCAGCCGTCAGAGCCGCTTCAGAAGGTGAGCAGTTGCCAGTGAATAAGCTGTTTGCGAACTGTCAACCCTACAAAGTCCGAAGCTTTCGTCGACACAACCCCACCAGAAGTCGACGTAAACAATACATTCCGGATACATCTGGACCTGACCAAGCGGCTCCTTCTGTTTGAATCGCGTTGCCAACAAGGATTGGTTTTTGTTTCCTCTCCGTCGTGCTTGCAAGAGCGGCAAAGGAGGGCATTAACGGGCGGACAAAAGACATCCGTAAAAACCGCCCTGTCATCTCCAGCCGTCCTTTTCAGGACAACCTGAGGGACCTGCCAGAACCTATCGGTACCCAACAGTTGGCTGGCGTCCTTCCTGGCCGACGGATTAAGACCGGCAGCTGAAGGTTAATACGCTTGGTCAGACCAGACGCCGGAGCGTCACACACCATGAGCAGTTGCCCGGGGTGTGACCATGGGAGCGATGGAGCCAAAGGGGAGGGTAGATGCGAAACGGTCATCGATTTGATCACCAATTTCCAGTTCAGAAGGGCCGGAAGCTTACCAGTTGGCGAGGATAGTCAGTTGGTGTTTCTTTCTGTGTGTATCCACGCGGCCCCCACTGCACCAGCTGGAACTAACCAGCAGGTGGTTCCGACAGGCGATTACTCAGGAGTTGTGGGAAAGAAACACGCAACTGACTGTGTGAAGCCATACTGGAGCTTCACTTCTTCCCTGTCATGGTGGAATCGAGTCATCTGACCAAGGTCAAGTTTGATTCAACTGCATCGTCCAGCTCCAAAGGCTGACCGCATCTCCAAGGCGGTCTACTCTTGACCATTGTACTGGTTCCAGTAGAAAGGGCTGACGAGCGGCCTCAGACCAGAGGCTCTTACAGCAAGGACTCATAGCGCCAATCTCTCACGCACCACGAGGGTGACTGGACTGTCTTCCACGCCCTTCCGTCTACCCAGCGACCACAGACCAATTGTCCCACTTTCCAGCGGGCGCGTCATAGCCGTTAGTGCCCAGCAGACTTAGAAGGCGCTTCCAACGACGGAGCGAATACTGAAACCAGATATCTTCTTAGGGTTAAGTTCCGAAACTCATTCCCCCGGCTGGGCTAGGCCGACCCGTACGGACGGCAGTGTAGACCAGATGGGGTAACCTGCGGCATAACGAGGTCCTGATACAGGCTCGGGAGCGGCATATCATGGTTGACTAGCCCGGGAGGGGGGTCTGCAATAGACATTCCTTGCGGAAAACGAGAGTCGGAGGACTGTGGGGGAGGCGTGACGCGTTGAGTGGTGATGAAGGAGCTCGGGAGTTGGTCAAGTCGGGAATATTCGGAAAGCTGATGCGTACGAAAGTCGATTTGTCTCCTGGTAGAGGTCGTGTCTCCAGCTTCGAAACCGAGGAGCTGAGCAGGGTCGCGTGGTTGTTGATGGGAGAAGAGGAGAAGGGAGCTTGAACGCGTCGGGGAGCTTCTGCAAAGAGCTTCAGAATTTGGACCCACTTCAAACGCGGTGGCACGTGACCATTATGAATCAGAGCTGTGACAGTGTTCAATACAGTGTGACTAGCACATGAAGACGGAGACAGAATCTCTTAGTAGCATCTGACAAATCTTTTCTATATCAAAACTTCAAGGCTCGAGGAGGGAGTCCCGGTAATCATGGCGAGCTCCTCCTCTTCTCAGAATTCTACGACAAAAATAATTGAAACAATAGTGGAAGCCGGCAAGAAGGCTTTTGATCCCAATGTTGATGCTGCTGCTCGGGCTTCTGGGGTCGATGAGTACAACCGGGTCATTGAGAGGTACGTCCGCAGACCACAGGCCTTGTAAATAAATTCTGGATAATACTGATGCAATGAATTATATAGCATGGAGACATGGGCGCTTCTCCCCGCTCTAAATACCCTAATCAAGCCCAACGTGCTCCCGCCATGGCTCCGCGACCCGTTGCTCCAGACGCTCACCCGCCTCCCGCTGCGGGAGGACGGAGTGCGCGGGACCATGGAGTTTGTATTCTCAGTCCACCCTAGTAACGTTGGCAAGGCCGCCGAATCCAGCAGTGCGGCGAAGCAAGGCGCTGCCATCACCCACGAAGCTGTTGCTGTTGCCACCAGGCTGTTGTCGTCTGTGCCTGCGAGTATGACACCCCGGGCGTGGTTCAGTGGGATCTCGGAGCAGCTACTTCAGCTTATGGACGGGGAAGGCGGTTTGGAACTTGCAAAGACCGCAGCTCAGGTTGTCGGATATGGTATTCTAGGGAGGAAACAGTATGGGGCACCAGGTAAGCCGCCACATGTTTGGTTTTTTTATTACTTCGGATCTAACATAAAATCCAGGGACTGCAGGGTGGGACGCATTCATCCAACCCTTAGTAGAGAACCTTAACCCATCTCTGGCAGAGGACGGAAATCCAGTCATGGTTAAAAAGGAAGAAGACGAGATCATTGACCTCAGCCAGGACAAAGTTCTCGTCAAGCCCGGACCTCTCAAGATATCTCTTCAGCGCCTGAGCGTCCTGCTACTCTCAAATCCATCACCCGGTTTATGCAAGCGAGTCCTCCGGCCTATACTGCTACAACTCTGGACACTAGTTTCTTGGTCCAACCCGTTACCACTGACGGAACAAGACTATGTGAATCCGGCCCGAACACTGCTGCAGGCTTATCTGAGGTTATTTGGGAATGCGGACAACGTCATGCCTCTCATCCAAAATCTCCTCTGCAAAGGTTCACCCGAAACTACAGAACGCCCTTGGAAGTATCGTCTTACTGGGAAGGGTGATCTTGACTTGGTGGAACCGCGCGCTCTTGACGTGTCCAATTTCAATATCAACTGGAATGAGCTGGAAGAGAAGTCGTTGACTCTAGTCAACCTCATCATATCCACCTGCTCGGCCGAAGAAGTCTCGTCAATTTTCCTCGGCCTACTTAGACGCTGGGTTCAAACGGCAGGCAAACACGAAGATGACACAAAAGTTAACATCCGTATCCATGACCAGGACCAAACATTGGAGTCTCCCATCAAGGAGCTGGTGGAAGTCACAGTTCTACAGAAACTCATCGAAAAGGCACCAGAGAAACTGGTCAGCCATTTCGACCAGCTTGTGGAACTAATTTGCCAGGTCTTCAAAGCCGATGCCCAGTCACCACTGGGAGACGACCTCGTGGCTGTGATCCTCAGTCTGCTCAACCTCGTTGTCACGGCGCCCACATTCCAAAAATCACATATCAAGCCGGAGGAACTGCGTATCATCGAAACTTCTCTCGCCACGTTGAGCCAGGCAGATCGAGCCCAAGTGTCGCCGACTGCGAAGAATCTTTCTCTGCTCCTGAAATATCGGGACGAGCTGAATGACCCCGATGAGCCCACTTCGGTACCCAATAACCGCCAAATAGAGGATCGAAAAACATACAACTTGGCGATGAGCTATGTCACGGGAGGCGAAGACAATCCACCGCCAGTTGTATCTGAAGGCATCAACCTCTTGTCGGACCTCATTATGGCTGAAAGTCCAATCTTAGACATACCGGCCGTCACAGTGCTCATGTCGAACTTGCTTTCAGACAATGAAGATTTCATCAACCTGCGAGTAATTAAGATATTTACCCAGCTGGCTAACAAACATCCGAAGGCAACCATACAAGAGTTGTTAGACCACTATCTCGATGCTCAGGAGAAATCGTCGACCGATGTTCGGCTTCGATTCGGTGAGGCTCTGCTCCAGGTTATCCAGCGGCTTGGGGATACCTTCACGGGCGACATCGCTCAGCAAGTCAGTGAGACATTGCTCTCAATTGCCGGACGACGTGGTTACCGGCCTAAGACTATGGCCAAGCAAGCTCGGGACGAGAAGGTACAGAAGATGAAAAAGAAGGAGGTTGACGATGCAGGGGCAGGCGGCTTGCTTGACGAGAACGAAGAAATGAAAGAGGAGGACAGGGCAAGGGACGACATTTTAGCACAAATTCTCCAGGGATGGGAGAGCAAGAGGGGTAGCGAGGACGTCCGGATACGAGCATCGTCGCTTTCCGTCTTCGGCTGTGCGATCGAGACCAACATTGGCGGGATTGGCCCTGCATTGGTCTCGGCCAGCGTTGACCTTTGCATCAGCGTACTCTCCATGGAACGTGAGATGGAGACGGCGATTCTCCGACGCGCAGCTATCTTGAACGTCCTCAGCTTCGTCCGGGCACTAGATGCTGCCAAGGAATCCGGGAGGAGTCTAGGATTCGGGCTCACGAATGAGAGTCGAGACGATATTTTGAGAACTCTCCGATACGTGGCGGGAACTGACAACGATGGTCTGGTTCAGCAACACGCCAAAGACGTGATCGAAAGCCTGGAGACTTGGCAGATGGCAAGCATGATGCCGAGCCAGAACTTGCCGAGCAGGCCGGAGTTGACGAGTCTCGCGGGCCTCCACGTCAACCCCAGCGGGACGTTGGTCGACTCGGCAGGGCGGCCACGGCCAAGAATTGAGGAGGTCGAATGAGAGATGGGTTGAGATTCTGGGGGTACCCACGCCATCACTCTATGTCAGACTATTGGCAATCTCGTTACTCGCTCGATCGGATATCATCCCCCAGGGGTGGCGGATGAGTCTAAATATCGGTATCCCTTGTCCCTGCAGATGGGTGGGTGTGGTGGTGATCCTAGATACGAACCGGCGGCTCGGCTTCTTCGCTGGCAGAGTAAATCTGTGACGAAAGCGAGCCGGGGACAGCAGATGAGATGAATTCCAACCAGGATTACCAACGGTGACCAGAAACCTTGAGCTGAGTAGTGGCACGAAGAAGTCGCCATGCGTGAAAAGAGGTGGAGTTTACTGGAAAGTTGGAAAGGCTCGTATGATTACGCAACCTCTACCGTCGTGGATGGCAGCATCATCACCGTTGTGGCTTGCGACGACGTGGTGGGCCGCGAACTGCGGACTGCTTGTCAGTTGGGGGGGCCCCGTCATTCTTTCACCGTTGTTGATAAGGCCACAGCGGAATGTACTTGGGACAGAAAGATAAGTATAGAAATCTGGTCAAGTCTTGTTAGTGGCAATTGGGTAAAAAGCTTGATTGAATGAATGCGCTGTAGATTATGAGCAGATGAAATGAGGCGTGTGTTTACAGGAACTCTTGGGAAGTTGTATATGCTGAGGTCTATCCGTAGACTGCGTGATAATCTAAATAAATGCAGATTCATTAGCAACCGAATCCAAAATCTAAGACCTCAAATCTCGAGTGCCAAGGTAATTACGACTTCAAATGCCGCTGTTCACTACCTAGGTAGGTAGGGGTTGTTGGAGAGTACGTACACTTATCCACAATTGGTTGTGATGAGCATCTCGATGATTTGGTCAATGGGCCATGACCTTATTGAGGGAGAAGTAGCATGGGATCTTGGCTAGCCTGCTCATCGAGGTCCTTGACGATTGAGGGTCGGCCAGGACTCATGGCAAGGGCAGCAGCAAGGAAAATTGGATTCGTTGTTGGTGTGAGCGTGAATTACGAGTGGGACCGAAGTTGTTATTCTGTGACAGGCACAGACTAGGTCGAGGGCAAGGGTGTGCTCTGAAACGACGAGGGCAGGGCATTGCGCAGGGACTCCCGGTATGAGAGGGGAAAGCGGCCCTGCCGGACACCGACGGATGGGATGATGCTCAAGTGGTAGCGGGCGGCCTGTAATTGTTGTGGTGAGTCAAGGTTGGCCAGTCGGAGCGAAATTATGAGCGAGATGAGCAAAAGGACAGATCCAGCTAGACGATGAAAAAGGCCCTTCGGTACCTTCCATTCTGAAAGCAACCTGGAGGGTTAGAAGTTGGGATCGGAAGGAAGGTGCCAAGCCTCAACGCCCCTGGAAGGTGATTTCCCAATCCAGCAACTACCAAGCAGTTCAATCAATGAAATCTTTCTTGGAGCCCCCCGAGGTTGCAAAGGGCGGCTGGCGCGCACAGGCTGTTGAGAATAAACAGGTTCTCGGCACTCCGGGATATGAGTAGAAGTTTATTAGGGTGTTCGGGACCTTGATGGAATGATGAGGTGATGAGATGAACGAGATGACTTTGGCGATCAACGAAAATGATGATAGATCCGGAATACGAAGAAATGCATGTGCTATCATCATTTCGCGCCATGGTGAAAAAAAGACGAAAGAGGCATTTTCCCCAGGTGCCAGTCCACTGGACGGCGGCGCCACGAGCGAGGATTTCGGTTGCACGTTGGAGTGGGTTCGGTGGGATCTGCATCGTCTAAGATCGGGAGTGGCGGTTCGCCAGACCCAGGCGAGAAGTCTCGGAGGGTGAGGAACTTTGGCTAGGGCCGGCGCTAACGAGGGCCAGTTGTGAACCACGGTTCTTCATCGAGAAAACGAGCATTAGCATCAGCACAAGCATAAACATGAAGGTGGGTGAGTCGATGGATACAGTGGCGGAGCATTCTCAATATAGCATCGTTCGGGCAAGACTTGCGATTGACCGGATCAGGTTCCGAGCCCTGGTTTCTACCGTGTTGATCCTTCAGCTGAGTACTGAAACTTCAACGGGTGATCAAACCAGTCCCGTCATACTCCCGCCGTCTCGGACCGCTTCAGCGCAAGAACTGTGTGTGTTATTTTAGAAATGTTCCACAGCCGTTGCAGTGCTGATGAAATATCGAATTACCTAACCGCGACAAGAGCGTGGCGATGAGGCCTGGGCGCTTGTTGGTTGTGCTGCGGTTTGCTGGATCTCGGGTGCCATGACCGCCTCGGCCTCTGTGCCGCCGTGTTCACTCATGCCGAAATGATGGCGGCTTCATCTCAATCAACGGCTTTTGATATCACCCGAGAGGATGGCTGGTGGGTTGCACGCAGCCGGGTTCAGGCCTGGAGAGGCACTCTAGAAGCAACATGGCGAGTCTGGATGGATTGGGCTACGGGAAGCTAGAGAAGCCGTCGACTGGCATTGTCGAGGAGGCCCTGCAGTCAGCGTTGCACCGCGATCATGGCACAGAATCCCATGGGCAATGCTTGACTCAAAGCTTGGCACAATGATTATGTTTGAGCCTTAATTTTTCCAATATCGGGTCAGGGAACGCGGTGGTACCGAGGAGAGTCAAGGACTCGGTGGCTGAAAGCCCAAGTCTCACCGACCCCAGCGGCAACGCGAGCTTGCATTGAAGTGGCAGAATTCGACACGAGGTGAGAAAATAGTCCATACGCAAGCATGTCAAAAGTGAGGCAGACAGACAACTCAGCCAGCGAACACATCACACATGCAAGCAACAAACCTTTGTTTTTGTTTCTCAAACACGGGCGTTGGGCGATCCGGCGGTCAATCACACAGTCCTGCAACCGTATGTCCCTCAACACCTGGCTGATGCTCGATGGATTCTGAGGGGGGCGGCCGTGCCTAATATCAATATCTCAAGCCATCAAACAAGTGTGGCTGCAGGCGCAGCGCAACAGCGTCTCTTCGGAGGCTCGGGAGGCGCTGCAGGGCTCAACGATTGGCCCTCGTGGCGTCTCAGATGTTGTGCGGTACCTGCATAAGGACTGACGTGGTGGCGCTAAAGGCGGTTCCACCAGCACTCCTTGCCCCTACCGTCGGGTTTTGCCTCTACGTGTATGGAGATCAAGCAACCCAACCAAGGAATACGATAGAGAAACTGGCCAATTAGCGAGGTGGCCGCTGAAAGTCGGTGGGCGTCAGTGGCGATCAGTGGTCATCGGTGACATCGATCTATGCAGCGCTGCTCTGTCTTTCGTCCTGTGTTGGCTGGCGAGGGGGCGAGGGTTTTCACAAGCAGGTACCCGCTCACTCGCTAATAACACCAGTCAAAAGCACTACATGTTGTAGCCAACGACCTCGTTCACTCCCTCTGATTCGTGTATGTAGTAGTCGTAGAGGCCTGCAAGGAGTGCCGAATTCCGTCTAAACCCAGTCGTGGTACGCGGAGCTTGGCGTTGGCCAACATCAATCGTAAAGCCGGCATGTTCATCCGCGGGAGATGCTCATTGTCCCAGTGACCACCCTGGGCAATACGCTGCCATGACAAGTAATTACCTCCCAGTCCAGGGTCTTTCGGGGAACTGGCAGGAGGCCTTGAGTAGCGATACGTATTTCGTACAGTTCTGTTCCCACAGAATGAGAACCTATTGCCAGCGCTGAGGAGGCCTGAAGCCGCCCACTAGTAATGGTCAGACAGAAGGGTCCTGGACTCCTGGCAGCTTCCAAAGCCCCAAGCCACCCCCGTCACAGCCCTCCAAGCCCCAGTCACACCCTGGGCGCTGTCCCCTGAACCAAGCCTATTTAGGTAAGGTGCCAGGGGCCTTTCTTCAACTTGCTCGCCACCCCGGGAACCAACCCTTTCTTCCAACGTCCAGCATCAACACGGGCCTCAGCGCCTATGGAAGAGAAAAGAATGGTCTCACCATCCATGCCCGGCGTCTGCCCGGTCCCCAGAGAACCCCCTCCCGCCCGCCAAGCTGCTGCCCCCCACCGCACCGCCTCCGCTGCCGAGCTAACAACCCAATGGCCTATCCAGAATCCATCGTCAGCATCCTTGGGCCCTGGGCTCCATCCATGGCAGACGAGCGAGAGCGCCGCACGTACGAAGTACGCACGCCGACACGCAGCCTCTGCTCTCATCGGGGCACCCTGGCATCCCAGTGGGGTCGTCGGCCACCCGCTTGATTAAGGGCTGCCAGGATGTCGTCCTTACAGTAATCCAGGGGTTGCTTTGGTGGGCCATGGCATCCAACATCCTGGCATCTCGCATCAAGGCACAGTCCGGTGTTTGTGGTTGCTGGAGTCCTCTGCCTGAATCGAGCTCAAGTCGAACAGTCTAAAAACGCCATGCCGCTCCGACCCAGTGGCCGTTCCTCTCCGCTTTGCTCTTAATATCTAACGCTGTCTGCCTCGACTTTTGGCTATTGCTCTCTCCAGTCTTGTCTTACACACTCACACTCTCTTTTTACACTCAGTCTTCACGACTTGTTCCATTCTTTCACGGCATTTGCCATTACGGTCCTTCGAACATTAGCCAACGGCAACCAGCGTTTTCTCACATTCCAACTTCTTTCTTGTGCTCCAGCAAAACTGTGTCTTGCTAGCTGCTCTCTGTGGAATCGACTTCTACACACCATTTACTCGAAACTCCTCGTATAGACGAAACTCTCCAAAGACTCCCCAAGCACTCACCCCAACACACATTCAAGATGAAGTCTGCTGTCGCTGCTCTTGGCCTGGTCGCTGCCGCCAACGCCTATACCTACCCCCGACACATGCACTACCGCCGAGACAACGGTACCGACTCCGGCCTGACCACTCTGACCGTTGTCACCACCCAAGTCCACACCATCACCAGCTGCGCTCCCACCGTCACCAACTGCCCCGCCCGTGACCAGACCAGTGCCCTCGATGAGCTCCCCGAGACCGACAAGACCGTCGTTGTCGTCACTGACACCGTGGTTTTGACCGAGACCGTCTGCCCCGTCACCGAGGCCGGCTCCATCTCCTCGTCCGTCATCGAGCAGGCCGCGACCGGTGGTATCACCGGAGCTTACACGCTGACCGCTCCCCTCACCACCGGTCCCATCAGCACCGGCAACTCCTCGCCCGAGGCCACCTCTGTTGAGGACGGCTCGGAGCTGACCACTGTTGTCAGCGAGTACGTGACCGACAAGGCTGTCACCCTCACCATCGGCACCGGTACCGATGCTGTTCTCACCACCACCACCGTCCGATCCACTGTCCAGACCACCATCACCGTCCCCTGCTCCGAGGTCGACGCTGAGAACACTGAGGGCAGCAGCAACGGCCAAGGATCCTCTGCCGAGCCTACCACCACCACCACCGGAACCAAGACTTCCACCGTCACCAAGACGATTGTTGAGGCCGATACCACCGCTACCGCCACTGCTGGCAACAACAGCCCCGTAGAGGGTTCTTCCGGCGCTGAGGGCTCCTCCGGCCTCCCTGACAGCACTGCTGATGCCACCTGCGTTTGCGGAGACAACACTGTGACCGTCACCGCTGCTGCTTCTACCGTCTACGTCACTGTTGGTGGCGACTACACTGGCGTCGGCAGCGAGGGCACCAAGACTGAGGAGTCCACTGGTGCCACCGAGACCAGCACCTCGGACGACGATGATGAGGATGATGAGGACGATGAGGACTACTGCGAGGATGAGGATGCCACCACCACCATTGAGGCTACCGTCACCGTTGTCCCCTACCCCGTCAACAGCACCTTCACCGGTGGCTACGCCGCTCCCACCGGCTTCGCCCGCCTTGTCCGATAAATGCATAACTAAGACGTCTTTGCATGTCTTGTCGTTGTACAGCTCGGCCAAGTAAGCGCTAGTTGGGCAATCTAGTGGAGGAGGAATCCCTTGGATTTTGCGGAAACGATACTCTCCTGGATGTATGACAAACCTTTGTTGCTTCTTCAATTCAATTCAATGAGAATCATGAACCTGTTCTGTCTTGCCTCCGCTGTGCACTAGTTGCGCGAATAGCCTGTTTCCTTTTGTTTCACTGGTAGAAAAGGAAAACGCGTTCTGATGGATAGACACGGGGTTCTGTGATTCGGAGGGAAGGGTTCCCGGCAGGACCTACCGCATCGTTGGGTCGAGTGGTGCTTGGATTATCTATAAATCTTCTGTTCTGTGTACATACCTTTCAAATGTGGATGGTTTGATGTGACCTGAGGCGTGTCTTTTGATTGTGACGTACGTGTAAAGCTGGTGTAGGACGTATGGTGTAGAGATAGAAATAATTGAACTTGCTACCCTCGTTTTCTGGGGCAGCTTGTGATCCATTGCGATAGATATGCTGTGTAGCATTACAATAGACATTGTGTTGTGTTGTCTCATCATCCTGTATTGTCCTCCCGTATCCTGATATCTCATTCGTTCCTTCGTTACAAGTCAAGTACGGCTTCATGATAACCATTTGCCCAGGTCTGTCTACCCAAGAATCACCTGCGCATACGCGTTCTGGTCCAGATACCGCATCAGCACATCCTGCAGTGCCGCCCGCGTACGCGCGAGCTGCGGAGCGATGCCATCTCCCTGCTGGAGGTTGCCGCGGATGCTGTCAACGTGTCCGGCAAGTTGTAGTCCAAGGGGCTCAAGCTCGGGGTCGGTCATGTCCTGGGGGCACGTATTTAGTATTGTTAGGCGTAACAGCATGTAGGAAAAGATCAGTGTGTTTGTTTACCTTGAAGACATTGCCCGAGGAGGCGGCGGTGGTGGTGATGACGGATCGTTGGTGGGCTTCCTGAGGCGTTGGCTGTACTGTCGGTGCGAGAACGTGCGCTTTCTTCATCTGCTCCTTGCGCTCCCTCTTCTGCGCCCTCGCGCTGGTCTCGAGCCCGCGCAATTCCTCGTAGTCACGCTCCAACTCGCGCTCCATCTTCTTGCGCTCGGCCCTCAGCAGGTCGACGGCGTGCAGTGCGGGCCCCAGCTGTCGCTCGAGGGCGGTGCAGCCGTCGAGGACGCTCTCAAAGTCGAGCTCGGCGGCGCGGCCGTTGTCGGCGTTGGCTTGGGGCCGGCCGGGGCGAGCGCCGGCGGCAGAAGCTGGGGGAAAGGGCAGGCCGCGGGCGAGCTTACGGGAGACGCGGCGGGAGACGAGGTGCAGGGCGGCCTCGGCGTGCTCGCGGCGCTGGCGCGTGGCGGCGGTGTGCTGTAGGATGGGCTGGTAGGCGAGGCTAAGGATGGCCGAGGCCGTGGGCAGCGAGGCGCCGGCCAGCGGCGTCCACTTGGAGGCGATGGTCGACGAGCGCACGCGCTTGGTGTGCGAGGCGACGTGGAGGTAGGGCTTTGGCGGTGATGGGGGCGCGTCGTCATCTTCGTCCGAGGGCGGTGCGGTTTGGCTGGAGCGGCGACGGCGACCCTTTGGTTTGGCGGTGTTTTCCTGCTGATCCTGCTGGTCTTGCCCTTCGTTGGCGTCCTTGGAAGCACGAGATTTGGCTGGCTTCTCGGTTTGCTCTGTCGAGTTCCTCCCTCCCGACGGTCGACCGCGTTTCTTCTTCGGCTGGCTCTCATCCTGGTTTTCTACGTCTGCTGCATCGGCGGGTTGCTTCTCACGCTTCTTGGTCCTCCCCGGCTTGCTGCCCTTGTTATGAGCGTCTTCGTGCGGGATGTCGCGCAGTGATTTGCGTGTTTTCTTTCGCCGCGGCTGTTCACGCTCTCCCTCCTGCTCCTCCTCTTGTTCTTCCCTTGGCTGACCCTCCTCCTCCTCCCCCTCTCCCTCTCCCCCTTGCTGCTGAGATGCCCGTGCCGTTCGAGGTCGGCGCCCTCGCTTCCTACTGGGCTCCTCCTCCACGTCAGCTTCGAGCTGTTGCTGGTCTGGCGCCGCGCGCTTCCGGCCTCGCTTTGGTTTTGGCCGGGTTTCTTCGGGTTGCTCCTCGTCCTGCGCTTCCGGCCTTGCATCGTCCGCCTCCCTAGGCTCCTCATCATTGGGTTGCTCCTCTACCTCCGCCCCCTTGCCCTGCTTATCTAGTGAAGGACGACCACGCTTCCGCTTGGGCGGCGCGGGCTCTTCCGGCTTATTTGTTGACTCTGTCAGCGATGGACGGCCGCGCTTCCGTCGCGGTTGGTCCTCCGCGAATTGCGCAGGCTCAGTCGCATCGAGGCTCCTCTTGGGTCGTCCTCGCTTCTTGGGGCGGGCTTCTCCGGCATCTGCTTCGGTGTTGTCGAGGCGGTCGAGCGACGCGCTGGCGAGTTTGGACGCGTTTGAGGGTCGGCCGCGGTTGCGCTTCGGAGGTTTTGAATCTGGCGTCTAAATAATGAGGGTCAATTACATTTGACTCGATCAGATATTCCCACACGGCAGTATGAATCTTACCATTGTACGTGTACGAATGCGCCGGTTATGATGATGCAGATTTTTGGTTTCGAATGTTGGTGTTGCTATGTTTGACACGCGCTGTGGTTGTGGAGGGACGACATCATGGAGTTTCAGAAGCTCCAGCGCTACCAAGCCACCGTGGCTCCGCCAAGTGTGGATAATGGCGGGGCATCCCGTCTCCCTCCCGACTTATCGTCCATGTCCCCGGGCTAGGTTAAGACACGAATTACTCCGTCTCATGGCCGAATCTGTTGATTAAAACAAATCCATCATGCAACCCGATATCCTACGTTTCTCTTGGCGGAGTAGGATCCTTGATCTCTCTCATGCCGTGTTGGCCAATCTCATGTTTCAAATGCCGTGCGGTTAGATGCCCCTCTCCGTATCATATCAACACCTTCCCCGCAATGCGCCATGACACAATTCCGAGCTTGCGCACGAGATCACGTCCCGGAATCCAACGGACGGCCGGATCCGGGATGCTCTCGCCTGGTTTGCCGTGAGTGTGTGCATGAGTTGCGCCAGGATCTATCTCGCTCTCGGCATGGCGCCTGGTTTCAAGTGCTTCCGTTGTCTTGGTTCCAAATCACATGCATTCTGTCAACCTGGGATGGCAGATCGGAGCTCGCATATGTACGTAAGTAGTGAATGTGGTGCCCCAAGCTACCCTAATGACCTAGCTAGGCAAGGCTCCTGAATTGAGTTTTGCCCAAGCAAAATGCCACTCAGATTGAATCAGTGCCAGCGTGTTATGCCAGCTCCGTCAGATTTACGTGCGAGTCAGCTCTAATCCCCCGAGCTGGGTAAACTCGTGCAACGATTGGGGGGGGGCGCCTCGATTCATCAATCAGCATGGTCATCCTGTTGTCACCATCGAGAAGTTGACTTTGTACTTGTACTCAGCACTACACACTGCAGGTAAACATTTGTCGGATCAAATGGCCCCGGCCAAGAGAATGCGACCACTGTGATTGTCTCTTCGTGCACATCGGGACTGGGATGCACACCCTTGTCCACCAATGCCCATTATTTTTCGTCTCTTGCCATAAATCCTTTCGCGGAATGAGCCCTAGGGCTTCTTGTCCAACCCTGATCGCTGATGTCACGCAATGATGGCATGAATGTCATGTGAAAATACACAAGCTACCCTGGAGCATGGGCGAAATGCGAGATGACGACGTTGTGGCCGTTAGCGACGCCTTCGTACCACACAACGGGTACTAGTACCACAGTGCACTTTGTTTTTAGCCTCTTGGGTAAGGTGAACATTTTCAACCTCTGTCCCAATAGAGTGGCTTCCGGCCATTGATGTCCAGGTGAGGGTGGTCAGAGAACCGAGCACGAGTAATAACTCGATGGGTTGGACGAAGAATCGAGGCTACTGGACAGCACTCAGCAAATGCACTCCAGCACTACAGTATACACACCGATGATCCGTTTTCTTCGCTTTCGTCTTGCTGTTTTCGGTGCCAACTCAGACTTGGCCATCTGGCAAACGCTACCCATAAGAGTCACACAGGGCCCAAAGCATCCCGACATGTCGCCCCAAAGTCTCACAACGGGGGCGAGATCAGCCATTCAGCTGCTGGATCATGTAGGCCAGCATGTACTCGTCAGCCAACTACCGCAGAGCGCCGAGAGCCCAACGCAAGCAACGCACAGCACAGCTGCAGTACCCACGCGCAAAGGAGTCATAGCCCCCCTCACACAGGGCGTTGATAAGCCAGGACAACCTGATCCCCAATTGCTGCGCCGTTCATTCGATGAATAAATTTTCACATCTTTTTTTCATTTCGTCCTGCGTGCGTACTTGGGCCTTGTGGGAAGCGAACGGGTAAATACACAGAAACAAGCGAGGAGCATTGATGCCCAAAAGCCCGCAAAGAGGCGACTCGGTCAGTTCGGTGGTGACCCTCCCCGGTCTGGCTCTGGCGGGACACCGGATGGATCCGCACGAGGGGCCGGCCGGCGCTTGAGGCAGCACCTCTAGAACGGCAGAACGACAGCCGTCGCATTCCTACGCCTGTCTTGAAGTGAATTTTTTACCAGGCCTTTGAGTTTCCTCTTGGCCGCGGTCCAATGACGTTGCTGCACGCTGCTATCCTCCACTCGTTTGTGACAATTTTTTTTCTTCTTCCTGCAATGCTGGAGGCCCATTGCGCTGGGACCGACTGGAGCTTGACTCGTCCACCCACAAGCATTCATGCATGGGCTTCGCATCGAACTAGCAGGCTCCCAGGTGAGACAGGCGGACACAAAGGCCTCGACGTGGACAATCGAGAGTCGCGGCCGTGGGGTTTAATGGGAGCGGGCCGGTCCATATTTAGGGTTTTTTTTATTAGTTTTCTTGTGGCTCGGATGCGGTCAGGCTCGAATTCGGGATCGAGACGTTGGCTTGAGTAACGTAAACTAGAGGGGCGAGGCGACTATAAATGGCGGAGCCGCTGGTCGCCCGCTGTGGAGGGCCCTTTTTTTGTTTCATTTTTCGCGACACTTCGGTAGTTTGCGGAGAAAAAACAGACTTACAGGATCCCCAGGGGTGTGTGTTACTCCGTCTCGACCTTTTTCAACTGCCTCTTCCAAGCCAGTCTGTAAAGGACTAGGACTGCTTCTGGCCCTTTCTCTTTCCATCTTAGAGTTGCGATCGAGAAGACTGAGAGATCGACTAGTCTCATCTTATCTCACCTCATCTCTCTCTGCCTTGCCACACACACACACATACATACACGCACACACACACACCCGTTCACACTCACAACATCGCACCATTTAGATACCTGCTGTACCTTAGACAGATCATCCCCGTCACCCCCAGACGGACAAAAACTCGCCACCCTCAAACTCCCGAGCCAAGTGTCCCGCCTCCCCCCCCATCTTACCAGCCCACCCAGAAACAAAATACTACACAATTGCAGACCCGAGACTTCGGAAGCATCTTCAAATCTCAAGTCGTGGGGGTCAGTGTCGACCTTTTGCCCGATTGACTCTTCGTTGTCTCACTCTCCCAGACTAAGAAGATAGGCTAAGCCGCGATCCCGAGTCTTGTCGACTCAGCTGCTGTCTCTCTACCAGTCTGTCTCAGTTCGCGTGCTTCACTTGTCTCAGAGGGGCCATTGCTCGTTTTTATTTGCTTCTGCGACACGCCCGCCGAAGACCACCAGCCCCAAGGTCCCCCAAGGTCTCCACCGAGCGGCGTCCTTTCCTCCCCCTGCTGGACCCGAAAGCCGGCCCCGGCTCCGGCGCTATCCTCCGCAGAGACACCCGCAGGCAGTCAGAGACAGACAGGCCGTCGTGTCTCCGTCATCGCTTCTCTTTTTCCCCTTCTTTTTGGACAAACCAGAGCCAAAGAACCGTGTTCCCCGCTAGAGACAGGGCATTTCTTACTATCGTCCTTCTCCTTGCAGCATCACGTTCGAGTGAGCAGAACCGTGTCGACTCAAAGCAGTCAAGTGCCCCGCCGCCAGGACCAGGACCAGGCCGTCAGCGTACGAGAGAGGCTTTGACCTTTTTTGACGGACGAGCAAGTGGCATAAACGCATAAACTGTTTCGCTTAATTGGAACTCCGGCCGTCCCTGGGCATTCAAGCATTCATTGTTTGCCGCCTGCCGCCCTTTCCTTCCGCCTTTTTGTCGGTCGACCGTTATCCCAGACGGCTCGCGCTAATACCGTACCATCGCACCGCATTGCATCCCAGACATTACCTGAGGTGCCTGCTTACATAGTACTTACGGCCTACCTCTTACTTAAGGTAGTTCGACCCAGGACGTGCTCGAAACAGATCTAGAGTACACACCTCAAAGGTGGCTCTTTTCTGTCTATCGTACCGCGTCGTACCGGCCCTTGCTGCCCGTTGAGCTGTGCGGGCCTACTACTGCTGCACCTATCAGCCACCATCCCTCCCTCTCCTACTGCACCTTCCGCAGCTTGCCTCTCAATCGCTGTGCCTACCTCGCTGGGTACTTGCCATTTCGCCTCCTTACTCTGCTCTCTTCTTTTTTCATCTCCCTCCTCGCCTCTCATCCCTTGTCATCTTTCTCTCTCTCGTCAGCTTCACTTGATCCCCTCTCAAGTGAACGACGACAACGACAAGGAACCGACGTCCAATTCCGGCCCCGCACTCTCCCACCCCCGGCGACGACGACATCAGCGTCCCCGTTGGGCTGTAAGGGAATTCCCGCCAACTTCCGAATAAGGGCAACGGCAACAATCTGCTGCAAGCAAGATTAGCAACCCAAAATCGACTGAGCGAAGGAAGCCCGCAGCGCAACTCTTTTGTCTTTCTGGATTCTGTCGACAGGCTTCCTGGTTCCCCGCCAAGCGCCCGCGCAAACGACTCGACACTTCTCGGCCGCGAGACATATTATCATGCTCCCCAACACCCGTCGCATATCATCCTCTCCGTGCTGGAGGTTCCTTCTTTGGGGTTTGACTCCCTGACTCCCTGACTACCATCACCGCCCACTATTACTCGGATATCCCGTACAGTAACACACGCAACAAGCAACAAGGACGCTGCAACGGCCACACGACCGCCAGCATTGACGCTCCTCCCCCCCTGTTTCCGTCGCCTCACTCGCTCCCCATTCCAGCTTAGGCCGTTGCCGCAATCGAAAGCTGAAAGGACGCTGACGTGCCCTCTCTCTCCCGAAAAGGCCTCCCTCATCCCCTCCAACCCTCCATCTCTCCATCCCTCGCATCCATCCCTCCACCTTTTTTTTTTTCTGGGTCCCCGTTTCTTTTCCGCGCCTCCTCCACCAGGCCGGCGCTCGTCCAAGCAAGCCAGCTTGCCAGCCCACCAACGCCCAAAGCCCAAAGCCGGCGGCGGCTTGCCTGTTATTAGCTCAGCCCCAGCCCTGGTACCAGAGCTAGAAGCCCGCCCGATCCAAAGACCGAAAGACCCCTCCAAAAGGGACCCAGCAGAGTGACCCAGGCCTAGCAGAGGGACCAGACACTTCAAGGCCCAATCACTCTCCCCTCCTACCTCCTCCTCCCTGGGTGCGTTGCATCCTGCGATGCTCTGTTGGCAGCCCCGCGCAGAATCCCAGCACAACCAGCAGTAGCCACCAGCAAACCAGCAGTAGCCCAGCAGCATCCAGCAGCAACCTAACGCCTGCACCGAAACCTGCATCGATTTTTTTTTCGATCGGCTTTTTGTGTCTCCCTCTCCTCTTTTCCCCTTCTCCTCGTGGCACTGTACTGCTCAGTACCTCGCAACCCGCCGACGCCGCGCCCTCACCGTCGGCCGTCCGTTTCCGTCTCCTCCGTGCCTCTCTACCTCTCTAGCCTTTACCCTCTACCCAGGCATCTATCTACTTGACTATCTCCCTACCGCTGGTTTCTTTTCCCTCCAGTATTACCCCACATCCACGCCAACCATAGGCCGTCGATTGATAAGATCCCGCCTCTGTCTTGGTCTTGTCTCGTCTAATAAGCCGCTGGTTCGCCCTTGTTGGCCTGCGCCTCCGATACTTTGCCGGAACCCAGTCTTGGACCATCACTGGACAGTTCCCGATATATACGTTTTTTTATTGTTTCGACTCTCAACGGTAGACTAGAAGCAGATCGGCAAGGATTACCTCAAACATGCCCAGGAGTAGAACTTTGCGGCGTCGGCCGTCGACGCCAGATCTCCATCTCGCCCAGTCGCAGCATGATCAGCATCTCACCGCCGACCCAACTTCGCCACCAGAGACCCCCACCACATCGCCGCCCGCCTCTCGCAAGCACAGTCTAAAGCCCCGCCGCCAACCTGACTTTCGAGACATCTTCAAGCCGCTCAACGAGGACCCTAACATTAAGCCCGTCGGCAACGGTCACCAGTTCAGCTACCAGCCCACCCTCGGCCCTGAGCAATTGAGCCCTCGCTCCTCGTCCTCGTCCTCTTCGGATGACCTTGACGACTCCGATGACGACTCTTCCGAGAGCGCAAGCATGGCCAGCGTGTCCAGAGCTCCAGGCTCGGGCCTGGTGCCGGACATCGTCGACTCTGAAGACGAGATGGCTGACTCAGAGAGCTCAGACGATTCCGACACCGACTCTTCAGACGACTCTGAAGCGTCAGATGAGGCCGAAATCTCCCACTTGACGGCAACCACGGAGACGGTCATCTGCAATTTTGTCCTCGAAGACGTTGATCCGATGGACAGCGAATGCGACGGCCTCGATGTTTTGCAGCCTACTGAAATCGAGTCAAATCGTAGTCGCTCCAGATCAAGGCACAAGGAAAAGCCCAAAGAGCTCGACAAGGACATGATGGCGGATCTCAAGAACCTCAACTGCAGCAATGAGACCTCGGACAACGAGGTTGTAGGAGGTGAAGCCGACTACGACTTTGACGAGGAGGCCTTTCTCAAGCGCCGGGAGCAGATAAGGAAATTCCGCCGGATGAGCATGGGAAGTAGCTTCGGAAAGCGCACCCATAGCGAGCTGAGCGACTCTGACGACGACGGCGAAGCCTTGGATGTAAACGATGTCGGGTCTAGCGCCCGCCGCCTACGAAGGAAAATGCAGCGTACCAGCTTACTATTCCATGATCCGCCTCCCGCCCGAATTGAGGAGCTCGATGAGCCTGACTCGAGCGAGGACGAATTTCTCGCGGGACGGGACTTGGCCCGTGAACTACCATACTGGGATATGGAAATCATGGAAATGGACTCGAGTTGAAGTCGAAACCGTGTCAAGATCGGTCAGCCGGTTAGACGACTCGGACCTGCTGTCTACAAGCTACGACAGACATGAATAATAACGAAGTTACGACGATGCGAGGAGACCCGGGGTCCCTCTGATGATAACGCTTTCACCTTAAGAATCTACGAGCCCGACACTGCCTTCGCCGGGTTATTTAACGGCTCAACCACGCTTCAGGCATTCCACGTTGGTGGTGTATATGTATAGATGTTGACACGCCCATCGGATGAGGTCCGTGAGCAGCAGTGCTGGGTTTCTCGCCTTCACGGATGACACCTACCTTGCCTCCCTCGTCATAGTTGGCAACGCTGTACGCAAAGGACCCCTGGCTCGAGAGCTCATACTTGCGGCGAACCACATACTCGCCGTTCGTATTGAAAATGCGCGTAGCAGTGTCGGCGATGGACGATTTGTCAAACTCGCGAATGACACATCTCCCAATTCAATTGGTCGTACTCTTGGGTGTGGTGTACTTGGATATGGCATTGCCCGCGTTTAGAGAAATGGGCCAAGGGATTTCCTTGAAAGACTTGATTAGTTACTGTTGGTCTAGAATAGTTGAATGGATTGCATTAAGACAACCACTTGCCAGATGAATTTGTGAAGCAGAAACCCCAAACGACCACTTATAAAAGGTACCCGCCAGTACCTTGGCTGTCACTGCAGCCACAGCGTAATATCATCAAGCCCATCCGAGCCATTGCGGCCCCGCCCGCAGCAACGGCCGCTACCCGCGCCGTAAATTAGACGTTGTTTCCTGTTTCCGTCAACTCATTAACTTAGTTTTGTCACCCACTAACAACACCTGGGTGCGGGAATGGCGAGGCAACCTTAGTTTCCCACGTTCTCCGTATACTGATATGTACATGTGGCTGACCACAACATGGGAAGCAAATTTGGTACCTTGCGCGAACTTGTCAGTCCGTCACAAGTGACTGAGATTTCTAGTTGGGCAATGTCCCACCTAGACAAGAATAAAAGGCACTTCGAATGTTTAATAATTATTTTAGGATTCATCGCCTGCGCCTGTCGTGTTGCAGACCTACTAGGAGACCTGCAACCCGTCGCTCTACTAGCGAGCCAGACCGGAAGCAAAGAGTGCGCTGATTTTCATTGTCGACTTTCTCAGCCTGGTGCTCGTCAGAAGGTAGCTACACGAACTCGTGTGCATTGTGACACCCTCCGGGCTAGACATCTCGTAATGAGAAAACTAAGATCTAGGGGGGGATTGTCGCTTTATTCTTTGCAGCAGCAAGAGAGTAGTCCGTGATATCATTAATGCCATGGAGAAACATCAACACTGGCGCGTGAGAATCCGAAGTGAGATTTTTGGAGGTGTTGTAGATGAAATAGAAACAGTGAAGTGTAGCAACCCAAGTGCCGTCTCGTCGCGACGTATTCTATGCTTATGACTGCTAAACAAATATTGAGATGACAAAAAAGTAACAGGTCAATGAATAAGTCGACATTTAGCGCTGACGAGGATGTGCTCAATTGCGACTTTTTGACAGCCTGATGATTGAGGTGACATGATGAGAGTGTCGGTGGCAGATGTGACGATTGATAAGAGCTTCTTATCGGAGGTGCTTGGGGCATGTGTGGTGGGGCGTTGAACCCCGCTCACGCTTGTCGATACAGTAGTGCTCGACCACCGCGTGCATATTGTTTTGGTTGGCTCAAACACCAAGCGAAACAATCGCCACCACCACTGACCATCGCGACTACTGACCCCTGGAGATTGTACCGGTCCCTTGGTTCTCAACCTCCAGAAAGCCACAGTAGGCTCTTGACATATTTAGTCAGCCAGGCGAAGGCATCGGCAATTTCCAAGCTGTGAGGGTGGTCGCGCGTCGCAACCCCTCCGAATCCAACACGCACCATGTCTCTCATTTCAGCGCACCTCGAGCAAATCGGCTTCTCATGTCAAGGGATTGACTCTCTCCCGTTTGTGGCCCGATTTGATGCTGCGAAGATGTGCCACTTACTGACCGCACCTTGCGCCGCTTAGATTCCCCCAACCGAAGATCTTTACCAACGCTCTCCTCTCCAACCACGACATTACCTCCCTCATCCGAGACACCGAACCCCATGAGCGCGCCCTCTTCTCTGTGCCTCCTCCACCGCCGCCCGCCGCGAACCTGAAGCCCGTAGAGCCCGAGCAGAAAAAGTCCCACCGGCGCCAGACCGTCTTCAACGTCGCCTCGGGCGAGGTCACGACGGGCCCTCCGACCCGGACCGGCGTCCCGCACAACCCCCGGCGCCACACGGCCGTGGCGGCGGTGCTGGGCGGCCAGATGCACGACCAGCTCCGGCGCGGCGAGCAGGACCGCAAGGGCGACGTCGACGTGAGCGTGCTGCTGCGCGGCGCCGAAAAGCTCTGCGGGGTCTACGAGCTCCCGGGGGCGCGCGAGCGCATCGCTGCGCTGCGGAGCAAGCACGCGCACGGCAAGAACACCATGGCCTACTACGAGGCACGGGTGGCCGAGCAGGCCGAGCAGCTTGCGAGCATGAACCGCGACTGGATGGAGGACGACGAGGATGAGGACGACGAAGGGGAGGAGGATGCCACGTGGACCGAGGAGGACTTGCGCCGCGAGGAGGAGGAGGCGAGGCAAATGGAGCTGAAGAAGAGGGAGTTGCAGTTGAGGCTGAAGGCGATGGAAAAGGATTTGGGGGGCCTCATGAATATGTGAGTCGCTGAGGAGAGTGAATGAGTGTGATGATATACCCCTGGACGATGGCGAAAAGGACGGACAGAAACGGGGTTATGGGGACAGTCAACTTCTTGAAACATCCCGTAACTACCCAAACAAACTAAATAACCAATGCTCAATGAGCTTGCCTAGTATTTCCAAGCCTGGTTTCTACCCTGCCATCTCACTTCTGATTCTCTCCCAAGGCCTCGTCCCGGGCCAAGACAAGCTGCTCCAGGAACTCGCCCACATCATCCGCCCCGTCGACGACAAACTTGTCATTGATGATGAATCGCGGGACTCCTTTGATGCCCATGCCGACAGCCTTGTCGACCTCGAGCTGAACCTCCTCCAGCCCCTCGTCACTCTCCAGCCACGCCCTCGCCTCTCCAGCGTCGATGCCCGCCCGCGCCGCCGCACCAACGAGGTCCTCGGTGCTCGCAATGTCCCCTCCACCCTCAAAGTACATCCGCATCGTCTCCTGCGCGACCTGATGCTCGAGCCCCTCGACCCCCCGCGGGTCTATCTTTCGCGCGAGCGCCACGAGCCGGTGCGCCTCGACGGTGCTGCCGATGCGCGCGTCAAAGTTAAAGACGACGCCCGCGCGCAGGCCCACGTCGCGCAGGCGGCCCTGGACCTCGGGCACACGCGCCTCGCCCCAGCGGGACGCCATCTTGGCCGCCAGCGGTTGCGAGAACCGGCGCGGCGCGGTGGGGTCGAGGAGGAAGGCGTGCCAAGATATGGTGATGGGGGCGGCGGAGGCGCCGGGGACGGTTTTGCGGTATAGCGCGAGGGCGCGGTCGAGGCGGAGCATGCCGATATAGCAGAAGGGGCAGACGGGGTCAGAAATGACGGTGATGGAGAGGGAAGCCATGGTGAGGGTGTATAGGGGAACTTGGAGATATTGTGATAGGGGCTGTACTGTAGAGGGTGGTATAGATGCTGAGCGGGAGAGACCAATGAGATGAGTAGGGTGTTGTCTGGGTTTTGATTGTGGTTCTGAAGATGAATCGACTCTGGGGAATCTTTGCCTTTAAAAGCCAGAGCACACGCGGCTATGGACACCGTTCAAGTCCACCACGGAGCAGTAAGGGGGCGGAACTCCGCCGGCTGTTGAGAAATGAGCTCCGTCTCGGCCCCGGATTAGATCCCGCAGCCTTCTCCACTGACGGTGCGGCGGAGACGGACAACCTGGACGCGGCGGAGTTGCCACTTGTCAACGTTGGTGCCTGGTTGGTAACGATGCCACCTCCTTTGGTTACGAATAGGGACCAAGTGGATGATAAAGGGAATGGTATGGTCATGGTCTTGATTTGACATTATTCCTCGTATATGGAGATTGCTCTCTGGGTATCGTATCTATCGTTATTCAAGTCTAGTGGTCCGAATTCCTATCGTTAGTCGTACCTTCTCGCCCTGAACTCTTGCTCCTTCTACCATATGGTACATATCTGGGCGAAGGCCTCTGCCTCTCTATGCGGCCGTGCCTGGGACGGTAGAAATCGCCCTTCATGATGTGTCGGTCCCTGAAATGTGTATCCTGGCGTATGTTCTCACCGGGAACCGTCTCGGTGGTCGTGTCCCATTCGATCTCGGGCCTGCTGCTCCTCGCTGTTTCCGACTCGTCATACTGCACTGCCCGGTCCCAATCTTCTAGCTTCGTATAAGGACTTCGAAGCCAAGCTCTTAATTCGTGTAGGAACAGCCGCGTGTCGTCCCTCCCCAGGAACTCCGCAAGCATGTTTTCAGCTTGTCCCCCACTGCCCATGATGTCCACAGACTTTAAGACAGCAATAATGTACTCCAGGAGAAATTCGGCGTTGTTGACTCTCCTTCGCACTTGGACGCCTCTCGTATTTGTGTCATCGGACCGGGTAGTTATGGCGGCTGCATCGTCGATGTTGAGAAATGAAAAGACTTGTAGTTCCCGGCGAATCCACATTCGGGCACGCGAGACGAGCTCCTCATCCGCGCAGAAGAGAGCGGGAGTCAGCTCCCGGTACTGAGATACACGATTTGAGCCCACGTGCTTGGAATAACGGTTATACCGGTAGACGTCTCGGCGTTGTGTAACTGCATGAGAGATGCGCTCGTTGCGTGTGGCGTCGTGGGGTCGGTCTCTGCGAGGGCGTTGAAAGGTTCTATTGTGGTACTGCCCTGAGGAAGTGTACTGTCTCGAATCTTGTTTGGAAGAGCTGGGCGCGGGCTGAGGAACTTGGTAAACCTTTGCGACCGGCCCATCAAGGGCATGGCGAACTTGGGCGACAGTGGCCTTGCACAGTGGGCATTTCGGCGTCTGTTCAAGCCAGCTAAGGAGGCAGAGATAGTCGAAGTTGTGATGATGGCACGGCAGAGCCTCGCAAACTTCGCTGACGGCCTCTAGGCAGATGACACAGCAGTCGGCGGAGTCTTCTTGTCTTGTCGAGATTTCGTCGAGGGTGCTTTGTAGGACTTGACACTGAAGGTCTTGGGCCGACGGATCGGAATCCATCGTCGCCACGTAGCTAGCTAGCTGTGTCTGTGGACGGTACCGAGGGTGCTGATATGAGGTGGAGGCCGCGAGGACGGAGGGAGGGAGAAGAAGAAGAGAGGAGGGGAGGGAGAGATGAGGCGTTGGACCCAGCCCTCGAGATGATTAATGTTCCTTGGAGTCGAGCGCGGGGTGAGTCTTCGATGGAGCCTGGACGCGATGAGGGAGAGTACGTACCTTGGCGTGTGTGGCAGACGGACTGACCCGGCGCAGCCGCGCCCCCCCTGCACGAGCTATAACATTCCCGCTGTAGCACCCTGCACATCACCTTGCACTTAACGCGTCCAGAGGGCAGCTCCCGCGTCGACGCTTAAATCTGCCCCTGCGCGTTGGCATCGCGACTTTCCCCACCCAACACCTCCCTCTTCTGAGATGCCACTCCCACGACTTCGTTATTGTTACTCCTCTTTTGACATTGACTCTTGACCTGCAACTTCGCCACGCTTTCTCCATCGACCAGCCTTGACCGAATGCTGCAATGGACGATGTTAACAGAGCCGAGTACGAGACCCAATCAACACAACTACGCGCCGACTTGAAGCTATGGGAGAACGACTGGGCCAAGACGCATAATGGCCAGAAGCCGGGAAGGGAAGATATCAAGGCTAACCCGGACATTGGTAAGTAACACCTTAAGGAAGCCCTGCCAAGACAACCATTACTGACTCGTCTTCAACAGCTCGAAAGTACAAACAGTACAACAAAGTCCGCGATATCCTCTCTGGCAAAGCACCGCCACCAGCGAAGGAAGACCCCAAGCCGAGGAAGCGCAAGTCCGACATACACCTGGCCCAGACACCGACCAAACGCAACAAAAACTTCGAGACGCCTTCCAAAAACCGCAATGTCGACCACGACGATGACCTGATGAACTCGCCCGCCATTTCGCGAAAGCTGTTTAGCCCAGCTTCCGTGACGTCACTTGGACCGACTCCGCAGCGCGATGGACGTGTTCTGGGGCTGTTTGATCTTTTGGTGGAGAAGGAGTTGCGAACGCCATCGAGAAAAGACTCTCCCAGAAAGCCGGGCTCTCAGCGCAGACTCGACGCAACTCCGAGCAAGAGATCCGCCGCCATGGATGACGAATTGACGGCAAAGTTGGGCCGCACCCCCGTGTCTTCGAGCAAGCGGAAGATGTTGAACAGTTTCATGACGCCGCAGAAAAACCGAGACGGAAACCCAGATGCCGTCACGCCTAGTTCAGTCTCAAAGCTCCAGTTCGACACGCCCGCTTTTCTCAAGCGTCACTCTCTCCCTGCTCTCGACGAGAATGGCGAGTTTGATGCACCGGCACCACTAAGATTACCGCGCAAGCCAATGGTGAGGGGCCTCAGTGAGATTGTCGCCAGTCTACGAAAGGTTGAGGAGGATCATTTGGACGACGAGCTTGATGCTCTTCGAGAGATTGAGGACGAGGAATTGGGCATATCGAGACCGAAACCAGCGGGTCCACCTCCCCCCCGGATGATGTGCTGGTGGAGGATTCTCAAATCAGGCAGCTCCCGCTCGGTGGGTTTGACGACGAAGGCATGTACGACAACCCAGATGAGGGAATCATGGGCCGAGATGGAAACTCAAATTCGTTGAGGGTATTTAAGAAGAAGGGCCAGAAGCGGACAACGAGACGCTCCAACATGAAGCCTACGCGGACAAAGCGCCCGGA
The DNA here is from genome assembly GCA_020744375.1 of Dactylonectria estremocensis. Taxonomy (NCBI): domain Eukaryota; kingdom Fungi; phylum Ascomycota; class Sordariomycetes; order Hypocreales; family Nectriaceae; genus Dactylonectria; species Dactylonectria estremocensis. The sequence continues at coordinate 831,704 of JAGMUU010000002.1, read as the reverse complement.
AAATATGGGTGAGGCCCAAGAGAGTGGTGACGAAGAGAATGAGGGTGCAATTCCGGAGACGCAGAAAGAGGCAGGCGATGAAGACGTGTCAGATTTTGAGGATGTTGACGTCGTGGAGAATAAGAAGACCAAAAAGGTCAAGAAGGCCAAGAAGCCGGCCACCAAACCAGCAGGCACGGTCAAGAAGGCTGCAAGAAAGGTCAATGAACTGGCTCATGCAAACTTCCAGCGGCTCAAGTTGAAGAACACAGGGACCAAGGGAGGCCCGGGTTTTGGTAGCAGATTCCGTCGGCGGAGATAAATGGCGAATACGAATGTGAAGACCTGAGTAGAGTGCTTGGGCTATGGCTTATGAAAGGATGCATTAGAGGCGTTGGTTGGCGTGGTGTAGATATCCCGATACAACTTTATGATAAATCATATTCGACAAGAGGTTGTATCATGGTGCATCATGGTCAGTCATTAACATTTTGCAGTTTTAGATTGAACATCCCTAGTATGAAATCATTTCTATTCAACAATGTGAGGCCCCTCGAGTTCTCGACTCTTCAAGTTGGGTGGTTTAGAGGCCCGCCCAAAAGGTTTAGCGCCCGGTGAATTTTGGTGGCGGGTGACGAGAGCGAATGCACCAAGTCCACGAATTAATTATCACATTTCTTTTCAATTTGGCACTCACGGCTTCCCTTTCATCCACTCGACCATTTTTATTTAAAGGACGCCCTGTCACGCCGGCGGCCTTTGCTTGCCCGAATCCAGTGTACATCTTGTTTGCCCATTTCTTCTGGATTGATTTCTGGCGCCAACGTCTTACCTGAACGGGACAAGGCCATCCTCCCCTGATTGAGCCTCACGGCGGCGGTGTGTCGTTGGAGAAGGACGATTTCTTAAAGGGCTAATTCTTGCCAAGCGGCGCATTATCTCGTCAAGCTGCTTTGATTTTACAATATGCTTCTTGTACTTTTCCTTTCTTACCTCCGCAGAGCACAGGGTATAGGTTCGCCTTGTTAGCTGTGCAGAGTGTGGCGCGTGGTGCTTCTGCAGCGGCACACCCGTTTTGCGGTTCGTTTGTCAGGAGCGCGTTTGTTTCGTGGTTCAACATCACTTTCACATCACCTGCCTTCTCGGCACTTGGACCGCCCATTTCTTTTACTTTCCTTTTCAGAAGAACATGTATCTGCGGTGGCATGGGTTTAATCACAGCACATCCTTGTAATCGACGATACACCTGCACTAGACACCGACGACATTCATGACCCAGAGTCAAAGATAATGGACTGGCCAGCCGCAGATGACGATTCCTCCCATTTGTTAGGTGGAGATGGGAACATGTTCGAAACAGAATTTCAGATTGTCACCCAAAGCGACGATGATCTCTTCAGAATCGAGCCACTGCCCATTGGATTTATGGAACAGCATGCTCAAGCACACGACACCAATCGCATCATTGCGCCGCAGAGCGGTCTCCTTACTGCTGCTCCGTCACTGAGTCCGGCTTCGTGTATGATACCTTTCAAGGACGACTCCCTAGCAGATACCAGGGACTTCGACCTCGATGTACCCGAGTTGTCCTGCAGTGAGGCCATGGAGCCTGAAGTTGGTTACTTGGCAACTCCTGACGACTGGGAAACGCCACTAGAAGCCGACACTCCCGCTCCCTTGAGCGGCTCTCTGAGCGTCCGTCTTCCAGAAAGTACATTGCACATTCCTCGTTCATGCTATGAACCCTTCGAGCCAGGCGTCGCTATTGTTTCCGAAGCAGAAGCCGTCCGCCGCCTCTGCCGGGTCGCCAAGAACGCCGGCCAGGATGTCAGCTTCATCGAGTTCCAGCTTAATGATTTTGCCGTGTATTTGGACAAGCCGCAATACGGGGAGGAGATGCGCCCCCTGCACCAGATGGACACCAAGAATGGGCAGGGGCAGTACTTCTTTGACGGACAGCTCAGCGTGGGGGACACCGTCTTGTTCGTCAAGCGAGTACCGATCGTGGCAATCCCCATCGGCGACTACGAAATTCTCACCAAGCATACCGTCCGCGACAAGATTTGGATTCACTCCGACTACAATAGCAATAGCGAGATCTACTACCGCCTGCGAACGCCTGCCGTCGAGTACCGCCGTTTCTTCAACCCGTTCCTGTGGGTGGCCGACCTGGCCAAGCACTTTGTCGACTTTCTCAAGGCCATGAGTGAGTCTCGTCGCAAAGTCACCATCAACAACTTCCGCTCTACGTTTGGCACCTGGATGCGCAGGACGCACAATAAAGCCCCGGAATTCGTGGCCTGGCGCAAGCAGTTCCCGCGGGACGACTTTCGCGCCTCCGTTGTGGCCAATCTCGGGTTCTTACACAAGGAGGCCGTTGGCGTGCTGGGCTACGAGAAGGCATATTCCCATACGATTTGGTCAGAGATTTGGGACTTCCGGTGCTACAAGCCGCACGAAAACAAGACGCAGAATCCGTCTACAGTCGTCACCAAGTACATTTACGACTGTTTTGCTCACCTTCCTTTTGGTGACCGCCTGGAGGCAGTTCCGTTAAGCAAACAGACCCAGGCGCTATGTAACAAAGTAATCAAGCAGCGCCATCTTGAGCTGCCGTCACCAATACACGATACCGCCAAGAGTCTGTCCACGGCGGCAACGGAGCAAATCCGGGATATCAAACCCGGCTATACCATCTCCACGCAACGCGATGGCGACGGCACCGGCACGCAATGGCGGCACGACGTGTCGCACGGCTCTAAGGACGTCGACTGGTGGTTTGCGCTCGTACAACGTGTCCACGTCGATAAGCGCGGGCGCCGCTCCTTCGATGTCATCTGGTACTACCGAGCCGTTGACACCTTGTGCGGTGTAATGAAATATCCCTGGAACAACGAGCTGTTCTTGTCTGATCACTGCTCATGCGGCGAGTCTTCAAAAATCGCCGAAGATGAGGTCCTGGGCGTTCACGAGGTCGAAATTGGTGGCACCTCAGCCACCACCGCAGAGTTGTTCTGCCGACAAACCTATATACACGCTGAGCGTAAGTGGATTACGCTGAAAGAGGAACACCTACACTGCGCCCATACGGCAAAGCCTAGTCAGAAGAGGAGGTATCAGGCGGGCGAGACGCTGCTCGTTATCCTGGATAAGTCGTCAGGTCGGTCCGAGCCCTGTGAGTTTGTAACTTCGTATCGCGAGGGACAGGCCGAGATCTTTCGGTTCCGACGACTGCTGCGACGGAAGCAAGTTGATCCCAAAGCGAGAGCTGCACGACCAAACGAGCTAGTATATAGCCAGCAGCTCGTCGAAGTCCAGAAGTGTCGTATTCGACAGCCGTGCTTTGTCCGGTTCTTCAAGGCCGGGACTCGCATACCAACTCCTTACGACCGGGATGGAGTTGGTTGCTTCTTCTACATCACCCACGAGGAGACAGTCGACGAACACTCTTATGAACTATTATACACCCCACTGGAAATCTTCCCTCCATCTCTCCGACAGGGCTATGACCCATCAGAACAGCTGACACGGTTGCGCGGCCTGGATCTCTTTTGCGGCGGCGGCAACTTTGGACGTGGGCTCGAAGATGGCGGCGGCATCGAAATGCGGTGGGCCAACGACTACAACACCAAGGCAATACACACATACATGGCCAATATCTCGGAACCCGAGTCAATGTCCCCGTTTCTAGGCTCCATCGACGACCTCCAGCGGCTTGCGATCGAGGGCCGCTTCAGTCGCAGCGTCCCGCGTGTCGGCGAGGTTGACTTCATCTCCGGAGGCAGTCCATGTCCTGGCTTCTCCCACTTGACCAACGACAAGACAACGGTTGCGCAGCGCAAGAACCAGTCTCTGGTGGCGGCCTTTGGATCGTTTATCGATCTATACCGCCCACGATATGGCTTGCTTGAGAATGTACGAGGCATCATTCAGAACAAGGCCAATCGTGATCAGGACGTTTTCAGTCAACTCATCTGTGCGATTGTCGGCCTCGGATACCAAACTCACTTTTTCTTCCTCGACGCTTCCTCCTGCGGCTCTCCCCAGCGTCGTTCCCGTGTTTTCCTCGCCTTTGCCGCTCCTGGGCTTCACCTCCCGCAACGTCCCACACTAACGCATGCGCATCCTCCGGGCACCAGGTCACTCTCTCTAGGAAACCTGCCCACCAGCAAGCCCATGGCCGAACGCGCAATGCCGGACGCTACGCCCTTCGATTTTGTCTCTGCCCGCGGCGCGACCGCTGACTTACCTCCCGTATACGACTCCAAGCCGGGCATTTGCGTGCCATTCCCCGACCACCGCCAGTCCATCGGCTTTACGAAGCAGCTCCGGGCCAAGGTCAACCTGATCCCCACGCAGCCCTGGGGCATGAACTTTGCGCAGGCTTGGTTCGGTCCAGACCGCAAGCTCGCGGGCTCGGGCCCCATCACCGCCGCCGAGCGGCTCTGCTTCCCGCCAGAGGACACGGAGCGGGCCCTCGGCCGCTCGCGGCCCAACTCCAACGCCTACGGACGCCAGTTCCCGGAGCGCCTCATCGAGACTGTCGTGACGAGCCAGAGCCCCAGCGATGCCAAGAACGGCCGCACGCTGCACTGGCGCGAGTCTCGCGTCCTGACCATCATGGAGGCCCGCCGCGCTCAGGGGTTCCGCGATGACGAGATCCTGCTGGGGTCGCTGCCGGATCAGCTTCGCATCGTGGGCAACAGCGTCGCGCACGAGCCTGCTGTCGCCCTCGGTGTCGTGTTCCGCGAGGCATGGGCTTGTAGTCTTGCTAAGGAGCGTCAGGGCGTGGAAGCTGGCGCCGCTGTTGTTGCGGATAGTATGCCTGGAGCACCATCTGTCTCTATAGACACATCCTCAACCCTCACGGACATGGACTTTGCGACTACTCAAATAATTGAAGACGCATGGGCCCACTCAAGCCTCGACACCGGCTCCGACGAGCTCGACCGTCTTCGAGGCTCTCCTGGGCAAGCACCCACTCCCACCATGACGCCCGACCTAATGTCTCCGTCATCTTCTCACACATCCCTTTCCGTCGGAGGCTCCAAACGATCTCGCTCCAGCTCGATTGTCGTAGAGATCCGGGCTCCTAAGGCGAACAAGAGCAAGCGCAACGGCTCTCCTGGTTTGAGAGCGATGAGCCTCTCCGCTGTGAACGGCGGTGTCATTCGCCCAAGCCCGCTGGGACAATCGGTCGTTATGCTGGATGAAGACTGATGGCAATACCATGAATTATGATACCCAAAAGAAATCAATGTAGACGCGTTGTGCCCGGGAAATAGATACTGGGCAATGGGACTGGAAGGAGCTGGGACACGTGTTTGCTGGAGGTCCTTCCACATCCGACGAATGCATGCTAAAAAGAAGCTTAATTGATAATCTTCCGAAGTTTCCAATTGAAGTATGACCACGTCCCGTCCTGTGCATGTCCAAAATATTATTAAGGGTCGAAAGTGCTTGAATTGAAGAAGCAGGACGATGTGAGCCTGCCTAGATCTGGCTGTCGACGACAACGGGCGGGTGCCCATTCGAACGTTGCAGAAGGCGGGAATAACGGGAAAACGAGCCGACATCAAGCACTTGGGAATAACCCTTATGGAATTGATACAAGCAGATGGAAAGAAAATAAAAGGCCCCTTTGCAACGTGCTGGAAAGAATCCCTTGTCCAATCTGACAGACACGATTCCCGTAACCTCTCCATGTGCGTGCTGGTTCACAAGGTCTGTGGAGGATCGCACCAGTGTTCATACAATCGCGAAAACTCCCAGTGTTTAGGGTTTGGTCCGGAAATTTCATTCACATTGTTGCATTCTGGACTGACATTTGTTTCTTGACCTTGGATTGTGTAGAGTCGCCATGAGGTGGTGGGCTCTCGCACTGGTTGGGATTGTGAGAGCATCGTGGCTTCTTATACACTAATTTCAGCTTCTCTCACACAACAACAAGAACAGACAGTTCATCCCCGATGGCGCAATTGGCTAGCGCGTTCGACTGTTAATCGAGAGGTTGATGGTTCGAGCCCATCTCGGGGAGACTCAAGCGTTTCTTTTTGCGGGATTTTACAATCTCTATCCATGTACTTGGGGATGTCGCATCTTGACCCATCTGGTGCGAGCTAGCGCTTGTGGGACGCAGATCCCTGCATTTTTCCTCCGTCCGATTGGTCGGGAAGCCTGATGTTTCTGGGCCTGGGTCTTCGCATCACCTGTGGAGTGGTGTAAGTAGGAAGCCATTCTTCCCCGTGTCTTGGTCTCCAGGTATGAAAACACCACACACACACAAGATGCCCGTTGAGAACTAGCAAATGACAACACTTTCTTCACAACTGCCTAAGTAAAAGAGTAAATTATGGACTGCAACTAAAGAGTAAAAGGACATCACCTACTAATTTAGTAAATAAACCGCCATAATGTGTCAATTTTAAATCCTTAAAACATTGATTGGTTTATTGCTTGAACCACTCCTAAAGTTGGAGGATTATTTAGGTCACACACAGGTGATGCTTTTTGGTGTAGAACGTTTTCTCCCATTTCTGGTTTACCTCTCGCTTGCATGTACGTCCAGTAACTACATTCACGTCATTTCGAGGAGTCATGGATATTCCAGAACTATTTCATTGTCCCCCAAGGCCTTGGTTGTTATCGTTGTTACACTCTCTTCTCTGCTTTTAGTCGCCGTTCTCAGATGGCCGGAAAAGCTCAAAAACGACCAGCCCTTCCGGACAACATGGTGAAGTAGCCTAGCGCTACTACCTGCCTGACCCACCACCTGATGGGTATTTTAATTTCAGTAATGCGCACTACCAGGCTCCCGTTCCAAGACCATTCACTTCGTAGTCACTTGGTAGACGCGAAAGCTGGATGAAGGCGACGTTGAGAGGCGCGGATTTGCTCCGCGGTGGATTTAGCGCAGCGGGTACTGAGCCCGTTTTGATGCGACCCGCTGGATTGGTAGCTTCATCTCACGTTGTTAGACAGGGTTCCTCACCTTATCCTGGACATGGATAGAAGAACATCATGTCACCTGTATTCCGCTTCTTTCCCTTCCTCGACTCACCTCGTTCCTTCACTTCAGCACCAGCATGAGCCACTGACCTGCTATCCATGGAGTCACTCGATCCGCGAGAGCAGAGAATAGCCGTAATTGGCCTCGGTACGTTCAAAACGGTGACGCTTCTACCTCGGGCACAGTGGGACCATTGACTGACGGACGGCTTCGGTGTAGGGGCCATGGGGATAGTGGCTGTCAAAAACCTTCGAGAAGAAGGCTTTGATGTCACTGGTTTCGAGAGGAGCCGCCATGTTGGAGGGCTATGGCGTTTCACCGAGGACGAGAACACACTGAGCGTTCTCGAGAGTAAGTTGCCATGGAGGTGATATTTGTTGATACTTGCATTCTGACATGCCCACAGCTACTGTTGTGAATGTCGCCATCGATCGGGTATGGAACTTCCCCGAGGTGTTGGATCGCAAATCTTACGATGCTAGGGCTGTTACACGGATTTCCCCTTTCGAAAGGGTAAGCCAGCCGATAGCTGCAACGGACCCTAGCTTATCTGACATGGCTTCCAAGGCACCCCACCCTTTTGCTCCGCGAGACAAGTCAACGAATACCTCGAGAGCTATGTCGACCACTTTGAGCTGCGGTCGTACATGCGGCTCAACACCGCGGTCAAGCATGTCGCGAGAGAAGAGGAGTCTAATAAGTGGAGGCTCGACTTTGAATTCGCGCCTTCGGAGTATTTCGAAAAGGTTGTCATTGCTACCGGCCCGCATTACGAACCCGTGATGCCGACGATTCAGGGCTCAAGGTTGTTTTCTGGCAGGTTGATTCACTCGAAAGCATTCAAACGGTGGGTCGCTCCAGTATTACGACATCGAAGGCCTGCTAACGAGTTCCGAGGCCGGAATCTTTTGTAGGAAAAAGAGTCATAATTCTCGGACTAGGAAATACCGGAAATGATGTTGCTGAAGAGTTGGTTGGCAAGGCCTCCAGCGTCTCAATTGCTCACAACCATGGAGCTGTTATAGTAAGTCGTCAACTCGTTTTCAGAAACACGTCCTAATGTCTCTAGTTACCCCGCGACATGGACAAGATTACTAAGACAAAAGGTCTCACATACAGGTTCTCGCTCTTGATCGGCTTTCTAGAGACCTGGTATCCGTCATACTCTGAGTACCTCTTCAACCAGAAGGCAAAGTTCATCATGGAACAGGCGTTTGGGAAACTAGATCCGTCATGGGGCCTGGACCCAGCGCCCTCGATCAAGGTTGTCAACCCAGTCATGTCGGATACACTAATTGCCAGACTGAAAGCGGGAGATATCTACTCTATTCCTGGTATTAAGCAGATTCTTGGGCCAAAAGAAATTGAGTTGCAGGATGGAAAGATCGTTGAAGCCGACGCCATCATCTGCTGCACAGGCTACAAGTACGGCTTCGACCTGTTAGACTCAGTAGTCAACCCTGCCGCTGAGAAGTCATCGACTTGGCTTGAGGCTACTGGATCCAAGGGCCGCCCTCTCCCAAGGCTGTACCAGAATGTTTTCTCCCTCAAGACACCCGATTCCCTGGCGTTCCTCGGCTGCGCGTGGTTCGTGACCAGCGCCTTCTCGCTCGCCGACATCGCGAGTATGTGCATCGCTCAAGTCTGGGCGGGACACGCGAAGCTCCCAGCACAGTCGGAGATGGAACAATGGATGGACCGGCAAGAGAAGCGAATCAGTAGCCTCGCCCAGAGAGGAACAGTCATCCCAGCGTCGGTGCCGGCGCGGGACTGGCTGATCTGGGCTGACAAGACGGCAGGCATGGGCGTCGAAGAGCACTTGGGCTGGGGATGGGAGGGCTGGCTCTTCTGGATGAAGCAACGAGCCCTGTGGAAGATGCTCATGGATGGGCCGCAGACGGCTGCAGTTTGGAGGCTTTTCGACGGGAGGCGGAAGAAGTGGGATGGAGCGCGTGCTGAGATTGAGCGGGCGAATGTGAGCAGAGTGGACGGCGATGACGACAAGAACAAGCATGACTGATGATGATGATCACGACAACCTGGTGGTCGGCTTTTTTGGAGTGGCAACGGACATCTATTGGCGTACTGCAGCGTGTATAGCATCTTTATATTGTGTGATTGACTACTTAGTGCGTGCATATGGGCTTAGTGTTGGATTACTCAAATGACAGAATATACACGACTGGTCCCTAACTCTCATGCACTGTTTTCAATGACCTATTGACAATGAAGTAAGTGATTGCCAATATTTGAGACACGTGGGGTTGTATAAAGCTAAATATCGAGTATTTCACGACACGAATTTGGTGAAAGGTCTAAATGAGCACAACACAATGGTATTCTCAACATAATATGTTACTGGCAAATTGATGTGCCTCATTGTTCTTGAAGACATTCAACATTGCTCAAGGGCCTGTGCGACTGGGCAGCAGGGCAACAATGCTTCACACGTCTCTCCGCTTGATCCAAATCCTGAACGGCAAGGCAGGGTGCGACGAAACTGGGCCCTTGGCAATCGGTGGGACATTCCATTTCCCGCGGTTGACGGGTTTGAAGTTGTACAGTGATACCATGACGGCGGTGTAGAGAAGCATCTTTCTCAAAGTGAACTCAGAGTCATTACAGAGCGTCAGGCTCCCGTCTGGGTCTGTGTTAGTACACTTCAATCGAGCGATGAGAGGGTGACGCACCATATGGCCTGACAGAGGTCGAGTTTGCAACTGTCGATTGAGAAGAGTCTGCGTTCTCGCCGTCCTGGAGATGTCGCCTGGCTTGCCACAGAAGCGGGCTGGGGAAACACTTCGGGTCAGAGTGGTGAAGGTCATGCAAGATGTGTGCATATGATCCTTTCTTAAGCACGCATGAAGTTTTCCCATCCTCTTCTAAAGCCACATCCTCTTTCAGCCACTTTGCAGACCAGCCACCACCATAGAGCCTTACTGTCTCGAGGTAAGTAGCCTTGAGGAGGGGGCACTTTGTCAACAGCGCATCTAGGTCAATGGTCTCAATTCTAGGCGCAACCCAGACTGAGGTTCCAAACTGGTGATCAGGCTGGACGATGTTGACATACGGGGCAATTTCATCACGAACCTGAGCGAGCAGGACGGAGTCTTGGTTGAGCTCGAGAAGAGACCATGCAATGAGCGGGGCAGAGCTTGCGTTGACAGACCAGAGAAGCGAAAAGTCGTAGGCGGCGCGGACATCAAGCGACAGTTCATGCTTGCGGAAGACTTCGATTCGCGAATTGACGAGTTGGCTAGCGTTGTGCAGATCCTGCCACTTGGGCCCTGGGTTCTCCCCGTTCAAGAATTTTTCCCATGCCTCATGGTACTCCCGCATGAAGGCGAGAACCTGTCGCTGAGGGGACCTTGCTCGCTGGCCGCCCACCCAGGGGACCCAGATAGGGATGGCCCGCGCCAGAGTGATGAACCAGTCGTCGAAAGCCCAGAGGTTATGCCAGACTTCGGGGAAGTTCTCGATAAAGTCGGTTCCGAAGATGGATGCATTGGACGTTCTCGCAATGAAGTTTTTTATCAGCTCCATGTAGTCGGCTTCCATGATGATCTCATTATTGGCATCGTCTACCCTCTCTGCCCCGGATAACCGCTCCCATTCCATCTGGTCAATCGGGAAGGAGTTGAAGGAGACCAGATCAGCGGCCTGTTCGTTTAGACCCTGGAGTGCTTCCTTGGTGATGTCGCTAAGGTGCGAGTTGCCGAGATACTCCTTGGTCTTTTCCTGGACCTCTTTGGACGCCTTGTCGTAAGCATGAAGGTCCTTAGTGGAAAGACCAAAGTTCGACACCATTAAGCGCCGGACGATGTGTTGCTCGTCGGCGACAGAGCTGGGCTGTTTAAGAAGGGCGTCTGAGAGAGCTGGCCGGAATACGAAGGTGTGAATGTTGCTCAAGACCCTGATTGAGAAGACGCCTTCTGGGTACCGGTGCCGTAACCTCATCAGCGGGTAGATGGGATTGAAGAAGAGCCGGGGAAGGTGGCCAAGGACGGGGATCCAGTAAGGCGCAAGAGGAGGGGTCTTTGATCCATCTTTAAAGGAAGAAGAACCCCCGGAGACGAATCTGGTAGTGAGAACCACGACGAGAATGGTGCAGATGATAGCGAGTGAGGTCGGTTGTGGAAGGCTGTTGATGAGACCCTCTTCCAGGCCGTCAGGTATGGCCTCGTGACCATCCATCTTGGGACGACGGGGTCTCTAAGAGTGTGATTTCAGCAATTTACATGCGCATGTGGCTATGCAAAATCGGTGTTGAGTCGAGGTCGTCTGAGCCTAGCATTAACTTGGCTCGTTGCCGCGATGAGGCGACTTGTCAATCTCACGGATGTTTTTGTCGTGTCGATCAAGCTGACGTTTGTGTTTAGTGGCCGCGAGTGCACTGAGAAGGTCCCTTGCGGAGGGCGCTGTGGCGCGTTACGGGCATTAGCCCACTATATATTCCAGCTTTCAGTTTTGCACTGCCCTGTTAGCGAAGTGGGTGGGGAGGAATCATTGCACGGCGCTGCAGCTATAGTCATGTCTGAGTGCGCTGTGATCACGTTTGAGTTAAAAAAGTAGATAGATTTCTTCTAAGCAAGCATACTTTAGTCCCAGCTTCTTTCTACAGTTCAACTTTCAATAGGTTGAAACCACACCGTCTTTCGTGCAAAGTCCGAGAGTTACAGAGAACACAATGCGGGGCACGATCCCACACTGTTTTTGTCACACTATATGATGCCAAATTCTTCGCAGATCCGATATCGAAATCGGATATCCGATTCGCCGATGACACGGTTGCGTGGTCTAACGGCTATGACTGCGGATTCTGATTCCGCCAGCGAGGGTTCGACTCCCTCCGCGACCTTTCTTTTTGAACTTAGAACATGTACTCCATTTAATCAGGGTTGAATGGTTGATGATGCAATTTTTTTCATCATTGCCAACTTTGGTTTGGTCAAGATCTAGGGAGTTACCGATCATTGTGGGAGTTTGCTGCTGGCTTTTCTTGGCAAAGAGTTTCGTTTCCCAGAGGGCGTCACGCGAGTTGCACTCCGTCAACAGCTATGAATTCAGCGTAGAGCCTCCCTCGAACTGAGGGTTAGGGTCCGTAATGAACGCAATTAGATGAAATAAACACTTCTTGACAACATCAGACTCATCGCACCGGAGAGTTTGTGTCGCAGTTCATCCATCATGACAAGTCTGGCACAGGCACATCCGCGGGGGGTCCGCGGATACCCGCAGGAAAGTATTGCACATGATGAGTTCGAGTAAAGGAATTGAGAGTCCACGAATATGGAGGAAAATCACATGAAATGGAAGGAGAAACTGAGGGACGGAAACAAGTCAGGCATGGTCTCAGCTGGCGAAGTTTTCCCCTGATATGGCGCGATCCATATGATGCATCATTGCACCATTACTGTGAAGCATTTGCGTAGTTCGGTCGGCTTTGGGATGGGATTCTGCACCCTAACAGCTACAAGACAATCATGGTCAAAGTAACGAACTGCTCCTTGAATGAAGTCCGACAGTATCCCTAAATCTGGAAACCGTAATATAAAAGATGACGAATAAGTAGTCACATCCATCAAAAACGAGAGTTGTGAGTGATTATTGCTCCGATCTTCGGCTGCCTGAGGCGTCAAGATCGGTTGCATCATCCCGCTAGAGTCGGCGATCCGCCGCCGGAACCTTGTGAGCCTCTCTAGCTGCGTCTCATCTCCTATAAATAATCATCCCCTGTTGATACCTGTTTGCAATATCTCTCATCTACCCCTCCAGATACTGGATCGCCTGGCACCGCGGCATCTGGCAGCCACGGCACTGCGCCGTCTTGATTACTCCTCTCGCCATTGCCCCTCGCTGTGCGATTCGAAGCTCCCACGGCTCCCCCGCCATTCCGAATCCCGACGCCATCTCGACCACGATGCGACCGCCGATCTGAACCGTCACCATGCTGCCTCGATTACTGTACCGCTCGCCGCTGGGCTGCTCCCGCTACGGCCTTGTGACAATACACTCGCGCCCTCCATGGCTTCCCCAGCGGCCGAGCACTTCTGTCCATCCATTATGGACCTCGGCTGCCTCCCGTCGCGAACAACCTCCCGTGTCCGGCGTCGCAAGAAACGAGCCGAATAAGATTGCTGCCGTAAAGGCCACCGTTGTAACCGCGTCAAAAGCCAAGTCGCCGACCAACAATGACCCTCTTGCGACGGTGGAGAAGTCTACCACTGAGCAGCGCAAAGCGGACTGGGCCATTATGAAAGAAATGAGTCGCTATCTGTGGCCCAAGGATAGCCTTGACACTAAACTGCGCGTCGGTCTGGCTGTATTCCTGCTGGTTGGCGCAAAAGTCATGAATGTCCAAGTCCCCTTCTACTTCAAGTCCATTGTCGATTCCATGAACATTGACATCGCGGCTGTTGGAGGCACAGCCACCACAGTCGCGGGCGCCATGATTCTCGCGTACGGCGCCACGCGAGTCGGAGCGACTCTGTTCCAGGAGCTGCGCAACGCCGTCTTCGCCTCTGTCGCGCAAAAGGCCATCAGAAGAGTCGCCTGCAACGTCTTTGACCACCTCTTACGCCTCGACCTGTCCTTCCACCTCTCTAAGCAGACGGGCGGCTTGACGAGGGCAATTGAACGAGGTACCAAGGGAATTAGCTTTCTTCTAACAAGTATGGTCTTTCACGTCCTACCGACCGCGCTGGAAATTGGAATGGTTTGTGGAATTCTCACCTGGCAATACGGTGCGCAGTTTGCAGCCATCACTGTTCTCACAATGGTGAGCTACACTGCATTTACCATCTGGACGACTGCGTGGCGGACCAAGTTCCGGAGACAGGCGAACGCTGCTGATAATAAGGCTTCAACGGTGGCCGTCGACTCACTCATCAATTACGAGGCCGTCAAGTACTTTAACAACGAAAAGTTCGAGGTCGCGCGTTATGACAAGGCTTTGCAGCAGTACGAGAAGAGCTCAATCAAGGTAGCCACATCCTTGGCCCTCCTCAATAGCGGCCAGAACCTGATCTTCTCCACCGCACTTACTGGCATGATGTACCTTGCCGCAAACGGGGTGGCATCCGGCTCCTTGACGGTGGGTGACCTGGTCATGGTGAACCAGCTCGTATTCCAGCTTTCCGTGCCACTCAACTTCTTGGGATCCGTGTACCGTGAACTGCGACAGTCGCTTCTTGATATGGAGACGCTCTTCAGTCTGCAAAAGGTCAACTCCAGCATCAAGAACAAGCCCGACGCCCCACCACTTATTCTACCCAAAGGCGGAGAGATCAAATTTGAGAACGTTCACTTCGGGTACCACCCTGAGCGCCTCATTCTGCAGAACCTCTCGTTGACCATCCCGGCTGGCAAAAAGGTCGCTGTGGTTGGGCCAAGTGGATGTGGAAAGTCAACTTTGTTGCGGTTGCTTTTCCGATCTTACGACGTTCAGGGCGGCAGGATTTTGATCGATGACCAGGATATTCGGGATGTCAACGTTGATTCTCTCCGGAGATCCATCGGTGTCGTTCCCCAAGACACTCCACTATTCAACGACACTGTAGAGCACAACATCCGATACGGCTCCATCGACGCAACCCACGAGGAAGTCGTGGCGGCCGCCCAGCGGGCTCGCGTCCATGATATTATCCAACAGTTTCCTGATGGGTACCAGACCAAGGTTGGTGAACGTGGGTTGATGATTTCTGGCGGCGAGAAGCAGAGACTTGCCGTGAGCCGACTATTACTCAAAGACCCGCCGCTGCTCTTCTTCGACGAGGCAACTAGCGCCTTGGACACGCACACTGAACAGGCCCTGATGGTGAACATCAACGGCATTCTCCGGGAAAAGGGTCGGACTAGCGTCTTCGTCGCACATCGCCTGCGGACCATTTTTGATTCGGACATTATCATTGTTCTTGACAAGGGCCAGGTGGCCGAGATGGGCACCCATCGTGAGCTAATTGACCGTGCTGGGGTCTACGCCGAATTATGGAGTGGTGAGTTGCAAACCCGCAGAGAACAAGTGACTCAACCGTGCTAATTTTATGACAGCTCAGGAAACCAGGTTCCATGAGAATGGAACTTCCACAAAGGATGAAGAGGAGGGTGAGATCTCAGTGGTTCAACAGGATGCCACCCGTCCTCGACAGTAATAACTGGCTGTCATGTCAAGGGAATCAACACTAGCATCACCAACCAAACTTATTAGACAACCAATAGAGTTACCCAAGACATCAGCAAGGGCTCACTTGGTCACAATGTACCCTAATCCAATATGCTGGGTAGATGTGGATCACTTCGGCCAGGGACTTTTGAAAACAGTTGCGAGTTCGGCCGGCGAACGGAGCCGAATGGGAGAGTGAATCCGTGATCGTCGCGTGAAAAGGGTGGAATGTTGCATCCGCTATGGTGCTTAGCATGTTCTTCAAGGTTCCCATCTATCAAAAAGGCAACCTCATAAGGATCTCGTGGATAACCTACACGAAGCATGCAGATTAGTAGGACGACTGTGGGTTTGTCAATTGGACCGATTGGTTGCTGGGTGGGATCCCTCCACTTTCGTGACATCCTTCCAGCCTTACACGAGCTAATACATGGAAGTTGAAGTGCCGGGGGTGGCAATGAAAAATATCACAAAGTCGAGAGATGGGGGCGCACTCTCCACTAGTGATCTGATTAGATTAGATCATGCTTACTTTATTCGTCAACTACACCAACCGGTTCATGTAGGCCATGACGATCTTCACCAACAGCGCGAGTTCCGGCGGCCGACGCCCAGCGTGGACCCTGTCTTGGCTGTTGATCAGGGCAGCGCTTTGAGGGTCTACATAAGGAACGAAGATATGGCCTTAATGGGGTTTTGCAAGCCATCGTGTGTGCTTGATTATTTCGTTCTCTTTGCCTCACAGTACAGGTTTCAGCCATGTCCGGTGAAGACAAGATTGTTCCCGCGCCGGCCTCGCCCGAAAGGGTCAACTCGGGCAGCGAGCATCTCAAGCCAATCTCCAACGTCGGCGATGTCCTCCAATCCCAGGGCGTGACGCGCATGGAGGCCGTGTATCGCGAGGCCAAGTCGGATCGCCGGACGCTCTGGCTGGTGGGCATCTCGGTGCTCGTGTGCGCCTGGGCGTATGCGCTCGACTCGTCGACGACGTCGTACTACAGCGTCAGTGCCTCGTCTTTTTATGAGCAGCACAGCTCGGTGCTCTCGACCCTGTCCATTGCCACCAACATTATCGGCGCCGTGTCGAAGCCCTTTATCGCCAAGTTCTCCGACATTACGAGCCGGCCGTACACGTACATCCTGTGCATCTTCTTTTATACTTGCGGTTACATCATTGCCGCCTCTTCGCATACAATCTCCGCCTACATTGTCGGCGAGGTCTTTGTCGCAATTGGCAGTTCTGGCCTCGATCTCACCAACGACATCATCGTGGCGGATCTGACCCCCCTGGAGTGGCGAGGCTTCACCAGCTCGATGCTGTCCACGCCCTTCATCATCAACACATGGTTCGCGGGCAAGATTGTCGCGGCCGTGGAGAAGAACGACGAGGGGTGGCGATGGGGCTACGGAATGTTCGCCATCATCATGCCCGTGGCCCTAGGCCCTGCCGTCGCCACCCTTATCTACCTCGACCGGCAGGCCAAGAAGCACGGCATTGTCAACATCGCCTCGAGTAACGCGGCCCGACGAGCGGCCCGAGAGATGGCCGAGGAGCGCGGAGAAGAAGGTCCGCACGGTGCCATCGTTGCCAGCGCCGTCGACGACTCCAAGACGTGGGCCGAGAAGCTCAAGCAGAACATGGAGGAGATTGACGCCTTCGGCCTGCTGCTGCTCGGCTTCGGCTGGTCCCTGCTCCTCTTGCCCTTCTCCCTCAAGACGTACGCCCACAATGGTTGGCGCAACCAGTCGCTCATTGCCATGATGATTGTCGGCGGCTTGCTGCTCATCGCCTATGTCATCTACGAGATCAAGTGGGCTCGCGTGCCAAGTGCGCCTCGTCGCCTTGTCTTTAACAGGACGTTCATCATGGCTATCATCATTGATGGGTTTTACATGTGTAGGTTGACGTTGACTATATGTAACACGTTCATCGCTGACTTGACGCAGTTGCTGGAAACATTCGTGGGCTTTACTTTTCCTCATACACGTTGATTGCCAAGGACTGGAGCTACCAGAACTGGGTACGAAGTAACGCTTCTCCAATAATGCCATTCACTAACAACCTGACAGGTTTACTACGGCAACACCATGACTCTGGCCCTCTGCATCGCAGGCCCCCTGGTCGGTCTCGCACAGCGGTGGACTCACAGATACCGCGCCATCCAGATCTCAGGCCTCTGCGTCAAGATTATCGGCATGGGCATCCTGCTAGACGGAAAGCGAGCCACCAATAACACGGGCGCACTCGTCATGTCCATGATCCTCATCGGCTTCGGCGGTTCCATGTCCGTCGTGGGCTCTCGCGTCGCCTCGCAGGCATCTGTACCTCACCAAGACGTCGCGCTCGTCATCTCGCTGCTCTCACTCTGGTCTAAGATCGGCAGTGCCGTAGGCAGCGCCATCGTAGCCGTCATCTGGTCGAGCCACATGCCAGGCCAACTCCGCGAGCACTTGCCGGCGTCGGCGAACGAGACGACGGTCCAGCAGCTCTTCAGCAGCGTATCATCGATCCGCACGCTGTACGACTTCGACGACCCCATGCGCCAGGGTGCCATCGTCGCCTACCGCAACACCCTGTACTACTGCTTCTCCACCGCCCTGGGGCTCGCCTTCATCCCCTTGGTCGCCGCCTTCTTCCAGACAAACTTCTTCCTCGGCAAGCAGCAGAACTGCGTCACAAACGTCGGCAACGACGGCCTAGCCCTCGAGGAGAAGGACCGCAACCCGGAGCCGCTTCCTCCGCCCAAGGACAAGAAGGAGGCGTTCCTACGATTCTGGGCTGGCCAGCGCTAACTTTGATATCTGGTCACCATACCTGGTTCTTCAAAAGGGCACGTCCTGGTGTCAACAACCCAATACCTCCTAAATGTGGTCAAGGGGCGGAAGAAAAGCATATACTCGAATTCTCACATCTCACTCTTCGATTTAATACCAAAGTACATTGCTCACTTACCAATCTCACACATCTTGCATCTTCCAGTGACTTAAATCGCTGCAGTCTGGCATACATCCGCGCTGTGCGGCAATTCGCCTTTGTGTTTTTCCAAACAATGTTACATTGTTACATATCTATCTACTAGTTAGCTTCCTTACTGAGACATTCAGCCAGCGAGGTCAATCCATCATTCCCCCCAGTCCAGCCACCCGAAACCACTCGTCTGCTGTCTCGCCGGTCAGATTTGGCAATCTCGAAGACCCAGCATTCCTTTGCCCAGCATCTACTCCACCTTCTCATTCTGGGTGCTAGTTCACACGAGCCTCCAGGCAGTCATCGCAAACCTTATCCGCGTAGACAATGTCTGTTGTGAGGCCCTGGCATGGCTTGAGCTCTTCGACGGCACTGCAAAATATCTCGGTTAGCGATTCCGAGTTTTGAACTGTGTTGCAGTCTTTGCAGACACGGATAATGGTATTGAGATGGCACATGTTTGGTAGGTAAGGTCTTCGTGTCTTTGGGAATTCGGAGGTAGGATGGGACTCTTGGGTGAGTGATGTTAGAATCTGCAAAGTTTAGTAAGGTAAGAGTTGAGTTGGCAAGTCAGGAATTCTACGGATCGGAGACTTTATACTTGTTGTCTCTATGTGAATCTTGAGTGGTTGCGTGATTCACTCCAACGGTGCTTTGTTCTCAGAAGGTTGTTGTTTAATCTGTTCGAGTGTTCAACCTTTGGTGCGACATCCATTGTGCAACGTTTGTGCTCTTTCTTATGTCAGTGTTTCCCCCGAGTATCAATCACGCCTTGACGAGAAAAAGATAACACACACAGTAAGAAGGGTACAAGACGACATTGCTGTTTGAAATCCACAGAGTAATGCTGAACATGAAAGCTTGGATCTTGAAGCATGTCATTGTTTTACCACTTGACAGGGAGACTGGGCGTAGGGTAGGCCGCAAACTAAGCGCCTTTGGTTAGGAATCTTGTGTGAAACCGGCGTTGGGACTGTAAGTGAAGCATGTCGGGACTTACTACGTGAATAGAGAAATCCGGCCTTATCGTAAGTGATGTTTATGAGAGGTTGTAGGCTGTGATAGGCGTGCAGGTGATCATGGACATGCGAGTTTGCCCCACCCACCAGGTCGAAGCGCTGGCGTTCATCACCGACACTTCTACAACGCCACATCGAAAGCATCACCATCAACAACATAATGAAAATACTCCTTCACTCTCACTTCCCAGCTGGACATGCGTATCCCATGCAGGCGGTGGCGCAAGAGCTGGTCCGCCGAGGCCACGACGTCGTTTGGCTGACGAGCGCCGAAAATGAAGCGCGCGTTCGCATCACCGGAGCGGCCTTTGTCGCGACCGAAGCCATCGCAGTGGCGGATGCTCCGCTAATGGCTGAGAACGAAACTGGATTACTTGATGGAGTGTATACCCGCTTGGTGTCTCGCGTCATTGCCCAGGTTAGCGACTATCGCCGGGTGCTGCGAAGCTTTGCGGCCGATGTGCTGCTCGTGGACGTGCTGCCGTACGGTGCAAGGGCCTTGTACGAACTTGGAGAGATACCGGTATATGCGACTCTGGGAGTCATTCCAATGTACATGTCAAGTTGGGGGGCTCCCCAAGCGGCGTCTGGAAGGGCGCCTCCATCATCAACGCTTGGCCTGCTCTGGAACGAACTCTGCCACCTCTTCAACCAGTGGATACGATTACCACTGCTCCTGCGGCCCATCATCAACACCCAGAGAAGAGTACTGGGTCTGTGGAGTCTTCCATATGGAGAGCCCGTCGAGTCCTTCATATACAGTCCCTTCTTGCACATCCAGGCCTCATCTCCGTCTCTCGAGTTTTACCAACGCCCGAAGCCTCGAGAGCAGAGACGACATACCCACCATGTCGGGCCGCTCGTCACATCAGTAGTCACCAGATCAAACCAGCTCCCTGAATGGTGGGATGAAGCTGTGAACCACCCGCGGGTTGTCGGCATCACCCAGGGCACCTTGGCGATGGATCCCACCTCGCTGATCGTGCCCGCCATCCATGCTCTAGCGGATAATCCGAAACTCTTGCTGGTAGTTGCCTCACCATACTCAGAAGAGATAAAGGCCCGAGTGGGAGACTTTGAGAATGTCCGTTTCGCAAAATGGATACCATACCATTTGTTCTTGCCGCAGCTGTCTCTGCTCATCACCAATGGCGGATACGGAAGTATCACGCAGGCCCTATCGCATAAGGTCCCGTTGATCTGCGCTGGCCAGACCGAGGATAAGAAGGATACGGCCGCGAGGATTCACTGGGCTGGTGCGGGGATAGATTTGAAGACAGACAATCCCACAACGGACCAGATCCGAAGTGCGGCAGAGCGAGTCCTGGCTGACGACGAATACAAAGAGATCGCCGCTCGCCTTGGGAACGAATTAAACGAGCTTGGTGGGCAGGCAAGGGCCAGCGAACTCCTAGAGCAGCTCGTTCGATCTACCAGTGCTGGGATACCACTCTAGAAACAGGCTATCGCCTAGATCAAGCTGATACACGATAGAAGATTGTAAAATACCGCATGGTGTAGACCAGGATTCGGCCGCCAGAGGCCCACCGGATACTGAAACACTGGAAAGACGGGTTTAGGAGGAGGTGTGAGTGTTGAAAGTTTCTTTGCTGTAAAGATATTGGAGTTGAGAAAGAATGATATTGGTGCGAGGATAAACCAAACAGGTTTGCGTGACAATGGCGACTTGGCGCTGAATAGAGATAACCTCGCATGCTGGACTGAGAGTAAGACGAGGCAATGATCTGGCTTCCAAAAGTTTGACGATTCGAAGTTCGAGAGTTTCGCTTCCTTATACATATGAGATATCGAATATTCTTTTGGCCGTAGTCTTGGTGCTGAATCAGATACTGGGCAACTTGCCTTCGTCCGCACCTCCACCACCGCTTCTCCATCTCGCGGGTTTC
The DNA here is from genome assembly GCA_020744375.1 of Dactylonectria estremocensis. Taxonomy (NCBI): domain Eukaryota; kingdom Fungi; phylum Ascomycota; class Sordariomycetes; order Hypocreales; family Nectriaceae; genus Dactylonectria; species Dactylonectria estremocensis. The sequence continues at coordinate 810,661 of JAGMUU010000002.1, read as the reverse complement.
CTTGTATCTGAGCATAGTATCGATCGAGGAATGTGAGTTTGTTGAATTTGTTTCAAAGGTTCTGTTGTGCGTATCTATTAGTGGAATCTGATAAAAGGGAAAGTGAAGGTGCTGTGGGAACAGGAGGGCTACCATGCTCTAGAGAAGGAAGCAAGCGCTGATGGTGTAAAACCTGACGAGGATGGCGCAGGAAGTCAATTTGATTACATCAATCTTTAGAGAATTATAAAACTAGTCGAATGGTTCTTGGTTTCCTGTGGTGAGGGTTGTCGTGTTATGCGTGCCAAGTCTGCTCGATTGTTGATGACTTGAGAGTTGCCTAATATTCTCGGTCAGTTTTGCCTGCGCATCTCCTGGAAGTTGATGCTGATAGGAGGACCCCAACTCCCGAGGTATCCAAGGTGGTTGCCCTGGGGCACGTCTTTGTGTCGTGAGAGAGTGTCAGCTGAAGTTTCAGTTTTGGGCAAGTCAGTTAGTCACCGTTAGGCCTAACATTTCCAACTTGCACTCCGTGCCTTCCCTCGTCTCCCATCCTCCCAACGCCATATATGGTCTCTTTATCTTCTATTTGTAGTAGTCTGTAGGCTCGAGAAGCTTTGGTAAATGACTTGGAAGCTGTGTGTCGGAAGCATGCGCAGTGTGTGCGTCAACGATAGGTCTCGAACTGGGGGTTTGTCGATGATTCTCAGATAACCCTACCCGGTATCTACTGTCAGCAATAGCCCATAGGCCGTTAGAGTGTGTGATACGAAAATGATGGTCTGGAAGTTTGGTGTTTTGAGGGTCCTTTATGGGCTTGACATCCGGCCCACAAAGTGGGAGAAATCGCCAACGAGATTGACCACGATGAACCCGCGGTCTCTGACGTGCCGCTCCTTGCCTCCTATCAAATTCCAGTAGTCTTGAAATGCCTTGAGGCCGTATTGCTATAGCTTTTGCTGTCATCTTTATCGAGTTGCGGTGGCGACGCCCTTGAAGGCATCTTCGATCGAGGAGGGCGTGCCGGAAGTGTTTTGGAAGATTTGGCAGATGATCTGGAGGATCAGAAACGTTAGAGACAGTATGACTTAAGTCTTCAAGAACAAAGAGAGAGTCATGAATGTGTTTTGTTGTTCCGCTCTTCGTGTGTAAGGGTTTGAAGAGAGGGGAGAGCACTGGATCGGAGAACAAAGAGACCTGAGGGTACGGACTCGAAGGGGGTAGAACCAAATTTACAGATGCTCTGAATTGTCGCATTCAGGAGATAAAATTATGGTACTGGGGAGTATTTAGCAGGGGAGAATCGTCAAGAGGCGGTGTTTTGTACGTGGTGAGAATCTAGACGGTTGGGGATTTGGAGGAGAAGAGGCGAGCGAGGCAAAACACCACGACACGGATTTGGTGGCAAGGGCAATACCTAGGAGACGACAGAGGAGAAGGCACCACGATCCAAGCCAAGAGATAAAATGAAACATAGAATTCAAAATGATCTCGAGCTGACCGTGAAGCCGTGCGGTTTTGCACCGTTTACCGACGAGCTTGTGCAGCCGGCTCAGTGGAAACTCGCACGCAAAATCATCACCACGAGGAAGCAACTGCGCTCAAGAAGACGAAATTCAACACCACGACAAAGAGATCGATAGAGACAAAGGCATAAGAAGCGAGAGAAGCAGTATTGTGTATCCATCTGTAGCTAGACAAAGCAAGAGCGTGATGTTCATCTTTTTATTTCCCCCTACGCCTCGAACCATAACCGTAACACCGTCATAGAATCTCGCCAGCACCTTTCACCAACGCAAACTCTTCTTCAAGCCGGGGCACAAGACCTCGAAATCAATGAAAAGATGAGACCCGTGAGTGTCTCGTAAGAGGGGGGACAAAAAATTGGATCCTCCTGACAGAGGATGGCTCAGCAACTCCAAAAAAACAAAAACGCCAACGCTCCCCGTTTTCCCCAAGAAAATATCCAAAAAAAGAATATCCAAGAAAATTAAACAGTAAAAATTAAACAGGAAACATTAAACACAAAACAATAAACATTGAACAGAAAACATTGAGCGTGCCAAGCCATCCTCTGTAGGTCCGCCAGCTCAAAGCTGGTGGAGCGGAACAAGACATCCGAGAATACCAAGCTGTGCCGGATATTGATGATGAAGAAAGAAGAAGAGAGGAAGAGAGGAACAGAGGAGCGAGAATTATATCCTCGGGGAGGGCGGTGAGTGGGGCATCGGGATCACTCCCCTCTCCCCTGAGGCGACGAATGGCTGCCCTGCTCAAGCCGTTTGGTCCCTGCAGATCGATCGGAAGTTGCTCAAGCTGCACGCCAGAGAGAGCGGAGCCCAGATTAATATGCAAGTGATTTGCAGGTCAGATGCGACGCGCCCGTTTATTTGCCTGGAGTCCAGGGCCTGAGATGGGCGAGGGGAGGCGGGACTATGGTCTCAGCTACGGCGATGCTGAGGAGCCACAACAATATGAGATAAATATAAATAGTGATTGATAATTCAAAAGAGATTCTATGCATGCGAGTATGTTTTTTAGTTTTGAAAATGGGTGGTGTGGTGGTGTTCTGGCCCAGTGTCAGTTGCACGTCCTGCGTCCTTTGTGCAGCCCCTGGATGTACACTGAGCTCCAGTGCTCGCGCCGTGGCAACAAAACAGACGGTAGGAGTCACATAACCAATTCAACAACTTAGAAATGTCTGTGTTTAGGACGGTCATTGCTGAAGCAACCAATTTATTCTACTATTGTACATTCTGGACACCAAAGCGTTGTTAGCTCGTAGTGTAGAGTCCACAGCCCATCCCGAGCCACTTGGGCGCCTAGACTGACAACCTGAGACTCGTAACCCAACTTCTGATTGCAGAAACCGTCGAAAATGCTCCGTGACTCATTCTCTCGTCCCCCATGGTGTTCTGACCCGCGTGTCTTAGGGCTCGAGGATGCAACATGCTTATCCCAGACCAGGACCTATCTCAACGAGCAAAACCCGTAGAAACCTGAAACTTGTCTTCAAAGATAGATAAATGCAAGCAAAACATTTGAAATAAGTTCTAATCAGAGAAAATAGAGTGGTTGTATCGTATCTTGACGAGTGTTCCGCCGGCGCTCTTCACGTGCCGCTCCCCCCTAAAGCCACGCACACTTCTTCAAACAGCCAGCTGCAGTCACTGCAGGCGCACATGAAATCTGCACAAGAGAACAAACGCGAATTCACTAGCAGATCACTCGCAGGGACCCACTCTGCTTCCAAAATCTATATAATCTCCCCTTCCCACCCTTCTCTCTTCTTCCTTCATCAACACAACATTTTACCATTTCCTCCCCTCTTCTTCTTTGGCTTCTTGCCTCAGAGGGACAAGTACCTTACTTCTTGTACTTGTCCCTCCCCGGCAGCTGGGTTGGAGGGTCTCCTCCTCTTCATCAGAGGGTGGGGAGGGGGGGCCCTTGGCCATGGATGAGGGGTGCCTACTTGGCATCTCTCATCTGTGGCCACTTTCGAAACAACAAGTGTGGCCGCGCGCCTGCGAGGTAAGCATAATTCCTTTCTCTATCAGCGTCTTCAATGCCGTTGGAGCGTAGCACTGACCATCCATTGACCAGGCCACACCCGCTGGCAACGGCCCGCGCCCTGTGGCTCTCCGGCCTCAGGGTCGGAGGGAGCGTCGATGAGGATGTAGAACATGTCGGACTTGGTCCCAGGAGATTTATTTCTTCGAGGACCAAGTCCGACATGTTTGACTTCCTCATCGACATTGTCCCCCGAGAAGAGGCTTCGTCGCACGTCGAACTCTACATCGCTCCGAAATTGCACCCGCGCTTGCCAAGTCCGACATGTTTGACTTCCTCATCGATGTTGTCCCCCGAGAAGAGGCTTCGTTGCACGCCAAACTCTACAGCGCTACGACATTGCATCCGCTCTCGCCAAGTCCGGCATGTTTGACTTCCTCAGCACTCAGACACCCCCAGGCACCTCCTCAAACCACCCCAGCAAGCCCCCATACGACACTACCGTGTCCACCAGCACCACAAAGCCTCTCAGCAACGCTGTCGAGTGCCCAAGTCCTCCTGACCTGGTACTCAAACAACACCGTCAAGCAGCTGACACAGAACGCCACCATGTAGAATGACAGCAACGCATTTGCCACCATCCGGCACCGCACAGTCTTCTTTTCTTCTCTAAAGAAGCAAAAAAAAAAGAACCAAAGACGTCACCATACTGGCGACAGTAGTGGACTGGCAACAGAAGTGGGCTGGTATCAAGCGGTGGCCATCCCTGACATTGTGGCCTGGCTCGCGGTCGAGTGTATGACAATAGCGGTGGACTGGCAGCAGCACTGGACTGACAACAGCTGAGGACCCAATGGGTTGCGAAACAACTCATAGGGCTCCCTTGCTGTTGCCAGTCCAGTGTTGTTGCCAGTCCACTGTTGCTGTTGCTATACACTCGACTGCGAGCCAGGCCACGATCTCAGGGATGGCTACCACTTGAATCCACACCACTTCATCTTCGGAGGATTGACGGTATGGGGGCGATGGATAATGTGGATTTGGTTTCTAGCATCACACAATAAAAATTTCACCCTCACATTCACACTCATATTGATCACCTAAACCTGGCACTGTAATTTCTACTGTGAAAAATCCTACGCGATAGGCTGTCCGTAACCGTGATCACCCTGCAGAGACACGTCCACGACACCATGCCCTTGACCCGAACAGCCCAAATTACCGCAGTGTTCCCAAAACACCATAATTGAAAACTTGTCATTCTTCACTCTTCGATCACCACCAGGTCATCGTTAACCTCGACCAGACCGCCCGCTTCGACAAGCACAGCCGTACATCTGCCACTCGTAGGACTTGGAATCTCCACTTCCATCTTGCTCGATTCCAAGCACAGCTGCCCCGAGAGAAGTTAGTTCGTGTTCAAATCGTTCGTTGTTTGGGGTGGAAAAGCCTGACTGACCAGTATGTCGCCCTTCTTGACAGCATCCCCCTTCTTCACAATCACTTTGTAACACCGACCAGGCATCGCCGCCGTTACTCGCTCTCCTTTCACGTCAGAACCTCCAAACGTAATACTAGGTACCGTGTCATTTGCCTTGACGATGGGCTGATACGGGCGGCACAAATCCTCGACAAAGGGTGCACTTGCGATAGCCTTGGCTTGGCGGTCAGCAGTTGCAACAATGTCGTCTTTGTTGTCCTCCAGCCACGCCTCATACTGTACAAGGTCGAGTGTTCCCTCACTGAAGCGAACGAGCTCGTCCCTGGGCTTGGAATCGAGTTCGGACTCGTTGACGTGGTAAAAGGTGATCCGGTCAAACTGACGAAACATCCAAGGATTGTCGTCTGACTTGATCAGGCTGCCAACTCGCCCAGTATTCTTGTGCTGCCTTTTTCCAACCTGACGTGAGTCCCAAACATCTACTGTGCGCCCGACTAACTGATAGCCTCCGGGCGAATCCGTGGCGTAGATACACATGTACTGCCCCCCAATACCCACAGCCCCTCGAGGCGTAAACGATCTAGATGGGTTGTATTTCGTTCCGAACAAGCGATGCCGAGGGTCCAGAGGAATAGCACACGGCGAACCCATAAAGACATCACCAAGTCCAAGAACCAAGAAAGTTGCATCGTGCAGCAAGCTGGAAATGTCCTCGAGTCCGTTCAGCTTCGCCAAGAACTCGACATTGCTAGGCAGCCACGGTGCTTCGCTTCGGATCGTCGCCGAGTACCGCTCAACGGCCGCACGGTTGACAGCATCGTTGAAGGCGAGTGGGAGGTGAAACAGTCGCGAAGGGACCTCTGCTGGCAGACTGTATGATCCAACGTGCGCAACAAAACGAGCCATCATAGTTTCGGGAGAAAGACCGCATTCATAGACGATGTGAAGGCTGAAGACTCCTGGAGTCATCTCCTCCACATCGGGAATCGGATTCTTGTTGTGCTGCTCACAGAACGCATAAATGCCAAAGCTTTGTCGTAAATCAAAGGCCATCGCTTCCCCAAACTCCAGCAACATTGCACGATCTCCAGCTTGTCGGACAAGAATCCGTTGGCCGTCTTGGTCGATACGGCCAATCACAATTGGGTTATCGGCAAGCGCCTTGTCCAGAGATGCTTCATCTTCTGAAACAGGATCGGGAGTTGGGAGGGCTGCCAGATTCTCGATGGCCTGGTCCAGCTGCGCCTCATACTTGAGAGCGTCCTCGACACTGACGACCGAGAACTGGATAGTATCACCTGGGCGTACCTGGCCCATCTTCCACATGTCGGCTGACACAATGACGCAGAAAACCACAAAACCCCCGAGACTAGGCCCGTCACAGGCCAACACGACGGCCTCATCGCCCGTAAAGCTTACACTTCCGACCGAATATGGACTGTCGTGTATGTTGGACGGATGTAGTCCAGCTTCGCCCCCAGTCTGCCGTGCCCACTCTGGTTGCGGCCCTGTCAGTCGTACACCAAGGCGATTGCTGTTATGATGGACTTTCCATACGCTTGAGAAGAGTGATCCAAAGCTTTCAGAGGTAAAGAAGTCCGGCTCGCCGTGAGGGCCAGGGACCACTCGAATTGTCCATTGAGCCTTCCGCTGACGACGAATAGGTATCGGCGGAGCAGTTAGAATAATTCCATCTGAACTATTTGCAGAATCACAGTATTGGATGTCCAGGATGTCCCGGGCCTGGAGCTTGCGACCCCTGAACCCTCCGAATTTGCCCAACTCGAATGTGGCTCGACTTCCCATGATGACTGGGACTTGAATACCGCCTTTGACGGCCAAATAAACGCGATATCCGTGATCGACAGTGCCGATGGCCAAGACTTGCCCAGAGCGGATAGGGATTGCCCGATTTGCTGCCACTGGCTCGTCATCGACGGTTATGGGAACATCGCCTCCAGTCACCGCGATGATGGTATCGCAGTGAAATCGCAGTGATGGGCCTTGGAGTGTGCATTCAAGCCCAGCAACATCTAAAGCGTTGTTGACGAGCCGGTTCGCAAGTCGAAAGGAGAAAGAATCCATAGGCCCTGCCGGTGGCACGCCCACGCTCCAGTATCCAATCCTTCCAGGATAGTCTTGAACAGTAGTCAAAGCCCCGGGTTGGAGAACCTCAAATGATGGGGACACAACCTGGAAAGTGTCTAGCGACTTTGTCGTATAGTCACCAGACTCGAACAAAGATGATGAGACAATCTGGCGTAGGTAATCAAGGTTTGTTTCCACTCCCTCAAGGCGGGTAGCAGCAAGGCCCTTTGCCAGGTTCTTCAAAGCCTCCTTGCGATCAGCTCCCGAAGCAATAAGTTTGGCGACTAACGGATCATAGGCGGTTGTGATTTCAGTTCCGACCTTTATCCAAGTATCGACTCTCAAATCCGAAGGAAAATCAAGTTCTGTGATTCGGCCAGCACAAGGACGGAATGATCGAAGAGGACTCTCAGCATACAGCCGAACTTCGATCGAGGCGCCGCGAATAGTCAGTGGGTGGGCAGACGGCCCAAACAGATGCTCGGCCTTGCCGTCGGCGATATTCAGCATACACTCGACCAAGTCCAGGCCAGTCACAGATTCGGTGACCGGATGTTCGACTTGCAGACGTGTGTTGACCTCGAGGAAATAGAATTCGTGCGTGTCGATATCGTAAATGAATTCGACCGTGCCCACATTGCGATACTTGACTGAAGCAGCGAGGCGCACGGCAGCAGCCTTCATCTCTTCCCGCACAGATTGCGGGACTATGACTGCAGGACTCTCTTCGACCACCTTCTGGTGCCGCCGCTGCAGGGAGCAATCGCGCTCTCCTGCAGCAATCACACAGCCAGTGCCATCTCCTAAGATTTGGATCTCGATATGACGGGCGCGTTGGACAAAGCGTTCCAGGAACACGCCTCCGTTTCCGAAATTGGCCGAGGCCTGTCGCTGAACACTCCCAAAAGTTGACTTCAGACTCTCTACGTCATCACAGTGGCTCAATCCAATGCCGCCGCCACCAGCCGTGCTCTTCAGCATCAACGGAAAGCCAATTCGCTCACTTTCCTTCAACGCGTCCTCTAGCGAGAGCAGCAGGCCCTCGCTCCCAGGTACAGTAGGAACCCCGGCTTCAGCAGCGATCGCGCGTGCAAGGTGCTTCAAACCTAGGTCTGACATCTGCTTTGGTGTAGGCCCAACCCACTTCACCCCTGCTTCTTCAACGGCAATAGCGAAATCGGCATTCTCGGCCAAAAATCCATAACCAGGGATGATTGCATCCACAGAGGCAGTTTTAGCCAATGCGATAATCTGCGCAATGTTGAGGTAGGTCTCAGAAACTGAGCTACCTTTCAGTCTCAAGGCAACATCGGCATCAATCACATGGGAGGCTTCAGCATCGGTATCTGAATAGATCGCAATCGCTTGAAGGCCCATCTTGTGAATCGTCTTGATGATTCGAACAGCAATCTCTCCTCGGTTGGCAACGAGGACGGTGGAGATGGCTCCCTTATGGGAGTCATTTTCCTTAGATTTGGTGGACTGTAGATGGTCGTTGTACGCCCTCCAGCCCCCAAAAGTGGTAATATCGGTGGCATCTACCAGCCCTAATGGCTCGCATACGAAGCCATGGACCCAAGTTGAATCCCTCAACTCAAGAGAGCCAATTCCCAGAGGGGAAGGGATTGTCGACATGAAGCTCGCGAGTGCATACTGCGGTAGGTTCCACACCTCAACTTCAATTTCCGCGCCGTTCTCGTCTGACACTCTCTGCAAACCAGGTTTCTTCGGACCCGACTTTGAGTTCAAAGCAAACAAGCGATAGTTCTTTGACGTCGTTGTAGTATCCAGCAACTCAGCACCACGAGAAACGAGATCTTTATTGAGAGGGAATCCTGTGAGGTGCGCGCCGACAACTGCGACAGGAACATATCCAGGAGGAGTAGGCGGCGATTCAACCATTGGAGTCTCATGGCGCTCGACACCAGTGGCTCCGAGAGGTCTTACCTCGTCCGAAAACCACTGTTCGGCCCAACGAAGGAGCTGGGGCTCCTGCCATTTGTCAGAAATCAACGTGATGCCAAAGGGTAGGCCATCCGACCTGAACCCAGCAGGTATCGAGAGTGCTGACCAGTCAAGGAAATTGACAAAATTCGTATAAGTGCCGAGATATGAGTTCTCCTCAACTGGCTTTTGCTCCAGCTGTTCCATCGTTGGAAAGGTCGGGGTGGTGGGGACAAGAATGCCATCGAAATCCTTGAAGGCTAGTTGAATCTGGCGAGTCAGATCCTGTCGAAGATATTCGCCCGCGAATACATCAGCTGCCGAAAGCGTTTGCGCTCTGATTACTATGCGTCGCACAACTGGGTCCATCGCATCTTCAGGGACACTCTCAATGAAGGCCCTGATAGCCTCGTAACGTTCTGCGACCCAAGGACCGGAATACAGAAGCTCTGCGAGTTGAAAAAGCATGTCAAAATCCACAGGAACCAGGTTCCAGCCAAGGGTCTTTGCTTTCTCTACAGCCTTGTCATATGCTTGATAGTGATCATCGCGGCCAAACCAACTCGGCTCAGAACAGATTGCCAACGACGGAGCCGTTGTGAGGGTTCTAGTTCCAAAGCCACTGGGTACAAGCAGGGAAATTGCGTCGGGGCGGGAGCGTGAGTACGAATCCTTGACGTCAAAACTCTCGGCTACTGACAATACTGTCTCCGCATCTGCGACAGTCAGGGCGAATATGGAAACGCAATCCAAGGTCCTGCAAGCTGGAACAACGCCTCGTGCACTAAGAGCTCCGCGTGTAGGTTTAAGGCCAATAATGTTGTTGAAACCAGCTGGGACTCGACCAGAACCTGCTGTATCTGTTCCGAAGGAGAACGGAACGGCGCCTCGAGCAACGACCACGCCACTTCCGGAACTAGAGCCACCACTAACACGAGCAGCGTCAAATGAGTTGGGGACTGCACCATAGGGTGACCGAGTGCCGACGAGGCCCGTAGCAAACTGATCCAGATTTGTTTTTCCAACGATGATGGCACCAGCGGCCTTCATGTTGGCGACAACGGGTGCGTCCGAGGGGGCGGGATCGGAGCTGAAAGACGGACATCCAGCAGTTGTGACAAATCCTTCACAATCAATATTGTCTTTTGCCGCAAACGGGACACCGTATAAAGGGAGAGATTTGGCGGCATCACCAAGTGATTGAAGCCAACTCCACTGGTCCTCGATTTGTTGTCTCGTGGCGAGAGATATCCAAGCGCGGGTAGTTGAGTTCGCACTAGTCTCTGCCTCCACAAGGGAGAATAGTCTTTCAAGACCATCCCCGGACAGCTGTGCAGTTTTCCAGTCCTCTATGGTGAGCGGACCCGTGGCCTTGGGGCCATCGACGAGGTTGGTCATGGTCGAAACAAGGGGTTCGTTGCTCCTTGGTGTGGCACGATGACCCACAGAGTGAGCGCTGATTTTGTGAAGTTAGGAAAGGCGAGTTCCACTGGACAGAGGTGAATCTGGACAAAAAGAGAGTTATGAAGTTTGAAGAAGCTGATACAGTCACTGGTCGTCCGCTCTTCTTCGTGATTGAGCGAAATTATCAGGATTGAAGATGTCGGCGGCGTGGAGAGCTTGAGAGCTGATTAGTATGGTCTCCCAGTTCTCTGAACTGCTGTACACTATATATTCACCCAGAAGACGTCGAACTCTCGCCAAAGAGCTTGGAAGAGGCATATGAAAGAAGCGATGCTGCATTCACACTTTCGAGGGCCGGCGGCCGGTGACGGGCCGAGAAGGGTGGATCAACTGAGTATGTAGGACAAATTTGATAAAGGTCCGAATAACAGGTAACAGATCAAATGTCCATGAAGAGGCATGGACAGTCGGCATAAGTGTAACCACCACGAGCACCCCACGCGTGAGAACCAGGGTGGAGCATCGGCGTTGAAGACTGAACTGCATGGGCTTGCTAACAATCGGAACGCCTCTCTCGGAATACTTTGCAACGCCAACATCCCATATCGGGACAATAACAGAAATGGAAACTGGAAGATGGAACCTCACAGTACAGAATGTACTAGAAGTCCCGTATCTGGGATCAATAGACCCAGTATTGGCGCTTCGCTCAGAAACGCTGACAATGTTGTAGGTAGCCACTGATAGTGGGCCAAATCGCGTTGATCCTCACAACCCACCTTCGAACCACTGCTAGCCAATCATGACGCTCCGCCGGCGGCGGCGAGATGCAGCGAACAGCCTCAGACTCTATTGCTCCTAGCCCGCCGGCGGAAGCGCCTCGCTGGATGGTTGGATAACTGGCATTGAAACAATGGAACTTGAGGCGGCTCTCTGCTTATCAAGGCTTGGCTTGACGTCCGCCATCGATGGGCGTGTCGTAAATCTGGGGAGGAACGCGAAGGAGTCTCCACTGCTGCTGACAATGCGGATTCGAATCAGTACGTAATTTCGACATTCATGCATCCAGTGGGTTGAATTTGAGTGGTTGATGGCACCATGCACAAAATGAAAGGCTATGTTGGAGACAAAAACTGATGGAGAGGATGTTTGGCAATCATGGCCAGTTCAATCCCGAATGGAATGCCTCCTTCCATTGACAGGCCTTGACGCTCCTTCCCGTCCACCATCACAGCCTCAAGTCGTTCCACTGGATGGAAGGCGACGCCCGGTATTTCCGTTTCCCCGGATTTCCGACCCCGCGGGGCGAAGCCTGAACAGTTCTGGCTCCGTCTCTCGTCTCTCAGGGCCGACATGTCTTATCGCTCCCACACCCACACACATTATCCGTCACAATGAGCCTAAGCCAGCACACAAGGCTGGAGATAAGCCGGCCCCATTCATTTCATTATCTGCGGCCCCAGCCGTGTGCGCGCGTTCGTTCTCAGTTTGAGCCCGTCGGATGAGCCACTTTGCCTCCCGTCGTCCTTACCTTAACGTTACTGTGCGCTGTCGTCCAGCGCTGTCTTCCAGCGCAGCATCCGGTCCAAGGGTCCGCTTGTCTCTGCATCCTGTGCCTCTCTGAGGGCGTATCCAGGCTCTAGGCTTCGGGCCAGCAGAACGTAGGCCATCGTTCCTTATCGCAGTGCATCTAACGAATCCCCGTGGGTGGGTCATGTCCTCCAATGTTCTCGCAGCCACTCCCTCGTGATTCAGCATCCGCTGCCTTCATGCCGATGTCAAACTCGGCCGAACCCGGCGGCCATCCGGGAGGCGGCGGCGGAGGCGGCGGCGGCAACAACAATATCAACAACAATAACGGCGGCGGCGGCCCATCGATGTCATCATCGGCAGCACGATCTCGGCCGTGTGATACCTGTCGACTCCGCAAGACGCGCTGCGTCAGAGAGGACGGCCAGCATCGCTGTGTGCTCTGTACCTTCCACAATCAGCCCTGTACCTTCTTGCGCGGCCCAACTCCCCGCCAACGTCGTCTGAATCGGGATCGTGACAGACTTGCCTCGTCACGAGGTGATGCCGTCGATGAACTCGGCCGTCCCCAGGATCTTGACCTTGCAGATACTGCAACCTCGCCGCCGGGCCATGGCAGCAATGGCGCCGGCCCCTCTGCAGCCTCACCGTCCTCCAGTCGCCAAGGCGATTCGGCTTCGACCCCGGCGAGTGTAGAGAACAACCCCATGCCAGGCCAATCCCCTTCTCAGGCGCAGCAAGTGTCAGGATCCAAGGACAAGCGCCATGAAGCTCCTCCCCGGCCCAAGATCCTAAGCAACACTCTTGGTCTTGACCTCAAGACCCATGCCGAGTACATTGGCCCAACCGACTATCGCGACCCCTTCCTGCTTGACCTACATCGCCCAAGCCTCCAGATCAACCAGGATGGATCTTCTCCCGCAACACTTACCACCTTCTCTCGCCGTCTGAACCATAGAACCGTCTTCTTGGTACATCCCGACGAATCTACTGCGTCCGAGACCCGCCGCATTGCTGACTTGGATGCTATTGAAGCAACAGTACATCCTCTGGGTCGTACTCTTGTGGATCTTTACTTTCGCATTGTCCACCCTAGTTTCCCCATCCTACACAAGGATGTCTTCATTAGCAAGCATCGTCTTTCACACCGGCACTTTGCCCCATCCCTCCTTGCTGCCGTTTATCTTGTTGCCCTGGACTGGCAGTTGTATGACAGCGCTCTCGCCGGGCGTGAGGTCGAATCTATCCCGGATCCAGCTGCTCTCGAGGAGTTGGCTGAGCGCACTATGGCCCAAGACATGCTTCGTCCAAAGCTGAGCACCTTGGAGGCTGGACTACTCCTTCTTCAGCGCAACCGTCGTATTGTCGAATCTGGCGTCAATACCCATCCCACCTCAAGTCGCATGTTCACAGCCCAGCTCGTCGCCATGGCTCAAGACTTGGGAATCCACATTGACTGCAGCTCATGGTCCATCCCAGCCTGGGAGATCGGGCTCCGTCGAAGGCTAGCATGGGCTTTATACATGCAAGACCGATGGGGGGCATGTGTCCATGGCAGACCTTTTCTAATCCAAGATTCTGACTGGGATGTCCAACCATGCGCCTCCTCCGACTATCCTGAACTCCTTACGATGGATGATGGAAATCCCGACAATAGTAACTCAGTCATTTCGACAGGATGGGATCTATTTCTACGCCATATTGAGCTGACTCACATCCTCAGCGATGTCATTCGCACTTTCTACAGTGCAGCAGCCACTCGTGCAGGTGGTACGTTGGACCAAATGGGCGTGGTCGCTGCGGTTGAACTGGCAAAGCCTCTCGTCTTTCGTTTACGTGAATGGCACGCATGTCTACCTCAGCAACTTCAACTCCAGACCACTAAGCTGCAGGAACTATGTGCCAATGGAGCTCTTCATCTTGCCCACGCCTCGATAGAAATCGCTCTCCATCGAGCTCTTGTTCGGATTATGACCCCAGACACGCCGGGGTCACTCTACGAAGTTTTGCGGTCCACTGCCCGAGCCAAACTACAGGGAGCGATCGAGCTCCTTGGCTCCTTGCGTCCAGAGCACACGGCTGCGTTCTGGGGAAGTCAGGCAGCTTACCAGGCAGCAGAGGTGGGCTCTCTGGCTGGCTTACTCTGGGTGACGGCAGACTCGTTCGATGAGATGGCATGGTGTGCCTCTCGTGTCGACGAGCTGAGGTGGGCACTCAGAGTTCGCGGTGCCGCCGCTCCATTTGCCAGGGAGGCCCTTCGCCTCCTTGAGCGTGACATTGGGGGCCTTGGCATGGTGAAATCCAACCAAGACGTCCTTTCATAAGGCTAAGAGTCTTGTACGACCAGTATCGCCATGAATGATGAGGCTCTGGGGGGTTGTTTGCCTTGATTCGGCCCAGCGATTTGAGGCAATCCAAAACAAATTGCAGAAACCAGCTGCATGCAGATGAAGTCAATGATATCGCCGCCACCGAGGGGATCTATAACAAAAAAAAACCTATGCTGGTCATTTTCCATTGAACCAGAAGACCACACCAAGACGAGGAAGGGCGCTCGCCGTCACTATCGATTACCAGAGTCATCCTGGCTTAACACAAGAAAGCTATCGAAGCAGTTGAGGTTCCTGTGAGTGGGTAAGCCAGGCCTCTTGAGCTCAGCGCGGGCAGAAGATATCAAAATGAGCATAAGAACTCAAAACAACACAGCTCAAACATCATAAATGCCTCGAAGTATGTCGGCTTCGGACATGGTCAGCCTTGCATCTGGCTCGACAATGATGGGCATTGTCATTAGGAGCCGACAAAAGAGATGAAGGGATATGAACAAAACAGATTCAAACTATCGAAAAAGGCTTCGACGGGGATGATCCAATTCCAATAGGTGTCTTGGAAACGGTCAGTCGGTAGTACTCTGATCTGCTGGGAGGTTTGACAAAGTGATACGCACATCGGAGTTAAATGGCGAATGGAACACTTATTAGGGCGTGGGCAGAAAATTTGATAATGTCCATGAAGAAATTGTCCTGAGCGGGGTGGTACATGTACTTACTTAATGACGGGTGGATTGGATAGGATGGATGGACGAAGCACAATACCCATATTTTACTGGATTCTTGACCATTCGATCTGAAGATGGAATTAAGCGTCGGTGCCATGCGGGGTTCAAGGAGATGCTGATGCGTATTCTCATGCGGAGTCAACTCAGCCCTTGAGGCTAGTTTGAAATACGCTCAGGTCAGTCATACTCATTCAACTCCTTAAGCAACGTAGGTCGATCATGGCACCGCTCAACGTGCTCTTGACGGGCGCGACAGGTTATGTGTAAGCAAAAGCTGTCATTGCGACACTTTCATGGCCCCAACTGATTGTCACAAAGGGGAGGCTCGGTTCTGTCGACTCTGCTCTCCTCGACAAACCCGCTCTGCCAACAGCTGAACATCACAGCACTGGTGCGGAAGCAGCAACAAGCGGAATTACTACAGGCCAACGGTGTGAGGACCGTGATTTTTCGCGATTTAGACGATGCAGAGCTCTTGACGAGAGTCGCCAGCGAGCACGACCTTGTGATTCATACTGCCTCGGGCTTCCATCTTGGGTCGGCCTCGGCGTTGATTAGCGGTCTTGGTTTGAGAAGGGCGGAAACCGGTGCCAAAGTGCATTATATCCATGTATGGCCATGAAAACCTTCACATCTTGGCCCGTCTGCTGACTGAGTCGAGACTTCGGGGACTTGGAACTTTGCGGACTCATCACCGGAGATCCGGGGAACCAGTCCCACGGACTTTTCCGACAAGGACGATCTTTACACCCATTTGGGGCATCTAGAGGCGCAAAGGCCCTTCTCCCAGCGGACAACGCTGCTCGAGGTCGTGGTTGCGTCAGAACGCCAGGACGTAAGTGCGTACGTCTTCATGCCGCCAGATGTATACGGCCAGGGGACGGGATTCTTCAATCAGCACACCATGCAGTTGTTTGACCTCGCCAAGAGCGCACTTGACGAGGGCCGAGCAGAATATGTGGATGACGGCTTGGGAGGCGCGGGCCACGTCCACGTCGAGGATCTCGCTGCTCTGTACGAGGTGATTCTGGGCCGCATTCTCTCCGGGAAAAGTGTACCGGTCGGTCGGGATGGGCTGTTCTTCACGGAGACCGGTTATCATTCCTGGGTTGATGTTTCGAAAAGAATCAACGAGGTTGGAGTCCAGATGGGAGCCTGGGAGGCGGCAGAGCCAGTGTCCATCTCCATTGATGACGCAGCGGAGAGGTGGATGGGAGGGGATCGAGAGATGCTGAACAACAGCTTTTGTCTGAGGTACGTGAAACCCAATAAGAGGTGATTCTGAGGGTGTCTGACAGTGAAGTAGAAATCGGACTAATCCGCAGCTTGCTCTCGAGTTGGGATGGAAGCCCCAGAAGACGGACGATGACTGGCAAAGATGGATAGAGCAGACATTCAAGGCGGTTTTGAACGACTGGGCGTAGCGTTGCTATAAGCCATTGACGCACATGTAACCTCTTACACCAGCCTCAACGCACATTATCTTCTGCGGCCAAGTGCCTTGAGACGAATTAGTTGCCGAGAAAGGAAGCTGTATTACAGCCTACCCTATCTACGGTTGGCGTTGGACAGCCAAGACCCAGCAAGGGTGTATGATCCCTACCAAGCCAGTCCCCCATAGGCATGTGCTTCCACAATGGCCATCCGGGAGCTGGAACTCCGACAGAATACGAGAACAGTTTACAAAGTTCCTCTTCATGACACCCAGCTTGCGGATACGCGTGGATCTGCGAAGCCTTAATCCTAGATCTGGCATGCAAGCATATCAATGTCACTCACCTATGTTGATTGGCCTGCTCGATTTGAAAATTGACTCCATGTTGGATACCTTCGATAACAGCTTCCTAGATTAAGGGTCCTGTGCTGTAAAGTGTGTGCGCGATCGAGATTGAGGTAGTTGTCGGATTTGGCTGATGGGACATAGCACGTACAAGCATGAGGGAGAGTTTCCTGTGTGAATGACGCTGGAATAATCTTGATTCTCTAATTCTGCGATGAGAAAAATCTAATTGTCTCTAATTAAGAAGTTAGCACAAAATAAGTGTCGACTACCCCACGATCCAATTATCGCGATACTACAGCGCCTGGACTAGACCCATCTACAACCTAATACAACGTGGCATATCTAACACGGTTCCGAACCTTTACTGAACGGTTTAAATCAAAGCGCTTTCCTTTAAGCAGTCTCAGGCGCATTCATGTCTTGTGGGACGGAATCATCCTCATAAGGCTTCGCGCCAAAGTTCTGCCAGCACCGCGCAGCCATGAGCTCCTCCTCCTTTTCCATCGACTCCCACAACAGCTCCTTCTGCCCATCACCAATGTGCGTTACAGAGCGATCCTGGGAAGTTGTCAGTTGTATGGTAGCTCTAACGAAGAAAAAAGACTCACCAAGCCAAGCGTCAGCTTGATGATGCCATCCGCCCAATTGGTCGCGAAAACGTGCACGGATTTCTTGCCGCGGACCGCCTGGAGAATGTTGTCGGCAGCGACGTCTCCTTGCCGGTGCGCAGACCGACCGTTGGGATTGGGCGTCTTTGTGTCGGCGACGTCGCCGCAGGCGTAGATGTTGGGGAACTCGTCGTTATCGATCTGGAGGCTGGGCTTCACCTTGATGTGCCCAGTCCCTGAAATAGTTTCTGGGGCTAGGGACTTGAGAATATCCGACGCAGGCCTCTGGCCGGTGCAGTTGATCTACTCTTGTTAGTTGTCTCTGGTCAAGCCGATTCGGAGGTTGTTTCGCAGGAACGTACGAAAAGATCACATTCAATCACCCGGCCAGATCGAAGAGTCACAGTGCCGGCCTCCTTGTCTTCATTCACAACGCGCTCCTCGAGGATGACCTCAACTCCAAGCCTCTCGAAGCCCTCCTTGGCGGCTTTCTGCAAGCCCTCACCGAATCGATGCATACAAGTCTTGCGAGAGTGAACCAGAATAATGGTCTTGTCTGGATACAGCGACTTGGCATCCGTTGCGACTTCAACGCCAGCCGCACCGCCGCCCACGACGACGATCCTGCTGGCGCCCTCGATGCTCTTTTGCATGGCTCGCATGCGCTTCATGCTCTCCAGCTTTTCGGTCGCATTGGTTCGCGACGGAAGGCCTTCGTCCACGGCTGACCCGGTGGCGATGATGAGATACTCATAGGGAATCTCCTCGCCGCTGTCCTGGAGCTTCACATGCGACTTGGACAGGGAGACGACGCGGTCTTTGATCCACCGGACGGCGCCCTCCGGAGCACCGGCAAGGTAGGCGCCGTAGGGAATAAAAGCCTTGTGCTCGTGGCCCTTTGCGACGCAATACCGCGGGAGCACCCACGTGAACTGGAAGTGCGAGCTGGGTTCGACGACGACGACCCGATATCGGCTGCCTGGCGGCAGGTTCAGGGACAGCACCTTGGCAGCCTGGTATCCTGCAAAGTTGGCGCCCACGATGACGATGTTGGCATCTCTCGCGGCAGAGGCTTTTCCTCCGGATAGTCGAAAGGCCCAGCTCTCTCCAGACCGGGCGACGGCGCGCTCCAGCTGGCGCCAAAAGAAGGCGAGCGTGTAGACGACGACTTTGGTAAAGAGGATTGGCTTGTCTAACATGGCGGCGGGTTGAGTTGCGGCAGTGAGTAACTCGGTTGGTGCAGTATAGTCTAGCGACAATCGGTCTTCTAGAGACAGTTTAACGGGAAACCATCAATGGGACACACCGGATTGATATGGATTCGGCCAAGACGGCAATGCCTGGTGAGATCCATGGAGTATCCATGGACTCTTCCGGGGATGGCGGAGCAGGCAATAAGAATGTCTCCCCCCGGCCGGTGCAATCCACCAACATGCGTCAGCTAGGGTCGTTAGAGCGAGCTTGGGCCATGAAGAAGCCTTGTCTAATTAGTCGGGATTTTCTCGAGTTATCATGTTTTATTCACAACTCGTGCTCCATACCTGCGCTGCCCGCTAGTTTTGGCAAAACGGAAGCCTGACGCTAACAGCATGTTAGACGCCCACCATGCTGCAGTGCTCGTTCCGCATTGCGTAAAACGAGAACATTTCTGGCTCATGTCGCTAGAAAACAGTTTCTCTTTCATGGGTCTTTTACAAGAGGGTGTCCTCATCTCTGGGCCGAGTCCCGAAAAGTGCGCGCCGGCTGGTGGGGCCAAGGGTTCAGAGTTTATCAGATGATCAGATAAAGAGCGCCGTCCACAAATTGGGCGCCTACAGCTGCATCTAATTAACCGATCTCGGCCATCTTTGGCTGTCAGCTTTTTTTCTACCTGCTGTCCGCCTTCATCGTTGTCATTTGACTGGCTTCTCAGCCGGTACGTCAATGAACGCTGCTGCCTGCGGGATGATGTGCGGGAATTCACCCAACTACGTAGCAGGCTTCAAGAACTGAACCTTTGTCACTGCCTTTTCAATTAGCTACTCCACATATAAAACAACGGTGGCCAGGGGTTAACCTCCTTGATGCCGGGCTGTACGGACTCCATGCCCACAGCCGACTCCGTAAGCCTAATATCGGACTCGGTGTTATCAGCCAATGAGGGCTGTTCTCCAAGCACCGACCCCGTCTCCGACTCGGCCTTCGTCTCGGACATACCAAATTCGGGTTTCTCGAGATCGGTCTTTTCAGATGTTGTTGACTCGGCATCATCCTTGTGAGAATTATAGCCAGAAAGTTTGAGACACCCCTACTTCCTCCAGCAATCGAACCGGAGCACCTCGAGGCCACGTCAATCGTAGCAGGGCCTCCGGGAGAAGAAAAACGCCAGACACCAATACACCTCTTCTACTAAACCTAACCCCGTTCGCTCCTCTATAAAGTAAGTCATGACTATATTAAGAGGTAGGCACCCTAATAAAAGTGTTCTTTCATTCCTAATTATGCCTGAATATCACATTTAAAGACGGTAGGTGAACTGATGCTTTGTGCTGTGTGGTATTTCTCCTTAGAGCAGGGTTATGACGACCAGGGCTCCAACGCACCGCCATCAGCTTGACATCGAATGTCTGGATGCAAATCATGTGCTCAAAATCGCTTGTCTAGGCCAAATCCCCACTGGCTCAATTCAAGATCGACGGCAACGACATGCAGGTTCCAGACCTTCGGTAGCGGTGCAGCCTTGGCCGACGTGGGGGCTCTCTGACTGTGAGATGGGCAGCTACGAGCTCATATTAGATCTCCTACTAGAAGAGAGCAAAATCGCTTTCGTTTCTCGTAGAATCTCTTCAGAATTTTGACGTAGCCACTGGTGGGAGAGGAAATACACCTATCCCTTATGGCAATAGATAGGATACGGAGAAGGTCAACGTCGCCACGAGCCCCTCTTGCATGGGGCATCATCACAAGCCCACCCGCCACTTATACTCTCAAAGAAAGGATTGCATCTAGGAAGGCAAAAGTATCAAGCGAGAAAAGATTTAAGACTAAAAAGCGATTCAGCTCGGAAACATATGATTGATACAGGCGAATAAGTGGTGTAATTGACCTAGAACATCTGGCGAGTTGGACATCGCGGCCCAGTTGGCTGTCCAACAATAATAATTGGCAGTTTTTGAGAATATTTTTCTTAATTGCCGATAAACAAAACTAAAGAGAATTATGAAATGGCTCTGGAGTACGCCATCCCTTGAACTGTTGACTGCGCACCGTACCGCTTGTCAAGGGTACCGAAGTGGAGATCTAGTCCCACGCCGCGCATTCGAAGTTTGGACATTTGCATCTCGGACTCAACAACACTCATCTCTGCAAATCGCAACGCCTCGCAGGATTGTTTCCTTGAGCTGACACTGAACATGGAGGTACCCGCCGCAGCAAACGTCCTGGGCACTCTCGGAGCGGTAAGAACCCTCCTATATATCCATGAATTTCCTCAGCTGATTTCCATTCGTAGGTCTGTTGGTCAATCCAGGTACGGCCCCGATGTCGCATACCGATGCTAGGAGTGACAGTTCTGACATGTTCCTGCACATAGTTGATCCCTCAGATTGTCGTCAACTATCGCCGACACAATGCGACCGGTCTTCAACCGTCGATGATGATGCTATGGGCTTGGGCGGGCGTGCCACTGGGCGTCTACAACATCGTCAAGGACTTCAACATTGCGCTGCGCATACAGCCTCAAATCTTGACTCTGCTCAGTCTCATCACGTGGATCCAGTGCTATTACTACGAACGGGTGAGTAATCGCTTCTGGGCCATGTGGTTTTGTCGTGTTGCTGATACGACGCGCCTCTAGAAATGGACGGTGCAGCGATCTCTGCTTGTCGTGGCCCCCATCGCCGCCGTCATGGGAGGAATTCAAGCAGGCCTCATCATCGCCTTGCGCATCCCCAACTCTCGTGACATCGAGTGGCCCATGATCCTCATGGCAGCCCTCTCGGCAGCCCTGCTCGCAGCGGGCGTCTTGCGCCACTACTGGGACATTTACCTCCACCGAACGGTGCGCGGCATCTCCTTCATCTTTGTGGCCATTGACGCCGCGGGCGACGTCTTCTCGCTGGTGTCGCTCCTCTTCCAACCGGAGCTCGACGTCATGGGCATCGTCATCTATGCGACCGAGTTTGTCCTCTGGTGCGGTGTCTTTGCGTGTGGAGGGTACTACAACTTCCTGCCGTGGTTCAGGAAGCGCTGGTCCAATCGGGCTGTCAAGGGGACGCTTGAAACTGCCGATGATGGGCTTCCGTCGAGCAGCACGTCTAACAACCCAGCCGGCAACGGCATTACGCTACATGATATTCCATCGTCGAGCTCCGTGTTCCGCACGGTATCAGCGAACTCTGCCAACCTTCGGGCTCGAACAGTAGCGCAGGGAGGCGATGATCGCAGTATCGAATGATTAAAGGAAACAAAGAAAGCTTAAGGTTTAGTTCCCGTCAGTTATTTTAATCAAATCTCCAACACGCGAGTTTAATGGAGCATTTCAAGCCTGTCATGATGGCAATATTATAACGGCGTGGATGGATACCTATCCATTTGCAATGCCAGGGAATCATGCCAGCACAGCCACTACTCCGCATGCTCCCCCGTAAAATACACTGGAACGCTCTCACTTAGGGGACATCTTCCAGGGTGGAGGCGCTAAAACCCCTTACTAGAAACCACTGTCCAGGGTCCAGTGTTGATGGAATTAGTGGACGGGTAAGCTCCTGGAATGCAACAGGCTACTAAACGAGCAATGTCTCAGCCTCGCAAGGCTCCTCCCCTTTCGTGGCAGAATGCCACTGACGATCCTACGATGCCAGCTCTTGACAACCCTTGAGGGAGCATCTCTTTGCCCTCAACAACACTTTCGCCATCACCTCGCTCGCTCTGCCTCCCTTCTTCACCGCCATCGTGCCATGTTCGCGATCCCATGCCGCCCATCTGGACCCCGGCTGGCATGCCCGGTGCGCGGCGGATGATGCTCAACAAGCGGTTCAGTCGCATCGCCATCATCGGCCTCTGCTCCATCGTCGTCGTCATCCTGGTCTTCTGGCACAAAATTCACGGCAGCTACAATATCCCCGAGTACTACCCCTTCGAAACTACCAGCTACTTCTTCCCCGTATCCGTCGATCCTGTCGGCAAGACCACCAAGGAGCTATGCGCCTCCTTCCCGAAGCACATCCTCGAATCCATCCAGCCCGTCCTCAAGATGGGCCACGGCGAGCGCCGCGACAAGATCGACGCCCAGCTCGACAGCGTCAGCGCCTGCTTCGATAAAGATGATCTGCTAATCTTCTCCGACCTCGAAGAGACACTGCGCGGCCACGAAGTCATTGACATTCTCGCCGACCTCCCCGCCGGCTACTACGTCGACAACCCCGACTTCCAGCACTACATATGGCAAAAGGAGATGCGCGCAAACGGGACGCTAGATGTGGACAAGGAGGCGACGGCGCGCATCAATGGCTGGAGGATCGACAAGTACAAATTCTTGCCCATGATTGAGCGAGCGTGGCGGACGAAGCCGAACAAGGACTTTTACTTCTTTCTCGAAACGGACACGTAAGTTGATGCTCCCTCGAGGATGTAACGTAGCATCCTGCCTTATATACTCGTCGACGCAGTACTAACGCTCAAACAGATACGTCTTCTGGGACAATGTCTTCCGATTCCTCCACACCTTCGACCCCGACACGCCCTTATACATGGGATCACCTTCGCCCGGTCGACACGACGTCATCAAGGACATCAAGACCTGGTTTGCAAATGGAGGACCCGGATTCGTGCTCAGCCGCGGCGCCATCAAGGCCCTGCTGGCGCGCAAGGTCACGTCGTTTGGGCAGTACGTCGAGGCCCCCATCACCGAGAAGTGGCTGCCGCTGCTCAAGGAGGACTGCTGTGGCGACAGCGTCGTGGGCTGGGCACTGTGGAACGCCAGCATCTCGCTGCAGGGTTACTGGCCCATGTTTAACCCGCATCCTCTTCATGGGATTCCCTTTAGCGACAAATACTGGTGCCAGCCTGTGTTGACGTTGCATAAAACGTTGCCAGGTGACATGGTTGATGTTTGGAAATGGGAATTTGCACAAAGAAAATTGGGGGTGAGTTCTTGAAACCCTTACGTGTGTTACCTGGGATGCTAACATGCACAGCGCCCGCTTCTCTACTCTGACCTCTGGGCCTTTAAACACCCTGGCGACCTCCAGGCTGCCTCCGACTGGGACAATGGCGACTGGGATAGCTGGATTGCCCCGCCCGAAGCCAACATCGACTCCTTTGATCTATGTGCAAAATACTGCAAAGACCACGACCAATGCCTAGAGTGGACCTGGCGAGGGCTGGACGCGCAAAAGTGCGTCCTTTCTAAGGCAATCCGCTTCGGCGACCCCAGGAAGCCCGAGCTAATCCCATGGCCCGAGGAGCGAGACAAGAAGGGCAACATCATACCGCCGCCCCCTGATCGAAAGGACAGGTTCGTCGACTTCAAGTCGGGGTGGCTCGGGGACAGAATCGACCAGTGGAAAGCCAGCAGGAACTGCTCCACGGTGCAGTGGGTGGGACCGAGCATCAAAAGGATATTTTAACGATCTGCGCCGATACGACCGTTGTGCGACTTGACTGGGGACATACGATTGTTTAGTGCAGACATTGGCGTTGTAAAAATCAGGCATTGCAAGTGGCTTATACGCAATTAATGAGACCCGGAATTTCCTTGGATACCATCAAGTGTTGGGTTTGACTCCTTCAAAGTAGTCGCTTCATTCATCCGCTATGCGGATTCATCATCCCATTCCAAAACATATAACTTTTTCTATCCAACCCTTCTCTTTGTTCTCCGGAACCATTCTGAAAGTCCTTGTTCATTACGGCGGGTATCGATTACAGCACATAGCGGAAATAGGGATTCTCCTTGTCGGTCAAGTCCTGAAAGGCAAATTTGGCCCGCTCGGCCTCGTCCAGGGGAAGAACATCGCGCCTCCTGTTCTCGTTGCGCAGTACAAAGTACAGGGCAACCGACGAGAAGATGCAAATGATGTAGCTGTGAGTAATGATTAGAAAAAGGGGTTCGTTTGTTATCTAGAGTAGTTCTTAAGAGTAGTTCTTACCAGATGATCAGGCCCAGCCAGAGGGCGGGATAGTGCTGGGCCTTTGTCTGTGACCAGACGAGCTGCGGGCCGACAATGTTGCCGACGCAGTAGGCGACGAAGATAGTAGCGGCCATGAAGCTCTTCTTGGTGTGGCCCGCGACGTTGGACATGCCGACGGTGATGATGAGGCTGACGGTGCCGCCGAAGAAGCCCGTGATGGAGTATCCGACGACGGGGGCCGCGGCTTGGTACGACCACTCGCTCTTCCAGATGATGGCGCAGCCGGCGATGACGGGCAGGCAGGTTAGGACCAGCATTAGGATACGGATGTTGCTGAACTTGGAGCCTAGGTAGCCCGTCGTCAGGATCACGATGAAGCAGAGGCCGCCCAGCGGGAACTGGAACAGGATGGATGCCAGCGTGCTCCAGCCAAACGTGCTGACGATGAGGGGCCCGAAGCCGCTGACGGCCCCGTTGACGGTGTACGCCGAAGCCATCATCAACGCCACCAGCCAGATCTTGACGTCCAGCACAGCTTCGCGCACCTGCGACGCCTTGAACTTGGTGCAGCGCACGCCCGTCTGGCCATGACGCAGACGCTCCACAGCCGCGAATCTTTCTTCTTTCGTGAGGAACCAGGCCGTCACGGGCGAGCTGGGCATGACGAAGCAGAAGATGCCGAACAGGAAGGTCAGCGAGCCGGCCAGCAGGTAGATGTACTGCCAGCGGCGCAGGCTCCCCGACGTGATTTGCGCGAAGCCGTAGTTGAGCCCGCCGCCGATGATGGTGAACAGCCCCGTGGCGGAGAACCACCAGCTCTGGCGCAGCGCCTGCTCGCTCTGCGTGTAGAAGCCCGCGACGACGCACATGAAGCCTGTGGGGATAACACTCTCGACGAAACCGAGGAAGAAGCGCTGGACGTACAGCCCCTCGTGCGAAGTCACCGCGGCCGTGAGCATGCAGACGGCCGCCCAGGCGATCACGACGGCGCCCAGGACGCGACCCATGTCGAAGCGCTGCAGGGCAAAGGTCATGGGATACAGGCCGGCCAGCATGCCAAAGTAGAAGAGCGACGTGGCCCAGCTGAGGCGCCGCGTGTCGACGGTCGGCGGGTCGGACGAGGCGTCGACGACGGTGAGCTCGAGGTCCGTCGTCATGCCGAAGAGGACGGCCGAGCCGAGGATGGCCTTGTCGTAGTAGACGAGGCCATCTACACCGACAGTCAGTATGAAGGGCGGGATATACAAAAGCGGGATATACAAGAACCACTACTCACATCCAAATATCATGGCCGGGATCAGAAACATGTCAATCTTCCTCACCGCGCGAGCTTCCACAACGGGGTCAACAACATGCTGCTGCTCGCCGACCATGGCAATGGCTTCGTCTTTGGCCTCGACCGCCCGAGGCGCGGCGGCCTCGCTATCCTCCATTACGGCCATGAGTAACGAGGCGTCGTTTTGCAGATATCGGTGAACCTAGTGCGAAGCTGGCACAGTCGACAATTATATCACGGACGCAGAGATGAAAACTTTGCGTTCAGCCATGGCGGAAGAAATCCCGGACATGTTTATGCCAGCCCGCGGTCGAGCATTTGAGAGTATTTTACGTCATATCATGTTCGAGCCATCGAGCTCTTAGCTTTCAACGAGGTCGAACCGGGTATAACGCGGATTACCGCTTCGAGCTTCCGCTGCATCGTTCGGTTACCGGTACACGGTAGTTACGTTTATTCGCTCTCGCCCCAAGCGAATATTGGCTTGCATTAGCGAGTGATGCGCGAACCCATGGCTGGCGTGAGGTGTTTTTTCTTCTTCGTCGTGCTTAAAGAATGGACATGGATTAATTAGCGGGCGCGAACCAGTCAGGAGAGTCTCGTTTGACACTTGGGTTCATTAGCACAGAGGAGAGGGCTGAAAAATCGCTCTAGCTTTTTTATCCTCTTCGGGATTCGAAGTCCGAGAGAATCGAACGACGAGGGACGATAAGGGAGGAAGACATAAGCGACAAGACTTGCGTTGGGAGGGAAAAAAATGATGGGACGTGAATTCATTACTACCTAGGTACTTTTCTAACGTAGGGACGGGATATCGCAACAGGGCCGATGTCGGCGTGGCATCTTGTACACTCAAGTCTTCAATTCTCACAGCTTGGACGGGCTCTCGTTGGGGTCCTTGACCTCGACCAAGAGTTTGCCTGTAGTTGGTTAGTCGAGAGGAAATAGCAAATCATTCGCATGGAACTCACCAGTATTGACGCCCTTGTAAAGATCAACCAGTGCCTGCTCAGCGTTCTTCAGTCCGCCCTTGATGATAGTCTCGTTCTTCTTGAGGCGGCCCTCGGCCACCCACTGGGCAATCTCGGCACGGGCCTTGGGGAACTCGGCCGTGTGGTCCAGCACGATGAACCCTTGCAGCTTGATGCGCATCGTGATGATTTGCGAAAAGTGCTTCGGGCCTTGCGGCTTGGCTGCGTTGTACTGGCTGACGTTGCCGCACTCGACGAAGCGCGCGTGCTCTTTGGCGCGGAGGAGGCACATGTCGAGGATGTCGCCGCCGACTAGAGGTATATGTCAGTATATCGGGATGCCACATGATTGGGATGCTGGGTCTTACCGTTGTCAAAGTACACGTCGATGAAATCGGGCGTCGCGTCCTTGAACTTTTGCTTAAAGTCGTCGGCCTTGTAGTTGAGCGCCACATCGAATCCCAGCTCATCAATGAGCCACTTGCACTTCTCATCGCTCCCACAAATGCCCACAACACGCGCACCTCTAATCTTGGCCATCTGCCCAGCGACACTGCCCGTGGCACCGGCAGCGCCCGAAACGACCACCGTCTCGCCGGCCTTGGGGTCGCCGATCTGCGTCATGCCGACCCAGGCCGTCATGCTCGTCATGCCCAGCGTGGAGAGAAAGTCCTGCGGCGTCGACGCGCCCGGGTACAGCGCCGCGGGCTCGAAGCGGCCCTCGGATATGATGGCGTACTGTGTCCAGCCCGGGTAGCCGGCCACCAGCTCGCCCTCGCGCGCGAGCTTGCTCTTGGACGCGAGGACGCGGCAGACGGCCGAGCCGCGCATCGTCTCGCCAATCTTGACGGGGGGGAGGTAAGAGCGGACGTCTGACAACAAGCATGTTAGCGGGGATAGGTTCGCAGTGTCTCATCTCCAGCGGGACGCACCCTTGAGCCACCCTCTCATAGCAGGATCCAGAGACAGGTAGAGCACCTCGACCAAAATCTGTCCATCCTTGAGCTCACCCGGCGTCGGCGCCGGGGCAATCTGCTGCGCAAACGTCTGGCCGGGAATGATGTCGGTGGTAGGCCGCTCTGCGAGCGTGATGCTGAGGTTATCGCGGGCCATGTTGATGGTTTTTTTTTTTTGGGGGGGGGGGGGGGGGCAGATTCGTCTTTTGTTTTTTGTTTTGATTAAATCCCAAAAACAAAACTGTCCAATCCGGATGTCTTGAAGTCTGGGCAGCAGCTGGCAGTGGCGGCTTAGTTTAGTCCTATATATAACGTAGCGCCTGATATCGTGATGTCAAGAAAACCCGGGGCCGCCTCCCAAAGAACAGCCTCCCCCCGCGCCCCCTTTTGTACTTGGCCCCCGAGCCCGGTCTCATACTCCTTTTGCCCGCAAGTGTCGATTCACCGTCCTCGGTGTCTTTGCCATTGCAAGAACAAACGCCCGCCTCGTATGGAGAATCGAGACGGGCTTTGCGGGCTTCGGCAACCCCGCGCACGCCTCGTCCGCTCGGCCCACCCTTCCCGGCACGCGCCATCGCCCGTTCAGGGAACCTCTCCGTCCTGCCCCAGCCGCCTTCGGGTCCGAACCTCCGATCGTTGACGCCGAAGACAAGCTCCTCCGACTGGTTGGCCGACTCACGGTCCACGCACCTGAGGGACGTCACCGAATCATCTTTCGACCGTTGACGCAATACCGAGGCTCGCGGCTCTTTCGAAGCTGTAGCTGGACAGCTGTGACAGAACCCCTACCCATGCTAGCAACTGCGAGTCTTCGACAAAACACCCCGACGCGCCTCTACTGCTGTTTTGGGGACAAGCGTGGAACGCTGAATGCAAGCCAACGTCCATTGACAGCCGCAGACCGAAGACCTTGGTCGTCAACACCTTATTAATCGCGCCGACGGGTAGACTCCTCGGCCGATGTCCAGTCAAGCCGAGGCTGTCCGTCACCGCTTATCAACACTGCTACGAGTCATGTCAGGGACCGCCCACCAATCGCTCACGAAAGATAACGTACGAACTCAGTCACAAAACAGACTTTGCGTTGCTTCAATAGTAATGAATAAACATGACGTAAATAAACATCATGATGGTATGATATGCGCGCTTGGCTATGAGTATGGATGAAATCTATCTGCAACATGATGAGGTTATGCATGTGGTATAAAACATTAGAAAATAAATGAATGTCATCAAGACAATGTAGTCTTTTTCCGATTCTCGGTTCCCGTTTTGCTTCCTGTTTCCTGTCTAGTAGTTCCTCTCGTCATTTTGTTCCTTCTCTTTCTCTTCCCCCATTCTCTCTCTCTCTCTCTCTCTCTCTCTCTCTTTCATTATACAGGGCACGCCGGCACAGGAGGCGGCGGTTCTTTCATTAGTTTGCTCCTCCTCACACTCTTTTGTCGCATGCTCTTTTCTCGCCGAGTCGTGGCTCTGTGCATGCTGGTCGCCGTGGATTGTAGTCTTCGGAGCATCGTCTCCTTCTCCCACGATGGGTCGATCAAGAATCGCTTGTTTTCCTCCTCATCCTCGCAGTACCGCAGTGGCTCTGGCGTTCCAAACTTGTAACGGTGATATGTCTGGCCTGCGAGGCTCTCATCTGCACGCATCCTGCCCTGATGCCACTGGATCCAAAACATCTGCTCGTGCTCCCGGAGGTAACGGTTACCATGGAAGCTGTGCAACACCACTTCACGGGACAGTAGGCCTAGCTTTCGACGATACTCAGCCTTTTCGTAGAATCGCTGGCTCAACCATTTGACATCGTCCTCCGTGATTTCGTCGGGAAGCTTAGGCGCATCCAGTTTCATGTCTGCTTCATCGGTGAATTGTGTCCATGGACCAACCATGCCAAGGATCGAGATCTGGGCGCGCGCCAGTGCCATGGGGTCGTTGGGCGGTACAACTTCGCCGTATCGTTGTTCAGGGTTTTCCGTATCGGTAAGAACCAACGCAGTGGCGCCGACTTCCGTAGCAACAATAGGGACGCCTGCTAGGGCAGCCTCGCCAATAGCCAGAGGCAGACCCTCAGAGATGGAAGAGTTCATGAAAAGCCACGCGTCCTTCAGTACCTCCTTGGGGTTGCCGAAGCCGGCCAAGATGACCTTGTCCGTAAGGTTATGGTCCACGATAAACTTCTCCATCTCAAGTGCGTATGCAGGCTGTCGGTCCTTGGCACCATAGACAACGAGTTTATAGTCAGTGAAGCCAAAGCGGTTGATGATGATATCGGCAGCTTGAATAGCCGCCTTGACACCCTTGATAACCTGCACGTTGGACAGCATGACTACCGTGGGTGTATCTGTGCGGATCTTGTCAACAGGGGTGAACGACTCCATGTTGCTAATGCCGTTGACAATGGGGTCAATCTTGCGGCGGAATTGATTTCTGTTGCTGACAACACCCTTTTCTGTGCCAATCTCGGCCTCCCACATTCTATGACTTCTGTTAGCAACATCCAATGCATGCAAGAAAGTGGACTTACGGATTGAATAGCGACGCGCAAGGGGTGATGACGTCGGCGTGGAAGTAGGCAAGACGGCTGGCAAGGCCCATGCCAGAGAGCAGCATATTCTGCACAGAAAGAGGAAGCTCGCTCTGAGCAGCACTGATGTTGAGACAGCACTCACGCCATAAGATAGCGTGATCCCATATACCGAAGCTAGCGCCACGGCGGTACTTGAGGACTAGACCGAATAGACTGCTGATACCGTGGTGGGTGCTCTGGAAGACACGAGGGCACTCGTCTGGAACCTTACAAGCAAAGATGAAGAAGTAGGCCTTGTAGATACCAAGCGCGGTGCGGAAATCGGGGATGCTAGGGCGTTCGATCTCAAAGCACTGGGATGGGTTGACGATATTTGGGTCGTCATAATGAGTAAGCCAGGCTGCAACCCATGCATCCTCAGCCTCCTTAGACTGCCAAGTGAAGGCGTAATCCTTGTGTTCGTAGTACTTGGCCATCGAGAGAATGACATTGCTGTATTTGATAAGGTCAGCGCGCGAAAGGCGCTTGGTTCGGGCACCCTTGACAAAGTCCATCAGAAGAGGCACGAAGACACCGAGGATATCTCGCTGGACATCAGTATCAGACACCTTCTGATCAACTTGCGATTCCAGAATATTGTCGATAACGCCGTGGTTAGCAGTGCCGCCGTCGATACCCCAGAGAGGCAAGAGCTTCAGGGAATTTACACTCTTCTCAATCTGGAAGCGAGGGATACCGTAGTCATTGGCACATTCGGAGAGGACGTGATTGCGGATCGTTTTATGTCCGTTGACCAGATCACGGCGGCAGTTAGAAACTCCACCAGGGGCAACAGGCCAACAACCAATGTCATTGAAGATGACAGAAACGCGTTCGTTCGTATCGTTGAAGCAGTCCTGGGGTCGGGCGGTAACCTCCGTAGCATCGTTGCTGAGGCCCATAGCGTAGAGATCAGAAGTCTTGATGGTAAGGAGGGATACCTCAGATACATCTGTCTCGATTTCAATAGCAGGGACGATCTGGTCAATGTTGGCATCCAAAGCGCGACGAGCCTCGTCAAGGCGTCCGCTGTCTCTGGCCTTCCAATACTGTCGAAGAAGAAACTCTTCGCGAAGGACCAGCTCATCCATCCAGCAAGCGGTAACCGCATCAAGCGTGCCGCTCTTGAGCCAGTGGCTCCAGAGCTCTGTACGGATGCGCCAGGTGGGCACGCGGCCGTACATGCGCGATCGCCACAAGACAATCCAAGATACAGGGTTTAGGGAAGAGATGAGATTAGGCGTGGTGCCTGCGTAGCGACGCATCTGGCGGACTTGAAGAGCACTGTGGTAGATGAGCAAGTCATCCGAATCGAAGGACAAATTCTTAGGGCGGGACAACAAGGAAGAATCGTGAGAAAAGATCTCTGGAGCGACAAGAATGGAGACCTTAACGCCGTTCTCCTCCATAAAGGTGGTTATGGTTGGGTCACGTCGATGGGGGTACTCGTAGGTGCTGGTGTACGTCTTGCGGCCAATCTTCTTGACGATGAGGCCAATGTTCTTGGACGGAACCCAGGTGTATTCCTCAGTGTCCGTAGGCTTGCCCCAAAAGATGGATAGCATGTCATCACAGGACGAGTGGGCCAGCTTGAAATCGGCTCGCAGGACGTCGGAGTTGCCTTTGGGAACAGACTTGTAGTGATACTGGAAAACATATTCCGTCTCGCCGAGGGTCCATGTACCACGCACCACGCGTCCGTATTTGTCGTAGTAACCAACACTTCGGGAGTCATCCTTGGCAGTGACCTTGCTGAGTGGCCAACGAGAAGCGATTCCTGAGTCGAACTGGTATGTAGAAATGCCACCGCTATTGTCCTCTCGGCTCTTGAGGCGGAGGTCCTCGTCATAGGTATCAGTGTACAAAGGCTTGCCCTCGGGAGCTTCCTTGAGAGAGCCAGAGTAAACTCGCAGTATCATTGTGCCATTGTCATTGACAGAAGCGAAACCGGTGATGGTCTTGCGTGGTAGCTCGACAATGACAGTGTTCTTGAGGACCTTGCGTCGAGCGCCCTTCTGTGCAAGACGGGTGATGTTAACAAGGGCAGGGCGGTGGTAGATAAGAATCCAGTAGACCCAGAAGTTCTTCATGATTCGGCAAGCTTTCCAAATGGCCAGGATGATGAAAACGAAGACACCTCGCAGAGGGATATTCCTGAGGCAGTACACAAGTTCTCGCTCCATGTTGGAACCACCTCCGGAGATGATGGCCACCCACTTTACAAAGACAACTGGGACCGAGATGATGCTTCGCCAAATACTCTGCAGGATGGTCAAGGACTTGCCAGTGCGACTAATGATCATGGGGCGTAGATCGGCGGGGGTCGGAGGTACAACATTTTGTCCCTCTTCAGGGAATGCGTTAACCTGGCCTAGTCGATCTTCGCATTTCTCATAAACTTCCAGAGTGAGACTGACGTGAAAGTCTTCAGTGAGCAGGTTGATCTTGGACTCGGCTGCCCACTCTGTAAACTCCGATGACAAAGCAACGGGCTCGCCAGCAATACGGCGTAGAATGACTTCGCGGACATCCCGGGGGACCCTCTCCCACTCAGCATCGACATCGGTATCCAGGCAAAGATGCCTCATCATCTCTCTCTCCGTCTTCAGAACGATGCGGGTCAGATGTGGCACGCTGTCATGGGAGAGCTCAAACTCAATTCGCTTCGATAGACATGTAGTACCGTGAAGGAAGTGCTCGGCCTGGACGGACTGGCTTTGTGAAAAGTTGAACTCAGCACGGGCGACATGATAGAGGATAGCTTCGCTGATGATTGTCGACAAGAGAGGTTGCCAGGCAGGGAGGGACAGCTCGGCCTCATTCATGAAGCCGAGTGTCAGTTGAAGAACGCTCCCCTCGCGTGAGCTGAAGCCGCTCATCTCACCCAGACCAGCTCGGCTGAAGTCTTCCCGGCTGACCACCTTGACAGTAATCTGGCGCTCAGCCCACAGTTCCAGCGCGGTCGTGATAAGCTTGCTCGACCAGGGTGCGGTAGCAGCATGTTCGTTGGGATATTCCAAGCTTCTTGTAAGCATCTTAGTGATCTGTTTCGACGAGACCTTGCCATCTTCGCTCCAGATCTTCATGCCAGAAAAGTTCTTTCGCATGGTGGAGCTAGGTGCCTTGGTGTGTATCGACTCTTCAGCACTGTATCGGTGCTGAATAAAGACATCAGAGTGCTCGGTGCGAGAACTAGAGCCATTCAGCAAGGGCGAAGGCGCGGTCCAGTCCTTCCAGGTCCAGAGCAGTGTCCCACTTGCGGCGAGAACGGCAGCAGTGTTTTGGGCGATGATATCGTTAAAGATGAAATCGGACGTCGCAGGAATGGCATGCAGGACACAGCCTGTGATAAATCCGATGACGGCTGACCCCATGATGATGGAGATGTGGGTCGTGACGTTGGTGGTGAAGCACCTGTTGAACTGGAACAGGATGGAACAGGTGTAACCCAACACATACATATAATAGAGGACCATTGTCTTCCAGCCATCGACGAAAATCCACATGAGGATTGTCGTAGCTCCAAACACGAACATGAGCTTAGACAAGATGTCAGTAAGCGCCTTCACAATGCTCTGCCGGCGATGAGCCTCGAACTCCTGGGCCAAGCTTTGAGCGTGCTCAAAATCGCGCAGCTTCTCCTTGGAGATTTGGTCTCTGAGTCCCCAGTACTTGTAGAGGGTCGAATCAAGGAGCATAGCAGCTATACAGAAGTAGATGATGCAGAGGCAGATACCGTAGCGCGATCGCGAGTCGCTGTAGATGCTAGGATAAGGGCCACCAGCACTCCACACCATCATGACCCAGCGATCCATCAGGGCAACCAGGAACAGTCCAAGTGTTTGTCCAACATCATATCGGGCAAGACGAAAGAGTGTGAAAACGTTGTGGTCCTTGAGACCACGGACCATCATGCCTTGCTGGTTCTTCGACTCATTGAGCTGGGTGAACCAAGCTGTGCTGAACAGTTCCGGATGGGTGGCACGATCAGGGTTTGTCTTGCGGAAAAGCCAATCGACGTAGGGCATGCCATTTGCAATTCGTGCAATAAATGGATCCGAAAAGACGCGCGCAGCCTTGGCTTCCCGGGTCCGGCGTTTGTAGGACTCCAAAACGGCGACGAAGGTCTCCATTGCTAGCGCATCTTGATCTTTGACTTCGTCATCAAGAGACTCAGGGGCAAGTCTGCCCCTGTACCACTCGATAATATCCTTCTGCGAGAACTTGGGAATATTATCCATCCAGTTTGACCATTCGTGACAGAGGCGGCGGTAACGGTAAAGTGTGAGGAGCACGTAGGCAAACATGACTGGGATATAAATCTCTAGATCATGACCGTTGACGAAACTAGAAATGAGAGGCGACAGAAATAGCAGTGGCATGTTCTGGAGGAGAACGCTTCGACCAGAGGACATGGGGCTCTCGAGCTGGTGCATGGCGCTCATAATACCAAGTAGGTTGAAATGAGTCGAGATGGTAAAGAGGTAAGCCACGAAGACAAACCCAGTTCCAACAGAAAACCTGACAGTGTACATGATGAAGCCAACAATCGAGATTAGCAGCGTGAGGAAGAAGCCTCCAGAAAGCCTTTGCACATGGAAATACACCATGTTGTCGTAGGCGTAGTGAGCTAGGTAGTAGTTTCCAGTGCTGCCGACCCATCCGGTAACACCAGCTGTGAGCAGGAGAGCGACGAGCAAGGCATAGCCAGCAGCCTCGAGATGTTCGGATTTCATGAATGCCGTCATGAAGAAACCACGCCCGACAAAAGTGAGCAAAATAACGTCGATAATAGCAGGAACACAGAAGATGGACATAGCGCCAGCCTCGGCGAATCGCCTTTTCCATTCCATAGCAATCTCATGGGGAGTCCGCTTCATCTTCTTGGCTCCAGGAACAGGCTCTTCATCACCGCCTTCGAGAGTAGTGTCCGAGTCGGGGCTGAAATACATGGTCATGATCTCGTCATTGGGTCGATCAGAAGCCATGGGAGGGCGGTCCTCGAGGAATTTGCGGTATCGCTGATAGACAATGTTACCAAGGTTGCGCGGAAGGAGGCCGAAGTAGATCTCGCATTGGGATCCAAGAATCCAAAGCTCTGAGAAGACAGCAGCCTGGTCGGGCTGGGAGAGGAACATGGGGCAGCGATCGGTCGACTCGTTGTAAACCTCTTCGAAAGCAGCCCTTCGGAGGATGCTGAAGTAGATGATGGCGAAGAGCTCGGCATTGATGTCGACATAATCGCATTCGGACCATGACTTCCAGGGATCGTAGGCACGGAGGAGAGTGTTGGTCAAAGCGTTCAGTGTCTCTCTCTGTCCAAAGAAGAGAGATTCGTGGATAAGCCTGTCAGTGAGCTGAAACAAGACAACGAGATCCTCGAGGGTTGGGAGTTCAGTTGCGCCCTGTCGGACGTAGTACAGCAACCGGGTTCGAAGGATGTCTCGCATGGATTGAGAGCCGTCAAGTACTTTTTCGGCGCAAGTCAAGGTCCAAGATGCCTTGGTGGTGTCCTCAAGAAGATAAGTCGAGCAGTGCTTCCTGATCGCATCACCGAGGCGGTGGGTCACACCAGATACCCGCAGCTTCTGAAGCATGCTGAGAACTTCAGAGTACGTGGCGTTCACAATGGTGGATCTGATACTCAAAGGGAGGCCAGAACCGTCAGCCTGGCCGTTAGCTTGCTCCAACAGAAGCTCCTGCTCGTATCGTAGATCGCGAGGCGTTCGGTGGTGGGCCAGCCACGTATGGAGAACCGTGGCCGCATCACTGGGAGCCTTTTGTGAGACATAAATCTCGATAGAGCCCTCGCGAGCCTTTGAGACACCCCACAAGTGAGCATCGCTGTCCGGGACAATAAAACCAGTATCCATGCCCTTGAAAACGCGGACCTGGCGAGCGACCAAACACTTGATCAGATCATGAACAGCGATGTCGCATTCCTTGTGCGCAGCCAAACCCTTCAGGGCAAGAACCAGGGCCTCCTCCTCGTTACCCTCGACGGCGTGAAGCATTTTGATGTCATTCAGATGGGTCTGGGTGTCGACAATAGCTTGGTAGTGCTCGGCACGGGGCTCAGACGTCAACGGGAAGCATCCCATGTTTGTGAGGGCCCTGCCATCACTAGAAGAATCCCAGAAGCTGCTTCTGGTGGGCGCAAGGTCGATGTAATCGGGCGAGGTATGTATTTCGGGTTTCTCATCGTAGGCGGCTCGCAGTGAGTGTCCAAGAGGTTGAGCTTGCAAGAGTCTGGACGAGCCGGGAATCAATACTTCAAGGTCATCGAGTGGCAGGTCGGCCGTTTTCACAAAAGGCGAGCCGTTGGGGACGTAAGCTTTCCTTGTCTCAGAGACCCACGATTTTTGGAGCTATTTCACTGTCAGCCTTAGTTGTCTCGGAACGCATGTGAGACATACCTGAATGGTTTCCGCGCGCCGGATATACTCAAAACCGCTGAGGGTTTGTGTCGCACTGAGAATAGGCGCCTTGAGCTTGTACTCGGGGTCCACAGGGCCATGCTCAATAACGGCTCCAAAGTGTTCGGCCAATTTTACAGCCCTTCGGATGGTGGCGGGGTGAGGTCGACGCTCCCATCGATCCAGGAAGCCGATAAAGAAATCGGGCCTCTCCTCACGCTCCTTGTGGCAACGGGCCATGATCTTTCGGAATCGCTTCGCCCGGAAATAGTCGCGGCGTTCGCCATTGTTCAGGATGAGAGCGTTCTCGACAATGAGACCGGAGGCAAATGTAAGGCTGATGGAGTCGAGTGTTTCGGAGTCATGGTCGCATGACAGAAGAACTGAGATTCTAGACCGATACAGGCGTTCCAGCAGACCATCAATCTGCTCAGGCTTCTTTGCTGTCGAACATTGCAGGGCAAAACCGGCCAAGCCATTGCGAAGATAGGTATCGGCGAGAAAGTCGGCGGTGGCTTCGATCTGTGAGGGTTCCAGCGCATCGGAGCCGAAAGAGGCAATGTCGACACTGGCCAGGTTCATCTTGGCGTCGATGGGTCCAGAGGTGGTGCAGATGGAAGATCGCGAGTCTCCAACCTCGCCCGCCACGCTGCCCTCCATGGCCAGAGGCAGGACAACGAGGTCATAGGCTCCTGAGTCACGGTGAACTGACAGGGCCGATGAAGATCTATTGGGCAAGAAGGTGAACGACTTTGTCGGACGGAACGATTGCATGGGGAGGTCATTGTTGCTGCCGTTGGCTGAATCACGCCGTTGCTTTCGGCTGTCGCAATCGAAGTCAGCGAGGCATGGTGGGGGATTGGGACCGGCTAGAACTTTACCTCACGGCCTTTGGTGCTTGTGATTTCCGTGATTGCAGAAATTTATAGACGGCGAACAGAACAACAGGGACGACGAGAGCAGTGACGCCCAGCGTGAAGTTGACGAATTGGAACAAGGTACTGAACCTCTCACTTGGAGGCAAAATGCTGTTGCAGTATACCTCAAACTTGGACACACCACAATCCTCCTTGGCCGGGTCATCCGCGCCCGGCTGTAGGAAGGAAGCCATCTTGAAAGGACAAAGGAAAACGAAAGGACCTCGCTGTGCGAAAGACTGGTACGGAAAAGAAGGTCAAGGTCAAGGTCAGGACGGCGAGGGCATCCCGCAAACGAGAGAAGAGACGACGACAGCGTCACACAGCTATGCAGCCGACAGCAAACGGAGAACGACAGGTGGTGAATGAAGGTAAGTGCAGTAGTGCATTAGGTGACAGACTGACAGTTCCCCAAGTCAAATCGACACACCCGGTCATGACATGGCCCATGAGCAAGGACTCGGGCCAGGGCATCAAAGGAGGCAAAGGAAGCCGCCCCTCCTGGTGATGCCAAGTCTTTAGCGTACAAGAGTACGATGTTCCAAATCGGGACAGCAGCGGGGACTCTTTCACAACGTGCCCATGATGCGTTGGACTTCAGGTAGACCTTACCTGAAAGGGCCGAGGAGCCAGGGGTACCGAGGAGCGCGGAGTCTTGGTGGACTTGATGCTGGTCCTGGTGGATCGCCGGATGGCCTGGGCGTGAAACTTAGGCCTGGTGGTAGGTTTCGTGGGTGGGCTTTGTGGACGATGTGGGTGCCCTGAAAGAGACCCAGCAGGACAGGGGCCAGGGGAGCCGCGCAGCGGAAAATAGATTGGGCTCCCGCAACAGAACACCAAGCGGCGCTACTCTGTAGACTGTGGAGCAGGGCGTGGAAACCGGGATGGGCGAGCTGGGAGTAGAGGTCTCAGGGCTAGCTCGAGGGCTGGCTGGGCCTGGATCTGAACGCGTGCTCTGTCCCACGGCGTCTGCGAGATGGCGTGGAATTGGCATCATGGAGAGACGGAGCGGAGACGCAACAAGATGGAGATGGAGACACCCGGCGGTGATCATACGGCGGACTTGCAGAAAGGCGCGCGGAAGATCGGCCGCCGCCGAGCCTGGGCCGGGCCCTAGAATTCTGGGGAGCTGGGCTTGGTAGCGAAGGCATTCTGACTGGTGCAATTGTGCGGTGTCGTTGCATGATGGGCGATGCGATGCAAGAGCAAAGCCAAGCTGAGTGACATGCGGCTTGGCATGCAACTGAGGAACAATGAGCATCCACTGGCATGAGGCGAGAGAAGGTGGTGAGAAACATGCTGCCTGGTTGCATGAGAAACCCCTCCACAGTCGTCATCGGCGCACGTGCATGCTGTACCGGCTTACTGCATAAAGAACCTAGGTTGGTAGATTGGTGCGCGTGGGGTTGTCCGCGGGTGGCGACGCCAGCATCAGCATTTGCGCCGAAACAAGGGACCAACGAAGAAAACAGGCCCTGCTGAAGATTTGAAAGCGATTTCAAAGCGAACGACCCAGCAGCCACAAAGGAAGCCACAACGTGCCACACGGGGGGTGCGAGTTATCGGTGCTTGGGCCCTAGGGGGCGTGCCAAGGGCGTTAACTTGCGGCGCTGGCGCCACTGGAGAATAGCACTCCACTTCCGCGGTTGACCAGCACGGCGCCAACGCCTCACCAATTCACCAACAAAGCTCACCCGCTTCCACCTCACCCACCCACCGCTCGGTGCGTCGTTACTGGTGCGTGTTTACTGGTGCATGTTACTATGTTCAGTACTACGTACCAGATGCGTGTTACTACCCACCGGGTCGCCCCCAAGTCCATCCATCCCGTCATAAAGGCACCGGAATATGCGGGACCGCCGGGGGGTCCATCAGGTTCGATTCATCTTAATCCTGGACAATACGGGAGGAGACCGCAGAAATCTCTCCGGGGCTCCATCACCTAGTCTCCATTTATTGGGCGTACGTGACATGGCACCTAGCCACGACCAACCGCTTACACCGGGCCCGAAGGGAAAAAGGCGCCCGGCCGCTCAAAGGGGAGATTTTGCGCCAACGGATCCGTTGGTGGCCCTTTGCAAGTGTCCCTCAGCCGTGTGTGCGTGTGTCAGTTACAGCAGAAGCCAAGGCAGGGCAAGAGAAAACGGGACAGAGGGGGCGCCCAATAAAGTGGCTCGCTCGACAGACCTGAAGCTGTCTCTTTGCTTCGGTGCGGTGGGCGGACTGTGCGAAACGGAACGGCGTCGATGGACGGGCTAGCTTGCCTCCCTGTCAGGTTCACCGGCGAGGCGACCAGGAACATCCACAACGCACACAACCAGTGGTACGGAGTACGTAGTCGATGGAGGTGCAACTCTCACGCCGCTCCGCGGCTTGAACGTGTTCTAGCCCTCGGACCAGGGCCTGCCGCTGACCCAGCCGTGTCTGTAAAACGAGATTGATCCAGCCCACTGGTTGGGTTGATGCCGATTTGCTATATCTTGACATGCCAAGTCTCCGATCATGCCCCATCCACCCGAGCCTCTTTTGATTTTCAACCCACAACGTGTGGATTTCTATTCTTAAGAGTACTCGTGTCCGCGCGACTTGGATGTCTTCTTATCAGACATTCTTTCCAAGCATCCAAATCGAAGCCGCACACACCGGTCTGATCAAAGGTCACTGGACCTATATACGCTCGTTACAATGCACACCATGGAGGACGACTTGAACTCTCCCTCTCCCCTCTCCTCCTCCTCTTCATCCGTCTCCCTTGGGGCTTCTTCCGCCACCACTCCTGACTCCGACTATGGCAATGGAATCCCCAACGTCACTAGCCCAGAGACAGCCAGTCGTCGATTCATCCTCGTCACTGGTGGTCTTGGCTACATTGGATCTCACACCTCTCTCGAGCTCCTGAAGGCTGGATACAATGTCATCATCGTTGATGATCTCAGCAACAGCTTCCACAGCGTCTTCACGAGAGTGAGGAGGCTCGCAGAGTCTCACTGCAAGAACAATGGTCTCGCTATGCCTCAACTTCACTTTCACAAGGTCGACTACCGCAGCAAGTCGATGCGTTTCCTATTGGAATCATATTCCGACCTCGTCGCCTCATCCACCGGGGGACTAACACGCCAGTCGAGAATCTCGGGCGTCATTCACTTTGCTGCTTTCAAGTCTGTCAGTGACTCCATTGAGAAGCCCATCCAGTACTACCGTAACAACG
The DNA here is from genome assembly GCA_020744375.1 of Dactylonectria estremocensis. Classification (NCBI taxonomy): domain Eukaryota; kingdom Fungi; phylum Ascomycota; class Sordariomycetes; order Hypocreales; family Nectriaceae; genus Dactylonectria; species Dactylonectria estremocensis. The sequence continues at coordinate 769,894 of JAGMUU010000002.1, read as the reverse complement.
TGTGCGGTCTTGTGGAGCTGGTTGAGCTCCTTGGCAAGCACAACATCCGCAACTTTGTCTTCTCCTCATCGGCCACCGTTTACGGAACCAAGGCTGAGGAGGGACGTCCCCTGAAAGAAGAGGACCTCGTTCACCATCCGGAGAGCTATACCGATGAGAACGGCCAGCAACAGACCAGAATGCCTATGGTGTCTGGACTCCTGAGCCCCTACGGGCGGTCCAAGTACTTTTGCGAGGCCATCCTTGCTGATATTGCCCTCTCTGACCCCAGCTGGCGCATTGTTGCTCTGCGATATTTCAACCCAATCGGATGTGATTCTTCCGGCCTCCTTGGAGAAGACCCCAAGGGTGTGCCCACGAACCTGTTCCCTGTCATCACCCAGGTCCTCACTGGCCAGCGCAAGGAGCTCGACATCTTTGGCAGCGACTGGGACACCCGCGATGGCACAGCTGTCCGGGATTTCATCCACGTCTCTGACTTAGCACGAGGCCACATTGCTGCCCTCAGTGCCAATATCACTGAACCGTTCCGCACCTTCAACCTGGGCACCGGCAATGGCACCACCGTGCAGGAGGCGGTCGACAGCCTACAACACGCCTCCAGGGAGACGATCCCTGTCAATATGGCCCCCCGACGGCCTGGGGATGTCGGTGCGTGTGTGGCAGCCAACGAGCGGGCGGTCAAGGAGCTGGGGTGGACAGCGACAGAGAGCATCAAGCAGTGCGCAAGCGACCTGTGGAACTTCGTATCCAGGGCTCATGCACAAGAAGCGGCAAAGCAGCAGGGCTAAAACTAACAGAGAGCGAACAGCGAACAAAAGAGGGTGAAATTAGCACTTCAAGGATGATCCATGAGTGATCCACATCCGAGGGGCATGCATTGATTGTTAGTGGTTAGTTGGTTATTTGTATTTGGTTGGGACTTTTCCCACACAAGGGCATGGGAAAGCCGGAGTCATGGGTCGGATACGTCAACGAATTGCAGAATGGGGTCATGCCAAGGGATGGCGGACAGAAACAGAACAGCGAGTCTTGGCAGGGGACGACGCCCAGTCGATACTGAATGTGCCTTGAGAGTCACAGTCATAGTGACGACGACCGGGAAAAGCGGGATACACGCAGTGGGCCAAAGAAGAAAAAGGGACCACAGTTATCCAGTAATGTCTAAATTTGTTCACCAAAAAAATTCACACACTCGCGCACACGCACACACTTGATCAATTGGCACGCTTGTGACGCAGTTTGAGACGGGATTTGCACACCTGCGACACCGGACGGTCTGGGCGGGCGACGGAGAAAGGGAAAATGCGCATAGGCGGAATGGTGGGGGGAAACGAAATGAATCTTTACCCGCCAAGAGGTTCCGTTAAAGTTGCTTAAACTATCAATAAAGCACCGCGCCACATGTCGTGCTACTGGTGTGCTCAGCTGCGTGGGAACAATTTTGCGATCGTGGCGCCAGGATGATTAATCGGCGATTAGAGTGCGCCGATACCCGAATGGGTCCCGCGCGCCGGCACTCCACCAGAACGCCATCAGGATGTCAGAGTGTGCTCGCCCAGCAACCCCTGTCGCCTGACTCTCTAACAAGATGGGGGGCATTTGGGGGGAGACAAAGCAAGGCAAGCCACCCACCCATTGCGACGGTGAGACACTAGAACACCTGTAGACGCCTAAAACAGGCCCGGGCGGTCAGAGGAAGTCTCCGGGCGACAGCCATGCCAGGGGGGGTCACCCCCGGCCAATTGAGGGGCGAACCCCTGGAGCGGGGGTCACTGGCAACACCCAAACTGGAGTGCCGTACGCGGAACACGAGTCGTCGGTAGCCATTTGTTTTTTTTTCCCTCTCTGTGTGTGCCGTCCGGCGTGGCGTCGTAAGCCAAGAGATCCGGCCGCGTATCCCCTTGCCGCGGCCACGCCTGTTTGCTCAATTGGGCGGCCGGCTCCTCGATGCTCTCCTCCGATGCCCCCGCCAGCCGTCGCTGATGTCCCTCCGCCCCGCTGCGAAGACAGAGACACCACCTGGGTTTGCTGTGGGGGGGATTGTGCCCTGGAAGCTGGAGAGAGAGGCTGTCGCTGCGTATTTCCGCGGCCTGTCTTTGAGGCCCTAATTACCGAAACCGAGCGCAGCATGCGTCAGATCGCCTGGTATGTGGGCTGGTTCCTCGAGATTCCCGCCGACAGGTCTGCCAGCCCGCCAGCCTCGTGCCAGCCACTTTCACACCAGCCTCTCCATTTGCGGCTCATCCATCATCCCACCGTCATCGTGGCACTCGACTTTTCATTGTTTCTTCTGCATCACCTATTTCTGCCGTCCGAATCCGCGTCACCCGTCACCCATGCACGATTAAGCTTATTCCTTGGCATACACACTGGGAAAACCTTGCAGCAACGGGCTCGACTACACACTGCACGCTGCACTGCACGCAGGCGCTGTCGCGTCAGCTAGCACAAGCGGTCTTGTGTTTTTTTTTTTTCACGCTCTTTTCCAGTTCCCCATCGTTCCCCCCATCCCAGCTCGTATTTCCGCATTCCGAAACAAGCTGAAGAGACAAAGTTTCTGCACGTCCCCAGTAGTCGGTGGGGAATTTTCTATCTTGGGGATTCTATCTTAGGGATTCTATCTTTATCAACGCATCGCATGCCCCGTTTCGTTGACAGCTCACCTGCTTGAACGTTGGACTGCCGCGGCCTGAAACGAAAGAAAACAAGGAAACCGGCACCAAGAAGAAAGTATGGACACCACCACCACCAACTCCGGCTTTGCCACAGACCAACCCGTCATCCTGGTTCCCCTTTACATCTACCCTCTGCAGGAAGCCTGGGAGCCGCTATTTGACTTGGCACGCGCCCTGCCCAACGTCTCATTCGTCACCGTCATCAACCCCTGCAACGGGCCAGGTCCAGATGCGCTGCCAGACGCCAGCTATTGCGAGGTTCTGCAGAGGCTGAACGCAATCCCCAACGTCCACTCGTTGGGATATGTGCACTGCACGTACGGCACGCGCTCGGTTGACGCCATTCGGGCTGACATTGACATTTACCTTGGCTGGAATGACACCTTCCAGATCGACGGCATCTTCTTTGACGAGACGCCCTCGGACCCGAGCAGCGGGTTGGAGTTTATGAACACCGTCTCGAATCACACCAGATCAACGTGGCAGCGATCATTGGATCGCCCGGGCCGTGTGTGCTTGAATCCCGGCGTCGTGGTTGACCGTGCCTTCTTCGACGCCGCAGACTGGGTCGTCGTCTTCGAGCAGTCGCAGGAGCACTGGCAGACGTTCGACATCCAGCAAGCCATGCAAGTCGTCCCCTTTGACCTGCGCAAGAAGTGCGTCGCCATTGTGCACTCGCTCGAGGACAACGACGTCGACGCCGCCGACCTCACCACGGAAATATGCGCGCATGGCTTCGGCGGCATTCATCTCACGGAGGAGCTGGGAGGCGGTTACACAAAGTGGCCGGCCATGTGGGCCACCGTCGCGCAAGTGGTGGCGAAGGACGCTTCAGCCTGACGGTGTGGGAGACGGGATCCCGAACCCGCGCCAATGGCTTGTAAATGTATGTGAGATGTCAGATCTTTAATCTGTCGTCACTTTTTGTAGCCTGTTTTTTTGCCTGAAACTATTGAATAGACTGCAACAACAACAGCAACAACAACAACAACACTAGACTAGATGCAACCCATAAAAATCACATCATCGCCCGTGCCAAAGTCCCGTCGTTGATTTGACGAGGGCCGACGATGCCAGGGCGAGGTGCATCAACATGCAGCCGGTCAGCCTCAAGCCGATGCGAGCTGCAACCCATCCGCAGCTGAATTCCGCTTTGGGCTCTACAATCCGATTATCCGATGGCCTGCATCTCTTCCGCCTTACGTGCATGCGAATGCAAATATGCAATGCGGTTACATTCATATGCAATTGGCTAACCCCCGCACCACGCCGCACTTCGCATTTGGCCGACACCGACCGAACACCGCCGTCCGTCTATGCACGAGGCCCAAGGATGGGAGATGGTGCCCCCGCAATGTGTGATGCTGGTGGTTTTCCCGTCCCCACCTTGACCCCACCTTGGATAAAAAGGAAGGAAAAAAAGAAGAAAAGAAATAACCAACAGAGACAGGGCTCGGCTAAAACAGCAGGGGTTCGTTTTCTCAAGCGGGAATAGGAGGTTTCCCAAGTCCGAGCAAGGGTTCGGCCTGCTTCACTCCTTATGACTAAGAAAAGTTTAACAACAAAAGTTCGTCCCGCCGGCAGTGGCCCTTCGGGTTGCCGTCAATGGCTTGACATAGAGTTGCATTGAAACCCGCTTTACCCGTTGAGGAAAAAGGAAAAAACCCCAGCAGGTCCTCGACCCGTAATCAATCTATGTTATACGAGATACAGAGAGTGTGCCCTTGTTACACATCCAACTCCGTGGTGTATGTTGTGTCTTCTCCGCAGTATTCAACCCAGCCGTCGAGATCCAAGTTCTTGATGACGGTGCTGAAGCCTTCCGTGCCCGTCGAGTTTCCAGACTGCGAGCAGATGTCCTCAATCACCGACGCCTGCACGTCGTCGGGGGTCCCGGCCGGGTACTCGATGTTAAATACGGGCTTGTCGGCCTCGATGAAGGCGGCAAACGTCTCGCACTCGGAGTACTCGACGCACTGCTCATTCACCGAGAAGTGCACATAGTCGAGGACGTCCTCGATAATGTCCCCTGCGTTCTTCAGACCCGTAGACATGGAATACGAGGCCGCAGTCTCCGCAAGGAACTTGACAAAATCAATCGCGTCCGCGGCGGTCAAGTTCAGACCGTTGTCGTTTTGCTGGAATTTGTTCATCCGCTGTCAGCAAAGAAAACTTCCGTGAAGAGAATAAACACCCTTCGCTGCACGAAGTAGAGTGCCGGTTGGTCGGAAAATCCCGGTTCCGTGAATGAGAGGGGTAGAGTGAAAAAAGAAATCCGACTTACGAAACCATCGACATTGTCAGGATCAATCGCATCGCAACCCCGGTCGGCTGCAAACTCAATCCGCTTCTGCATGATGCTGCGCACATTGTCGCTGCGGACATCGACCCAGCGTTCGTCCGGCCACCCGTCCATGACCATGCCCAGGTCCGCTTTTTCGAAGTCGTCCTTGTCGTCTCTCCAGTTTTCCCAGGACCCGGCACTGAAGTAGCAGATGACCTTTTTGCCCGCGCCCTGCAGGGCTTGAATGGTCGCTGCGTCATTGTCGTAGACGTCCAAGTCGTAGATCTTGACGTCCGGGGACACGACGGCCTCGTCGCCGACCTTGATCGGCTTCAAGAGGACAATCTGCCATGAATCCCCAACTGAGGGCTGCCATAGGGTCTTGGAGCTGCCTCCCTTGTTGAATTTGCCTGTCAGGCCGAATCCCAGGATGACGCCCAAGGGGATAGCGATGACCAGGAATATTCCAGCGAGGAAGAACTTCTTCCAGAGCGGCCAGGGAGCCTTTGGCGGCTTCTTACCGACAGCGACCTCTTGGCCCTCTTGGCCCTCTTCCCCCATGGTAATAGTTGTCGTGGGAGTTTCCACACCCATACCGGGTATAGGGGCCGGATATTGAGCGTGTTATAGTGTAGGGTATCGCAACGAAGAGCAATTCGCCGGGGGTCTTCGACCTCGCGACGACATGCGAAATGAGCAGTAGCAGTGTTGACTGAAGTTTGAAATGATTCTGCCATTTCCGAAAAGCTCCTCAGCACGAGGGGAAGAAGAAAAAACAGCGAGACACACGCTGTGTGTCAGCCTGAAGAGCCACCCATTGAACCGATGACGAGGAGGGTCTGGCAATGGTCTGCGAAGCTGCCGTACATGGCCCGGCCGCTGTGCTACGGAATACGTGCATGTCGCACAACAGCAGAAGCACCACCGCTCATCTCCAAAGCTGGGTCAGCTAAGAGCAAGGCTCTTCATGTCTCCATGTCCCTGACTCGGCTTGGCACTGCGGGCCAGCAATGTATCGACTCGCGAACATGTCTGTGTTGGACTGCCAAGCGCATGTTGCCTGATGTGGAAACCAGTCCACCACTGGAACTGAAACTGCCCGTCCAGCCACACCGTAGAGTGGGAGCAAGAAAGGTGCGGATACCGACGAACGAAGGCGCTAAGTAGGCGCCGCTATGGACCAAGCGCCCTTGATTCTAAGATTACCTAGAATTAGCATCAAGACAAAGAATGTACAGGGATTAACTAGTGTGTCCCGTCAGTGCCCACTGCCCTGGCCCTTAGGCCCTAGTTCCTGCCCTAGTCGCATCGCCCTAGTCCAAGTCTCCATCGCCCCAAGTCTCAACGCCCCATCTTAAACCACCATGCTAAGGCCATGCCTGCAACTCCACCACCACGGCGGGGCGTCCGGATCGTATTGATCATCCCCACTCATCAACGGGTGCAACTGGAACCTGACGCCCCCGAAGCCGCTGATGAGGTTACGCTCGGTTGCCCCAAGGGCCGCCCTACCGCTGCGTGATGCACTGTAGCATGTCCTGTAGCATGCTACATGGCTGTATTGGCATGCACTGTAGACGTGGCATGCCACCCTTTTGCGGCTCCATGACGCCTCGTCGAGTCACCAACTTCACTCTTCGCCTCCGACTTACAGGGCACCCAGTTGCTGAAGCCTGGGTAATGTCTCCGGGCAACCCAGTCTGGCAGATACCCAGTCCGGCCGCTTCTATGAGATGGTGCTCGTTCGTTTCGCCTCCTGCGGGCTCGGCTTGCTAGCAGCGTCTGACGGCTTGCCAAGTAGTCCTGATTGATACGGCAGAAATTACCCGGAGCGATGCACTAATGTCGTTCCAGACTTCTTGAGCAACCAAGCCGATGGGGTCAGCGAAAAGGAACCAAAACAGCCACAGGCCGTGCTGCAGGGCCTAGCTAGAGACGCGTGGCGGCGCAAAGCGCAAAGGGGGTCCCAGGCCAGCAGCTTTTCAGCTGAATGCACGGCACTTCCTATTCCTGGGGCTCGAGTGCATCCAGAGCAGACGGATCTTAAAGAGCCAACCTTGGAAGCCAAGCCTTGGCCTTTCGTTCTCACCCAACCTTTCGTTCCCTACTTCTCGTATCAAGTTCCTTTCGCCAAGCGTAGGATCTCGACGGGTCGTTGCCTCACGCTCGTTTCTTGTGATTTTGTTCACATAGTCATTCGTTTAATCCCAGATCGCGGGACCCGTACACGCAGACATGCGTTACTCTGCCTTCGCCATCGCCGCCCTGGGCTTCCTCAGGGCTGCTGATGCCGTGGCATTGAAGTCGACAGGCTCTGGCCTGAGCGCTGCTGGGGAGCTCGCTGCCTCCATCGAGGACTCGGTATCCATCCAGATCATCGAGCCGGATGTCATTGAGAAGCGCGCGACCACCACTACCGTTGGCCACACGCAGACTCTCAAGGCGCTAACGATAGGTGCCAAGTACGATGTCACCTATTCGTACACGGTTATGTCCCTGAAGTCGTCCAACCAGTGCCAAATTGCTGCCTATTTCGGTACCAACAACTTTGGAAGCTCGTCGCTCACCAAGGTCTCCCTTGGCTTCACCTCGTTCAAGTTCACCGGCAGTCTGACCCCCACCACTAAGACGGGAACCCTCGAGTTCCGCCTGCTCTGCAACAATGGAAAGGGCTACGTCTACCTGGATACTGCCACGGTGAAGCTGGCCGCTGTTGCTGCGACCACCTCCAAGACGTCTACTACTTCGACGACGTCTACCAGCTCTACCTCGACCAGCACCACTTCCAAGGTGACGACCACGTCAACTGCCGCTATCAGCAACTCTGTCAGGGCGGAGGCCTCGTCGACCTCTACCAGCACCTCAACTACCTCCACCGCCAAGGCTGCTACCACCTCGGCGGAAACCAAGGTCGCCAGCAGCTCAACCAGCTCTACCAGCTCTACGAGCTCTACCAGCGCTGCTGCTGCTGCTTCCGGCAAGCCCACCATTGACACCACCATCCTCGTCATTGCCCCCAGTGACTACTCTGCCTCGTCCGGAGCTGCTGGTCTCCTGGCCTATGGCATTCCCTATGAGCTGCTCGTCGTCCCCAAGGCTGGCGTTACCTTGCCTACCTTGAACTCATCTGCCACCCACGGAAACTATGGCGGTTTTATTGTCATGGACTCCGTCTCGTATGAGTATGATGGTCTTTGGGCTAGCGCCATCACTACCGCCCAATGGACCCTCATCCACGAGTACCAGGTCGAGTTTAATGTCCGCATGGTCCGCATCAATGAGTACCCCGGTTCATCGTTCGGTAAGCACTCAATTCTAAAGCGTCTTCCAACTACCGCGACCGCATTACTAACGATTGTCAATAGGTACCACTGTCGTGTCTGGCGGCTGCTGTGACAGCGGTGTCTCTCAGTCCATCAGCTTCACTGACGTGTCGGACTTCCCTACTGCCAACATCAAGGCGTACGTCAATTCTCTTCACATTTATTAAAATCACTCTTACTGACCAATTTTAGTAACGCTGAGCTGTCTACCACTGGTCTCTACCACGTCCCTGCTGCCATCTCTGACTCGTCTACCACTAAGCAGGTTGCCAAATTTGGCACTGCTACTGGCTTTGCGTCCGAAACCGTCGCAGCCGTCATCAACAACTTCAACGGTCGTGAGCAGTTTGTCTGGTTCATCGGTTGGGCTCCCGACTGGTCGCAGACCTCTTCTTTCCTCCAGCATGCCCATGTCCACTGGATAACCCGCGGTCTCTTCCTTGGCAAGCGCAAGGTCCATCTGAGCTGCCAAGTCGATGATCTCCAGCTGTCCACTGAGCTGTACTACCCGTCTGGTGAGGAGTTCAAGATCGATGTCGAGGATCTTGAGGCCCACATCACCTGGCAGAACAACATCAACGCCCGTTTGCCTACCGGTTCCGACTTCTGGCTTGAGCTGGGACACAATGGCAACGGCGATCTTATCGCTTCTACTCTGTCGACCAATGGCGCGTCGACCTGCAATCCCGATCAAGCCGTCTATTATGACATGGCCGAAGCCACCGCCCTAGAGTTCCAGAAGCCTCTGGGTACCGGCGAGGATATCTGGCCCGCGGAGTTCGAAGAGTACTCTTGGAGCAAGACCTGTGCCACTCTGGACACTTTTGCGAACTGGTTCACCGTCGCCGATAACCTCAACCAGTTTGCGCACGTGTCCCACACCTTTGCTCACTTGAGTCTCAACAACGCCACCTACCACGATGCCAACCGTGAGATCCAGTTCAACCAGGACTGGCTCGCCATGATGGGCATCGATAAGGCCAACCGCTTCTCGGCCCACGGTCTGATCCCTCCTGCTATTACTGGCATGCACAATGGAGACGTTATCAAGGCCTGGATCGACAACGGCATCACCCATGTTGTTGGTGACAACACCCGCCCGGTTCTCCGAAACACCCAGAGCGTGTACTGGCCCCTCATCAGCACGGTCACTGACAACGGGTACGCTGGCTTGACCATCGTTCCTCGATTCTCCACCGCCATCTACTACAACTGCGACACCGCTGAGTGTACTACAAAGGAATGGATCGCCACCTCTGCCGGCAGTGGCGACTACGCCAACTTGCTCGCCAACTCCAAGTCGACCAACGCCCGCAACCTGCTCTCGCTCCAGGCGGATCCCTACATGTTCCACCAGGCCAACATGCGCCAGAGCAGCGTTGACACCATCACCATCGGCGACCAGACCGGCTCCATGTCCCTCGTCATGTCTTGGACCGAGACCATTGTCCAGGAGCTCCTGCGCCTGACCAAGTGGCCTATCCAGTCCCTGAAGCACGACGACCTTGCTGCGTACTTCATCAACCGCAAGGCCCTCGATGCCTGCGTGCCCAAGCTGGCCTACACCTTCTCGACCGATGGCACCAAGATTGAGTCTGTCACTGTTAGCGCCACGGGCAACACCTGCTCGGTGCCCATCCCCGTCACCATCCCCTCTGGCTCCAGCACTGCCTCTGGCGGCTCGGTCACGGCGGATGTTGTCGGTGCTGAGCCCCCCATCCAGTGGGTGACCCTTAGCGGCTCCCCTGTGACTCTCACTCTAAGCTCCCCCGTCTCCTTTTAATTAGTCACCATGGTGGAAAAAAGACATTGTACATGTCAAACTTAAAGCTATAAATTAATTTGCTGCAATGTAGCTACTTTCAAGTTATACACCAGTCTTTATCCTCAACATTGTGAATCCCCTCATGCTGCATAGTTCTGATTGTGAGTCCCTCGTGCTGGCAAGAAGTGTGGATGAAAGTATACTTGGTGAAGCAAATCCTCTGTCGCCTTTCCTGGTGGCAAAGCTGTCAGGTTGACGTCAGCTGTGACCGATACACATCGGACACTTATTTCAAGGCTAAGGTAGTCAGTCACCTACAAAAATTCTCCGGCCATGTGGTGGCTTCCGCTAATCGTAGACTAATTACTACAAACTGCGCCAAATGGGTCGCATGTTTGTCGTTCGAGAATTCAGGGCAAGCAATAAGAAAGCCGCGCGACAGCCGGGAAATTAACAGCAGCCAGGCCAGATCAGGAATAGAAGAAGCCTCGAACGCCATGTTCGTCATGATGGATCAAACAACGCGCAGACGGCCACCGGTTGACCGCAGCCTAGTCCAGCTACTTGTTAGGCCACCGTTGATCAGCTGGAACGGTCCTCAACTGACTCGTGTGCGGAGATGACCGGCAACAAAGGGACCAACTCTGGCAGGCCGGGTACCAGATCGCGCAGCTTAGTTGACGGTCCCTAGGCGTATGGCGCAGCCTGCAGAGGCGTGAGGGCATTCGGAAAGATCGGGGCCTAAAAAACGGACGCAAGACAAGTGCGTGGTCGGCTTACACTCTAACAGGTAGCGAGCAACGTGGGTTTGAGGTGTGTACCATACTTTAAGAACACCCTTCAGCTGACACGGTATTTCCCACGGAAGCTTCCGTTCAGGGGACGCGTGGAACGATCTAGAGCGTTGAAAATATTTGTCAAAAGAGAAAAAGTCACATCGCCAGCTATACTAACGTCGATTGCGAAAAGTTGTAGAATGTTGCAAATCGGCGACTAACGCGGTGGCCCAAGACGGACTGCCGGCGGTAGTTCATCAAACCTCGGCATGCTTGCGACGCTTCAGCTGGAGTTGTCTGCTAGTTTCTCGCAGAGATGATTCCGTTCGCCCGTCAAGGTTCAGGAGATATCCACACGGATATCAGTCCAGATCATCTGAGCAAGTACCGAAATACTGAATGAAGCTAAACATATTTTCTGTTTGTGGTGTTGCGGAGGGTTGCGATGTCTGGAAAACGCTGCAGGGTAGCATTCTCGTCTAGAATACATGGCGTGACAGATCTTTTCCAAAGCTCAATTCAAGATTCAGGCCATATTATACTCGGCAAGGACATTAATTCCCGAGTGTACATGAAATCCATATATTATGAGGCCTAAGATTTCGCAAATGGATATGGAAAAGAATGTCAGCGTAGTACCCATCAATTTCAACTTTGTTCCATCAGGAATAATTGAGTTGTGGAACAACACATTCTGCTGTAGGGTAAGATGACTGACTTACAAAATCGCCTGTGAAATGAATTACAAGTGAGCAGTGATAAAACTTTCCAAGAAACAAGTGAGGATGAAAGGGGTTGGAAGGTCATTCAAGCAGATACCTTGGGAAAAGTCTCTACATCGCCTTAGGACTGCACGGATGCCATCCAAGTTCTCTCCCTACCTTAGAAAAGGTGAGATTCATTCATTGAGGAGTACAGGGAGTTGAATGAGTGATTGCCAGTTAGGCAACATTTCCAGGGCGTCAAGGTCTAACCTGACCAACGAGGTATGTGTTGAGGGTGTTGACCACCATGTCCGCCGCAACACCCGCCCTACAATTCGAGACGAGGTGAATCTGGTTCTACGTTTCCGTCTACCTGTTGCAAAACATATGGCCATGGCAATGAACGCCCTGGGACCGTGTAACCAAGGCGCACCGTGTCTGCTGCTGGGTAATGCTCCGCGTTAAAGATTATTTCTCAGGAATCTCAAACACTGATATATAGGTATTATTTTTCTAAGAGCTTCGAAGTATGTCGCGCCCAGTCACGATTGATCACACCAAAATTCTCATGTTTGTGGCATGGTCCTAGTCATAGGAACCGGTTGACTGCTGAAGTAAAAAGCAAACTGGTATAGGCTGCAGGGTTTTCAACTTGCTAGTATAATGCGCCCATCATATGCTGCTGCGCGAATGTATATCTTCCCTCTTCCTTACCCCTTCTAAATGAGGCGGGCCAGGGCAGTGTAGTGTGACTAAAAGGCGACAAGAGCATTTGAGAAAGGCACCCCACAGGACGCCTTGCTTGAAACACGATCGTCCGTCCTAGTTGCTCAAACATCATGACTTTTAGTGGCCGTGGATCATAGGATCACATCGTTTCTGGTTGTGAAGGGCCATGTTTATCACATCAGACAGTAAACTTTTAAGAGTGAGAGTGGATGCCCCGACGACTCCACGAGAATGGCAATGCGATTGCTTCTTTTTTGGGGGGAAGCGTGAGAGGTTGTCCGGGATTCTACCGATCCACGACGGTTAGTGACGAGTTGGGACTTTGATAGAGCATGAATCTCCTCTGAATCGGGAACTGGCTGTTTTCCACGACAAGCAACTAGAGGCGTTCACCTCCAGGAATGTGATTAGCTGAATAGTTGATGGGCGTCTCAACGCGATGAAAAATAGAGCCCATAGTTGATTGCAGTATTACTCTTCGAACTTGCCGCGTTTGGTCTTCAGTCCAATCCCGAAGCTGTGTGGGAGCTGGTCTCGCAAGACAGCATGTGCAAGTGGGAAAGCTGACCAAGGGAATGAGCCGTTCACTGAATCCAATTATATGTTTGTGGGTTCTAACTTCTAGCAAATATCCAGCTTGAGGTGGTCGTGGCAAGGAAGAGGACAGAATACGAAATATGCATGAGGAACGGAAGCTCCGGCAGGAAGCTAGGAAAGTTGCCAGGACGAAAACGGGGACAAACCAGGAATTAGTTGCGATGTTTCCGGAAACATTGAATAGATATGTATGAGTGGAATTTGACTTGGACGGCACACTCAGATTAAGAATACGATGATGGATAGGACTGCGTTGCTGCGAATGTCTTGTAATAGCCTACTACTTGGCCCTCAAGCATTTTACATATTTGCGGAACAGTCATCTGTTATACCTCGCTCTCTACTGGACGAGTTAACCATCGGCCCTTTTAAAAACTCGATCCTTATTATCTCGAGAAATAAATGTATGAGGAATACAGCCTTGAGAACGCGCCGTGGTCCTTGACTGTGGTTATTCTTCCTTTCCACCAACCCTAGTCGGTGCATTGGCAAAGCCAACTGAGCCGTTCCGTCCGCCATCCCTCAATACTCACAGCAAACTGAGGATATTCATGATATCTATCGATATTCACTCCTCTCTTCACCTCTCTCTTCTTCACATTGCGGGATCGGGATTTGGGACAGGTGATGCCAGAATCTGGGGTGCCCTATGTACCTGCACTAGCATGTTTCAGTAAAATTCTAGCATCCACCCGATAAGGGAGGAAATATATGCGCAGAAGTCAGAGTATGAAGGCCAGCTATCTTTGGGTATGGTGCTAGGATTCTTACAATACCCCTGCCGTAATCGCTGTTAAGAAGTGCGAAGAACCTATCATCACCCTCTGAAACGCCTACGGGCATCGTTGTGTGAGTCCCACAGATCATTTCACGAGACTATGTGGGCAGCGCACGACGCATGGCGTGGCTACATGCAACCGGCGCATATTGCGTCTGGTGTATTCCAATTTGCCTCGAAAAGATCACGACGGCTAGATCTACGTCTACTCACATCTAGCAGAATTAATATATACCTAGTATTAATATTGCTTGTTTAGAGCATCATACCCACTACTTTAAAGTATCAAATGAGAAATGAAGTCTATTAATATGTTGCATTGATATTTATTCTGGACCAGTTCAGAGGCTGTCTAAAAGGTCCCGACATGGAATCGCGTTCGATCACTGAGTAGGTTGGAGTACTCAAGAATACGTAGTGAAATCCGCACTTTTGTTATATCTTTTGCAAAATAAATCATTAAAACGAATCGCTTGTGGGACATGCATGGATATATGCGCGGGTAGGTAACCTGATGCACTCATGCACCGGTACGTGTCAGTGCCTGTGTTGCGAAACATCGGACGTTGTATTACACCGACTCATCTTTGGCGTTGCCACATTTAGGCATCGGAAAATATTGCCTTAGACCTTTCAATCCAATAATTTATTGTCAGGCGTATATTGAAGACGTACGTAGTCGTCGCTTTGTGTCAGATTGATGGGGCAGTGTTTACCTGGGGTATGGAGCAGCCAAGCATACATGCCAGGGATCAGCCTGTCAGTACTAATAACTTGGCGATTCTCTCAATCGTCTAGGCAAGACGACGGCGTAGAAAGTGTTTTAGTCCATTCAACATATGTCGCATTCTATGCAGGAACTCGGGTTTTCAAGGACGCCCGCACGATTAAACGTGGCAGCTTGGTTAACTCGAAGCTCCAGTCGGGGGGGGTATAGTAAACTTAACCTGTAGACTCGCCGACCATACAAATCCGTTGTGGGAGTTTCATGTGACGGAAATTGACGCGCGATGTTCTTCTTGGCTAGCTCCAGCGCATTGACAGGCTCAGCGAACAACTGGGTGGTTCTGAGGCGAGAGTGACCGATTCTGGCTCAATACCATGCGGTGTCTCAACCGTGTGAGTTGATCTTGAAGAGGCGAGGGGCCGGATCAATCAGCGTCTTAATGCTTGAGGGACTCAGCCGTGTGTTACCAGGCTCGGCATCTTCCAGACGCCCCCTCGACTCTCGGATAGATTTGCTTCAGGTGCGGCAGCCAGAATCTGGCGATGAGGGCAGGCTTTTGAAGGCTGCAGTGCGACGACAACTCGGCCACAACGTTCCATCCCACCGCGTCTTGGGGAGATGATGATGAGATCGATCGAGCCACGGACGGACTTGGGCTGCTCACTCTGGGCCCGCAAAGCCGGGGATGCCTGTGCCCATCCTGCTCTTTGTTCTCGGGATTCGGCTCATTCTGGCAGCTTCTGCTCTCAAATCCATCATCCACCGCCAAAAGACCCCGGCCGTTTCGGAGTCGCACCCCTGTCTCGACCGTTGAGCATCCCTGCACTTCGCCCTTACATGAAATTGAAAGGATCGCTTGACCTGTATCAGCCCTACCAAAATGGCCTCAGTCTGGGATTATACTCTCGCCTAGCACCCGTAATGATGCTGACGCTGCAGCATGGGAAATTGAAGCTCGGATAGGGTGGCACAGCCAACAACAGACAGAGGAACTGAACAAAAAGGACGACATGGCCCCCGTTTCCTCCCTCGTGGACTGCCTCTCTCAACCTTGTTTGTTCTCTTTCGTCTCTCTCTAACCAGTCGCTCCTTTTGACTTTGCAAGTCGTTTCGAGATACCAGGTGTATTCTCGGTCCATTCACTCATTCACCACTCATTCGGTTCTTGTACCATTTTCGCCGTCCACTCCGACTCCAATCCTCGGCTAGCACCAGGACGAAAAACATATTGAATCCCTTCAGACTTTGACATTGAAGACCACAACCATGAAGTTCATCGCCCCCGTTCTCTTTGCCCTCCCCGCCGTCATGGGCCGGGCCTGCAAGATCCGCCACTCCCACTCAAGCGCCGCTGCCACGGCCGTCAGCACTGCCCAGGCTGCCATCACCACTGCTGTTGCCGTTCAGTCGAGTGTTGTCGCCGAGCCCGAGACCGAGTCCGCTGTCCAAGAGGAGCAGACCACCGTTATCTCCGTCGCCGAGCCCCAGACCACTCTGGCCACTGCTGTCATCGTCTCGTCTAGCAGCTCCACCTCCGCCGCTGCCGCCGCCTCCAGCTCTGCGGCCTCGGATGACTCTTCTTCGGACGACTCGTCATCTACCGGAGATCTCACCACCGAGGAGGTCTCGGGATCCTCTACCTTCTACGGCGGCAACCTCTCTGGTGGAAACTGCATGTTCACCACTTACACCCTTCCCTCCAGCATCTACGGAACTGCCTTTTCCGGACAAATTTGGGACAGCGCTGCCCACTGCGGTGCCTGTATTGAGGTCACCGGCCCCAGTGGCACCATCACTGCCATGGTAAGTTGCTTCTGAAGCCATCTTGTACATGGCATACTGACTCCTGCGTTCAGATTGTCGACCAGTGCCCCGAGTGTGACGAGGGCCACCTTGATCTCTTCCCCGACGCCTTCACTGCCGTTGGCGGCACCGACGGCATTGTCGACACTTCGTACAAGTTCGTCAAGTGCGGCATCACCTCACCCCTGATCCTCCACAACAAGACTGGCACCTCTGCGTACTGGTTCTCCATCCAGGTCGTCAACTCCAATGTCCCCGTCGCGAAGCTCGAGGTCAGCACCGACGGCGGCAGCACCTGGCAGTCGACCACCCGCCAGGACTACAACTTTTTCGAGGAGTCCGCCGGCTTTGGCGTTGAGACTGTCGACGTCCGCGTCACCAGCACCACCGGCGAGACCATCACGGTCAGCAAGGTCGGCGTTACTCCCGATGCCGAGTACACCGCTGCCTCCAACTTCTAAGCGCAGGCGTGACTCGCTGAGAACAAGCAGCATCTGTTAGTATACTGTCACCATGGCTCCTAAAACGCCAAGTGTATGAATAGGCGACTAGATGTATGCCTGCTCTACTCTTCGACCGGATGGAGACTTGGTCCCAGTTAAATAAGCCCCTGTTATCGGACTTCCACTTGGATGCCGTCTTCTTCTTCATGTACAAACTTGACTGTAGCCGAAAATATACCTCGGATTATAAAGCCTATTGATGGTTGAAACTATGTCTCTTGTGAACTGTTCTCGTCCAACTTGGTTGGGTCTTAGTTTCCCGTACATGTGCGACTGACTGAGTGGATGGTGTGCCGCCATCAGCACACAAAGGCAGCAAAGCGAATGCTACCGGTACAGGCGCTTGGAGCGAATGCTTGTACTGTTTACTTGGGTTTCCGAATGAATACATCCGCACGAATGGGATTGGTGTTTGTGTGTAGCCATTGAGCTGGATCCTAGCCAATGGGAAGCTGTGCCACCTGCTGTGTGTTTCTCGACCGGAGAGATAAGCCATCGCACAACCCTTCTAGAATCACTCAAGATCAATTGCGGTATTATTTTTGGAAGCATGCGGACGCTCAAGGACTGAGCAAGCACCGCAAAGGTGAAAACATCCTCGGCCTGAACCGGTACTGCTGGGTCAAATTTCTTACCCCTGGCTGATGTCGTGGATGTGTGCGTAGGATCGGCCGGATGCTACGTAAAACCACCAGCTCCCCTTGTAAGCAAATCGAAAACGTCGATATGATAGGCTCGCATAGAAGTATTCCTCCGAAATCGTGGTGCCGGCTGGAACGACCGATTGCGGCATGTTAGTGAGAGCTACGGACTACACGTGGCGGCGCACACCTCTGGCAGCAATGATCTAATCATTACTAGAAGTGGAATGCATATGTTTGTCGATAAGACGGCAAGTGTCTCATCATTAATGTCGCACGTAGCGTGAAGGTTAGTTGTACAGACGTTCTCGAACGTGGGGTGGGCGTTTCAGAGACGCGTTGGCCTAGAGCTTCCAAGTCTCTGCAACTGCTAAATTCACGTATTGTCTGGACTCATCAGTAAAGCGGAACCAGGCATCTCTTCCGCGGCTGGGAATCTAAAGCAGGGATATTGATGGGCATTAAAAGCGCATGCTCAAGTCACCTCATCACGAGATAAGTAGGTACGCTCCCCATGGGAACCCCGGATATATCTCTGGGAGTACTACAAAACAGCACCAGATTGCTCTGGGTCCATTTTACCCCGACGACAATTGCTACCCACGGGGAACGAGGACCTAGGCGAAACTCTCGGCCCTTTCCCCACAGCAACACGCGACTGTTGCATTCGTGATGTCTTGTTGAGCCCAGTTGTTACCTTACGGCTTAACCAAAGGTGGGTTGTTGTTCTTAGCTGCCTAGCCCCCGAGGATGATTGTGTCGCCGTGGCCAGGGTGAAATTGCCTCGAAGCTCGCATAATCTGGAATGATACCCATCAGCTAATGGTGAAGCCCAAATCTCATCATGAGCAAGGACATGCTGGAGAGGCAGAGTGGAGTCCCATGTGAGGTCACCACTTAGTCGACGTGCCAGGCCTGGCGGTGGCTGAGTGGAACACGCATGGAACACCCCGTTGGGCGATCAAAGCACCCAAAGAACAGGATGCGCTCCAATTATGAACCGCCGCGGCGTGACAGTTCGCCGCCGAGGTCATCCAAGGACAAGGGATTGATCGATGATGTCGTTTGTCGGTGGTCGGCATACGGCATTTCGACATGGAGGCTCTGTCGACCACTAACTCAACCCGCGCGCTTTCGTGCTGGAGGAGGGTGGCATTGCATGGAGCAGGGAGGCCTGCCCGTTGCTGATAATGATATCATTTCTCGGCTAATTCCTCCGCTTGAAACCTGATCCAACCGGATGGTTGATTTGAGCCTCAAACGTCCGCAGCCTGAGCCGCAAGCGGGACTAATGCTCGTTGCGGCGATAACTCTTGTCTTAAGCACGCATCCAAACGGAATCGAGCCGCAGCTCACCAGGAGCGTTCAGTCTCAAAAGTCTTCTCATGTCGGGATCCCGGTCTGTCTCTCGGAGGAAGCCCGAGGCAAGGATTCCAGAAGACCTCCATTTTCTAGTCCCCTGGTCATGAGGTGTACTACGGTGACATGCCATGCCAGCCCCATGTCGACTTGCGGCCGCTATCTTAATGCTCAAACTGAGCGATCCTGGGGCCCCGTCGTCCTTCCATTGCGGTTCCCCCAGGCGCTTGGAATGGGACTATGGATGACGCTGAGTCAAGCTGGAGGGCTCCATCGAAACGCTCAAATGTCATACGTGCGCTTCTACGGCCGCTCCACTGGGCTGTCGATCCTTGTAGTTCGTTCTGAAGCTTCTCGATGTTTATAAAGATCAAACATCACGACCAGAATCTGAGGTTTTGTGACTGATCAGCACCAACCCTCTTCTACCTTCTACAGAACACCCAAACAATACAGTGAGCGATACTCTGTTCCGCCATGTATCGAATTTGGAACATTTACGGTACGATAAAATAAAATAAGAAGACGCACAAATCTGTACTCGTTGGCTAACACGATGTAGCGCTTGCCGCCATTGGTACCATTGGCGGCATGCTCTTCGGCTTCGACATCAGCTCCATGAGCGCCTGGATTGGCTCAGACCAATACCTCGAATATTTCGACCATCCTGGATCGACCGAGCAGGGCGGCATCACCGCCTCCATGTCGGCTGGCTCCTTTGTCGGCGCCCTGGCCGCTGGTGTTCTCGCTGATCGACTTGGTCGTCGCAAGGCCCTTATGATCGCCTGCTTCTTTTGGATCATCGGCGCCGTCGTCCAGTGCTCGGCTCAGAACGTGGGCCATCTTATCGGAGGTCGGGTTATTAGTGGTCTTGCGGTCGGCATCACCAGTTCGCAGGTGCTAGTGTATCTTGCTGAGCTGGCTCCCTCTGATATCCGTGGCCGTGTGGTTGGCATCCAGCAATGGTCAATCGAATGGGGTAAGCTTCGCACCTTGCTCGCTGGAGATTCGTGACTAACAAAAAGAAAGGTATTCTCATTATGTACCTCATCTCGTACGGATGCTCCATTGGTATTGATGGCCCCTCGGCATTCCGCATCGCCTGGGGTATCCAAGCGATCCCCGGCTTCGTTCTCTTCATCGGGCTCCTGTTCTTCCCCGAGTCTCCTAGATGGCTCGCATCACACGACCGCTGGGAGGAGGCTCATTTCAACCTCGCTCACCTCCACGCAGGCGGTGACTTGGACAGCCCCGTTGTTATTGCGGAGATGGAAGAGGTCCGAGAGGCTGTCCGCATCTCTCAAGAGTCCAAGGATATTGGATACTTGGGTCTGTTTGGCCCTAAGATCTGGAAGCGCACCATGGTTGGCGTCAGCGTGCAGATTTGGCAACAGCTCTTGTAAGTGTTACACCGGCCTTATTCTGAGTCGAGCAATTTTCTAACTTTGACCAGGGGTGGCAACGTCATGCTGTATTACCTTGTGTACATCTTCAACATGGCGGGAATGGTAAGTTACCCCCAGCGATTCCTGTGTATCAATGACAAGTATGACAGAGCACTAATATATCACCAGAGCGGAAACGTTGCCCTGACATCGTCCATTATTCAATACGTCATCTTCCTTGTCACCACTGGAGGAGTGTTGCCGTTCATTGATCGTCTTGGCCGTAGATGGCTTCTTATCATTGGAGCAATCTCCTGTGGTATTCTTCACTTCGCTAGCGGTGCGATCATGGCTTCCTACGGTCACCATGTCGACAGTGTTGATGGTCAGCATGCCCCATTACATCATGGTGACTAACACTAACTGGCTGCAGGTAATGATATTCTGAGGTGGTCCATCAGCGGTGCTCCGGCCAAGGCAGTTATCGCCTTGGCATACATCTTTGTCGGAGTCTATGGCTTGACCTGGGCACCTGTTGCTTGGATCTACTGTGCTGAGGTATTCCCGCTCAAGTACCGTGCCAAGGGTGTTGGTCTTGCAGCGGCTGGTAACTGGATGTGAGTGGACACCTTCCGGGCCTCCCTGTCTTCGAACGAATAACTGACACGTCATATAGCTTCAACCTCGCTTTGGCATTCTTCGTTCCTCCCGCGTTCACCAACATCCAGTGGAAGTCTTACATGATTTTTGGCACGTTCTGTATTGCCATGACGTTCCACGCGTTCTTCACCTACCCGGAAACCTCGAAGAAGACTCTGGAGGAGGTCGACTTGTTGTTCGAGAGTAACGTACCTGCATGGCGCAGTGCCTCGGCTGGAGGTGATTTCGAGAGTAAGGTCGAGGAGGCCAGGCGAACAGGCGGCCTCAAGAGGGTTGAGGATGAAGAGGAAGCGGCTGCGCATGCCGAGACTGCCTGATTTACGGCGCTCGAGTGATGGAAATAGGGTGTGAGCTCGGTAGCATGAGGACCATCGTTTAATGACAAGAATGTTTGGATAAATTGTGTGGCCCTTAACTGAAAGTGAGCTCTGAAGTAGGACCACACCAAATGCATGCGATTGAGCAGCTTCATGGGTTGCCCTGCCCATCCATGCATTTGGAGCTGCTAGAGACGTATGATGGACGTAGCTTTCGCACGCACGCGAGCATGGTGGTCCTGCTGACAACCCGATTACCGGACTATGACTCCGTGACGAAATCCGTGGTTTTATGACAAGGATCTGTGACTGGAAGAAAGCTCACCCAATCTGCTGGTGAAATGTTACAGTGGAAACTGTGCCGTGGTGTTGAGATGGATGCCGATGATGCAAGTCCGATCCCGCAGGCACACTGCCCCTCACTAAGCCTAATTAGGCCATGGAAAAATTGGAAACCCCACCGCGGGGAGTCAAGGAACGGGAGCGGGGCGAGTTTTGCCGGGGGATTCGAGCTTCAATTGCTTCTGTGACTCAGACGCGCTGGGCTTTTAAAACATTCGATTTCCAGACACAACTTCCTGACAGTGCTTCGATCTGCGACTATTCCACCCTCTCGCTTCTCTCAAATCGTCAGATTGGTAAGTACTGCATGAAGTTTCCGTCGGCGAGTCAATTGGCTCCATTCCCCCCTCTTCGTTTTCATTGTGGGGCGGTGAGCTGGCGCATCCACAACTCTCCCTCCAAGCGCATCATCACCACTTTACCACGTCAACACAAACACACCAATCCGATTTCCATTGCTAACAACTACTCGAGAATTCGATCAATCGCAACCATGTCTTATCCCGCTATCCTCCTCCGAGCTGAGCAGAAGCCGCTCGAGCACCGCTCTTTCTCCCCCGCCGTCATCAAGACCCTCATCGACGCCGGCTACCCCATCTCCGTCGAGCGATCTTCTACCGACCCCAACTTCAAGCGCATCTTCGAGGATGAGGAGTACGAGGCCGCCGGAGCGACTCTCGTCCCCAGTGGTACTTGGCCTAATGCTGCCCCTGGCACCATCGTTCTTGGCCTCAAGGAGATTCCCGAGGAGGACTTCCCTCTCAAGAACGACCAGTGAGATCTCCCTCGTACGATTACTATCTACAATATGCTGAACAACATCGAGTATTACTTTTGCCCATTGCTACAAGAACCAGGGAGGATGGGACACTGTTCTGGGCCGATTCCCCCGTGGCGGCTCCACCCTGTACGATCTCGAGTTTGTGCGTCTACCCCCTCCATCCGCGCCTGCCTGAATCACGGGCGGCGGTGAGCCCACAGGATGCGAATTAATACTTTGATTAGCTGGTCGACGAAGTTGGCCGCCGAGTCAGTGCCTTCGGCTACCACGCTGGCTTCACTGGAGCTGCTCTGGGCATTAAGACCTGGGCGTGGCAGCTTACCCACCCCGGCGAGAAGCTGCCTGCCGTGTCAACCTTCACCGAGGGTCGAGGATACTATCTGAACGAGGATGAGCTCGTCAACCAGATCCGCGAGGATGTCGCTGCTGGCGAGAAGGTCCTTGGACGTAAGCCCACTGCCATGGTCCTGGGTGCCCTTGGACGCTGCGGCTCTGGTGCTGTTGATCTGTTCGTCAAGGCTGGCCTTGCCAAGGAGAACATCACTCGCTGGGACTTTGAGGAGACAAAGGATCGCGAGGGACCCTACGAGGAGATTGCTCAGCATGACATCTTCCTCAATGCTGTAAGCACTGCCGCTCTTGTCATTCGCTCTTATCTAACAAGCAACCAGATCTACCTCTCGAAGCCTATCCCCCCTTTCGTCAACGACGAGCTCCTCGCCAAGGCTGGTCGCAACCTGAGCGTTGTTACCGACGTTTCTTGTGACACTACCAACCCTCACAACCCCATCCCCATCTACTCCATCAACACCACCTTCGACGAGCCCACCGTGCCCGTTGTGGTCAAGGATGACCAAAACACAGCGCCCTTGTCCGTTATCAGCATCGACCACCTGCCTTCAATGCTACCCCGCGAGTCCAGCGAGTCTTTTAGTGAAGGTCTCAAGGAGTCCCTGCTCTCACTAAACGAGCGCGCTACGTCCCGTGTGTGGGCAGATGCCGAGAAGCTGTTCAAGGAAAAGGTGGCTTTGCTCCCCGAGGCCCTCCGCACCAAGGAGGTTTAAAAGGTTATGGGTTTTGTTGATTTATGCGCTTGTGTGAACACTCTTTAGAGAAAAGATGTGAAATAATAGACAAATACATTTGCCCTTTCTGGGCCCGCAAAGCTACGGCATCGGCTCGACCTGGAACTTAGTGCAAGATGTGTACGGCTTTACGCGCGAATGACTATGTCTTTTGATGCGAAAGAATATGATGAGGCTGCGAGTAAGCGCCCAAGCCTGGATTTGGTCTCAGCTTGAAATTGGAGGCAAGAGGTGCGGCTGAAGCCGACCAACCGCCTTCATGCAAAGCCTCAATCATACAACTCGCACCACAGAGAACGAGGGCCCCGTTGTTGATGCCTCGCACAAAAATCACATCTTAGCCTTGCTCCCTGTCGCTGGTTTGCTAGGCAGCGAGATTCGATACCTTTGGATCTTCGAGCCCGTCGCAACCTCCTACTCTCCGACCTTTCATACCTCGCCCAAGGGCCCGATTGTCGCACACGCACAAGCTTGGGATCGACGCGTCCAATCGACCGAAAATTCAGCGGGGAATAAGATCATGTACTCTGTCGACACAACTTGTCTGTACCGTTCGAGCATGAAGAGGAGTGAAGCAGTGGAGGACGAGAATGCGCCCACATTAACAACGTAAAGCGCAGAAGGGTGGGAGATGAAAACCACCAGGCTGAAGCGAAATCTGGGACGAACAAAAGTCTGACCGAGGCAGCAAAGGCTTCGCAATCCTGCAAGACGAATGCGGAATATTCGATTGGATGGATATGCGGAATAAGCGTCGAGTACGTCGCTGCTCAAGCCTTTCTCGACGAGAAACACGAAGGGCTAGAATCTGTCTCCTAAAATGATAATAAAGACTACATATTAGGCCGAGTGGGCAAACACAATGTTATCATCGCCGTCTTGCCTGACGGAGAGGAGGGTACGTCTTATGCAGCGAGTGTCGCAAGGGACATGCTGCACAGCTTCCCAAACGTGAAAATCGGTCTCCTGGTATAGATTGGAGGCGGCGCGCTAACGAAGAAGCATGACATTCGTCTTGGCGACGTTGTGGTGAGCGCTCCTCGTGATGGAAAGGGCGGCGTGTTTCAATACGACTTCGGTAAGACAGTGCAAGACCAGGTTTTCCGACTCACTGGGTTCTTAAACCACCCCCCAATAATACTGCGCACAGCAGCGAATGGGCTCAAGGCTCGGTATGAGATCGATGGCCATCAACTAGAGACGTCTATTGAGACTATCCTCGAAAACAAGCCGAGACTGCGGAAAAAGTACCAGCGGCCGCAGGAAAATAGCGACAGGGTATATCGAAGTGGAGTTATCCACCCACGCAACAATGTAGCAAGCTGTGTGACGGCCTGTGGCAGTGATGCATCATCTTTGGTCCTACGTCCCGAAAGGACTATGGAGGAAGATAATCTAATAATTCACTACGGCCTGATAGCTTCTGCAAACCACTTGATGAACGACGCTCTGGTTCGAGACGTTCTCGCATCAGAGAAGGGCATTCTGACAAATGAAGGTGGCATTGCGGGAAATGAAGTGTTGTGCTTTGAAAAAGAAGCGGCAGGATTGATGAATCACTTTCCCTGCCTGGTAATTCGAGGCATATGCGACTACTCGGACTCCCATGCGAACATGGAGTGGCAAGGATACGCTGCAATGGCGGCAGCCTCTTACGCAAAGGATCTTCTGTATCGAATTCCTCCTAAGAAGATCAACGCTGAAAGGACGATCAATCACATTCTTGCCGGTTAGTTCGGGCGACCCGAAAGACCATCTTATCAGAGATGCTAACTACATGTCATGAATAGATGTTCAAGGAAAAATTACCGATGTGTCAACAAGTGTTGGCAGACTTCTCTCCATCCAAAATGATCAAAAGCATCAAACCATCCTTGACTGGCTCACCCCGATCAACTATGCTTCTCAGCAGCATGACTTCCTCAGTAGAAGACAGACTGGAACTGGGCGATGGTTTCTGGACTCTCATGAGTACCGCGCTTGGCTGGAGATAGACGGGCAGACATTGTTCTGTCAAGGGATTCCGGGTTCCGGGAAGACAATTATGACCTCTCTCGTCGTCGAAGATCTTCTTGGTAGAGTTCGGAGTGGAGGGTTTCACGATGACAGGGCTGAGGGAGGCAGCGCCGGTGGCAGCATCGGTATTGCCTACCTCTACTGCAACTTCCGACGTCAGCACGAACAGCAAGCGGAAGACCTGCTCGCGAGTCTATTGAAACAGCTGGTCAAGGGTCATAATTGCCTACCCCAAAACGTGCAGGAGCTATATGACCGACACAAGGCTGACCAGACCCGACCGGATTTTGACGAGATTTCGAGCGCCCTCAAATCTGTGATTTCCATCCATTCGAGAGTTTTTATCATCGTTGACGCGCTCGATGAATGCCAAGCTTTGAATAAATGCCGCTCAAGGTTCCTCTCTGAGATTTCCTCGTCCAGGCAGCGACTAGAGCAAATTTCTTTGCAACATCGCGGCCGATGTTAGACATTGAGAAGAGGTTTGACGGATGCTTCTCGCGTCACATCTTTGCCAATGACGAAGATATCGGTATGTATATCAACGGCCACATATCACAACTCCCAGACTTTGTCTCAAAAAGACCATCACTTCAGGAGGAAGTCAAGAGGGGCATTATTAAGGCAGTTGGTGGGATGTATGTAACTCACAAGTGGCGGCAAGTTCATACTAACCGCAACAGGTTCCTGCTCGCACAACTTCACCTCGATTCTCTGGTAGGGAAAAGATCACCAGCAGCTCTCCGAGCTACGCTCGAAAAGCTACCGACTGGATCGGAGGCTTACCCCGAGGCGTATAAAGAAGCAATGCTGCGCATTGGGCGACAAGTCGGCGACCAGGAAGAACTCGCTAAGCAGGCTCTTGCGTGGATCACCTGCGCAAAGAGGCCGCTAACCACTGTGGAGCTTCAGCATGGTCTCGCTATCCGCGCGGGCGACTCTAAGCTTGACGGAGAGAACGTTTCAGAAATTGAAGACATTGTCTCAGTTTGTGCTGGATTGGTCACGGTTGACAGAGAGAGCGATATTGTCCAATTGGTTCACTACACAACACAGCAGTACTTTGAGCAAACACAGTAAGATTGGTTTCCAAATGCAGAGTTCGATATCACGACAATATGCATAACTTATCTGTCGTTTACTGCATTTGAGACCGGATTTTGCGAAGTGGAGGAAGAGTACCAAGGGCGATTACGGTCTAATCAGTTGTATTGCTACGCTGCAAGGTACTGGGGGTACCATTCTCTTTCAGCCACAAGGGACGTGAAAGCGCTCATCCTCCACTTTCTTCAGAGTAGATCAAACATGTCGGCCTCTATACAGGTTATCATGCCTGACAGGGACGACTACTGCTTCCACAACTGTCTCTATGAGCCGACAGAAACATCCGGAATACATCTTACGGCATACTTCGGACTGTTAAACACGATCGAACACCTTCTGGAGACTGGGCAACATGCGGACTATAAAGATAGCCACGGACGGACGCCATTGTGGTTAGCAGCGAAAGAAGGACACGACAAGGTAGTCAGCCTACTCCTGGAGAACGGCGCTGACCCAGATCCCAACGACCACGATCAGAGAACACCACTGTGGCTGGCGGCAACGAAGGGACATGACGCGGTAGTCAAGCTGCTCCTCAGTAACGGTGCTCACCCGGATCCTAACCCCACTAGCTTTTTCGACAACGGATGCACGCCGCTCTGTCTCGCGGTAGAAAAGGGTTTCTACGCCATCGCCAAGCTGCTTCTGGAGAGTGGTGCCGACGGAGATTCCAGAGATTATGAGCATCGAACGCCCTTGTTATTGGCCATGGATAAAGGGCAAGACTCAATGATCAAGCTTCTGCTCGAACACAAGGTTGGTGTAAACATCAAAGATGGCAAAGGACGAAGCCCACTGTGGTTTGCAATGGAGAAGGAGCAGCCGGCGCTGGCTGGACTGCTACTCGAGAACGGGGCTGACGCAAACTCGAAAGATGGCAATGGACGAGCACTACTGTGTTTCGCACTCGAGAAGGAGCAAGAAATGCTGGCTGAGTTGCTGTATCAGCACGGCGACGATCTGGAGTCTAGAGATGACAATGGCTTGACTCCATTGGCATTCGCTGCTCGCTATAGGGATGAGGCTATTTTCAAGCTACTGATTGAAAGAGGCGCCGATCTAGAGTCTAGAGATGGCGAGGGTTGGTCTCCACTATCACGTGCTGTAGGAAGAGGCCATGAGGCTATCGTCAAGCTGTTGGTTGAAAGAGGTGTCGATCTAGAGTCTAGAGATGGCGATGGTAGCTCTCCGTTATCATGCGCTGTGAGAAAAGGCTATGACGCTATTGTCAAGCTGCTGATTGAAAAGGGCGCCGATCTAGAGCCTAGAGATAAAGTTGGTTGGACCTCACTAACACTCGCTATATACAATGGCGATAGGAGCATTGCCAAGCTATTAATTGAAGGGGGCGCCGATCTAGAGTCCAGAGGTCGCGATGGCATGTCTCCATTATTCAGCGCTATCGAAAGAGGTTATATGGATATCGTCAAGCTGTTGATCGAAGGAGGCGTGGATATGGACTTGGAAGATGCTATGGGCCAGACCGCATTGTCATTAGCTTTTAAACGAGACCGTGAGGCGGCTGTTCAGTTGCTGCTTGAGAAGGGGGCTAATCCGGCCTGGCCATGTTGAAATTGTAAATTACTGCTTGAAGAAACAGTGATTTCAAACCTAGCGACATCAATGATCGCACACTGTCCAGAATGGCTGGACTGCTAGAAATGCACCCTCACATCATAGAGCTGCGAAATCCAACGACACATTTGTATGAGCATGGAAGACTAGGGACGTGAAATGTCGCTGAGGGAAGAGTTCTGCCTAGACAAGAATAGCACAAGGAGGATCATGAAACGCCCGGACCATGATTCCACTTTCAACTTTCACGGTGGCGAAGCATTACAGTGACCCCACACGTCTAATGTGTTCTTATAAAGGCAACCAACAGCCTTGATCGAGAGGAACGTTGGGTCTGCGACCTCGATCAGATCCCTTCGCCCGCCTGTTGTCACCCGATACCCTCAACTAGTCTCCGTTGTTGAGAACTTGAACAACGTCTGCTCACCTCTCCAACTGGAGCAATAGTTGCCGCTTGGCATCGCCAGGCCTTCGATGGCTGATATTGTCAAGATGAAATCTCGCCGAGAGTCAAGTTCCGACGAAGACTCGGGGCGTCTCGCCAAAAAGCCTCGAACGGTGCATCCCCTCACGTACAAAAGCGTTCGCATCATCACGCAGGGAGACATCGACTCTCTATACCCGCTCATCGTCGCGTACATTGAAACGCCTTCTTTGGCTGATTCGATCACGGATTTTGCCATTGACATGGACACATGGCCATGCAACATCGTCGGCAGTGGGTTCGGGGACTCAAACCCTGAGGTCTCGCCTCACCCAGTGGAAGATCAACTACACGCCGCAGTCGAGTCATATGTTCGTGACATGGGTTTAGGAGACGGCGCGCTTCAGATCATGCTTCCGGCCTTGGAATGGAAGAAGCGACAACTGAGGGACGGAGTTCAGGAGTCGCGCGGAGAGCGCGCCCGACACGAAAAAGACTTTGCGACAAGTGCCTCGGCGATTCTGCTGGCGCTTTGTAAGAACATCACTACGTTGTATTTGGGGAGCTTAGGTTGGATCGAGTCGCCATTTCAACTGTACATGTTGCTGTCGGGGATGAATCGAATTCCTCAACCGGGACTGCGGAACGTGACAAGAGTTGAAGCTATCGCAGGAGCAACTGGCTCTAATAGCGAGAGAGAACATGCGTGGGTGAGCTTTCAGAAACACTTCAATTATATTTGTCGGCTCCCTGCGCTGGAATCCGTCGTCTTGGATGGGTTTGCGGATAAAAGCTGCGTTAACCCACACACGCTTCCTCAGTCCGCTTCTTCTATCAAGAAAATCAGCATTCACCATGCCGACATGTCTAGCCGTGTGATTGGGAAGCTCCTAGCAGTCCCCAAGCACCTGGAAGAACTCAGCCTCTCCTTGAGTAAGCTGAGGCTTTTCTTTGGAGGGCCTAGTCAGATTTTCCCAAGGACAGTCGGCGAATATCTGTCGAGGCACAGGGAGACGCTGAGGGTGTTGGATCTTGACATGGACATTTCCAACTGCGGCTGCCATGGGTATGATTCAGAATCCGACTCTGACCGAGAAGAAGGCTCGCGACACAGACCCAACCCGGTGAGTTCGCTCGTTCGGGGTCTAGAACAACAACCCAAGCCACGAGCACCTTCCCCCAGCGGGTCCAGCGATGAAGCTTGGCTCCTCAGCCCCAGCCTGCCCGTGGAAGTCAACCTCGAACACGGCAACATCGTAGGATCTTTCGGAGACTACAAGTCCATGACACACCTGAGCATTGGCATCAAGACACTTCTAGGCCCAACGCAGGACGGTAAGCTGGCGGAGCATCCTCCTTGCAGACTCATCGACGCGCTCCCTCCCAGCCTCGAGTACCTGCGCCTCTACGGGTACGAGAGAGGTGAGAATGCCGACATTGATGAGCATGTCAACGAGTTCATGGAGAAAAGGGAGGAGCGTCTACCGTTGTTGAAGGAGGTTAAAGGCGTGGATGGAAGGGTTGAACCTGAATCTTCGATGTACAAGGGACAAGACGATTCCACGTGGCAGCGACCGAAGCGTGACTTTGGTTGGGTCAAGGCGTGAACGAGTGACCGAGCAGCGATGTTGAAGTACTATGAGCCCTGAGAAGAAGAATGCATATGATTAACATTGAGGGGTGGAAGAAACAAGCCATACACCCACGATGCATCAATTTTGCCCTGCCATTTGAGTGGAGACTTTAGTGAATAAAGTGAGTTTTTTATTGTTCAGATAAAACCACTAGTTAACCCAGGTAGATCTGCTTGCGTATCAGTTTATTCTCTAGTTTCATTTGCATGTTCCGTATTGTTCATTGGAGAGGGAGGTCATTCGACGCCAATTCTCACAGGATGCATGAAAATCCCACATGTTGATGTGATTGGTTTATCACAGCTGAGAAAAGACGCCCGCAACTAAAAGCGATGCACGTCTCACTCTAATGCGCCTCAAGACTCGGGCCCGATGCCATGTTTCAGTCGATTAATAATTCAAGCGTGATTACATCAGCTCAGGCTCCAGATATCTGACGCGTTGACTACATTCTCATCCAGCCTCCGCTCCGCAATCCGCATCTAACTTAACGCCCGTACCGGTCTGCCTTTTTATGTCCGCTAACCCCGCTGCGAGCTCATCTTGATAAAGTGTCATAAAGCGCGATCTGGGCCGATTTGAGCAGCATACTTTATCGCACTCTTTCCTGGGTTCAATTCGTTGTCATGGCCTCTCTCGCAAAGACTGTCGTAGCCACGGGCGTGTCGTCCGGCATCGTAAGCCCAGAATCCTACTCCTCTTACCCCACACTAGGCTAATTGGTGGCGGCGGACGGTAGGGCTTCGAAGCCATCAAGCAACTGCTCGAGCAGGCTCAATCGTACAAGGTCATTCTTGGCGCCAGGAACACCTCCAGCACTCAGGCTGCGTTTGATGGCCTGCAATTCGACAAGGCAGCCAGCGGCGTGACCGTCTTGCCGCTGGATTTGGCGGATCTCAAGGGCGTCAAGTCCTTTGCCGAGCAGACGCTGGCCAAGCTGGGCCAGAGCAAGATTGACTACTTGCTGTTGAATGCTGGCATCAGCAATGGTGCAGAGGAGAAGGGGCCGAATGGTTCCAAGTGGTGTGAGGCATACATTGTGAACCACCTCTGTGAGTGTTGGCTTCCTTGCTGATTTAGACGGATCCCCACTGACCCCGGTGTAGCACAACACTACCTCGTCCATCTTCTTCGGGAGAAGCTGGTTGAATCCAGGTCTCGTATCGTCTACGTATCCTCTGGTGCCGTCCGCGGCGTACCTGACCCCAGTGAGTCCCAATTTGTCACCCCCTCGTCGTAAGCGGCATTCTCACACCGTCTAGGTGTTTTGGACAACGACCTCAAGGGCGGCTCGGGCGTATCAGGCCGGTCAATTTACCCCCAGTCCAAGTTCACGCAGCTCCTCGGCGCCCACTGGTGGCGCCGCCAACTCAGCGGCACAAACGACGTCGTTGCCGTCTCGCCGGGCCTGATCCCCAACACGGGCATAGGCAGGGGCAGCGGGATGAAGCTCACCGACGCCATGCCGGATGCCAAGTCCGTCCCTGAAGGCTAGTTGAAACTTGCATCTCGGATATAAGGCACGATCAAGCTAACGCGGATGACAGGCGCACAGAGTGTTTTGCGGGCCTTTACTCGAGACGACCTTCCCGAAGACCCGGACCGCATCTTCTTGACGAGCTGGGGCGAGTGGTGGGAGAAGGACGTGATTGCGACGAGTTTGGATAAAGATCTCCAGGATAAGTGGTCTCCCAGCAAGGATGAGATTGAGAGAGAGGAAGGAATTACGGCTTAGAGAGAGGCAGGCAAAACATTTGGAATCAAACGTTTAAAGATGATTCTCGGATCTTAAAGTCTGACTGTGCACACAATATTACGAAGCAGTGTGTCATGGTTCATTCCTCAGTCGCGCCAATGGATAAGAGCAGAGTGGTTTGCTCGATAACGAATGCGTGAGCGGCGACCACTTGTGCTTTTTTCGTAAAGATGATGTGATATTCGCCTTTCCTCAGCACGGGGATTTAGCCACCAAGGAGCAATAAGCCGATGAGCCGTAAGCAACCAAGTGGTCAAGCGGCTAGAAGACGTGAAATGCCACCCTGCGCTGACGGGAAAGAGAGTTGAGGTTATACGAAAAATACGATGCGAGACCCTGGGGCACTGTGGAATTCGGTGATTGGCCCCCGCGGCCAGATGAATGGTCGGTGGTTTCGCGGTTTATTGACAACAAAGGCGGGGGTTGGCAGGGTGGGTGGGGCGGACGGAATGACTGTCCGATGAGCGATGGGGATTCGCGCTGCTCGAACCCAGAGTCTCTCACGATTCAGCATACGCTTCACAACGGGCGTACATCGTCAGAGGCAGAGGAAGTCGAGGTGAAGCCGAAGGGCTGCCCCCGTGATAGGTGGTGTGGGCCGCAAGGCGCATCGACCAGATCCCCGAGTGTCGTCGTCATCGACTGCCAGATCTCCACAACGGCACGTTCGAAACAGCTCTCCGGGAAGAGCACCACTGTTGATGGATTCTATTAGTGGTATCCCTAGATCCCTCTCAACCCCCTTCGGACCCGAGACAGCTTGCGAAAACGTGTCGCCAAGCATCATGCCGCATCCCCCACCGCCCGTTTCCAGCGATACGGCGCTGTAAATAGGGGTTGTGATTGGCTGGAACTGCCTCACTCGCTCTCGCACTCGCACGCACCACCTGCTAAATCCTCCCGGGAGGACGCACCGCCAATCCACATCCACCTTCGCTCCATCATCCCTCTTTCAGCCCTGCAGCAATGCATCCATCCCCAAGGTAGGTATGACCCCTCCAAACATGCCCTAGCAATTACTGGAGGATCGCCTGAGCTCACTGGAGGCACAGCCCCCCAGGCCCACTGAACAAACACGCACCTCACAGGCTCCAACTCGAATCCATTTCCGCAACGGGTTGCACAAGCGAGTGCGAGCTGATCTGCCATTTGTCCATCTCCACCCAGCCCTGTCGCAGCCCCCGGGGCAGACGCGCATCAGCAACGAAATGCGATGTGGAATCCTTTCTCTTAGTCTGAGTTAATATTTAGGAGAATGCGAGAGATACGGGATTCCATAGATGCAATTTTCCTTGGCCTATTTTGCGTACAAATATCTTGAGGAGTTTCCCCTTCCAAGTTGCTGCAAGGCTTCGTCCATCTCCAGATCTGGCTTACATCTGGCGCTGACAGCACACGAAAGCATATCGAGGACAACTCACATGCGCCCTTTGGACCCTTCTTTAAGTTCTTACCTCAACTAGCATCTTGCATCCTACATACTCAAGCCTCCCCATCCTCGCCGCCATCATGTCCCAGGATCTCAACGTCATCTACTTCGGCCCCGATGCCAACTGTACCCTCGAGCTCTGCGATATCCAATGGAGCGTGTACAAGTACCAGCCCAGCTTGGCTGCCAACGTCACCTTCATCGTCCTCTATGCCATCGCCATGGGCACGCACATCTTCCTGGGCGTCCGCTGGCGCTCGTGGTGGTACATGATCTTCATGATGCTCGGCTGCCTCTCTGAGATTATCGGATACATTGGCCGCATCATCCTGCACTACAACCCGTTCTCGTTCCCGGGATTCATGATCCAGATCGTCTTCGTCACCAGCGGACCCGTCTACTACACCGCCGCCATCTACGTGACCCTGGCTAAGACGTGAGCATACCAAAACACATCCCCCTTCCTCCCCACAAGCGCTAACCACATACCACGACTTCAGAATCCAATACTTGGCTCCAGAGGTCTCCCGTATCAAGCCCAAGCTCATCTGGTGGATCTTCATCCCCGCCGATATCATCTGCCTGACCCTGCAAGCCGCTGGCGGCGCCTTGTCCACCGTCAGCCAGGGCTCCAGTCAGACTGGCGTCGACATTGCCATGGCTGGTCTCGCTCTCCAGGTCGTCGTCCTCGTCGTATTCTGCGTCCTCATGGGCGACTACTTGTTTCGGTACCTCCGCTCCAAGACCACCAACGGTCTCAACACCCGCCTGCGACTCTTCTTTGGCTTCTTGAGCGCCGCCGTCCTCATGATTCTGGGCCGGTGCGCCTTCCGATGCTATGAACTGAGCGAGGGATACCAAAACTCGAGTGTCATCACTGACGAAGGTCTCTTTATCGGTCTGGAAGGAGTGTAAGCTCACACCTATGTGCTTCCCAAGAACCCCTTGCTGATTGTGACTAGCCTAATCGTCATCGCCGTTTTCTGCCTTTGCATCGGACACCCCGGCTTCGTCTTCAACGAGAAGGCCTTGTTGCTCAAGTCACGCCCGACTTCCCACGAAGAGATGGCATTGGAGACCAAGTAAATAGTCTCACGCGATAGTACCTAGGTGTTCATCGTTTGCCACTCTCGCTTAGAGGCGCGAATTTGGGGTATTGTTCCGCATCAACTCTTGGATGCCAGAGGTGGAATTTCACAACACATGTACCAATAGATAGAGCGAATACCCTCCAATTTGTTTGATCGCGAAAATCGAAAAAGCTCTACTATAGTCTTTTTGTTTTCGGGGTTTCTAAAAAGTCTTCCGGTTTTATTTTCGCTCTTTCACACCAAGTGTTCCAACGGCTCTCAAAGCTCCAGCTTGCCAACATGCTCCAACTGGGATTGCATCGACAGTGAGCTTGTGCACCCACACCAACAGCTATTGCTACAGCTTGAATGGCGAACACTATAGTAAATCCTGCCATTGGCGTCACACCGATAATGGTACGGGCCGACCAAGCACCACCCGTGGCCCCATGTGCATACCGGCTCGCAAGAGTCCTGATCCTCAGGTTCATCGAGGAGTGAATCTTGGGAGGGTTGAGCAAATGCTGGGTCTAGCACGGTGCTTTGCTCGGGCATGCTAGAAGCGCCGAAGGTGCCCAAATGAGATGGCATCGAGACCATAGCCCCGACCTGACACACACAACTGTAGCTACAGGTCGCGGAAAAGAAAGTACAATAGAGCCTGCCATTGGCATCACACCGATAAAAGTAGGGCCCGGACAAGCAGAATCCGTGGCCCCATGTGCAATACGGCTGGTAAGTGTCTTGATCCTTAGGTTCCTCGAGCAGCGAATCTTGGGAAGGTTGAGTGATTGCCGGGTCTAACGCGGTGCTTTGCGAGTCGGGCATGCTAGAAATTGCGAAAAGATAAGGTCGCATCAGGGGCGGAAGTTCGGCCGGGCACTGACAACAGATGCTACAGCCCGTGTTGGAATTGTTAAATGATAGCCCATAGAGGGTGCACTGGTAGCTGTAGGGATAGTCCAGACAGTGTGCCATGTCAGGTGCGCACACCGGCTTGCTGTTATCGTGACGCGGATCTTGGGAAGGCCGAGCGGATGCTGAGTCTACCACGGTCTGCGCGTCGACCATGCTAGAAGTCATCCCCAAATGAGATGTCATCGAGAGCGTAGTTCCTGCCCGACACCAACAATTGGTGCTGCACTCCGCATTGGAAACGTTATGCGTTAGCCCATAGTAGTTACACAGATAGCTGTAAGGGTATCTCTGGCAGAACTCCAGGCCACCT
The DNA here is from genome assembly GCA_020744375.1 of Dactylonectria estremocensis. Lineage (NCBI taxonomy): Eukaryota > Fungi > Ascomycota > Sordariomycetes > Hypocreales > Nectriaceae > Dactylonectria > Dactylonectria estremocensis. The sequence continues at coordinate 734,421 of JAGMUU010000002.1, read as the reverse complement.
GCGCATGCCGCCGCGCTGATTTCCTGGTATGGGTCTGTGTGATAGGAGGGTCGAGTAAATACTGGGTCTGGCACAGAGGTTTTTGAATCGGGCATCCTAGAAGCGCCACTTTTGGTTGCCATCAGGGCGAAGAAAGCTGTATCAAGTCAGTTTATGAGCGTCAGACAGACATGATTGGGAAGCACCAAAGATGCGGTTCTGCATTGTGATGTTGTTTGGCGATGTTGATCGGTGATGTTGATCGGTGATCTCGTAGCTAACCACTCAGCTGGGTAATAATCTTGTCAGAAATGCCTAGACATGCTGTCGGAACCGCAGGTATTTATATTAATTCGGCTTAGCTCTCTAGGGACTGCCTCTAATATTTCGTGAGCGACTGTGTGATCTTGAGACTCAATCAGTGAGCCTTTGGGGACAACGTCACTGGTTTTGCAACATCAATCCATCATCCCAAGGCCGTCACATGTCAGAGCTGGGTCATAAGTTGTATGGTGCGGTGATAGACATTATTTTGCTTACAGAAGCGTTGATCAATCCACATCAGATTTCGCATGTTTTCTTTTGTCAATGTGGGAGTACTGGAAACTCGTGTAACCACCCTCCTCCTCCTCCTCGCAAAACATAGTGAGTAACAACCCACAGGAATGGGAACACCGCATTAAATCATGCCCACAGCTAAAGCCACTTCAATATCTTCTGCAGCACAGATGTACCTGGAAAATCTTGAGGAGGTGTGTGTGTCGGTGCATTGTGGGCCGGCGAAGGGGCTACTTGCGGCCGACTGGGAGACCCCGATCGGGCATCAGCATATCCTTCATCCCGCAATTCCTCCTGAGCTTTTTTCTCTTTAGAGGCTTGAATCACCCTGAGGCTGCTGTGCTGCTTTCTTGAACTTGGACTTAACCTGGCTCTCTCTATTCCAGTGAGGCCCCGTCGAGATGCTGGACGACTTCTCCTGATGCGTCGCCTCAACAGCATTTTCGTTGGTGACGACAATGCCTTGGAGGTCTTTTCCGAAATACGGCAAGCCGTACAAGGTGGTAATTAGCTGCTTCACATCTGCGTCATCGAGGATCGGGGTGTTGTCACCCTTTTGCATGGTCTTTTCCAACACGGCGACCTTTTGGACGTGCTCGGCGCGAGACTTACGAAGAGATTCCCGCTTCTCGAGATTTCCGCCGTTCTGGATCTTCTTGTTCTCTTGGTCGAGTTGCATGTCGATGTACTCCAGTGTCATGTCATTGTAGGGAGCGATGGCGTGTCGCTTGAGGAAAATACCAAACTGGATTGCCGCCTCTTGAACCTGTGCGTGCTCGAGCTTGTACTCTTCAATAGCACTCTCCTTCCATCTTATTGCCTCTTCTTTCACTTGGATATCAGTTGTGTTGGCGGTGGGATTCTTGTCAACGGCCTCGTCTCGATGCATGCTTGTCACTGGACGATAATCGTAATATATGTGCATGTGGTCCATCCGATTGTGTCCACACTTTCTCATGCCCATCAAATCCATTGCCTTGTAACGCTGGAGGGCTAGTTCGCCCTTTTCCGCAGAGGAACTCCCTTTCTCTAGCAATTCTTATGGCACATGGTCTTGGAGATGATGGCCGCCTCTTCCCTACCACTGAAGTCACTCTGGACCTCGACATGGGACGAATGTGTGCACACGATCCGTGGCTTATCAACCTCATAGGACTTGACGCTCTCCTTCTGTACGAACAACCTCTGCTCCAGTTCTGCTCGAGTATGCCGCATTTTGCTCAAATCTTCGATCTGGTCTACGTTAACCTTGATTCTGCTCGAGATCTCTTGCGCAATAATGGTCATCGGCTCCACCAACAACATGATGATGCTGCGGGTTTCGTTGAGGTTAAGTGTGCTCCGAACCTGATGTGGCTCGATTCTCTGGAAATGCTTCACCAGGAGCTGACACTCGGCAACAGAGTGTTCGCAGCTTCGGGCATTGTCCTCGACAAAGCCTATGTTGATGCCTTTTTTGTGAGCGACCAAGAAGCGGAAGCTCTCGGGATCGAAACAGTAGACATTGTGCTCGTACAGGCCTAGCTTCGTTGCTTCGTATTGTCCGAGAAGCTGCTCGAAGGGTCTGAACGTGTCGTCGGATTTGAAGTTAGAACCGCGCGTGTTCGTGAAACCAAATGCGATGTTTTGTGCTGCATTTCGATGCAGGAGGGTCAGTAGCTGCTTGAGGCAGAACCTGAAGAGCGTTGTCAGTCGAAACGCATTGGGCTTGAGGAGTATCAGAACGCCGTGGAGGTTTTTGTAGCCCCGCAGAACCTGGAGAATGTCCGCCATGTTCTTGTTATCCTGGTCAACTCCTCTGGTATCACCAATTCCTGGTGTGTCGATCAGACGAACTCTGGTGTTTCCGATATCGACTGCGTATACCATGGTTTCTTGCGTCACCGATTGTCCGCTTGAGACGTCATTCTCGCTGGTACTAGTCTCGATGGCCACCTTTTTCTGGATAAATCTGCCTTTCTCTACCACCTGCGTCATTGGGAATCTTCGTCTTGAATCCCCAAAGGCAGCTTTTGCTTACCCGCTTTACGGACATGAGAACGAAATGACCGACCCAAAGCCAATAGCCAAGCGAATGTGTGTCACAAGCGTATGGTTGTAGCAAGCTGTTTTGTTGACTAAGTGACCCTAGCCGCATTGCTTGTATCCTACCTTAGATGTAGAACATTCACATCCGCTTCACCTCGAGCTGACGTTCGTCTCATGCCAACACATCACGCAAATGAAGATTGAACACACCTCAGGCTTCGTGGAAATTGTTTCTCCTTGCGCTATAACAAAACTGCGGCACCAATCCCAGTAGTGTATGCCCTGCCAAGAATCACCATTGACTGTCCAACATGTATTGTAGTTTGTCGCAATTGTACAACTAATCGCTACAGGGTACAGCATCTTCCCGCCCCTCGCGGCGACATCCTGAGCCATCGTCACCACTAAAGCAAGAAACTATGGGATGCTATGACTCATATTTAATGGTGAGCTATGCCTGAGGAACTGTGCCTGAGTTAAGATCCATTTGAGGTGACGCGCATGAGGTTGTCATTCTTGGCGGGGTTGATATCGGCATTCGGGTTGTCTCTAAGCGAACAGTCCTCAGCATTGCTAGGTCGTGGGGAATATCACCTACCTCCTTGCCACAAGCACCCAGTAATGGCTTCCGGTGGGGAAAGACTACGATCTATCAACATCCGGCCTATGACCGGAACGATGATGCGGGATTCGATGTCCGTCTGTTGGTGGGATTATTTAATTGGGGTGAAGTCTTCCCCTCATTTGCCAACCTCGGCCTCGCCCCTTCTAGACCTCACCGAGCATCAGACTCCCTCACAACACCAAGTAAATTTTCAACAGTGATCATGTCCCCCAAGCCCTCTTTCGATTCCCTCCCACTCCGCAAGGACGGGCCTCACGGAAACGCCTGGGGCCTTTTTGGCCAGGATGACGAGTGCGGCATGCTCAACCTGTTGACCCCAGATGTCGTCGCAAAAGCCGCGTCAGAAATCCGCGATGGAGTGCGAGTGTCGACAGATTGGCCGCTGGATCGCATGGCAAACCCGTGCTTTGGCAGGGCACCTTTTACGCACGCCATCAAGACCAAGACCCCCCGGTCGGTCAACGACGACTCGCTTGCGTTCAACACCCAGAGCAGCTCGCAGTGGGATGGGTTCCGGCACTACGCCTATCAGAAAGAGAAGCTTTGGTTCAACGGCAAGACGCTAGATGATCTCTTGACAACCAGCGCGATCGGGACACAAGGTCTGCACATTTCCCGGGGGCTCTGGTTGTGGCACATGGCTAACGAACCACAGCATGGGTCGAGAGAGGAGGCATTGTCGGTCGCGGAGTGTTGCTTGACTATGCTGCCTGGGCTGAGGCGAAGGGCTTGACGCCAGCTCTTTTCGAGACAACGTCAATCAACGTCTCGACTCTCAAAGAGGTGGCAGCCAGTCAGGGCATGACATTCCGAGAAGGCGATATCCTCTTCATCCGCTCAGGCTGGGTCCGCGGCTACAACAAGCTCTCCGACGGCGAGTGCCAAGCTCTGGCGGACAAGGCCTCGCCGCCAGCGATCGGCATCGAGTCCTCGGAAGAGACGCTGCGGTGGCTGTGGGACGAATCGTTTTCTGCCGTCGCGGGGGATCATCCCAGCATGGAGGCGTGGCCTTGCCAGAACCCCGATTTCTGGCTGCACGAGTGGCTGTTGGCCGGATGGGGGATGCCCATCGGTGAGCTCTTCGACTTGGAACAGCTGAGCGAGGAGTGCAAGAAGCGAGGTCGCTGGTCTTTCTTCTTCTCTAGCATGCCCCTCAAGGTAAGAGACATATCGTCACCAGTTGGACAAAACACTGACACATATTAGGTGCCCGGAGGCGTAGCCAGTCCCCCGAATGGGGTGGCCATCTTTTAGACAGATCTACAATGAAGCATTCCAAGTTTTGTGGGTTGCCGGGACACACGAGTATCTGTTGGCATTATAAACACTTCAACACCCAAACTAATAAGTAAACCATGCAATATCCCTGCTAGAAATGACGAGGAGGAGAAGGGAGTGAGTGCTGTTAGTTCTAACATCAACGCCTGAATAATCCTTTCAGACATAAGGGTTACAATTAGGAGGAGTCTGGCGAAAAGAAGAATAAAAAGGAACACAAATAGGAAATCAACCAATGATTGTGCCTGTTCATACCATGCTTGGGAGGAGAGAACTCACGCACAAACATCAAAAATAGGGAAAAGGCCCAAAAAAGAAGCACTTCTCAATCATGATCTTGTGTTTATAGGAACAGCCCGATGCGGGGGTCGAACCCGCAACCTTGAGATTATGTGTACTCTGGTAAGAGTCTCACGCTCTACCGATTGAGCTAACCGGGCGTGCTTTGCGCCCGGGCTTGTGGCCCGATTGTTGAAGATCGACATCGTTATTTCGTCATGTAGAGGTTCCCGAGTGGGGTGGAGTGGGGTGGGGTGACGTGTTGTTGTAACTCGCTAGCTTACGAAGCAAATAGCGCTTCACTATTGGGGCATGTATACACCGCACACCAAAACCGCCTAACCCCACCAATTTCCCGGGGATGGAACCTGATGCTAATAACATCAGACCGCATTTCATAGTTGGGACTCAGTAAATAATATTTCAATAAAATGGCATCATAGCTAACAGAGACCAATAGGTTTGCTAGACAAAGTTAATCTGGCCTGCCGCCTCCTGTACAGCTTTAGCTAAGGTAGTCTATCGAAATCGGTGTGCCACTTGAAACCAAGAAAGGGCTCTAGGGTAGTGCGCCTCCAAGTGTCTCTTGACCCGCCCCGCGCTGTCAACAAGCCAGCATGTCACCAACCACGCCGCACTGATAGCGCCAGTGTCCACTGAATGGCAACAGAGTGGGCCGCTAAAACCCCGCGAACACAGGCGTCGTGGGGCTGTGTTTCACACTTCACGACGGTAAGCAGCCGAGCTGGCAGCTCAAGCTTCCCCAAGCGTCATTGCCAGCAACCAGCCAACGCTTCGTGTTGTGTTTGCTTCTCCTCACTCCTCCTTCTTCACTCCTTCACAACTCTTGCAGGCGCAGCATTCGCGTCATGCTCCCTGCGCTACGTCGTCGACCACCATGACATATGGTCCACCATGTGAGTATTTCCTCTGCTATCCTTCACAGACCGATGAACTGATCCGTACCACCAGGATTGAGCCGTCGATCCGTATCCGCCGAGCCATCAACGCCGACGATGCCGCCCTCCTCCGTCGCATCCTCAAGTCGCATCCCTCGCTCCTCCATAACCCCGATCCGTCCCCCTCGGGCCTATCCAACTCGAACATGCACCTGGCCGCATCGCTGGGCCACCGAGATATTTGCGCCGTCCTCCTCGAGCTCGGCCACGAGGATCCCTGCCCCGCCCTCAACGAGCTGCACCAGACGGCCTTGATGCTCGCTGCGGGCGCCGGCCACACCGAAGTCGTTCACCTGCTGTGCGAAAAGGATAAGAGTTGCATCATTCGCCGGGACAGCCGCGGCCGCGACGCCGTTATGGAGGCTAGCCTTGGTGGCCACGACACCATCCTCCAGCTGCTCCTCACCTTTGCCCCAGGCGGGCCCTACGAGGCGGTGCGCCGCGCAGATGTCGAGGGTAACACGGCCCTGCACTTTGCCAGCGGCAACGGGAACCTGCTGGTGCTGCGCACGCTGCTGGCTGCCGGCGCCGACGTCGAGAAGCGCAACATCTGGAACTGGACGCCGGCCGCCTACAGCGCCACGGTACAAGCTGAGGTTTATCTTAAAGGACTGGTGTCAGAGGTTGGCAAGCGACGGCAAATGAAGCGGGAGGTCGAGGCATCCAAGAAGGGAGCTGGAGTCCGGGTTGTCGAAGCTACCAGTGATGATGAGTGAGCCTGTGATTTAGTCCCGCTTGAAGCTGGGAGAGGCACCATCAGAGATGGTTGGACTGACGTGACCTGCACTATGACTCGCACCCGTGTCGTATAACGGTGAGCTGCGAGATGTACAGCACCGGAGCTCGCGTGGTGTCTTACTTTGTCTTCACATATCTTCAGATTTGCTTCAGCACATGCCACACTGCAATTCTCGCACTACATACTACGCTACCATCACTCAGTCATGGCTGCAGAGCAGCACTAGAGTACAATGGAATTGATGAATTTACGACACGTTCTAGCTTTGTGGTCTCAATCAACTGGGCAACTACCTTCCGTACCTACTTATTCCATGTGATCATTCCGATTTGACCCTGTTTGAGATGTCTGCTTGATCCGGAGACCGCCGGCGACAAGTAGGGAAGTCCCTGAGCAATGGGTCAACAGTAATGAAGCGCCGAATCGGAGTTGCGGTCAACTGACTTGGGTTCGTGATCTCGCAAAACAGGGCCAGGAGCCGCAATCATGAGTCTGGTGGCCCAACCGTCGTGTATCACTGCTATTAAGTCACGTTCCAATATCGTCGGCTATGGTGTTTTTGCCGATGCTTCTTCTTGCATCTATCATTGGATGGTCTTGGATCATCATTCGCTGCTGGCCCCCTGAATCGCAATGCCATCTGAGGTCTGGCGACGCGTGCCGTCTGCGATGCCAGAAACTCACTGTCCTGGAGACACGAGACTCCGGATCAATCGTTGGCAATGCAACCATGCGGTCAATGGGAGACTACTTGAACCCATCTTTGCACCTAATCGCTCTGTGCTTTCCGCAAAGCCTCACACGACCATACGATAGCTACCTCTAAAGCACTGCTACGAACACGCTGCTGTCCTGTTATAAGACGCTCGAGCTGTCCGCGGCGAAGGCTTCATGTCCAGAGCCGACCAGCCCGTTTGCAGGTCCATCGAGCTCGAACCCGGGGCCTTCCCAGAGCCGGCCACCAGGCTGGTCGTCACGCAGCATCTCCGAGTGTATCGTGACCCCTTCTTTTGGGCTTACATCATCGTGGCGGCGTTCTTCGACGAGGAGGACAACGTTCTCTGGAGCACCGAGATCTTTCTGGTTCAGCTCGATCACGAGGTGGAACTTGACAGCGACGACGAATCCACTCAGGTGGACTCTGAGAGCGACAGTGACGACGAGGGGACTGGCTCGTCAGCGCGTGGGCCTGGATTGAGGCAGAACCACGATTCAGTGTCAAGTGAGCTTCTGAATCCATGAGCCCCGGAGCACCTCGACAGCCATCAACTGTCGAGCTGAACTATTTAGCTGACCAGACCTAGTTGACGATAACTCTGATCTTCGCAGTCCTGCTCATCTTGAACACGATTTTGTCTACCCTCACAACTCCGAAATCTCCTACGGAGCTCACGGCTCTCACGATCAGCAACAACCAATAAGCCATCAGCACCTGTGGCAGTTCCCCCTGAACTACTCCATCACGCCGCCTACGTACTGGGACCCGATCCGTCAAGGACCGCTCCACGGACACTGGGAGGCCGCGTTTGACCCAGCCAGCCTCCGTTGGGTTCACACCTGGCAGCCCTACTATTGAGAAGTTGCCCCTGCTTAGAGTTCTTCTCCTTTGTCGATCTCTTGCTACAACCATTTCTTCATCATGACTAGTGGCTGGAACTCTGTGACGGGGCGAGATGCTACAGGGACTTGCCCGCCCTACGCACCTCCTGGAGCGCCTATGCCGACCCACGGGCAGCCCTACATCCATCAAATCGGAGCACCCGGCTTCACCTTCAGTCCAGTTGCTCCGCCTCAATACTATGCTGGCTACGGGGGCTTGATGATCCCCCCCAGCCCTTACACTCTCCAGCCCGCTCCCCCTTATAGCTTCCCGGTGCAGGGCGGCATCGGGGGATTCCAGACGCAACAAGTCTTCTCGCAGCAACCCAACGGCACGGGCAACTTCCTCCCGCGGCAGCCTCAGCCGTGCCCGGTCATCGACCCGGAGATGCCGGCGGCGCAGATGACCAACTCGTCGGGCGGCGTCGGCTGCGAGCCCGGCTACAACTACTTTTTCCCAGCCAGCCACACCAAGGTCCACGTCTTCAAATCGAACACGTCGCCATGGAACTTGGCCCCCAACGCGCCCATCAAGTTCATCGCCGTCCACATACCCTCCAACACCAAGCTCGGCGACCTGCTCAAGGGCTACGGGTGCACCAACCCGATAGCCAAGATGAATCAGTGCTACGAGCTGTGGAGCGCTGGCAACGGCAAGTGGTACAGCGGCATCAACTTTGCCGGCGACAACAAGGAGATGCTGAAGAAGACGATGGAGGACGTTGGGTGGAACGATAAGAGGACGGGAAAGCCTGGTGAGGCTCCCATCGTTTGCCTGTGGTTTAAGAAGGGCTAAGGTGGCAATTCCCTTTCAACCGTCTCGGTTGGCTTCGGTTGTTGTCTGTGGGAACGCCCCCTTGGTGCTTGAGAGTCTTAACGTGGAAAAGGGTCTCGGGGGCAGACCCGATATGATTTTGCTGGGAGGAATTATGGCAATACTGGATTTCTGTTTGGAAGTGGGAGATGACAAGTTGCTGTCATAGTTGCTTTGATATCTCGGAGGGATAGTTGTCTTTGGAGTTAGCATCATCAACCTTTGGTCTTGCAGTAGGGCGACCCATAATACTGTATCCCCATTCTTTCAGAAATCAAATGTTCAACGTGCCGTGATTTCCGTCATGATCTCGTATGAATGCCCAAGTGGCCCGGTTGATAATTGGACGCCGGTGAGTGGGATGGTGTCCTGAGGCTGAGGATGGTTGACTTGGTTCACCCCGGCGCCTGGTCGATGAGTAAACTTTCTTTCAGCGTGTTGCAGGATCGGAGCATGTATCCATGGTTGTAAGAGAGTCGGTTCCTTGTGGTTCGGATCGATTGAGCATGTATTGCGAGGTAGTTTGCTTACGGCAAGTTTGCATCCGAGATTTCAAAGCTGAATTCCCGCAAGTGAGCCACTACAACGACCCTGCAGAGGTTAACACGGATGGCGCATCGATTTAGGCATCAGTTTAAGAGACTCTGGGGTAAGTTTGACCTTCTCGTCTGGGGATGGTTGATATTCCTCTTGACTTACATGCGCCCTGTCCTGCCTTCGGGGGCCGTCGCAACTCCGCCAAGTGGCGTATGCGAAGCCAAAACAGGGACTAGGGGATTCGATAGTGTGATCTAGACTAGGAGCAAAGGGAATCAGCAGACATTGTACCGCAAGGTGAGCTGACCAGTTGATGAAGAGATTTTCAAACGACTTGGCTGGTTGACCTCGCTACGGTATGACATGTGCGCGATGAGGCCGACCTGGCATATGAAGACGCCCAAGCTGACACACAGCAACTCAGGCGTCAGACTTGGTAGGTGGCATGAGAGCCCCTGTATCAGGAGTACTGGGATAGAGGTCAGATGAGGCTGAAGAGACTTTCTCTCCCTTGCTTGCCTCAGTGTCAGGATCAGATTGTCGAGAATCGCGCCAAGCGCAGAGTGGGGAGCTTATTCCTTTAGTGTCATGAGAGAAGGAACGTTTTTGGGTCGCAACCGCCGAGAACATGGACGGGGGGCGTGGGAGTGGATAGGGTAGCCGGCAATTAAGAGTGCATGATGTCAGCGGGGGGCTTGATGTTGCAGGGGGAGCAAAACCAAGATGCAGCAGGGGGAATGAGCTGATGCCGGGACTTGTGCCAATCAACTGGATTACAACTGCCCAACGGTGTGCACAAAAAAAACACTGCATATTCGTATAACCACCCAGTCACCAACCGTAACCAGCAAAAGCCAGAGCGAATCCCGGCTTGGCCGACGTCGTCTTGGTGCTTTCCAGGTTTTTCCCCAACCGCCATGATATCCCCACAACTCCGCACGAAACCCCACAGGTTCCGACGCCATTGGCACAGTCCGGGTCTCGATTCTAGGCAACAGAATAAACAGAATTGGAGAGGTGCAAAATGTCGTTGCCTGGAGGCAAGTGCAGGGGGCAAGGGGTGTGAAATGCAACGTAGTGCGGCTCTCGACTGGGGGGGTCTAGACCGGACGGACGCTTGTGGGAAGTTGGCCGTTTTTTGGTCTTGGAGATGGAGGGAGCGTCAACGGCAGAGGAGACTTGTGCCGTTGCGGTGTGGTTGAGACGAGTCGTTGATCCTCAACTCGCTATCCTAGCAACGAGTTGAGACATGACGGGGTTCCAAGTCTGACTCCAAAAGTCAATTCAAGTGGGGGTTGCATTTCACAGAAAATCAATGCCCAACGCTGGATTAGACTCTCGATATGCTCGTCCTCGGATCTTGGAACGCCCGTCACAAGAGGGTTGTACACTCAGCGCAAGCGAGCCTCAATCATTGCCGCACACAACTCGCGGCCAGCTTCAACGCCCAGGAACCGCAAATCAGCACTCCTATCGTTCCTGGACGCCAGGGAGCTTCTAGAAAATCAAATCTGCGGCGCGGTGACCCCTTCATCCTGGAATCCTGCCATTCAGCCGCGCCGCGTGGGGTTTTGACAACCGCATGATCCATTGTCAGCGGCCGCGCTAGCGTTGACTAAGAAAAGGAAGAAAAAAATCTCACCATGAGATGCTTTCACTTGTCTCATCTGCGTCTAGTTGTTCGGGAAGTAAATTCATCGAGGCTTGTTCTCGTCTGCGTGGCGGGTTACCCCGGCTCGTGTGGCTCCCATGTCGAGACCCCGAGGCTTTCTCACCACGCCATCGCCCACAACGCATCTCCACCCCACGAGAGGAGAAATCCCCCCTCCCCAGGATTTTGTGGAGGCTGGGGAAGGGTTCAAGGATTCGAGAGGATTTCTCCACTGGTTTTCGGAGACAAGGTCCGCTTGATTGTCCTCGTGATCCAATGGTCGTGTTGGAGGACGGACACTACGGGCTGACACGACATCTGAATGATGGCAACCATGATTCAAGAGCATGCCGATGGGTAGCGATACCGGCTCGAGGTAGGATTTAACTCCTGTCACGACTCGAGCATTCCAGGCGGATGTGCATTCTAGACAGCCTTGACAGTGTACTTCTCGCATCAAGGTGTGTCCACCCTCTTGAGCCTCAGAAGTCATGACACCAGTGGCGGGCACAATGTCACCCAACGAGTTTCCTTACTACGTAGCAAACACCGGTTTCGTAAGGGAGGGAGGCAATATGCACACACGACGGAGCCGACCACGCTATTGCTGCAACATAGTCTCGTCTCGTTGAATTCCCGTGTTAGCGTTACCTTGTCCGCCATGGAGGGGGTGTGTACGAAGCACATTGGACAATGCTTCCCTCCCTCGCTCACCCGCGTTTTCCCCCTCCTTTTTACTCCAACAAAACAAGGATGGCCACCAAGTGAGCTTATTCACCGGGAACCAATGGCTTTCTTGTCAGCCAAGCCAAGATGCATGGCAAAGCTCGCCGTTTGAAGACCTCCCATCCGATATCCAGTGCCAGAAATGACTCAAGCGGCTCGGGATTGCATGCACTACCCGGCGCTGTCCAACGCCAAGTCTGTTTTTTTATTCTGCTGCCTTGAGCTTGCTGAGAAAGGCAATTTCGAGGTTCGATCCCCTGCCCCTCCCCAGCGAGTGATTAGTGCTGTGACATGACGGGGGGCGCGTGAATAACAAAGTGAAACTCGACGAGATTGCTTGTTGCACGAAACCAGGGACTGGGCCATGAGATCTTGTACGCAGAAGAGAGTGACTGTCTTAGACAGAGAGGGCAATGATGTGACAATGTGGTAGGAAAGAACAGAGCTGCGGCTGGACATGAGTTGAAAAGATGGTCTTAATCCCGACGCAGGGGCGACAGCACTACGTAGTAAACACCTTCTCTGCAGCAACTCTGTCATGACACGGATTGAGGCCCATCAACAATCCCAATCCCCAATTTCAAAGCCAACAGCCAGCGGCTGGAAAGAAGAACGAGAGTCTACAGTACCCTCCCCCGGCCCCTTGGCGCCATGACTTTCGGGCCCCCCGTTTTTATTGCTGGGCGCCATGGCCGCAACGTCCATTCAGAGCGCTGGGAATTCTGCTGCCTGCGTTCGGGCCCGTCTGGTGGGCGGGGGCTTGTTGAACTGGTGGAACCTCAGTATGATTCTGTGGCTCGCGGATTTGTCTCAGCCTTTGCGATCGTGGCGCTGTGAGGAGGTTGAGATCTGGAGCTTTTCTTCTCCCCTCCCATCTCGGGCTGGCTTTCCGGGCGGGCGACGGGTGCAACCCTCCGGATAGTCTTGTAAAGACGAGTCGGTCCATTGTCCAATGATCCCATCTCGCGCCCTGCTTCTTCCCCTCCAGCGTGGCTACGTACAGTACTTCGAATCTCAATGTTACCCAAACCAGGTCTTGCTGTGATTTGACCCTGTTACGTAGAGATGGACAAGAGTACCGGCATCGCTAACACCTCACGCCTGCACCCACCGCGTGCGGCGATTAGAGAACCACGAACCCTGGCGCTATCGGCCCGAAAAGAACTCCATGTGCCGAGGAGGTGCTAAAAACGACGAATTCAAGGATTGCGGAGACTTGGCCCGCTAGCCTTTGTGGCTTGACATGGGGGGTTCGCTGTGGAGTCGTGACCGTCGAACGACGTCAGGCCAAGCCTTGGCTTGCTCGACGATCAGTGTCATGATCCGCGCATAGAGAGAGACTTGGGTGGTTCCCGAGCCACCGAACAAGCACAAGGGACAGACGAAAAAGCTTGGGGCAAAGCGTGTCGCCATTGGGGTCAATTGCGGGATGCTAGCAGTCGTCTGGGGATCAACATGGAGACGTCCTTGTCTTACACGCCCCCCCCTTCCCTTAGTCCTCCTTCGAACGAATCCCTCACGCCCGGCGGCCGCAAGTCTCGCCCGCAGTTGGGGCAAAACCCGCGAATGCACGTCTGATGATCCATTTTGTAGCGCGGCTCAGAAATCATGTTGGACGAGCGAAGAGAGACAAGCCATGTTACGGTAGTAGCAAAGCTGGTGGGACGGGGCCCCGGATTAGCTGCATCGATTTTCAGGATCATCACTCGACTCGCCTGCCGCTGATCTCTGGAGAACACAAATAGCCCCCGTGTTCCGCCCTCATTTTCCCCAGATTGTGCTTTGGAAACCCATCCTCCTCTCCATTGTTTACTCAAGAGGGCTCAGAGGTTGTCTGATTTGCAAAAAAAGTCTTAGAGTGGATCGAGGACTTTGGATATCACTTTTCTCTTGTGCTACCTAGACCTCCCCGAAGCATTGCTTCCCAGTTGACGCCCACAATGGCCGATATTCAGTACGTTGATGACCCCCAAGTCTTTTCAATGGTATCATGTTTGCTGACAGCAACCCGCAGAAACTCGCCCAGGGGCACCTACTCGGACGGCATGGACGAGAAGCCCCGTGGCACGGCGGAGCATGACGACCTCCAGACCAACCTCCAGGCCAAGTGTGTTTTCCCCAATGAAACCCAAAACCCGCCTTCTTCTTGCTAAAGAAATATCAAAGAATCAAAAACCCCCTCGAGGGCATCCCGCACGACCAGCTGATGCGCGACGTCGAAGCGTGGACGGAGCGCAAGGGCCTGCAGGAGCACCTCGACATCTTCAAGAAGGGCGCGCTCGTAGCCCAGAACCCGACAGGCTTCCGCAACATTGGCGGCGACCAGAAGCTCTCGGAGCGCGAGTGTGAGGTTCTCGAGCGCGAGGTTACTCACCGCTGGGACATGCCTCGCAAGCTGCTGCTCACCATCGCCACTTGCTCCATCGGTGCTGCCGTCCAGGGCTGGGATCAGACTGGATCTAACGGCGCGAATATCTTCTTCCCAGAAGTCTACGGTATTGGTGGCGATACTACTCGTGACCGTCTCTTGGTTGGTATCGTCAATGCTGGTCCTTATATTGGTAGCGCGTGAGTTACCCCTTCTCAGCATCCCCCTGGATCACCACTTTCACACATTCCCCCCTCCATCCCACCACTAACACATCCCTTCAGATTCATCGGTTGCTGGCTCTCCGACCCTATCAACAACTACTTTGGCCGCCGCGGCGTCATCTTCTTCTCTGCCCACTTCTGTATCTGGCCCGTCATCGGCTCCGCCTTTAGCCACACCTGGGAACAGCAACTCGCCAACCGCCTGCTCATGGGCATCGGCATGGGCGCCAAAGCTTCAACAGTACCGATCTATGCAGCAGAAAACGCACCGGCTGCGATTCGTGGCGCCCTCGTCATGTCCTGGCAGATGTGGACCGCCTTTGGTATCTTCCTCGGCACCGCCTTCAACCTCGCCGTATACAACGTCGCGGATATCAACTGGCGCCTCATGCTCGGAGCTCCCTTCTTGCCTGCTGTCCCTCTGGTTCTCCTCATCTACACCTGCCCCGAGTCCCCCCGCTGGTACATGAAGAAGGGCCGGTACCCGGACGCGTGGAAATCCATGGTGCAGCTCCGCCACGACGCCATCCAAGTCGCCCGCGACATGTACTACATCAGCGCCCAGCTGGCCATCGAGGACCAGCTCATCGGTGAAACGACGTACGTCAGCCGCTTCACCCAGCTCTTCACCATCCCCCGAGTCCGCCGCGCCAACCTGGCCGCCTTCACCGTCATGATTGCCCAGCAAATGTGCGGCATCAACATCATCGCCTTCTACTCCACCACCGTCTTCCGCGACGCCGGCATGAGCGAGTTCAAGGCCATGTTGGGATCCTTTGGCTTCGGTCTCGTCAACTGGCTCTTTGCCTTCCCTGCTTTCTGGACCATCGACACCTTTGGCCGACGAACCCTCCTGCTCTTCACCTTCCCTCAGATGACTTGGACTCTCTTGGCCGCCGGTCTTTGCACACTGATCCCCATGGACGCCGGAGATGTTCGAACTGGATTTATCTGCTTGTTCGTCTTCATGTTTGGCAGTAAGTATTTCCTCAAATCGCCCGCTCGCAGTACATTCACTGACAAAACGTAGTGTTCTACTCCCCCGGTGAAGGCCCTGTTCCGTTCACCTACAGTGCCGAAGTCTACCCTCTGTCCCACCGAGAGACCGGCATGGGTTTTGCTGTAGCCACATGTCTCTTCTGGGCTGCCATTCTGAGCACCTCATTCCCCTTCCTGCTCGACCAGCTGGGCGTCGTCGTACGTCCCCTTCTCCAACCCAAACCGAAACAATGCTAACAACCATCCAGGGCGCCTTTGGCCTCTACGCCGGCTTCAACGTCGTCGCCTTCATCATGATCTTCTTCTGGGTCCCCGAGACCAAGCAGCGCACCCTCGAGGAGCTCGACTGGGTCTTCGCTGTCCCCGTCCGCAAGTTCGCCAGCTACCAGCTCAAGGTTGCCCTCCCCCACTGGTTCAAGCGCAACATCCTCTGGCAGCGCCACGCCAAGAAGGAGCCCCTCTACCACTTCGAGCACCTCGCCAACACGACCCCTGGCCACTCCGACATTGAGTCTCCCGCCTCCAACAGCGAGCGCAAGATGTCCTAGAGAGGTGTCGTCCGCGTGTGCCCGTAAGCTCTTGACGCTGTCTTTTGTCGCATAATCATGACAAAGCTGCGTCGCGGGATTGTTTGGGCAGAAACTGATACCCTGTGGGTGTCGTTGTGGTTTGGTCTGGCATGTTTGAGGTGCAAGGAGGCGTACCTGGTCGCCTTTCTAGGGCCGACTTCTAGTCTATATTACTCAAGGTTATGAACCTTCCCAGCATAGCTACATAGTCATTGACATGATATTTTCGTGGTTAAAAACCTGTGCCCATCTGCGAATAATGCACTGCGTGGCATCCTGTAGTTATCATGTATCAATGGTTCGCTGGAGCGATCTAAGAACGTCAGGATCCAATGCTGGGGCTGCTGAGCTACGACTATCAACAAACGATTGAATCGAGGGAAATAGGGGCAGCAAAGACGCAAATGCAATTGACCCATGTACAGTCTTGAGGTAAACGGCGATGGTATTGACACTCATATGCTGGCTCAACCCGAGCGCTTGCTTGCTCACTGCCTGGTGCTTGCTTTTTTTGTAAATTGAACAATATGTATGGATCTTGCTATGACTTGACTTCCTTCGTCTTTCGTCCCTTCCAATGTGTTCTCATCATCCGCACGACCCCCCAGGCCAAGAGTCTATATACTACAACGCACACTGCCAGGATGGCCACATTGATCACCGGATCCTCATCCAGCTTGTATAACTCCAGAACGTCCTGTCCCGTCTGAATTGGACAGTCCCCATTACTCAATCTCTGGCTGTCGGTGCAGGTAAACTCTACACCGCGTAGGGAGTACGGTGCAACGGCCCGAGCGGCATATCTGAGAGGCGACAGGTAGTTGAACGAGGTATACAAAGCCGGCATGTCGATGGAGAGGACTCCGACCATAGTGTTTGCCACCGAGAGAAAGATGCCCATGATTTGGATCGCAAAGCCGGCGTGGCCAAAAAGGGTGTTGAACATGATTCCCAGGCTCTCGCCACAGGATACGACGCCAAAGCACGCAAAGACGGTGACAAAGTACATGGTTACCGTCCGCGGAAGTCCGACAGCAAGGCAACCCAAGACACCAAACACTAAGCAGCTGATAATCTCAAATGGGACTTCGAGAATCGTGTAGGACGCTAGAAACGCCTCGACCCCGTACACGCCATCGTCGTCTTCCCTGTAAAAGACGTCGCGCTCATTCGGATAGACGGCAACATTCTGCAACATGCCGACGAAATAGAAGGCGCCGATCTCCTGAACGAAGCCCATGCGATTCTGCACTGAGTAGTAGTCGTTGTCGAGGGGCGCGAAGAATAAGGCCAGGATGAGAGCCAGGCCAATGACTTGCATCAGACGGGCGAGTATGAGCTCAGGTTGGCGTCGCGTGTTGATGATGGCGCGATGGAGAAGGAGGGGCAAAGAAGTCGCGAACGATGCTCTGTCGCGTACGAGAGCTCCAAGTTCGGCTGGTGTTGAAAGGTTGGCCTTGTTGAAGGATCTTCGTGGGAGTTTGGGCACCGGTGCCTGCAAGATTCCTCCACCACTGGAGTGCTCAGTGTCAACATGTTCCTCGTATTTCTCGTCCATATTTTCCGCTCCAATTGGCATTACTGGATACGTCCCATTTTTCCAGCTCTCGATCAGCTTCTTAACCCGTTCGCGGGACTCGGCTTCTCTGTCATCACGTTGTAAATCGATTGTGATCATGTCTAGCGCAAAGTCCGCCGGATTTGTGTGATGTGGGCATTCGTAGCCATGGCTCCCGAGGTATCTTAGCATATCTTTTCCAGCACCGGAATACACCTGAGAACCACCTCTGGCCAATAGCAGAACGTTGCCAAAGTCTTCAAAGAGGTCTGACCGGGCTTGGTGGATGGTCAGAATGAGTGTTCGGCCCTCATTGGCGAGGCCCTGAAGGACCTCCATGATGGAATTTGCGGTAAAGGCGTCTAGTCCTGAGGTAGGCTCATCCAGGAGTAAGATCCGAGGATCTGTGAGGACCTGTGTAGCAATCGACACACGCCGCTTCTCTCCACCGGAAATACCCTTGATCATGTCGTTGCCGATGAGGTTGTCAGCACAGTCTTTTAGACCCATTTTGAGTAGAACATCCTCTGCCCGGCGGTTCTTTTCCTCTTTACCCATGAATGACGGGAGACGCAGTCCCGCGGCGAACCGTAATGTCTCGCGCACAGTTAGAGACGGAAGTAGGGCGTTGTCATCCTGGCACACATAAGAACAGACTGATCGAATGACCGAGTCTGAAGGAATAGCGCCGTTGAAAGTGAGCTTCCCTGACGGGTGATATTTGGTTCCCAGCGAGTTTCGTAGCCGAAGAGCCATGGAGTTGAGTAGCGACGTCTTTCCGCTCCCCGATGGTCCCATGATGACATTTAGAACACCTGCCTGGAACGTTGCGTTTATTGGGTTCAGAATCGTCTTTGTTGGCACTTTTTTCCCCAACGCAGTCCGCTTTTCGAGGTTTAGTGCAAAGCTGTCAAGTCCGACGTCGATGGCGCGGACATCGGCTACCGATTGCGCCTCCATTTTCTCCTTGCCAGCCGATAGATCAGTATCAGACAGCCGAGCACGAGCGATTGTCATTTCCACCTTAAAGAAGTGCAATCCAATTGCGGAGAGTGTGAGGAAGAAAACGACGAAAGCGACAGCAGCGAGGATAGGCTTGATAATCCAGTCTTTTGGAAATCCGAAGATATGCATGATGTACTCGCCCGTGTACTGTTCGCATTCTGGGTTGTCTCTTCCACCTGGATAGGGACAGTCGTAAAAATTGCCCTCAAATTCGTTGCCAGCATATGCTCCCAGTATATAGAACTGAATGAATTAGAAACATTGAACGGAGTGCAAGTACATGGGGTCTTACACAATAAGTGATCCATTTTGTCCAACGAACATACACCGGCATCGTAGTACTTTGTATGAACATACCGCAAGCCATGCTTTGCAGCGTAAAGACCATGTTCGCAATTAGACTTGCCCCAGGGAAGTGTCTTGATGCTGCCACACAGGTCATGGCGCACGTCACGGCAATGTAGTGGTTCAAGAGGGAAATGGCGAAGAAGATGAAGAACTTTTCGACGTCGCGGTCGAAGCCAGCCATAAAGTAGAGGATTGTGGAGAACAAGAAAGGAACAGGTAGATCCTCGATTGGTAACCGGGCGATTCTTCGGGATAAAATAAACGGTATGGCGTCGACACAATTCTCGGATGACTCGCGATCAAAGGTCTGAATGTCGATGGTTAATCGGTAAACCTCAAAGATAAGGATCAAATACCCCTGAAGTCCAGTCGCTGTGTATAGACCACCTTGACGTGACCGGATGCCGGATTGATCTCGCCCGAGATCGTAAAAGAGATAACCATTTACTAGGCCCATCAGTATGGCCTCCATGATAGAAGACGCCATGCCGAGTGGATCCCGGTGTGTCACCTTGAAGGTACGGTTGGTGAGGACTAGAAGTTGTCGAGCGAACCCGGCGTGTTTATTTGCTTCTTTCTCGTGCTTTCGGTCGTTGTTGTCGCCGTTCTGTTGCAGAGATCCAAAGAGCTTTCCACTTTCCGCGCTCCACGCGTTCTTGAGCCCTTCTACCCTGTCGGTGCTCTCTTGCTCCAGCTCGGGGGTCCGATTGTCGACGGCGGCGATGTCAATAACGAACTCGGCGGGGTTGACAAACGGAGGCAACTTGAAGCCCAGGCCGTCAAACCAAGGAATGCAGTCTTTGACTGACCCAGAATACACAGGGCTTCCTTTGGTCAGGACGATTAGATTGTCGAAAAGATCCCATATTTCCGATCGAGGTTGG
Source organism: Dactylonectria estremocensis (assembly GCA_020744375.1). Lineage (NCBI taxonomy): Eukaryota > Fungi > Ascomycota > Sordariomycetes > Hypocreales > Nectriaceae > Dactylonectria > Dactylonectria estremocensis. Next base: position 714,694 of record JAGMUU010000002.1, on the reverse strand, counting down.
TGAATCGTCGTGATGACCGTTCTGCCCTTTTGTGCCAATTTCTTGAGTGTTTTGACTAGTTGGTAAGCGCTCGTAGCATCGAGGCCTGTTGTGGGTTCATCGAGGAAGAGGATTGATGGGTTGGAAAGCATTTGTACGCCGATGCTGGTTCGTCGCTTTTCTCCGCCTGAGCATCCGTGGTGCTGCGAGTTGCCTATGCGAGTGTCTGCACATTCTTTAAGGCCAAGTTCACGGATGACCTCCTCGACGACAATCATTCGCTGCTCCTTCGTTATTGATGACGGGAGCCTGAGGTCGGCGGCGTATTGAAGTGTCTCCCTAACTGTGAGTGTCGGAAGCAAAATATCTTGTTGCATAACGTAGGCATGACTGACGCTATGGACGCCGACCTTGCTATTAAATGTAGTCATGCCTTGCTGTTTTAGTCTAGGACTCGTCACTCTCTCTGCCATGGTGTTGAGCAGTGTCGTCTTTCCCGAGCCACTTCCGCCGATGATCGCGGTCAACGTGCCTGGCTGGATGTTGGCGCTGACCGAGTGAAGCAACTTTTTCATTTCAGGCGCTGTGTTGAATTTGGAGGCGAAAAGCTGGGGATAGGTCGACGGTTCCAGCCATGACGGTGCAGTGTTGACGGAGACGGCGACGTCCCGAATTTGGACCTCGACAGCTTGCACATCGTCGAGAGACAGATGGCCGGCACCTGAAAGAGATATTCGTCGATCCTCCATGTAGGGAACTGTTTCTGATGGGATATCCAGAGAGCTTGTCCTGCCTAACTTTTCGACGATGAGGTTTTCCGAGGGGTCGATCAAATCGCGACTCGTCATGATGGGTATATGAACGCTTGGTGAAGCGTCAGAAGCCGTTGATTAATTGGAGAAAGCCCAGTGCCAATGTGGCATACCCATGACCAACTGAATTGGATTGAAGTGATGGAAGTGATTGTCTTGCAACGGCTAGCGACTACCGTCGATTGGCGAGTCTGGTTGGTTCTTGTATGTCCCCGAGGACGGCAACGGATGCTGACGGCGCAAAGAATACAAGGTAGCAGAGCAGATGCGACGGGCGTAGATCTTCGTCACTTAGCCAATACTTACGCACCGACTCTCGAACCGAGTTGACAGTCGACACGCGAAGAGTTCGGTTATTTCAATTCATGGCCCCATCGATCGCTGATGCCCAGACAGAGGGTTCCTATGCGATGTCCAACAGTGGGTCTGGTTGGCCGTGAAGTCGTAGGCGAAGTTGAAACGAGGTCCAGGCCGGGGTTGGGACGGGATGGATAATTAAAAGAGGGATTCCAACCGACGCGGGGAAAGGCTTACGAGAAAGGCAAAAGCTACGTAAATGAATCGGTGCCAAGAGGTGATAATGCAAGCGAAGAGAAGCCGCGTATGGAATTTGGCCCATGATGGTGTGCGGCGCGGAGCGAATGGTGCGCGTGAGGTGTGGAGTGGTCTCTGATGATGACGTGGATTGGCAATAGGATGGGATGGGAAAGGTTGAGAACGGCAAGGCGAGGACGGGAAGGATTAATCCCGAGAGACTGGGGACTGTACTACCTACCTAAGGTAGGTAGGTACGTAAGTTGGAAGGTGTGGGTGACAGTCTTTGTCAACGACGGCAAGACCTTAATGCGCCGATAGGTCACTTCGCATTATGCGTCTGTGGGAATGTCCACTGATGCAATACGTTGAAACAAGCTCCCTTCAGCGCTCGTTCCTGCGAAGAACTGAACGCCCAAGTTGGTGATATCGCATTCCAACACCATCACGAACCCGAGACGGAGGAAATGGCATGACACGGCATGGACGCTTCTCGCGACCCGCACCTCTAAGTGCCCAACAAAGGGAAAATAAATCCCGGGATCTCTCGCGTACGGCAAGACACAGGGTTCGGCTGCAGCTCTCTCCAGTATGACCTGTCTAGTACGACCTGTCCAATACGGAGTGCAACCACCCAAATACAACCCAAGTCCCACCCTCACAGCGACACCGACACATGCGAGAAGTTGTCGCTTATCAGAGCGGGCGATCCCTGGAACACGCTCGTTCGTTCGGTTGCGCTTAAACCCTGTCCCTTCACTGTCGGCTGCGAAACGAGGGCCCAAACAACGCCATGTAACGCACATGGGCGCAGTTCGCTTACAGACGCCACCACGACTGGCAGCCCTCGAGGCGTGCTTGCGAAAAATGCCTACGCAAACGAAACAGCTCGCTAATACGAAGAGCAACCCGTCTTTGGCGTCGTGGACGGGTTGTCATTGGCCTCGGGCCGATGTTTCGGCTGCCACGTTGGGACCGAGTTGCGAAATGACACTTTGTTCGCGCCGTTCGATTGAATTCCCACAGCATTCCAAGCGAGCGTCTCGCTTTAACTTGATATGGGTGCTAAGAGCCAACGGTGTCCGCCCGACACCCCGCCCACACGGGATCAGCAATACTCGGCCGACAAGTTCAGAGTCGCATCCGAGATCTTGCATTGGGCGACGCGCGCCAACCGTCTTTCGTTGAAATGTGCAGTCCCAGATGCTTGCTATTGCCGTTAATACTTCGGTGATACTGCGTATGCACTTGTTCATTTACCGATTGCCAAAGGATGGTGCTCTCAGGAAGACTTGAGATCGCATCCAGACTCACTTGACTCTCGTAAAGACGCGTGGTTGTTGATCAAAGGCTCCACTAACTTGTGGCACAGTTCATTTCCATCGAAGTCAAACTGGATCAAGTCTCATCAGTGTCAATAGAGCCGTACACTCAGACGTAGGCCAATTTCCTCTCGCGTCGTCTCTATTTCATCCCTCTTTCAAGTCTCAACTCGTGTAAGTCATGTGCCATGTGTCAATGGTGTGCGCTACTGGAGCAGGGGGAGCTGACAAGCCATTGCCCCGCCTTTCCTGGTTCCTTCTCCAACCGCTGCGCTTCCTCTCCGCTTCCATTACATCACCACACGAAAGTCCGAGTCAACGTCAGACGTGCGATTTGATACTGCGTCAATCTTCTATCGTGGTATCGAAAACGTTCAAAATACAATTGGTTTATAACCCCCTTCCCAAGATGCAATGCCCAAGTGCGCCACTGTCAAATGCTTCCCATGGCCGTTCCGCTTCATCCCTCCACGCTCCCTTTATGTCTGATGGTTCTGCCAAGTGGCACTTTTTCAAGACATGGCTGCTCCAGCTCCATCACTGACTTTCAGGCTGTCCTCTTCTCCGTAATCGACTCCCCAATGGGCTTTCCGGCGACGAAGCCCATGTTCCCAGCTCCCAACTCAAACACCTTGTTTCCGCGCAGCCACGTCTCCTTGACGCGACCGGTGAACTCGTGGCCTTCCCACGGCGAGCATCGGTTCTTCCATCGCATATCGCCCTGCGAAAAGGTCCAGAGCTCGGCGTCGTCGAAGATGCAAATATCGGCATCCATACCGGCCTTCAAGGCGCCCTTGCGATGAGATAGGCCGACCTGCGCCGCGGTGGCCTGGCAGCAGAGACGCACGATGTCCGTGATGCTCGGTGCCTTGGACGACACTGATCGCTGCTTGGACGCAGAGTGGAGAATGGGAAGACCCAAGCCTACAGATGAGATGCCGCCCCATGCTGCGAAGAAGTCTCCGCGCATCTTAGCAGGCACCACGGGCTGGTGCTCCCCTGGAATCGTCATGTCGACACCCGAGTCGGAGTGCAACATGTGCGGCTGGTTCTGGTCGAGGTGCTCAGGGAGCAGCTTCAACTGAGGTGTGCAGGGCGAGTGATCTGACACGACGGTTCGAATACACGAGTCTTCGGCCACCAGCTCTCCCCACAGACCGTCCTGGTTCTTTTCTTCGCGGATCGGTGGACAGCACTTGTGCCGAGTGTCGCCCTTCTCAATCTCCTCGGCCGTCAGACCCAAGTAGTGGAAGCACGTCTCGGCCGTGATGTTGATTCCGGCGGCGCGCGCTGCCTTGAGGATCGGGATGCATTGCGTCGCTGAGAGGTGGACAATATGTAGGTGAAGTGACGGCGCGATGTGGGCGAGACTCAGGATCTCTTCAATGGCGTACGTCTCGAACGAGGGAGGGCGGGACTCGAGGAATGTCTTGTATGCGGTAAGTGCTCCAGTAGGCGCGAGAGGCGCACCCGAGGCTTGCACGGCGTCACCGACGGAGTCTGCAATGGGAGGGATCATTTCGGCGTGGAACATGAGCGTGGTCGGGGCATCTTTGAGCTCTTCCATGGCGAGAGCGACATCCGTCGAAGAAACTGCTGGGAACTCGTCGACCTGAAGTTTCCGTCAGTTATTGCCTTCGAATACTGTCAGTACAAGGACAGAACTCACGCCTGATTCAATCAAGAATCCCTTGAATCCTCTTACACCGGCCTCAACGAGGGGCTTCAGCTCGGCCGCATTTCCAGGAATGACACCGCCATAGAAGCCAACGTCGACCCAGCACTGATTGAGACTTGCGCGCAGCTTCTCTTCGAAGCCCTTGACAGTGGTGGTTGGAGGGATGGCATTCAATGGCATGTCGACCACCGTCGTCACACCTCCGCTCGCAGCCGCGCGAGTGCCGGTCCAGAACCCCTCCCACTCGGTGCGTCCGGGCTCATTGAGGTGGACATGGGCGTCGACGAGGCCAGGAAGCAGCAACCTGGGGCTGTGGTCAATGTAGGTTGTGGAGGCAGGGAAGCTCGATTCCGGGAGGATAACCGGGACGACGGAGACGATCTTGCCGGTAGAGGGTGACACGGTGACAGTGGCCGGCGTCAAGACGAGAGAGTCATCGGGGAGGGTGATGACGGCGCGGGACGAGACAAGGACAGTGAGTCCCTCGTCAATGAGAGGGTGGGAGTTGGCGACAGTCATCGTCAAAGGGTTGAGAGAGGGAATGCTGAGGTGAAAGTGAAAGAGCGAGGGAAAAGAAGGAGAAAAAAGAGAACAACTGATGAACGGGTAAAATCAGCGGCCAACGGAATTATCCAGTCAACCGAACACGATCTTGGCCGCGGTCTCTGCTCGACTGCCGCGCTTATGCTTGCTTATCTTTATCTCTCGCAAGAGAGTCTCCAAAGTTGTGGTGGCGGTGGTGGGGTGAGTGCGATAAGGAGATGGAAGGGCGATATCCAATAGATTCGCCACGAGTAACAATGCTGTTGCCTTTTTTTGGCCTCTACTTCTTCATTTACGACTCTCAGGCGAAAGGTTTTGGGAGAGAGTGAGAAGAAGAAGGGAAAGGGGGGAAGGGGAAGAGGAGCGAGGAGAGGGAAGATAATGTTGAGTTGTACAAGAGGACAACAGGGAGACGCAAGCACCCCCGGCACCTGGGTTTCTTTCCATCTGGGGATGGAGGCTTATCGGCCTCTCACTTGCAGGGTACATCTCGTGTTAGTCTTTTGCGGGGGATAAGGACAAGAACATGCACAGAACATCCAGCTCGGCCGAGTTTCATGCCGTCCAGCGTTGTTATTCCTCTAACAATTCTTTTCTTCATCACAGCAGCCCACAACAAAAAAAATCCCACTACTCCTGAACGATCCTTCAAACCCCGAGGTCTCCCGGCGACAAAGGACCAGAAAAAACGACGCCGGCGGCGCCATCTGAAAAAGGGTAGGGTCCCTTATCAGCCCTCCCGGCCCGGCAATCAAAAAACCTGATCGGACTCGGCCGGTCGCCGAAAACAAACTAAGCCAGCACCGTCTTGACCAATCAGCGCCAGGGGCCTTAGACCTGATGGGACAATAGGTTATTCCATCGAGTAACCATCGAGTAATAGCGACGTCCCAAGACGGCATGCTTCAGACGTGCGCCGTGAGGGCATTCGGACTCCGGGGGGGCTGCGATAGGTCGATGCCGGGGGCGGGCAGTGAGCAAGAGATGCGACGCTGGCGGAATGAGTTCACGAGGGACCGAGTCAGCAGGCCCTCGGCTCGTCAAGTTGTTAGTCATGGCGGGCTTTCCCGCAGCTTTCGTACCTGACCTGAGGCGGTCAATACAGTGTCCGTCCAGCCAAAAGATGGTGGTGTTGAAAACATACGCCATTTACTCACATCCATTCTCCGCGGAGATGGCCGCATCAAACAAGCCTCCAACGCCTCGGGGCGTCACGTTTGCCGAGCCGGTGACCATCTCTTACGTACGACCACTTACCCCGTATTCCCAACGGGGTAAGAATACGCATTTGGCAATAAAAGGGCCAAAAGAGGGATCTCTTGTAGACGTCTCGCAAGAGTTGAATGGACCTCAATATTTCCTATACATGACACAAGGTGGGTATCCAGCAGAAGCCCGTCCTCTCTCCTCCCATCATCTTTGCGTTTCCGTCCCGTTCTATAATCATTCTCCGTTCGTCTTCCCTTTTTTGCCGTTATGCTATTTGACCTGTCTCATGTATGTATAGTATGCATTACCTGCTCCCGCGAATCAACCATGACAAGACAAGCAAATCAACAGCCCATACACCATGCTGAGCAAGCCGCCGGGGCCTAAAAACCCCCATTTTTGTCTTCCTCTTTGCGTTTCTTTTTTTATCGTGCTGTAATTCGGTCACAAGTAGTAGTACACCGGGTGAACGCGGCCCGTCCTGCTTCTCGGGACCATTGGCCACCCCATCCATCTATTCATCCGCTCCCCGCCGTCCGTCTTACTTCTGGCGCTTGAGCGTCTTCTGGGCCATCTCGATGAGGCCGTCCTTGGCCTCGCTTTCGGGGAAGTGCGCAATGGCGGCGATGGCCTTGTCCGCGTAGTCCTGCGCGAGGGCCCTCGTCTGCTCGATGCCGTTGCTCTTGAGCACTAGCTCACGTGCCTGGATTTCGCGCAAATGTTCGGTTAGCATCGTCTGTGACTGCGCGTGAAGTTGATTCGTCGGCCCGTGTGCCATCGGGGAACTTACCTTTGCAACGTCACCCTCCCGCTCAAACTTGCGACCGACGAGCGCACCGAGCTCTGGCATCTGCTTCCAGGCGAACAGGAGGGGTGCTGTCGCCAAGCCCAGCTCCAGGTCGGCGCCCGCGGGCTTGCCCAGATCGGTCCCCGTCTGCGTATAGTCGAGGAGGTCGTCGACCAGCTGGAACGCTAGGCCCAGGTTGCGTCCGTACGAGTAGGCGGCCTCGACCGTCAGACTGTCCGAGTTGCCCAGCAGCGCCGCGGCGCGACACGACTTGGAGATGAGGCTGGCCGTCTTGAGGTACGTCTTCTGAAGGTAGTAGCTGACCGTCTCCTCGGACCACTTGGGGTTGCGCTCGTCGCGCTCCGTGTTCTTGAGCTGCATGAACTCGCCTTCGACCAGGTTAGCGATGACGGTGGCCAGCAGCTCGACGACCTCCGGGTTTCGGAGCCTAGCTAGGGCAACCGAAGCTCGGCCGAGAAGAAAGTCGCCCGCCAACACGGCCATCTTGTTTCCAAACTCAAGGTTGGCGGAGGGAGATCCGCGGCGGGACACGGAGTGGTCGATAACATCGTCGTGGAGCAGGGAGGCGGTATGGATCAGCTCCGTGATCTCGGCGAGCCGTCGCTGGCTGGGGAGAATGTCCGAGTTGGCGTCGGGTACCTCGATCTCGGGGGCGGAGAGCGGCTTCATCATGGTGGCCGAGGGGTTGACGTCGGCGAGGATCTGGACGGGAGATATCGACGAGTCGATGCCGCGGATGGTCTGGTCGGGGAGGGGCATGGGCGACTTGGGGCACAGGTAGGTGGCCCTGCTCATGAGGAGGACGATCAAGGGCCTAACATGCTTACCCTCGGCCTGAGTGTAGTACTTTGCGGCGCGGTCGAGGGAAGGATGTCCAGAGCCCAGCAGCTTGCGGATGTTTCCAGTGAGGAACTTCATCTCCTTGGCCACGGTGCGCAGAGGATCGACTGTCATGCCGTCCTTGGTCGCCTTCTTGACCACGTTTCCCACAACATTGGACGCCACCTGCACGGCGGCAGCCCAGGCCGAGTCCCGGCGCGGGCTGGTGTGCAGAGAAGCTCGGTGTATCCTCGACGGCCCTCGCGAGACTGTCAATTGCCTGCACAGCACGCAGGCGGGCGCCATGGCAGCGGTCGAAACGGCCCTCGTCGTCGACGACATCGTCGTCCTCGTCAGCATTGAACCATTTCTAGCCACGGCGCCGCGCAGCAGGACCGAGGCCCCGGGACGGAGCTGCATCGCCGGCGAACAAGTTTTTGTAGGCGTGCCGCGGGCGGTTTCTGAAAGGGTTTGGCGTTGCAAGAGGGTGTCGCCGGGGGAGTCAAGAGACGAAAATCGGAGACTTTAGGAGGAAAGCGGAGTCGAGGAGGTCGTGAAATCGTGAATCGTGTGCGCACCGCGAGGCAATGGCGTGGTGACTTGTTGAGAGGAATCGCTAAACTGTCTACCTTTTTGCGTGTGATTTTCTTGTCGTGGCGGCGGCGGGGGCGGCCCAGACACCTGGGAAACTTTTCCAGACGCCCGCCGCACACCTTCAGCACACGCTGCAGGCGGATTGCAGCGGGTCGTCGCCTGCAACGGACAGCTTTCTGGGCTAGCTGCTCAGTCCCGCTAGCACCCGAAGGAACTCCAGCGCATCGGCGCCCTGATTGGGTCGCTACAGGGGCGTTGCGGGGTCTTCCGGGCAGATTTACAGGGTGAGCTACTGACCAGTTCGATGTGTTCACGAGCATCACCAAAACTGGGCTGGATGGGTGCCTGCGGGTAAGACGGACATTGTTTTCATAAGACGGCGATACCTTTTCCATTTGTTGAAATACAGAAATATATTGCCATCTAAGCTAAGCTTCAAGTTTTCTACTCATCCTATCAAACTGCATAACCATTTTGGCCTCACCCGATGAGGCACCCAATCGTCGCTCCACACATCTCCAGTCTTAAGCCCGAAAGTCTCCAGACATTACCAATCCTACTCTAAAGCTCAATACTCCTGTAAAAGGTTAAGATATAGATGAAACCCAAAGTGTAAATGTTACATAGAGAGCTTTGGTGAGAGAAAACTACGTGATTCAATAGATCTCAAACATACCTATGCACAATTTCTTAAATTTCATTGCTATAATGCACGTGGGAGTGTACGGAGATGACTGGACCTGAGTTGCCATGACAGTAGACAAAATCTGATCCACGGCCCATGCCTGGTTCTTATCTTCGCATAACAACAGTCCGCTCCATGCCATCGCACATATTCCATTGTATGCCCAGTCCACAAATGCAATAGACTCGTCATTGAGCGCCGCCCCCTTCACTACCCTCAGCCCTCCACCAGGCAAGCTGCTCTGCGGACAATTTCGTCTCAGGATGGTTCGATCCCATGATGACTGATCTCAACTGCACGCATTGTTCCATAAGAGAGAGGGCATCGTTGAAGCGACCAAGCTTGTGCCAAGTATGGGCTAGATTGTGTATGATCTTGAGAGTCCGTGGGTGCTTCCATCCAACCAACTCTAGCCGAAGGTACAATGCTTCCACATATAAAGACTCAGCTTCGTTATATCGGCCTTGCCGAAAGTATGTTGATGAGAGTGATACCGCATAATCACTCGTGTGCCGATGGTGGTCTCCGCGCAACTCTCGCTGAAGGTTCAATACTTCCACTTGTATAGACTCAGCTTCGTTAAGTCGGCCTTGCTTGACGTATGTTCTTGAGAGCAATGCCATACTTCGGATCGTTCTGTGGTGTTTATTCCCGAGTACCTCTCGCGAAAGGCCCAATGCTTCTACTTGCATAGCCTCGGCTTCACTATATCGGCCTTGTTCCCGATATACTGACGCAACATGGTGCATGCTCTTGATCGTATCGGAGTGCTTCTCTCCAAGCAACTCTCTTTGTAGATCCAATCCCCTGACTTGCAGAGGCTCAGCTTCGTCATATCGGCCTTGCTTCCGATATGTCGATGCGAGTGAAACCATGGTCGAAATCGGAGTCGGGTGCTTCTCCCCGAACAGCTCCCGCTGGAGATGCAACAACTTTACGACGACCGGCTCTCTCTCTCTCCACCTCCCCCGGGAGTCAAGGAATTCAGAAATCCTGTTGAGAAGTTTTGTTGTCTCGATTTTCTTTCCGCTTACTTCCGCCCACTCCCCGACCTGCACAGCGTGTCGCACATACTTCTCACATTCCGACCACGTCTCCCGTTTTGGTTTTGGGAAAAGTTCTCCAATCACTTGCACCGCAATCCCAGAGAAATATGCCTCTGTCTTTTTACTGCTTTCTCTGAAAGCCATCTGTTTTAACCATCCCGATGTTCTGCTTGTCAACCTATATCGTACAGCCTCATGCACGAGCTTGTGCATCTCATAACTCGGCTTGTTGTCCCCTGTCTGCTCCTCGCTTATGAAGGAGAATTGCTTTAGCCGTGTGATGGCTCGTGAAAGTTCGACGTCATTGGAACCTTTACCTGTCGTCTCGGAAATATGTACACTCGCTGCTCTGAGAAGCTCAAACGTAATGCTTCGGTTGTCCACATATCCCATGACGTGTAGGATTTCATGTGCCATCTTGCTTTCCTGACGGATCTGGTTCATCGAGATGGCCCATGTCTCTAGGACGCTGTTTGCCGCGTTAGGCCTTCGGTGTCGATCAAATTCTGTGTCCTTGAGAGTCTCCCATCGTTGCTTGCCTTTGGAAAGCATAGACATGTACTCATTGACCGATGTCGATGTTCGTCGCACATAGGCTCCGGCCTGTGACACTGCAAGTGGAAGACACTGGAGCTCTTCCAAGAGAGAAGTAGTCTCTGCTACGTCGTCAATTTGGTCGTTGTTTCTCGTCATATTTAGCAGCTTTGTAGCTTCATCGAGTGTCATGCGGCCAACCCTGACACCTCTGCCTGGGCCAACTAGAGGGCCTACAATATGCTCATCGCGGCTCGTCCATAGTGTCGTCCCAGTAGGTGATTTTGGGATGTATTCGAGCAGACTGTTGGTCTCCTCGGCAGTTCCTACACCGAAGAGCGTCAAGTCATCCGCATTATCGAGTATAAGCGCCCAAAGGGGCTGGGACTCAATGGACTCGCGTACGGCCGTGAAAAGCGTTCTGTCTTCAAGGGTCTCATCGACACCAAGCTTCCTTGCAATTGCCTTGTAGTCCTGTGAGAAACTTGCTTTGTTGTCGGCATGCACCCAAAAGACGGAGCAGTCTCTGTCCTTGCATCGGCGGTATGCGTAATCCAACGCAAGTTGGGTTTTCCTGTGGTTTTAAGCCAACATCTACCGAGGTGTTCTGATCAGAACTCACCCTGAACCGCCTAAACCCCAAAGCGCAGCACTGTATGCTTCTGTTGTCCGCGGTAGGAGCTCGTTAACCCTAGCAACAAGGTCCGGGCGAGAGACAAGGTCCTCGTTGCGGGGATATGGGATTACTCGGACGGGGAGGCGAGCCGGTCGGTGGGGTAGGTGGAGGTGGGTGTCACCTTGAATGATTGTTGCATTATCACCAAGTTGGTTCCCGGAGAAGTCGCGGTTGGATGATTCGCGATGACTCGTCATTTTGATCTAAAGGTCGTAGTCTAGATGGTGTTTGAACCAGATAGAAATGACGCAGGCTTGGATGTAGGAAGAAGATGAATCAGGCTGTCGCCCAGCCGCTCAGGCTGTTCAGTTTGCTCAACCCCTCCCTCCTTCAACAGTCCTGACCACCACGTAACAGATGTTCCTGTCCTTACCCATCTTTCAGACCCTCTTACCCCTAGCAATTCCTTAGTTAACCTCTCAATTAAACAGAATACTTACTTGTCTATCGTAGAGCATAGGGATTTCCAGAGACACTTCTGTCGTTAACAAGTGGGGCAAGAGCTTCGGGTGTGTCTGTAAAACAGGCGCCCACTCCCCTGAGAGAAGAGTGGATGCCTGCTGCAGATGCACAGTGCACTTGCAGCTACAACAGAAGCTAGAATACTCCGTACTCCAACAGGCATCGACATTTGCTTTCAATCCAACACACTTTGCGCAACACACACAGACGGGATAATCGATCATACCTACCGCAATCACATTGTAGTATCGAGCGCAACCCCCTCAAGGTGCCATGGTACTTCTTACAATGACCCCCTCCATCGTGGAGGCCCTCACCCTTCACGCAACACCGAAACGCCCGGCACCAGCGCAGAAAGACGACGAGACGACCCCTTCACCACAAGTAACCACAGACGAGCCTTCCCTCGATGAGCCGACAATCGGAAAACCAATATCCCACGGCCAAATTGTCGACTTGTGGAGGAATCTCAAGTCGCAAGGTGATTCGGCGCACAGTCTTGAGCAGCTCCTTCGCGGTGCCAACGTTTACATATCTCCTCCTCCTCCCAAGCCAGAACCAGTACGTCGAAGCAGCATGCGAACCATACGACCCACAGCTAACCACTCCGCAGTCTCCTCAATACAAGGCCCTTATGGCCCGCCTTCGCCGCGACGAGGAAGCCCGCGCCTACGAACGAATGATGAACCCCCATTCCGGCCCCAAAACTTTCCACGACCGTTTTCCCAGCGCCGCCCACGCCTTCGCCGAAGCAAACAAGCCCACGAGCGCAGAGGACCTTGGCGACGACAGCATTTTTGTCACCCAAACCCACCGAGAGGTTACCCTGATTCTCAACTTCCTGGCCAGCATTGCCGGCGTCGCAGGCACTCTCTGGGTTGTGGCGAGGTGGTGGAACACTCCCGCGCGGTTGTTTCTCACGCTCGGTGGCAGCATCCTTGTTGCGATTGCAGAGGTCGTGGTGTATAATGCATACCTGTGGAGAATGGGTGAGTCGAAAAAGAAACAAAAGAAGGTTGAAGAGGTGAAGGAGGTACTGGAGACGTGGGTGGTCGGTCCTGGCGACGATACGGATCCGAAGACCATAATCATCCAGGAAAAGGAAGAGGAGGCACCCGACACTGTCAGGAAGCGCCACGTTGAAGCAAAGACGGAAACCTAAAGATACCCATGGCTGTACGGAGTATGAACCGCCGTAATCATCGCGCTCATTTGGGTTACTCGGCAAGGGAACCCGACCTAATTCACGGGAAATAACTGGTCATTAATAACAACTTCCCCAGCACACAATGAACGCGATCCATCTTCACACATTACACCAATCCCGAGTTGAACCGTGGGGTCGGGCTCCTGCCTTGGTGATAATGGAAATTGCGGGAACATGTGACAGCGCGTCAGACGCGTTAAGGCGCGTCTTCTGGTGGGGCTCCTTTGTCGTTGACTTGGGCACGCCAGGCTCAGGACCACACCAACATAAACACCTACCGTCAAGATATTCACGATAATTTCATTGTAACCTAAAGGGCTCCCCCAGAACCTCGTTCTGTACTGCCTCGAAATTTGGCAATATTCCCTCACGCCTAGGACCCGTTCGCCTTGTCAACACTACCGCGAAGCACATCGATTGCGTTCTACTACGGACTTCGGTCCCATGTCCAACCAAGCATGGCAGTTGATTGACAGACCTGTGACCAAATCCACAATGTACGAATTTTACTCGGGTGTCACCTCCCCCAAACCTCGACTGACCAATCCCAGGGCTCAAGCAGGACCTGGCTCTCGGTCACGGACTCGAGGAAAACCGCTCCGAACGTACGGCAAACGTGCCGCCGCCTCCGATGCACGAGGCGAAACCGCTCTGAAGAAGAAACGCACCTCGGACGAAGAGTCGCCCCTTGAAAGCGGAACACCCGAAGCTGTCGAGGCGAGCGCGCCACTTACCACGAAAGCATCTGCGACGGACGGCATAACTGCCACCACGGCCACGAAGACACAGGCCAATGTCGGGAAAGGATCAATAATGAGCTTCTTCAAGCCAGTATCTCAACCCACATTGTCAGCGTCCAGCACTTTACTAGATGAGGTAGAATTCAACTCATCTTCCTCCTCGCCTCTGCCGCCATCCCCTCCACAACCATCCAGGGCCGAGAGACGAAAACCACGGTTTCTCAAATTTCGCGGGAACTCGTTACCACGGATCGATACTGAAGAGTCGGAGAATGATGAAGAGAATGGGTCGGAGACGGACGATAAGAAAGCAGGGGGCCGTTCAAATCGAGAAACAAGAAAGTTACGAAGAGGTGACTCAAGGTCGCCGTTGCGGAATCGACACGAGAGTCCGAGAAATGAGGGATCGGACGTGGAAAGGGCGAAAAGACCGAAGGCCAAGCCGTCTCCAACTGTACAGACAACACTCAATATTTCCTGCCAAGCAGCGTTTTCTGAGTGCAAGGTCTGCAACACGGTTTGGAACCCATTACACCCAGACGACGTCAAGTTTCACAAAAAGCAGCACGCAGCCGTACTGAGAGCGAAGAGGAAGTTGAAGGAAAATGAATTATAGACTGAGATACCGAGATACCCATCCAATGCATTATGATCCAAAACATGCCAAAGATACATTATGTACTCCAGGAATTAGTAAATGCTCTCTTTTAACAGCTGGCGGCAGGCATCGCCCTCGGGTGGGGCAATACCTAATAACAGCCCTGAGGTTTCATGGCAGTCAACCAACTCCAATGGGTAAAAGGCTTTAATTTCTCACTCCCGTGCTAATTCCTGATGTGGGTTACGGGTAATTGGACAGCAACAGAAACAAGGGTGAGATCACTGCGGCTGTGCTGCGAAGCAGTCAGAACATATGACGAATTGAATTGGGGCTTGGTTTTGGACTGAAGCGTTCACATTGCAACGGTAACTTGCTGTTTTATTTCGTGATTACCAACAACACAAAACTCCTTGACATCACTCTCAACTCACCATACTCCACCCAAGAGACTATATCTATTCAGACCGGTTGAAACTGCTCATAAACAACCCAAAACTACCATGCCCCGGAAATCCGGCACTGGATGCGTCACATGCCGGTGAGTTCAGCCCTACGGACGTCTCGCTCCTTTAGAACCTTCAACGCTGACATCACGATCTCACCGGCCAGCATCCGTCGTGTCAAGTGCGACGAGGCCAAACCATGCTGCCAGCGCTGCATTACCTCCAAGCGCCAGTGCGACGGCTATCTCCCTGGCGACTCAACCGTCACCCGCCGCCAGCTCGCCGACGCGGTCCGCGAGCTCGGCGTCATCGGGCCCGTCTCCAAGGCCCTGACTCAGTATCCGGGCCAGCGCCTCAGCCCGTCCCAGGTCGACAGCTTGTCCCTGTTCGACGTCTTTCGCAAGCTGACGGCGCCTTCGACGGCGTCTTTTCTGCCGTCTAACTTCTGGACTGGTGAGCTGCTGCAGTTGGCGCACTCTGAGCCTGCCGTCTGGCACGCGACGCTTGCGCTGGGTGCGCTGCATCAGAAGCATGAGCTTGCGTCACAGGAATCTGGCCCTGATCACAGAGTCGACGTCTTTTCGAGATTAGCCAACCAGAACTATGCACAGGCTATGACGCACGCACAAGCGCTGAGAGATCCGCACAGGCTCCTATCTCTCAGCCTCGCTCTCGTGTCCATCACCAACATGATGGGCCGGTGGAGTGAGAGCCAAGTCCATATTACCGCCGGCCACCGCCTCATGCTTCAAGCAAAGGGCCATCCAGCCGTAAAACTAGCCGCCGAGATGTTGATGCGCCTTGATCTCCAAGCCCTGACCTTTTCGGAATCAAGCGCTCCGTATCCCTACGCAGACGCCCCGGACATGACCGACGTCACCAAGTGCATGCGAGCGGCAGCGATAGAGAACTATGAGCAAGCGGGAACATCCCTATTTTCTCTCGTCAGGCGGTTTCTGCTCGCCGATGAGACGCTTGGTATGTGCTCCGAAGCACAGGTTCAAGAAAAGCTCATGATGCGGGATATCCTGCAGGACCTCGTCGATTGGGAGTTCAAGATGGCCATCTTTGAGAAGAACGGGCAGACGGGCGAGCCGGCTGCAATGTCAGTACGGCTCTACCACACCCTTTTGCGGGTTATGATTGCTGCGAGGAGATTTGGACCGGACACACGATGGGATGACCTCTTGGGTTATTTTGAGCGCATCGTCGCCTGTGCAGAGTCTTTGCTTCTAGCCACCGTGACTCCCGAGCCTCGTTCGCCGCTTTCTCTGGAGCCTGGAGTCATCATCCCCCTATTCGTCGCTGGCTCGCGATGCCGGCATCCCGTGCTCCGAAGCCGAGTCATACGGCTACTGCGCCGACTAAAGAGACACGAGGGCATGTGGTTCAGCGACGGCGCCGCAGAGGTGTGCGCAAAAACCATGCAAATAGAGGGCCAGACCATCCTGACGGGCGATCTTCCCCCAATAGCGCCCGTCCAGGACATCCCCTGGGAGGCGTGGTCGATGGGCAGGGTGCAGCCGCAGGCGTCGTTGAGCTGGGAGGGCGTCGAGAGGGTGCCGGAAATCATGCGCGTTCGCGAGACTTTAGTGCTGGTAACGACTGAGCAGCGACGTGTTGATCTGACTTTTATCATGTGCTCTGGTGATGATATTGGGACGTATGGTGAGACTCGGTTTGAGTCTGTCACATACTGATGGGGGAACACCCAACACTCAGCCCTAATCACTTGGCTCCGTGGTCGGCATACGAGCGGGAGCTCTGCCGATTAATCATAAATACCAGCTCCGTCAGCGGTATTACCGTGGCATCTTCAAATACCCGACTGGCGTTCCTAACGGCATCATTTCTTAGTTCCAATGCTGGGCCTCGCTGACACTCTCCTGCTCGCCGACGGAGATTCCACCGGACATTCGGGAATTCGAAGTCGATCAGAGTTCTGTTATCAGAAAAGGGGGGTTGTCTTCCTCTATTGCAAGTTAGCAACAGACATTGGCAGGGACATGTGAGAATTTACTGGATCTCGACTTCATCGCATCCTCAGGGCGGGGGTCTTGCACAATGATGTTACTCAACATATGTTCCTGATCATCGATGTCCTACAACAACGCCTAATTGTTTTGTGATTGATGTCGCATCCGGGGTGACCTTATCCCAACCAAACGTTACAGACTCGAGTGTACCCTTACTTGCCTATCCTCCGGTCGTTACATCATCCTCTCTAGCAATCTCAATCTCGTCCACAGATGTGTACCTACCTTCTGGGGACGTCCCCCCAACAATAACAACAACGACTGCGTATGTGGCGTCTGAGACGCATCTCAACTGTTTCTTTCCAGCCTGATCTTGGCAACTGGCGCCCTATCATGTTTGCTAGAAGCCGCAGGACTGAGTACATGGTGGAGAGCAAACACGGCGTACCAGTAACTGAGGGGGCTGGGATTATTCCTGCTACGATTGGTTGTCTGGAGAAGGCGACTTGGGTTGCTTGAGTTGTACAACAGCTATTGTGGCTGCAGCTAGTACATGTGGGTTGCCGGGCTGTTGCCAAAGAGCTGGCAAGGATCCCTTTCCTTGACAGAATGCCTACTTCCATGTCTAAAACATCAGCAGCTAGAGGGACCAGCCGAATTTGTGTTGTTTCTTACTCATTGCCGGAAGATGTGATGAATCGAGAATTCTCGGCCGAAAAGTCACATCAATAACAAGGAGGTTATGAATTACCCCAGCCAGAGTGGAATCCGGGCGTCGAAGCCTGGATGTGACCGACCACGCTATTTATGAGGCGTATGCGAGGACGAGGACACAACTGAGACATGCTGGGCTTCCCGTCCCTAGCCCGTGATTTGCTTGGTTGCTTTTTATGCCGATATCTAGGCCTTCATGCGGGGAAAATGCCTCGAGATGCGGCTTGGGACTTTGGAGGCATGTGTGCTAGGCCAGACCAACTAGTGGCTTGACGCCAGGCTGAAGGGTAAGACATTCGGTGCTTTGTGACTGATCGTTGCACACACGGTCGCGTTAAATATGCCATTCATCCCGTTCAACAACTAACTTCATGTCCCATCTCGACGCGCTAAATCAGCAATCTATCGCCCAGTTGTTCAAGTTGTGTCTTCTTTGTTACAACTCAGGCGTTGCAGTAAGACCAACATCATGGCTCCTGGACAAATGACCTTCCCAATATACGTTAAACGCATGCCGCCCAACATGACATTTACCGTCACCGAGATCAAGGTAGTCAACCCCACAGAGGGTGGGCATTGGTATGCCTTCCATGTAAGTCTCCTCCTGCCGACCGTCGGCTCACTCCACCCGCGACCCTAGCGCCTGTGCTAAACAGCGGCCCGTCAAGACCTGTCTCCAGGACGTGCCATTCGCCGTCGATCCGTCCGAGAGCGAGGGCAGCGTCGGCAACTTCATTCTCCAGTGCGGCGGCGCGTGGCAGTCTGGCCCGGGCCCCAAGTTCGAGATCAAGTTCGCCATTGAAGGCACGGCACCCAACGACGTAAAAACGTCCATGGCTGGCTGGATGGCCATTGCGACGGACGACTGGGGCATGCTCATGCGGCCGAGCCGCGGGACCGTCTCGTTTGGCTTTGACGAGGGTCAGCCGAGCGCGTTGGTGTTTCCGACGCCCGTGTTGACGGCGCTGCAGGACTGCAGCATCGTCGTGGAGTGGCTCGAGGAGGAGGAGACGGTTGGAATGTCCGTCACTTCGGACAAGGCGTTTGCCGAGCCGCTCGCCGGATATGCTGCCCGAGGCATATTGACGGGGCATGCAAAGGCCGCTGAGTGGGCTGTGGGGACTCCATGATAGTGTGTTTAGGTGAAAGTTACCATGATGATAATCAAGGGCCGTCCGAGAATTCAGTCTTGGCACATCGGTCAGGACTCATAGATACAGGGTCTGTGTTCGGATCAGTCGAACTATGTCCTCGTACGCCGTTGCTCCTTAACAACCGAGAAGGTCAATCAGACACTGGGAATCAGAGACAGGGATTGAGAAGAACGGAGCATAGACGCAGACCGGTGATGAGTGCTACGTAGTACGAGTCTCATACGGTGAAACAGTGGCATTCATCCGACCATTGCCCCGAAACATGTTCTCACGGGATACGACTCCCCACAACTCAGGAAATTAGAGCGAGAGGATCGAGCATTGTAGTGTTAGACATGATACAAAATAAACATGAATCACTTGCCGAGGTCCATATTCCTCCAATGGACATCTTTATTTGGAAGCCTGTTCAAATTCCTATAACCTCAAGGACAAGGATTCTAAATAAACTCCTCGCATCCTGTAAGACACTCTTGGCCCAATCTGGTCGACACGGCAATACGGGAGGGCAATAATTTCTGCGGCTGTACGGAGTATACATTAGACTATTTTTCTGGGGTCTTTCTATGTCCCGCGCCTTGCTATTTGCTAGCAGCCCCCCCTGCAACCTAGTGTCCGCCGCAGGGGTTCCGGTCGCCGATTATCCCGCCTCAGCCTGGACGGTCATGTCCGCAGTTGGTCCCCGTTCGGCGATTATTGTGGTGTTCACAGGGAAGAATGGGCGAAGCAATATGCAAAGAGCAACTGCGGACGCGGGCTTGCAGGTTAGCCGATAGGCCAGCTCATGAGACATGCATGCAAATCCGGGTATTTACATTTCTGGCGGCTCCCTCGTGTTGCACTGGGAATCGTCTATAAAAGCGAGGGAGCCTGTTGAGCTTTGTCAAGGTTGTGGTTCAGCAGCAGCAGCCGTTTGATACTCCTCCCTCGAGTAAACGAAAAGCATCCAATATGAAGGTCTCTTCCATCCTCCTCTTTTCGCTCGGCTGGGTCTCCTCGACCTCGGCCCTGCCGTCCCCCGTCCAGGGCCCATCCTGCGACTGCTCCGGCACGAAAAACGGCGGCTCCTCAGCGAAGCAGTACATCTGCCGCGACTCGCGCCTCGGACCTCGAGTTTTGCCCAAGAAGCTGCCGCTCGGTACATTCGTGTCCAACTACGACCGCTTCGGAGACGCTGAGACGCCTGGCGAGTTTCTGGCCAAGTGGACGGATGCCACCGGTGCCTGGGTGTATCCGCCGCAGAACGGATTCCAGCTAAATGCCTGTGGCGATGCCATCAACGGCACCATGGTGCTGGAAGTCGGAACGCTTGTGGATCGCTTCGGAAGCGAATATGGTATGTGGTTCCCTGTGCCGTATAATTGAGAATTGAGTCGGTTTTTTAACTCGTGTTGACATAGGCCAATACGTCTCTGCTGCGGCTGCTCCCTACTCCCAGAGGGCTCTCCCTCCCTCCAACCTCGACACAAACCCAAATGCGCCAGACTTTCCCTACAACTACCACGTCTACAAAGTGCTGAAGCCGCTCACTGTTGTGGGAGGACCCATCGCTCCTTGGTTTGGCCAGCCCGGTCTCGGTGCGCAGTTTTACACTGGCGGCATTGGAAACATTTTGACCTTGATCGACGCGGGATTCTTGCAGCGAGAGGAGTCGGGGGTTTTAGTCTCCAAGGAGAAGGGATGTTAAAAAAGGGATCGCGATATAGTAGATGCGCGTACCATCGGCAACGCACGATTTTAGGAAAACTTACCTTAATTAATACAAATGATACGTGTTGCGCCTAATGTCTGAAGAATCCTGGAACCTGCATATTGGATCTCGCCAAGTCTTGATGAGCGAAAAACAGGCTGCGTATCCGACAGCCTCAAAACCGAATACGGTCCAGTTGCGGCGTCTTGCAGGGCACAACGAAAACGACCAACCACTAACAGCCACTGGGCTACGGCACGACCCGCTCGGACGTCGCCTGTAAGCATTCAGTGGCTCTCCATTGGAGTTTAGCACAGCGCTCAACAGAAGGGTCCCCACCAAAAATCCCCTGAACCCCGCGGCGGCTTCCCATCCCAAGGTGCGTGCCCACCGCTCCTTTGCTTTTTTTGCGGGGGAGAAGATAAGATGAGGTGTCGAATCTTGAATTTCAGAGACGGGCTGTGATAAAAGCAACCGCGCCCCGGGTGTGTCCGTCCGTCCACCTACACTCCAACTCTCGACGCCCCTACGACGCAACAGCCCAGCCTCTCCTCGATCCAATTGCCCGTTTTCCTGAGCCGCCAGCTGCCCAACGCCTTCACAATGGACGCCGTCGCGAGCAACTTCACTGGGGCCGACCCTGTGCACCCGTACTTCCCCCTGGACGTGGCCATTGCAGGATATGCCGCCAACTCGATGGGCGCGGCGAAGCTCGTGGGCATCTTTTCGCTGCTGTGCTGCGGTGTCTTTGCCGTCACCCATGTCCTGATCCTGCAGGCGGGAGTCAACATTTCGGGCGGCGCCAAGTTGGCCACCATGTGGTTTGCTCTCTGCGGGTGCATCCATCTATTCTTTGAGGGTATGTCCAGCTCTTTGAACGCGTGCCCTGCTCTGTGAAAGCATGCTGCCCTCCCAGTAACCATTGCTAACAATATGATAGGCTACTTTGCCGTCAATCACCTCGACATGGCCAGCCAGATGGACCTCTTCGGCCAGCTCTGGAAGGAGTACTCCCTGTCCGATTCACGATACCTGACCCAGGACGCCTTTGTCGTGTGCATGGAGTCCATCACCGCCTTCTTCTGGGGCCCGCTCTCCTTCTTCTGCGCCTACGCCATCGTCCACAACCACCCTCTTCGCCACCCCATCCAGATCATCGTCAGCCTCGGCCAGATCTACGGCGACATCCTGTACTACGCCACCTGCTCCTTCAGCAAGATCGTCTACCAGATCGGCTACTGCCGCCCCGAGAGCTTCTACTTCTGGATGTACTACGTCCTCTGCAACGCCTTCTGGATCGTCATCCCCGGCGTGCTGCTGGTCCAGAGCGTCACCGCCACCTCCGAGGCCATTGCCAAGGTCCAGGCCACCGAGGCGGGCAAGAAGAAGCTGTAAAGGGGCCATCGGGAGTATGTAATTTCTCTCCTTTCCCACGGGAAACCTGGCCCATTTGGGTATCAAGGCCGTGAGGTAGAACGCATTAGACTGAAAGTTAGATGAGTAAAAGAGCCGAATAAATGGTAGTCTAGATCTAGTTTTTAATTGCCCAAACGCCTTTATCCCAATCCAGTCCAAGTGATTGGATGACATCTAATTAGGACCCCTCATTCATTAGTATGGTGATCGACATGCCATCAGACCTTACTGAAACATGACATGACATGACATGTACATGAACAATGACATACTTGAACATTCATTATTCATTGCGATCAATCTTTTCCATTCGCAACCAGTGTCGTCGTTTCGAATGGGGAGCAATCCCACCAGAGTGGCAGATTCGCTATCGTTGCAATTAGCAATGGCCTTGATTGCGAGTTATCAGGTTCGATCTTACCTGGCGCTTCTCTGCAAAGTCGGTGTAAAACTGATTCCAGATCGTCTTCTCAGCGCACTCGTCCCCGCCATTGATGGCCGTGCAGTTGGGCTGGTTCTCCTCCTGCGCCTCGGGCTCCATGGGCAACCACGGCTTCGGAATGGGCCAGTCGGAGAAGTGGACAAACTTGGCCTCTCCCAGGGCGGCGACGGGATCCCAGGCCTCGTGGTCGGTGCCGAGATAGTCGGCGTGGTCGGTCCGGCGATATTCGGCCGTCAGCATGTCGTACGGACGGTGCGGCAGGATCAGCGCGCTGTCGTAGTACAGCTGGTTAACGATCTCCATGTCGTAGTCGTTGTCGCCGACCCGGTCCATCTGCGCCATGATGCGCTCGAACTCGACCGTCGAGGGCTGGATGAGCATGACTTGGGATGAAAGAACGCGCTCCGTGGGTTTGTTCTGGAGGAGCCAATAAGCCCGAGGCATAGCGACAGGACACGGTGGGAGCAGGAAGAGCTCGTCCATGTGCTGCAGAATCACCCCGTCAGAATCAAGCGACAAAACCCGCTCGTATTGGGTCTGGTTGAACGCCAGGAGCTTGGTGAAGGAGTCGGCCCAGGTGACTGCAGATTTCCGTGTTAGCGGCGAGCGACAACCAACACTCTTCAGCACTCACTATCTGCGCCCTCGCGATGCTGAATCTCAATCGGCATCAGCTTGACGTCGTACTCGTCCCGCGCCTTGAGCAGCAGGCGGCCGTCGTGGCTGTGCGCCTGGGTCGCTGCCGGGTCGAGGATGTACGAGGGGTACATCATCAGGCGGTCGGCCTTGCTCTTGAGGCGGTGCAGCGCTTCGAACATCATGACCGAGTTGCACAGGTATTCGCTGGAGGTGACGTATTGCGTGTAGGCGAATCGGGACCAGTGTACATCGTGCTCGTAAGACTCGTTGGTTGTCGCTTTCGAGCCGTCGCCATTGGTGCTGTCCGTCTTATTCGCGCCATCATCGCCGTCGCCAACGTTGAGAGGTGAAGTCTCTGGCGCCGGTTCATCCATCGTCGAAATAGCATCCTTCTGCTCGGTTTCAACAGCCGACTCTGCTGAGACTTCAGATTGGCCTGCGCCAGTCGGTGTCGGAATGGGGACGTTGCTCTCCTCGCTGCCGACCTTGGCCTCGTCGTAGGCGCCGGCATGAGACTGGTCTTTCCACGGCTGCTGCACCTTCAGATATCTGTCGTCATACTGAGTGCCCAACCGGTAGAAGAGCACAACGCAGAGCAAGGTCGCGAGGCCCACCAACCGGAGCCGATTCGATACCATGGTGGCGGGACCGTCCCAGACAACGAAATAGCGCGGTGAAGCTCGCTGTCTCAAGCGCAGGGAAGACAGTAGGAGAGCAGAAACAGAGACATCAAGCACGGGGGAACAGGAATGGAGGCTCTAGAGCTTTCTTTTCTTATCCGTTATCATGGATCGCCATTATTCCTGTCGGCGCAGCTCCCTCCAATACGGCCTAGTCACTGAGAGTACGAGGTTGCTGTCGTACGATCATTGGCCCAAGGCCCTCCCTTTGCCATGTTTTTCTGCATCACCAACGCGAAATTACAACTTTGGGGACTCCACGGAGTTTGCTGAAAAGGCTCCGGAACTTCGGAAGGTGGATGGAGACCCCTGATCAAACTAGTCGCGTCCATTCGGCGTTGGGGGCCTTCAGCTCTTCCATCGCGTCGAGGCGGTGCAAATGGCGAAAGCAGACAGGGTAAAAGTCCCGTAACCAGAGCGTTCCAGATCCTGTGGTGAGTTGGAAGTGGGTAGACATATGGGGAGATCTAGTGGTCCACGTGTCGCGGTGATTGGCTGGCCCGCCATGAGTATTCCTCAATTGGGATGGTCGTCAATCCAAGTTCGTATCCGATAGATTCGCATGAACCTAATCATCCGCGCTTGATCACCAAGAGTATCTTCCTGCTTTACGTGGCGGTATATCTCAGGGAGGACCATGCTCCAGTTAGCCTCAACTCTGTTCGATGAACATATTGAGTAGGTATTAAAGACACTGCCGTCTCATGCAAGAGTCAAGGCCTTGCATGCACGTTACAAGGAATGTCAACGAGAGAAAACAACTACTATGTGTGTTACTGTGCCGCAGTTAATCCATTCTTACGAGATTGCGACCTCAACCCGGTGTCTGTTCATTTAACTAGGTTTGAGTGATATCATCTTTACCCGCCTTCCCATAAATGCACACCAGCTACTCTGTAATCGTCATGCTCCGTCTCAACTATCTCAAAGAAAGATGTCTAGGTGGGCATGCGTCTTGATGGTAAACGCTAATCACTTTCTACCACCCAAAGCTCTTGAATGCAAGCCCAGGCAACATCGTGTCTCTTCGCTTTCGAGAACAAACTACCACTCACTTAATCCAGTGCTGTGGTGAATTGGCTGGCAGTTAAAAGTTGGACTTGCAAGCTTCATTTGGTCGAAATCCTAAAATGGATTTCTGTAATGAGGTCAACTCAAGAGCTACGACGGACAGCAGGTCAAATTAAGGTGATGAGTGCATATTCCTTGATGGTCTATTTAATATCCTGGCAGTGACGGTTACGAATATCGCCATACCCCACCCCGACAGGGTCTGTTCAATGCATGCCCAATTCTTCGTCCCAGGATATCCAGCACAGTCAATTAAAGTGCTCGCGCATTCTGAAAAGGAACAGGTGGCGACAAGGATTTACCGGCGGTGTTACGTAGCTCTTCTCCCCAAGCAAATGGTTCTCCGACTGCCGGATCAAATCTTTGCCTGGATATTCCAAGGCTTGCTCACCACACCCATGCACTTGATTTCGATATCTGTGTTTGCGGGTAGTGTCTTGACGGCGACACAGCTGAGACGCAAAACAGGCATTAATTAGCTTACTTTGGACATGCAAGGCGGGCGTGTCAACTTACGTTCGGGCGGGCTTAACGTCGCCCCAGTACGTCTCGTAGACCTCGTTCATCTTAGCAAAGTCGCCCATGTCGGCGAGATAAATGTTGACCTCGACGACATCGTTGATGCTGGAGCCAGACGCATCGAGGACGGCGGAAAGGTTCTGGATAACTCGGTGCTGCAGTGGTAGGAATCAGCACTGCCACGGTCTCATTGCCAGGGTTTAGAGTTTACCGTGTGAGCTTGGATGTCACCGTCGATGATCTTGCCAGTCGCGGGGTCTTGGGCAATAGAACCCGAGGTGTAGACGAAGCCGTTGGCGACAATGGCCTGGTTGAAGACCGGCAGGGGGGCCGGGGCCTTGTCGGTGAAGGTCGCGATGCGAGACATAGTTTATGACAGTGATCCGAGGAAATGGCTGTTGCGATAGTCTAGGTAGAATTCGAAAGAGATGGTGAATGTCAATTGAGTTGATTATATATGTGATGACAGAATGCGGGGCTGTTGGAGCTGGTGCAGGCCGACTCCCATTTCTAGCTCACTATTTATCAGTTCCCCTCAGAAGCAAAGGGCGTGATTGACGCATAGGATCGGGTTTATAATCCCAATTCGATTCCCGGCTTATCAAGCCTCGAATACTACGCCATCGTAGGTCTCCATTTCCGCTTCTTAAGCCCGCAAGTTAAAAGCTCGGAGTCCACTTCCTGAACCGATGGCCCCGCACGCGAGTCGCAGTCTCCATCCCTACCTGAAAACCCGACATCGGAGGCGTCACCATCTAGTGTCGCAAACAGTCAGAACCTGGGCAAATAATACAGACTGACAATGGTCATCATTTTATGCTTGAAAGGTGTCTGATATGGCCATTGTTTTTCTCTATTCTTTACATGTTCAGAAACAAAGCGGATTGATGAACCAGACCCAACGCCGTCGCTATGCTTCCTTCGCCATTTGACAATACCACTTAGCCAATGTCAATTATTCTGTTTGCCCTCCGATGCCACCCTTGATTCCCTCGAGGACACCGGACCATTGACCACCGTGCCTTTGATTGGCGACCTCGGAAACCCGATCACAGGCAATCTTCCTAATCAACAGGGTATCCTTGGCCCTCTTATGGGCCTTGCCATTGCCGACGGTCAAGTATTCCTCGAACCACTGGTCCTCGGCCGAATCCAGAGGCGAGAAAGCGAGCTCCGACGCTCGGGTTGACAGCTCTCCGCTGCTTCGGCCCTCCAAAATAGAGGCAACTAGCTGCCGGAAAAGCAGCTGGCGAGTGTGTGCGGGGTGCGTGCGAGAGTAAAACAAGGCTTCCGACACACTTGTCCGGGCCATCGCATCGAAAAGCAGCTCGAGGGCGGCAGACGTCTTGAGAATCGGCTGGACAGTCTGGAAGTAGGACAGCGCCAAGGTATAGTCGTTGCCTCGGGCGCGGCGAACGAGGATGGTGATGATGTCGTCGGCAAAATCGGGGATGAGGGACGGGTGCGCGATGTACTCAAGTGCGTGCTGGAAGAACAAATGCTTAGTCGCCGGGGGGGCTGCAGGAAAAGATGCGCCATACCTCGAAGTCCTGCTTGTCCATGTGCCACAAACCCTTCATGAAGATTTGGTACTTTTTGGGCATACCAGAAGCCTCGACAAAGGTCTCCGATACACCCTGTCGGCCGGCAGCCTCGTCAAAGTCAAGGAGAACGTAGTAGAATAGGGAGTATTTGTAGTGCATCGACATGCTGGCTTCGCAGATTTGTTGATGCAACTGCTTCAGGGCATTGTCGGTTTTCGGGGGGTAAACCTTGGCTAGATTGACCATTGTCAGCTACCCACCTATTACTGCATAAGAGGCATACGTACCTTTCGTAATGCCCACGGCTCTCAGAACACGGTCAATAAAGAGAACCCCATCAAAGCTCTTGCGACAGTTGTCAATCTCATGCTGGAGCTTGCGATCGTAGGGGTTCGGTGAGTCCGCGGGAAACACGTCGTGAAGGTTTGTGTAGTTGAACATTGTGATCCAATGACGGGCAGGATTCGCGAATTAGTCGCAGGATTTACTGAAGCGCGAATTGATGAACAACGGCGTTGCCAATGCTTAGAAGCTATCGCGAAACAAAGAGCTTTGGCGCTGAACTTCGCGAGATCACGTGCGGGCGTGGGGCGGTCTGTGCAAGCGGGCTAGCGCCCCTGACGTGCGGGCAGGTACGTATTGTTTACAATCTGGCGACCGATCTGGACATTTCCAAACAAACGCGGGGCGCAACCACTTTGTGACCGCTCAAACTCCAACACGACAAGATCTCAAGCAGACATCCCGGCAAGGTACCGGCTTTCCCTTCAGACGGTATCGTCACTTGCCATTAGCAGTTGCCAGCTTATTATTCTTTCTTTGATTCTTTCTTTACCTGTCTAGCACCAGCCGCTGGCTTCGCCCCGCTACAATGTCAGAGGCTTCGCCCACCAGGCCCTCTCGACGTGCCGCAACCAGAAGAACCGCCGTGATCGACTCTGACGACGACGAGGAAGTGTCCAACCGCACCAGAGCCCATGATGAGGAGGAGGAAGACTTTGAGCCGGAAGCTCCCAAGAGCCCCGCGAAGCGACAGACGCGGAGCGGGCGCAAGTCGGCAGCGCCAGCGGCAGCTCCTGCGCCCACGGCTCGACGAGGTCGCCCGCGCAGGACTCCAGCTCCAGCCGCGTCGATTGAGCCCAGCGAGATTTTCGACGCTGACACCACGATCAAGCCCGACCCAGACGCTACCCCGAAGAAGGCATCACCAAGGAAGCGCAAGAGCGCCGCGCCTCGCAGCTCCATGGCTTCCGTTCCCGATCTCGCCCCGCCGACACCCCAGCCCACTGCTTCGCCAGAGTCCTCACAGATCCAGGCATCGGCTTTGGCCGACATTACCACTTCTAGTGTGAATACATCAACTTTGGATGACACCCAGGCAACTATCAAGCCTATCAAGGCAATGGACACAATTATGGAAAAGCCCATGGACATTGTGCTCAAGGCTCGGACAATGCCAGTCCCCGTTGTCGAGGATACGACCCCTAAGCCTCGAATCGTTCTCACATATTTGATTCTCAATAACTTCAAGAGCTACGCTGGACGACAGGAAGTTGGTCCTTTCCACGCATCCTTCTCGTCAGTTGTAGGGCCCAACGGCTCGGGCAAGTCCAACGTCATTGACTCCTTGCTCTTCGTCTTTGGTTTCCGTGCCAGCAAGATGCGACAGGGTAAAATCTCCGCCCTCATTCACAACTCGGCCCAACACCCAAACCTCGACCACTGCGAGGTCGCTGTCCACTTCCAAGAAGTGATGGATCAGGTATGCGCCCTCCAATGAAACTCAAGCTTTCACTAACAACTGCAGCCTGGTGGTGGGCATGAGATTATCCCCGATTCTGAACTCGTCATTTCCCGAAAGGCCTTCAAAAACAACTCGAGCAAATACTACATCAACGCCAAAGAATCCAACTTTACAACTGTCACAGCCCTGCTGCGAGACCGAGGCGTCGACCTTGACCACAAGCGCTTTCTCATTCTGCAAGGTGAAGTCGAGTCGATTGCTCAGATGAAGCCAAAGGCTGGCAATGAACACGAGGACGGTCTACTCGAGTACCTTGAGGATATCATCGGAACTTCCAAGTACAAGAGTCCTATTGAGGAATCCGCCACCGAAGTCGAGACTCTGAACGAAATCTGCATGGAGAAGAGTGGCAGAGTCCAGCACGTCGAGAAGGAAAAGAACAGCTTGGAGGACAAGAAAGACAAGGCACTCGCATTTGTTCGCGATGAGAACGAACTCGCGCTAAAGCAGTCTGCGCTCTATCAGTTGTTCATTCACGAATGCCATGACAACCTGACCGTCACGGAAGAAGCGATCAACCAAATGCAGGCCCAGCTGGATGTTGAGCTGGAGAAACATCATGGCGGCCAGCAGGTCATCAAGGGCCTAGAGAAGGCCCACGCCAAGGGTGCCAAGGAGTTTGAGTCCCAAGAGAAGGAAACCCAGGCTTTGGTCAAGGAGATGGCCAAGTTTGAACAGGAGCGCGTCAAGTTCGATGAGAAGCGGAAGTTCCTGGAAGACAAGAAGAAGAAGCTCGAAAAGACCATCAAGAATGCCGAGTCAACTTCTGCCGAAGCCGATGAGACCATCCAGCAATGCGCCGAGGATATCGAGACACGGACGCAAGAGATTGCCGAACTAGAGGTGCAGGTAGAAGCGGAGGAAGCAGAGCTCACCAAGATTCGTGAGAGCCTGAAGGGCAAGACCCAAGCTTTCTCCGACAAGATCGCCGCCAAGCAAAAGGCCCTCGAGCCATGGATGGAAAAGATCAACCAGAAGCAGTCAGCAATCGCCGTCGCGGAGAGCGAGCTGACTATTCTTCAAGAAAAGGCCAACGCTGGTGCTGTCGCCTTGGAAGACCTCGAGACCAAAATCACATCCATCGAACAGGGAAAAGAGGAAAAGCTAAAGGAACTCAAGACCTGCGAAGCGCAGAAGGTTGAGCTACTCGAGGAGGCGGCTAACATGGAATCTGAACTCAAGGTTCTGTCTGGACAGGAGCCGAAGATTCGATCTAAGATCTCCAACGCACGACAAAAGGCAGACGAAGCCCGTTCCAGTCTGTCTAATACCCAGACTCGAGGCAACGTTCTTGCAGCACTCATGCGAATGAGGGAGTCGGGTCGCATTGACGGCTTCGACGGACGACTCGGAAACCTTGGCACCATTGATCAAAAGTACGACGTGGCCATCTCTACTGCTTGCGGCGCTCTCGACAATTTCGTCACCGCGACGGTCGAGGCTGGTCAGCAGTGCATCGAGTACCTACGGAAGAACAACCTAGGACGAGGCAACTTCATCTGTTTGGACAAGCTGAGGGTGCGAGACATGTCACCAATTCAGACCCCAGAAAATGCTCCTCGACTGTTTGATCTGGTCAAGGCCAAGGAGGACAAGTACCGCCCAGCCTTCTACCACGCAATGCAAGATACCCTAGTCGCAACCGACCTTGCGCAGGCAAACCGGATTGCGTATGGTGCCAAGCGATGGCGAGTCGTGACTCTTGCCGGTGAACTTATTGACAAGTCCGGTACGATGTCCGGTGGTGGAACTACGGTCAAGAGAGGTCTCATGTCATCCAAGCTTGTTTCAGACATTACCAATGAGCAGGTTGCTAAGCTTGAGAGCGACCGTGACGGTTGGGAAGCAAAGTTCAATGAGTTCCAGGAGTATCAACGAGAGTGCGAAACTCGTCTCAAGCAGCTCCAGATCGAAATTCCCGATCTCGATACCAAGATGCAGAAGATCGGCCTCGAGGTCGACAGCGCGACTCGAAATGTTGCCGATCTTCAGCGACGAATCAAAGAATTGAGCAAGGAGCACCAGCCTTCAGCTACGGATAACAACCGTATCGCAGCCTTGCAGAAGGACATTTCCAAGCTGAACAAGGAGGTGGAGAAGATCCATGGCGAGACGTCCAGTGTGGAAGAGGAGATCAAGGCACTACAAGACAAGATCATGGAAGTTGGAGGTGAAAAGCTCCGCGCCCAACGTGCCAAGGTCGACTCCATCAAGGAAGAAATTGCTTCTCACAGCGAGGAAATCTCCAGCGCCGAGGTCGGTAAAGCCAAGGCCGAGAAGCAGAAGACGAAGCTCGAGAAGGATCATGCCAAGGCGTCAAAGGATTTAGATGCAGCAGCCAATGATCTCCAAGCACTTGAAGACGACATCAATCACCAGGGCGAGAGGGCTGAGGAGCTTCAGACCCAAGTCGATGAGGCCGAGGAGGGCCTAGGCGCCAAGAAGAAGGAGCTCAAGTCTCTGAAGGCCGAGTTGGACGAGAAACTGGCTGAGTTGAACGAAACCAGAGCTGTGGAGATTGAGATGCGAAACAAGCTAGAGGAGAACCAAAAGGCGCTGAGTGAAAACCAGAAGCGACTTCGCTACTGGGACGACAAGCACTCCAAGCTGGTCCTCCAGAATTTGGACGATCTCATCGGCAATTCTACGCCCAGCCAAGTCAAACAGGAGACCAGAGACAACACCGCAGTCCCTGAAGAGGACGTCGAGATGGGTGATGCTCCTGTCGAAGACGTCGATATGACCGACGCTCCTGTCGACGAGGAGGAGGATCCTGAAGAGGACGAGGAGCCTTCTACTGGCCAGCCCAATGAACTCCCCAGGTTCACTCCCGATGAGCTTGCTGACATGAGCAAGGAAACTCTTAAGGGTGAAATTGCCGCTCTCGAAGAAAAGACTCAAAATGTCAACGTTGACCTCGGAGTTCTTGCCGAGTATCGCCGACGTGTAGAAGAGCATGCCTCTCGCTCTTCGGATCTCCAGACTGCCATTGCGCAGCGAGACTCGGCCAAGAAACGATGCGACGACTTGCGCCGCCTCCGGTTAGAAGGCTTCATGGAAGGATTCAGTGCCATCTCTCTCCGCCTCAAAGAGATGTACCAAATGATCACAATGGGCGGCAACGCTGAGCTGGAGCTTGTTGACAGCTTGGACCCATTCAGTGAAGGCATTTTGTTCAGTGTAATGCCACCGAAGAAGAGCTGGAAGAACATCAGCAACCTTTCTGGTGGTGAGAAGACGTTGAGTAGTTTGGCTCTGGTATTTGCTCTACATCACTACAAGCCAACGCCCTTGTACGTCATGGACGAGATTGACGCAGCGTTGGATTTCAGAAACGTGAGTATTCCCATCCCCCTTTGCGTCCGTTGTCCGAGACACTCGGCTGCAACCAATCTAGTGGCGTTGCCCTGGAACCAACATGACACCTCGCTTCTATCGTCCTCGATATTCAAGTCACTAACGCGCCACCCAGGTCTCAATCGTTGCCAACTACATCAAGGAGCGCACAAAGAACGCCCAGTTCGTTGTCATCTCGCTCCGAAACAACATGTTTGAGCTGGCGGCGCGACTTGTGGGAGTGTACAAGGTCAACCATATGACCAAGAGTGTAACGATTGAGAACAAAGACTATATCGTGAGACCGCAGAGCCAGCACAAGCCGCAAAATAGCCAGACAACGACGACTTTAGCGATGCGATAGATGGTGCGGGTGGATGATGATGAACGGGCATGTAATTATGTATATGACGAGCTATATGGATCTAAGTACTGGGCTTGATGGGTAACGAACTGGCGGATGGTTTCGATAATGATTGGACTGATGATCATTCTTGCATTGAGCACTGTTTCGTTGGTTGTGGCAAGTTGTGGCGAGAAGAGAGCTAATTGCGCGAGGGTGCTTACTGTCGCCAGCGAAGCTCTCCTGATTCACCTTGTGCATTGATTGTTGCCGACTCCTTACCACTCTTGGTCTCAGGTTGGTCAAAAACTTGCCCATATTTAGTGCAACCACGCACTCGCATCTGGATCGAGCGGCTGAAGGTGGAAACAGCAACGGACATCAACTCCATCGACACGAGACACCAATACGGCTTGGCCGCGATGTACAAATATGCCAATGTACCATCGCTCGCGGCATACAAATCTTGCACTCCTTCTTGTGGCAGTCGGGCTGGGTCCTTTAATATCCCGCTTGTAGTTCAGACTCAGCGAGAGGGCGGGTATCTAGGTGTGAGGGTTACGCCTCCCGCTCAACCAGGATACTTCCATCGAGAGTGAGACTTTTCCTCTCAGCTACGCCAAGGACACAACCAAAAGTGCCAGCAACCGGCTTTCTATACGAATTATGTTCACTGGAGGGTGGCTTGCGCTTGACGGCACGTCTCTCGGCTCTTACTACAGTGGGCAATCGCTACGCTTACTGGTGTTCCTCCGCAAAGTCTCACTTCTCCTTTCTCATGAGCAGCTGCAATCTTTACAAATGGGTTCGGTAACTCAAGATATGCAGGTGCCTCCCCTTATAAGTACCGCCGACGCAGTGCAGCCAACGTCGCTCCCTCATTTCACAGCTAGCTCTACTCCTCACACTCTCGCTAGCCTTCACGATGTGGAGGTTCATCCTCATTCCGTTCCTTTTTCGAAACACCAACGCTTTCCCCGCGGTTCGTGATGCAACGGGCACTTGTCCCCACGACGCTCTCTACACGTCGCTCGCTAGTGATGGCATCGAGTTCTGTTCCAGCGTGATTGGGAATGGGTATTGCACTGGAGGATATCACACGCCTCCGGCTTATGTGACTTACAACCAGACTCAGATATCGTCCTATGTAAGCTATTTGGTGGTTGAAGAACATGAGCGTGGTCAGATACTAACGTCGAGGTAGTGTCGATGCATCCTGACCAACTCCAGCGCGGCAGCTTCAAGTCTTAGTTCCGCTACCGCTACAACTGGAGACTCCACAACTACTTCAGACGTCCCCAACTCCGGTGCATCTGGCCAGAGCTCTACCTCAACATCAGGACCTCCGGCTGGAAGACCAGCGCCAGGACAAACCTCGGGCTCTTTCATGAGTTCTTTCTCGGCAACCACACGATCTCCATCAAGTACCGGGAGTCGCGGCAACGGAACCATATCTGACTCTTCTACGACGAGCGAAAGGAGCGCAGACGGCCCTTCAAGTTTCATCAGCCTTCCGGTTAACCCTCCAGCTGAACCCTCAGTCAACGGGACTTCCGGAGTTTCGCAGACCGACGGGAGCGAACAGTCGAGCTCTCCCACGGGCAACCTATCGACAACCACGTCTCCAGAATCACAAACATCAGGTTCAGTTCCTTCAATTACCACATTCCCCTCCTTCAATATCTCTGGAACTCCGCCGCCGGGCACTCTCATACGAAATGCAACGACAGGATCGACCCGGAGCGTCAATCCACCTGGCCGTATTCCGCCAGATGGGTCCTCGTCCAGGTTTGCTGGCTGGAACTCATCAGTCACATCGTTGATTGGGTCGTTCTCTTCAACAGGGGTCGATTCTTTGCCAAGTCTTGATCCTTCATCTCAAAGGACATTGGGAAATGCGTCTACTCCAGGGGCTACTATTCCCCCGGCCCTAACTCCCACCACCTCCACGACATCCATGATAGAGATTACCCCTTCAACTTCTTCAGACACACAATTCTTCAACGGCACAAGATCTCAAGTCGATAGCGCATCATCCACCACAACGAATGAGTTCCCAGCAATCAACTTCACCCGGGTGACGCGGACAGGCGCCGTCTCCCAAGAGACATGCTACAGTCTCGCGCAGGACTCTGAAGGGGTTCCGCCTCGTCGCGCTCTACTACGCAATGCCCAATTGCACGAAGCAAACGCAACGATTCCGATTCCGTACATTGAGTCGGTGCAGTTTGACCGTGGCGGAGTGGATCCGTTGTATCTAACAGTGAGAGATGTCGCTGAAGGAACATATTTCATGGACATCTCTAACGCCAACCAAATCGCCATAATCGATCCAGAAGACAACACAATGCTGCTAAATGCAGGTGGAATATACTTCTCGACGCGGAATTGCACTTACAGCGTCTCGATCGAAATCAACAACATGCTCCAACAATTAGCGACCCTGTCTGGGGTACAGTGCGCTGCCTCCGAGAGCGACAAACGGGCAGAAGACTTGGACTTCAGACAAGTCCTCATTCTCCATGATCAGTGCGGAAACCCGGTGGGCAGAACGCTGAGACACTATCCTCAACTCCGCGTCGGTGCCTCTACCTGCACAGATACCGACGTCGACGAGACGACAGGGCGCTGGGAGTTTGACTGCATGTTTCCCGGGTCTCTCTCAGGCTCAATGAGGTGCCAGTGGGCAATGAGAAACCACGTTATCGATTTCCTCCTCACCGATCCGTTTGGGGGCTCTTGCCCCGACTTGACTACGGTCATCACCACGCTTGAGGCAACCGGGCAAGACTTCTTGAACGTCGAGTCTTTCATAACCGCTCTATACAGCCAGAGACTAAATGAAACTCAAAGAGCAGAGGCCGACGCAGCTGCGGCCGCCTTTGAACAACTATGGGAGGTGCTCAAGAAAGTGCTCTCCAAGAGCAGGACAGAGCACCCTGGACAATACAGTGCCATCGAAGAATATATCGAGCTGTACAACACGTACCGCAACCTCGAGAACGATGTCTGCGAAGACTTGCACGCAGGGGAAATTCCACTCAGCCTAAGCCTGATTGCCGGCATGACACGGATTGAGGCCATCACGACGCTCAACTGGGCACCGGATTCGCCGCGAACCTACAACATCACCATCCAGGACGCCTCCGAAGTCGCTTGCTGCCCCAGCGGATCAACAGCTGAAGACGACGGCGACACGTGCGTGTATCCAGCCGAGGCCATCATCGAGGACACCAACTGCATCTGCGGGGCGTTTGGGGCGGCCTGGGTAGCGTTTGAGTACACGGAGTGCGATAACTACGTGAGCACGTGCGTCAGCGATGGAGATTGTGAGGATGCTGGATACGCCAGGTATGTGTGTTTGACTGGGAGTTGCTGCGACAGTGGAGTTTGTGTCGATCCATATGCTTGTTCGCAGAACGGGACTGAGTTGGTCAAGTTGGGGGGTCAGATGGTGTAGGGTAGTCCTGACAGAACTGAGGACTCGAGCCAAATATCGTGGCCCTTTAACAATTAAAGATCAGTAGCGTTGTATTTTGGTAGTGGTTATAGTTTTGCCTGTCTCATTAAGTGTAAGGCATACAAAATCGTTGTTTGGATGACTTGGACTTTCTACGGAAGACCTGAGTCTTTATGTTCTTTTCGTGCACAATAGTGTGAAGCCTCTCAACCACACATGCCAACAGAACACAGAACGGTCCCTCAACACTAATTGAACAAGACTTCTCGTCCACATCGTAGCCGGCCCCAGTGGAACACCGCCAGCTTGCACTAACGAACTGATCGCCAGGCACTTCTTCGAGGGCCAAAGGTGCTTGAGCGCATTGGGCATGGCATTTCGGCGACCTCAAGCATGAATTGGGTTCCTGATCGAGTCAATCTCTTCGAGAGACTGTCAAAACGTGACTTGACACTCAAGATGTCATGGAATGGGACAACATGTTGGCCCGAAGCAATCCACCAAAATTTGGACAATGACACGCCGTCCCGCACATCTCGCGGCAAATCCCAATGCCGTGATGCCAAAACATGGCTGCCAGGAGTCCAAGACATGAGGCTGGAACAGCTGCCTGGGACTGGACGGGTGTGTGTATGGAGACAGACCTTTTTCGCCATCGATCCCCATTATGGGGCACGCAAATCAAGTCAAGAGTCACGACGATCGGCAAGACAAAAGTGAACAGCCAATGTAGTCCGATAGTAATTTTGGAATCTCCTAGATTCATAATCCCAAGTGCTCATCCCATCCGTTTTTAGAATGCAGACGTTATCATCACATCACCAGACTCCATCCCAATCATCTCCAAATCTAAACCTTAGGGGTGTTGGGGATAATCTTCTTGCCGTCCTTGTTGTAGCGGACGCGAGGGGGAGGGGCACGGTTGCGGCGGCCGACAACTGATCGGACACTGTGAATTTGGTCAGCACTTCTGTC
The DNA here is from genome assembly GCA_020744375.1 of Dactylonectria estremocensis. NCBI lineage: Eukaryota > Fungi > Ascomycota > Sordariomycetes > Hypocreales > Nectriaceae > Dactylonectria > Dactylonectria estremocensis. The sequence goes on along the minus strand of JAGMUU010000002.1, from coordinate 678,239 downwards.
AGACGCACCTTAGGGGACTCTCGAGAACGAGAGGTGGGGAGTGTGTTTGCAAGTACGACCAAGGTTCATCTGTAGCACATACGCAACCAAGGCGCAGTTGTCACACTCCCAGGGAGGACAACGTACCGGACAATCTTGCCGTGGATGGCGCAAGAGACGCAGTACTGCAGCTTCAGGTACATCTTGGGTACGGTGTACTCCGCGAAGACGGAGGCATCGGAGATGTCACCTGTGAGAGAAGGTTAGATTTGTTTTCGTGGGAGCCATGGGGATTGCGAATTGACGTACGGATAGCAGCAGACTCAACCATGTTGCGGATGGTGAAGCGCTTGATGGCCTTGTCCTTGGGGGTGCATCGCGAGCAGTTGCTGCATCGGATGGGCTTGACGTGGCCGCGACCCTTCTTGTTGCGGCCGCTAAGAGAGATATGTTAGAACAGAACGGAGCGGAGCGACTGGAAGCCGTCGTTGCGAATGCGCTCGACATCTCTCGTCGTGAGAGGCATCGTCGGCACGAGGCAGGACGATGGCAATCGGCAGCGGGGGGAGGAATCGTACTTGTTCTTTCTCTTCTTGACCATTTTGACGGATTTCTGCTGTTGATTAATACAAGAGGTCCACGCGGGGAAGAAAGAAAGAAGGAGGGAAAGGGAAAAGGGCTCGGAGACGTACTGAAATGTGCGTTATCAAATGCGTTGCGAGTTGCAAATCCACTTGGAGTCGCGGTAGGGCAAGTAATCGCAGCCGTCGCCCCACAAGCCTGGGGTTTTTGGGCGAGGGGCAGGGCACGGCGTAGCGAAAACCCTAGATCAGGTGACCCCACCCTCAGCCCGCGGGCGATTTTCTTAGCCGCGCCACTCCACCAAAAGTCGAACCTCTTCATCCACGCACCATCTGAAGATTGCTTAGGAAGGCAGTAATTTTATTGTCGAGGTACGTCTGAAAGATGCTGCAAATCCCATTCACCACGGCGAGGGCTTCACTGCCTCTCGTATGAGAGTCTTTGCAATGCCGTCGCCATCCCCCTCCTCCCATCGCTCTCGCAATTCCCCGACGTCGCGAACGCTTCGCTGCGCGCGCGAAATTGGGCAATTCTCGTCGACCTGGAATCTAACGTCCCTAGCTAGGCAAGATGCAGATCTTCGTCAAGACCCTCACGGGGAAGACGATCACCCTTGAGGTGGAGTCTTCCGACACCATCGACAACGTCAAGTCCAAGATCCAGGACAAGGAGGGCATTCCCCCGGACCAGCAGCGACTTATCTTCGCTGGTAAGCAGCTCGAGGATGGCCGAACTCTGAGCGACTACAACATCCAGAAGGAGAGCACTCTCCACCTGGTGCTCCGCCTCCGTGGTGGTGCCAAGAAGCGCAAGAAGAAGGTCTACACCACCCCCAAGAAGATCAAGCACAAGCGCAAGAAGACCAAGCTGGCCGTCCTTAAGTACTACAAGGTGGACTCCGACGGCAAGATTGAGCGCCTCCGACGCGAGTGCCCCAGCGACACCGTGAGTTTTCCCCGTTCCTCTTCATCCCCGCGGGCGGCAGACACTAACCATCGACTCAGTGCGGCGCCGGTGTCTTCATGGCTGCCATGCAGGACCGCCAGTACTGCGGCCGATGCCACCTCACCTACGTTTTCGACAAGCAATAAGTGCATGATCAGGGGATCTGAATGCGCATGGGATGGTTTGGTGGAGTTAGGAACCATGGACTGCCTAAAAAAAGGCGTTGGTGTAGCATAGAGCACATCCGGCTTCTGAAAATGCATGCTTGGTTGGGACGAACAAATCACAAAAAATTCCTCTGCTTCTGTGACCCGAACGTGACTGCATCTCTGCCGTACTGCCTGGCTGTCAAAACGACTAGGTCGTGATCTTGATCCAAGACGGCGGATCAGAATATCAATCTGAAACCCACCATGTCTGTTCTTCTGGCCGCTGCAATTTTTGGCTGCTGGCCGGCGATGCGATTGACTCTTCCCCACTGACCCTCTGTCAAATCACCGGCCATCATTTTCACAGCCTTGCGCAAAATCCTTCGTTGTGGTCCAAAAATATTCCAACCGCCAAAGCCTTGCCCTCACACAGTGGGGCGGCGTCGGAAGCGCGCTTCACTTGAGGGGCAACGCCTAACATTCTGTACCATGCTGGTCCAACACATGCATCGCCATTCTCACATTGAAGAGTTTCATCACCACGAGTGTGCACACATAAAGCTTTTACCAGAGCAATCGATTGACCGACATGTCAGTGTTTAAACGGGTATGATCCCCAGTATGTAAACAGGTACACAAGCAAAATGCCCTCAAACGCCCAAGCCAAAATCCTACAAACTCCTCAGGCAATTGCGCAAGGTCCATGGGAAGCCAGTTCCTCCCGCGCCCTCCGCTTCTTGTCCTTGGCTGGGCCTTGCCACCCAGCCGTGGTACTCGTGGCGTCGGGCTCCTGCGCGTGCAAGGCCGAGGAAAAGTCCCTCTGTCCCCACTCCACGCCGGTGCTCTCATTATGAGCGGCCAGCATAGATGCTGTCATACATAGCCAGGTCTCGCGGCGCTGATCCCTCTAAGGAGTTTTTTCCTTGCGCAATGTCTGTCGTAAATGAAGTTTCGCCATCAAGCCGTTCCCCGTTCATCCCCATCCTTGTAGCATCAGGCTGCTCCTTGATGGCCTGTCCCTCCCCGGTTGGGAGCGAGGCAGGCCAGGAGGCTACCAAGCAACTGGAGGAGCTCTACTCGTCATCCGCGGCCTTGGACTTTCTCTTCTTCTTCTTCTTTTTCTCACCGTCGGCTTCCTCGTCGTTGTCCTTGCGCTTCTTCTCCTTCTTTTCTTTCTTTTCTTTCTTGTCCTTCTTCTCCTTCTTGGCAGACGGGGGCGCAGGAGCATCGGCCATCTCCTCATCATCATCACCACCGTCATCAATGATGTCCATGACACCTTGCTGTTATGAAAGTTAGCATCGATTCTACAGCGCATTGAAAACAAATGACATACCATGACGTCGGCGTTCTTGGCGGGCTTCTTGCCAGTGGCGTAGAACTCCAATCTGTCCTCGACCTGCTGCTTCAGGGCCTCACCGAACTTGGTGGAGGGCTCCTCGGAGAAGTTGTCGATACGGCTGGCCATACTGCACTTGTTGGCGAGGTATCGGGAGATGCGACCCTTGTTGCGGATACCGGCCTTGCCGATGAAACTGCTGTGGTAGATGAGACCGTACTTGGGGGTGTTGCTCTTGGTCTTGAGAGCACGGAACAGAGCCTTCTCGGCACCCAGGATCTGCAGGGTGGAGGCAGGGTACTTGGAAAGGTTGGTCAGGGAGCCAGCGTGGGAGATAAGGCGGGCAGCGACAGGAGTGCCGATCAGGACCTGCAGGTTGGGAGCGACGTGGTGCATCTTCTTCTCGAGGTAGAGGGAAGTCGACTTTCGGTTCTCGGCCTGCTTGACAACGGCCGCAGCGAAGCCGTTGACGATCTCGAGGTCGGCGGCGGAGATGTCGAGACCCATGGAGACCTTGGCAGCGTCGATGATGGCCTGGGCCTTGTCACCGTCCTCGCCGATGATGGCGGCAATGTCGTGCAGCTTATCATCGTTGAGGCTCTTCTTGTCGCCAATGGCCAGGACGAGCTTGGCGTAGGTCAGGTTGTCGGGGACAATCTTGACCAGCTCGGGGAAGTGCCATCCGTACCATTCACGGACGCGCATGAAGAACTGGTTGACACCCTTGTCCTGGAAGTCGATGGTGGCGCTGGCCTGGATGATGTGGTTGTCGTTGCGGGTGACGCTGAACTTGACCTTGGCGCGGGAGTAGGCGTGGCCCATACCCAGACCGGCCTTCTCGACATCGCCGGACTTGAGGTTGGCGAGCAGCTTGTCGGCGTGCAGGCGAATGCCGCGGATCACGTCTGCGACAATCTCGTTGGTGTCGGCGGTCTCGCACTCGAGACCGGGGAACTCGGCCTTGATCGCACCAGCAAGGTTCTTCTCGGAGACGCCCAGCACGACCTTGGACTTCTTGCCGCTGGTCTTAGGGAGGTTGAGTTCGAGGACGTTCTTGAGGTAGTCGGAGACGATACCCTCGGAGACGAGGTTGATGTTCTCCAGAGCCTCAACGTGACCCCTGCGCGAAACAGTCAGCGCCTCTGTGCCACCCTTATACACCGTGGATGCATGCATACCTGAAGGGAGTGAAGTTCTCGAGCTTGACCATCTTGCCAAACTTGGAGAGGTCGTTGCCGGCAGCCTGGGTCTCCTTCAACTTCAGGCCCACAGCATCCTGCTGATGGACCACCTTGAAGATGGCATAGCCAACGGGCGACTCGTACAGAGCGTAATCGATATGCGACATTTTGTTTCGTCCCAGCCTGGTGCCGCAATTGGAGGGGAAGGGGGGTTCGGTTTGCGAGTGGTGATGTCTCGAGACTGAGATTTTCGCACTTTTTTCCAACTGGAAAATTTCTGGCAGCTTGAAAGCTGGCGCACGGGCCGCTATCAGCCTCATGTGGCTCGGAATTGGATCACGTGATTGATTTCAGCCACGTTCGATGCCACTCATCATGAGAAGAGTTTGCGACTAGTGTTCAGAGACATTGGTCAATTGTTTCACAGAAATATGTATTGATGCACAAAGGTTTTCAATCGATCTTTGCAACTCTTTCCGACTTTTTCACTCTCCTTTTGAGTGCTCTGGGAAGTCTCATGATCCCAATGCCAATCCTAGGCATGCATTCATACGCTCATGCAGTCATTCTCTCATCTGCCAAATTCCGCCATTGACTCCACTTAGTTCTAGGGGAATCCATTCCGCAGGTTGTCGTACTTGGTTGCTGGGTACTCGATGCAGTTATCCTGCCTCCGCAGAGCGGGCGGTCCTCCCAGCGTGTTTACGACTGTCCCAATCAAGCTGGCCTCGCCCACTTTGTCGGCGCTGCTCTCCCACCACATTCCACCGCCCAACGCGTGCTGTTTGATGTACTCGGCCTTGATGCGCGCCATGTCAGGCGTGTCATACGACACCAGCTTTCGCTGCTGCGGGTTGTACGAGTAGGTCGCATTGGAGCCACTGTCGTAGATCTCTTGGGAACCCTCGAGAGGCAGTTTCTTGTAGTCGATCACGCCCGACTCCCAAGTGCCCTCTCCGATGCCCTGGAAGGGGCGTCCAGGCCCGTCAGTATTCTCGAAAGCGCGCCCGTATAGAGGCATTCCCAGAACAATCTTGGACGGGTGGACACCGCTCCTGGTGTAGAACTCAAGTGCGGCTGAGGTTGAGAAGGGCGTGGAGCTGGAGTTATCTCGGGAGGGGTACAGGTTAGCCTGATGGCCGCTGTTCTGGTCCCACGAGCCGGCGTAGTCGTAGGCCATCAGGTTCCAGAAGTCCAAGTAACGGTCCATGCCGGCGATGTCCATCTTTTCGTAGTTCTGGGCACCGGCGGGACATGCCACGGTGATCTCGAAGTGGTGGCCGGGGTTGCTGAGGGTCCGGGCATAGCTGTCCAGCTCTTGGCGGACAGCAGCCAGCAATTCGACAAAATTCCTGGCCTCGTCGGCATTCTGGGGATACTCCCAGTCGATATCGATACCGTCAAAGCCCAGTTGTTTGAGCAGCTCGACGCTGGTCCTGGCAAATGTCTGGCGACCCTCAGGGGTGCTGGCAGGAGCCTTAAAGTTGGAGCTGTATGTCCACCCGCCGATTGAGAGCAGGACCTTGAGGTTTCGGTTGCGTCTCTTGAGGAGATTGAGTTGCTTGAGGCAGCCGTACAGGTTGGTGCCAGAGTCATTCCAAGAGTCCCCCTCCCAGTGAATGTCGGTGTCCGCCCACGCGTCGGTCAGGTGACTAAGGACAGGTGAGTGACGGAATGAGATACTGTGGAGTGGTGATACTTACACCTCACCGGTGTCGCTGCGGACATTGGCAAAGGAATACAGAACATGAGTGAGCTTCTCAACTGGCAGGTCCTGAGGGCGGTGGTTTCGGGCGTAGATGGCCCTGAGGAAGCGGACAACGTTAGCAATGGAGGTGCCGGGCAAGTGGGGAGCTATCCAAGGTGTACCAGTTGACGTAGTAGGCTACGGTGCGGAACCCTTCGTGTCCTCCACCCATTGTAGCGGCTGGAAGGTGATCTAGAGGGGTGTTGCGGAGGTAGAAGGCAAAGAGTAGGGCAACAAGGGCACCGATGAGTAGAGATCCAAGCTGGGTGACACTTCCAAACCGCGAAGCTGGTCGTTGCTGCTGAGGAGCCGTGGTGATCAGCTATTTATTGCCCAAGGCCTGTCTGCCGTAGAGGGGCACGGGGCGGGCTAGCAATGCTGAGAAGAGGGGCTCAAGAAGGTGGGGGCTTGATGGAAGGGCTGATGGTGAAAGAAGGTGAGGCAGAGTACAATGTAGGTATGATAGGTAAGGTGCTCAGAGCCAAGGAACCACAGCGACGTCAACCTTACTCAGCTGGCCCGTTCTAGATGTCGCTTATGAGCTTAGGCGGCCTCATTGATGTAGCCCCGACTCGTGGGCGAGTTTGTCCCGTCTCCTCGTGGAAGGCGTCGTCATAGTCTTTGTTGATTGGCGTGGAAGCCCCAAGCCCATAACGTGGCGGTGCTCTTTACCAAGGCCTTGGCCAAGCCCCAAAACGCAGCCAAGCACCTACGCACCCCCGAGCAGGTGGACATGCCTGCCGCCTGAAAGCCACATCCTTCAGCTGGGGAACAGTAGCGGTAAGAACGGGCATTGAAAACGGTCGTCGATCAATGTTGGGGAAATCCTGTTTTTGGCTGTGCCATGTGACGTTACTGAAGAGTGAGTACCGGTATCTGATCTGTGTGCTAAGGCGAGCTGGTCGCAGCCACACACCCTACGTAATGTCGCCCCAAGAGTTCTGACAGCGCGCGGTGAAAACGAAGCTCTTTTCCCCTCTGACAGACGGATAGCTCGGAATCATGCCAAGTTCCCCTGATCCCAATCGCGGGCATGCGCGGAAACCCGCAAAGAGGGCTTCGATCCAGCAATCCTCCGCTAATTCTTCATTGGACAGCTGAATGCATTTGTGCACACCATCGCAGTTATGCTGACGCGCCGCCATTCTCAAGTACTTACCCTAGACCAATGACATAGCTTGACCCAGTTCAGTTCCAAGCTCCCTCAGATACTCCAAATTGACACCAATCAACACTAAGGACAACACTTAGCTACAGCTGATAGCAGTATTAGCCGACCGGAATAAGCTATCTGCCTTGATGGTGGCGCCTTGATCGCCTCAGAGTGTGAGACTTATGTCTGCCATGCAGTCCCAAAGATGCGAAAGAGAATTGCTTTTGGGGCTATGGTGGTAGCAGTAATGATATTTCTCTATTATTTGAAGGAGACCCAGTAACAATACTTTAATGTATACTTGTTGATCAGGGTATCTTAACGCCGTGACTCTCCGCCCAAGTCTAGAAGATCAAAACACAAACATGAAGTCCTCATTCTCTAGGTCCGTAACGTCCGCAAACGCCTTGTCGCCCTGCTGGTTTCGATGCTCATGGCCTTCTTGCTCCTCCTGGTGATTACCGGTGTCATTGTCACCTGTTTCCCTCGTCCGGTCATGCTCTAGTGCGCTCTGCATAGTCTCTATTCGCTCCACCTCATCAGCACTTTCAAGACTTGTGTCGACTACGGCTGCGCTTTTTCCGAGGGCAACTCTGCGGCTGCTATGTTTCCCGTTGAGACGCCTGATGTGCAGCCACGTTACAACCACAAGGCAAACGGTAAGGACGTAGAGTGCCAGATTAGCGCGAAGACCGCTTGAGTAATTAGGGGCGTCCTCTGGTGAATAGAGAAGCGGTCCAACAATATTCCCTGCCGATGCACCGATGAACACAAGAGCCGAGGTTGATTTGCGCTTCGTGTCGCCAGCGGTATTTTGAGCGGACCAAGTGTATATGAGAGGCGCTGCAATAATCTCCATTAGCCTACATCGTGGATGAGATCCATCGGGGTTCACTTACTAATTCCCGTGTAAGTGGACAGGCAGAAATACCCAACCAAGAGCACGATCTTGTTCTCTGCATTGTGGGGAAAATGCAACAAGATGCCGCACCCGACGATGGGAGGTATACACAAGAGTGCAATGACAACACCCTTGAGCTTCCATCGCATTGACAGGTAGGCGCTTCCGCAGACGGCGATGATGTGCGAGAAACCCACCGGCACATTGAACAACATGGTTTGGAACGGGTCGGATACGAATGACTGGATAATGAGTGGACCAAACGTGGATATGCCGTTGGATGGTACCGAGATGCAGAATATCATGGCAACCCACAGCCAGGTTTTGAGGTCTCGCAGTGTTTCCCAAACATGGGACGATCGCCACTCTCGTGACATGATTCCCATTTGGTTGTTCCTCAAGCGCTCAATCGCAATGACTTTGTCGTTGTCACTTAGGAACTTGGCCTCTGTGGGGGAGTCGGGCATCCAGAAGTACATAACAACAGAGACTCCCACAGTGATAGCGCCAAAGAAAAGGAAGATGACCTTGTTGGATAATTAGGTTGCGAAACCGTCGAAAACATTTGGATCAATTACCTGGTAAGGTTTCAGATGAGAATCGATTTTGGCGAGACCATACGTGATGAGACTCCCGAGCTGTGATCACAGCATTGAGTCAGTTGACTTGCTCGTTGAACGATGGGGAGATATGTGCGCACTATCCAAGTCAAACCATTCATGCAATACCAGGATCCAATCCTCATTGTTTGTTCCCTGTATCCAAGTTAACAGCTGCACGTGATGATAGCATTTGAACACGAGGGTCCCATCCGAACGCACCTTCTCCTCCACCACATCTGAGTGATAGCAATGAAGCTTGGCCCAACGCTCGCCTCAAATGCGCCGAGGAAGAATCGGGCAGCCATTAGTTGCGAAAAATCAGTGGCCCACGTCATTCCGACCAGAGTAATACCCCATCCAAAGACCATTGCGCTGGTCAGTTTACCGATGGGCAGCTTGACGAGGGCGAGTGCGAGCGGGGGTTGCATCACCAACTGCGCTAGGTACACAATGCTGCCGAGCCACGAGTACTCGGTGCCCTCCAGATTGGTGTCGTCGATGAGCCCAAAGATGGATGCGTAAGATAGCGTCGCCTTGTCGAGGGCCTGCAGAAAGTAGACGGCTAGCATGAGGGGCAGCAGTGCAAGGTCGATGCGACGGAGGACCCGAGCATCGTCGGCGGGGGTCACTGCGATGCGCTCGTCTGGGTCACGGCCGAGCTTGATGAGCAGCATAGCTGCAGCATCGCGGTGGGATGCCGGATCGACATGTTTCATGCGCGAAGCCCGTCCCATTTCGCTGTCACTATCGTGGTCTTCTTCACCGCTATCGTCTTGAGGAACCGGCTGGTACTGAGATGTCGAAACGCGGGGCGGGTCGACCGTCGACGCTCTCGTGGATGAGCCCAAGATGTTCCGAAACATGGCGGCTTCAGGCGTCCCTCAAAGGACGTTTATCCAGGCCCCGATGGGCGAGAGTTTGCGGTGTCACCGGTGTTGCGTAGAGTATAATGCTGATGAGGAGTCTTGCTACATGGGGTGCTAGCTAGAGGAGGAGAGATGCCTGGTTGACGAATGGGATCGCGTGCTTACTATCCGTGGACAAATGACGTCGGGTGTACATGATTTCATGCATCTAACGAACTCACGAAGAGCCTCCAGGACCCAGAAGCAGTCGAGACCCCGCAGCAATAGCGGGGTTCAGGGGTTTCAGCTGTCCAATCCTCAGTGGACCTCAGCGAAGCTTAGTGGAGAGAGCCCTAGAAATCGCCACCACACCCACCAAAAGATTGGGTTTGAGGGATACGGCGGGGGGATGTGACTGTCTGACGATGTGGTTTGGATTCTTACGCACTAAGTCGCTTTCTGTATTCAACTACTAAAGGCTTTGATCGATGTCAGTTAGTTGTTGGAGAATACCATTTGATCCATCCAAAGGCTGTTTTTCTCGGAGGTACGAAGGGAGGCTGAGTCTGTAATATCTAACTTAGATACTGATTGCATCTTGACTATGGCCTTTGACTGGTTGCCGCGATCGGCACGGCACTTGCCTGCTTGAAGTTTCTTCTGATTTACGCACTTATCTATTTTCTGTTGAACGTGGAGTCAACTTCTTCGATATTTCTTCTTAAAAGTCTCGGATCACGAAACTCTTTAAGAAGCCGAAAGAGGCGCACCTCCGTTAGCCCGAATGACTCGAAGGATTCATACGTCAAGTACTAATTGTGTGGACAACCAACGCTGCAAGGCCACGAGACCTTCGTCCTAGATCCTGGCTCCAGATTATTGGGTTGTTGGCTTATTTGAGCCGCTTCAGCCCAAAGCTTGCTGATGTTCGCTCCAACTCCATGCATCCACTTTTGCCGCTAACCATGGTCAACCAACAGGCCAGTGGTATCATACTGAACAACGGAGTTAAAAGTTACGTTAATTGCCTCGAGGTGTGTGTAGGACTTAGTGAGGATCGCTGTCTAGACTCGATCTTGTTAGCACTATAGACCTGAAAGAGTGAAAGCGAATTGATGGGGATATTTTGCTTGACCACACATCGTGCGTTACAAGAATAGAACTTGACTTCTCACCAACACACGACCAACACGCATCATGCGGCTAGCTGGTGGGTTTTCTGCAGTCACATGTCATCTAACTCCATGTCTTAGCCGTCATTAAGCGGTCAATACGACGGAGCGGATCATCCGCAGTATCGCACTGGACAAGGTCCGCTGGTATTGGGAAGATTTGGGTGCCGTAGTCGCGGATGCTCCAATGTCGGCCGCCGACCCACCCACCTCTTTGACCATGCATACAAAATGCAAGGGAGATCAGTCCATATCCCGTCCGGCGACTGCCTTTTTGCTCACAACGCAGCCCCCATTGTGTTCGGAGACTTATTGCTCACAACTCAGCCTCCATTGTGTTCAGAAGCTTTGGCTGCCTTTTTGCTCGCAATGCATCCCTTATTGTGCGCGGCGACTACCTATTGGCTCACAAGGCATCCTTCATCGTATCCCGGCGACTTCCTTTTTGCTCACAAGGCATGCCCCATTGTCGAGTGACACGTGGGTTTCCACTTGTCTCACATTGCTTCAAACATAGTAGGATCAGTGGCTTTCTGGCGGCGGCAACAGAATGCTTAGCCCATCAACTAGTCTTGCGGCTGCATTTGTGGATGGAGTGCCCGCAGAACTTGGCGCAGGCAGCCAACATCTGGAGGCGGGTATTAAGCAATGCCCCCCGAAAGTGTTTTTTGTCTCGATTTCCCTTCAAGTTTGCATATAAACGATTCGTGTTGTACTCATCATGATCTTCTTTGCCCAAGGAGGGATTCTTATGCTGATCGTTTGCGGCGCAATTGTCACTACCATTTTTGCGTTGTACCGTTCCTATGTAAGGACCCGAAACGGCCCGTTGCCAAAGATTCCCTATAACCACAAAGCAATCTCTCGCTTCTTAGGAGACGTACCTGATATAAAAAGCGCCAAGTACAGACGACCATGGATATGGAGCCAACCCAAGACACACGGCTCTCCAATTGCCCAGCTGTTCCTCAACCCTTTCGAACAACCGTCCGTTGTTGTGAGCGACTATCGTGAAGTTGTCGATATCTGCGCCCGCCGACTTAAGGAGTTTGATCGAGGGACTAGAAACAAAGAATGTGTGGGCTTAACTGCTCCAAATTTTCACATGACCATGGAGTCGAGGGATCCCAGGTTCAGGGTGCACAAAGAACTATTGAGAGATCTAATGACGCCCGCTTTCTTGAACGAGGTAACTCAAACTGCCAAACATAACTTAATGCAAGATGGCGGGTTGTTTACTCACTGACGCGACAGGTTTCGGCCCCTCGACTCTACGAGAGGACAGCAACTTTGATTGAGCTTTGGATGCTAAAGATCGACAAGGGGCGTGGGATGCCATTTAGTGCCATCGATGACTTATTTCTAGCGGCGCTGGACATCGTCTCAAGTGTTACGTTCGGCTTAGACGATGATAGAGCAACACTCCAGAAGGAGACCTCTCATCTCCGCCAGCTCGACTGCATCAAGACCTCAGAGGTCAATGGCGCCGTGGACTTCCCCCGAGCACCGACCGATCCCGAAACCGATTCGTTGTTCGACTTAGCCGATATGATAGCTGTGGCTCAACGCAGCCCGTTCCCTTGGTGGAGTCAGCATCTTGCCTTGCTCAAGCCTAAGCATGCCAAGGCGTGGTGGTATCGACGGCGCTTGATTTATCGCCAGACCACGAGGAGCGTGAAGAGACTCAAAGATGGAAGGGGGTTGACCCACGAATGCGCCCTTGATCAGTTATTGTGGAGAGAGATGAATGCTGCTAAAAAGGCCGATCGCCAGCCCGACTTTTACTCCCCAATTATACGAGACGAGGTACGTCACAGGTAAGCTGATGCTCAACCTCATTATCTGACTTGCTCCTAGCTCATCGGGTATCTTCTTGGCGGACACGATACTACTGCTACCGCTCTCGCATGGTGGGTGAAGTACATGTCTAGCCAACAACGAGTCCAGCATCATCTGCGATCCGAGCTTCGGCAAGCGCACTCGCGCGCGGTCAAGGAAGCTCGCTGGCCGACCATAAAAGAGATCACCTCGACTGCGATTCCATATTTGGATGCTGTCATGGAAGAAACTGTGCGATGCGCACAGATTGCGACACTCATAGTGCGGACTGCCACTTGCGACACTCAGATCCTGGGTTATCCTATCCCAAAAGGAGTCAATGTCATCTTGCCCCTGACAGGCCCTTCCATGACTGAGCCAGCCCTAGACATCCCTGAGCATACTAGATCAACTGCATCCCAACGAGACAAAGACCGCGTGCCGGCATGGGGCGACGACATTGGCGAGTTCATCCCAGAGCGCTGGCTGAAGTGGGACTGTGGCGCCGAGGGCATCCCGACGCAGGTGTTTTGCCCCAACGCCGGACCGAACTTGGCGTTTTCGACCGGGCCCCGTCAGTGTTTTGGGAAGAGGCTGGCCCATATGGAGATGAGGGTGCTGATGACGCTTCTCATCTGGAACTTTGAGTTTGGGGAGCTGGATGAGCAGCTCAACAGCGACGAGATTGTGGAGAGGCTGGTTAACATCCCAAAGGACTGCTACGTGAAACTCACCCGAACACATTGAGGAGCGAGTTTAAGTACCCTGGCTGCGTAATACCACATTGTGTTGGAAAGTTACAATAAGGGGACATGTGGTAATCGTCTCGAACTGATATAGCCCATGGAATGAACTCAGTAAAAATGTAGCCAACGGCCGCAAATGTGCTTCTGACGAAGTTCTATGTGTCCAAGTACCATCTATAGAGCGACCTGTGCTGTTCCAAAAGCAAAAGAGTTACCGCAGTGTGTGGCCCCAGCCGCGCAAAGCTGGGAGCCCACCCCCGAAACGCCCAACGCATACCCTCAGAGCGCGTCAACTGCGTTGCCATGCCTAATATTGAGGTCCTCCCTTGATGGCTCATTGTCCTGGTTTTGATCACGTCGATCGGGCTACAGACGGTGGTGGCGATCAAGCCCGCGAGAAGCGACGCCAGGAGCTGCGTGGGCATGCGGTCCTCTAACTCAGTATTGGCGATTAGGGCCTCTTTGATCCCGTCATAACAGCTGAGCTGGCAACCAGTCATGGCACCAGCGCGGATGCAGTTGGGTAGGACGCCGCGGAAATATCCTCGCAAGCCGTCTTGCTTGGCAATGCGTGCGAGAACGTCGAATACGGTTGTGTAATTCTGACGCTGCTGAGCAGGCAAAGATCTGTCGTTTTGCATGCGCACGTTTGCAATGTCGGCTGGGTTACCGACAAGAGCTCCGCAAGTTCCAGAGAATGTTGAGCCGGCTAAAAGTATGCTCATTGGAACAGGTTCATTATTTCGTCGTGCCGATTGCTGTTTGATGGATTCGTAGATTGCAAACCTTGTCGAACCGTATGTCACTGTTTCGTATTGAAGTCAGTCACAACACTTGATGAGAGGCATAATTGGTTGGCGACAACTTGCATTGCCTGAGAAGGCCGGCGGATAACTTCGCCACTGCCAACGTTAGAATCTTAGAATCAGAAGATGTCTTGACGCGATGTTGCACAGTCACATACCCCTCGATAAAGCCCCGACGCTCCCTCACTGCGCAAGATCTGGAGCACTGTTTCCAATACATTTTTGCGTTCTGATGGAGGTGTAGCTTGGAGTCGGACTTTGACTAGGGACGACATGTCAATATTTGTAGAATGACGTGTCCGGAAGATGAGGAGGGTACCGAGATCGAGAGGGTGGGAGCAGACTACAGCGAGACAGGAAGCTGATCCCCCGAACCACTTGGGATACTGCGTCAACTTTGGACCTGTAGCACCGGTCGTTTTGGGGCCTGAAAGATGCGCTCTCATCGGAATCTGACTGTGGTCTGACATGATAGGCCTATAATGAAGTGGCTTCGGGAAACTCGAAGTGCTGGATGATTAGACAAGACATGTCAACTCACGGTCGGTATTTATAGATGTGCTAATGCCTTTGTATCGTAATTTATGGGATTGCATCGATTGAATATCACCTACAGTCGATAATATGCTTTCGCTTCTTCCGATTATGGATATGAATGAGAGCCACAGGAAATCCGGCAACATTGGCAAAGTGGTTATGCATCTACTAGTGGTTACGGCATGGACAATCTGTGGTGGCATGTCGGCAATTATTTCGAAATGTTCGGCTATTTGCTCTCGCCACCAAGCGGCCAAGTCGGCTTCTTGCCCGCAACCTCCAATCCCTCATGTGTAGAGACAGATGCGCCGGCGACTTCCACATTTCTGTAAGTCCAATCGGAGGAAATAGCGAACGAATAAATGAAGCCTGGGTTCTAGTTATTGTTCATCGATTTCGAAACACCTCAGCTCTGAATCTTCAATCATGTCTTGTCAAGCAGCAAACAAGTTCCTGCGATTGAGCCACCCCGCTCTCGCCTCCGCCAGATCATGCTGGGCGCCGGGCGCACGAAGGCAAGCCTTCTCAACAACCAGCTCAAGGCAGCTCATGGGCCTCGCTGGCTTCACCGAGAACCAGCTCACAGTCAGAGACGCCGTCAGCCAAGTGTGCCAGGAGTTCCCCAACACCTACTGGCAGGAACACGACCAGGAGGAGAAGGACCCAAAGGAGTTCCATGCTGCGCTGGCCAAGGATGGATGGTTGGGGATTGCTCTGCCGGAGGCACTTGGTGGATCTGGTCTCGGAATTTCTGAAGCGACGATGATGATGCAGACCATCACCGAGTCTGGAGCTGGCATGGCTGGAGCGCAATCTATCCACGCGAATGTGTATGCAACGCAGCCGCTCGCGAGATTCGGCTCTCAAGAACAACTGGACACCACCATTCCTAACATTGTTTCCGGGAAGTGGCGCGTATGTTTTGGTGTGACCGAGCCCAATGCTGGCCTGGACACCCTCCGCCTATCAACCGCTGCCAAGAAGAACTCGGACGGTTCCTACAGCGTCACCGGCCAGAAGATCTGGATCACTTGCGCTCAAGTAGCCTCCAAGATGATTCTCCTAGCACGGACAACTCCCCTGGACGAGGTCAAGAAACCCAGCGAGGGTCTCTCTCTTTTCTCTATAGACCTGGACCGAAACCAGCCCGGCCTCGATCTAAAGAAAATTAAGAAGATGGGTGGCCGTGCCGTCGACGCTAACGAAGTGTTCTTCGACAACTACCAGATCCCTGCCAACTCGCTGATCGGCGAAGAGGGCAAGGGCTTCAAGATGATCCTCCACGGCATGAATGCCGAGAGATGCCTGCTTGCTGGTGAAGCACTGGGACTTGGATATGCCGCGCTGAAGAAGGCGAGCGACTACGCCCGCGACCGGGTTGTGTTCCAGCGGCCTATTGGAATGAACCAAGGCATCGCACACCCCCTTGCCGATGCCTACATGAAGCTGGAGGGAGCTAAGCTGGCGACGTACCACGCAGCCCGGCTTTACGACCAGAGCAAGACGGACCCGACGATTAGGCAGGACGACATTGGCGTCGCGGCCAACAGCGCCAAGTACATGGCTGCCGAGGCTGCATTTACGGCGTGCGAGCGCGCGGTTCTCACACACGGAGGAATGGGTTATGCTGTAGAGTACGACGTTGAGAGATGGTTCCGAGAGTGTCTGGTGCCCCGGATTGCGCCTGTCAGTAGGGAGATGATTCTCAACTTTATTGGTGAGAGGGTGCTCAAGCTTCCGAGAAGCTACTGATCTTATCATAGAAGTGACGTGGGAAAAGCTTAGAATAAAGGCGCGTAAATATCCTCTAAACAATAGATGAAGTATTTCCGCAACACCATGATTTCTGATGCTTTTGTCTTTGAGTTCATCGTGACTACTCGGTGTTACATTCACTGAGATGTCGGGGCTCTGATGGCCTGGTATCCGACATCCAATTCAAGACATAAGATTGCCAACTGGCCAAAATTTGTCCTCACTGACAACAAATACACAATAATTACAATGATCGAGAATACCATTGTTCAACGTAAACCTGTTTTGAGTCAAGCGTCAAGCCCGTAGCATGTCATTAGTCTCGGTTTCTTCCCCCGACCAAAGTGGGCCTCTCGGGGAGGCTGACCCCCACTCCGAAGCCATCCTCGACACAATTGCCGGCTACTCGAAGCATATAAGCGGCACGAGGGCACCTGGATACTGACCCCGAGCCGTTTCTGACATTATCGAGCGCTCAAGTGCCCGGCGACTTACACATCTAGAGCAACGCACCGCGGCCGCGATATGCGCCGGCCTCGACGACCCGCTATGTCTCCAGCAGAAACCCAGAGCCAGGAGCCTGAGCAGAGCCCTCCCGCAGACGATATCCCTGCTAAACGAGCCCGCGCGAAGCAGGCCTGTCGGGAGTGCAACGCTCGCAGGGTGAGGTGCAATGTCACAGAGTCCAACCCTTGTTCGAATTGCCAGACGTCGGGTGCCAAGTGCGAGGTGCTGCCATCTCGAAGAGGGAGGTGAGGATTCCATCGTCAATGCCATGCTATGCAACAAATCAATGTTAATAAGGGACGGTAGATATCCCCGGAAATCACGCCGCCAGCATCAATCTAGTCTGGCGAGACCGCCCGAATTGCCCTCAGTCACAAATAGTGATAACGGGACCAGGTTGTCACCCACTGATTCAACACAGCCCGCCACAAACCAGTCTGTTGCCAATCTGGGAGGCGCCTCAACCACCAGTCCACTGGCAAACACAAATGTCTTGGAAACCAGACTTCCTGCTAGGACCCCGTCACCGATAACCGACTCGGCGGCTCCCGGGACCCTGTTCTTTGGCGAATCCAATTTCCTCACTCTAGTTCCCGGCCGGCCTCGCCTGGGCGAAGGGCCAAGCCAAAACGGCGACCAGAACGGGAGTAAGCACAAGGCACGCCTCCTGTTTCCCATCACCAATACACCCCAGTCGATGCCCGAAGGCGCTTCGCCTGCCAGTTGCGACCGTGTAAGTTCTGGCACGGCCCGGTATCTTCGCGATGAGGGCGCGTTGACACTGCCCGATCTGCACACATGTGTCCCAGCCCTGCAGGCCTACTTTACATGGTTTCATCCATGTTTTCCTATCTTAGACCGAGCAGAGTTTACGCGGCGATTGGCTAGTTTTGATGTTTCCTATCTGCTGCTCCAGTCCATGCTCTTCATCGGTGCAACGTATTGCGACCATGACACCATCGTTTCGATGGGCTTCAAGGACCGCTCCGAGGCCAAATCTCTCTTGTACACGAGGGCCAGGCTTTTGTTCCATGCAGACTGGGAGAAGGACAAACTCACCCTCATCCAATCTCTCTTTCTCATGAGCTTCTGGCGAGGCGGTCCGTCAGATGTCAGAGATGTTCGATACTGGCTGGGTGTGGTGATTGGCGTGGCAGAGTCGTATGGACTTCACAGATCGTGAGTTGATGTTTTGTACGGAAAATTGGACAACCACTCGGCTAACCAGCGTTTCAATAACAGCGCAAAGTTTGCCACTAGGGATCCTCATCGGGCAAGAATGAGGAGAAGGATATGGTGGTCGATTTATGTGAGAATGAGCATGATTTGCCAATATTAAATTGATGCTGATAACACTGGTAGGTTCGCGAGCGCCAGGCTGCTGCTTCTCTGGGTCTGCCTAGCAGGATCCGAGATGATGACTGCGACATTGAACCACTTAGCCCCTCGGACCTCGAGTCCGAAGTAGAGAATCAAGAGACGACTTTTGGCTCTTGCAAGCTAGAGCACATTCAGTATGCAATCAAGATGGTGGAAATTGCAAGGATACGTGAGTAGCTGTGCCCACATCTCCGTCTACACAAACGCTGAGCAACGGTCGCAGTTGGCCAAGTCATTGACGTTCACTTTTCCCCTGGACGACCGCAATCGACGTTAGCACAAGTTCACAATCTTGACCAGACGCTTGAATCGTGGAAACAGAGTCTTCCGGACGAGCTCAGCCGCGGCGTTGATGACGGGAATGCCTCCGTATGGTCACACCTCCTGCACTTGGCTTACAAGTACGCTATCTCCTCATCGAAACGCAACCAAGCAGAGCTGATAACCTCGTAGTCACATCAGAATTCTTATTCATCGTCATAGCTTTCTAAAACAGAACAAAGAAGATGATGATGGCCAGATCGCTGTGGCCGCTGCCTCGCGGATCAGCCGAATTGCAGAGGACATGTTGGCACAGGGTACGCTTCGTTACGGGCAGATGCATCTGTGAGTCGCCGCTTCCTCGCGGACAGTCACGACGATAATGGTCTGCTAACTCGGCGATTAGGATCACGAGCCTGTTCGCAGCGCTTTGCATCCACGTCATCGGCATAAAAAGAGGCGTGGACGTCACCCGACGAATCGCAGAGCACAGAGCGCAGATGTGCCTGCTCGCTCTGCAGGAAATCCAAAAGTATTGGAGAATCAACAACAACGTGCTCGACCTCTTTCTACAATACCTCGACGTATCAATCGCCAACCGCCTGCACGGCACAGGCCAAGCCGAAGGAACGTCGCACAGCATGGCCATCCTGGAGCCCCAAACGTCAGGCGAGGGTCAAGAGGATGACGGCCAGGGCACTCCAGCGCAGGAAGACGAGGAGCGGTATGACTTTCCGACGCCGCAAACACGGGCGCAGACCAAGGCGTTCGAAGACCAGTACTTTAACATGCTTTACGGGCCTTGGGAAGGGGACGATGGCGTGGCTGATTTGGGACTGGTGCTGCAGGCCGACGATCCGCTGAAGATGGACTGTCTTAACTTTCTGGGCCGATCTCTGTAATCCGAATTGAAATTTCGGGACTATGAACTGTCAATCATGACTGACGATGATGTTGATGATTGTATGGATGAGTAGGATTGGGAAGAGCTGGACAAGGAGTGTGGCAGGGAGCACTTACTCAATCTGGATCAAATGAAAACAAGCAAATATAGCACCTACATGCATCGCTATCTCATTTGTATCTATCTAGTTAACTGCAGGTACTCAGTCGGCAGACCACTTGACTTGGTACCGCCGGTGAGTATATTCGGTTACTTGGGCGTTTTTAATAGCCGAGAGAATGGCGCCGAAGCTCCGCCGCTGGGTTCCCCTCCCGCGCCGCATTGCGGTGGCGTCAGAGGCTCGCAATCATACAGTAATAGTAATATCCCATCATTCGGTCAGAGGGAGGAATCCTGCCGGTGTTAATCTTGAAGGTGAACACTAATTACATTGTATTCTATATCGATTTATCACTGGGTGATCGGTCATCCAACCTCAAAACTTCGAGAAATAAGCATCTTGGGCGCAGCAAACATGACAAATTTGACGACCCTTCGCCAAGCCCGTCACCAACTTGCCCATCAATTGGCAAACGTTCAACGTCGCAGCTTTTCATCATCACCCCGATGCTCCAAAGCCACAGCATCCGAGGCAGCATCATATCTCGTCGAAAATTTTGCGGAAAAGTCCGTTGTTCGACGGCAGTTAATTGATGGCAACCAACTCCAGAAGCTGCTTCTTACCCTTGGCCAGACATCCATTGAAGGCGCCGACATCTCTGAAGCCCCGCCAGTCGCTGGAACGACCGTGCCGCATGGCTACC
The DNA here is from genome assembly GCA_020744375.1 of Dactylonectria estremocensis. Lineage (NCBI taxonomy): Eukaryota > Fungi > Ascomycota > Sordariomycetes > Hypocreales > Nectriaceae > Dactylonectria > Dactylonectria estremocensis. The sequence goes on along the minus strand of JAGMUU010000002.1, from coordinate 658,127 downwards.
ACCTTGCGTATTTCACGCCAAACGGCACGGAGAAGGAGCTCGGGAGAGACGGAACTGACAAGACATTCAACGCGTCGGCGCCGTTCACGCGGCGGATGTGGGCGGGCGGAAAGATGAAGTGGCCGACTTCGTCCACCAGCGCCGTGCTTCGTGTCGGGGACGAGGTCGAGGAGCGGACGCGGCTCGTGAGCGCCACTGCTAAGAAGAGCCGATCTGCAGGAGAAATGGTTCTGGTTGAGGTAGAAAAGGAGTTTTGGGGTCCCAACGGGTTGGCCCTGGTTGATCAGCGATCATGGGTCTTTCGACCTGAGGTTGATCCCGACACAGCGCCTCCGGCCCTAAAACCACTCCAAGATGTTACACATGGACCCTCTTCGGTCAAAGACCTTACTGCTAATGGTGATGGTAAGCTCCGGCGGTTCCTCATTTATGCCGCGATGTGTTAACACACCCAGGTTCCCCAACCCGCGAGCTTCGATGGTCCCCTACGGGCCTCTTCAGATTCTCGGCCCTCACATTCAATGGCCACATGATCCACTACAACGAGGACTGGGTCCGAAATGTAGAGAGCCACCCTGGACTGGTCGTCCATGGACCGCTCAATCTCATTAATCTCCTAAACTACTGGAAGGATGTTCATGGCAAGGGCCAAGGCCCAAGCAGTATCGCATACAGGGCAATGTCACCATTATATGCTGGGCAGACCTATCAAATCCGCACGGCAGATGTCAGGGATACCGACAAGGGAAAGGTATGGGATGTTCTTGTTGAGAAAGATGGAGTCGTTTGCATGAAGAGCGAGATCTCGGGTCATGATTGATGTACACAGATGGTCGACACTACAGATTACAGTGGGTTGTACGTCAACCAAAAAGTCATGGCACAATTTGATACTTCTAACGAAGCATGCTTGATAAATATGGCACACCTGTCATTCTTACTCTACAAGTTCGATGGTCCTAAGTCTCTTGGTTCGGATGTCTACCCTAGCACCGTGATATCGCATACCTCGCCTGTTCGGTTAAGACAATGAGATGGCCAAGCCAAGCCGGTTGTATAGATTTGCTCTTAAGCGGCGATGGCGTTGGGAATCAGGCACGCGACAAAAGATCACGATTGCATGTAGTCTGATGCTCTTTTTTCTTCTTCTTTCTTTTTAGGTCAGGGGCGACGACAGAGGAGGCGCAAAAACACGAGGCGATTGATCCGGCATCTGAGATGAGGATGAGGTAGATCAACGAGAAATAACGCAAAGCTGAGCTATGAAATGCAACCAATTAAAAAGCATCATTCTTGTATAGAGAATGCATCATCCAGCAACTTCTTTTCTTCCGCCTCGTGTACCTTCTTCCAGCCAGTTGCAGGACTAGCACTGGGTCCCCGTCCAGCATACAACAACCTCCTGCCTGTTAGATAGTCCGACTTTCGCAGAACAGCATCTAGGCGGTCGCGGATATAATGCCAGGCTCCTCCATTGTAGTGTTCTTCCTGAGCCCAGACTACGCTCTGAGCACCGGGATACTTGTCCAAATTGGCCTTCACTTCACGCCAAGGGAAGGGGTGCAGCTCTTCAATCCGCGTGATGGCGGTGCCACGAAGACCCAGCGCCGCTCGATGCTTCACCAAGGAGGCATAAATCTGGCCAGAGCAGAGGATGACTCGGGAGATTTGGTCTGGGCCCTCAATCTCACCAGATTCGTGTGCAGGATCAGCTAGGACTGGTTGAAAGGTGGCAGATGGGTCGATGAACTCTGAGATGTCGGATCTGCAAATGGGATGGCGCAGGAGGGATTTGGAAAAGAAAATTACCAAGGCTGATTGCCTCTGTTAGTGATACTTATTCCCAAGTGGAGCTTCATGAAAAGCTAAGGTCAATTGTCCACTTACGTTTTCGGAACTCCCGCTTGAGCTGGCGACGCAGCACATGGAAGTAGTTGGCAGGCGAAGTCATGTAAACAACCTCCACATTGCAATCCTGATGCGCCCGGTCGATCTTACTTTCGTCTGCCGGCCACGACCGTCCCTCCTCGTTACACATGAGCAAGAATCGTTCCAATCGAGCCGACGAGTGCTCGGCTCCCTGTCCGTCGAAGCCGTGAGGCAGCGACAGCACAATGCCCGACCGGTCGAGCCACTTGGACTCGCCCGCGACGATGAAGTTGTCGAGAATGACCTGCGTGTTGTTGGCAAAGTCGCCGAATTGGGCTTCCCACATCACCAGCGGCTTCGGGTCGGCGAGCGTGACTCCGTACTCGAAGCCCAGGGCTCCGAACTCGCTGAGCGGCGAGTTGATGGCTTGGAAACGGGCTTGGTCGGGGGAGAGGTTGTTGAGAGGTGTCCAGGTGTCGCTGGTGGATTGGTTGTGTAGTACCGAGTGTCGCTGAGAAAAGGTTCCGCGCTGAACGTCTTGCCCAGTGAGGCGCACTGAATGGCCCTCGAGGCAGAGCGTTCCGAAAGCCAAGGCTTCAGCCGTAGACCAATCCACAGAGCCTTCATCGAAACCGCTGAGGCGGCCGGCGAGAATGCGTTGGAGGTTGGGGTGAAGCTCGAAGCCCTCTGGCACGCTGCTGACTTTGTTGGCGATTGGCTGTAGGATAGAGTGCTCGACCGCGGTGGGGGTAACCGGAAACTGTTCAGATGCGAGTTCAGTCGGCGAAGGAAGCGAGTCCCATGCTGGAGGAAATGCCCTTCTTTCCGAGACGTATGTCTTGCTGGTATCGAAGTTCTCATTCAGACGGTCCCAAACCCATTTCTTCTGGTCCTCGATCTCCGCAGCGGTGAACGTGCCATCATTTACAAGTTTATTAGTATACGTCTCTATGACCGGGGTCTGACTCGAGACATGCTTGTACATCATGGGCTGCGTGAAAGTCGGCTGGTCAAACTCGTTGTGGCCAAACTTACGATAGCAAACTAGGTCGATGACAATGTCTTCTTGGAACTCGGCCCTCCAGTCGGCAGCAAGCTGGCAAACAAAGGTGACGGCCTCCACGTCGTCCGCGTTGACGTGAATGATGGGTGAGTTGATGTACTTGGCCAAGTCGGAGGCATATGGGGTTGACCGTGAACACTCAACATCGGTGGTAAAGCCGATCTGGTTGTTGACGATGACTCTGATCGTACCGCCGACCTGGTAGTCGTCGAGTCTCGACAAACCAAGGGTCTCATAGACCACTCCTTGGCCTGCAAAGGCGGCGTCGCCGTGCAAGGCGAGACACATGGTGCGTTTGCGCTCTTTATCGCCTTGCCGTTCTTGCGTGGCGTATGCAGAGCCTGTCGCGACGGGGTCGACGGCTTCAAGATGCGAGGGGTTGGCAATGAGAGATATACCGACACGACGACCGTCCGGTGTGACGCGATGGCCGTCGTGGCCAAGATGGTACTTGACATCGCCAGCCATGCCAGGGAAATCCGTCTTTACGCGACCCGCAAATTCGGACAGAATAGCCTCGCGAGGTTTCCCATAGACGGTGCCCAACATCGTCAGTCTGCCTCGGTGACAGCTGCCGATGATAACATCGTCGATGCCATGAACATCGGCACTTCGGTCGATGAGGGACGTGATGCCGGGCGCAAGGCCCTCAGCACCGTCAAGCCCGAAGCGCTTCTCAGTAGGAAATTTTGTCGCAATAAACCGCTCGAAGCTGGTGCTCCAGATCAAACTATCAAGGATCCGTCGTTTCTCGTCTTTCGAGAACCGAAACGGAGTCGGCACCTCGAGTCGCTTGCGAAGCCACTCGCGCTTGTTGGCCTCGGGGATGTGCTGGTACTCAACTCCAAAATTTCCACAATAGACTGACTCACATGAAGCCACGATTTCGCGCAGTGTCATAGAGTCGCGCCCTTGCGCTGCGAACTCGGGCAGGATATCTGGGCCAAGGCCAAATTGACGATCCAGGTCGGCGGCTGAGAAGCCATGATGGAAGGGATCGAGTTCGCTAGGACGGCCAGCGTGAACTCCCTGACCGTTCTTACGCAAACCCAGCGGGTCGATATTGGCAACATGATGACCCAGCGACTGATATGCAGAAACAAGTTGAACAACCTTGAGATGGTCCTGGACCTGACTAGCCTGGACTCCCTGATTGATGCTAAGTCCGGCTTTAAGAGCTGGATCTCGCGACGAAAGAAAGCCAGGAGGCAGTTGAACTGCCTGATTCGGAGTCTTGGATCCATCTTCCATGTTGCGGAAGTAGGTACGCCAGGAGACATGTACAGAGTCTGGGGAGAGTCTGAATGATTCGTACATCGAGTCAATGTACGAGGCCGCACAACCCTTAAGAAATGACTCTTCTGCGGTCTTTGGGCACTCAGTCAACACTCGTATGGAAATTGCCTTTGCATCAATTCAACTTACAGGCGCTGGCACAGCTGGTGCCTCTGCCTCTGCCGTCGCATAGCTTCGAGTTCCCACAACGTTGGGAAAACCCCGAGAAGTCCTAGGCGTCACAGAAGCGGGAGACAAACATCGTGAAAGTTCTGTGCTTTGGAGCAATACACGTGACAAGCTTCTGCTATTCGCAGCGACGGGGCGTACAGTTCGCAACATCGGAATGGCAGGGGATTGCTAAGGGTACAAGATCAATTGACGAGCGTGTTCATCTATACGGCGCCAAATGTGGACGGGAAAACGAAGTCAAAGGGTCTATAACAGCAAGGTAGTAGTGAGACTCGAAGATGGATAGGAGGGTATAATGAGATTGCCTGACGAATTGATGGTGATGGATCGGGATGCTGTGCCGATCCGCGGCAATGTTTGACATGGAGATCCACGGCAACAACGACACAACACCGACACGATACCCGCTTCCGAGCACGTCATCTTACCGGCCTCTACTACTGGCTCTGGGGCTGCAAGAGCTCGACCAGAATTGCTTAGGGAACGGATGGGATTTAATGGCCGGTTGAAAGCTTTGCGCGAGCGAATCAGAGTCTTGGTTGAGAGCATTTCGGCTACATGGACCATGGTATCCACTTGGAAGCTCGGCGCAGCCGATCTCTTTGTTGTTTGAGTAGCCGTCTTCAGTGGAGAGCCCATAGGACCCCAATATTCCAAGCTAATTTGGCGCCTTGTTTTCGCAAAGACCGGTAACAAAATTACTGTTAATGGTATGCGTTCGCAATCCATTCATCTCCTGACGAACCCACCGCGAGAGACATCAAGGCTTGGCCCTCTGACTGAGGAACGAGATGCATTGATTCTCGAACTCCAACCTATTACTTTTTAGGAGTATTTCACTTTGCCTTTATGTATAAGAAAAGTCAGACAACCTAGCCGTAGCTCTAGTTGCTTAGTTATTGTTGCGGGATTGTTCAGCGACTTCGAATCACATACTCCATTTTGAAGCCGGAAAGTCTAGGTCGATGATGGGCTGCAAACCTTTGATGGGACGTGATAATTAGTAAAGACAACATTCACCAGAGATAGCGGACCTTCATAAAATTCATGATCATGGATATTGGCTCCTTCCTCGAGAAGAAGTGGTACGTTTCTTCCTCGCCCTCCAGACGGTAGGTAGTAATTCTAGTGAGCAATACGACCTCGAGGATTGGAACTTGCTAAGATTCGGCACAGTTCGTTTCATTCTCAAGCTATGTGATGGTCGCTGGGTCCAATTTACCAATGCCAAGGGTATGGCGCCCAGAGTCTTTGCTACCTACTCGTGAGTTTAGTTAAATCGAAGCCTCTTGGGCAGTTCTTTGTGATATCAGCCCAAGAAATCGCAAGCTAACGCCTCTTTATTTTCTAGCCACATTTCTGCATCTTGTAATGTACCAGTTGAGTGACAACCATTTTGATATTGATAACTAGGTAGGGAGTACTGCGTATGTTCATACATATCCTTGACCGACTGAATTTTCTCCTCGTCTAGTTCTTGGCGGACTTTTGTTAGTCAAAGCTTAGTACTGATCCTATAAGAGGTCATTACGTGAAGATGGTCCAAATTAAGACCGACCTCCATATGAAGGGCTTGGTTGGCCAAGAACCCGGGTGATGACATCTCCACGCGCGTTTCCATATACCTCGGTTCCTATCGCTCATTCCTGGTAGAGTCAGGAGCTTTTCCAAGTACCTGACTCGATAGTCATCAGAGACTTGTGAATCGTTCATGGCGTCAATGACATGAAGATTTTTAAGTATGTTTCGGTAGTTTATTTGAGAGGAGTAAGCTGATCACGAAATTTCTTAGATTTCCTGAAAGTCCGATGTGGGCTCGATATTTTTCGTTCTTCTGACTATCACTTACTAAACCTGTCAGCCGACCACCCTGACTGATGCGTCTTTGTCGAAAAAATCTTCTGCAATTGTCTTCAGTAATAAATACTCTGAAATACCCCTTGTATTTGTCGTGGTTGCTGTTGTGTCATATTCTTGCCAGTTCTAGTTGATTTGGGAGTCGATATACCTAGCCGCCGATGCTCTCCCGCCTCATGTACATAGCCTGCCTAGCCATTTCGATAGGCTGTGGAGCCCTTGGATAATTTTTATTTAATCTGCACGTATTTCAAATATCGTAGACCTGACACAAGCATATCTCAAGGTATACGTAGTGGGCTGCAGTATTTGACACCATCCGTGGTAGAAGAGTGCATGTTACAACTCTGGTCGAATGGATACTACACAGGTGAATGAAAAACACGCCACTGTTCAAACAGTGATTTTCGCGTAGTTATGAGAGGTGTGACTAAAGAAGCAGTTGCGCCGATGCACAGTTATCATTGAGGTATTGAGGTATTATAATCCTTGAAGTTTCTGGCAAACATATAGCCACAATGGAGCTAAAGTGATGTCTTGTGCCACTGTGCTAGACCCCGCATCATGAGACCCATGCACGTGAGGATATAAGACTGTCCATATAGCGCACATCTTAAGAGAACAGTGACCATAATGCGAAAGTGCTTGGTAATCCGCGAGACACAAAGAGGGGAAAATAGACTTCCCAATTCCGTGGGATACCGAGAGGCTTCACAACATCTATGTTCCACATACTTGTTTTATTCCTCGGCAGTCGGGCCGATCCATTGACGTGCCCAAAGTTGCACAGGCCCCAATGTGGAAAATCGCCATATCGGCTGATAATTCACCTTGTTCGTGGCAATCGCTCTTCAATACTGGAGAGTTCAGGGCGGCATTTCCCCCTGTAAAATAGACCAACGGATCACACACCCTCCTACCTCAATATTACGGAGTATCAGACCGGTCATGAGACTACGGAGCTCAGTCGGCTTCACCGACCGACGTATTGCACTGAGGTAAGACAACTTTATGGGATGAGGAATGGATACGAACTTGCTTTTTAGACCCAACCCACGTACAATTAGAAGAAAACCGGGACAAGGTCATGGGATGTCACGCTCTCGATTGGATGTGCCATTGAAGGAATTGAAACCCTACGTTTCGCCACATGACAGGCTTGGCATCCATTCTTTTGTATCCTTGACATCTTTTCTAACCGCCAACAAGTGCCGTTAAATCCCCCAGCCCCACTAGATCAGCCCAGTAGGGCCGGTTTCTTTAATTTAGCGTTCAAGATGGCCGAGGCTCCTCCTTCATAGCAACACTAGTCTGACTCAAATTTCCTCAAGCGGTTTCAATTCCCTCTACGCCAATCGGATGTAGGCACCGGCCTAGGGCCACTGCGTTTGGCCACTTAGCCGAGACAGCACACTTCATCCTCCGGTCGATTTATGCCTTAGTTATTTCTCTTGAAATGCAATTCGTCATCCGGCTGACGCGGCAAACTATAACGAAGAGAGCGGCTATTTGGCCAAGTCTCTACAAGTTTAGGCTCTTAGGATAAACTAGATGGTAGAAATATAGCGTTGAGTACTATTCGAGTCTGATCCAACTTTTCCATCCAACTCTGTCTTCGCCTCACTACTACCACCACCAGTACAAACACCACCACTATTACTACCCAACCTACACTTCAAAATGCGCACTGCTTCCCTTCTCTCAATGCTGAGTGCCGTGGGTGCCGCTGTAGCTTCTCCTGCTCGACGGGCAGTTAGCGATAGCCCATTCTCACTTTACGCCTACGGCACTGGCCTCAGCGGCTTGAGACTATTCACTTCTGGAGGTAGGCTTGATCGATTCGTTTTACCACCTCTTGGTATAGAAAGTAACTGATCAATACTTCGAATGTGTTAGATGAGGCATATGTTGGAAACTATGCGCTGGTCGGCGACAGTGAAGCGGCACCCGTGATCTGTGAGTTCTTCCTTCGACCCAGTATTCTGTTAATATGCATTCTAACCAACCGTCTAGTCACGAAGCAGAGTGATGATAGCTTGCTTGGCAGTCCCGATACATCCCTCACCTCCACTGCGTCTTGGTCTGACTTGACCTTCTACGTGCCCTCGCCCTCGTCCTCCGAGCACGCCGTTGGATTCGTCGAGTCAGCTGACGGCGTTTCGGACATTGTTACCGAGTTTATCTTCTATGGTGCCTGGATCGCTACCCAGGATAACAGCGGCACGCTCCAGACTCTTTGGTACGTTACGCCAACGGACACTGCTGGCATCTACTCGTTGAAGTGGAACACCACTGGGGACAGCACCGATGGAAAGATTTCTATTGCATTGCGAACAACCGCTCCGGCCTCTTGATTGGGCACCCACGCGTGCAGTCTATCTGACGGACGGGAGTAATTGGCCAATCGCGAAAATGAGGGTGGTATGATCGATGTGATAGGCGTATAGGCATAGGTGGTATTGACAAGGTCTTAAATAAACTTGTGTTGCATTCTCTTAAGGCGAAGGTGGTATTGTTGTCCGCCTGTCCAGTTACAACTTTGAAGGGCCCAGTGTCACCTACTGTAACGGGGATACAACCCATTAGCTACGCCTTGAAATCAAGTCTCACAGAATTTGCGCACTCAGCTCGTTGTTTTAAGAGAACTACATTCATCGTGCCGATGAGATGGCCGTCTCAGAAAACGCTCCGCCTAGAGATATATCGCAAGCTAGTATTAAGAGAGTTCCCGTGACAAGTCAAACAGTCGAGATTTGACTGCCCTCGACCGCCATCCTGGGGACCTAAGCTACCACCTATGCTGCGTCATGGCTTTGTCACCGACAAGGCAGCGCCGTAAGAGAGTAAATCAGCTGTCATCCACAGGCGGTTTAATAGCGGAACCGAACGTATTGCATTTTGAACCAGGGTTGTGACGGTCATTGCTGACAGGCGCACTGACTAGTTTTAGCAGCGGCGAAATTAGAGGAGTGGCGGACGAATAACCGGGATGTGTAACCGCTGTCGTAACGTACGTCCCGAAGCACCCCCCACATACCGACTGTTCAGGGTGGGCGCCTGTTCCGACTCATTTTCGAGCGAGAAGGGGCAAATTTGTCTATTAGCAGGCCAGCTGGGGCAAAATTAGGCAAAGATTCCATAAGCTGACGTGTTTACCGCTCCTCGAAAGGTCGATGCACAGAAGAATACTGCATTGACTGAGGGTGGGCAATGAAGATGATGTCCAGGTCAAAGGACAGAGGACCTACCTTTATGATCCAGGCTACGACTAGAATTAACCCTGTTTACGGCCTGGGGCGATTTTCCGGCTTAATGATGCGGGTAATGAGCTAGGTTGGTAGATTAGGTAGATCATAGGCACTGTTGTACGTAGTAGCGTAGGGATAGGGATTGCTTTAGCGAGCCGTTGTGTCCGTATACACCTGCCTTTGGAACTAGCCATAGTCCAAAAAATAAGTCATGAAAAAGAAAAAACGTGCATATAGTTACTTGTGGTCTGTTCCCGCTTGTTGTCTCACTACATGACACTCCTCCGTGATAACGATATCAGAAATCAACCGCGGATCGAATAGGTCACTAGCCTATGTCGAATGTTTTGTCTGTTCTCGCCTGGACTTCCAACTCTATTCTCCACCAACAAAGGAGAGGTGTGGTTTGAATTCGAGAACAACCGTGGTCTTTTGATAGTGGATGTAGGGATCTCGTTCATTGTTCAACATTTGTTCTTAGTTTTCCTTCGTGTGCTGTAACTACTAGCTGCAACGTGAAAACTGGTCATGGTCTCCCAACAACTACAGAAGAAAGTGCCCCAGGTTCGACAGATGGCCACCAATCTATTCAGGCCAACTATCCGGGTTTCTAAAATAGGAAGTGTTCCCACATCGTTAGCACCCCAAGCCCTCTGGCGCGCATAACGCTTTCGTAGTTGCAACAAGTGGAGCAACCTCGGTGCCAGTATCAATACAGCAGAGCTGACCCCTGAGTAGGGGCTTTGTAACACTTGAGCGACAAGAATCGCGGCATCAACATCGCTTGAGTGGAGTGTTAGATGGGTGATATTCGCTACAGAGGACTGATGAGTGTTCTCACTCACAAAAAAACACAGCAGAATAAGACAAAACGTGAGGGTTCCAACAATAGCTCATTTTTGTCAGTTAAAACGTGCATGAAATTTCAACCCTCGATAGCCACAATATCATCGTCCCCAATAGCCGCTACTCTGACTTATAAACAGCGGTATATCGCACCCGCATAGAGCCATCGTAACCGCTAACGGTGCTGTCAGTCGGGAAATCAGCATACGACCCGCCCACGGCAACCTGAAGAATCATGAAGTAAGGCTGCCAAGCGAGCTGCTTCCACTGCTCCAGCGTGCCGACCATTTCCCCAGTGACGCGGTAAAACTCCTTGCCGTCCAGGTACCAGATGAGCTTGTCCGTCAGCCAGTTGCCGCCGCGCCGGTCGACCTTGAAGGCCCAGGTGTGATACTGGCCGCCCTGGTAGTAGACGCTGCCGTTGAAGCCGCCGTTGTGGTTGCCCGTCGCGTCGCGGAAGTGCAGTGTGCCCTGGTTGCGGTTGCTCATCTTGTTGGTTACCTCGAGGATGTCCCACTCGCCGCAGTCGGGCCAGCCCGTGCCGTTGCGGTTGGACAGGCCTTTTGTCCAGAACGACGGCCACAGGCCCTGGTACTTGGCCGGGCTGCCAGTGAAGTCGGGTACCCAGATCTCGGCCTGGAAGACCATGGCCTTGTTGGCGTCGCAGCTCCATGAGTCGTCTGATTCGAGGCGTGCCGAGGTCCAGGAGTTGCCCGACTTCCGAGGCAGAATATATATCTGCCCGTCGCCGGAGAGATGAGCGTTGGCTGCATCTGTAGTGTACTTCTGGATCTCGCCGTTGTTGTTGCCGACGCCAGTTCTGTAGTCCCACTTGGAGGAGCTTGCAGCCTGGCCTTGAGTTCCGAGAAAGTCGTCAGACCAGACGAGCTTGTAACCTTCAACATGAGGGGGTGCCATGGTGAGGAGTTAGGTGAGTGTTGATATGGGAAACAGGAAGATTATGGTTATGAGATGCGGTGCAAGCCGTGTGCTTGTCTGTGGTGTTTAAAAGGAGAGTAATGATTGCCAAGATACGCTTGATATTTATACTACTTGAATCTCGCCTCAATAAGTTCAGCCCTGTGAGATAGCTTTTGCCTTATGAAATCATCACTTAGACCAAGCGTGTCACCAGTCCCCTCCTGCTGACCGCCTCGTTGCGCTGGCTGACACTCATGTTGGTTGCTGACCGCATCGTATTGGTTGCGACCTGCGATTTCATTCGGCCTCGTTGCCTGTCAGTAAGCGGCAACTAGAAAAAGTATAGGTGTAGGGCCCGAATCCGCAACCTTTGTTTCAGCTTCATGAATTCCGTCAGTGCAATCTCCGGCTACGCGGCATCTCAATGCCAACGACAGTGGTAGATATGTGACATTATGCTGTGATTGTGGTCCTATCGTGTCAGATTTATATCCATAGTAATGAAAGCCCGCCAACATCATAACATGGCAGTCCGGAAAACAAGCTTCTAGTTACCGTAGAATACGAGGTCGACTTGAAACTAAACCCCAGGAGGTCAACTCAAGGTCCTAAGCTAAGCCCAGCATAGGATTATTGTGACTGAGAGAATCGGTAGGATTGGGAATGTCTAGTGGCCTTGACATCGGCAACTGCCGCAGTCTCGTGAGGCGGATCATAAATGTAACCATGATAGTGGATCAATGAGGACCATGATCTCAAATGAGTCTTCAGGAGGCAACCGAGAGCCTGGAATCATTTTCCTCAAGAGTGCAGATAGTGCTGTTTCAGTCTTCGGCTTCATTGCCACTGGTGGCGAATGCCTTGTTAGTTCCTGATACCAGTTTAGTGATCAACTCGACAGGCAGATGAACAGACCAGGATCCGGTATCTTCATTCCACTCCAAATTTGACATGTCACAGTTCGTAGTAACCATTCGGGGGGGAAAAATAGGATCATAACCCAAGGTTCGGAGCCTACCTAATAAGATAACTCAAAGTGAATGGTGTCTGACAGCACGGGAAACACAGCGGATCGTCGATTGTATGGTCAATTACTCGTACGAAAAGCACCGGTCTATGCGACCGTCCAAACGATACAATGCCGGTCTAGTTCATGCCGCCGCCCAAGCCACCATTTTCACGCTCACATGCTAGAATACAAGGTTGTTGTCCTCATTGAAGGAGTTTTTGGTTGCAAGTCAAACAAGAAGCATTCGAGAGGGGTCTTCGACGTACTTCTTGACGAGGTTCAAGTAGGTAACGGCTTCGCGGCCGTCGATGAGGCGGTGGTCGTAGGTCAAGCTGATGTACATCATCTGTTCATGATATGATTAGCGAAAAAACATGGGTCTGAGTGAGAACGCAACATACAGGCCGGATTTCGGCCTGGCCGTTGATAGCCATGACGCGTTGTTGGATTCCGTTCATGTTGAAGACGGCAGCCTGGGGGTAGTTGATGAGGGGAGTTCCAAACATCGAACCAAAGATACCGGGGTTGCTGATGGACATGTTGCCTCCCTCGAGATCGTCAAGAGTCAACTTGCCATCACGAGCCTATTACAAATGTTGGTTAGCTTTCTTTGTTACTTATGGGATGTGCGTAGCTTGCTCACCTTCTTAGCCAGAGAAGCAACCTCCCGCTCTAGTTCAACGATGCTCAGGGTATGTGTATTCCTCAATACGGGGGTGACAAGGCCCTTGGGGGCAGACACAGCAATGCTGATGTCGACGTAGTCGCGGTAGGTGATGATCTCCTTTTCCGTGTTAATGGCGGCATTGATCTGCGGGACCTTTTGGAGGGCCATGGTGGTGGCCTTGGTGAAAGCACCCATGTATCCCAGGCGAACGCCGTGCTCCTCGGCGACTTCATCACGGTAGCGCGCGCGCCAGGCCATGAGGTTGGTCATGTCGACTTCCTGGATGGTGGTGAGGGAGGCGCAAGTGTTTTGGGACTGCTTGAGGCGGCTCGCAATCGTCTTTCGCATACGGGTCATCTTCTCCTGTTGGACGACACATGGTTAGCTCTGAAAAGGTACCCAAGGCTGTGGCTTAATTGACTTACAACTCGCTCTCCTCGAGATGGTCCTGTAGATGTCGAGGCAACGGGCTGGGGTTGCGCTGGCTGAGCAGCGGGCTTGGCCGCGGGAGCAGGAGCAGGAGTAGCAGGTTTAGGAGCTTCAGGCGCAGGCGTCTCGGCCTCAGCCTTGGGCTCGGACGGTTCGGCAGCCTTGGCCTCCTCCTTAGGAGGAGATGCAGCAACATCCTCTCCATCAGGCTTCTCCTCTCCCTCGGGCTTCTTGACCGCACCAGCGTCACCGCCCGTGACGATACGGGCGAGATCTTGGCCAACTACAACGGTATCACCCTCGGCGGCAAAGTACTCGGCGATAACAGCAGCCTCGGGGGCGTTGACGGCGATGTCGATCTTGTCCGTCTCGATGCTGGCAATCTCCTCGTCGGCCTCGATCTGCTCGCCCACCTTCTTGGGCAGCGACGACAGCGTTCCTTCGCTAATGGACTCGGCCATCGGGGGCACCTTGACGATGATGTCGGCGCGCAGGGTCGTCGAGCAGCTAAACAGGCGGCGCTGCGTGTCGAATGCGCTGCGCTGGCATAGCACCGTGCTGTGCGTCAGGGCGGCCATGCGCTGCGCTGGCTGCATCGTGTGGGCTGCGCGCGACAGGCTTAGCAGGCCCGTCGCGGACTTGAATCGCATGGCGGACGCCATCTTGACTTGCTGAGGGGGTGGCGAGGACTGAGAAAAAGGGTGAGGGAAGAGGAAGGCGAAGAGCCAAGTTTAAGCGGGCCAGGGTTGTGGTGAGGGCATCGCACGGGCAGGTGTTGAAGGCTCAAAATTATGGATAGCTTGATTGGATAGCGCAAGCTCGCCCCTTGGTCAATTCAGCACCAAACAATACATTAGTGATTCCAGGGCCGTGGTAAGTACACGGAGGCTGCAGATCAAAGCTCTTTCACCCAAGCTTGTCGCCCGCTTCTCGACAATGACGTAGGAATGGACACTGTGAATGCCGATGCAAGATGCCGCAGATGCCGTCTCTGTTGCCGAACTCGGCTATCACTTCCGACCATTGAACAAAACGGATTCGAGCTTCTCTAGCGTAGAACAACACCTAGTGTGCCGGCCACAAGGTAATAACCATCATTGAGTTCCAAGGAGAAGCCTTTTATCGGGATTCGACATGGCTGGTTCCAATGGCTCCTTGTTGAGCTCTTGTCTATCCATTTCGTTTATCCAGGAGCGGTAATGCTCGGCCCAAGCTGAGCCAGTCAACATACCAGGATTTTCAAAGCACTTGCCTCAATGATGTGGCTGGCTGTGGCGTAGTCAGAGCTGCTGCGCCACACCTCATTATCCTGTTGAATCACAGGCGAAGAACACGTTCTAACAATGACTTAGTGGGCTCATGCTTAATAAATAATAAGTATTGAACATGTCAGCGGAGGAAGTATGTTATATTTTGGGGAGTTAGGCAGATTCACTGGTATTTTACATGTCCTAGGCACATATTGGAGGACTGCACGTATCCATCCCTGCTAAAGCAAATGGCACTCTCACGATGGGGCGAGGCGAACTAGGTCGCGGTTCACAACACTGTTAATCTCATCAATAAAGCAACCTAAACAACCAACTGTCTTCACAATTCCCAAGCCCGTCGTCCCCACTCCAACACTCTAAAAAAAAATCTTCATTTTTTTGCTGCGTTTTGTCAGTCATCCAGGCCAAACTCCACAGCCAAACCTGATCTTGCTAGCCATCAGCGCCAGGCAGCTTGGCTAACTTCGGGGGGAGAGGTGTTAAAGAAACAGTCAAAGTAAAGGCGCCATTGTCTCGGTGTATCATCAGAGACGACCGCTTTCGTTTGTTGAGCAGAGAACATATCCGTGTCAAGACCCAACCCTCTTCCAATGCCAGGAGTCACTCTTCAGCTCCACGGGTCCCATTCCGGGGGTTCGTATACGTAGAAGGGATCGAAGCTGATCAAGAGATCGTCGTCACCTAGTTCCTCGGCGTCGTCTTCGGCATCGCCTGATTCTGGGTATGGGTATATCAGTCCCACGAGTTCATCCACGTTCGAGACACCACCCAAGTCCATCGGATCGCCGAGTCTGTATCCAAGGAGTTGCATACGCTCACCCACGTCCGAGAGATCATCCACGTCTGCCAGGTCCGAGATATCACCCAGGTCTGAGAGATCACCAACGTCCGAGAGGTTTCCGAAGCTGTCCTCGGAATTACTCGAATCCCAAGACAAGTCTGGGTCCGGTGGCCTATGTGAGACCTGAGTGTCAATCTGCTCTTCGTCGCTTGGTTCCGCGGCTGAGCCTGAGCCTGAGTCTAGGTTCAAGTCCGCGAGGTCGATCTGGTCCGGTCGGTCATCTGAATCTGAGGAATCACTAGAACCCCGTGAGTTCTGGCCATAGTCTGACCCAGCATCGGAATCACTCGGTTCCTCACCGAAGGCTACCTGCATGAGGCTGTCTGCCTCTGATTCACCCGAGTCCGAGGAATCATCCTCCTCCTCTGCTTCTGACTCTTCCATACCATCCGGCCATAGCATCCATACATTCATGTCGCGATCCGTTTCCTTGGGAAAACATCGCGAGCACCGCGGTCGAAAATAGCCGCCGGAGGGGATCGTCTTGAGCGCATAGCGCACTCGCTCAGGGTTCTCAGTCTCGTCTGGCGCTGCCACCATCAGGGGCGGCCTTTCGCAGTTGTGGCAATACAAGTGCTCTCGGCACGCGGGGCACTTGGTGCTCTTGCGCTTGCCTTTGCGGAGTTTATTGAGGCATGTGCGGCAGAGTATATGGCCGCAAGGGTTGATGTACGCTTTGAGAATTTGACCGTCCTCTCGAACTGGAGCTGGAAACCCCGCGACGCTGAGTTCTTCGTAGCAAACGCAGCACATGGCTTGCAAAGGGCCCTCACTATTGTCTCCTTTGCAAATGTATTTGAGAAGTCGCGGCCAAAAGCTGACCTGTTCAGGCGTCGTTTCGATGGCTTCTTCCTGGGAAGGATCTGTAGGTGAGGGAGGGTCTGCCTCGGTAGCAGACGATGAGACGCCCATTTTCCTGGCTGTTATCGGGCGCTGCGGAGCTAAGTTCGCGCTCCTGCTTGTATGCTGTCAGGTTGCGATGAACCTAAGATGTCAGTGTAAATCGGCGTGTACAAGAGTAAAAACCAGGCGGGGGAGTCTCATAGCTAGGAAGATTGGGCCTCTTTATAGGCACTCAAACAGTGAATCGCAGTTTAACGCAGTTTTGTTCTGTTCCCAACCTGTTACGCGACTACATCTGACTTGTCTTCAACGCACAACTCAGAGTCACTGGGGTCACTGGAGTCACCGGAGCCACTTAGGCCTACTAGGATCAATGTGCTCTAGAGTACAGTGGCCAAGACACAATGGTTAATGTCCGAGTGTTCACAGTTACTCTTCCCTATTCGTTGGTCACTTACGTGCTTCAATCTGACCGGGCAGTTGAGAGGGGTGATGAGCCAAACACCAATCCCAGCATATGAGTATTGGGAATATCCTCCATTGTTCAACACGAGAAGCGCCTCGATAAACCCTGAACTGCCAAAACAGGCAGGCTTTCTTTCATCAACAATGAGCGATGCGACATGAGTGCGGGGTTGTGGTGAAGCTGTTGTGGTAAATTCATCACTCTATTGTCCCATTGTTTCCAGAACTCCAATCCAGGTCGCTCAACACACAGTCTATCTATTTTGTCTAGTCTATACAACAAAGGAAAGTAATCATGGCGCTCAAGCCGCTTGCGCTTCAGCGCCGACCAACTGGACGTGTTCAACCTTGGTCCCCTTCACCTTGACGTGTTCCACCTTGGCCTCGGCCACCTTTACCCCAGTGAGCGCAGCCTCAGCCTTTTGGGCCTCCAAAATCTCAGCCTTCTTGTTGATGTAGCTCAAGTACGTTTGCCAGCCTACGGCGATGCAGCCGGTAAAGATGCTGCGGTACTCCATGGGGATGTACGTAAAGGTAAAGGCAGTAAAGGGCGGCCAGAACTTGGCCGAATTGACGACTGACGCCGGGACGCAGGTCTTGATGCGCTCGACGGCGCCGCCCAGGCCGTCGCCGGAAAGGACAGCTTGCGCGCCGAAGAAGAAGCTGTTGAAGGTGGGCGTGAAGCAGATCTGGCTGACGACAATCTTTGTCGAGAGCGTTCGCCATCGGCTTGCATAATTAAAGTGATTTGAGAGAAAAATGAACCTGTAAGCTAGTCAGCGCCGGCTTCATAAGAAGGCGCGTTTAAAGACGACTGCCTTACCATTTGTAATTTGGAATCGCAACCATGCCGCCGATGGCCATGCTTCGGGCTGTCCTGAGGGGGTCGTACTCGTCTCCCCCTATTGCCTGAGCGCTCAGGTCGGCCAGCAAGTAAATGACGACGGCGCTCCAGAACTGTGTCGTGTATGGCCTGGCCCGCTGCGATCTCCCGTACGCCTGCGCGACGGTGGTTACAGGACCGAGACGTTGCCAAAGGGGCAGCGGCGCAACGGCGGCTGCGATGGCGGTCTTGTTAGATACTGGCGTTGAGTCAACGGGCTTGGCGCCGGTGCTCGCGGCTCTCGAGGGCGCGCGTTGCAAGAGACTACGCGGGATCTGGAAGGCGGGCCGGCCAGGTACAGGCCCGAGGCCGAGGCCGTTCCTCCGGAGCGAGGCGCGGAGCAGCATGGCGACCATGGCGGTGGTTTCACATCAACGGCCGGGATTTGTTTAGTTGTAGAACGCAAGTCATGGCCGCTCAGGATATATCCGTGATGAAACAGGCTTGTATGGAGAGCCGCCACCCCCCGAGGTCGGGCTCGATCGGAAAATCCGATACAAGCCTCGGCGTTGACGGTGTTAGTGCGTCTAGAATTTCTAAACTAGGCCGGATTGCCAGGGGATTCATGACAAGATTGGCTGTGACAGGGGAAAAGGGTGGAGATGGAATGGATCTAGTCTCGGCTTCCTGCTCGCCACCAGAAGATTCGGATGCGTAATTCGGTGCCAAGATGGCGGGCCCCGTCCCCGGAAACGTTTCTCAGTGATTAGATTAGATTATGCATCTGCTCGAGGCAAGTTACGCCGAGCCAAACCACCCTCTTTAAGTCAACTTGAAGCTTCTACCCAGTGCATTCTATGATGTTTGATCCCATTACTAAGACTCGGTTCATGTCTTCAATTTAAGATACGGCTAGCTTATAATTGAAAGGCCTCATTGAGCAGGATTATACGTACACAGCGCTTTCTGGAGGTTTGCGAAAAAATGCTGGTGACCCTTCCCAGGGCCTTGGCCAATGGTTCAAACTGTCCGCCAAGACTGGCAGATGTTTGTCCCAAGACAACACCAACTCTGTCCTGCTCAATCAAGGCCATTTTCACTAAACGGACAAGACATTCATTGATCTGATGCATTTTTTGAACCTACTCACCAAGGCCAGAACTAGGTATGCTGCAGCAAGGTACTGCATCCAGTGTCGTCATTATTCTCCGACGCCCCCTCGCTCCCGAAAGTGGGGATACGGTATTTCAGCACTTGTTGGCTTCCACATGAAACTCCTGCAGGTTAAAGGTCTGCTTAAATGAATTTAAGATGCTTCGAAAAAGTGTGTCTTATATTGGCGGGTTTCAACCTCAGCCTAGATCGACAATCAACTGTTCTAGACCCTTTGTTCGAACAATCAGGATGAGCCGTTGAACTTCCAGAAACGCAATCCAGGGCATACGTTGCTATTGCCAGGGTGCGACAGGCCATGCAAGTCTCATCACCGCATACACACGTCACTGCCAGGTTCCTCTCAAGGGCCGCGTGGTGTGCCTCGGACAGCCACTTTCATTCGCTCAAATTGCGCAGTTTCTTATTCCTGGCTTGACAGGGAAGCCGCCATCGCCGTCACACCCTGGCAACGAACTGCACTCCTCAAAGCCCTTGGCAACCTCAAAAGTCCCATATTCCCGCAGCTTCACCTCACCTGCAGTTGCTTACGGTCACACCCAATGCTTGTAAAGGACTCACTGTTGTTGGTGGCGGAGTAGTTGAATGCCACCTGCCACACACATTGTTAGGCAACTGCGGCATAATGCACAATCCTTGCAGAGGCTGGAGTTTGGCCTAGCGTGTTCGAGGGCAATTGGTTATGAGATAGGCCCGCATGACTTTCAGCTGCATTGTCTACCCTGCCCGCGAGGCTTGGAATAACATATAACATGCTCTGATTGGAGAGTGCATGAATGTGGAATGATTGCGAGACTGGGCCTGCCTCGGCGAACCAAAGGCAGTCGCCAGCTACTGAGCCTCACAGGCTCCGTCGTAACTCATATTCTTCTGGTCTTCGGGCTTCTGTAACCCTGTAACGATAAGTCGAGATACAAAGGGGATAACCGCGGGTAGTTCTACATTTTTCTCGGCTTACTAGGCCAGAAGGGCGAAAGCCATCGACCTTGGTTCCACCTGGGGTCAGCAATGGTAGTCAACCCAACACATTCAATCATACGACTTCTACTTCCCTAGGCGAGTCTACGGACCCCAAAAGTACCCTCTCAACTATACGAGGGCTGTGAGACCGAATCCAGAGTTTTCATTCTGAGATCTTGAGTCATCGTGATTCGTGAGTCACTACCTACCTATCCAGGCGGGGTGGCTGTTTAGCAGAGGGCAGCCCAGTCAGTATGAAATCCTCGTTTAGGAGCCCTTCCAACTTTTCTACCAACACTTGCTCAATGCAATAGAGGGGCAACAGAGTAAGAACGGCATGTCTCTCTGCTACCTGGGTACCTAGCACTCTAGTACAAGCCCCCTTCCCCACGTAGGTATAATGACGTGGCTGTCAGCACGGAGGGATCTCCCAACCGTTTTCTGAGTCACTCCCCGAGGTCTTTGAAGATCTTCCCACCCTATCACTTGGCCGCGGACTCCATGTACTAAGTACCTAGGTTTTTAAATACGATAGAAGGGCTTCTCAAACTTTTCTTTGATACAGCATCGATTTACCGTATTTCAATTCGCCAAGGGCTGCTGAGCTTCGGACATCCGTCCTTGTATGTTAGCGATCTGTAGCTCGTGACTTCATTTGAGCATCGATGGCACAGTCCGGAGACAAAGGCGCGGCACTCGCGTTTGACAAAGAACTCGCCGAGGCTATCTGCAACCTCGAGATACCTAACAGAATCGAATTCTCCCCCGACGGGCGAAATGTCCTGTATTCAACTACTCTGTCCTCTGGCCACCGCAAAGGCAAAAATAACATCTCGACACTATGGCTAGCATCATCCACAGAGTCAGGTTCGTCGCGCCGGTTGACATCGGGCCTTTTCAAGGATACCGACCCGAGATGGCATCCTAGTGGAAACCAGGTGGCCTTCTTGTCCGACCGCTCGAAACCAGGCGAGAGCTGCGCTATTTGGATTATGCGTCTAGATGGCGGGGATGCAGTTGCCATTACACCCGCCGATAACTCCGAGGATATTGAGACATTTGCCTTTTCCCCGGATGGAGAGACTATTGCTTATATTTCTCCTGATCAGATGAGCGAGCAGCGCAAGGAAAAAAAAGAGAAAGAAGAACTTGATCCAGAGGTTTGGGGTGAGCGATGGGATTATGCTCGGCTTCGGCTTGTTAATACGAAATCTAAGGAGATGAGGACGCTTGTTGTAGGTAATCGTCACATCACTAGCCTAGCCTGGAGCCCTGATGGGAAGAGCGTGGCGTTTCTGAGCAATGACAACCCACAAATCGAGGAGGCCTTTTTGACGGGCACAACCATATCCACCGTCGACGTCGAAAGCGGCAAGGTCAGGGACCTGTGTACGATAATCAACGAGCTGTTCTGCCTTACTTGGGCACCCGACGGTCAGATTTATTTCATCACTGGCACACCTATCGACAAAGACTCTGGAGGAGCGGCGGTTTATACCATAGATCCCGCGCCAGCCTCGCCCAAGTTCGTCAAGGTCGCGTGCGGCAATTACGATGATGCATCGTCGCTCGCTGTGGCAGGCGGCAAGTTGCTAGTGAATCGCAGTGTCAGGCTTACCAATATCATCAGCGAGTTGGGCGGGAAGGATCTGTTCAAGAAGAACACGGAGATCTGGGCATGGGACGTCTTCGTAGATCCCAAGACAGGCACTCCAACTCTTGCGGCAAGTTTATCGAACATCGACACGCCTTACGAAGTATTCGTCGTCGAGGCGGGCCAGGACGACATCAAGCTCTCCGATCACGGCAAGACGCTCAGCAACCAATCCTTTGGCTCATGCACCGTGCTCACCTGCCCATCGGCAGACGGAGAGGTTGAGCTTGACGGCCTGTATCTGACGCCAACAATCAAAACCGGACAGAACGGTGTGCCTGTGGAACCGCTGCCGACGTTTGTCATTATCCATGGAGGACCAACAGCCCGCGACTGCGACTACTTTGACACCGCGTATTATTGGGCTACATACGTCCTCACCAAAGGCTATGGAGTGTTGCTTCCGCAGTACCGCGGTTCCACTGGTCGAGGCGAGGTGTTTGCCTCGTACAGCCAGGGCGGCCAGGGCAAATACGACTACGCCGACATCGTCTCGATAACGGACAACGCCATCAAGAGAGGCTTCGCAAACGGCGAGAAGCTCATGGTCGGCGGGTGGAGTCAAGGCGGCCTCATCACGTACCTGTGCAGCGTTCGAAACGGCTTACACGGCCTCGGCTGGCGCTTCAACGCCACTGTTGCGGGCGCAGGCGTCTGCGACATCGAAAGTCTCGCTCTGACATCAGATCTCGGCTCTACATACGAGGCCGAGCTCGCCGGCGGCGACACCATCTGGACGTTGAGCCGCGACGACACGCGGAACCGCCAGGGCAGCGCGCTGTGGGAGGTAGCCTCGGCAGTCGAGGAGTCTCACCGGCGCGGGGAGCCTGTGATCCCGCCCATGCTGATCCTGCACGGAGACAAGGACGAGCGCTGCCCGTTCTCTCAGGGCGAAGGGTTTCGACGCGCGCTGAGGGCCCACGGGCTGCCCTGCGAGTTTGTGGCGTACCCTGGCGAAGGTCACGGTATAGAGCAGCAGAGGTTTTGGCTGGATATGTTGGAGAGGATAGGGAGGTGGTGTGATACGTATATTGGGCCGGGAGGGGAGACCAAGTTGGCAATCAGGTGATGGTCTGATGATTGCATTGATATACGACGCTACCGGTCCCTTGTTCTATCAACAGCTCGAGGAATCTGACCAAGGCTATATACCAGAGGCAATGCAAATTCAGCCCTTATCACACCTCATCAGTTGTCAATCCAATGCTTCATTAAAAACACTGAACACCTGTTGTCGCTATCACAGTACACCTGACTTCAAACTCTAACGAAGGATAGTAGTGGTATCCGGAGACGAAATTCAAGCGACTTCTTCGTCATCATGGGCGGTCGCTTTTAAGGCGCTTTTGCCTCCCGGCTCAGCTGTTTATCAGCTCTCCCCAGCCCGCATCAGCCTTCGCTCCCCCCTTTGGCTGAGCTGCTGGCGGGCCTGGTTCTGGGGCCTCATCTCCCATATAATCTTTTGTCGCTCAGTCTAACTTCTACGAGAGGTTACGGCAATTCTAAGCGGGAGGATGCCTTTAGCCTTATTTTAAGTCTACGATCCTAATTCCGAGTCTTTTACCAGCCCGAGAACGAGCGGTAACTAACTCTTTAGTGCTGCTAGATTTGCGCCCCTTTTTCCTAAGGCCTGGGTATGTCTTATTGATAAGCAAGTCGTAGTATAGAAACCATGGCCTCCTTAGGTTTGGGTTTAGGTACCTGTTTGGTTTGCAGACTTGAATTGCTCTTGAGAAACTGTGTATACTATATATCCATTCTCAAACCTGGTTGTGGTGTTGATACCCTAATCCTCTTGCGAAAAGGCCCAACTTCTCCGTTCAGCTTTCTGGCCAATCCCAACCAACAGGAAAATCAAAGAGCCCAGCTGATAATGCCCTCAGCCTAGGTCGCCAGCGAAAACATAGAAAAGAGCCTGATATCGCTAACAAAGAGCTGGTTTTGAATACACCTTCACTCATCCTGAACCCCCACGACAAGCTTCTTGGCCGCTTTCCCGGTCTCCTATTGCCGAATGCCCTCGATAACTGCGTCCTACCCCTCACCCGCAACGATTTGTTACTCTATCGGCTTCAGGGTGCCTCTTCGGAGACGGGTTTCGAAAGCCGGGATCCAGCTGGTAATGCCATCCATCACTTCTACTCCAATCGGATCCTCGAGACGATAGAGACGACCAAACTCAGTCCGGTATTCCTTGGTTGCGGATGGAGTATTGAATTCGGACCAATGCTCCTAGTCAGCGGCGGTCTCGACTCGGGCTCGCAGGCCAAGAAGATGGAAACAAATAGGAAGGGGGGGATAGGGAGTTACCAGTCGTCAACTAATTCCAGAGGCGTCGTGAATGGCTAAAGGGGCGAAATGTTTCCTGTTGCCTGGGCCTGGGTATTTATTTGCACCCAAGTCCATGAGAACAACAAAAACGAAATGACTGGGTACCGGGTATAATTTCCGGCTGGGGGGGACAGAAAGTACTTCGCATGGGAGGAGCTGCTGGCGCAGCTTACTTGGCACTTGTGCGAATTGTAAACTCTAGCGTTGCCCAGTCCTCCGTCAAGTCATCCTCGACATCACCCGATGATGTTCGAGAGTGCGACGGCCTCTTTAGCTCAGTCACCGACGCCCCGAGCCTGGGCAGCTCGAGCGATAGAAACGACGTCTGCCGAGTCGTGATAAATACTTTCAAGACGTCTTCGCAAACTTCTTGGCCAGCCTCCTCCAGCTCTGGCGGAAGCTCCATCCGTAACTTTGTTCTCAGCGTTCCCGAGTATCCCTCGAGCGGCTTTCGCGGCGGTAGGACATGATACTCGCCGCCGACTACGCTCTGGATATGCCAGCGCGGGCCCATGTCATATATGTGAATGTAGAGTGCCCGGTTGCCCACGTTCTGCACCTTGAAGGCCACCTGGTCGCCGGTGGTGACGCGAGCCACCTGGTTGGCCGTGAATTCGCCCGACGGCGTGAATAGCTGCGCCTCGAATGAATTCTGAAACAGGCTGTTGTTACTGTTGGCGAGTCCTTTGACCAGTTTGAATTTGGCCAAGTGCTCCAAAATGTCCAACAAGCGCGGTATGCCGTCTTCCATGAGGGCCGAAATGACGGGCACGTTTGGCAGCGGCTGATGGCGCCCATCGAGGATGACGTAGTTTTCATCGGCGTCCATTTTCACCAGGAACGAGTAGTCTTCTGTGCCAGACCCGGAAACTTGGGGGTCCAAGGAGCCGCGACTTTGCAGAGCTGCGGATACGTCGGCGAGGTTCGGCAGATCATGAGCCAGCCGTATGGGGAGCTGGCGGAGAAGCTGTCGAGTTACTTGCTTTGCGGCCCAGCCGGTCTGAATGCCCTTCACGCTGCTTTCAGCGGCGGAATCGGGAAATGCCAAAGTCGACGTCAAGTTCCCGACCTTTTCGACGCGCGCAGGCACCTCGGCTGCAATGCTGGTCCCCGTCGCGGAGCGAGTCGAGAACAGGGAGAACAGATCCCCCTTGGAGACGCCATGCGCCCTGCCGACCTGCAGTCGGATCCCGGCCTCTTCAGTCGAGACGACAAACGTGTGTGCATCGTCGGCAAGTTTGTCGTGGTCCGCAAAGAAACTGAGGCTCTTATTCCCAAAAAGCATGGGGTTTTGATGCGGCCAGCGCTCCTTAAACCTAGCACAGATATGGCGGTACATGTCCAGTTGCGGGGCACGCGTTTCCTCCCACATAGCTAAGGTCCGTAGGAGAAAGTACGACAAGATGCCGTGCTTCTCCTTGCCGTCCAGGGCATCTTCGTGCGCAAGTTCGTGGGGACCGCATGCGGTCATTATGGTGTATCCGTCGGGATTGATCAGCCAGTTGGGCGCCGAGGACCCGTCGCGACGGACCGGCGACCCCGAGTCGGATGCCGGGTCCGCATAGAGGGCGGGGTCGGCCGGGTATCGCTGGTCGATGGCCAGATCGTAGCTGAGCTCTCGAACGGTGAAGCTGTGGCCACGACGCAAGACACTGCCGGAGAAGCAGCAATCGAGGACGACGGTGACAAGCACGCCCTTTGCCACGATGCGTTTCAGGGAAGAGGCGAGCTCCTCGCCTCGCAGGTAGCGAATGCCGCGTCCGTCAGAGGTGAGAAGGTTCAGTGCCAGTTCCCCCGTCGCCTCGTTCGCGAACGCTCTGGTTGCGGCCATGCGCGTGCCGTGTCCCGAGAAGTGCATGAAGGCGCAGTCGCCTGGCTCAGCCCGGGCCGCGATATCGTCCAGGGCGGCCGTTACGTTCTCGTAGGTCGGCCACATGCCGGGATCCTCGACCGGAGTGGTTGCGTCCGAGCCCCCCGGCGGCGTTGCGGTCAGTGTTCGTATCTGGACCAGGTCATGTCGCTTTTCGAGGTAGGCACTGATTGCTTTGGCATCCCTCACGGCGCCTTCTAGAGGCTCCCTGCTATAGCAGTCGATGCCGACTAGCAGCGCGTGGTATGATCTGGCAGGCTCTTGACGGTCCATGAGGCGAAGCTTGGCTGGTCTTAGGTACTCGGTACTAATTATAGGGATAGGATCTAACGTTGGGACGAGCAAACCACCGAGCACACCAGGCTCAGGCTCAGGCTCTATGAGTTGTACGCTCTCTTCTCCTAGGCGGACTCCAAGTTCCTCTCTTCCAACTCCGCGCCGCCCTTGGCAGACTGTCCGTTCTCGAGGCACAGCGTGTACCGCGCAACCGAAGGCACTGATTCGATCACGTACGGCCCCTCTCGTCCGCCACTGCTCAATACAACATGCACGCTGTCGCCAGGACGGAATTTGCTCGTCTGCGCAACCGGCGAGTTAGGCCCTCGGTCGTTCGGCCAAGAGGCGGGAAGGGAAGTCTAACCTGGACGTACACTTTTACCCCTGGACGGCCGCGACTGCAGTCGGACGCGACAGATCGTGCACCTGGGCCTCTTTGCGATGCGTTAGTCTCGCTTTCTCTTTTCATATTTATCAAGGTAAGCCCATTCCGGTCATGTACTCACTCTTGCTCCGCTTCGCTCATAGGTTACCTCTAGGTTGCTTCGAAGAAAAATAGGTTGGTATACAGTCTCCGGGAAGAGGCGCGGTTGCCGACGCCCAAGGCAGATAGATTCCTCGGGCGGAAGGGGAGGGGTATTTAACAACCATCACGCTGTATTTTGCGGCCCAATACCTGGTCTGGTTCGCCCGGCTGTCGAGGCGCGCTGCACCACGCTGCATCTTGATTGCCTCAAAAGGCTAGCCAGCTTGCTCATGTCCTCCGCCACGCATTCGCCTCAAGTCCTGAAGACCACCCTGAAAATGTTTGCTTCATCAACAGCAGAAGTGCTATTAGGCCATACTACACGGGAAGCGATTAGAACTATAGACGCCTTGTCGTGGCTACCTCAGAAACAAGCAGTGCACTGCTACTATGGGAAACTGGGCTTCCGTGTCGATGGCTTCGACAACTCCCTCGCCCATTCTCCCGACTCACCACCAGGGAATGCCGGCACCAAAGGCAAACAGACGAACAAGTAAAGCACTCTACTCCTTGCTGTCCGTATCCGTGTTGCCATCCTGACGCCCTCCAACGAGATAGTTGAAGATTACAGACCGGGGTATCCTCGTTTTACGGCCCTGATATCGGCGCACCATCCTTACTTCATTTTTCGGCGGTTCGGCAGGCTGCGCGCTCGTCTGCTCCTCCTCAAGCAGGACAGGCTCGCTGTTCTGGAGCGGCAGCTGGAGGACGCCGATCAGGCGGAGCATTGTCCTCTGTTCCTCGCCAAGATCCGCTCAGATGCCAACCCGACACGCCAGGCCCTCCTCGCCGAAATCGAGTCGAGGTTGGCCGACTATGGTACCAGAGGACACAAGTGTGCTCCAAACGCAAATGCTGACGATTGCCAGATGACTTCCTGGAAAAGACACACCGCATGCTGAGCTACGACAGCGCCAAGTCTAGGGACGTCACGAGCTTACGAAATTGGGTGGACGGCACGGCGTGCCTTGCCAGGAATGAATCCGGATACCTCGAGGAGCGGGATTTGATGACTTTGGGGGAGACTAGGGACAATGCACTGAGTTCCATTGAGGACTGGGTCGAAGACAAGCTCATGTATCGGTACAGCGGTTATCGACAGGTCAACAACCCTCCCCTATACCCCGAGAATGCTTAGCCAACTTGGCTTACAGAGACCCCTTCACGACATGTCGAGCGATTCCAACGTGTTTGTCTACTCGGGGTCGCTGGTAAAGCGAACCGCCAAGACGCTGCTGTTGGCCCTTATAGCCTTTTCTCTCCTGACGCCAGCCATCGTCTGCAACTTTGTCGACAACACGGCCGTGCGAATCGCCGTCATTGCCATCGCAACCGTCCTCTTCCTGGCGCTTCTCTCCGCCCTGACAAATTCAAGGTCAATGGAGCTCGCCATAGCTGGCGCCACGTGAGTCCAGACCGCTCTGTCGACTACGGGCTTCTCATCATGCTAATGCACGAGTCGGTTCTAGGTACGCCACGGTGCTGTTCGTGTTTCTGTCGAACGCGGGCGGCAGTTCTACGTGACTTTAAGAGGTTAGTAGCAGAGAAGGTTGTTATCTTCTACACTCGACTGGACATGCCCCATACAATCACAACGCATGCTTGGATAACAGAGGTCAAAAGAACAGCCAGGATGGGTTGAGAGTGCCCATGATTGGACGCCTCGCGAGGTAGGCAAAGGAGGCAAAGAGAGGCAACCGTAGGCAACGGCGCTAGAAAGCCTCACTGTGAATCGATTTACGTCTCGTGATCAAACACACCTCTCTGTTCTAGGGTCTTGCCGTTTCGTCCACACCAAATTTCCTCACGCGCATCGTTCATCTTGCGTACTGAACCCCCCTCCCCCCTTGCGAGGAAAACAAGACGCCTAGGGTGGCTAGGATCTCGAAGAACGAACACCGGTCATCGGCACCTTCTGATGGAGGAAGAAGACCGGCTACCGCAACTGCTGGCAAAAGGCCTGGATAAGTTACTCGCCAATCCAGCCATAAAAGACTACGACGTGGCGGAAAACCTGTCCAACCATGCCTTCCTCGTCAAGGGCCAGTATGAGATTGATGGCCAAGTTGAGCTTCTTGAGATGGCCATTCAGCTAGCCCGGTGGGCGGTCGAGGCAATGCCCGACGACCACGCCCAAAAGTTGTTCCCCTTGAACAACCTTGCTGCCATGCTTCACCTGCTCTTCGTCAGAACCGGCGACACAACAATCCTTGCAGATGCCACCAGAGTCTGCGAGCAAATCGTCGACGGCACTCTCGAGGACGATGACATGTGGACCGGTAGGGCAAGCAACCTCGGCGTCATGTACCAGAGCCAATACGAGGCGTCCGGCGACACTAGCTACCTGACAAAGAGCATTGAGCTGATGCGCCGGGTGGTGGGCGTCATGTCTGAGGATCACTGGGAGCGGTCCGGACTCCTGAGCAACCTAGCGAACCAGCTCAGCCTGCTATTTAAACGGCACGGAGACCTCGCCGTCGGCGACGAGGCCATCCGCTTCGCCCAACAAGCGGTCGACAGATGCCGGCCGGTCGACCCAGAGGCCCCGGAATGGCTCAACAACCTGGGCATCACCCTCCACGCACACTACGAGCGCAGCGGCGAGGCCCGCATCCTGGAACTGGCCATCGACGCCTGCAGGAAATCGGTGGCGCAGACGCCCGACACGCACGTCGCCATGGCTCGGCGACTCAACAACCTCTCCAACCTGCTGAAGAGCTCGTTCCTGCAGACAGGGGAGCTCGATGTCATGAAGGAGTCGGCCGGTCTCGCTGAACGCGCCGTCAACTCCACGCCCGACGGGCTCGCCGAGAGGAACGACTGGCTACACAACTACGCCGCGAAGCTCATGTTGCTGGCCGAGGTCACCGACAACACATCCATGATGAAAACTGTCGTCGACCTGTACCGGGAATCCCTTGGGCCAGCGTCTGGGGGAGATGCGGACCACGCCGTCCGGCTGAACAGTCTCGGCTCGGCCCTGGGCAAGATTGCCCAAAAGACGGGCGACACGGCAGCCAGGACGGAAGCCGTCGCCGTCCTCCAGACAAGCGTTGACCTGACTGTCAAGGACCATCCGTCCCGAGGGCGGTGGCTGTTGAACCTGGGGGGCGTGTTGGAGCTGCCCCTGCACAACGTTGACGGGGTCACAGTACCCGCCTTGCCGGTAGATATTGACAAGGCCTTGGTCTGCTATGTCGAGTCCTTTGAGTCTCTACATACTCCCCCGGTCGACCGCATCACGGCGGCCCGGAACGCTATCCGGGTGCTAGCGCAACGAGAAGCCTGGGAGCGTGCCGGCCAAGTGGCCGAGTCGGCCCTGCAGCTGCTGCCCATCATCTGTGGCCGACAGGCGGCGCGAGAGGACCAGCAGAACGCCGCCGCCCGGGTGTCGGGGCTTGCGGCCGACACCTGCTCTCTCTTCCTCAAGCTCGGCGACGCGGCAAAGGCTGTCCAGTGGCTCGAGTTCGGCCGCGGCCTCATCCTCGGGTACATGATGGACGACAGACTGGAGCCCGCGGCCCTGTCGTCCCTCCGGCAGCACCACCCGGCCCTGGCCACACACTATGACACCCTGCGGCTCCAGGCGCAGACGCCTGTCGAAGCCGGAGATCCTGCCATCGACGCGCTGCGGCATCAGCGCTGGCAGGCCATCCGGGACATGGCCAGCTGCCTCACCGACATCCGTAAGCTCGACGGCTTCAACAACTTTCTTCTCGAGCCGGAATTCGGCGAGCTGGCGGCGCAGGCCGTCGACGGCCCCATCGTCGTGGTCAACCTCACCGATATGGGCTCCGACGCCGTCATCGTCACATCGCACGGGGCCGACCCAGTCCAACTGCCCAAGGCGCGTACCATCCCAGCCGCGTCATTCTTGAAGCGCGCATACACCCGGTTCGGGGCGGCCAGGCTGGCACTCGCCCCGGAGCGAGACGTCATCTACACCGAAGCCGATGATGGCGATGACGGCATCGGCGAAGAAGAGCTCGCGTGGCTGTGGCATGGGTGCGTGAAGCCCGTCGTCGCCCGCATGACGGAGAAAGGGCTCTTGAGCCCGGGAGGCGACGACGGCCCGGCGCGCGTCTGGTGGATTGGTTCGGGCATCGCGACAGCCCTTCCCTTCCACGCTGCGCGTGCCGTCGTCGCAACGTCCGACGACGGCGCCTCCACCGTCGAGAGCGCCCTGGCCCAGATGATACTGTCGTACGCACCCACCATCAAGTCTCTGGCCTATTCGAGGGCGCGGGCGGCGAGCTCTACCGTCTCCAAGCGTGCCTCGGAAGTCAACCGCGTCCTCGTCGTGGCCATGCCAACGACTCCCGGGCAGAAGCAGCTGAGAGGGGCGGGTCGCGAAGCGGACGCCATCAAGGACATCTTCGCGCCGCTCTCCCCCTGCCAGATTCTACGGCACCCCACGGCGGAGCAGGTTCTGGCCTGCATCCCAGCATCGGCCATCGTCCACTTCGCCTGCCATGGATCTGCCGACCCGATGGATCCGTCAAGGAGCCGCTTCATACTCCAGAAGGACGGTAAGGGGGGACCGGCCCCCGACGGCTTGACCTTCTCCATGATATCCGCCGCCACCGTGACGCACGACAACTCCTGGCTGGCCTTTCTCTCGGCGTGTTCGACAGCCGCAGTGCACGCTGATCGTCTCGAGGAGGAGAGCCTGCACCTAGCCAGCGCCTTCCAGGTAGCGGGATTCGCTCACGCCGTCGCAGCCCTCTGGCCCGTTGATGACGATGCCTGCACTCGTCTGGCGGCGCTCTTCTACACGCATCTGACCCGCCTACAGGGCCAAGGCGGTTATTCCACTCCCGCGTCGGCTTTGAGGAGGGCTACCCTGCAGCTGCAGTCCGAGTACCCAAACAGACCCAGTATTTGGGCGCCTTTTATCCACATAGGCGCATAATCGGGAAAGCAAACTGCCTCCGCTGCCTGCCTCTCCATACCTGAAACTTGGACTTCATGAACCTCTCTGGCCATGACTCTTTTGCCACCTCCAGGGCCCTGGACCTGGCTGGTCGACTGAAAATCGCGAATGCGTTCTATAAGAGCAGCGAGGCAGTTCGCGGACAGTTGCATCGTCGATTTACCACGGCCGCAAATACACCACCCTCTTTTGTAGGGCTTAGTGTTTGGGAGAAGATTCTTGCAGCTGGTATCAACCTGGAAGTATTGTACTCCGTAGGCCATCGCGTCTCGCTTGTTTAGCGCAGAACCTAATCTTTTTCGTAGCCAGTCTTGTCCTCCCCAGTGCTGTCGACCAAGTCTCTAAAGGTAGCCCCTTCAAGGCCCCATGCGTAGGACAGTACAGCCAGTATGGCGCTTTTAGTTTTATTTTAAACCAGACCCTTTGTCAGCTTGAACTTGCTGTCGCTATATTCGAGGAGTCCTATGGTTTTTGGCGGGGGTTCGTCGTCAGATAAGGTCGGGTTGGAATCGAGGGTGAAGGTTGCTATCGCTCGATGTCAATATCTAGAAGGAAAATACAGAACGCGCCGAAGAAAGCGGCTTTCTGACGAGCAGGCTGTAAGGCACAGAAGAATCATCGCACCGGTTGGGGGCAGCGGTCATAAGTTAGGCCAGGTATAGGGGCATAGGTCAGTTGATGATGTAAACCTACCTCAGCACCTCAGCCCAAGCTCAGCCCGCCTCAGCCATCGCTCAGCGGCGGCCCAGCTCAGAGCAGCGGGAGCTCAGCTCTAGAAAACGGAAATGGGGGTTGGCACGCTTGAGTTTCGTCACCGAGTTAATTGGCAATTTTTTGCTATCCATAAAGTTGCTCATAAAGGTGGGAGTTGTTATACTATGGCTAGCTCATCTGTGAGATGATAGGTCAGTCATTCGATACAGCCTTATAAAGCCTGAACTCTCGTGAATTAACGCCCAATGTTATATCTTGAAAAGTGATATGTCTGAGGGACCCGAATAAGATGACTTATTACATGTCAGGACGAATATATGTTTCGTAAATTTCGTTCACCCTTGGGTATAATAACAAGAACAAAAACACCAATACATTTTTCAAACGGAAGATATAGCCTATTGACACTGCGATAAGAGGAGCGATCATTCCATTTTGCTGTAGCGGTAATCCAGTCTGATATAAATATCAGTAAATATCAGAACATCGTCTTCTTCACAAAAAGCCGAAGCTGGTGAGGGAGGTAATTCCATCATGCTATGCAAAAAGGGAAGCTGAAGAAGTTCTGAAGGAAGGCGTTGGTTTGTAGCGGGCGTTGGTTCCCATCGAGTCATAATTTTCAAACATGACTTCTTGCCAAAAGGTTATCTTTTCAAAAGTCAAGGTTTTTTAGAAAAAAGAAATCACTCATCTTCCTAAAACTCCTGAACCGTTGCACAATCTTGTCTAGCGCCCCACTGTTGTTGCTCTTGTTAGTTAAATCTGCAGGCTTGTCTGCATATTGACCATTTGTCTTGTCCTTCTTAGCTCTGATCCTACTTAGAAGTACACGCGTCGCGAGCACTTTGGCATCATCCTTGCCACACCCCTTGCCTGTTTTGGCAGACATGGAGAGCAGTTCGGCACCGATGCTGCGACTGAACTCTTTCGCCTCCTGCATTGAGACTTGCCAACTCTCAATCGGTAGGTCGGTTTTATTTGCTACTACAAACAGACAGTGCGTGGTCTGTAGTGTCTGTGGGCCGTGGAACTTGGCGTGCATAACCGAGAGCAAGTTGAAGCTTGCTCTACTGTTGACGCTGAACACGTACATATGGGCTTCGAATTCGCCCGCCATACTTGTTGCTATGGCGGTATTCTCAGCATATGGACATGCCTGACACTCCAGTACCACCGGGCTTTTGCCAAAGTGCAATTGTTTGGCATAAGTGGGATCTTCAGTAGTTGGGTCATAGGTCTCAGATATCGAGGTGTGGTCCCAGACAAGCCGCATGAGGATGCTGTCTAGGCCAGTTCCAAGTTGGCCTAGCCAGAGAACCTTGACAATGTGACTTTCAAGGTAGTTTTGAACCGCAATGGTTTCCTCGCGTGTGAACATGGTGGGGTGAGTGCTGGGGAGAAATAGGGTGGAGGATGCCAATAGGCTGAAGATGAAAGGGCTGAATGGTAGACGACATCTGCGAGGTTGAGTTCATGAATAATATACGTACCTATGTTTGTTGAAACGTGGCTGGGAAGGCAGGATGTGGCGGCATTGAATACGAAAGAGGGGTTACATGAGCACGATCTTATATCTGGCCCATCTGATGTAGACTAACGGAACGGTCTAAATAATATGCGACCGTAGTTGGTTACCCTTCATGGTTCCAAATAAACCAGGATTGAAACGGCAAACTTTTACGAAAGTGACAAGGGACCCAGCTATCACTCGGCTGTGGCAGCATGCAGGTCTTATCAGCGCATATGTAGATCCTTCTGCAACACCCCGTGATTCCAGTTAGACAGCCACCTTCATTCGCTCAAAATGCCCTGTTCCTTGTTCCTGGCTCAATTCGGAAGTTGATAGAGCACTGCATTCTGCAAGCTGTCAGTGACTTTAAAAAGTCCCCGACTGCCGCACTCCCCCTCACTGACCTTCGCTCTTCCTTTTTTATTGATTGTGGCTGAACAACGTGTTTCAGTAATCATTTATCACAATTCAGCATGTCTCAGTATCAACCCGTCGATCTTTCATCGGAAATGGATGGTGCTTGGGTCAATATCTCAGACACCAATGAATCCATCGACGATGAAGTCGAGTCAATGCCAGATCGTGTACGCAGGGTCCGAGCAGACCTCAGAGACCTCGTCAAGTTTTACAGTATCACCATATCGCCGAGGCGTCATGACAGGCTTGCGCAGTTCTACTCGGAGGAACTCGGGTCGCTGTTCCAGGTTGGCTTCGAGGAGCTCTCGCAGCAGGACAAAGTCGACTTCATCCTGCTGCGCAATTTCCTCAGACGAGAGCAACGACAGCTTAATTTAGACCGCAAGGTCCAGAGATCGGTCGCCCATTTGCTTCCTTTTGCGCCGCTGATTGTCGCGCTGTGCGAGTCGAGACAAGACGTCGACGAGATGCAAGGGGACAAGGCAGGCGAAGCGCTGGATGCAATCAAGCGCCGCGTTTTCGAGACCAGAAACGAGGTCGAGGCCGGCAAGTTGCAGGCCAGCAAGACTACGGCGTACAAGGCGGCTCAGATCCTCGCCGAACTGCGCGGCCACCTCCAGGACTTCTTGCGCTTCTATTCCTCCTACGACCCCATGTTTGACTGGTGGGCGACGAAGCCCTGGCAGGAAGCCAATAAGGGCATCTCGGACTACCTCTCCGTCATCCAGGCGAAGTTGGTCGGGATGGGGATTAATTCTGTAGAGGACATCATCGGGGAACCCATCGGGCGGGCGGGCCTCCTCGTCGAGCTCGAGGCCGAGATGATCCCATACGCCCCAGAGGAGCTAATCAAGCTCGCCAAGGAACAGTACGAGTGGTGCCAAGCACAGATGAAGGCCGCCTCGGAGGAGCTGGGTTACGGACAAGACTGGAAAAAGGCCCTCGAGTATGTCAAGACACGTTCTGTCCCGCCGGGCCAGCAGACGCAGCTCGTGATGCAGCTGGCGCGCGAGGGCACGGCGTTTGTGCAGAAGCACGACCTCGTCAGCGTGCCCAACATCGCCGACGAGACGTACCGCATGTTCACCATGTCGGCGGAGCGGCAAAAGGAAAACCCCTTCTTCCTGGGCGGGCCGTCCATCATTGTGTCTTCGCCGACGGCTGACATGCCGCATGCGCTGAAGCAGATGGTGATGCGCGGCAACAACACGCACTTTTCTCGCGCCACGGCCTTCCACGAGCTGATCCCGGGGCATCGGCTGCAGCTATATATGGGCAAGCGGCACAATAGCCACCGGATCCTGTTCGAGACGCCCTTCTTCGTCGAGGGCTGGGCCATGTACTGGGAGCTCGTCTTCTGGCGCATGGGCAACTTCTTTGTTTCGCCAGAAGACCGCGTCGGCACCCTGTTCTGGCGCATGCACCGCTGCGCGCGCATCATCTTCTCGCTGCAGTTCCACCTCGGCGAGATGACGCCCCAGGAGTGCGTCGACTTGCTGGTCGACTGGGTCGGACACGAGCGGTCCAATGCAGAGGCCGAGGTCAGGCGGTCCTTTGCTGGGGATTACTCGCCGCTGTATCAGGTGGGTTATATGCTGGGTGCGCTGCAGCTGTTTAAGTTGCGGACCGAGGTTCTGCGGGAGGGACGGTTGAAGGAAAAGGAGTTTCACGACCAGGTCTTGCGGGCGAATACCATGCCCATTGAGCTTCTACGAGCGTTGATACTCGGTCTGGAACTGGCTCCGGACTACAAAGCCAAATGGAGGTTCTACTAGACAACACAATTGCTATCATCGACCGGCTCTCAGAATACAGCATTTGCCAAAACTCACGTCATCATGAACAAATCCGATAAATTATGATTTCGTTTTGTATTCTATCATGATTCCTTGACTGAACTACAAGGAATTATGCAGTATTCGATCCCGCAGGACGTCATTTAGTGTTGTACACGACAAGAAAATGTATCACAACGAAGGTTGCCACGCCAAACGCCGCCTGCTCCTTGCCCCATCCCACATGCATCGTAGAAAAAATCCTTTAAAACATCTCAACCTCGTCCTCGTCCAGCAGGCCCATGCCGCTGTCGTGGCCTCGCCGCAGCTTGTAGCTGCCGCGCTTCGCCAAGTCGGGCGCGAAGAAGCCGCCGCCGCTCCGCCGCACCGGTCCCGGCCCCGTGGGCGTTGTGGAGCCGGGCTCGGAGTCGGTCTTCTTTGGGGTGTTGAGGAAGTCCTGGCTCATCTGCAGGACGCGCTGCAGCTCGCCCTTCATGGCGTCGATGACGTCCTTGGCCTTTGCGCGCTCGCCCTCCATCTTGGTCTGCAGGCCGCCGTTCTCAACGCGGAGCGCCAGCACGGTTTCGTGGGCCACGCGGAGGGACTCGTTGACGCGGTCCATCTCGCCGCGGAGCTCGGCGACCCGGGCGTCTCGGATGGCTAGGGAAGAGCCGTGCTTCTGGTTCAGCGACGACACCTCCTTCGACTTGGCGTCTTGCAGCTCAACCATTTGCTTCTGCAGGTCGGCCGACCGCTGCAGCGTGTCCGCCAGCTTGACCTCGAGCTCGGCGATAACGTCCTCCTTGCTGCAGAGCACGCGGCGGTTCGACTCGAGCTGGGCGTGGCGCGCAGCTTCCGAGTCGCGGCCGTTGCGCTCCATCTGCTGCACGAGGCCCTCGAGCTCCGAGAGGTCGCGCATGTACCCGTCGACTGCGCCCTTGAGCCGCTCGTTGGCCACCTCGAGCTCGCGGATGCGCGCCACCTTGTCGCTCATGAGCCGCTCCGCCTTGGACATCTCGCCCTTGAGGCCGTCCATAACGGACACGCGCGCGTCTAGTTGCTTGCGCAGCGATAGCTCGATCTGGTGGTACTCGTCGATGGCGTCTTCATCTTCCTTGGCCTTGGTGGCCATGGCTCGGAGCCGCGTGAGCATCAGGTCGAGCACCTCGGCCCCGCGTGATGTGAGTGGCAGCGTGATCTCTCCGGGCGTGAGGTATTCCAGCTCCAGGCGGGCGGCGCGGAATCCGGAGGCGAGGCTGATGACCATTTCACCGGCGTCGCTTCCAGAGAAACCCAGATCTCCTATGGCGGCTTTGAGTTGAGTCAGGGCGCAGGTTCGATCTGACATGGACTGGAGCATTGCCTCGATCCGCGCCTCGAGGTCCTCGGGCACCGACGCGGGCGACTCGCCATTCGAACTTGGTGAGAAGTCGGAGAGCTTGTCGCCGAGACGACCGCTGAGAGCCTTGTATGAGTTGAGTGTTTCGCCCAGCTTGTGCATCTCCACCTGAAGTGAAGCAACCTCCTCCTCCAACTGTTGCTGCTTGGGGTCAGCGAGCAGGACCTGCACTCCCGCATGAGACATGGGAGTAGGCATTGGAGTAGACTTGGGAGTGGCCTTGCGGAAGCACGGCGTGCCGGGCATGGCAGGGCTGGTTGCAGGGGGGGTTGGGAATGAGGATCTAGCTCTTGAAGGTGTACTGCAGGCGAGCTGTGCCACCGTCTCTTCGCCAAACTGGTCCTCGTCGTCGCTCATGTCCATAAAGTCGTTTCCGTATGGGTCCCTCGCCGAGAGCGTCC
Source organism: Dactylonectria estremocensis (assembly GCA_020744375.1). NCBI lineage: Eukaryota > Fungi > Ascomycota > Sordariomycetes > Hypocreales > Nectriaceae > Dactylonectria > Dactylonectria estremocensis. Next base: position 620,569 of record JAGMUU010000002.1, on the reverse strand, counting down.
AGTTGTACCCGCGACTCTGGTCCGACTCGGCAACAGATTTCTTGGACAGCTCATCTTTGAGGTCCTCAATCTGCTTCTCCAAGTCCCACATGCGGTCCGTGTCCATGACGATGGTGGCATTCTGCAGCTCGTAGATTTCCCGGTCCCGGGCCTTGAGCTCCGTCTTGAGGTTTTCGATCTCGGCCTTTGTCTTTTGGGCCCTGCGCCGCTTCTCCTGTTGGATCGTGTTCATCTCCTCGCTTAGCCCGTTGCGCCGGATGCGGCGCTGGACTCGGCCGTCGAGGACCTGGCGCAGCGGGAGAAAGTTGACTTCGCCGCTGTGCGGCAGCGAAGAGCCGGTGCTGTTGCCGGCCGGGGCGGAAGAGTGCCGGCGCTTGGGGGTGGTGCCGACGGAGACGCGGCGGATCATGGGGGTCAGGCCGCTAGATGCGGCACAGACGCCGGCGGAGGAGAGGCCCGGCTCGGAGAAGCGGACGCGGCGTTTGGCGCCTTTTCGTGAGGTTTTTGCGGCCGCCGCCGGCTGAGGTCTTGCCGCGTCGGAGCGGGCCTCGCACCCGGAGACGCTGCGACGCGTCCGCCGAAGGGCAATGGGAAGGTCGAGAGGATCCATGGCTGGATGGGTGTCCCAAGAGGGATGGATATATCCCAAGATAGAGTAGGTGTGTTGAAAGAAGCGGCCAACGCACTCGGTCACAAAGACGGCTTTTCGTGGTTGGACAAAGACAAAGAGGCCGGGCCGCAGTAAGACCTGGGATTACAATAAAAAGCCAACAGGTATGAGAGGGTGTGGAAGAACAGGCGAAGGATGTATTTATCAAGTCGCTCGACTGGTAAACATGGATCGCTCGAGACGTGGTCGCGACGCTGCACCATCCGGGAACGCAATGCCCAACCATTGACGCATTGTTTACACATTGCCTATTACGGCTAGCGGCCGCGGGGCGGCATGTCGAGCCCCGCCACCCCGCGATCGATGGCAGCCAACGGATTCGGGCAAAACAAGGGTCTCGCCAAACCGCGGCTTCTGCTATTCCCTGGCCGCACTAGAATATTCCCCTGGTCATATTTCCCTACAGGTCACGGTCGTGAATTCGAGACGCGAGTGGTGGTAAGAGCTGCTGCGCGGGTGGGATGGTCTGATTCACGCCGTAGACAACCTTTTCGCGTTCTTGCGTTCTTGGACGGCCTCATCTCCACCGCAACCCCTAGCGTGCGCGAGCGCAAATAAACAACGAAGCTCGAGAGGGGCTGAAGTAAAGTCCAGTGTCGAGTTTTAACTACCCTTGTTGAGAAGGGCTCGTTCCTGCGTGACTTGCGGTTTGCATGGTCGGCGGGCATGAACCAAGTGCAAGAGTCTCCATCACGACACAGTTTTATTTACTAGCATTCCCTTGGCAACGGTGGTTGTGCGACGAGAGAAAGACCTACAGCATCCAAGCGAGAAGGCCACATCATAGAGACATTTTAACCAGAGACACGTTCACCTAAATAGATTGACTTCTCCTTTAATATTTCATCCACAATCCCCCCGAGTTCACTGTCGACTTCAAACCCCACACGGTCATCATGGTCGCCGCGCCGCAACCCCATCGATGGTGTGCAGGCGGGGGTTCTTCCCCTTGTCCAGCCCATTTTCCGTCCAGCGTATCCGTACACTCCACCTCGGATGCATTATCTTCGATCATTAAGGAAACTACGTACCTATGCAGTGAAAGATCTGATATGTATCCTAGACCCAGCGGCGTGGCTGCTACGTCGTAAGCCCATCTGGCCGTCTCGCCGCCTAAACCTTGTGCACAGCGCCGCACGTAGGGTCCAAGCGTGTGGGCCGCCGTCTCCAATTCCCCAATCCCTCCCCAACTGTGCAGGTTTACAGAAGGCTTTATTACTGCACATTGGTCGCTAGTAGGAGCCATGTTATGCGGTGTTTTTGCTCACATTCGAGAGTCGGAGTGTGTCCAAACGCATCTTTGCCATGCGAGTCCCGTGTAACGACCAAATCGCACCAGCCAGGATGGATGACTAATACCCGCGAAACTATGCGCCCACACCTCGTCTACCAATGGCTGGGCTTCCTTTGTCGAGTCTTTCCAGGTTGGTGAGGGTCTTCGCAATAAACTCCATCAATCAGTCACCAGTCTCAGTCAACCCCAAAACCCCCCCAGAGTCAAGACATTTAACTATACCAAAACGCACCTGCATGGAGTTACCACCATGCCCGCCCAAGGGAAGCAGGTCAAGTTCGTGGCCTCGGATCCCAACCGCGGCGGCCTCCCGGTGAAGCGCAAGCAGGTTCAGCACGCTTGCGCTGCCTGTCGCCGAAAGAAGGTATACACTCGGACAGGGGCAGGTGTGACGAAATTTAGATGTTAACCTGGGTCCCAGAGGCGATGTATACACGCAGAAGACTCTGTTGAAGAGCCTGCGTCGTTGACTCATGGTACAGCAGCTTCAGCCACCGATGACCTAGCTGAGGAGGAATCTCCCACCCAAACATCGTGAGTCGCATCCTGATCCTCGCCGCATACGCCTCGTTCTCATCACTGTCATAGCCCCGTGGCTGTCGCCTCGGACTCACCTGTCCAGACGCGTCCTTCGGCTCCCAACGGTAATGACGCTGGGCCATTCAACCCATCTGACTTCCGCTACGATGAATCGCAGAATGCTGCGCCAGTTAGCGTTGCGACGAGGCCGCCGAGCATCACCACCCCGAATGCGCAGTCCTCGCGATTCGTAGGCGACCTGAACCCCGAAGGCATGTTTGTTGAGGCAACAGGGTCGGCCTCGGTCCACGAAACCTCTCAGAAAGGCGATGTCGGCGTTTGGCTCTCCTCGGCCTCGAAAGGCTCTGGCTCAGCTCAAGTATCCCAGTTTGTCACATCACGGCCGCCGCCCACCATGGACCGGCTGTTGCTTCCCTTTGTGAAAGAGCATTGCTTGTCCTGTCTTCCCCCGGACAAAGACTATCGCAGGTTGAAGCAGCTGTTTCTGCAAAAAGTTCGTCCCATCTTTCCCATTATCCCAGAGTCGGCGTTGGAGGGCTCCCCAGACGGCCCAAATGACATCGTGCTACGGCAGCTGGTCTGTCTGGCGGCCGCCCCTGATGCTACCATGATTCATCATCTTCGTCTCAAGAATCGCGGGCCCGAAGTGCTGTCTGCACATGAATTCATGCAGTCTCTGTCATCGGCAGTTCGGACTATTCTCGAGACAAGCCTAATACCGGACAGGGTTGTCCACGTCAGGGCTCTTGTAATGCTGTCGCTCTATACCCAGCCCGACAGCACCGAGGAAGCCGATCTCCCTGCTCAGCTTGGCGGCCGGGCTGTTCATCACATTCAAACTCTGGGCCTTCATCTCTTGCGTTACGACACTGAGAATAGCGATGATTGGGAGACGCTGTTTTGCGCCGTCTGGGCTCTCGACAGGATCAATGCTGCCTTTTATGGAAGGGCCTGCTTAATGCACGAGCGAGATATTGGCGCCAACTTGGAAGGGTGTATCAAGAGGCGGCCTCCTTGTTTTCGACTCCTTCTCTCCGTATGTCAGTGGCTTGACCAAGTCATTGAGCTCTATCGTCCTGGACCAAGTGCAGAGGCGTCGGGAATCGAAAGGATCTCCTACATCGACCTTCCTGTGCTAGAAGCCATGATCGTCAACGCCGATGCCTTGAAGGTGCCCACTCCGCTGATTGGTAAGTCTCGGTTCCCTCACGTTCGTGACCCTGCTGACAGTAAACACAGCCACCATCGAAACATTCTACCATGCCGTCATCATCCTATCTTGCCGGCTCACTCGCCCCGGGACCCGAACTGCCGCTACAACACTTCCCCCTCCATCAGCAAACGCCCGGCGCTCGCTCGCAGCAGAACGGATTGCTTGTGCGGTTCCGCGGGATAACCTCAGCCCCGTTCCCTTCATTCCGTACGCCGTGTCCCTCGCTCTGAGTGTTGAGTATCGCAAGATGCGACACAGTCGCCTACCAATGTTCCGCGCAAGAGCCATGCAGGCCTTTAGGCGGAATTGCGAGATGCTGAGGAATTTCGGCAACTGCTTCTGGAGCGCAAATGTCGTGGCAGGGCTAGGGGAACGGGTTCTCAAAGAGATGGAGAGAGCTGCGACAACCCTCACCAAAGAAATCACGCCGCCTCCCCCAGAAACGCCCGGTTCTATCCCATCATCTCAAACGACGGGTCCTCGTCCAAGCGGGATATCCGTGGCCGATCCCATTTCAATGAACTCGGCCCCAGGCGCCGAGAACCCCGTTGATTTCTCCCTAATCGATGCCATTTCTGGGCAAGATCTGTTTGGGCATATTGATCCCAACTTCAACTTGAACGCTGTGGAGGATGTCCTTGAGGCTAACCTCGACATCGGACTGCCCATTAACTGGGGCGATTGGGGCCAATACGCCACTTGAGACTCAACAACCATCCAGCCTAATTTAAGAAAACACGAGATACCCCCTAATTACATATTCACCTGAGCTCGGATTCAGTTCACATCGGGAGGTCGAGTTCATTTGTTTCATTCAGTTCACTATTTGGCGAAGGGATTGAGCAGGCGTGTAATCCGGGTGCTCCATGAAAGGGTATAGAGGCGTCATGACTTACGAGGGTACTCACATGTTGCTGTTGCACATTGAGCGGGGTGAGCTCAATGAATATTTCGTGAACGAATCATTCGTGCAACAATGGAACGAGTATACTGCAAAGGCATGTTCTAATTACTACCAACTCGACGCAGAAAGACACCAGCACATATCTTCACGACGAGAGGGCATACGAAAACGTGGTAAATCATTGGCCATAGCAAGAACTCAAACTAAAAGTTAACCGCGGGAAAATTTCACACGACGATAGCAAACACCTCTCACAAACGCAAGGACGACTCGCGGAGCGTAGGTGATGTGTTCATGGATAGTGCACGGTCTGCGACATGTTGGCTTTTCAGTATCCAGCAGATACGTGCGCATCGCTGTGTAGCGGTGGAACAGTGTCTCTGTTGGTTGCTTCTGGGAGCATATAAATACAACGCGCAGCTGTGCTGCCGTAGATCACTGGAGGAGCCCTGGAGACAGACTAATAGCTGACCTCATAACCGAACGCATAGAATCAGTAGCCTCGGGCTTCTGTCCGAACGGTCCCGATCCCAAGTCCAGAAAAGCAACGCTGGTACAATGCCAGACTGTTTCAGCTGGCAACTCCATTGCTGGGTCGACATGCGGGACTTTGATGCCCTGCGTCCCCCGCAGATGACCTCGTTTTCCAACCCTTGGGTCCTTTCCAAGTAATCCTGTCTTTCAAGTCTATCGCTCATTTCGCGTGTCAAAGTCGGGAGTAGAGTGTACTGGTAGTCGTCGTCGTCGTCAATTCGTATCCGGGCTCACTTCTTGGGCGGCTCGCGCGGTAGTTCGGTCGGTTTTCCGCGCACCTGGTTCTTCAGCTCGTCGAAGAAGTGCTTGGCGAAGCGGTCTCTGCGGCCGATAGCATCGGGGTCGGCTATGAATACCGCCAAGTCAGCATGCGCATCGCAAGAGAGAAACAATGACAACGGACCTGTCGCCTCGCCGGGCGCCAGCGGCTGGTTCGGGTTGCGGCCGTGCTGGGCCTCGTGGACTTTCTTGTGGATCTGGCCGACGGCACGGTGGAAGCCAGGCATCCTGAGGATCTAGCGAAGGGGGTTAGGGAGAGAAGGAAGGCTGTTTCGATGGGAGGCGTACCGAAGCGACGATGTGGTCCTGCGATAACGTTGTCAGCGAGGTTGCGGGGAGTAGAGAAGTCGCGAGTAGAGAAGGCGAGTATTGCGAAAGACGGCGTGACGTACCTCAAAGGACTGGATTAAACGGAGCGCCCACATATAGCCGGACATGGCGGGCGATGGTGATGGCGACGAGTTGAAGTTCACATAAGTTATGGATGTTGGTGCGTTGGGGGAGTTGAATATGTAAGCACGGGGATGAATTCTAGCAGGGTGGCATTTAAGCGTTGGAGCTGCATTGCCCAATTTGCGGTGGCTTACCCTGCACCTTTTAACCTCGACCCCGCATCATCGACGGTGTCATGTCAAGGTATTCACTTCTTCATATCGTAATGCATTGACAACTCAATTTGGATTTCAGTGTTTCTTTATCATTTAAACATGTGTGGGGCAGAGGTCTGGAAGTCTATTCCTGACAGTGTCCCGGCCGCATCTCGTAACTTTTGATTCTTTATCATCCTCTGCCATTCTCCTCCGGATCCATCTATTACCTGCCCTCAAGACAAATACTTGCCCATAAAAGGCGTCAGGTAGGTCTGCTTTCCAATGTCGACGCCCTCCTTGCGCAAGACAGCGTAGGCGGTGGTGATGTGGAAGTAGAGGTTGGGCAGGACGTATCCGGCGACGTACTGCTTCAGCTGCACCGTGGCCTCCTTGCCGGGTCCGAGACCAATGGTGACCTCGACGTCCTGGCGGCCGTTGAAGGTGTCGCGGTCAACCTTGCTCAGGATCTCAAGCACCTGGTCGCAGCGGGCCTGCATGGCGGCAAAGTTCTCAAAGTTGCGATCGAGGTTGAGCGGCTCGGTGCCGGTGCCTCTAGCGGCCAGCTTCTGCGCTACGTCGGTCGCCATAGAGACCTGGAAGCTGAACGGCAGCATGTCGTCGATGAGCTTGGCCCCCGCGAGCGAGGCGTTGTCGGTGTGCGCTTCGGCCTTGGCGATGATGGCCTTGAGCGCATTGAGGCCGTCCTGGGCCTGGACGATGGAAGCGTCGTACAGGGAGTAGCTCATTGTGACTGGTGACTGGGGATATGGAAGAGCCGGATAGACGTGGAGTATTCAGAGGTGTAAGGGTGTGATGCTAAGATGGAGTGTAAATTGCGTGATAGTCTGAATCGAGTTTAAACTGCCGAGGGGGCAACATCCTTGGGATATATATATGTCTCCTCTGTCTCTCTTCCTCTGTGACATAGGCCCCTCTTCCTTCTCTTGGCTCGTCATGTTTCGCGCCTCCACTTCTCACCGTCTCCCCTCCTTCCCCGGGCCCCCGCTTTCCTCACCGCCGACAATAGAGAGACAAAGTTGTTTACTAATGCAAACCAACCCCGTCTAGATGCTTCCTCGGGCGACTTTGCATTAGTAATATCCTTGTGTTGACCCGGATGCCGGCTTGCTTATGGGCCTGAGGAGGTGGAGCCGACTGGGGGTAGCGGGACGGAGTTCGGGTCCTCCTGCCGTGGTGGAAACGGCCTAGAAGAGGGGAATGGAACGAAAGACGAGGGAATCTCAAGTGATGACGATGAAGCTGGGTGTCGTCCGTTGACGCTACGGCTCTCCTCCCCTCTGTCTGCCTCGCCTTCTTACCATTGAAGAGAAGCCCCGAAGGACAGAGCCAGCCTCGTCAACCCCCTCCTCGTTGCTGCAAACGAGGCGAGACAAGGCCAAGCCAGATCAATGCAGTTCTCAAACCCATCGAGAGGGGGGACCTTTTCGCTTACCAATTCGTCCGGCTCGGGCGTCGTGCTGGGCACGTTGCACCGCATGATGGAGTTTTGGACAGTAGGTATGGGACATTCGTGACGACGCGATTGGATGCCGTATGGAGTCTGATTACCAACCTGGTTCTGTGCGGCTGTGTGTGATTGCGATGTGCAATTTACACAATGGACGTGGCATTTGAAATCAAATCGTTTGGTCATGCCATGAAGAATCATTGGTCGTGCCATGTGGAATCACTCGTCGGGTTGCCTGCTTGAGTTGTGCGTGGGATCGTTCTGTTCCTTCATTCGTTCCTGACTCGAGAAGCGACGATCATGTAACCCTGGTTAACCTCACACTAAAGCAATCTGGCTTCGATAGCACCAGCCTTGCGCCCTCCCACTCATCCAATTTTGAACACCACACCGTCCTAACCCCAAACCTTTCAACTATATCAAAACCCCAACGCGGCATTCGCGCCCTCGACGGCCTCCCGCTGCGCCGGCGTCGCCCCGTCCCCGACGACCTGCGGCTCCAGCCCCATGGCCCTTCGGCCGGCATCGCCCGGCATCGCATCTTCCGTGGGCCGGCCGACGTGCCGAGCCTCGCCCGCGCCGCCGGGAAAGTCGGGGCCCGGTGTCCCGGCGCGAAAGGCGGCCCGCTGCCGTGCCACGTACGCGCCGTTGGCCGCTGTCGTTGGACACACAGGGATGTACAGCACGCTCGAGTCGCCCACGCCAACGTGGACTTTGTCGACAGAGTGGATTGCTGCGGGGTTGTCAGTCTCAGTATACGTTTCATCAAGTGTGCTGGTGTGATTTATACTCACTGTCGCAGTGCCACGCAACATAGTCGCCCGGCTTGATCTCCGGCACGTGGACCATGGTCCGGGCCAGCTCCAGGTGCGGATGCAGCTCGTCGGTGAATTCCTGGCCGGACCCGGGCGTCGCACCTTGGAGCTCGCTCGTCATATTCTCCAGGCCCGTGAAGCGCCAGTTGGCCTCGTCCAGGTACCCGGGGTCTCCTGGCTTACCCCAGACGGCCTCGAAGAAGGGCCGTAACAGCAGATATGCCGTCGACAGCTGGACCAGCGGATTCACCAGCAGCGTGCCCTCGCGCGGCGCCGTGCGGCTCATGCTCAGCCAGCCCTGCCACATGCGGAACATGGAGCAAAGCCCGAGGCCGTCGTAGCGGTTATTCACAGCGTCGACCCTGCCGCTGGCGTCCCACGGGTCGTACTCGTCCCACCGGCCCCGGAACACGGCGTCGTATACGGCCCCACGCCCGTAGCCCTCGGGCTCCCACCGCTCGACGCTACCGCCGTCCATGTGCGGGCCCAGCGCGAAGGCCGCGTCGCCCGGTCGTCGGATCCGCAGCCGGTCGGCGTACAGCAACGGGTGGTCCGTCGAGAGCCGCGCCGTCGCCGATGAGGTGTGCCAAAGCTGTGACATGAGGCTGTGCTGCACGCGCAGGAAGGACGGGTGCGTGCGGGCTTTGAGTTGAGGTGCCGACCAGTACAGCTCGTAGACTTGAGGGTCGTGCTGCGGGAATGCTGCTTATAAGTCAGAGTAATTCTTTGTTACTCTCAATGACAAAAATGGTGACTTGCTACTGACCTCGTGTTGACGGGTTCTGCTTAACATACTCCTCAATCTCTTCCTTATAAGCCCTCGCCTCAGCCTCCGGTATAACCCCCCTGACCACGACGGCCCCGCGCTTCCGAATCTCCCCTTTCAAATTATCAATCCCAGTGTCTAGGTCTGCAAACTCGACTTGCGGGATGACGTCCGGCCCGCGGGCGGCGACGACGTCGTTCTCCCGGCGCAGCGTGCGGAGCAGCCGAGTCCAGCTCCGCTCGATATCGCGCTCGCGGCCCCGGACCAGGTCGCACTTGAGCGCGCGGAACCGATCCGGCAGCGGTTCTCGGTCTGCTCCGGATAGTGAAACGAAGGCGTCCGAGATGTCGCCTTCCTTCTTCGCCGCCGCGGCCGTGGCCATGGTCCGGAGGCCACGGGGTGCTCTGGCGATGGAGGACCGCAACATGATGGTATCTCAAGAACAAAGGGCCGTGTAGTAAAATAAGTAGCTAATACAAGCAAGTCCAAGTATGCGAGTTTCGAATCATGCATTAGTCTTGCTCATACTCCGGAAGCAAACGATGGTCTTCTCCGCCGCTGACTTTTATATCGTTGGTCGAATGTGCGGGACTGCCCAAAACGGAAGTCCGCTGTTCTTGTCCTCCCCCCTCGTCGGTCATTCGGAGTCAAAATCAGCGAGCCTGGCAATCCTGAGCTAGCTGTGCGACTGTATTGGACGTCATGCCGTCATTGGCGCACTTGTGCTTGTTGGCATCATACTTGGTGATGTTTCAACAATATGTAAGTCCACACAGGTATGGAGGTTAGCACGCAAATATTAGACGAGATACAGCTCGGCACGTAGTCAACAATCTTATCCCAGGTAGTTTTTCTTCATCAACGTATGCACCACACCACTAAGGACAAGGTACTTGTGCTCGCAAGGCAACAGAAAAGAATGTACCCAAAAAAAAGCCTGGCAGTCCGTTTGCCGATATGAATGATCAACACCCTGATCAACACCCCCATAGTCAAGAATAAGGCAGCCCTCAACCCGACCCAACAATGTACCCATATTATACAAGATACGAAAACACGATCAACACCCTAGCTCCCGGCTTGCTTGCTTGTTTGTACGCCCTTCTCATCCTCAACTCCATCGTCTGCTGGCCTTTCCTCGGCTCAGCACCTGGTTGCTGACTGACTTGAACTGGTTGAACTAGTCAAGCTCGCCTGCCTTTCGCACCTTTTCTCGCAAGTCGCGGTTCTCCGTCTCCAAGCCACCGAGCCTCTGCCTAGCTGCGTGTCTATCCTGGTTGCGCCCTTCTCGTTCCATCTTGAGCTTGTACTCCATGTCTCGTAGCCTGAACAGCCATCTGTTGTCGTTGTTGGCCCCTGAGTCATCCGACAGAGCCGCCATGTCCCTCAGGCCAAGCCCGCTCGCCGAAGATGCAGGGACTGGGATTCCCGAAGATGTGCTCGTCCTTGTCATAGTGGAAGTTCTAGTCTTGCTATGGCTCGACCGGACTCGGTCCCGCCCCTGATCTCCAGGACCGCGGGGAATCGATGGTGACGGCGAGCCACTATCCACGGGCACCATGCCATCCGGATTTCCCGTTGTAGAATACGCCGCCCTGCTTCTAACATCGTTTGCCGTACGCAACGTCGTGTTCTCCACCTTGAGCTGGCGGTAAGCCTCCTCCATGCGGGCCATGCGCACCTGGGCATCATGGGAACCTAGGGATCCTGAGGCCACCGAGTTCCGGACCATCGTCTCCAGGCGGTCCAGCTTCTTGGTCCGGACGTCGAGGTTGTTCTCCAGGGTCTGGTACTCTCGCGACAGATCCCGCGACACGGCCTTGATCCTCGTCTCAAAGGCTGCCACCATTGTCTCGATGGCCTTGACCGCTGCCATTAGGTTCTTGGAGAATCCTGGTAGTCGGGTGGCGATGACTTCCAGCGAGGGTAAGACCTGTCGGTCAATGATGGTGTTGCTGCTCGCCCACTCTCGGCCGCATAGGGCGCTGAGTTTCTGCCAGAGCAGTAGCAGCAACTCGTTTCTCTCCTGTAGCTGGTCGCGCGCCGTCTGCTCCAGAATCGTAATCTTTCTGCGGTCCTGGCCCCTTGTCGACTCCAGCTCCGCAATCCGGACATCCTGACTGCTCGCCGTCCTGGTGAGGTGCTGATGCGTCCTCTGGAACGAGTCGTATTGTGATTTAGTGTTGCGGTGCCCGACACGCTCCTTTTCGAGAAGCTCCGCGAGCTTGCGGCTCTCAAGAGCGTGAGACTCGAGCAGGGAGTCGCGCTGCTTGATGATTCGGTCCTTTTCGACCAGCGCCGCCTTGCTGGTGTCGAGATCTCGGACAGTGTTTTCGAGCTCGCGCTGGAGTTTGGCGATGGACTACAGCTAGTTAGCAAATGCGAGGCTCTAGAATGTCAAAGCTACAAACCTTGAGGAGAGAAGAGCGGGTGCCATTAAGGTCACCCAACGCCTCCCTCAAATTGTTCTCCAGTTCCATCAGCCTCTCCTTCCATTCCGTGGCCTCGACCTCTCTAGACGTCAGGTTCTTACGCAGACGTCTGGCTTCGTCCTTGGCTGTGGACGCCTCCCTGTTGAGCTCGTTCACAAACTGCTGCACCTCCTCCTTCTCCCTGTCCGCCACAATCTCCCGCTGTTGTCTCTCCTGCTGTAGGCGATTCTCCAGCTCCTTGATGCGCTCCTTTTCGTCGCGGATGCTCTGCTCCGCGTTGGCGAGGGCTGCCTCCAAGTCTCCAATGCGGATTTTGTCGCCCTCTTGCTCTTCACGCAGGAAGGCAATCTCGCCCTGTGAGGACTCTTGCTGAACAGACAGCCGCTGGTTCTTGTCATTGGCCTCCATCAACTTCTGCTCCAATTCCTCTAGCTCCTTGTTGGACGAATCGAGCTCTTGCTCTAGCTGCTGGATCCGGCGTAGGTGGCTCTCCTGGTCGTCCTCGAGTCGGATCAGGGCTTCGCTCATCTTTCGCATCTCTTCCTGCAAGGCGTCGAAATTCTCTGAGCGATCCTGAAGGTCCGCCTGGGTTCGTTGTAGCTCGTCGTTGCGCTGATCGGCCTCCATCTCGAGAGCATCGATTTCCTCTTGCGCCTCCTTTCGCAGAGACTCAAACTCGTTCTCCATATCACCCTGGTCCCGCAAAGCTTCATCACGTTCTGACTGTAGAGCAACAAGGTCGTTCATGGCGTTGTCCAGGTCCTCCTGCAGCGATAATGCCGTCTCCTCGGCCTGTCGCTTACCCTCGATCGCCGCTTCAAAGTCTTCCATGCACGTTTCGAGCTCGCGCTGAAGTTCCTGGTTCTGTAGTTTGACCTCGCTGATCTTGTCGCGCAGTTCGGCTAGTTTATTCTCCAGTTGCTCGCGCTCGGCTTCCTCGTCGACCTGGGTCTGCCGCGTCATGATGCTTCCGCGAGACTGCGAGCGCTCATGGCCACCGATCTGCGAGGCAGACCGATCGAGAAGGCTGTCGATGGTGGAGGGGGCAGGTCGGCCACGTCGTTGCGCCATCTTGAGATCCTCGATTTCCTGGTAAAGACGCTCCTTTTCTCGGTTCCTCGAGGTCAACATGGACGTCTGGGCGCCAACTTCGCGCCGAAGCTCTGCATTCTCATGACGCAACTGCTCGCTCTCGCGACGCAGTTCATCAACGAGAGTAGTGGCCGTTGTGGCGCTGAACCCAGCGTTGGATCCATCTATCTCGCTACCAAGAACAGACATGGGGCGGCTCGGCGAGGCATTGACGTCTCGTTGGCCATGCTTCTTGGTGATGTTGTAGATATTCGTGGTGTGATGCAAGCCGCCCTGAGCGCTGGTCAGGTCCTGCTTGATCCGGAACATTTCATCCCTGAGCCTCTTGTTTTCATCGTCAGCCTGCTCTCTGCGGGCCGTCTCCTGCTCGAGGAGATCTTTCCAGACATCGGCTTCCTCCTGTCGGCCGAGCCCCTCGCTTGTCCTCTCGCTGAGCGACCTGACGATGTCGGCAAGCTTTCGCCTATCCGACTCCTTTTGTAAGCTGTCGGATCGCAGCCTCTCGATCTCCGTCGCGTACTCCTCGACCCGCTCGCGCAAGTACAATAGTTCCTCTTCTCGCTCCTGGGCCTCCTCGTCGTAGAGTTTGGCAGTTTGATCTGTGGAGGAAGTGCCGCTCCGTGCCGTACTAGGTCGCTCGTCTTGGTCCTTGATCTGCTTCTCCAACTCCTTGACTCTCCTCCGCAACATCTTGTTATCCCGCTGAAATACCGCCAGACCAGTCTTGAGCTCAACATTTTCTGAAATCATCTCCTTGATACCTTCCTCCGACAGCTTGTCTAGCCGGTCGCTCAGAAACATGACCTTGAGTTTGAGGTCGAAATTCTCCTTGGACAGCCGTTCGATGGTGCTGCTCTGTTCCTTGAGCGTCAGGTTCTTACCCCCACGCCCTGTCGTGCCACCCATGATGACGGGGGAAGGCTTGCGTGGAGTTTCGAGGCCACCTTTGAACTTGTACTCCTTGGCTAGGGACTCGGGGACCTGCACGTTTCTAACATGCCGGGCAATGACCGTGTCCGTCGGGGCCGTGTTGTAGTTTTCCTTGGAAGCCTTGGGGGTCCTGAGCAGATCTGCGTGCCGGGGCCGTTCGGGGCTCTCGACTTCGGGAAGGGGCTCTAGTTGGGGAAGAGAGGCGTCGGTGTAGTCGTCGGTACCAAAATTGGAGCCCATGCTGCCGAGGCTGACTGACCTCAAGATGGGGTTGCTGGTGTTCCGGAGCATACCCATAGCAGGCACGGCGCCGCCCGACTGTAGAGCGTAATCAGTGCCCATGCTAACTGTCACGTCGCTTCCCTCGTCTGGGTTCGTCGCAAAAGACGAGGTGGAAGACCGCGAGCTACCAAACCGGCTCCGTAGATATCTAGGCTTCCGACTGCGCAGGGAATTTCCAGGGGTACTGCCAATGTCCGTTTTCTCCGACAGCGATTGCGATCGCGAAAGGGGCACGTCGGTGTCTGTGGACAGCAGCGAGGTGTCGTGTGCCGCGTCCTGGTCGTCCTCTTCGTGTTCGTCGTAGTCAAGGGAGCGTAGCCCGGGCTGGCTGGCCATGCTCACGGCGCGGGAGACGGTGCGAGCGGCAGCGGCGGCGGTAGGCGATGAGTCGAGCCTCTCCAGGCTGGAGGTAGCAACGCTGGTCGAGGTCAAGTCTTCCTCATCATGGCGGCCCAACGGTGCGGGCATGGGCATGGGTGCCTTAGTGGGCGAGTCGAACAGATACGTGTCGTCGACCCCGCCGTCCACATTCGTGGACCCAGTGGGAATGGGTGATAGCGACGGCAGGAAGCTCGACTCGACGTCGCGGAGGTGGCGGCGGACGTCTTCGTCCGTTAGCGAGTCGTCGGGATAGTGCGTCATGTCGACGTTAGTCTGCTCGAAGTAGCTGCTATCGGGGACGTTGTGAACGGGCGGGCGCAGCAAGGCATGGCTTGGGAGGTTGCTCAGGAGGTTGTTTTGGTGGTCGTTCTGGACGAGGTCAGGAGTTTTTGACGTGGTCGTGGAGGTGGTGGTGGTGTTTGTGGTGTTCGTTGTCGTTGGTGGTGCGGCGTCAGGGGCAGGCGAATGGGAAGGCTCAGGCGCAGGTGCAGTCGCAGTCGCTGGGGTATCACTCATGTCTGTCGTTTCTGGTGCATATCTGTCTTGAGCGTCGGCATCTGCGTCAGTCGCCATCGAGGCGTCGGTAGCCGTGTGTGTCGTCGTGTCGACGGGATCGTGTTGGGGTGGCACCTCAACAGGTGACGCTGAAGATGTCTCAACACCACCTGAGTCGTCGAATGAGACGCGCCGCGCCGATGGTGTACGCGACCCGGGCCTGGGGCTCGGCGTCGGGCGTGGGCTCGGCCTCAAGCCGCCGTCGTCGCTGTGGCCGAAGCCGTGGCCGTTGTCTTCATTACCGGCGGCCATGATGCATGATGCGATTCTGTTTGGGCGCGAGCAGATCGCCGACGTGGTGTTTTTCGCGCGCGAGTAGGGAGGGAGAAAAAAAATAGTGGTCGATGCTTGCTTTCTTGGTGTTGTCCCGTCTGGCCGGGGCTTGTTGTTACTGGGCGGGAAGCCTAAAAACAGAAGCATTGACATCCCCTCCATGTCCTGTGGGCCCGTGATGCCCTGGGCTGGCCCCTGAATAGCGCCTCGTTGGTGGCACTCCAGCGCAGTCTGGGCTCTGGCGGCGCCATCGGAGGGGCAGAGAGCCTCATGGACTACCCTTGTTGCACTGTGAGCTAGCGGCGCACCAAGTCATGCTGGTGGGACTTGCACTGGCTGGCTGTTGCCCTCGACTCCCCCATAAACTCCCGATTGGCCCGTTGCTGTGGTCACCCAGTCGACGCCTGAAATGCCCGCAGCCCAGCCTTGTCAATTCGGAATCGGCATCGACGTTGCGGCCTTCGACAGTGATGCTCAGAACATAATCGCTCAGCCAGTGTGGGCTTGCCAAAAGATCATCAAAACTGACTCACGGCACAGGAAGGCTAACCGTGCCACTTGTCGCAAGCAGCCGTCGGAAAAGTGTCTGGTGCCGAGGATACTCATTGAAAGAACGGAACGTGGTTTATGTGAAGCGTCGTCCCACCGGATTCTTACCCATTACACTTACTATATATAAGTGGCGGTATGATGATATCAAGCTGCTCTGGATTAAGGGCGGTGTTGGCAAGGGAAAGATGATGTTATTGGTTGGCATTACTGGGGAACTTCATCTCCATGTTAAACTCGATAACTCCGGCGCTAATTCATTCTTTTATTTTTCTTCTGCTAGAATACTGATGCCCGCTTGAATAATGCAGTTACTATCCTTAAAGGATATATGTATGTTCTGTTAGTCGAGTGTGTTAGGGGTTGGAGGCTTTGAGTGTGATGAGGACTTCAAGTTAGCTAGCCCGCGAGAAAATTGGCCAATTAGGCCCTACTTACGATGATAATATAAGAAAGGACTGTCACGTCCGTCACAGGGCTAGACATCACTTTTTCTTCCTCTTGATTTTCGCCTTGCTGTGAGTTCTGCATGAATACGCTCAATGTCTCTTTGCATCCTTCCCTTGCCAGCTGTTGCAGCAGCTGTTATCGTTATTTTGTATCTCTTTCTGCTCTTGCCGATAGCTTATTAATTGATTAAGCAGACGCGCGTTGTCTCTTGCTTTATCGACGTTCCTTGGTTGAGGTGTGGCTGCTGGAAGCCTCTGTCTCTTGCAGCCGCTACGACTTACACCGGATTTCCATCTCCTGGGTGTGTGTTGCATCGAGGTGCCGCTCTCACCAACAAACTACTACACTTTCTTTAGAAGCTTAAGCGGAGGACTGCTCCCTCTCTATAGTGACAAGCTCTATAAAGCCGTTAGGGACACATGAGGCAACTCGGTTCTAGCCTTTGTTAGCATCGCCTTTCTTCCGGCCACCTAGCCAATATACAAATATAGAGAGAGGATGAGAACGGGTAATAGAGCAAAGAATTAGCACTATTGAATCGCAGCATGCCATGTCGAGATGGAGATAGTGGATTGCTGAATCTCACACCTGCAGGCTGCAGGAAGGGGCGAATCTGTAGTTAAAGACTATCCAATACAACATACTACAGGCCTAGTAGGATATATACTATACGGTGGATAGCATAGATAAAGTTGACTCCCTAGATTTGAACTTTGTAATAGATATATATAGCGTGCCCCGATCTCTTATACTCTGTTGTTACTACACCCACTCTAGAGTGATGTATTATTTGAATCGAATGCTCATTGCTCCATGCTGCCAAAGATGGGAAGCAAGGACTGAGAGACAGCCTTGAACGCAGGCTATTGAGGGCCGTTGGATAGATGGGGGATTTATATTTGCGGTCCGAAGAATCACTCCCGGGAATTTCTTAGCGAGGGGTCGTGGATTGCCTTGGGCCTGCTGTTGCTGTTGCTGTTGCTGTTGCTGTTGCTGTTGCTGTTGCTGTTGCTGTTGCTGTTGCTGTTGCTGTTGCTGTTGCTGTTGCTGTTGCTGTTGCTGTTGCTGTTGCTGTTGCTGTTGCTGTTGCTGTTGCTGTTGCTGTTGCTGTTGCTGTTGCTGTTGCTGTTGCTGTTGCTGTTGCTGTTGCTGTTGCTGTTGCTGTTGCTGTTGCTGTTGCTGTTGCTGTTGCTGTTGCTGTTGCTGCTGCTATCTCTGGGGAGATTGCTGACTTTGCTGTTGCTGCATTATTGCTACCTGCACCGGGTTGAATTTCCCAGGTTCGAGTCTACCCATGTTCGTCTTAAGAACTTGGAAGGCTTGGTTTTCGTAAAACCATAGTAGCGGATCCTTGCCTTCGGCCTGAATTTCGGCCATCAGTCTTGGTGGAAGCCTAGAATGCAGTTGGTCTCGTGTTTTCGCTTTTGCCTGTTCTGTGGCGTTGCTTATCATCCTAACCGCCAGCTCCGCGATCTTAGCCTTGTCCTGTGGTGACAGTCGTAATAAGTCGCCAGGATATTGTTGTTGTGGCCAGGCCTGGTTGCCGGGCATGCCCATCATCTGTTGGTTAGGTCCCATCCCGCAGTCAGCCTGGTTCGGCATCCCAACTCCCATGCCCATATGCGGTTGTTGCGGCATCGAAGTGCTTTGCATGGGGGGGAACATGATGGGTTGAAAGCCCTGCTCTGGCGGTTGTTGAAGCTGCATCATGGCTTGAGGAACTGGCATCTGGTTCTGTCCGCCTTGTTGACCTCGGCCTTGTGCGAGGGCTTGGGCTTGCGGAGTCTTTGGTGGGGGTGCGGCTGGTGGCGGGGTTGGGCCCTGGCCGGGAGTCGAGGCGACGGTTCCTGAAGATCTAGAACTTTTCATTCTTCTATCAATAGTATCCTGGCGACGGCGTTTCTGGCTAGGAACCTGTGCCGGCACCGAAATATTATCAGAGCCCTGTGGCGTTCTGATCTTTACCTTGGGGTTACCCTGGTCGTGTTGCTTGACGAGGTGGTTCTTCAAAGCCAGAGCGGACGTGAACGGAGGGTACTGGCAACCTGGTATCTCGCAGAGCGTACGAGGGGCATGCGCCCGTTCATGATCGTCCCGAAGAGCTTCACTCTCGAACCCAGTGCCGGCGAGCGGGCAGGACCAGACCTACAAGTGAAGGCTGTAGAGCGAAAGTCTTGCTTAAACTTTTCGAGTTCTTGAATGCTAACGCCTGGAAAACTCCACAGTTGGAGGAGCGCCTGGACTGTGTGTTGGTAATTGAGCAACAGCGTAGATAGACTTGTGATCTCGCTGAGACTATCTGACATTCATCATGGTGGTTAGTGTGGCAGCCGGCCAGAGGGGCACCTGGGGATGACATTTACCATTCCTTTGGCCAGCTTTGAAGGCCTTCACTGCCCGTTCAGATGCAATGACGCCTGTCGCATTCCAGAGCTCAGGATGGTTCTCAATGTGAAGAAATCGGTCGTCCAACACTTTCCGATCCAACACTTGGCCCTCTGTCGAGTGCAGTGAGTTCAATACCATAGAAAGCTCATGCGACCGAGCGAAGAATCTCGTGCCCGTGTCGAGGCCATTCTCAGAGGCAGCAACAGAGAGTAGATACTCTACCCAGTATTCTGAGGCGTACACATGCAGGCCGTGGAAGCCCCGAAGCACTCGGAGAAATCGAGCTTGTTCCGGGTAAGAAAGCTAGAAAATCTGAAGCCCTAACAATAGGCACGATGCGATGGCGAGTCCCTGCTCGTGGACTGCGCTGAACTCGTCTAGAATGACATTGCTGTCTGGACTTTGGAGGAACCTGTTGCATAAGATAAGCTCTGAGCTTGTGAGATGGGCGCAGGACAACCCACTCTTTCACCGAGACATGGATGAAAGTAAACGTTGAGTCACTGCGCTCTTCGATGAGCGGTGCACACATGTCAAACAAGTAGTTCGGAGATAGCTCCTGAACATTGACATCCTCCGCTTCAGCAGAATATGAGAGGGCAGAGCGAAGCTCTGCTTTTCGGAGGGGCCTCTTGGCGAAGGCGACCCAGCCCAATATTGACTGTAGGCGAGTAACCGAGCGTTTGTCGAAATGGGAAATGAGCTGTGCGAGGATCTGTTTATAGCTGCATAGAGTTAGTCCAAGAATCCACATGAAGTCGTTGAGAAGGAACAGACAATTCACTCAGCTTGCGAGGGAGAGTGTCGACAGCGTCCATAACCTCGGTCTTTTTTACAAACATGTTGGTTGTTAGGTACTCCAGGCCCAGTCGGGCCCAAAGAAACATCCCTGTAATTCGATTAGTTTTTACCCCGTGGATAGGGTCCTATTATAACAAACCGTCGGCTTTCCTGGCCAGCTGAAGCTCAAGCTCCTTGAGTTCGGCATCCGTGATTCCCATCTGAAACCATCTCGACCGTAGCGCACCAAGCCTCTGAGCAGCATAGGTCGCGATGGCCTTCCCAAAGCCACCTTCTCGCCCGAGAGCGACACCACGTGCTTCTGCTTCAACTTCTTGGCCACAGTTGGCGGCATGTGAGTCGTGACTAGGACCTTGCAGATTGTTGAGGTCAAGGCGAACGTGGTGGATACCATACGTTCAAGGAAGTTGGTGATCTTGAGCTGCTTCTCTTTGTCGCACTCATCTATCCCGTCCAGGATGATGTGGACGTACTTGGTCAGCGAGGCGGGACTGGGACCGAATGGGCAATACTCCCAGCTACCTCGCGCTGGGGGTACTCGCATGATCGCTTCGTCGCTGACAGCTCTTCCCAAGGGCCCCACAGAAGCATGGAGGTTTGACGCAGCGATGGTGGAGGTGGTCTCGGGAACCGTCGATCGCTCGATGGTGTTCGGCCATGGATTCCTCGCCAAGGCTCCATCATTGCTATGCGGCTCTTGCAGTCTCGGCTGCTTGTTTGGGTACGAGGGGTCGAGGGAAGGGATATTGGACATGGCTCAATCGAGAATCCGAACCGCCGCCTATTGTTTGCCGGATGAATCGTCTCATGCGCGTGTCCTGTGTCAGCTCAAGTATGTGCCTACTGCTGGGCCTGAAGTGATGCTCGTGGACAGAATAAGGGCTGGGGCGGTGGACTTGTTGGCGCCAGGTCTGTGAACACAGCGCAACCCTGGTCTGCCTTGGCGGCGAGGCGGCGGCTTAACAGCCTCACTCTTGGGCAAATAGGGCGAGGCTACTGGCGCCCAGAGCGTACAGACAGAACAGGGACCACAGCAAACACGCGCGTATACTCCTTTTCGGGCAAATCGTCCCTCCTTCATCTCAAACCGGCAGCTATGAAGACAGACGTTGATGGCATCTTTTCCGGTAGCAAAACCTGACCAGAGGGCCAGCTGCGTCTGCAGCAGGAGAACATGGTAATTGAGGGTCGCCCAGGCTTGGAGTGTTGATGTTGGTGTATGGAGTGAGGAGGGCAAGTGGTTTCCAGGCGATCAGAGTAAGGTCGAGGCTTCTTACTTTCCCGTGGCAGCGGAATGACGTTGCCCCCTGCCGTGCGCGGCGGCGTTTGCGTGCACAGACTACAAAGTGCAGGGAACTCTCGAGCGCGTACCTAGTTCTGGAGCTGCGAGGGACATGGACGACAAATGTCAACGGACACGTGGTCCCCTCGCAGTGCAACCCTTACAGCTTGTATGTGCAGCTGTCGCGGGAGGTTTGAGGGATATCCTGCCTGTTGTCCAGACGAGATGCACACCCATCCTCTCCGTGACGAAGATCACCCGATTGACGAGGATCTGGTAGTGCAGCGGGCGGGGCGGCATGGGCCGGCCCGCAGCCCACAGCCATGCAAAACACATTTGAGCGGCTCCAGGGGCCGATGCTGATCAACTCCGGACTCTTCGGCCCCACTTGGTCACGGCCCCGGTCTCTGCCCCGTTGAGAGCTTTTCGGTAAGTTCCCCAGTCCATTCCTACGTAAATGAGGTCGCTAACGTTCATAGCTATCTTGCTTTATTAACAAGCCCCTGATCCCACCTTTGAGGCAGTGAAGCGGCCCAGATTGGACTAGGGACTTTAGGACTAACCGAGCCCGGTAAGTCCTAGCAAGGGGTTAAGAACCCTCTCAAGCTGTCTGATCAGAAGTTCAGACACCGACTTCGACACATATAATCCCGACAGTTCCTTCTTTCCTTTATGACCCATTGATCGAGCCGATCTTCTCCTCGAGACCTCGCCGTCCACAGCCAGGATCGCACCCTATTGCCAACCTAGGCCATGCCAGACCCGACTATTCCTGCGATCCGGGCCCCAACAGCACCTAATTAGACACTTTCCGAGCTGCCTGGCTATTGGAATATTACCTATTTGGGGTTGTTGTTTTCTTTTCGTCCCTCGTCGTCGTTTCAACAGTAGGATAGCAAGCAGCTTCAAACAATCAAGTGTTCACTGAGATAATGGGACATGAATTCCATACTTTAGCGAAGGAGAGGAGAAATCGAGGTTCGTGCTGGTGGATATATTGCAAGACCTTAATTAGATGGAAGTAGAGTAAAAAAGAAATTGTTTTCTCGCCTCAGAGTACTGGAACGACCACAGCGGACGAGGAAGAAACCACACCCAATGGATAGCTATCCCCTACGAAAAGCGGGGGAATGCCACAGAGGCAAGTGTCTGACCTACTCCAGCAGAATAGGCAGCGGCTGCTAGTAGCATGACCATGAATAAGGCAGACAGGCCATTTGTGTCCTGATAACTAGAAAAGCGTCTAATGAGACCCTTTGTCCAATTCGTCTTTAGCTGCGGAAGGTGGCAAGGCTCTCAAGTCGAGGTGCAGTTGAAGAACCGGATGGGGGCTCGAGAAGGACAGAGGCTAGATACATGATCGAAATGGAAAGAGGCTTTTCACAGCAAAAGGTCAGGGAAATAGTCCATTTGAAGAGAAGGCTATTAAAAGAGTGAAAATAAAATCAAGAATGTAAATTCTCTTCGTAACCAGTGCACAGGACTGTCTCGTTCCCTTGCAGTGTTGATGTGATTATGTCCCCCGACTGTCTACGCGCCAGAAAAGTCCCCTGAAAAATGCTCCCTAAGGCTAGTTCTGTTGAGGATGTTAGAATCCCAGTCTTCATCTCTCGTAGCCACCGTCCATACCGACTCTCTTCAATATATAAAATTAGATTACATAGTTATAGACTGTTCAATTAGGTAGTTACATAGTGATATCTAGGGTTTAGCTAATTAGTTGTTAAGCGTTTAATATACGTAGTTTAAATAAAAGGGCATTTAAGGCAGCCAATTAAAGCAAATGCCTTGGGCCTCCACTTTTAGTAGTAATATATATACTTAAGTTATTATAGCAGGGGCATTGTGAGTTGCCCATGGAGAAGAGTGAGGGGCGCAGGTCAATAGCTGTAGAGTTACTGTTAGGAGTCATGCAGGCGTAAGATTAATCTCTGGCCTCCTATCCTAATGCTCAAGCCCGCTATAAATACCCTCTCCAGTGCTGCACCAGTGGTTCGCCCGGCCCAAACTGGTGTCGCCTCTGGAGGCACGTGACAGGTATCTCCTAATAACATGATACATACATCAAGCTATCTACGTGCTACACTAGCTTTCTAGCACATCTATAGTAATCCTTTTCTGATTAGTCTGTACTATCTGGTTCTGCCCGCCTTAACCTCCCGTCCCATCTAAGTCGCACCATGGGTCGTGACATAATAGTTACAGTTATCTCTGTAGCCAAGATTAAGTATTAAGACATTAGTCAGCACGCGGCCCCTTTGCTCTCCTCGCTATCAACTTATATTAACCCCAGCTGTTCTAACATTTCCTTCAATCGATTCAAGCATCCCCTCCGCTTAGGCGTCACAGTTGTCTGCGCATGAGAAGAGGTGTGCACTCCAGGAGTGTGCGGCTGGGCCTCCGCTCGCGAGACGTGCGTATGTAGCATGTGAAGCACATCGTCAAGATACGTCGAGCTGACAGCCCAGCGCTCATCGACGGAGTGGATAATAATGTTGACGAGGTCGAGAGAGCGACGCGCCTCATCCATCGATACGTGGTCCAGGAGGAATTTCACGAGGCCCTGTCTCTCGTGGTCATTATAACGAGGACCGCCCAAGTTGCACGCCATTGGAAACCCCTGAAAACCGCCCAAGATGGCGCTCACTAGTGCAGGCATCGCGTTGCCCTGATAGTCGACAACGGCTGGATCCTCGGATACTTTTGTGCGGAGATAGTGGTGCACTGGCACTTGGGCCATTATACCAAGGAAGTTGAGCTTTCCCCATTTACTCCAGCCTGGTCTGTTGGCTGCAGCGACAGCCGCGTTCCCCCAGTGGATACCTTCTTTGGTGTCAATCGATGTAGAAGGCGATATGGGACCCTCAAGAGAGCAAACATTTTGCAAGAGGCATGACTTTCCATTACGGAACTCGACGCGCGAGAGCTTAGTGACCTCGCGGTCTAGTCGATCCAGCACCTGCACCAGTTTTGCCGGATTCTCGGGAGCGATGCCAACCCCCCTGGAGACGTGAATCAGTTTTCCGAGGTGCAACCAAAATGCCGTTTCTTTGAAAATTGGTACAACAAAGTTGTCCATGGGAAGTCGCAACGTCTCTCCCCTCAGCACCCAGAGGTTGGCGTCGAAGCCGGGATCGGAGGTCACCATCATTGTCGCCCAGTTCTCTTGCACCCACTCTCTTGCTGTTCGGTGCATATAACTAACCACACTCTCTCTAGCCACGCCCACTTGATGAATCTCGAGTAGTCCTTTGGTTCGACTGTTCAGCTTCCGGTTGAGTGACATCACCACGCCAGACATGAAACTGTTGTCGACTCGGTTGATGTCCAAGTCTGCCGGAACCTCTCGGTCGTCCCCTAAGCCAATGCTGAGGGCGAACGGTGTCAAATCGTGTTTCTCGAGGCATTTCATGAGGTCGAAGTAGTGGGACGCCTCCTTGCGATAACTCTGGTGCGTTTGTTCCCACATGACTTGGAAAAGGTTGCAGAGATCTTCCGGCAGGCTATCAAGCGTCTCTTGCATTTGGGAAAGACTGTCTCCCTCCTGGAGATTCTGCAAGAGATTCCAAACCACCACGGAGACCCAAAGAAACACACCGAGGGCCTTGTCTACAACGCCCTTCATGAGTTTTTGCGCCTCGGCTGGGTACATGGCTTTTCGCTCCAGGAATCCAGGACTTTTGTTGAATCTGTTTTGAACAAACAGCCTTATATCTGGGCGCGTCAGTTTCTCCAGTTGGAGCATTGGATTTTGGCTGAATGCATCCCTGAAGACATTCCATGGCCTGCTGCTGGCGCAGATCTTCACATTCGGGTTCTGGTTCGTGTCCCGGATCAGATTCACAATTGCCTGATGACTTCCCTCTCCCACTTCAAACTCGTCAAGACCGTCGATTAAGAGGACCAGTTTGTATTCCGGGTAAGGTGAGATCTTACGGCCAGCATGGGACACCAGAGCGCGAAACCCGGCGTGCAATTCTTTTTCGGTCCATGGGGGAAGAGCCACGCCCTCTGGAAATACTTGAACCAGCGACCAGCGAGCTGGGAAGACGATAGGCACCAGCAGCTCTGGCCTTCTGGACAGACACCTTTTGAGGATGGTGCGGAGCAGGCCGTGGTGGGACTTTTGAAGCTCGCTTCCGGCATTCCAGGAGAAATACTTAGCCAGGATAAGTTCGGACTCTCCGGTCCATTCTTGGAGATAACGCTTGAGCCTCTTGTCCTTCGCAATGAACTTGGTCAAGGTAGACTTCCCCGCTCCGGGCTTACCCGTGATCCAGTAGATCTCATCCGAGTCATTGCTCAGCCATTGTGTAAGGTCCGACCAGAGGGGCTTGCCGTCCGTGCTCTGACGAGGTTTGGAGAATATCCATTCAAACGTATCGGTGTAGGCTTTCGGGATGGCCTCCTCCCGATGGTCGATGGTCTCGAACCATAAGCTTTTGATAATATGCTGGGCACGGTTCCTATGACGCTTCCTGGTCGAATCACTGACTGTGGCCATCAACGCCTCATGAGCCTGTGACCGCATGGCATCGCTGGGCATCCAATCCGAGTCAAGGACATATTGAACAATACCTTGAGCTTGCGCATGGCTCTGAGGCGAACGACCTTGCACTAGATCTAGGAGTTCGTCTCCGAATTTGCGTGTCGTCTTGTCTATCCTCTGGAGCCTACTCATTGTCTCGACCTGCTGCTTCGCTATTTCAAGCGAGGTGATCTGACTCTGCTCTGCTTGGCCCCTGGTCCATCGAAGTCAGTATCATTGGCCAGCTATCATGAGAAACGAGTGGAACTCGTACCATACGATGACTAGCGCGGCCATCATTATCTGGTCTCTTAGCTGGCGAATTCGGTCTTTGAGCCCCTCGATTTTAGATGCCGACCATACGCCTTTTACAGCCACGATCAGACTGTCTGCCGCGTGCTTGAGGCCTTCTTTGCCCTGTGTCTTGAGCTTAGACAAGCATTCCTGTAACTCTTTACAAACGTCGTTGCATTCGGAGCAGAGGCGCGCGAACATGACCTGCGATTGTTCGTCGAGGCCAGCCCCCGTCGCTCCCTCCTTTCGCGCTTGCTTTATTTGAGCCGCTTGGAGCTTTCTGTCAACTTCGTTCATCAAGGACGAGAGGTTTCGGGCGATTTCCGAGAGCTCAGTGTTCCGAGGGGCTTGACTTGGAGATGACTTCCATATATCTCGTGCATCGAGGAAGACACGAGACCCGAAGTCCAGGAATTGTACGGCCGCGGCGGCGACACCCAAGGCACTAAGAGGTTCCATTGTTGGTTCTGAGGCTCCGATTTCAGAGGCCAGAATGATGCAGGGACCTAGCTGCTAGAAGGGCGCTTCCAATAAGCAAGGAGTCCCAAACAGCGCGAGACGGCCAGAGATGGTCAGCGAAGGTGGAAAGAAGACAGAAAATCAGGCTGGGGATCGCCAGATACTTATCCAATCTGCTGGCCCCTCTAGGGGCCTTGTCAGACGCAGGCAAGATGCAGACAGTCAACCTCAGCGTCTCTAGCTGTGGATGCCATTGGGCCAATCTTGCACCCTCGACAAGCTGAAAGCACAATACAGAAGAGCAGCCAACGGGAAGAAACAACTTCCCGCCCAGAAACGGCCCCGAGGTCAAGCCACACAGCTCTGATAGGTTCTTATGCGCCTTGGCTCCCCACCCAGGCAGCCTGATCCTGCCCCCTGTCGGCTGTTCGACCTTGTCCGTCTGGCTTTGTCGAGACTGCTATCCGTAAAGCTTGAGGTATTGTCCTTCGGAACTAATTCTTGCAGCGGACCTATTAGGTCACCTCTCTCTGGGGCCTACCCCCTTATGCGCCTCGTCCTTTTGGCCTAAACGACACTTTCACGCCCGCCTCAGGCGCCCCTGTCGTGTGGCTGACGGCAGCTATTCTGGCAGTGGGTGTTGTGGTGTTCTTTCCTTGGAAGTGTCTCTTCGTCTAACTCAATACGACAGCCTTCTCTGCATTTTCTTATGTTCTTTTTGGGTCCGAGCAAATAAGATTCACTCGATCCGTATGTATCTGTAGGAGGCACTGACATATATTCGCATCACATGTTGGGCGCCATAGGAGGCGACGGTTCTGCCTGTCACAGTTGACGCCCGCACAAACGAGGCGCAATCCATGTTGCGTTTTGTTGCAGATGGCTCATTCGCTGTGCCTCACTGAGCCATGCTGCTCCGTCGCAGATATCTGGGCAAGCGGCCTCAAACCAGCCCAACCTTGCCGCAACACACTGTTGCTAGTGCCTATTTATTTGGTCACATACCATTGGGAATACTAAGCTACTCTCTCAAGCTTACTCACCCAGAAAGCCTTGACACGATGGTCGCGACAGTTATTCCGTCTTCATTTTTCCTTCGGCTTGAGTCCGTTAGGTTAGGAAGCTTCATTAAAAACATCAACCATCCACACGAAGGTTACCATGAACCACCTAATGTCGACATGCCCAAGGCTATCGTGACGTAATTCTCTTCTTCCAGCCAGAATCTGCAGAATAGCAAGACGCGATTCGGGTGGGCGTTAACGTCTCTGATATCTGCAGGATTCTCCAAGCGTCTTCAATCACAGATCCATCTAGCACCAGCTAGTGGCAGCAATTACTTACTTGACAACTCCGATGCATGGTCTGACAGGGTGGTTAGCATCCCAGACACGAGGAGTTGTATTGAAAAAGCCGCTCTCCGTGGCGACAAGGTTTATATCATTGTCGGTATTCAAACCTTGACTGATACTCGCATCGTAGAGAAGTCAGCCCGAGGACAAGCTGGAAGCCAAGTCAATGTGCCAATCAGCCTTTCTCTCACAGCTGCCAACGCGGTCATGCCTTTCGCCGAGCTTGTTGATCCTCTATCCCTCATCGAATGTGCGATTTGGAGGGCTAGCCTGCTACCTTACAGCTCTCCGGTGTAGACGGTGGGTGTAGACGGTGGATGTAGTCTCGTTGCCCATATATGTGCTCGCAATCTCGCCTGGTATAGTGCACACCGCTGCAGCTCCAACCTGGCCGTTGATGCCGCTGCCATCTGTATAAATGCGGATTGCCTGAGGTATGGCAAGACTTCTCTCATGGCTTGCATCTGCCTTCTCTGGGGAGAGGGGAGACTGTTAGTCATCCTCCACAAGCGATATACCAATAAGCCCCGTCATAGTACCATCATCTCAATTAGGTGATGTCCATCGGAAGTAATTCTATCCGGCAGCTTAAGAAGCATCGCATACATACTCAAGTAACTCATTCCTACCAGAGTGTCACAATCACCAGAGCTATTATCAGAGTCTATATTATATCTACAGTCAATTCATATTATATAGGTAGTTAATAAAAGACATAGTAAGATATACCTTTTTTCGGTAAGCAATTATACCGTAGCTATTAAAGATATAAGAGAAGTCAAATTTAATAGTTGAGAGTCTTAGTAAAAGCAATCACTACGTAAAATAAAGAAGGACGAACCGGAAGACGAGGATGCAGGCGACGCACTCAGAATATGCACGCATCTAAATAACGCAATCACCATGACGTAACGAAGAAGCCAATCAAGTGCAGCAATGCGCAATCGCATAAATTGATTATATCTAAGCCTTAGACCAAGCCCTGGGTAGATGCCTGGCTCACCCTTAAGGGGGGACCGGGTAAGCCAGCTCCGGCAGAGCTCACCCGGCCCCGCTGGGTCGCGCGATTGGCTGTGGCACAAGAGCAAACTACACATCTTCACCGTAATCCCTTCACTCTCACTCTGAGCTGGCTTGCTCTGGGTTTGTTCAAGAATTAGCAACGCTTTGTATTCTCATGTACCTAGATAGGTATTGTACCAACCATCGGCTTCGCCTGATTGGCGACTCCATGTTTGCTAAATTTCCTGTCATCATCATCATGTAATCCTTCATCACAGAAGCAGATCCTTGCGACTCAATATGCAGCTGCTGTCCTGTGGCAACCGACCGAGATACGCATGGCTCGCCTACGGGGTAACCAAAGGTCCCTCTTCTACTCCTCCACTCGCCTGCTTCTGATCCTGCTTCTGGTTCTGGTTCTTGTTCTGCTCCTGGTCCAGCTTCTGGTCCTGCGTCTGACTATGCCTCGCCATCGCTCTCGGGGACTTGATGAGCAAGCGTGAAGAATCCTCGACGTGAGCTAATGCCGTCGCCATAAAATCGGCGGTGACACTCGAAACAATGTACGCGTTGAGTTCCCTCTGCTCACATCTGTCCTCCTCTTCCAGTCGGAGTTTATCCTCTTCCCTCATGTGTGCGCGCCGGAGGCTCTTGAGTTCATCCATGACGTGGAGCAGGACGGCTTCTGGACAACGGTTTCGCTCCGCCGCGTGCTCTGCCTTGCGAACGTAGCGTCGCGTGACGTCCGTGGCGCCATCGATGGAGAAGGCTATGGCATATGACATCTTCTTCTCCCAACCTAGTCGCGAAATGTCAGTGATGCGTCTTGGGAGGGCCGTCCATTATTGTGAGCATCTCGGGTGCTACAACGTACCTTCGCTGTATAGGGCTGGCCGATCAAAAGCTCCCTCGCATGGATCAACGTGAATCCATCTCTTTTTGTGCTCCGAGTACACTTCAGTCCACACGTGGTCCTCGTTATTCCATACCCACCGTGCCCTGGCGCCCATGGCCCGGCAGAGCATGGTAAAGCAGTTCGCCCACTCACCAACTCGCCCTCTTCTGGTCTGAAGTAGTTTCCAGACGTTTGCGTACCGGGGGAATCGCTCGAATGCACGGCAGTCTTGCCTTGAACATCTGAAGAGCTCGACAACCAGAGCGTCGGAAGCTGACTCCTCCGGGGTTGGCGCAGCAAGCCCCATCATTGTGGTACGAGATGAGCATATCGGACATGCTGGATTGTTTACCCAAGCGAAGAAGGAGCGTTTAAACCATCTCATCAATGCCCGGATGATACAGTCGGTGTAGTCCCATTCAGGTAGCCGTCCGTCGGCATACGACTCTGCTTGGGCCTGAAGCACCATGCTCTCTTCTTCAGCTTCGCTGTAGAGCGACTCCAGCGGGATGCTATCCAGAGCCTCGTCCAGTAATCCTGGGTTCTCGTACTTTGTTGGGTGCAAGGATAAGGATATCAGAAGTTGGCGGAACTTTTGGGATTCCGGGTCGGATATATCTGGAAGTTGGGGGAAGAGCGGTGTCAGGATTCGTCTTCGGTTTTGCGGTCGCGGCAGTAATGCTTTTCCAGAGTAAAATGGAGTTGATTCATCGCCAATAGTTGCAGTGTAAGGTGGAATTGACTCGCCCTCACCAGGCGCACTATAGGGTGGGGTTGGTTCATCTTCAGTAGATGGAACTGCTTCTTCAATAGCAGCTTGGCGTCTAGTCCGTGACAGTCTCAGCTCATTCAACAGTTTAATCCGCCACTGGTTCTCGAATCGACATCTCAAAACCCGGCACCACTCTTGGCCGCGCTTCGATGGCAGCGAGTATGACGTGGCAGACTCTGCATGTTGTGAATGCGAAGCAAGATCCAGTCCCCCATCTAAGTTGTAAGGGGATTCGGCTCCGGCGACGGGAAGATGGGGGTGATGATTTACTCGCAGTGCAATGTCTTCGAATACGCGTGCAAAAGGTATCACAATTGCAGCACCCGAATCCGGGGATCCGGCCACGACGTGCCCATACAAGTCCCCAGACTCGGCGTCCACGATCCAGGAGCCACAGTCCCCGGCTTCGAGCCGAGAGTCCAGGAGGACGTTGTATACGTCCTGAAACACACTGCCGTTGGGGAGGCGGGCGTACATCGGAGTACCTGACATAACTCCTGTGAGCGTTCCTCGAGACGTGGAGCTCAGGATCTTGACGTCCTTGGGGCCGTCTGTGACCACGCGCTGTATCTTGGCTTGGCCCTTTGCTGAAAAGGAAGAAGGGGTGATTTCGTTTGCTGTGCAGTGGATTTGTTTGGTTACTTCGATCAGAGCGTAGTCGAGACCAGACGGCGGTTCGTCGAGTGAGGACAGATAGACATGTCCCAGACGCTGTGGAGGCAGGAAACTGCTCAGTGAAGGTCCTCTCTCGAGAACCCGACGGCTTTTGCATTTCGATCCGTCTTCTGTTGCTCGAATATCTGGCATGGTCGATAACGTTGGTGGCTGGAGCATCTCGTTCTCGATAGAGCTTGTCATGCCGGCGTCGTTTGCTTGTGCCAACCAAGCTTTATCATCAGCCCTCGATGCCACTTCGTCCACCTCATCATCGTCGTCAATTTCAAACTCGTCGTCGCTGTCTTCACCATCTGCGCAGATCGGGGGTGTATCAGGGCTGAGCACATGGCCTACTGTCGTGTAGTAATACTTGTCCGACAGCTGGATGATGCCGCCGACGGTAGCTTGTTTGCCACCTGTTCCGCCGTCTATACTTGGCTCGACGAACAATGGCATCCCGCACGGGTTGCTCGTCAAGGACGCAAGAACAGGCCGATGATGAGATGCGGACGTCGTGCCATCGTCTGCCAACTGAACAAGCTGATTGAAGTCGGGCGGTCGAGGCATGTGTGCCGTCTTGATACCGGGGAACTCGTCGAGAATGCCGCTGTCTTTAATCGCACTCCTTACTTGCTTGCGATGCGCAGCGACTTCGCAGCAGAACAAGATGGCCGGGCTGGCATTCTTTGCCGACTTGCCGAACATGTAGATGGACCATGTCACCCAGCTCGATACTGGCTCAACAGACATCTCGAGATAAGCCTTGATCTTTGGGGCCAGCGCCGCGAAGGCGTCTCTCGCCGGGCCTTTGGCCACCCAACAGAGCTCCTTGCCGACTCTGCCAATGCAGCGGCCGGCAGACAGCTCCGGTTCGGGCCATGCAAGAGGCCTCGTTGCTGACCGGCCACTGAGTATCGCGATGCCGCTCTCCCAGGATCTCAGAGGGGATGTTACGATTTCCAGCGACATGGTTCAACGTTCTTCATGATATCTTTCTCAAGCAACGAGAAACATGGTTTCTCAAGTAATGAGAGTGATGGCTCTCGACCTTGGGTGGAGGGGGTTCAGCCGCACTTATGGGGGGCTGTGTGCAGGGGCTCATCATGATGAGGCGGAGCATCCACCAATTGCAAATGCAGCCTCACGCCCCCGAACAGGACGGGTTGCCTCACCCGCCTCGCCGTCGTCAGCGTTACCAGAGCTTGACCTCTCTTGTAAACTAAACAGGCCAGAAGACGATTCAAACTGCGATCATGGAAGACAAGACGGTACTCGATTCGAGCCTACTAGATGTCCCACTGCCGCAACTCACCAAAACGACAATATCCAGCGAGTACTGGGCCTACCGGCATCAACATCAGCGCCTCAACAGCGTCGACTATGACCTGCAATCGTTTTGGACATACTACAGCAAAGAATGCGCCAGAGCTCTCCACAACGGAGGGCGATACGTGGCTCTGCGATCGCACCGCGACGTGGCCGACTGTATCCGCAAGCTCAAGAGCGGGACGCTGCGACGTGACATCAAGGAAGAACTACGAGGGAAACTTACAACACCCCACGATAACGAAGACGAGATGCTTGACAACTCGATAGACTTGGCCGCCAGCCTGCTGTTGATGATAAGTTTCTGCAGCTTTGCGTACGGCTTCTCCGGCAGGAGCCAACTTCGTTGGAGTGATGGGTCCTTGGAGACCTTTGTGGCGGCCTACTTTGATCCTGGGGCTGCGCAGCTGGCCAAGGAGAATGTTAGGATGGAGAAGATATTCACTGCGCGCAATCTATGCCGCATCGCAGGGCTGGATATCGTTTGGACGGATAACTTGGTCGATCATTTGCGCTTGACTGACGACGATCGACGTGTGCACATCTTCCACCATGCTTCGTTCCTAGAGGTCCAACGGCAGAGGTTCGCATTTCTTCTCGACGGATGAATGTGCGAGTGCGGCTGACTCATTGTGGCAGTGCCGATTCATTACTACCCAAAGGCCTCGCGGATGAGACCTTGCAGACATTAGCACTCCTCTTCCCATCCTCAGACACCGAAACAAGGAAGTGGTTCTCCAAGCTGCCCGACGCAGGCCTCGACAAACGAGCTGTCCAGTGCGGGCAGCTAAAAACGGACCATCGGCAAACTGAAAAGTTTCGATTTTGGAACGATCGTCTTGTCGTGTTGAAGCAGGTCTTTGACGAAGCACAACCGAAATCTTTGTCGCAATGGTGGCATGACAGGCGGAACGGCGTCCAATGGTACCACTCCTCGATAACGAGCCTTCTTATCATCCGCTAATACTGGTCTAACCAACAGGTACACATTCTGGGTAGCCGTCCTGGTTCTTGTGTTGACAATATTCTTTGGTTTGGTGCAAAGTATTGAAGGCGCTTTGCAAGTGTATGCCTCCTTCAAAGGTCTCCATGGGCCAACATGAATGGAAGTCAAATGTTAAACCCATCCCATTATCCACTGCCTCTTGTCCATGAGCCAAGATTCGGCAACCACAAACTCTGCGGAGACGTACATGCTGGTAGAATTGAAAGGCGCAGGCATCTTGAATTCCTTGGCAATGCCGTTTGATCCGCCGTGGGAAACCTGTATCTCACTTCTCTTAGCGTTTCAAAGCAGGCGAGATATCACGAATCACACGACCAAACCAGGCTTCAAAGTAGACGCCCGGCCCGAGGTGGTATCAGAATCCTTGGCTTATCGTTGAACCCACCACGAAACAAGACAGAAAGTCGGTACCCCTGCACGACATGACATCACATGCAGACGACGCATCTCATGAGAGAAACACATGGCAATCGCACGCCAAAACATAACGAGGAAAAGATGTTCATTGACATTTGGTATCCGTCATAGCTGTGATCATGACGACCTGGGGAATTAAACTGCTCGCATTAAATAAAAACCACCATTGCACATCTTTTTAGTGCAATTCATCCCTAGTTGGAGTACTTCTCGGGAACCTTCTTGCTGTAGATCCCAAAGTTAGCGCGCTGCAACACGGAAGCGGCGGACGATGATTGTAACGAACCCAGTGAACTTCTCAAACATGCCGCGGCCGGCGTCGGTGATCTTCTCGGTCGTGTTGGCGTCGACGTTGTAGCCGGCCTTCTTGGCTCCCATACCGAAGGCTATCAAGGCAAAAGAGTCAGCAGAGTTTCCTTCACGCGGGGAAATAGGGAGAAGAGGGAGAGAGAGGACTTACCCTTGTCGACGTAATCCTGCTTGGGCTGGCCGGGGTTCTCAGCCTTCTTTGAGCCCGAGGCGCTGGCGGCGGCCTTCTTGAGGAAATCCATTGTGAGGTTGTGGTGGGGTAGTTGGTTTGGGTCTGTGTGGATGGTGGTGTAGAATGAAGAAAGATGGCTTGCCAAGGAGGAGCAAAACAGGTGGAATTCAGGGTCCTTCTTATAGTCCAGACCCTGCCGGACGGGATGGGACAAGACCCCCATGCCATGTTCGTCTTTCCCATCTCTATCACCCCTCCTCCTCGCTCTTCAACCCGTCCGCAGCCTGCAAGCTCACAGTTAGACCCAAGCCCACTGGAAGACCCCTCCCTCGGAGATCTAGCCAACGGGGTGTAAGACAGGCCCCGCTACGTCACTCTAGACCCTGTCCTTAGAGGTGAATCCGCGTCCGGCCAATGCCGATTGGGGTCAGTGGGCTGCTTATCGTGGCCCAGTAGCAGCCGGCTAAGAAGTCACCGGGTCCGCGACAAGCTTTTCGGGTGTGCAGATGGTGTTGCGGGGGGGAGGGGGCAGGGGGAGGAGATCGCGAGGTTATTCATCCGAGAGCCTTTCGGGAGGACGATGGGAGGAAGCTTGTTGCTGAGTGAAACTCTCGTCTTGAGGACCGTTGAAGATCAGGCGGCAGTATCACAAGAGTTTGATCGACCACAACCTCTCACACAGCACTTCCAAACTCCCCGTTCAATCGAATCCGTTGTGACACCACGCTTCCATCCCCCACCTCCCCTACTCAGCTGAATCCAGACCCCCGTCGCTCTCACCAACATGGCGGGGGGAAGGGGGGCTGTGCGAACTTGCTCGACTGAACAGCTGAAAAAAAGGGACCAGAGCTGCCACGCGTCGATGGCTAGATTGTCCATCATTTTACTATCATCTTGAGCTATTACCTAGTTGACAGCAACCCACGACTGGCGCGAAAGAGGCCGCCTGCTAGTGTCACAATGCGGCCGAGACACCGCTTCTGCTACTGAGGAACTGCGTTGATTCTGGACCGAGCTGGAGAAGAACCAACGCACCGCACTGATATCCACCTTTGCACAGTGTTTACGGTACGCTCGGGGAGGGAGCCAATTTGTGCCGCGAAGCGGGGTCACAGGAGGGGCATTAACAAAGACAATGGGTTTGTGGCCAGACCGACACGTTGATCTCGTAAGGTTGGTTGGTTGTTATGTATTATTATCAGACTCCAGTTTCGAGCTTCAATACTGAGCTCCAACTCTGTCCCGTAGTTCCAACATCTCCAGTCATTCTTCGACGAGATTCCGACCATGCTACCCCTTTGTAATATGCAACCTGTCTCTCGTTCTGCAAGCCAGACCCTTCTTGGGGACGGCAATAAACGCCGTGTGATGCTGACTCTAGTATTTCCCATTAGTGCAACCTAAATCATCGACTCCGTTTCCTCGCTATGATGCATCGTTTCCTCGTATCACGTATAAATGCATGCCAGCCGTCATGAGACTCGTCATTCCATCCGACCATTTCCATATAATATGAAGGGAGCGGCAAAAAAGGATGCTGCGTTTGCGAGCGTCGGTTTTCCCGGCTAGACATCTCTCGTCTGCTTTCATGAGTTGGCAAACACTTGGTACGACATGACCATGACCCAAATCTGAAAAATGACTCCAGTCAAGCTCATAGCAAAGACCAACTGCCACGATTGACCTATTTCGGATACTTGTTAGCAACCAGTCCCATGTCGTAGGAAGGCAGAACCACGTACAAATGTTCCTCTGTTGCAACCACGCCATCGTCTCTTCGTTTTGCCCCGTGGGGTTCCGACCAAACACCTCAATACTGCATACGCTGTTGATGGACTTTTCAGGTCCAAATAGCTGGATGCCAACGACAACCAAGCCCACGAGCCATAGGATGAAGAGCATAAACGCCCCAATCATGACAATCGCTGGTAACAGCCGCCGTTGAGCAATCAGGTAGAATATAATGGCGACGAAGAAGATGGCGAGCGCGGCAACGGTAATGAGGTAGGGAAAGTACCTGCGCAAAACAACTTCTGGTTAGACACTAGATCCGAGGGAGCTTTGCAGGAGGTCGACATACCAAGGTATGGGCAGAAGAAGCTGGTTCTGGGTTTGGATGAAGATGGAAAAGACGCCGATGATGGAGCACGAGCAGAGCAGCATGACGAAGATCCAAAAGTTGAGCTGCAGCGGCGGCCAGTTGTAGGTGCGCACATGGCTGATGACTCGGCTTTGGTCGTACGTCATCGACGATCCGCCGGCCGTGTATGATGATCTGGCGACCATGGTGATGGAAGGCGTGTAGATGGTAGGCGAGAAGTTGATGTCG
Source organism: Dactylonectria estremocensis (assembly GCA_020744375.1). Lineage (NCBI taxonomy): Eukaryota > Fungi > Ascomycota > Sordariomycetes > Hypocreales > Nectriaceae > Dactylonectria > Dactylonectria estremocensis. The sequence continues at coordinate 584,563 of JAGMUU010000002.1, read as the reverse complement.
GATGGAGAAAGCTGTCGACTCGTCGATGGGACGGCGGGAGTCTTATGAGGGATGGCAATGTGTAGGCGGAGAGAAAGGCAGTGTCGACGTTTCAACCCGATGAAAAGGCTCTCGTAAATGTCGTCTATTTATTCCGTCCCGCCGTCCTCGTCAAGCGAAGCTGAATCGCGGATGTGACGTCGTTCAAGCAGCCCGAGATTCGTGGAACCAGAAGCACCACGATATAGCGAATGCCTCGCGTGCACCTCAACCCACAGGCAGAAGAGAAGCAATAAGGGCTGCCGACAATGCCCTCGTCTCAATGCCCAACGCCACGTCTTCTGGCGCTGCAAGCCCAAGCGCGTAATCCAAACAAAACGCTTCCCCCCTGGCCAGTAATCGCCCCTCGAGCGTTAAATCGGGCCAGTGACTCGTGGCCGCCTTGTTGTCGCGGCTGGACCAGAGGAAACGGGGCGCGGTGGATGATGCTTGTAGCTGGGGTTGATGGGCAGCCTCGCTTGGAAGTCGGTTCGTAGGTCGAGTCTGGAAGAGTTGCTGTCGTCACGGCTGTCTTGGCCAAGGGAGGTGGAGAGTTCGGGAGCAGTCGGCTATCGGTGACGTCGATGTCGAGGGATGAAAGATGCGTCGAGCGAAAGGAGCGTCGTTCTCAACGGTGTTGTGAAAGCGCGAGGTTTTAAATTAGTAAACACCCTGAATGGCATGAGACCAGCTAAAAAATGGTGGCTTTTCGAGGTGCAAGCCCATTAATACGAATTGTTGCGATCCCTCCCCGTTGGACCTTCAGGCATTGAGCGGGTGGTTGGGGCCGGGCCTTTTAGTGGTTCAGCGTCCTTGAGTGGACTCGGGTGGGCCTACCCGCCTCCAAAAAGGCGATGGCTGGGGATAAACCTCAGGGGGTGCGGCCGGGCTGCCGGGACAGGAGAAGGGTGATGGCTTCTCATATGGTTCCACGTTGCCCGAAAATTAATGAAAGAACCCTTACCCTAGTGTTTTCCAGCCTCGAGGTGTCCCTTTTCGGGTGGGATTTAATTTAAAGTGCAGTGTCATGATGGCGGCGGATCTGGGTTGGCGGGTTCCTTGGTGGTGGGCTCTGATTGAGCTGTCACTTGCTACTGTGCTGTACCTTGTACAGTCGTGCGCCATCGCCTCACCCTTAGCACCGCCAACCAGATAGCGGAGAGAAAGTGAGGCTGTCCGAGACGGACAAATCCAACGCAAAACGGGTGCTTGGTGAAAGGATGTGCCGTTGTTGGTGAAAGTACGGAGTAACCGTTAGGCTGTCATGTCTCGGCAACACAGTACTATCACATCTTCACAGTCAAGGATAAGAACCCAATTTTTTTTTTCCTGAGGAATACGCGTCGTTCTATTTTGTTCGAGAGTGATCTCGTTACTCCTTTTTAGGAGTCCTATATTGCGCCGGCCTGTTAATCATTCCTTCAACTCAAGAGGTATCATATGCTAATCCGTTAACTCCGTCACTAACTCATCCGTGTCCAATTCGTCTCCCATTCGTATCGTCACCCGATCGCCTCGCCATCTACAGCAAGGTCTCGCCGAGCGCACACCGCACCAGGGAGCAGCCCGCGCGAATCGTCTCGTTGGCACCGATATCCTCAGCGGTGACCAGCTTGGGGTTCACCTCGACCAGGTCCACAGCAACGAGGTTGCCCGTCTGGTGCACGCTCTCGCAGATGTAGTCACCCTCACGCAGGGTCAGGCCGCCGCGGACGGGAGTGCCGGTGCTGGGAGCCCACATGGGGTCGAGGGCGTCGACGTCAAAGGACAGATGGATCGGGGTGTCGGTTCCGATGTGGCCGAGGGCCATCTCCATGACGCGGCCGATGCCGTGGCGGTCAATGTCAAACATGCTAAAGGCCTTGATGCCGTTCTCCCTGAGGATCTTACGCTCGGGAATGTCGACGGATCGCAGGCCAATGTAGACAATCTTCTTGACGCTGATGCGCATGTCGTCCTTGATCCAGCCAAAGTACTCCTCGTTCTCCTCCTTGGCCAGGCCGGTCAGGAAGGCCACGGGCATGCCGTGGATGTTGCCGCTGTCGCTGGACTCGGGGGTGTTGATGTCGGTGTGGGCATCGACCCAGATGACGGCGATCTCGCGGTTGTGGAGCTCTCGGGTAGCCTTGGCAGTGCCGGCAATGGTGCCAATGGCGATGCTGTGGTCACCGCCGAGGGTGAGGACCATGCGGCCCTGGACGGACTGCTCGTAGGTCTGGTTGGCAATGGAGCGGGTGACGGCCGAGGCGTGGAGGGCCTTCTTCATGCCGCGGAAGTCGGGGTCGGAGGCGGGGATGAGGTCCTGGAACTGCTGGACGGTCTGGTCGCCAAAGATCTTGTAGCCGAGCTCCTCCTTGACCTGGTCAAGCAGGCCGGACTCGATCAGGACAGCTGGGCCATCATCGACACCATCCTTGGTCTGGCGGGGAAAGAAACGTTAGCAACACGAATCGGAAAGCAAGTGATGAGGCCAGACATACCTGACCACCAGAAAAGCCAACGGCGACAACGCCGAGCTCATCGGGCTTGGAGAGAAAGCGGCTCTGGACAACGCCTGTGTTCATTTTGACGGTATTGGATTGGATAAACGGCAATGGATGGCCTTCACGTGTCAAAAGGGGAGTGGGGGGACAACAAAGATGACGTAGTTTCTAGATGTGACAGGTGGGAGCAGAGATGCAGATCTCAGGGGTACTGTGAGGGCAAAGATGAAGAGGGAGAGAGGAAACTGAGGAGGAAACAAGACGAAGAAGGAGCGCTTTTATCTATCTTTGGCTCGCCGGGTCCGTTTTATCTTGCGGTGCCTTTCTTTGATGGCTGCAATCGGCCGCCGCCGGCTAAGGACTTAGAGGGATGGATCTCACGGAAGACCCAGCGATGGTCTGAGTGAGAAAGGGACGGACCCAGGATCCAGGTCCAGGGGCCCACTGCTCTACTTCACGTATCAGGGCTCGTCGCCGGGAAAGTTTGGTCGATTGACTTGACTCGGCTGGGGCCATCCGCGTGCAGATATTACGTTGTGGTGTGGTAAGAGAAACAGACGGTCGCATGCGGGGGATAATGGATTGCAGGCATTCGGAGGCGGCGGTGGGGTTCTCGTTCTGTCCGTCATCGGTCATCCGACGGGGCTTAAGCCGCTTCCGGCCTAGGTCTGGGCTCTTGTTGGCCAGCAGGGCCCTGTTCGTGCCGCATCTTTCTAGAAGCCCATCCCGCGGCCCTGGATCTGCCATTTCTTTCTTCTTCTTCTCCATCTTCCCCAACATCCCCGTGGCCCGACGACATCTAGCCTATCTTTTTCGCCGTGTGCGGTTGCCTCCCCGAGCGTCGCGATGCCTTCGCCCGTCCGCCCAGTCGTCTGTTCTGCCCATATCTTCACCAGGACGAAGAACGGCCGCCGGCCACTGGGAACGTGGGATGTCAGCGTCCGTGGCCGCTGGCAGCCGCGACTAGCCACCCCGCGACCGTCGGCTGGTTAGGTCAATGTTAGGTAATTGCATTCACCAGCCTCATTACTGCACCGCGATACCGTGCGACTGCTTCGACAGACGGTGGTGGCAGACGGTGGTGGCAGACGGTGGTCGATGACGGTTTCAAGAGCTGGTCACGAATCACACAAAGCAGCCAACACAAGCAGCAAGATACAACCTCTACGGCATGGTGACGTTGTCTTGTCTCACCATTCAGTCTTGAATTCCTGTTCATTCCGTTGCTGCTCACAAGACCGTGCCGTGAAGCATTCTCGGACCTCCGTCCTTCACCCGACAATATCCCCATGCTGCCCACCCACATTCGAGCGCCCGCACCGCTCGTTCTTTGCCCACCGCCAGTCCCATCCCCCCCCCCCCTTCCAATGATTCGAGAATCGGGACAGTCTCCTTCTTGGTCTGGAAATCGTTTCCGATCGGCTTTGCTATTTTGCAAACTCATTAATAAGCCCTACCCCCTCCCCCACGAGTCACGGGCGCTCCGGCGGGCCTCTCTACCCGCCCGCCGGCGGCCTGCCGATCTCTGGAGAAGGGCCGGAACCGCAACTCGGCCCACCCCCACAATAACAGCATTTCTCATTACATACACGTGGCCGGAGCGGCGGGCGTTGAACAGCACGAGGGCCGGGTGAGAAACTGCAGACCGCTCCAATCTCGGCGAATTAGCGGTAAATTCAGCTCGGAGTTTGTTGCTCTGTTGGAGGTGGAGCGGGCTTTGCGCCTTTATCTTGAAGCTCACCCCACTGCATCTTGACGGAACGTGTCCTCGGAGCTGATGGTTGTTGAGACTGAAACTGCGGAGATATAACTGGCAAGCGAGGAACACAGCCAAGTTTCCAGGATCAGAAACTCGGGCATGGCGTGTCAACTGAAAAGGTGGCCATTTCATGGCTTAGTTGCGCATTGGGGCTGTAGATAAACCCATCTCCAAAGCAATGCTCGGGCCCAGGCGGAGGAGCCCTCGAGTCGCCTTTCGATGCACTGTATGCCGAGCATAACCAGGTTTCGAGAGAAACAACACGCGCTGATGCCCACTGCGATTGGGTTGCGGCTACCTGGCATACCGCAAATGATCAGGTGTTCGGAACTAGACAAGCAAGCCTCGAAACATCGAATTTTATAAGCTGCAGAATGTGGATGGTGATGGTGTAAGAACCGCCACGGCTGCGCCCGTGAAGCGGTACGCATAAGCCCATGCGAGTGACTTCCTATGGCTCTAAGTCAGTAGACAGACGGGCCCAATGAAGTTCAGGGACAGGTCCTCTTCGTGAATATCCCACAAGTTACCTGGGTCAAACAAAACTGGGACAACCGGGTGCGGATAGGATGGAACAAGACATCTCAACTTGGTTCTTGGTCTCTGCGCAGCCTAATTACGCGGCGACTATAATGTTTGGCGCATGGGTATTCGTACGACATCTATCTATACAGCACAAGAGGCAGCCAGTCAACCTCCAGACCAGTTGCTCCTTCATAGCTTCGGCCTCAAAATCTCCCCTCTCTCGTCCTTGTAAGTGGCCAGGTTGTTCCTCTTGCTGTCTCCTCCGTGGTTGACCTGCGTGGGGCCGTCGAATGCGGTAGCATCCGCCTTGGTCTGCCTGTCGCCGACCTCGACGTAGTCCCTCTCTCCGTAGCCCAGGTACAGCTGTCTGGGTCGCCAGATCTTGACTCCAGAAGGGTTCAGCATTTGTTGCCGCCAGTGGGCTAGCCACCCGACGCAGCGAGGAACGGCAAATAGGACAGGGTAAAAGCTGGGTTCTAAGTTAGCATCTTGACATCAGGAGTGTTGGAGGATGACATACTCTAGAGGGAAACCCATGGCCTGGTAGATCAAGCCCGAGTAAAAGTCGACGTTGGGGTACAGGTTCCGGCTGCGCATAAACTCGCTCTCCCGGGCATACTTGGCCAGTTCGAGGGCCGTGTCGAGCAGCTGGTTCCGGCCGGTGACCTTGAAGACGTCCTCGGCGAGCTGCCGAATGGCCGTCGAGCGCGGGTCGACGTTCTTGTAGACGCGGTGGCCGAATCCCACCAGCACGCGCTCGCGCTTCTCCACCTTCTCCATGAAGGCGGGCACGTTCTCGGGTGATCCAATCTCCATCAGCATGCGGATGGCGCTCTCGGATGCACCGCCGTGCGACGGCCCGTAGAGCGCGGCGCATCCGGCCGCCACCACGCTGTACGGGTCCACCAACGAGCTGCCGACCTGGAGCACCGTCGCCGTCGAGCAGTTGACCTCGTGGTCCGCGTGGATGATGAACAACGCGTCGAGCGCCTTTTCGAGCACGGGGTGCGGGCGGTACTCGTGGCCGGACAGGTGGTCGAGGAGATAGAGGAAGTTTCCGGTGTAAGAGAGTCCCTGCGCTGGGCGGTTAAAGGGACGGCCCTGGCGCATCCGGTACGCGGCCGCCGCCAGAGTGGGCGCCTTGCCAATGATGCGCAGGATCTGCTTGTCGAGGACCTTGAGCGCCTCGAGATCTCCCGACGCAGCGTTGGTGTACAGCTTCTGGCCTCGCAGCGAGGGGTTCGCCTCCGGCGCAAAGGCTCCGAGGGTAGCAAACGCGGACGTCAACATGGACATGGGGTGAGAATCGTAGCGGAAAGACTTGAACATGGCCTCGATGTCGCTGTGGACGTAGTTGTGGTGCATAATCTCGTCCTGCCAATTGCTGGCCTGCGAGGCCGTCGGCAGCTCTCCGTAGAAGAGCAGAAACGCCGACTCGAGAAAGTTACTCTTATCGACGAGCTGCTGGATGGGATATCCGCGGTACCGAAGGATTCCTTCCAGGCCGTTGATGTAGGTGATTTTGCTCTGGACCACGGCCGTGTTCATGTAGGCGGGGTCGTAGACCCTCAGGCCTTGGTTCGTCTCATCCTCTGGTCTGTCATGTTTGTCTTGCGGCTCGGCCTTGATCTTCTTGATGTCCGTGGCGAGCACGGAGTTGTGCTTGATTGGTAGCTCGTATGCTTTTCCTGTGCGGTTGTCGATTACCGTCAGCGACTGACGGGGGACGCTCTTGATGGCCATCCTCGAGGCGTGTGAAGCTAGGATACACGGGCAAGAATTGGAAGAGAAGCTGAATAGTGAGCCAAAGAATCGCAAACTGTCAGTCTTCAATCCGTATCAATTCTCTTGTATGGGTGAACAGGAATCTAGCGGGTGAAATCCGAGCAGGCAAAGGTTTTGTACAACATTGCGATCGCCGAGGTCTTGAACTCATGACGGTCATGGGTCACCGGCATCTGATTGGCATATGATTGGACCCCCGAGGCAGAGCCACATGCCCAGGTGCCGCAGTAGCTTACCGAAATACCGAGGTCTACGATGGGGCGGGAGTAATTAATTCCGGGCCGTGGAAGAGCAGGCAGTGTTCATCCACAACGGCTGGCCATGTATGATGGAACCTGTAATGCCTTTGGGTTGTACAAAGTAGCATGTATTCAAGTCAGGTGTAGAATTCGGAGAAGACGGTGGTTGATCATCAGTGCCAACCCAGGGATGCACTGACCGCATAGGCGTATTTTCGGGGTACATATGCATGCATTCTGCGATTAGATACAGCTCCTAGTGTTATCGATAAGCCAGCACTTATGAGTCCGTTCCCCAACTCAACAAGATGAAGCTGGGGACTCATGATAGCTACCCCAGTCATCACGTAAGTTCTAAGCTGACGAGCTGGGATCTCCCGCAATTTACATGCGATGATCTGAATGCCGAGCTTGTTGGTCAGCCGATGTCACCTTGTGGATTGAGAATTGTGGCAGGGTCAGCGCCCCAAACGTTGAATGAATGAACCTTCAGCTCGGCCACCCCACTCATCATAAAGTAACACGGGCTCTTCCTGTGTGACAAAAGCCCGATCCGTGGGAGGTTCCGTTTCAAGGGTTCTTCCCACGACCCTTGAAACCAAGTTGTTGGATCTAGTGATCCACCGCGTCGTCTGGGACAAAGCTCAGGCAGCGACAGCATGATGCTCCGAATCCTGGGGTTGTGCGCGAGAAGGGATAGCTGATTGGTTCGATGGGGTGAGGCTGAGATGTTTCCTATCGTAAGCACTCTGTGTGATACGGACAAAGAAGCGGAGGATTCGCAAGTTCAGATGCCAAGCCCCCAAGGATTAGACGACCTGAGATTTGACATGTCCCGCTTTAGGTGTTTGGGGATTTCCAGAGCTCCCAAGCTTGATCAAGGGATGGCAATTACCCTTTGACTAGCAAGCCTCTGTTCCCAATGATCGCCTGCATAACTGGACAGACAAAGACAGATGAGCATTAGCCTGTTGAGCCTCGCACACTCGCCCACAATGCGCAAAGTTCCACCCGTCAGGAGACGGAAGAAACCATTCTAGATCGGCCACGTTCCAGGGATCAGACACCATGTTAGCGCCAGCGCCGCCACACCGTTTAGGGGGCTTGGGTGCCATTGACAGAACATTGACCTCACTGGAGGGTCACCGAAGATCACTAGAGGGCTAGTTTTTTCTCATGTTATCAAGGTCATCCGAATAGAATAACCTAATCCCGGACGGCGGGAGATTCGGCAGCGTTGCGGATCAAGTCTATTCGCGGCGCAGATTGCATCAACGAATCGACAGGGCATCATGCCATGGATACTTTACTCCAGAGAAAGACAGGCCCCCTTTCTTTGCGACCACACGTGGATACATTCTCGTGTGGTAGACGACTCGTCATCGACGACTCATGGAGAAATTGGAAGAGCAGCCAGCTCCAAATACTCCACTAGCCACCGCAATGCAACCATGCCATGCCATGCTACCGGCAAGACTAACTCCACCTTGTTCATGGCTTTTGTCTTGCGGGGGAGCGAGAGAATTGGACAACGATGCGAATGAATTTGTTTCCATCGCGGAATCCCACGTTCCGATTGGATCTGGACTAGTTTTAGGCGCCCAGTGTGAGCGAGAGCCGCCGACGCCACGGGGGATCGCTGATGGAGGTGGGATTCGCGCATGAAAGGACAAGAGCCAACCAAACTGGGAGGATGGCAAAAGCGGGCGGGACAGCAAAAGTAGGATTGATTGCGCAGCGTTTGAGGATTCGAAGCTGGATTGTTGGATGTTGCAGGCTAGGGGCATATCTGACACGCGTCCTTGATCCTGATGCGTCCATCCCATGATCCTGCTGTACACGGTGCCGCACTGTGCAAGTACCGCCTCGCCCCCTCTAGGGTCATTTACATTGGAGTACGTATGATAACGCACTGCAACATTGGACGAGTCGAGTACACCATGGGGCAGGGGGGTACACAGTAATTATTGGCAATACAGGTAAAATCCGACCCGAATCGCAAGCTCACCAACCTGGAGGGGCTGCAACGCAACAAAGCGCACACATCCCATAGCTTAAGCAGGTGTGAGTCGAGCGCGCATAGAGATATTGGTCTCACCTTGGCACACCTTGCAAGGTGTTGCAATAGTTTGTGCTGATCTTTTATTATTAGTGATTCATTAGAAGTACTCTAGCATACAATCTATCCGTGGCTAAAAGTGCGGCGATTCTTCATCTCCTCAGCAGCCCATGCTCCCCCTGTACCTTATACCGACGACTGCTGAGGCTATCCCCTATTGCTCCACGGAGAGTGACATGCGAATATTTCGCAGTGCATTTGGTAGCACGGATGTACAGTGCGATGCTCCACTACCTAAGGTAAACAGGGACCCCCCATAGCTCCACCAAGGTTGGCATTAGCGGGCCTCCGGCTCCCGTCCCAGCAGGTCAAGCCCCATAAGCAGCCCCTGTCGGGTCCCAAAAATGGCAACGGGCGGGAAGCCAGATGGCTGATGCCACGCACCCGCAGTGCGCGCCGCAACACGCACTGCACGGCAAAGGGAGCAGCCAGCACGGGGAGGCTAAAACAAGCCATGAACCAAAATTTGACCCAAAACCTCATCAATCATCATCTCGGGTCATGGTTTTGTTTCTCTGCAACTGCGCCTCTTCCCTCCATCTTTTCACTCCAACGCTCGCATTGTTGTGAGGATTGTTCAGCCTTTTTTTGTTCCTCCTCGACTTCAGCCCTCATCTCCCTTGTCCTGAGCTGGCATTTTCGTTCCCTGTCCCTGACGTCGCAAACCGTCTGTCCACTCCTTAATTCATCCCTCGCCATTCCATCCCCGCGACGTCTCCTGGCTCTATCGTCCAGTCCAAGACATCCCCTCGACCTGAACGAACGACCGGTAGCCATGAGGTAAAGGCCGTCAACATCACCTCTTCCACAACCATTCTTCGCTGTCCCTATCTTTCTCTCGATACCCCGAACTTGCCACCGAATCGAACCCCCGTTGCATGTCTTCTGTCGCTGGCGCCAGACATCCAAGGGAACGACCTCGATCCTCGACTACGCCGCTGCGACCGATCCTCGCCGTCTCCATCGACATCAAGATAATCCTGCCTCGACCTTGAAAAATCACCCCAACATACCCTCACAATGGGCAGGCTACGCTCCCCCGCCTTTCACCCGCGCCGACCGTCGAGCTTCTTCCGCTACACTGTCGTCGCCGCTCTCGTCCTCTTCGGATTCTATACTCTAAGTAACAGATCGGGAGGCGCCTCGCAGTTTCCTCTACCCCACGGCGGATATGGCGCCAACCAGCCTCAAAAGGGCGACGGCTCAGATACAAGTGGTCGACCCGAACACCCATCTCCTAAGGACAAGTTTAGTCCAGGTTCGCACCCCATCGACCAGCTCATCAACAATGCCGAGCAGACTTTCTCCGACCTCATGGCCAAGGAGTCCTCGACCCTAGAAGAAGCTGCTCAGGCGTACCGCCAGCGCCGCGGTCGCCACCCTCCTCCCGGATTCGATGAGTGGTTCAAGTTCGCCAAAGAGAACGACGCCGTCATCGTCGAGGACTTCTTTGACCAGGTTTACCACGATCTCGCGCCCTTTTGGGGCATGCCGGCCAATGTCATTCGCAAGGAGTCGTGGAGCTTTGAGATGAAGATCCACGTCAGGGATCAGGTCACAAACACCACCAGTGATTGGTTCTGGACGCTGATTTGGAAGGACATGATCGACTCCATCGTCCATCTGCTGCCCGACATGGACATTCCCCTGAATGCCATGGACGAGCCTCGTTTGGTCGTTCCCTGGGAGGACGTCAATTCGTACATGCAAACCGCCTCCGCCACCTTTGGACTGCCCGCGCCCAAGGAGGTCAAGTCCGTTTACCAAAAGCTCCCCAGGCCCGGCCTCGGAGACCCAACCACCAAGATCCCACCTAAGAAATGGGAAGAAGAGAGTAAGCCGTCACCTAGAACCGTGACGCCTTGAGTATAGGCTAATCATCACAGAACCATACTGGCCCATTGTTCGCCGTGGCTGTCCACCTGGCAGTCGTGCTCGCACGGCCGACATGCTGTCCAAATTTGATGAACAACCTCTGATTGAATCTACTCACGCTCAGGACCACATGTTCAAGGGCTACGTGTCCAATTCTTCCCTAGCATCTGACTTGTGTCACCAACCGGACCTCCAGGGATTAGAGGGGATCATCATCAACCCGATTTCCGTCTCATCAACCAAGGTTCTATTTCCCATGTTTGGAGGCTCTAAGCTGGGCATCAACAACGAGATCCTGCTTCCCGCGCCCATTTACTGGAAGGAAGAGGAACGATTCACGGGAGGCACCAACCGCGGCGGCCCTTGGAAGAAGAAGGGCGACAAGGCCGTCTGGAGAGGTGTGGCCACTGGTGGTCAGAATATGCCTGACAACTGGCGTGGCTTCCACCGTCACCGCTTCATGGCGATGAACAACAGCACCAAGCTGGCGCTGGTCGAGTCTGGTAAGGGCAGGCTGGAAAACTTTGCCATGCCCGAGGATAGCTATCAAGTGAGCGCCCACGCCGAGGGAAGAATGAGCGAATGGGTTAGCGAGTGGTCGGATATGGGCTTCATTGAGCTCATGTGTGCGACCCAGACCAACGACGGCACGTGCTGGTATACCGACCTCTATTTCCACCCTATCGAAGGCCTGAAGATGAAGGAGCAGTTCCGTTACAAGTACGTTCCCGACATTGACGGAAACTCGTTTTCCGGTCGCTATCTCGGCTTCTTGCGCTCGACCTCGCTCCCCATCAAGGCAACTCTCTTCCGCGAGTGGCACGACAGCCGACTCATCGCGTGGAAGCACTTTGTCCCCATGGACAGCCGGTTCGGCGACTTTTACGGCATCATGGAGTATTTCCTAGGTTACAAGGGCCGCAACGGTCACGACGCAGCCGCCGAGAAGATGGCCATGGATGGCAAGGCGTGGGCGGAGAGGGTGCTCCGCAAGGAAGACATGCAGGTTTACGTCCTGCGGCTGCTCCTCGAGTACGCCAGAGTCTTGGACGACAACCGAGAGAAGCTGGGTTGGGTCGCCGACGCCATCAAGGACCCGTCGATAATGGACACCTGGCAGAGCTTCAAAAGATGAGCATAACATGTACGACAGATCGACAAAGGGTGTTCCGCAGAAGCAGAAGCAGCATTGGGATGGGGCGGCGACGGCGTTTTTGGCGTGATGAGTTTTAGCATATAGATGTTGTCATATCTGGCACTGTATCTTCCTTGCCTGTTGGCATGGAACGGCCGTGGGAGGCCCTATTTGTACTTGGAAATACATGGGACCAAGAGCAGCATGGCATTGCATGCAACGAAGCATGCGGCATATTTCTGTGTTAATACAATGTACAGTGTACGGCGTACACACCAACTTTTACTCTATTTATCTTGACATGTTGTACATTTCGTTTGAAGGTCTTTCTCCATCTACTCTTAAGCAATCATCATGGTCATCCATCTCGTCAACTCGATACCACGGACCCCGAGGCCGAAGCCTTGGCCTCGTCGTCGCCATCCTCCATGTCGTGGTCGTCGACGACGAGACGCCCGACCAGCTGGGTGTACGACGGTCGGAACGGCCAGTTCTGAAAGGCTTCGAGGATCTCGCCCCACTGGCGGGCGTTGATGGCGCGGGCGCAGACCTGGCCCTCGTCGACGAGCGGGCTGCCGCCGGCGGCCGGGTCGCCGAGGGACGGGCATGTGCCGTACAGGTCGCCGAAGCCCGGCCAGAGGCCGTCCATGGCGTGGGCGGCCGGCTGCAGGCTGTGGCCGAACCAGAAGCGCAGCATCACGTCCGACATGTCGCCCGCGTGCGTCGTGTCGCCCGGCGGCTGACGCGTCAGCGGGTGCATGGCCCGCGGCTGGAAGTCGAGCAGGGCGCAGGGCACGTTGGGGAAGAACTCTTCGGCGCGCACGGCGAGCGGCTCGTAGGTGCGCTGGTCCCAGAGCATGGCGGGCTGGTCCTGCCGGAAGACGTGGTAGTTGTCGCGCATCGTGATGAACTCCTTGCTGGCGTTCTTCTTGAGCCCCATGACGCGGCGGCTCCATGCGGCGTCGGCCTCGCGGAACTCGGGTGTGCCGCGCGGCATCTTGAAGAGGGCCTCGCGCTGCTGGAGGAGGTCGAGGTACACGGCGCTGTCCTCGGTGTCGTAGCGGTCGCGGAACCGGAGCTTCTTGAGGCGGTCGAGCAGGTCTGGGGTCGGCCAGGCGCTGTACTCGGCCTCGACCTGCTCCAACTCGGCGCGCCACGGCCGGCTCATGTGGGGCCGCTCGACGCCGGCGAGGCGCTTGCCGGCGAGCTCGGGCATGGCCGTGAGGGACTTGTACGTGGCCGTCTCGCGGCCCGGCGGCGGGGTCAGGCCGGCCTCGCGCATGCGGCGGAGGACCTCGAAGCCGGACTCGATGTTGATCCACTCGTCGCGCAGGTTGGTGCGACCCTCGACCTCGACGTCCTTGCCGCACACCTCGTGGAGCCACTCGCACGAGAGCTCGGCCTCGAAGGCGCTGCGCTTGCGGCGCACGATGGTGCGCGGCAGCAGCTTGCGCTTGCCGTCGTCGTTGATCCACACGAGCATGCGCACCAGGCCGTAGCGCTGGAAAAGTGACGAGTTCCGGATGCTAGACATGAGCTGGTACAGCACCATTGTGCTGACGCACTCGAAGTTCTGGAAGGGCTTGGGCGGGTAGAAGGACAGGTTGACGCTGACGAGCACCGTGTCGTTGCGCTCGGGCGTCGGGTCCCGCGACCGGTCAGGCTGCTCGGCGAGATGCTCGCGCAGCATGTTGTTAAGGTCGGTCCACACGATGCCCGACTTGGGCACCATGACGGCGCCGTCCTTGGCGAGGAGGTCCCCCAGGAACGGCGCGTACAGCTCGGCGTCCTTGTCCATCAGGATGTGCTTGCGCGGCTGCACCACCTCGTGCAGCTTGCGGCTCCAGACGCCCGCGCCCGGGTTGATGTCGATGAGGTCGCAGCCGCGGTGGCGCTCCAGCGAAGGGGCGAGGTATGTCATGATGTCGTCTGCCAGCAGCAGTCAGCTCTGCCTACACCACTCCTCAGGTCCAGAACCTACCGCAAAGGGTTTGGCTGGTAATGTTGATCCGGTTTCTGTCTCCCATCACCTCGCCCTTCCTCCTGCGCCCCCTCATCAAAGGCTTCCAAAGACCAACTGCATTGAGCTCCTCTGCGACCTGGCCGGTGGGCTTCAGCATGTCGGCTGTTACTTTTGCGGTGGTGTTCGTGGCTAGGCGGATCTGAGAGGGGCCGGCCGCGCGTGCGTGCGCACACATATTTGCCGGGCGCAACGGCCTCGAAAGGGCGGTTCGCGCATTTCGAAGACGGGCGAACATGAAGAAAAGAGAGGGTGATACCGATTTCGCGGGTTCATAGCCGGCGTTCGCAACGATAATTACATGAAGCTCGGAAATTCATACGATTCTGCCATGTCCCACCGCCTCATCCTCCTCGACCAACGTCATCGCCCAGCTCAAGTGCGCTACCCTGCACCTAGGGGCAAATCATGAAATATCGAACAACATGCCGGCTTGACCTGGTAGATGTACAGATAGCTGCAAATATTGATGTTGGCCCCAATTCTCAAAAAGATGATCATGCCGTGTGTGAATGAATTGTCAGGTTGAACAGTGAACAAAGTGAGAGCTCTAACTTGATCTCTTGTATTGTGTCACAAGTGAACTCAACCTCCTAAATACATCTTTTCTAACACATTACTCCAAATACAGACGCAAGCACCCTCGAAAGATGACGGTCAACGGTCGCGCTATCTTTATCAACTATGAAGCTTACGCTCAGACCCAAGGATCCTCCGACTCCCAAGAAACCAACATGTATCATCAACTCATCCGAATGCCAAGTAAACTCCTCAAGACGCCACCATGCCAAACATTGATTTGCTGAGAACTGCCACCGCAACGACATCATGCTCCTTCACTGCCAAACTCGTTGGTCCAATCAATCTGCTTTGCAACATCATCCTTGGACACCGTTGGGTGAGAGTCGTCAAGGGCCATTTCGAAATCTTTGAGAGCAACGTCAGGGGCCATTAGTTCCTCCGACTCGACGCTGTCATATGTCATTTCGATCCTTTCGGGGTCACCAGGTGAGCAGGGTGTCAACATCCTCTTGCCGTCTTTCATAACCTTTTGTCATGTAAGCGAAATGTCAAGGCTTTTGGTATAGTAGTTGGAGACTTACAGGTTTAAAATGGGTCGCTTGCAAGATCTTGCGCACTGGTCGCATTAATGCGTGCTGGACAACGTTTGCGATATCACTGCCAGAGAAGCCATCCGACTTTTGCGACAAGGTGTTGTAGTCGGCCGCTTGCAACGTGGTATCAGTGTCGCCAATTGCAAGCTTGAACATCCTTGCTCGGCCGTTGGGATCTGGCAGACCAATGTGAACACGGCGTTGGAATCGTCGTCTGATCGCGGCATCAAGTTGCCAAGGAATGTTGGTGGCGCCGAGAACCAGAATGCCCTTGCTGTCGTTGCCCACACCATCCATCTGAACCAGAATCTCCGTCTTGATTCGGCGCGACGCCTCAGATTCGCCTTCGCCTCGTGGGCCGCAAAGAGCATCAATTTCGTCAATGAAGATGACTGAGGGTTTGTTTTCTCGCGCCATGGAGAATAGTGCCTTGACCAATCTAGAAGAAGACTGTTAGCAACTGGGCCGTCGAGGTAGCATGCAGCCGGCCTAGACCAAAGCTTACCTTTCACTTTCACCCATCCATTTACTGACCAGGTCGGAACTGCTGATGCTGAAAAAGGTACTGTTCGCCTCTGTTGCCACCGCCTTGGCCAAATAACTTTTTCCAGTACCGGGGGGACCGTATAGCAAGATACCCTTCCAGGCTTGTCGCTTGCCCTGGAACAGGTTGGGGAACTTGATGGGGAGGACAACGGCTTCCTTTAACGTCTCTTTGGCTCCCTCCAAGCCCGCAATGTCCTCCCATCTCACATTCGGTCTCTCCTGCAAGATGGCGCCCGACAGTGCGTTCCTCAACTTCTTGTTGTCGTCGTCCTCGCCCCCAGCGGCCTTGGCCTTGCCGCCAGCTGAGGCGCCGTTGGCAGCCACAGGACCTTTGCCGCCGCCGCCCTCGTTGCCGTCCCCCCTTCGTCGAGCCATTTCTTGAGCTTTTCGGTGCGGTCGAGGTAGACGACCATCTTTTCTCGCATGGTATCCTTCATGACCTTGTTCTTCTCCCACTTGATGGCCTTGACCCAGAGCTCCATTGCAATGATGTAGGCATCGAAGGCGTTCTTATACTCCTTCTTGTGATCAAACTCGATTGCTTTCTGCAGCTCGGCGAGCGCACGCTCGCGGAAGTTGATGGACATGGTGCGGGTGGCGCTGAGATAAGGCGGGGAGGATGGGTTTGCGGCCAAGGCTCGTTTGTTGGAGATGGCGCAAGCGTAAACGAGAGCACAGCACGCCAAGGAGTCGGCTTCGAGGTTCTCCCCAGAAGCGAGAGGAAATCGAGGGAGAGGGGTGGGCGCGAGGATTCTGGGCGGCTAGAGGTGTCGTCAGGATGGTTGAGGCAGCAGCAATAGCACAGTGACGGTCACAGGCAGCCAGGATTGGCGGGGAAACATGCTTGTATCGGGGCGCCCGCGACACCATCCATAGCGGGGCATCGCAACTTGGGTCTGGTGGACGGGCTGGAATTTGATGAGACCTTCAGATTTCCCATCGCTGTGCCTACACAATCGATTTTAGCTAGAGAAACGGCCACGGAACCGAGGCTTCTCAGTTTAATCAAAGAAACATCCGTCGCAACTTCTCATCGGACGCCATGGCCGAAGTCCAAGCTCGCCTCCAGGCGCTTTCCGAGGACTTTCAGAAGCTCCAGCAAGGCATGTCTCAACCCTACCCTCGCAGGAACCTGGCGATTAACGCGGCATTACAGAGCTTCAAGGCGCCGTAGATTCGCGACAAAAGCTCGAGGGTCAGAAGCAAGAGAACCTGGGTGTGCAAAAAGTGCGTATCCGTCTTGATGCTACCAATTGCAACCCTGCTAATCCTCAACCAGGAGTTTGACCGACTAGGAGAAGGAGAGACCATCTACAAGGTCGCAGGTCCTGTGTTGCTGAAGCAGGACAAGATCGAAGCTGAGGGCACTGTCAAGGGCCGGCTGGATTTCATCAGCAGTGAAATGTGAGTGACATCCTACGTGGCATCACAAAATCGCACAACCTACGCCACCCGACTATTCCCGCGAATGCTGACGACGACATGTAGCTCGAGATTGGAGGACCAGATCAAGGAGACCCAGGACAAGCTGGAAAAGAAGAAGACTGAGATCATCCAGACCCAAGCGAGTGCTCAGCAGGCTGCAGCTGGCAAGGGCAAAGAGCCAGCCCAGTAAGGAGAAAAGGGGCGAGACAGCAGAGATGTCATTATGTCATGAGTTGAGTGTATTCTAACGACTGATGAAGATGATGCGATCTAGATGACCTGGCTACGATAAAATAGAAAACTGCCAGTCGTAATAAAGGACGCTCCCAAAAAAAACCTCAACGCCTGTGGCCGTGTTCCTCCGATCCAGATCCCCAGATCCGCCTCGGCTTAGTTGATCGACATGATGGTGAAGCCCCAGGGCAGTCCCATGTTCTTGGGGCGCTCGTGGCTAGAGTTGGGTGAGAAATTGAAATCTAGCTTGTCGTCCACGGCAAGGGGCTGCGGCGTCGAGGGAGACTCTTCGGCCTCCATGGCGTCGGTGATAGCCTTTGTGATGTCGCCCTTGACCTCGCAGTGGTCGAAGACGGGGCTCTCCTCGATGGAGTCTTGCATCAAGGTCCTCTGGTCGCTCTCGGCAAAGAGCTGCGCTTCGCGGTTGAGGAGGCCCCAGGTGACGGTGCGGCCCGTCTCAGCCAGGCGCTTGAAGATGATGGTGGCAGCGGCGATGGCCTGGGCCAGGATGCGGTCCTTTTGGGTAGAGCTGAGGTGGGCGAATATGTCCGACGTCTCCTGCTCCAGGAAGCCCTGGGTGTCGGTGTCGAAGATGGCCTGGAGGATGCGGTGAAGGGTCTCACGGCTGTTGAGGTCCACCTCGGGATCGACGTCCAGGTTGAAGGTGGCGGAAATTTTGCGCAGGGCTGAGGAGAGGGCCTCGAGGGGGCACCGGTCGTTGGGGACCTCTGCGTGGCCATGGTCAATGGAAAAGACCTCGACGGCTGCGTCTACAGCGTCTGTTGGTGTTAGTGGATGCCCCTTTTTCATGTTGGGGATGGAAACTCACTGGTGGAGGTGTCTCGAACATTGGTGTTAGTGTCGATCTCGACAACGGAGATGGTAGACTGATCCTTGATGGCGGACATGGCGATGTGTTGATGCAATGGACTTGGAGTTTTAATGATGATTGAAGATGGTGAAGAGAATTTTGAGGAAGCAGAAAGTCTTTTTGATGGATTCAGGGAGACGGGCTCAGCAGGTTTTATTTCAGCAGCCGGTTAAGTGTTGGCCCCCTGGCACACGCTCATGGCAACGGATTCCTGGGCGCATTGTGGTCATTGCTTCGTCTACCGGGTGGCTATGAACATGGATGGATGGGTCGATGGGCCGATTCAGGAAGTGTTCCGTTTGGCGTGGGGAGCCGTGGGGAGCACAGACACGACATGGTGGCGGTGATTTGACGCCGGGCTCACATAGCTAAGGTACGTATGGTCACATATTTTGGGAGGTATATACACGTCCATGTCATGAAACGGGGTGGAGGTGAGCGGTAAAGGGAAGAAGGGGGTATCATTGTTGGGGTTGGTGAGAGACGGGCCGAGATGGGATAGATGGGAGACGGGATGGATGGTAGATGGGAGAGATGAGGAAGCGGAGAATGGCAGATGGATGCCGGGGCGGCAGATGAAACCAGGTTGAGGCTGGTTGATTTACAAAATCACCATCATGGTAACTTGGACCCAATATGATGAATATGTGTGTCATGGCTTTGGTGTTTGGGCCATTCTTGGGGAAACCCAGCATCGTGGCCAAGCTGGGCGCGGAAAAGCGGAAATCTACCACCGACGCAGGCGAGAGATGACAGGAGCAAAAACTCCCACGAATGGCGGCAGAAGCCGTGATTGAGACATCCAAATCAAGAAACTGGGCATTCTGCAAAACATGAGCCTTTGGAGGGACGCCCATCCCGCGTCAGACATCAGGACATGCGAGAATCATGGCGTGGGCCATCGATCCAGAACAGAATTGCATGATGGCCATCTGAGAAACACGCCATGTTCTTGTTCGTCATGTGCAGCAGGGCGAGTCTATGGGGCTGCACTTCCACTAAACAGGGCTGCAGTGCGCCTGTCTGAGGCTGCATTGCGCTGTACCGCCCTGCACTCAGGCGCTGCACAATGACTTCAGGCAGTAATTCGCCATTGCTGGGCGGTAAAAAGTGAGCCAACCCGTGCATGGACCTCACAGCTACGGTTATCTCCATATACAGGCTAAACTACCCCTTTGAAGCATATCTTCCTATGCGGGCTTTCGTCACTGCCCCGCCATCGCCGAGCTAGGCCGCATGACGTTGGAGGGGCAGGAGCACGAGGCAGGAGGCGGGAAGGGCAGCCTGACGGGAATCCCGCTTGTTCCAGAATCCGGTGGTTGAGACCAGCCGCGTCGCCTCTCTCCAAAGCCTCCAAGCAGCTCTTCAAGCCACCACATCCCACGTCTTCGCCTCCTACTTTGCGCCCGGCGATGATGGGGATCTGCCAAAGCTCCTAATCACCCGCCATCGCACTCTCGACGACGCACGCCGCCTCTTTCTCGCCCCTCTTCTCCCCCGCCCTCTCAAGGTTCAAGGCGATCCCGAGCATCTTCAACGGCCTAATCCACCATGGACGCCCGCTCAGCCATGCGACCGGCTCGGCCCCAGAGCGTCAAGGAGCTCGTTGCGCAGGCCGAGAACTTTAGCTTCAACGCAAACATCCCGGTCAAGCATTGGACTCGTGCCGCCGAGACTCTCTACCAAGAGGTATGTGACGAGCGTACCGCCGTCTTTCTCTCCGGGTCCCCGGATCCTCGGTGATCCATAGTGCGATCCAAGTCAACAACACAAGTTAATCACTCCTAAGTTCTAGGCCTCGTTCGCCATTGCCGACGGCGATTATGGCCGGGCATATATGATGCTGTACCGCCACTCCGTCCTTGTCCTCAAGTCCATCCCCTCGCATCCTCAAATCAAAGACCCCGAAAACCGAAAAGCCTACCGACCGTTGACGAAGCGCATCGACCGTGTCATCCAAGACTTGGAGGATCTGAAGCCCGAGATCGAGAATGCAAACAAGGAGTGGGAGCGAATGGGGCCTCCCAAGGCCTCCGCCGATTCATCACGGCCTCCATCCACATATGCCGAATTCGCAGCTCGAGATCCGAGTCTAACTGGCAATGCGAGAATCTTGGATGCGTTTGAGAACCAAGACTTGGCTGTCGATCTGGCTCAGAAGGAACTGGTGCGAAGAGACACTGCTAGGCGAGCAACGAGGCAAGCTGGCATCCCGGAGCAGGACTTGTTGATGCGGCGCATGGGAGGCAGATGGGATCAATGGGACACACAGGGACGTATTGGAGATGATGTCGACCTACAAAGACAGATGGAGGCCACCAGGCAGGCGCTCGACTCTTCTCAAGAGCGAAGCCGTGCTGATCAGGACTACCGGTCGTCCGTCACATCACAAACCTACAACTACCCTTCTATTTCTCGATCAAAGCCCGTCGAGTTCGAGCGGCCACCATCCTACGCCACAGCCTCTTCCTTGAGCCAACCCATTCGACCGCCTAAGGAGCCTGTCCATCCTCCGAAAGACCTCCATCAGCCGCCGCCACCTACATATGCGCCAAACGTGCCACAGAAGGTCCCGCTTGCTCAATATCAACCTCTAATCCCGACACCGACATCCGCACATGTCGATCCTCCGTCAATCCCGCCTAAGCTAGAAGTTGCACCACCGTCGCTCCCTAAGAAGGAACGACTGACCTTTAAGCCTGGCGCATATCTCGAAAACGGAGATCCTGTTCGTTCACTCTTCATCCCGATGAACCTGCGCCAAAAGTTCCTGGACATTGCAGCTGACAACACTCGTCGGGGTCTTGAAATGTGCGGCATTCTCTGCGGAACACCTATCAACAACGCCCTCTTTGTCCGCTGTCTCTTGATTCCAGATCAGATATGCACCTCGGACACGTGCGAGACCGAAAACGAGACGACCATGTTCGATTATTGCATCAACGAGGATCTTCTTGTATTAGGATGGATCCACACCCACCCAACGCAGACGTGCTTCATGAGCTCTAGGGACCTACACACGCAGTCTGGTTACCAGGTCATGATGCCGGAAAGCGTGGCCATTGTCTGCGCCCCGAAATTCAAGCCCTCGTGAGTAGACACATCCTAGTCCTTGCTATTCCTTTGCTAACATTCTCGGCCAGGCACGGGATTTTCCGATTAACGCACCCTCCTGGCTTGGATCACGTCTTGAATTGTACCCGCACTGAGACTTTCCACCAGCATTCGATTGACAACCTCTACTGCGAGACTGAGCAGCCCCAAGGACATGTGTATGAGAGTGACAAGCTGGACTTTTATGTACACGATCTCCGAACGAAATAAAGAATCATTTCTGGGTTTATAGAACAGGAACGGGCGGGATTGGAGCCCTGACTACATAGCACTGGAGTTTTCTTGGTAGGAATCTGCTGTCATGACTACATCTGCGGCCAGCAAGAGGCGACATAATAGAAATGGCATGAGAATCAGCACCATTCGATGGATTCTTGTTTGATGGGAAGTTGTTCGATGCACGACATCCGATGTGATGCGCGTCGTTCCGGCGTTATCCGATCCTCCGGCCCTTTGTCGGAGATGCGGCCTCAAGTACGACGTACGTGCAGGTTGAGCGTCTCACCAACGCAACGTCTCCCTGTGCTCTTGTTATAGGGAAGCCATATACCCCGTAGTAAGGTTCTAGTCTGCTTGTTAGAACTACCGGATATTATCACGGGTGGAGAACTATAAGTGAGGATCTCATGATGCGGGATTTGCACAGCTCTACAGGAGTCAATAACGGCGTCCCATTGTGGTGGCGGTCAAGACACCGATTTAGCTCTCGAGAGTGACACCCTATCGAGGGCGATATTGAATGAATGATTGGTTATCTCGTATTCGGCGGTTGTGTGCTGTGAATCTGTCTCACAAGTGGTCTTGTACATCCTTTGTAGTCATAAATGCAGTCCACTCTGAGTCAAGCAAAAGCAATGTCGCACAGACACATTCAAACCCATATTTCCCTCCCTCTGTTATACTCATGTTTGCTTTAGCCCAATGTGTTGTTATTCGAGGGAAGATGTACCACGATTTCCACCTGCATGTTGGCGTTGTCGGGTTTCGTCCACCTGTTCGAGTATCGGCATACCTACTACAGATTTGGATCTCGCAACTCGATAGTACGCCGAACATGGGATTGGTTGGCAGTATTCTCCGACAATTTTGCCTCTTGCGACTTGCATGAATGTGGGGATGCTCAACCTGGATCTATCCAATGTAACTCCAGGACACTGCGGCTGGACATACGCACTGATAAAGTGGCTGGGCATGTTTGTTGTCGACGAGTAAAATCGTAGCAGAAGACGGGATGTATGCAGACTTGGAGGTTAATTTACTTTCATTGGGTCCGTCACCAGCTGAACTTGTAAGCTCTGCAGAGCTACAGGGTAATGTGTCTGGAGGCGCACGTTTTTGTCCAAGAGAGGGAGCGAGTGGAGAGGATGATACACGGTTCATGGAGTACGTAGACCTGGGGTATAGCTAGCCGTAGCATTGCTGGATGGTTTGTTGGAAGGGTGTGGTGTTGGTCTAGCAAGAGACGCTCGTGTTTTTATGACATGGGTTGTGTAGCACTGTATCTAAGATGAAAGCTGTTCGGACCAGTCGACTCGACGACACCTCCACAGCAACCCTCGGGACAAGAGAGAGTAAAAACATCCCGAATCGATAGAACAGGACAAGTTTACGCAATCTCACAGCTGCAGCGAGGGATTGATGGACGGCACGGCACAGCAGGACAGCTCAGAGGGCGGCCAATATTCTCCCTCGCCGCCGAAACTAGCCATTTTCAGCTCACGGCACGAACGCCTCTTTTTTTTTTAGTTGGCGCCTGAATGAAGCAGACGGCGGCCCAATGGCGACGCGCGCATTGCCTGTCAATGTCTCAGTTGAACCCGCGGCGGGCCTCTTTGTTAGTGGTGGCGTGCGGGATCGACGAGGCTAATGGGGAGCCAAGCGAAGGGATTAGTGATGGCGATCGGGGGGATTGGAATACAATTGCCGTGTCGAGGGTAGCAGCGACATAGGTGACTGCCAGATTGTTGATTCGATTGGGACTATACAGCAGGGTTGGAAAGGCTAGAAGAGCAGCCATGTCATGGCCTCTCGGATCTGGTCCTGGCGTCTGTCATGTTGGCCCCTCTTCGAAGGCTAGAGACGGCGGCTCGGTCCGTAGTGTTGTTGTGTTGCTCCAATCGCGGAGGTTTGAATAGAGGTGGTGTGAACAGGGATAGGACGAAGGCGGGTGGGCTGAAGGGAGGGCTAGATGGGGATGTTCTAGTGGTTGGTCTCGTGAGGTCGACTGTCTGTTATGAGCAGTTTCTGATCTGTGTCATGCGAAGAGTCGAGGGATAGGTATTGAGTTGGGTGTAGAATGGATTTCTTATCCGAGAATCTATGCCTGAGACTCGAGGCTGGTAGATATACATTCTAATCACTAGGGACTCTTGACCGCCAGTTCCTCCTCGGCCGTCCTTTTGTCTCAGGCGTCTGCCGCACCGACGGGATCAGCTCGACGATCCTGCCGCATCTTATCCCGTGGCGTTCACGGGGAATGCCAAACGAGCTTGGTTGAGGCCCCCCCAGACGCGGCATGTTAGTGGAAAGAGGGCGCCTGGGTCCCGGTTCGCACTCGGCATCGCAATTTCCAATGAGAAGGGCCAAAGATGAAGTCATATTCGGCTAGTGTTTGATTGGATTTGGTGTGTTGTCGTCGAGAACTGCAACCGAGACATGGCCAAGGGGCTGCGATGTGACGGGTTGGAGGGACAGGTCGCTGCTGATGTGGTTTTGGAGTGGTAAGCTGTGCATTGTCTTGTGTCGAACGATTGGTTGTGATGTGTTGTGATGTATGCTTTCTGGATGCAGTCAATCGGGCGTTCTGCAGAGAGGCAGACGCAGCCAACAGTGAGGAACGCCGTGATCATCATGGCTGAACATTATGCAGCGGACTAGTAGACCGACTCTGCAAGCACCAACCATTCATTGGCTCCACAGCAATAGCCATCGGGCCCTGCTAAGTGGGTAGGCCACTCATCATCTCCAAGACACCTAGCATAGCGCATCTAGCCGTGGTGTTGATCCATTTTGTTGATCCCTAAAAGCAACAACGACCGTGCCACGGCAGCCCGCGTCCAACCCTCCCGCCCTTTGGATCCCTTGCACGCCGGAGCGGGTCGATGGACTGAATGAGCTGTGTCATTGGACAGTCGAGTGTTTACTACAGTATGCAGGTCTATCAGCCAAGCATTGCAGCTTTGGGATATACCGGTACAACAGCCAACTGGCACACGTCAATTAGTGAGATGCCGTGTCTTACTCATGGCGCTAGGTTCGAGTTACTTCCCGCGAGGGCTATGACGAAGGCAGAGCTGCGGTTGCTGTGCTTCTGCAGAGATACCCTAGTCCTTGGTCTGCATGATAAGACGGGCAGCCGCCCCCCCGTTTGCGGAATGCATGTCACTTAGATCTGCTCCTTTCCCCTTCCAAACCCTCTCCTCTCCGCTGCGAAGCTGTAGACGAAAACCATGTCGTCCAACGGGTCGCAGACCAAAAATGGCGTTGCCAACGGGCATGGCAAAAGCGTCGGCGAGAAGACGGCCTTTACACCGCCCAAGGCCAGGCCGATACCCCGGGCCAAGAAGGACGGCGCGCTGGCGAGCTTCAAAAAGCTTCGCCTGGCGTCCAAGCGGCCTCTACCCACGAAGAGCGGCGACGGGACCTATCTCACCGTTGCAAGGCGGCCGACTCTGAAGGATGATATTAAGCGTCTGACGATAAAGGGTGTGTAACAGACTGCGGGCGTATCGGGCGAGATACTGACAAGACCAGACTTCAGGACACTTCTCGAAATTATCTCCCACAAGATCAAAGGCGAGACGCAGGTCGACGACAAGACGATGATCATGGAGCGCACCATCCAGATCGTCGCCGGCTTGTCGGACCACTCCAAGGTCCAGGAAGCTCTTACGAATAACTTCATCGACCAGCTGTGGAACTCGCTCGCCCACCCGCCGATGCTGTACATGGGCGACTCGTATCGCTTCCGCCAGCCTGACGGCTCTAACAACGTAAGAAGTCAGTGGGTGAAATAGAGATGAAAGGCTAATCATACGCAGAATCCTTATTTTCCTAAAATGGGTGCGGCCAACACGCCTTATGCGCGATCCTGTAAGCCCAAGACGTTGCAGCTCGGTGCTCAGCCAGATCCTGAGGCTGTGTACGAGGCTGTCATGGCCAGAGGCCAGTTTAGAGAGAGTCCGAACAAGGTATCCAGCATTCTGTGGTACTGGGCCACCATTATTATTCACGGTAAGTGAGGCGTCAAGCCCATGTTGATATGTATCAGCTAATCTGAACATGTAGATCTCTTTTGGACGAACTCGGCGGACCCCAATCAGAACGACTCGTCCTCGTACCTGGACCTCGCTCCCCTGTACGGATGCTCAAAAGAGGCCTGTGACTCGGTCAGGACCTTCAAGGATGGCATGCTCAAGGCGGATTGCTTTGCTGACCGTCGTTTGATTGGCAACCCGCCTGGTGTTTGTATTATTCTTATCATGTTCAACCGATTCCACAACCACGTCGCTGCCAACCTGGCCGACATTAATGAAGGCGGACGCTTCACCAAGCCCTCCAAGGATCTCCCCGAAGAAGCTGCGGCGGCGGCTTGGAAGAAATACGACGAGGAGCTGTTCCAGACTGCGCGATTGGTGACCAGCGGCCTGTACATCAACATCACGCTGATCGACTATGTGCGCAACATCATCAACCTCAACCGGTGCGACACGACGTGGACTCTGGACCCCAGACAGGAAATGGGCGTCTCGATGGGCACAAAGGAGGGATCCGAGGCCGGCACTGGCAATGTCGTGTCGGCTGAGTTCAACCTCTGTTACCGGTGGCACTCGTGCATCTCCGACATGGACGACAAGTGGATCCAGGACTTTTACACGGAGCTGCTCGGCGACAACTACGGGCCCATGAACCTGCAGACCATGATGAGGGCTGTCAAGAAGTTTGAGGCATCAGTGGCCAAGGATCCCGGAGAGCGCGTCTTTGGCGGTTTCAAGCGAGGGCCCGATGGCAAGTTTAGCGACGACGACTTGGCCGATGCCATCTCGACGGCGATTGAGCAACCCGGAGGTGCTTTCGGGGCCCGGAACGTTCCCCGGGTCATGAAGCCCGTCGAGATGCTCGGCATCATCCGCGGCCGCAAGTGGAACCTGGCCGGCCTCAACGAGTTTCGCAAGCACTTTGGGCTCAAGGCTTACGAGACGTTTGAGGACATCAATTCAGACCCGGAGGTGGCCGACTCGCTGCGGCACCTGTACCAGCACCCGGACAATGTCGAGCTGTATCCCGGGATTGTTGCTGAAGAGGCCAAGACGCCTATGGCGCCCGGCTGCGGCATCACTCCGACTTATACCATTTCTCGCGTCGTCCTCTCGGACGCCGTGGCTCTGGTCCGAGGCGATCGCCACTACACGACCGACTATAACCCTCGATACCTCACCAACTGGGGCTTCCAGGAGGCGAGCTACGATCTCGACCTGAACCACGGCTGTGTCTTTTACAAGCTCTTCACCCGCGCCCTCCCTAATCACTTCAAGGACGACTCCGTCTACGCCCACTACCCCATGTGCGTGCCTGAGGAGAACAGAGTCATCTTGACGGATCTGCACCGCGCGGATCGCTTCAGCTTTGACCGTCCCACCTACTCCCCGCCTCCTGTTAGCATCGTTTCGTATGGGGGCGCCAAGCAGATCATCACGCAGTCGGACAAGTACCGTGTGTCGTGGCAGGACAACCTCACGAAGCTCATTAGCGACGGCGGCCGCCTCTCGGGCGACGCCGACTTCCAGGCCCAGCAGCAAAGGTGCCTAAGCGCGCTCTTCTCCAACAAGGAGGACTGGAGGGTATCCGTCAAGGGCTTTTACTCCAGCATCGGAGAGAAGCTCCTCGCCGAAAAGTCTTACAAGCTCGGCGGCAAGACGTACGCCGATATTGTCCGCGACGTCGGCAACCTGGCTCACACGCACTTTGTCTCGCGAGTCTTTGGCCTGCCCTTGAAGACCAAGGAGAACCCCAAGGGCGTCTACGCCGAGCAGGAGCTGTACGCGGCCCTGGTTTCCATATACGGCAGCGTCTTTTGCTCCGTTGACCCTGTCGAGGTGTATCCCCTGCGCCAGAGGGCCAAGGTGGCGGCGGCCCAGCTGGCCAAGGTGGTTGAGATGAATGTCAAGCTGGCCACGACTCTGGGACTGGGTGGCTTCTTTACCAAGCAGGACAAGGGCGATCCGCTGGCTTCGTACGGTGTTGCGCTGGCCAAGAGCTTGAAGAAGGAGGGCTTGAGTGTCCACGACATTGTCTGGAGCCAGGTCTTGCCTACTGCTGCTGCTCTGGTGCCCAATCAGGGACAGGTGGTGAGTAATGTTATGTTCTGGAGGCGAGTGTCCCTGCTAATATGTGGTTATAGTTTGCTCAGTCTGTCGACTGGTACCTGTCTCCTGCTGCTGAGAAGTATCAGGCAGAGATTCATCGCATCTCTCTTCTAGAGTCCGGCCCTGAGACTGATGCCCTGCTTCTCGGATACGCCTTGGAGGGTGTTCGTATGGCTGGCGGCCTGGGACTCCATCGCGAAGCCGTCTCCCCGGACATTGTGGGCGAGGACGACGGCTGCAAGGTGAGCGTCCAGCCCGGCACCAAGGTCGTCGTGTCCTTTGCGGCCGCGGCCCGCGACGCCGCTCACTTCCCGGACCCAGAGCTCGTGAATCCGGAGCGGCCCGTGGACTCGTACCTCCACGCCGGTCTCGGGGCACAAACGGACCTCGGCCGCGAAGTCAGCCACATGGCCTTGACGGAACTGTTCCGCGCCATCTTCCGCAAGAAGGGCCTGAAGCGGGCCGCCGGACCCCAGGGGGAGCTAAAGAAGGTGGTATCTCGAAGCGGCGGCGAGACCGTGTACATGACGGAGGAATGGGGCACCTTGGCGCCGTTTCCTGTCGCGATGAAGGTTACATGGGACGAGTGAGTAATGAGGTTGGGAGACTGTTTGAGGAATACCTGGAGGATAGGGAGGGGAGCCCTTTCGAGACTGCTTTTTGATATCACAGTGCTAGTCAATACCATTACTTTCTTGAAACCAGGTGTTTCTTATCATGCCAGTTTGTGATTGAAGTAGTTGTGTTCTTTTGACCTTGTGGTAGCAGCAACACGCCCTTGACGGAGCGGACTGCGAAGTAGAAGAAGTGTGATTGACGGTACCGTGATTACTGTTTCCTGTGAGTTGATGTAATGATTAGTTGGAGGTTTGCTGTATTTGGAGATGAAGTCGAAGGTTCAAGACACTTTCATAATCGACGTGAGAACCGGGACATGGTTTGAAGAATATGCCAACTCTTTTAGTACTAAAACGCATTACCCATTATAAATACCATTATATGACCCGATAATCCTGAATCCCATCGTTACAAAGGAAATAGCCAAAAGCGAGCGTATGTAGCCCTGTCACGGCTTAATCGTTACACCTCCACCCTCCATTCATCACTTCCTCACCAAGCCCTATCATTAATACACCTCCATCAACCCGCTGTTCATTAATACACCAACCACCACTCGCTCGCAGCGTGTACAACATCGAAGCCGCCGCTCACAGGCTCCCTGCAAACGTCTCCCTTGAACACGACAGACTCGCTAACCTCGCCCTCCAGCTTCCAGTCGCGCGGCGCCAGATACTTGCCGTCCAGGCTCTTGTCGCTGCTGCTAGCCCACTGGTCAAAGGCTGGGACTTCGAGTCGCAAACCCGTCTTGAGGCGGCCGTACAGGTCGCCGATCTCGCCGACCGACTTGGTCCACTTGCCCTGCATCTGGTGGCTCGCGGCCCGGAGCAGCTCGAGGTGCAGCCGTGCCTCGCCGGTGAGGCGCGTGCGGTCGGGATAGGCGCCATTGCTTTCGTCGTCGGGCCGGGCGCATGCGGAGCTGATTTCGCGCAGGACGGCCTCGTGGACGGCCATGGCGTTGGAGGGCCGCTTGCTGGATGCGTACAGGCTGGCCAGGAGGCGCGATACCTCGAGGGTTTCGAGGTCGAGGCGGCTGCGGCCGCGCCTGAGGTTGTACGAGAGCAGCTCGGCCGTGGCGATGGCCTTGCGGACATGCCCGTGAGCGTACTGCGCGTGCACCAGCAGCTTGCCGATGTTGAGCACGATGGCGGGCGACCAGCCGCGGGTCTTCTGGACGATCTCCCTAGACCGCCAGAGGCTGTCGAGGAGATGCTCCAACTCGCCGAAGCTGCCCTGGGCACCGAGCAGGCGGATGAGGCCGGCGACGTCGTGGAAGCGCAGGCTGGC
This sequence comes from Dactylonectria estremocensis, assembly GCA_020744375.1. Lineage (NCBI taxonomy): Eukaryota > Fungi > Ascomycota > Sordariomycetes > Hypocreales > Nectriaceae > Dactylonectria > Dactylonectria estremocensis. Next base: position 555,030 of record JAGMUU010000002.1, on the reverse strand, counting down.
GACGTCGATCTGGGCGGCACGGAAGGCGTCGAGCACGACAGCCATGATCTCGCGCGAAGTATCCAGCATGTGCTTGTGCAGGTCGTTGTCCTTGGGGTCGCGCGGGTGTGGCACGTCGATGCCGGCCATGAACTCGGCCAGCTTGTAACCGAGCTGGATGCAGCTGCGGCGGTGATAGACGTGTTGCTCGCGGGCGAAGCGGAACACGCAGTGGGCGACTTGATCAGCGGCATTGAAGTCTTTCTCTTCCAGCAGCTCTCTGACTCTGTCGTTGCCGGCCTTGCAGGCGAGGGCGGCAAAGTCGAGCTTGGTGGCGCCGCGGTCCTTGTTAAGCTCCAGCAGGATGGCCACGTAGAAGATGTGGACGTGCTTGTCGTTGGCCGACTTCCAGTGCACGCCGTACTTGCTCTTGAACAGCCCAAACAGCTTGGCGTCGAGCGTGGCGATGAGGTGATGCCGGCTCGTCTCCTCCCAGAAGCACCGCAGCTTGGCGCCGCACTCCATGACGACCTCGATGCTCTCCTCGCAGGTGATGACGCGGACGTACTCTTCGTACAGCACCGACTCGAAGATGATGGTGGCCATGATCTCCGTGTACGATGTCACGCACTCCTCGCCGTAGAGCACCTGCTCGAAGGCGATGAGGAAGACGAATACGACCTTGCTGACATGCTTGTCCAGCTTGAGCCGGATGTCGGAGCACGGCATGTCGCCGCGGAAGACGACGAGGTGGCGGAACTGGCGCAGCAGCTCGTGGCCTTCCTTAGCGAGGCCGGCGTGGACGTAGATGGACGCCAGGGTGATGGCCGCGGTGAAGAGATTGACCGTTACTTTGAGGGTTGTGATGATTTCGGTGACGGAGATCTCGAGCAGCTGGATGATGCGTACATGGGCTTCTTTGGTGCCGATCTTCTGGTACAGGATGATAATATCCCGGAGCACCAGGAGAGTCGACTCGTGCCAGCAGCCCAGCTCGATCTTGAGCCGCTCGTACGTCTCGATGCAGATCTCGATGGCGCGGTCAAAGGGAATCTTCCTGCCGGAGCCGGCCTTACCCTTTGTGATGATTTGCACGTACAGCTTGGACAGGCGCTTCTTGACGGTGTGGACGGTGCGCTCGACGACGGTGGTGGTCGTCGTCTTGGTCGTCTTGGTGCGCGTGATGACCTCCTCGTAGATGTCGACGCTCTCGTGGTGGTGGTCCTCGTGCTTCTCGCACATGCCGGCCAGGGCGACGAGCACCAGGATGTAGGCCAGCGAGTCGCCGCCACAGACGACCGTCACGACTTCCTTGTACTGGATGCAGATCTCGTACAGCACGGAAAACTCGACCTTGGCGTGGACCTCGAGCACGTAAATGTACTTTTCGTACAGCTCGATGATGACCTCCTCGGTCAGGTGGCAGTGGTCCCGGTGGTGGACGACGGTGGTCCAGAGGACGGTGCAAATCTCGCGCAGGTCGATCCATAGCTTGCGATGGTGGTAGTGGCGGCACAGGAACATGGCGGCCTCGAAGGCATCGTGGTGGCAGTGCTTGAGGCCCTTGTTGAGCACCGTGACGATCTCGAGGTAGTGCTCGCAGGCGTCCTTGCGGCCCAGCATGTGGCAGTGGCCGCCCAGCTTGTACAGCATCTTGATGGTGAGACGGTGCGAGCGGCCGAGGTGCTTCCGGTAGCGGCCGAGGATCTCGACGTAGATTTCGATGACCTTTTCATGCCGGTGGTGCTCCTCGTAGAACTCGACGAGCACGCAGATGGCCTCGTCCAGCGCCTCGTCTTCCAGTCCGCAGGACGCCAGGCACGCGTAGTAGATGCGCAGGTAGATCTGCTCGGCCTGCTCAAAGAAGCCGCGGCGGCGGTGGCAGTGGGCGAGGCGGCCGGCCACGAGGACGCACTCCTTAACATAGTGCTCGCAGAGGGTGATGTTGACGTCGGCCGTGAGCACGGCTTTCCAGGTGATCTCGAGCGTCCGCGTGATGATTACTTCGGCTTGGGTCCAGTCGGCGTTCTTGATGTAGATGGCGATCAGGGCCATGCACGACGAGAAGAAGGCGTGGTCGACGTGGCCGCCTTTGCAGCGGGTAAAGTGCCGCTCGAAGATTTCCTTGACAACCGTCTCGGTGACTTCAGTTGTGGTAGTTGTCGTCGTCTTTTCTGTAATCGTCGTCTCAGTGATTTCTTCCACGACTTCCGTGATAATGACGGTCGTCTCCTGCGCGTCGTCATCGTCCTCACGGCCGTGGTCCTTGAACCAGCCATGGACCTTGATCAGGATGGAGATTGTGATGCTCAGCAGGCCAAACGAGCGACACACAGTGCCGATCTCACGGATCAGGATGATGAGCTCGTGCACCTCGCAGACATGGTGCTCGTACTCAGCCCACAGGCAGATGAGAACCGTGGTGGCCTCTTCGATGCGTCGCACTTCCCGCAAGAAGGATACGTAGGCAAGGGCTATTGTGATCTTGGAGACGTGGATCTCGATACTGGAGTTGACGCGGCATATGACGCAGATTCGGCGCCAGAGGCTCAGGTAGAGCCGCTCGGCGAGGTAGAACTTGCCGCAGACGACGTAGGAGCGAGCGAGGCGAATCAGCATGCGGATGCACAGCCCGTCGGTGAACTCGAGCTCGTCCGTCGTCTCGAAGATGAGGTCCTCGAGCTCGCCAATGTCGCGCACCGCCGTCTCGCCCTGCAGCACCACGTCGAGCCCGCCGAAGAAAGTACCCATATCCCTTGCGCGCGGCGAGCCCTTGCCGAAGCGGATGATGATGATCTCGTGTAGCTCGCGGTAGCAGACTGTTGCGTGGTGCTCCTCCTTGATGTCGATATAGAATTTAAGGAGCACCTCGAGCCAGTGGATGACTTCGTCGCTGGACGGGCCGTGGCGGTGCTTGCAGATTTGGATCATGATACGGATGACTTCCTCGCGGCAGGTGATGATCTCAGTACGCTTGGTGATGACGATGGTCTCGGTCCATGTCAGGAAGAGCGTCGTGCAGGCCGCGACGACGGTGCTGGTGCTAGATAGGATTGTCTGGCCCAGCTTGATGGCGCGGTAAAAGTAGCCCGCACCGCACACAGGCGAGTCAGAGATACTGACATGGACATGGCCCAGCGTGATGAGCGTTTGAAGAACCGTGACGTGCTCCTTGCCGAAGCACGTCTCACGGACCTTGAGTGCGAGCTCATGCAAGTCGAGCATATCCTGTCCCGCGTGGTGGCGGCGCCAACAGGACCGCTCGAGCAGGCCGAACATGAGGGAGCTGGGGAAGATCTCTTTGAAGCCCTGGGCGAGCTGGACTTTACCCTTTGCGTCGACGAGGCCCGACAGGCGGAAGTGGAAGGCCCAGTTGCGCATGACGTAGCCGAGGAAGCGATGCGATCCCAGCACAGCGTCGACGGCGGCGTCGGGCAGCTCCTCGGTGACGAGCTCCTGGTCGACATCGAGGTTGAGACGGGCGTACAGCAGCATTCTCAGAGTGAGTTGCAGGTGGGCGTCGCTGGTGGAGAGCAGCGTCTTGCCGAGTAGCGTGCGCATATAAGAGCGAACAACGGAGCTGCGGAAGTGTAGCCGGCCGCCCCGGATGACGACCAGGTCGCCGCACTGCGTCGAGACCATCTTGGAGATGCGGATGGCGCTGGAGGCCATGGCGTGCCGGTGCAGGTCCGTCGAGAGCAGCTCGGCAGCCTCGACGACAGTGAAGGGCTCGGCGGTAACCAGCATGAAGGATAGGAGGTGCTGCAGGACCTCGTTGTCCTTGAGCCTCAGCTTGCCGACCACCTCGCGGAGAACGTCGTGCACCTCGGGAGAGATGGACCGCGCGGCAGCTTGGAACCCGTCGCATGAAGTCTCGGTGACGAGCAGTCGGCCGGCGTAAAAGGCCCACAGGAAGCTGCCGTTGGCCTTGGCCACGAGGTCGTCGAGCAGCTGCTCAGCCACGTCAAAGGCAAGCTCTTCCCAGTGGCTCGAGCCGGATAGCGTCTGACGCAGGTGCACCTTGATATCCTCGTGCACGCTGTCCCCGTCGATGGCGAGCACCTTGCCCTTGGCGCCGCTGACGGGCCGGGAGAAGGTGATGACGCGGGCGCGCGATAGCTTGGCCACGGCGTCGCGGAGCTTGGTGTGGAAGGCGACGGCGGCTTCCGAGGCCCCGGAGGTGTCGTCGCAGCCGTCGGCCAAGAGGACCACCGAGGCGTCGCCGCGCTCGCGCTCCCGGAGGGCCGAATGGAGGGTTGTCCAGAGGGCTGACTCGAGCTTGGCGGCGTCGTGGCTCTTGGCGTGGCTAGTAAAGGCCTGCGCGAGGGCGTTGTACAAGTCAATGTCGCCAACGCTGCGCTCGAGTAGTTGGAAGAGGAAGCTCTTGACACATGCCAATGATGTGGCCTCCTTTACTGAGTCGTGGGCTGTGTCGTGTTAATATAGGGGTCAAGTCACTGAGATGGAGAGTACTCACGAAAGTTGTAAGTCAAGACGGCATACGACTTGTGGTCAAGGGGGCGTGCTAGTCTCTCCTGAACCCACTCGGTAAGGACAGTCTTGCCCACGCCAGAAGGCCCATTGACGCTGAGGACCCGTTCCTTGCTGTCAAAGAACTGAACCAAGTGCTCCTTGAACCAAGTACAAGTGTCCTCAGAGCGATCGAGCTGCTCCAGCACCTCATCGTACAAGGTGTTGCGGACAGACGGCCCAAACGACGGCTGCAGCTTCTCGCACAGCCACCTGAGGCCCTTGTCTGCCTCGCGGTCGCCGAGGCGATGAATCCAGACGTTCTCGCACAGGGCATTCTTGGACTGCCAGACGTCGTCGATCTGGCGGCCAAAGACGGCGTCGAAGCTGATGGTGGTGGTCTCGCCCGGCGCGAGGTGGCTGACGCGCTGGTGGTAGTAGACGGCGATGCTGTTGACCAACTCGACCAGGTCGCAGAAGATGTTGGCCGAGTTTTTGCGGATGTGCAGCGGCATTTGCACCAGGTCTCGGATGTGATCTATGTTGGAGAGAAGCATGGCGAGCTCGTACAGGGCGGTAAAGGTTGGGACGAGGGCTCTTGCTTGACCGTGGCCATTCTGGGGGCAGGTGTTAGTACAACTACTTAACTGGAAGTCAACCCCTGAATAATGAGGACTCACCTCGAGTAATACTTGGCAGGCCGCCAATGCTGCGCCAGCCGTGCTCTTGGATCCAGGTGCGAAAGTTTCAATCTTGGTTCCAAAGAACCAGAGTTGCAGACCGAAGAACTGAGCGAGACTAAGGACTCGGTCCCACTCACTGCCCCTTGGAGGCATGTGAATCAGGCGCTCATTGGAGATGAACTGAAGATATGAGCGCAAGTTCATCTCCTTGACAAAGACTGGGCTGTAGGCAGGAAGGCGGCAGATGTCGTCCAACACCTTGCGGGTGACATCTCGCACGCGGACAAAGTCGTCGAGCGGCTGGACGTAGCGAGTGGGTACGGTGAGGGCATCGACGGGGGTTTGTCTAGGGGATTGGACTTGTTCCAAGTTGTGAACGTCTCGCGAGTTGTGAATTTCTCTCGAGGTGTGAGAGGACTCGGAGGCCACCGTCGTCTTGGTCTCGCTCTCGACGTCGGAGAGCTCCTTGACATTGACAGACACGGTCTCGTGCCTTGTGACCTTGCCGTTTGTCAAGCCAGGCAGGGGCTCGACGTGGCCCTTCTGGATGGTCTCCATGGCTTCTCGAGACGAGGAAGCGTCGTCGGGGACGTCTGATACGAGGGAGGAGGAGTTTGAGTTTCTGCGCTTTCTCCTGACTGAATGACAACAGGTTAGTGTTTAGAGTCACAATAGGGGAACATGAAAACATACTATTGAAGGTCTTGCGCAGCCCATTCATACTCGCCTTGGATGCCGGGAGAGGGCAGGCTCTTAGGGGGAGTTTATAAGTAAGTGAGTGTGCTCTGCCGGTTGCTCTCTGGGGGTCCTTGGTCTAATTGAGTCGGGGGGGCAAGAGACTATGAAATACAACTCCACTCCACAGCCATCAGGTGGCCATGGGACGGGGGAGACGAGGCAGGGATCTGCGAAGGCCTCGCGTTCCAGATGCCGGCAGAGTTCAGTCGTGTCGCAGCTGTCGAGCCATAATGAGTCTGGCTGCATCCAGAACGAGTCTGGAGTGTGAAGCTGAGGACAGGACGTCTTGTCTCATGATTGGCCCCGGCAAAGAGGGGGACGCGCCACCTCAGGCCTGGGCGACGGATTATTGGAAAAGCTGGAAAGACATATCGCAGGGCTAGCTTCCATTCGCAGCTATGCGGACGCGAACGCTACGACAGGCCAGGTCAGACGCATGATGCATCTCGGGGAGAGTCTTTCGATAGTGATGGAAAAGCATTCCTGGCTTAGCGGGCTTACGCCAGCGCCGATAGACGGCCCAGGCGGGAAAGGTCGCTGCGAGCACTATCGGGTTTGGCTTATTGCGGGGCCGCGCGGGCTATCGAAGCCCCTCCGCAACCCCTGTAAAGCCCAGCAGAACGTGGCTTGGCGAGAGACGAAAGTCGCCTAATCGGGCTCAATAGTCTGCGTCGACCACGTTCTTGGCTGGCTGGAGGCGAGACAGGACTGGGCTGAGACGGCTGAGAGCAGGGAGGAATTCCTATTCTGACGGTACGGTTACGAGGTGCATGCGCCCAGTTACGAATACATGGGCACGGGGCCACCGAGACCTGCTTGCTGCCTTTGCGGCCACTACTGCACATGGTACCTGGATTCCGGGGTCTAGATGCGCGCGGGAGTTGATTGTTCTGACTGAGACGACGCAGGCACTCGAGACGACATGCGGGGGTTTCTCTCCGCAGCTGCACATGCAGTGATGAATGAGTTGCTTTTGTCCAGATAGAACGCCGGGACCACAGCACGCACACTTGATCTTCCCGCCTAGCTCCCGCTACCCTGGCCAGCTCGTTCCGGCAGGGAGGGGGCCACATCGTTGCGATCTGCGCAGCGGCGTGGTAATTTGACACATTTTTGGGGTTTGTTATTTCTTTTCAGCTCTGCCCATGGTTGAAACTATGTCCCAAAAGGATGATGGCTGATGCAGCTGTTGCCCCCAAAGGGAGGGTATTGATGAGCGAGGCGCTTTGCTCGCCACTGGATGTCGCTGGTTGGCCTCTCAATTGAGGCGGGCGCCAGGACGAGTAGATGGGTTTTGTGATATCCTTTGGCCAATTGATGAATCAGGTTGAAAAGGAATATTGTTTAATTGAGGCTGGGAGTGAATACTCCCACCAACATGCCACACTCTAGATGTTCAACCCGGCGATAGTCTTGAACACTGTGCTTGTCACCTTAGAAACCATGGGCTGTACAGTGCAAATTGGCTACTCTCAACTCAGGCGGAGTCAGCCTCCTCTGGACAATATTGGGCGCCACCTACCACATGCTCCACCGAACCGGATCTCCTCTCTAGGCACGTTTCATCCCACTCATCTCCTCTCCTCTCCCTCGACGACCCGGCATGAAAAAGTCCATCGCATGCGGCGCATGTCGTTCCTCGAAGCGAAAAGTACGTCCAATTCCCGCGGCCCTCAAACCCGCCTGAGTTCAGTCGGCCTTGGGTTGCTCATATTTTGCAGTGTATTCATTCAGGCGGACCCCCCTGCACCCGCTGTCGGGACCGCGGCGACGAGTGCATCTTCCCGCCCAAGGGCACCTCCTTCATCTTCCGGAGGCCCCGGCCGGACCGAACCCGCGATGCCGGCGACCCGTCGGGGCTCGCCGGCGCCATGTCGCAGCTTCACGGCCCGCGCCCGGACGAGTGGCTCGAGTCGCGCACCAAGAACCTGGCCGGCGTGGATCCCTTCGAGTACCTGACCGATGAGGTCAAGAACAGCTACCTGCGCTGCTCGTACAAGTGGTCCTTCCACCACATTCCTAACCTGTTTATCGGGATTCGCGAGAGAAGCCTGGATCAATTGCTCATCTGGGCTATGCTGGCCATCACTGTTCGGTATGCTCCCTCTCACTCTTTGCTGTGGTCCCGTCGTCGTCTCAAAGCTGGAATATCCCGCTGACGCCATCCAGATTTTCTCAAGCCGCCCCACCAGGCTATCTGAGCCAAGTCCAAGCGAGCAACACATTTGCCAATCATGCGCGCACCTTGGTTCTCACATTAGTCGACCAGCCGACGCTCCAACGGGCCCAGGTGCTGCTCATGTTGACGGGGCATTCATGGGGCGCCGGAGAGGGCAAACGAGCATGGGTGTACCTGGGCATGGCCGTGAGAATGGCACAGGTCTTGGGCCTGTTTGAAGAATCCACACCCCCCATGACCCGCGCCGACTTTATCGTCGCCGAGGAAAAGAGGCGCACCGCCTGGACGTGTTTTCTCATGGATAGTCTTCTCAGCGGGGGGAAAGGCCGTGACAGGATGCTGTCCGCTGAGAAGATGCGCATACAGCTCCCCTGCCACTCCGACAACTTCAACTTTGGCGAGTTGGTAGTCTGCGAGCGGCTGGATGGTTCCCAGCCAGAAGTTGCACCGTTGGCCGTTCAGGGAAACCTAGGAATCGTCGCGTATAGCATGAGGGTAGCCGATGTCTGGGGAGCCGTCGCCAAATGGGCCTGCGCAGCTCATGATGCTAACCAACCCCCGTGGCAGCCTCAATCCGAGTTTCAATATCTACTTTCTCGGCTCAACCTATGGAAGGAATCTTTGCCCAAGAGGCTGCAGTACGACCTCTTCATTCTACGTGCACACAGTGTAGGGAATCAGGGCCAGGCATACTGCTACATGCACTGCATCTACTTTATGAGCGTCATCTTCCTATACCGCTCCTATCTGCCTGAAGTTGAAATGCAAAAGGCCAGGATTGGAGACCGCGAATGGGATCAATGGTCAACGTGGTCAAGCAAGGAACTTGTCCAAGTGGCTGAGCAGGTCTGCGAGATGCTGCAGGAAATTAGAGCCTTTGGACTCTATTTCCTCCGGGGACTTGTGCCTTGGATTGGATTTACTATTTACACAGCTGTGGGAACGTTGCTCTACTTTTACCACTTTCCGAACCCAGGGGATGGTCCAAGCCAGATCGAGTACCGCCGCGAGCGAATTGTCGAGGGTTGCTTGTTTCTGAAAGACATGAGACAAGCGTGGCCAATGGCCGATACCTGGGTTCGTTTTCCATGGAGTCTTCCTTTTGCGATACTAACCCTTGACTTAGCGCGAAAAGATTCAAGCCATGCAGCTGTTTTACAGCAATATCAAAACTGAGGGCGACCAGGCCGTCACTCCAGGCGAAAGGAGAGAGATGAGGAACGCCATTATTGATTATGGGGCTCTACAACCTGACCCCGTCCGGCAACCGGATATTGAGAGCAATGAAGAATCCGTAAGATTCAATCCAAGACAGCAGCTTTCGCGGTGGTCGTCTTTGAGACCTGGCTAACGATGGAATAGATGGCCGACGTGGAGGAAGTCGTCTCTCGATCGGACGACCTGGAATTCAATGCACAGGGAATGAACTTCATTGCTCCTGCGGATATCGATCTTTTTGATACTAATCTAGAGTTTGGAAGCTCGATGCAAGCGGCATTTGCGGATGCGACGCATGGCTTCTGGGAAAGCTTTCCCGGGAGCATGGATATTCAAGCTGATCTTACAGTACCAAATGAATAAATCTAAGGGGCGAGGCTCACTTTCGAGCTAGTGGACTAATAGCGATACACGGATCTTGGACGATTTCAACGATTTATTCAATGACACACTCATCTCTTTTTGTTCAGCTGCGAGGCAATCGGTGGCAACACAATGTCTGAATCGGCACTAAATGGGTCTAACCCCGCAAACGATGTTTGGTCGAATTTAGCCTAAATTGACATGCAGCACATAGTGCGAGGACTCGGTATATATAACTCCGAGCGATGTGCTCTCAGATTATCGCAACTGTTCCGAAACACATCCAGCGTTTGTGGCTCAATGATACAATGTCACTGGTTAGGAACCCCATCCTTCCTGGGTTCAACCCGGACCCGTCGATCCTCAGAGTTGGCGATGACTACTACATCGCCACGTCTACCTTTGAGTGGTACCCTGGTGTGCAGATTCACCATTCTAAGGATCTGGCCAACTGGGACTTGATTGTGCGACCCCTCAATCGAAAGAGTCAGCTTGATATGCGTGGTGATCCCGACAGCTGCGGAGTGTGGGCGCCTTGCCTCACTCACGATGGCGACAAGTTCTGGCTGGTCTACACAGATGTGAAACGAAAGGACGGCTCATTCAAGGATGCACACAACTACATTGTCCACTCCGCTACCATCGAAGGGCCCTGGTCCGATCCAATCTATGCCAATTCTTCTGGCTTCGATCCATCCCTGTTCCATGATGATGACGGCCGCAAGTGGTTTGTCAATATGCTCTGGGACCATCGCCGACGACCCCTGCTGTTTGCCGGGATCATCTTGCAAGAGTTTGACCCGAAGGCGGAGAAACTCGTTGGACCAAAGAAGAATGTCTACCAAGGAACGGATCTTGCGCTTGTCGAAGGCCCGCATTTGTACAAACGAAACGGTTGGTACTACCTCTTGACGGCCGAGGGAGGCACCGGGTACGAGCACGCTTGCACTCTTGCGCGATCTCGCGACATTTGGGGCCCTTACGAAACACACCCTCAGACACACATTTTGACATCCAAGGATTCTCCATTTGCTGCTCTGCAGCGGTCTGGCCACGGAGACATTGTTGAGAGTGCAGATGGGAAGACGTATCTTGTTCATCTCACTGGAAGGCCTACGGGCCAGAACCGCCGGTGCGTGCTGGGGCGAGAAACTGGAATCCAAGAAGCATACTGGAGTGAAGACGACTGGCTCTACGTCAAAGATGGCCCTGTTCCCAGCCTCTTTGTTACCCTGCCGGGAGCCCGAGACGACGCCTCGTACTGGGCGGAACAGAGGTACACATTTGAGAGCGGGTTGCACAAAGACTTCCAGTGGCTCCGAACCCCTGAACCTGACCGGATATTTTCCTGCGCCGACGGAAAACTGTCTTTGTTTGGACGCGAGGCCATCGGTTCCTGGTTCGAGCAGGCGCTGGTGGCACGTCGCCAGGTTCACTTCTCGTACGACGCCGAGACGGTCATCGACTTTTCGCCGTCGGACGAGCGCGAGTTTGCTGGGCTCACGGCCTACTACTGCCGCTACAACTTTTACTACCTGACCGTCACCGCGCACTCGGACGGCCAGCGGGAGCTGCTCATCATGAGCTCCGAGGCGTCGTACCCTGAGGGCAAGCTTGAGGCTCCTAGCGCGGCGGTTCAGATACCCAACGAAGGCAAGGTGAAGTTGGCGGTGGCGGTTCGGGGCTCGCGCCTCCAGTTCTCATATGGTCTGGACGGTGGGGACATGGCGGAGGTTGGGCCGGTTTTCGACGCATCGATCTTGTCTGACGAGTGCGGTGGGCATCAGGCTCATGGGAGCTTCACGGGCGCCTTTGTGGGCGTGGCTTGTTCGGATCTCAATGGGACGGCGCGAACGGCTACGTTTGATTACTTTACGTATCGGCCGGCGCATGATGCGACGGATCGGTATGTTCCTTGATGGGATGTGTCAAGTGTGCAGAATGATGGATTGGAAATATTCATTTAATATGGGTATCTTTTGCGATTGTGTTACTTGGTGTCCAAGACCTCTACAGCCTCCATAACAAAAGCCTAGTTGATGCCAAAAGCCTCCTTTGCCCGCGTCAAGAAGGCAGTTCGCTCGTCGGTGAGAGCAGTGCCGACGCATCCCATGTAGGCCTCGAAGCCGGCATCAATGTCGGCGTCGAGCTGGGTGCGCACGCTCGCATCGCACTGCGTAGTGAGGAACCACGCCCCGCTGCCGAAGTTGTACTTGTCGGGCGTGACAAGCGCCAGGATCTCGTTGAGCTTGTCGTCGGACAGCCCGTCGACGGAGTCGATATCAGCCACCTTGTCCTTGACGCCGTCGAGCGACTTGGCATACAGCAGGTTATACCCGGCCGTCTGCATATTCGCGGTGCCTTGACCGGGACGACCAGGCGAGATGTTGTGCTTGTAGGCGAAGTCCACGGACTCGAAGGCCATGAGCGAGATGACGGCGGCCATCTGGTTGACGCTGTAGATGTGGTACTGCTGCATGGCGAGCGCGAGGTATGGACCCGCAACGGAGGCCGTCCGGCAGTCGGCGTTGTCGGAGGCGCAGCTCTCGGAACCCGGCGCGATTTCGGCCACAATGGTCGTCGCGTTGAGGCTGGCCAGCGCCACGTTGGCAAGGACCAGGGGGGTGAGGATGGTGGTGAACTTCATAATGGAGGACTTTTGATGGTGGTTTTTTGAGAAGATTTGAAGGGATATCGTAGAACACAGTAGAAAATGGTGGTTTTGGTACACGGCCGCGCGTATAAGATGGTCTTGGCTCAGTGATTCGGTGCAGGGAACAGTGAGTGATGCAACAAAGGCGAGGACCAGCCACAGAGAACAAGGAAGAGAAAAAAGAGTGTGAATAAAGAGTGAAAGGGTTCGGTATGCGCCTGGCAGTGGGACAAGAAAAAATGAAGGGAACGGCTGCGTGCGTGAGAGAGGCGAAGGGAGGGGGGTTGGCTGCCCGTTCTTAACTACTTTTCTCCTCTCTCCCTTTTTTTTGCCCCCCCTGAAGCTAGCTAGCCGTCATACCCAGCGGTCAGGTCAAAAGCCACGACAGAGCCTCAACGCAGACGAAGAACGAAACAAGTTCATCGCGGGGAGAACTGGCCCCTTGGCGAAACAATGGCTGGCTGAACAGAAAGGGATGCTAGGAGCCAATCAGAGCGCCAGATGAGCTGGGAGGCCACCAACTGTGAAACGGGGGGTCCGCAGTGGAGACGCACTGAGTGGCTGAGAGAGGGCCTGGTCGGCAGCGAACAGCCGGCCTCCTGAAGGTCCAGAACGGAAGAGTGACGGCTGAATTGGGACGGGATGCCTCTAAATCTGGACAGAAACGCCTGGACTGTGTGCAGGGCGGGCTGGATTCAGGGATTGGATGTCGCTGGATCGTTGGAGGTGCCGATAGCCGTAGATGCGGGTTGAGTGGTGGTTGTGGCTTTGGCACATGGACTGATCACACGGTGTCTCTGTCCATACTCGCCAGCACACTAATTATATGTAGGTGCAGACAAGAATCGTCCAATCATCAATCGCGACTTAGACGCCTGTGTTGAGGCATCCCTAGAGGACTGAGAGTACCCGTGTGTTTGCGTTGCAGAGTACAGGGTAGGCCGCCCGGGCCGTGGGGTGATGCAACCATCGACATTGTGGCGCGTCCTTGAAACATGGCTCATGTAATTGTTCCTTTGACGTCGTGTAATTGCCCCGCGATTGATTCCTCTTGTGCACTCAAAGATGCCCTGCTCGGCCGCTTTGTGCCAATTATTCCGGTTGGTCAGTTTGGAGAACCACTGAGTAGTTGGATGTTGGTTGTGATGATGCACGTAAGTCACGCGTGGAATACCAATGAATCGGTTAACTTGAAAACCACATCATCATGATCATTTCCATGCAGTGCCCACCGCATCGCAGACTTCCCATGACCACCAACAGGCCTCGTGAACGACGATGGATTGCTCGTGCTATGAAGAGTTGCAGTCAGTCAGACCCTTTTAACAGATCAAGAATAGGTATAAAGTCCGACTTCAGCATTGCTTGATCTAGGTACCTGAGACTACACAAAACACACAGCTCACAGCTCACAGATCAAACAATCAACCTCGGTTCAACCGCCCAAACACAAGCACAAACAATTAAAAAACACGCACTCTCTACACTTACATCTTCCTTCACAATGGCTGAGAGCGACGAAGGCGTCATGGCCATGATCGGCAAGATCAACACCGTAACGCTCGCGGTCAAGGGCGACTGGACAATTGTCCTCGACGGCGGCTTCGTGGAGCTCTGGGCCGCGACGCAGAACGGCTCCGAAGTCGACCTGAAGCCGTTGGTGCCGGGGCTCAAGGACTTTCTCAAGAAGCTGTATAACAACGAGCACACCGATGGACACCTGAGCCATGATTGCAAGGGCGTCGAAGTTGTCTTTATGTGGAGGACGGCTAATCAGCAGAGTCTTTCGGACTGGACACCGCCGGGCAAGGAGTGACGGGACAGCTGTTCTGGGATATGATAGTGTTGCGAGACACAACAGGAGACTGCGGAGAGATGCAATAGACCAGACCCAAAAGCAATAGAATTGGTCTCGATCCAAAGAAAATTCATCATGCGTCTAAGATGATGACACTTTACTAGTTGCTGATGCTGGTTATCTTGTTGCCTAAACGATGAGCTTGTGACTATGCCACGGAAATATGAAATTTCAAGATGAGATATGCGGTGCGGCGATGAAATATAGATTGCTGAGACGCATGAGATTTGCCTATCGAAGACAAGAAAGAATTGTAATTACTAGCTAGGAGGCTATTGTGACCTATGTGTCGCAAACGCGTCAACGTCGGAAGCTTATCCTGACCGTCTTCAGGTATAAAAGATAGTGAGCATCACTCCAACTCGAGGAAAGAATAGAGTATTTCTTCTGCATCTTTCGCCCCGCCCCGCCACTGATTGTGCTGCAACTGTGTTAAGCTGTAGAAAATGCACCAATTGGCGGACCTTCCTGTTGGAGTCAGCCTGCATACACCGATATGAGAAAAAGCAAACAAAGGCATAAATACTACCTTGCAAATGTCTGACACACCAAGAAGATGCCATTTTCTGACGCAGTCAGCAACGCCTTCGGGGACAATTGGAGGCAAATTGTGGATAGGGTGCCTGAACAGCAGCCATTAATGACACAGCAGCAACGCATCATGATGGACGCCGAGAGAGATTGGCTGCCTCAGTGATAAGGATCTGATGCCAATGTATGTCATTTCGATGGGCTTTGCGCTCGTATCACGCCATGGCTGACGACTCGGCTTACGCCCAGAACTATTCACCACCAAAAGCGCAGCCTAATTGGCCAGACGCTGTCCAGAAGGGCTGAACGGCTGGAACGACGCAGCTACAGTAGAATGTATGCGCCGAGCCTGTGCGACACTCGGCGAAGATGCAGTATCCCAAGCCGTCTGACACCAGCACTTGAAAACTAGCCAATCAGACCCCCCCCCACCGCAACGTCGGGGAGCATATTTTGAAAAGAGATGGTGGGATGAGTAAGAGAGAACAATCAACATCGCCAATGTGGCGTAAGTATGCTTACTCAAGGTTGCCTTCTTTCTGCTGAGGCTGAGATTTGCCATGTGATGAGGTGAAAAAGCATGTGAAAATGGCGGGAAAATTGAAGGGAATTGTAGGAGGATGATGTTGGGAAGAGTGTCGGGGGCTGAGGGCCAGCATATATAAGAGGCGTGTCTTTGGACGCACGAGTCGATTTCTAAAGGGAGGCTAGCTTTCAATTTTCCCGATAATTCAAAATCGTATAATACTCTTCAAGTTGGCTTCTAGTCGCAGTTTTGTCTTGTATCTGTTTGAGCCTCTGTTGTTCTTGGTGTTTGAAAGCACACGGAGCAAATTTCGTTCTGCCTTACCATGGACATGAATGGCAACGGCCATGTCAGTGGAAGAGACTCCTCTGGTACCGACATTGAAGATGAAGTGAACAATCAACAAACAAATGGTACCAATATCCAATCAATATCCCCTGTCTTATAACGTACTCTGACATCTAGCTAGGAGATACCGGAGTTCCTCCCTGGCGGCCACCCATCCGTCCCTCACCAGAAGCACCGCCCCCAACGACGCCTCGCAAACCAGCCTACCCCCGCCTCTCACGACCCGTCGAGCTCCTCCGCGAGTCATACGACGTCGTCGTCATCGGCTCCGGCTACGGCGGCGGCGTGGCAGCCAGCCGCATGTCCCGCGGCCGGCGATCCGTGTGCATCCTCGAGATGGGCCGCGAGAAGTGGCCCGGCGAGTTCCCGGAGTCGCTCGAAGACGCCATCAAGGAGGTGCATGTCAGCGGGGAGCTCGCACCGGGTGATCGGAGGGGCAAGGAGGGCAAGCTGATGGATAGGGGGAATCCGACGGGGCTGTATCACATTGTCGTGGGGGATGGGCAGAATGCGTATGTTGGGAATGGGTTGGGTGGGACAAGTCTGTTGAATGCCAATGTGTTTTTGGAGGTGACGCCTAAGGTCCTCGAGTTGGATATCTGGCCCCAGGAGTTGAGGGGGAGCCCGGATTGGAAAAAGTGTGAGTACAGTCTATGTTTCGTTTCAAATGATCCCATTGTTGTCTATCTCACCAGATACGTAGGCCATCTACTAACACAATCCCGTCTTTAGACTATGATCGTGCCCGCTCCGTTCTCGAACCAGTCGAATATCCCGAATCCTTCCCATCCCTCCCCAAGCTGGACCTCCTCAAGCGCCAAGCCGCGCTGATGGGCTGGGAAAAGTCCTTTTACCGCGTGCCACAGACGACGCGTTTCGAAGACGGGCCCAACTCGACGGGTGTCTTTATGCACAAGTCGACGCTGACGGGCATGGACGCCACGGGCATCAACGACGGCTCCAAGACGACGACGCTCGTGACGTACCTCGCCGACGCGTGGAACTGGGGCGCCGAGATCTTCTGCGAAGCCGAGGTGCGCTCCGTCGAAAAGGCAATTGACAGAGATGGCTGGATCGTCTGGTTTGCGTGGCATGGCGGCAAGAGGAGCGCCTTTGGGGATATGATGTACGAGGACTTGATGTGGGTGCATGCCAGGGAGTGTGTGTTTCTGGGTGCGGGCAGCCTGGGCAGCACGGAGATTTTGCTGAGGAGCAGGCAGATGGGATTGGATATGAGTGACGACGTGGGGACGGAGATGAGTGGGAATGGAGACATGCTGGCTTTTGGGTAAGATATCCGTCATTGAGTGCTGCCACTAGTCCAGTACTGACTTACATCAACTAGATACAACACGGATTTCGATGCAAACGCTCTAGGAGTTCCCTATCCAACTCCCGAAAGAGCCACCGGCCCATGCATCACCGGCGTCATCGACCTGCGCGACACACAGAACCCGCTGGAGGGCTTCGTCATCGAGGACGCTTCCATCCCGTCGGCCATTGCGCCCTTCATGTTCACCGCCTGGGAACACCTCCCGGGCCAGATCCGAGGCGCCTCGGCCGGCGTGTACCAGACGCTCGTCAAGGCGACGGCCCGCCTGGGCAGCAAGTTCATGGGCCCGCTGTATCAGGGCGGCAGTGTGCAGAAGACGGCCGTGTATTTGGTCATGTCGCACGACAGTAGGTTGCGTCTGAACGTGTGGGCTTTTGAAAGGATCGACTGACAAAGTATTGTGTAGGCAGCCAGGGAGGCTTGACGCTCAGGAAAGACAAGCCTGTGTTGAGATACTCTGGCGTGGGAAGATCGGACTCTGTGAATCGCATTCACAAGTTCCTACAGGGCGCGACAGATGCCGTGGGAGGAACCTTTGTCCCGAATCCAACGTATTCGGTTCTTGGTCAGCAACAAGTTACGGTCCATCCTATGTAAGTTGCGATCTCTTATACTCTCAAGACTGCACCCAGACTAATTGTGTTGAAGTGGCGGTGCTCGCATGAGCAAAGACGGCACGGGCATCTCTGGTGTTGTCAACCATATTGGAGAGGTCTTTACGGGCCACGGAGAAGAAGTCCACGAGGGCCTGGTCGTTTGCGATAGCGCAGTAATTCCAGCTGCCGTGGGTGTGAATCCTTTCGCAACCATTACGGCCTTGGCTGAGCGATCAGTTGAGCTCGTTGCCAAGAAGAAGGACATCTGGATTGACTACGAGACGAAGAACCGTACGTTACTTACTTAACGCGACAGAAACCTCCTACTGACGATACATGGCCACAGGGCTCCTTGACAACTTTGACCAGCCCCAGTTCCCATTCGACGAAGACTTGACTGTCAAGGCTATCCAGGATAGGATCACCCAGGCGTCCGATAACCAGTCCGCGGGGATTGGCTTCACAGAGATCATGGCTGGGTACATTCATACAGGAGATGACATTGACGACTTTGAAATTGCGACGCGCGCTGCAAAGGGCAGATGCGAGTCGGCGAGGTTCTTCTTGAGTGTGAGAACATGGGACGTTGACAACCGTGAGACAACTCTTCCTCGATTAAAAGCATTTGAAAGCTAACTTGGTTTAGTCGTCAACAGCACGCTTCACTCCGGCGTCCTCACCGGAACCTTTTGCTGCCCTAGCCTCGGCGGCCCCTTCATGGTCCATCGCGGCCGGTTCCAGCTCATGAGCCAAGACCCCGGCCGGCCGGACACGCTCAACTTCATCTACGACTTCGACATGGTCTCTCCATCGGGCAAAGTGCTGCACTTCCACGGCTACAAGGTCGTCAGCACGGCCGTGTCCTTTTCGCCACGCATGCTGTGGGAGGCCACGACGACGCTGTACAGCACCGTCACGGATCCGAGCTGGGACAATAAAGTCGTGGGTAGAGGCACCTTGTACATTTATCCCAAGGACTTTGCGTCTGAGATGAAGACGCTGGAGCCAACGGCGCCGACGCTCTTTGGTCGCGCGAGATCGGCCGTTTCGTTCTTGAGCTACTTCACGAAGCAGGCCAGCAGCCTGTTCTTCTCCCCGCTGTCTACCATGGAGTATCCCTCAGTCCACACGTCTTCGTTTAGACCTACTCCCATATCCCAGATGGCACAGGTCAAGGCATCAGACGGCGTGGCTTCCTCGCTCTGCATGTGGAACCCCAGGTACAAGGGGAACGAGGACCCTGCCCCGACTATTCTCTTCGTGCCTGGAGCATCGGTCGACCACCAGATATTCGCCTTGCCCACCATCGAGAAGAACGCAATCCAATGGTTCACCGAGCAGGGCTATCGGTGCTACTGCGTGACACACCGAGTCGGCAGAACCGTCGTTGCCCGTGAAGGCCACACGACGTACGATGCAAGACTGGATATTCTCGCCGCGTTGGATCACATCCGGTCCAACACGACCGAAAAGACGTCCGATCTCGCTCCTCAAAAGATTTACGTTGTCGCACACTGCGCGGGCTCGGTCGCTCTGTCGTCAGGCCTACTGGACGGCACGATTCCCGCTGCGTGGCTGGCGGGAATCACGGCGTCCAACGTCTTTATGAATCCGCGCTTCGCCAAGGTCAACTACCTGAAGAGTATCCTACCGATTGGGGCGGATGACATATACGAGAAGGCTGTGGGCAGTTGGTTCGACTGCTCGTCCAGATCGGGGGATGGACTTGCGCAGAAAGCTTTGAACCAGCTTCTTAGGTTTTATCCTGTGGGGGATGCAGATGAGATTTGCAAGAGCGTTGTTTGTCATAGGAGCTCTCTTGTGTTTGGCCGGTACGTTTTTGATTTTCCCAAGTGAAAGCGTCATGCTTCTGCTCCCTATTTCCCTATTTGCACGAGACGTTCTGAACCTGCAACTAACATACATATAGACTCTGGTCTCATCCCAAGCTCAACGCTGCCACCCACGCCAATTTGCACCACTTCCTCGGCGGAACAACCATGCGCTCTCTCTCGCACCTGATGGAAATGGGCCAAGCCGACACGGTCCTGACAAACGCTCCCGCGCTGGTCAACCTGGTGACGCCCGAGAACCTGGCCCGGCTCCAGGGCGTGCCGATCCTGTTCTTCTCCGGCGAGAAGAACACCGTCTACGCGCCCGAGAGCACCGACATCAGCTACACGACGCTGTGCAAGGCGCACGGCCGGCAGTGGTACGAGCGCGAGGTCTTTAACGGCCGAGGTCACTTGGACTGCTGGATGGGCAGCGATGCTTACAAGGATGTGTATCCTAGGGTGGGGAGACATGTGCAGGAAGTCATGGGTGCGGTGGGCGGCAAAAAGGTAGTGAAATAGATGCGGCAACGGTGAGACAAAAAATCGGTCGAGGAGGACAATGTTTGGGTTTATGCGTGAATGGTCTAGATAAGAACGTGTCGGGTTTTTGAATGCCCCATGCTAGGCAAAATTGACCATCAGTTTCTTCTAAAGATCCTTTGACTCCCGGACGTTGCATTACGGCCTGCTCTGCATGTCTCAATGACGGGGTCGCTCTAGACCGTGGCCCTTTTTTGAATGAGATGACCAAGGGTAACCGGGCTGCAGGTGGGCGAGCATTGCTCACTGAAGTTCATAATTGATGGTCAGTTGAACTATGGGCATTGATACTACAGGCGTGCAGACAAAGCCCACGGCGTAGCCAAAGACTTTAAAATAACGCCGGGTTCGTGGCCTGGGCCGAGTTGCCTTTGACCGTTTGCTCTCACAGGATGGTATTAACTGACAAGGGCCCAAAGGTTCCATAACCAACAGAACTGCCGTAATGGCCACTCATCAGTAGGCATCACCGAGAACATGGGTCGTAAAAGGGCAAGGGGGTGGAGAGGTCAATGATCTGGTGGGAAAGGGTAGTTCAACAAGGTTTAGTGCGCCTGGATCGAGACACCCTTGTTGATCGCGCAACCCCCTTGCCTTGCTCCATTAGCGTTGGTGTGGGAGATTCGGAGATATTAGTCGCGCCATGGGCCGATTGCAACCTTTCGCCTAATCCATCTTGATACCATGTAAGATATTCCCGCCTTTTTTCGTCAACCTTTGTTTCCGCGCTCCTGCCAGATGGAAACCGCCGAAGACGGGTTTACTGCTGAAGAAGTAGTCCGCCCCATCATGGGCGAGGCGCTGGCATAAAGGCAAAACCCCCACAGTTAAGACGGATTTGCAATGTGTTCTCTTTTTAAAACAAGACACTCGATATAGGTTTAAAATTGTTTGGACATGCTACAAGTCGTAGATATTGATGTACGTAATTAGAGACAGCTGAACTCAACTATTTGTCTCGTGGAATCCCCTATGTACCTAGTCCGGAAAAATGAAAGATAATAGATTTGTTAAGTGCGTTAGTTAGCGACTTAAAATAGCCGTGAAGGAGACACGGAGCGAAAAGAACACAACCGCGAACTGCCGAGTATGCAACCCCACAAACCCACTATAAAACAGCAACACAGACATAATATTGCGCCCATAAAGTCGTGCACTTGGAGCCAATCGCTGGGTTCCACTTGTACAGGTTCGCGAACGTGATACTATAATAGTCTTGAATGGATGCGCAAGTCGTTGTCGACTTGACGAGGTGGAACTTCTTGCAGCTCTTCGTCATGCCAGTTTGAATCGGAGTGGGCGTGCTAATGCCGTTACCGGGGTTGGTTGGGGTAGGTGTCCAGCCGATGATGCTCACACAGACATAGGTGTTTGTTTTGCAAAGCCTGGCACTTGGTACCTACAGCGGGGTTCCACTTGTAGAATGTGGCCTGCGGTAATGTGTAGTAGCTCTCAATGGATGCGCAGGTCGTTGTGCTCTTGACCAGATGAAACTTGTTGCAGGTCTTGACCATGCCGGACTGAATAGGTGATGGCGTCTCGATGCCGTTGCCGGGATCGGTCGGAGTGGGCTTCCAACCGACAACGCTCACGCAGACATAGTAATTTGCCAGCAAAGTTTGACAATTGCTGCCTACTACTGGGTTCCACTTATAGAAGTAGCAAATGGCAGTGTGTAGTAATCCTCAATAGAGGCACAGGTTGTGGTCGTCTTGACAAGATGGAACTTGTTACAGGTCTTGACCATTCCACCTTGGATTGGCGTAGGCGTCGCAATTCCATTGCCGGGCTCCGTTGGGGTGGGCTTCCATCCTTCAACGCTGACGCAAACGTAGTAGTTTGCCAGCAGAGACTGACAATTACTGCCAATAGCCGGGTTCCATTTGTAGAAGGTAGCAAAGGGAAGCGTGTAGTAGGCCTCGATGGACGTGCAGGTTGTGGTTGTCTTGACAAGATGAAACTTGTTGCAATTCTTGACCATGCCGGCCTGGATTGGAGAGGGTGTCGCGGTGCCGTCATCTGGGGTCGTAGGGGTACCACCAATAATTCCTACACAGGCATATGTCGCAGCCCAGAGACCCGTACAAGTACTGCCGACTTTGGGGTTCCAGGTGGAGAGCTGGGCCTGTGATATGCCATACTTCTTGACAAGGGTGTCGCAAGTATCTCCAGTCTGGACAAAGTAAAACTTGTTACAATTGGTCACCATGCCCGGCTGAATTGGCGTGGGCGTCTCAACGCCATTACCAGCTTTAGTAGTCGTGGTAGTCCCAGTGGTGGTCGTCTTGGTGGCTGAAGTCTTGGTTGTCGTGGTCGAGGCGTGTGATGTCGTTGGCTTGGCCGAGGTGGCAGATGTTGTAACATCACTCACTTCAATGCAGTAGGAATAATCTTGTTGGAAATTTCCGCAATCCGCAGTGATGGAGGGGTTCTAAACGTGGAAGAGAGTGTTAGCGATAATTGGACAACAGACAGTGTAGTTGGGCAACTCACCCATTGAAGGAAATCCTCCAACTCAATACCCCATGACCAAGAGATCATATCACAATCAACCGCGCCATCATTGTCGTACCAAGAAACACAATTCTCTGTAGTACCAGGAGAAATTGGCATTGACGGGGTTGAACCTCGGCGTACACGAAGGAATTCGGCACGCAGAGCGCCCAGAGCAGGCTGGAAGAGAAACGATGCTGAAAACAGCAGAGTCAAGAAAGATTCAGAATGGAGCATTTTGAGTTGAAAGACTGCAACAAGCTTGGGGGCGAGGATCGCAGAGTGTGGCGTGAAGAACTTGATGAAGTTGCTGTTAACATCGAGCAGAAAGCTACACTTACTTGTCTTCCGTGTCATTTTTTGGCAGTTGCTTAGAGAAAGCTGGCCACAAGGCCCGCTGTTGGCTGAGTCCTGGTTGATTCCATGACAAGAGGCACATCCGACATAGTTCGGTACCAATGCCCCATGTTCTGGTTGGTTGCAGATTGATAACTCGCTTGGGCCGAGAATTACGGTCAAAAACATGCGCCGCAGTGATAAAGTTCCTTGGCTCGAACGGGTATGAAATTTGATTTCGGTTATAACCTGCGGTTAATCTGAAATATGTGGTCCGTTGACTTGGCAGCATGTTATTCTGTCAAACCACGATCATGGACCCCCAAAGGATGCAACTGTCTGTTGGTTGAAGCACCCTGCCCTTACTGGATGCGGTAATTTCACCTGTGTTCAGCACCCAGTTTTGCTTGCCGACCTGCCTATTGCACGAGCGTTGCCACATCGCAGGCCGTCATGGATACTGAACACGAGGTGGGTTCAACACGTGCTCCGCTTGCATGGCACGATCCGAGAGATACTCGCCCATTATCGGTGACCTACCTGCAAGGGCCATCGATGAGTGGGGTATCAAGGATGCAGACGAAGATAAATGCGCGGGACGATCCGGCCTTGTCTTTGGGTTCAGTGTTGGTTCAAAGAACTCACCGTCGGCGCCTCATTCTCCACACTACGTTCTTGAACCGAAGCAAATCAGATCACGAACTATTCAGTTTTTGACCAATGCACCGACAGGGTTGTCAAATCATGCACCCTTTCAGAGTTTTCAGGTATGCTCAAGTCCGAAAACCTTGCCCCTGGACTGGTTGATTCATGGAACCGCTTGCTAATCCCAGCCTCCAGTGTGTTGTTGGTCCTAGTTGCCCCAGCCATGCAGCATCAACTGAGGGAGATGAGCCTCGTGCCCGTCTTCCCATTCGACGTCGAGGTGGCCCTTCTCTTCCCTCGGCCCAACGAGACGTACCGCGCCATCTACCCATTCCCGATCGTCTTTGCCATAAGCAGCGCAGTCCGAGCATGGCCTTACGGGTTGTTTGTGCGTTGGTATTTGACGTCGCTGGATAGTTATCCATACCAGCAAGGAGATTTTGGTGACCTGAATGACACTTCGTTTGCTGGAGTCACATCAGGCTTCATGGATCCTGCCGTGGACCCGTATTACGCTATCGCCGGTTCTGGCATTGTCAGCAGTCTCAATGCCTCCCAATGGGAACTTCACTGGCAGATAGATATGCTCCAATATTGCAGCTACGATCTTTGGGACGGACATCGGCTGGCATACGGCACCTTCAACTTCTCCGTCGCTTCGAATGGCTCTTTGCCAACCATTACGACAGATTCATGTCCTGTAAATCATGCGAGCTTCCGGGTACTTGATGCTATGCTTACCCCGGACGAGGTGCCGACGGACTATCGATACTCTAATACCTGTGTGGTCGTTGAGAGTCAACGTCGGAGTTCTTGCAACGTCAGTGTTGGGCCAGAACTGGAACAAGATGTTGCGGCCAAGATGCTGAATATTTCCGGATGCTCGGCTAATGCAACATGGCCTGATCCGGAAAACATCACTGGATATCTGATGTGTGGCAATCGTGATGGGGTGGAGGACGAGGGCGTGATGAGCATGCGGATATCCCGCTTGGTTATTTGGGCAGGCCTTGGGGCTTGTGCATTGAGCTTCCTCTTTCTGTAACCCGTAGAAATTAGCTTTCCGCAAGTAGTAATAGGAATGGCTAGCTTCATCTTAACGGAAGGGATCATATTTCTTATGACGGTGAGTGTTTAAACTTGGTCAAAGTCGTCGGAGACTGTGTAGCTCAACCAACACAGCGTTGCATTTCGGTTGACAAAGGGCCCTTGCCCATTTTCCCCTCGAATCACGCTGCTCCCCCTGCAGATCGCAAGCATCTGACGTGATTAGCGTGGCGCGAGATCGGAAGTCTATCCGGGCCGCTAGCTGTGGCATCATGCTCCAGGTTTGCGTGAATACCGAAAGTTCTATATAGCTTCCGTCTCTTTATGAGATACTTTGTATTAGTCTCAATCACTCACTCATTCAGTCTTTCATTCAGTCCTGCTATTCCGTTACTTTTTTCTTCCCTATTTTTACTCACGCTGGCTTCTCATCACCTAATCCAGTCGTCGACGCGATGCATGTACCATCTCTTAATGGTGGAATCGCCATTCTGGCGGCCTGTATGGCTGTTCCAGTTTCTGCCAAAATCAGGGGCTACTGGGATTCGAGACCTGGGATGAACATTTGTCCTCCGTTCATCACAGAAGCTGGGCTGGATTCGTCAAACTGGACGGCCTACAGTACCCTGGATAAGGCACTGGCTTGCAACTATCGACCAAGACTCTTGGAATTTATGTTGCATTCTCGCCTCACTGATGTCTCTTCCGTCAATTTGATACGAGCAGCTGCTTCGCTTGAAGGGGATCATTTGGAAATTTTCAACACGACATCCTCATCACCAGGTACTCTCACAACCACCACTGAAAACGATTTGGTTCTTGGCTGGGTTTCCACCGACGAACAGGTTATCACACCTCAAGCTGTCACAGCTCTAAAGGAAGCTCAGAGTTTTCTTTTGACCGATACAGCAGTCAACAAGACGACCGTCTTTGTCCATTATGGTGACACCGCTGTGGGTGTGTTCTTCGGCAAGAAGATCATGCCAACAACGGTTGCTACAGAGATCTTAGAGCGGCTTGTTGACTACTGTTGGGAGTATGGTATGCCTAGAAAGCTAGCCACACAGCTTTGCAGCTCCAAGTTCAACTCGGATTACACGCTGGGGGTTGTGATTGATAACACGCCGGGTCCAATGGCGCTCATCAATGTCCAGTCTGCCGTCAGCGCTTGGAGCAACGCAACATGCCTGGAAGATCTACAATACGAGAAGCCATTTGGAAAATTCGACATCGAGTTCAACATTGAAGACGACCATGCTCTTTCATCTAACCTGACGACTTCCATTCATAAGCGACACTCGGGACACAATCACATACACGCACAACATCATAAGCGATACTCACAGTATCAGGCAACGCTTGGCCTGGCCCTTCCTGGCGATTCCTGCAAGTTACTTGCTGAGCGGTGCGGCATTTCTGAGGCTGATCTCATCAAGTACAATGCCAAGGAAAACTTCTGCTCCACCATTGAGGCTGGACAGAGAGTCTTGTGTTCTCCTGAAAGCCCTGTGTCCCGCGGAGATCTCATTGCGAGGGCCTCTTGTTCTGTCAAGCAAGTTGTGTCTGGCGATACTTGTGCCGCCTTAGCGTCTCGGTGTGGCATCTCAGCATCCAACTTTACCAAGTACAACACGAAGACCAATCTCTGTTCTACACTCCGTGTGGGCCAGTATGTCTGTTGTTCTTCGGGTACCCTGCCCGACTTTACACCCAAGCCAAACGCCGATGGCAGCTGTTCGTCGTACGAAGTCCAGACGGGAGATTTCTGCGATGCAATTGCCGCTTCGCACTCCATCGAAGTCAAGGACATTGAGAGCTTCAACAAGAACACTTGGGGCTGGTCAGGGTGTACACGGCTGTTCGCTGATGCCGTCATCTGTCTCAGCAAAGGAGATGCTCCTATGCCCAACCCGATTGCCAATGCGCAATGTGGCCCCCAGAAGCCGGGAACAGTGAAACCTGCCAAAGGCAAGCAGCTGGCTGATCTCAACCCATGTCCTCTCAACGCTTGCTGTAACGTCTGGGGACAATGTGGCACGACGTCAGACTTTTGTACCAACACGACACTTGGAGCACCAGGCACAGCCAAGGCTGGGACCAACGGGTGCATATCCAACTGTGGCACGGAGATTGTGAACAACGACTCCCCTCCCAGCAGCTTCATACGGGTTGGGTACTTTGAGGCCTGGAACAACGAACGGCCATGTCTTTGGATGGATGCCTCAGAGCTCCAGACCATGACTTCGCTTACCCACATCCATTTCGCCTTTGCGCGGCTGACCGCGAACTTCCAAGTCGACATCAGCCATGTCTCTAAGCAGTTCAACAAGTTCAAGAAACTCACGGGTGTCAAGCGTGTCCTAGCATTTGGCGGATGGGTAGACTCGACCGATCCCGGCAAGTTCCACATCCTCCGCAATGCTGTGAAGAAGGAAAATCGGCTGGCGGTTGCCAAAAATATCGCTGCCTTTATCAAAGAGCATGGCTTGGATGGTGTGGACATGGACTGGGAATATCCTGGAGCCCCAGATATCCCAGACATTCCTGCTGCCGACGTCACAGATGGCACAGACTACCTCGGCATGTTGACTTTGCTCAAGGCATACCTCGGGACCGGCAAGACGCTCTCCATTGCAGCCCCTGCCTCATTTTGGTATCTAAAAGCCTACCCTATTGAGAAGATGGGTAAGCTGCTCGACTACATAATTTACATGACGTACGACTTGCACGGACAATGGGATTACGATAATGAGTGGGCGTCGCCAGGCTGCGCCAAGGGCAATTGTCTCCGGTCTCATATCAACATGACAGAAACAATCAATTCGCTTGCTATGATCACCAAAGCTGGCGTGCCATCGTCCAAGGTCATTGTCGGCATCACGAGTTACGGTCGCTCCTTCAAAATGGCGAAGGCTGGTTGCACCGGACCCATGTGCACCTTTCTCGGCTCTGCAACAGAATCCCCGGCCAGGAAAGGAGCCTGTACAGCCACGGGAGGATATATATCCAACGCTGAGATTAACGATATCATCAAGCGTGGTAAAAATATCAAGACGTTTGTTGACGACAGCGAGTCGGACATCCTCGTGTACGATAATACGGAATGGGTTGCATATATGTCTGCCTCGAGGAAAAACAGCCGTATTTCCAAATACAAAGGCCTCAATTTTGGAGGTGTCACAGACTGGGCCGTTGATCTCGAAAAGTTTGGCAAGCTCGAATCAGGCGGAGGCAACTACAT
Organism: Dactylonectria estremocensis; assembly: GCA_020744375.1. Taxonomy (NCBI): domain Eukaryota; kingdom Fungi; phylum Ascomycota; class Sordariomycetes; order Hypocreales; family Nectriaceae; genus Dactylonectria; species Dactylonectria estremocensis. Next base: position 527,418 of record JAGMUU010000002.1, on the reverse strand, counting down.
CGAAATCATTGAAGACAACCCGACCTGCGAGTGGAAGTGGCTAGATGGCTACACTTGCCAGGATGAAGCAGTTAAAGACGCCCTGATGAACGCCGAAAAGCGTTGGAACGCAATGCAAACGCCGTGTCCGTGGAGGGAGGTGACACGTGTTTGGTATGAGCGCAGGGATGATGAGAAAAACCCCATCAACGTCACACTCGAAGAAAATCAGAACATTTTCGCGATGGAACTGCAAAGTGCGTTGGACGGAGACGAGAACTTTAGATGCGCATCCATTGACTTGGGCACGAATTCCTGCGAAGGGACTTTGGAGTGTAGGCAAACGGTTGATGCAGGGCCTGCCGCATACTTTATCCTCAATTCTATGAGCGTGTTGCACACGGTGCGTTGACAAACAGAACAATATGTTCGCCTCATGCGAGCTTAACGACTAACAAGACGAGTTCAGACCATAAGGGGGATGTATGATTCCATTGGGGGTGCGGAGAATAAGGTCCAGAACTATATTGGAACCATGGTCAAGAAATTTGCCCCCGACGTCGATGATACGGCAGAGTTCAACCTCCTGATGGACGTTCTTGGCATCGTCATTGGGATGGGCTTTGCGCCTATTTTTAATCGTCGTAAGTTTATGTCTAATTATTTGATGAACCTACAGCTTACAAATGATGCAACGATAGTCATCAAAGGTAATGGCAATGTCGGACTCGAGGATTGGAAAGATCTCGTCGTCAATGGGGCATCCTGGGCGGCAACAGTTGCCAAAGACTTCCAAAACAAGTAAGAAGCCTTGGGCGGATCAACAGCAATAACTTTCACTTTTGCTGCTTTGAGTTGTTTCTAACATGTTAAAATCATCAAGAGAGAAACCGATGGCACCTTGGTTGAAGCCAAACTCGGAAACATCGCAAGCGACTTCGAACAAACATTAGAATTGTTTCTGAAAGAGATCTTCTCGGGGAGTGACCGATCCGTCGATTACATTGGCCGGATGATCGCCGATGGAAAGCTGAACAACCCCAGGAAGAGCCCCGGCGTTTCAACATTCGAGAGCTCGGTTGCTAAAACCTTTTATGCGATCCTTATTCCATTCGCATGGAAGATTGGTGCTGTGGGAGCACCAGCCTTCATTGTGGATTCAGGCTACTCTTGCGACGCTGTTGGGCCTCTTGACAAAAAGTACATCACTTCGGAGACGGCAGAAGAGACCGAGTTCTGCTACGAAAAACAACTCTACTACCTTCTCGCTCCGAAGGGTCCCGCCGAGACTTGCAAAATCCCGGATGGCATTGGGCCTCAGCTCCCTGTCTGTGTAGATATGTTCTTTAGCTCGCCAGACGGATTGACGAACTTCAACGATACAGCAAATTGGGAGGGCCTGACAGCTGATGACTTGGTTGCTGGGTGAGTAAAAAAACCAGCCCGATTCTTCCCCCTTCCTAATTCTGGATACATCTAATATTGTCATGCAGCGCGATTGAAGGATGGCGTGCGAACGGCAAGATGAATACAGGAAAGTTCATTGATTTGACAGACAAAGACAGCTATGTGCACTTGGAAAGTGGCGAGAGTTACGTTCTCAATGTGCGGGCACCGGGAATTGTTCAAATCCCAGTGTGTTCACCGGAGCAGGCAAGGGCAGGATGGCTCGCCGCATACAAAATGACTCCAGAGAAGAGAGCTAAATTTCTTGCGGGCGTGCCCTCTTGGCCATGTCCCATTAAAACGTGAGTAGAGAGAAAAGACGGATTCGGTTGCCTCTCCATGACTGGACTGTAAACAAGTATCACTACGTGATCACTCTCCTGTATTTTCTTTCTACTCTTTTTGTAGTTCAGATAAATGTACCGTCTTTAACAACATCTCCATGCCTCCATTTAGACAACGTACTACCACATCTTTGGAAAGGCCCTCTCGCCGCTAATGACATTAAGCATTCGTCAGAAACCATCTTCGCGCCACGCAGTTGCATTCTCACGGACGCGTAGAAACACGGATTGACTAAGAAGAGGTGGAAGAACTAAGATAAGTCGAATTCGGCGAAGCGTTCCATCTTGGCCCTTGGGGCAACCATTTCCGCCTCCCTCCCCCACACTAACGCCAGTGGAGTTGGAGCTGAGCAAGTGACCAGGGCGTCTTAATCAAGGCGCTCTAGACTACTTGTAGAGCTTCCCGTAGCGTCAATCGTGATACTAATGATTGTGTTCCTCGCATGCGTCCCCGACTTTCCCACAAGGCCACTCGTCTCCCCGCCATCTGCTCTAATTAGCCCCCGGTTCTCCAGACCCCAGATTGCGGAGAGACTTGCTCCTCCCTGAATCCCAGCGCGTGAGGAGAAATGACTTCGTTCCCTCGACCCCGCTTGCCCTGTCCCCACTGCTCGCGTAGCTTGTCTGCCAAGCCCTGCGTTGGCCAGCCCATGGTCTGCGTCATGTATTGCAGGAACCGTAGAACCTCGTTGTGTTCCTGCGTGTCTCTCAGAAATCCACCGACTGAGTCATGCAAAGACGTTAGTTTTGGAGCCAGCCTGATGGTACGGTTGCTGGGAGGGGGTGACTCCTTCGGGTAGCATCTGATGGGAAAGTAGAGGCATCTCAACTTACAGGCGTGCAATGAGTGGTGTGCCGTAAAGTTGACCGTTGCGTCACCCGAGTTGCTGATAGTCAGGCCTAACAGTATGCGAAGAGACTCGCGTACACGGTCCTAGATATGAAACTTGATGTAAGTGCGAAGTCCTACGACTAACATGATCTCTAAACCACTCGCCTAAGCGTTTGTCTGGAATACTTACCTGAGAAAGTGCTCGGCAGCGAAAGGCTTCAAAACTAGGCTTCCAAAGTTTGGGGTGGAACATGTCGAGAATCATCCTGGCTATGTAGTAATGCTGGTATCCCAGAGCTGGAAATCGGAGTAAGTGAGATGCTTTTGGAGGTTGAGAGACAGCACTCCAGAGCTAAACATACCCTGTACCCTTCGCGGCATCCAAAGAGTCGGAAAGGCTGTATCGGTGTCGTTGTTGATGGCCGACGCATCGGATGTGTGAGAAAGGAACCTCCAGGGTGTTGATGCGTACCAGCTCTTCATGTCCTGATTTAGTTCGTCCCAGAGGTCCGGGTCGAGAGGTGTGTCTGGAGCCAATGCGTACAGCACTACACGGCAGCAGATGAAGACTGCCCGATTGGCTAGTGCATGGTCGCTGGTGTCGACAAACGACGAGGAATGCCGGAAAGCGTCCAAGCCGATTCGCAGCGGCAGCGACCTTGTCAAACACACGTATAGGTCCTGGCGAAGCACGACCCAGCTGGCAGCTTCTCCGAGACCGCCCCGAGCGGTGAAGTATGGTTCCGAATTGAGAAGGCGTGAGCTGCCTGTGAGATGGGTGTTGACATCGCCCTCTGACAGGAGTGGGAGTTAGCATTTGACAACCGTAGAGCGCTAAGGGATTCGGAGTTGGCTGGCCGTACCAAACATTTCCTCGTATGAGCGAAGTATCACGATGCCAGCCAATACATTTTCGTTCATGGCCTCGCTGGGGTTGTCGAAAATGGGAATGAGTATCCGGAGTGCATGGCTGTAGTACGAGCTATGGCTTCCGTCATCAACGCCAGTGGTCAAACTCAGCTGGCGCGCCGAAAAGGCCAGAATGGAGTATGCCAGCAAGGGCAAGTGGTGTGCGCGTTTAGGCACTTCGATGCCAAAGTGGCATGCTGGATCGCATGTATCAAACTAGGTACAAGGATGGGCGTTATTTTACCTTCTATCAACCCCGTGGGGGTAAGGGTTCTCGAACGACGGGGAACTGGGGAACTGGGGGAAGAGAGGGGAGGGGATGGCCGTACCCACGATGCTAGGTTTCGAATAAAATGCATAAAGTAACTGGCTTCCTTGTGCTTGTTCAACGGAGCTCCAAACCCATATTGGATAGTGGGCGGAAGCGGTGGAGACGCCGGGGCCGGGACCGGGGCCGCTCGGTCAGGACTGAGAGGGGAGAAACGGTGAGATGGATGAACCCTTGTCGAGTGGAGAATATGACGGAAGCAAGGGCATAGGCTGTGGGTAACGAGCAGTGAGGTTGGAGGACAATGACATCACGTCACATACCTTTCGGCGTCGTCTCCGGCCGTTGTCGGGATCGCCACGGGCAGAAGGGACGGGAGAGGGCTGGACCAAGCTGGAGAGCCAGCCATGGCGAGTCGAGACGGAGCAAATATCCGTATCAAGTGGTGATGATTCTGTCGTGATTATTATCCCTTGTCGCAGGCGCCTTTTTTCGCACACGAGTCGGAATCCCCGCAATAAAACAGGCAAAGCCGGACTCGAAAGCATAGACCACCAAAATAACGAGTTGGAGATGGAATGTGCTTCCGTCAAGCAGCGGCCGGGTCTTCCTTTTGAATCCCAAAGAGTAATATTCACCGCGCTGTTTTTTCGGCTTCTCCCCAGACTAGACTACCCCGCATGTAAACGACTCCACATGGTTCACAAGGAGCCGGTCTAGCGCTTCCCCGGATGGCAAATGGAGTGGCCATGGCTGGTTTCCGTGTCTCCCCACTGCTCGTCTACCTGTTTCCTGGGGAAGAGGGGATTGATGCAGCGGAGAGGCATGGTCCTACCCCCGGAGCCCATGTTGCAACCTCCCCTGCTGCTAAAACTGCCCACTCAGAGCATTGATGATTTCTTGCGGCTGTCAGCTGAATCCCGAGTAATAGTATATATAACGACCTTGGTGCCGCCTCGTCCAAGGAAACTTCGCAGCAGCAGCAGCATTCGGGTCTCGTTTCGCACAGTCACAAAGACGAAGACGCCTCCATTAATTTTCCCTTCATCATCTTGCCCCTCCTGACCTTCACCATGGCTCACCACGCCGTTGACGACCACAAGGCCGCGTCCAAGGAAGACGCCGTCGCTGGCAAGTCTTCAGAGAGCTGCGAACACGTCGAGGTGTTTGGCGGCTCGGGGGAGTTTGACGACTCCATTGAGGATACCAAGCCCTCGCGCGCCGTCTGGCTCATCACCATCACCGTCGCAATGGGCGGCTTTCTCTTTGGTATTGCAAGCCTACTCTAAAAGGGAGAAGTCACCAATCTTGCTAACCCTCCTCCAGGCTACGATACCGGCGTCATCTCTGCCGTATTGGTCACTCTCAAAGACGACCTCGGCCACGAACTGTCCTCTAAAGAGCAGGAACTCATCACCTCTCTCACTTCTGGCGGCGCCCTCGTCGGCGCCCTGATCGCTGGTCTGCCCGCCGACAAGTACGGCCGCAAGCTCGGCATCTACATCGGCTGCTTCCTCTTCCTCATCGGATCCATCATCCAGGCCGCCTCGTTCACCGTTGCGCAAATGTCCGTCGGCCGTTTCGTCGTCGGCTTGGGTGTTGGTTCTGCTGCCATGATCATTGTAAGATACCGAGATACCAACCCGTGTTTCGAGTCCAGCCACTGACACTCCCACTCTCCAGCCCCTATACATCGGCGAAATCGCTCCTGCAAAGTACCGCGGCCGTATGATTTCTTTCGACAACATGTGCGTGTGCTTCGGCCAGCTCATCTCGTACGCCCTCGGCGCCGCCTTGACCGACGTCGCCCATGGCTGGCGATGGATGGTTGCCATCGGCGGCATTCCCCCCATCATCCTCGCCGCTCTGCTACCCCGATGCCCCGAGTCTCCTCGACAGCTCATGGCCCACGGAAAGATCGACGAAGCCCGCAAGGTCATTGCCACAGTCTACTCCAGCGCCACCGAGGAGCAGCTCAAGTCGAAGATGGACCGTCTGATCTGGACCGTCGAGGTTGAGTCCCAGACCGTCGCCAGCAAGTCTCTCTGGTGGCAATTCAAGCAGCTCCACTGCATTCCCTCCAACCTTCGCGCTCTCACTACCGCCTGCGCTGTCATGGCTAGTAAGTTGCACCTTAACAACTGCTTTGGGTCGAAACATGGTACTGACATAATCAACAGTCTCCCAGCTCGGCGGCTTTAACACCCTCATGTACTACTCGGCCACTCTCTTCTCCCTCGTCGGTTTCAACAAGCCCACTGCCGTTGCCATTGTCGTCGGAGCCACCAACTTTGTTTTCAACATTGTTAACATCCTACTTGTCGACAAGATTGGCCGACGCATCTTGCTTCTCATCTCTGTTCTCGGCATGGTCAGTATAGTCGACCCAAAATCTTTCAAGCACATCCACTAACTCACTATCCCCAGTCTTTGAGCCTGGTTATTGCAGCGGTTGCTTTTCACTACATCCCCATCAGCAAGGACTTGGTTCTGGAGTCCACCACAGTCGGTTGGCCCGGGATCCTCGTTCTCGTCACCATCATCTTCTACGTCGCCTTTTTCGCCACCGGTGTCGCCACCATCGCCTGGGTCGGAACTGAGTTCCTCCCTCTCGAAGTTCGCGCCCTGGGAACCATGATGAACACCGTTACCTGCTGGGGCTGCAACATCATCATCGCCTCCACCTTCCTGTCCATGATGAAGAGCATGACCCCAACTGGTGCCTTTGGCTTCTACGCTGCCGTCTGCTTCTCCGGTTTCCTCTTCATCGTCTTTTTCTTCCCCGAGTGCAAGGGTCTCCCTCTTGAGGATGTCCGGCAGGTATTTGAGACAGGTTTCAACGTTAAGCTGGCTGCTCAGATGCAGAAGGACCTCAAGGCCCAACAGAAGGCACGCGAGAACAAGGCCTGAAATGGTTGTTTGATGCTTGATAAGCCTCAAGCTCTAATGCTCGAGTCTTCTGGGAGCATTGGTTTCAAACTTTCCGAGGCTCCATTTTAGGATCTCCAAGCACACATCTTATCGTTATACTTTCTGTATTTACCATTACAACTTCTTTAAACATACATCATTACGTATAACAGACTATGCTCGTCGACTTACTCTATGTTCCGTTTGTTGTAATTTCGTCCAAAGTTCAGAGATGTTTCGCCTTGAATTTCATAGTATCGAGATGGCCACGAAGGGCCACCTGGTATGTCCGAAGGATTGGCCACAGCTGTTTAGTGATGCAAGAACCGAGCAAGGCCTTGTGGTTGAGGCAGCAAGGCTTACAGCCTGATGCAGTAGAAATCTCGGTCTTGTGTTTATCATGGGCTTGGATACTGGACCTATCATCCTGTTATACCTACTTTTGGTGTTTTTCTTTTTGCTGGTTGACCTCTAGTCCCTCCTCCGGGTGTGTGTTACTAGACAAAACTCTTGAGCCAAGCAAGACCCTACACGCATTCGGTCGTTCTCATCCTAGTTATTTTATCAAGTTACGCGCTCTGATGCGATCGAGAAAATAATTTCAATGGCTAATCAGCTGGAATGTTATTGGGCCATGTCCTGGTTTTTGTTGTTGTGGCTGCCTCTGGAAGTGGCCTTGTTTCCGGCTTCATCAAGTGAAGGCTTTCTATTCGGACAAAACAAGAGACCCTGTCAATGAAGTTTCTGCGGGGAAGTAGAGGCCTGCATGATTATCGACCAGTGAATTTTTCTTGTTTATCAACCAGGTTCGGAGACACTTCCCTCAGCCCGCTGCTCGTTCTGGCATCATCTCGGCACCGCCTTGACTCGCGTTGGTGTGGGGAAGAAACACACTAACGCAAGGCGCGGAAAAAGATGCCGCATGGGCCAAGATGGAGCACTTCGCCGAATTATACCAAAGCTCTCCAGTCCTTCCTAGTCAATCAATCCTTGTCTTCGTACGGAGTATCCGTAGCTTCTCCAAGCCTTTCCATGTCATCCAAGTCATGACAATCGATCCAAGCTCACATGCCGCCCCATGCTCCACACTCGCCCCAACCCCAGCTTTTGAAGTACAGCCCGGCAATATGTCCGTCCTCAACACGCATATATCTTGACTTCCAAGGCCCATGCCATCCTGGTACTCGAACTATCACCGCCTTACCTTCAGACAATCATCCCACTCCAAAAGAACAGTTTGGACTGCTTCCTCCCCTTGTGCTAGCCATCGCAACCCTTCAATCTTGGCCCCTTGTCTACCTTTAGCATCATGGACGTTCTGTCAAGGGAGAACACTCTCGAGGCCGTCAACCAGGTTCTGGGTCGCATTGGCCCGACCTCATACCTCGATGCCTTCGCATTGACGACGGTCGGCCTGGTGTCAGGCGCCTACGTCTTGGTCGACCAGATCTGGGGCAAGCCTGACCCGTACAACTACATTTTCTACGAGCGCCCGCAGCAGGCCGATGGCGCTGCCCGTGCCGCCAATGCGACGACCCGCAACATTGCGGACCGTATGGACGAGCTTGTGAGTACTTGGCCTTCGTCCCATCATCTGGTTCTATAAACTGATTGAAACAAAGGGCAAACAAGCCGTCGTCTTCTGGGGCTCGCAATCTGGAACTGGCGAGGCCTTCGCTAACCGTCTGGTCCGAGAGCTCGCCCAGCGCTTCCGTCTCGAGGCCATGGCTGCTGACCTCTCCGACTTTGACCCTGAAACCATTACCCTGATTCCTTCGTCCAAGGTTGCCATCTTCATCCTCTCAACGTACGGCGAGGGCGATCCTAGTGACAACGCTGGACAGTTCTGGGAATGGGCCACAAAGCTCAAGGCCGCTCCCCTCCAGGAACTCAAATACGCGGCCTTTGGTCTCGGCAACAGCAACTACCAGTACTACAACCGCATTGTCGATGTGGTTGATGAGTCTTTGACTCGCGCTGGTGCCTCGAGGCTCTTGCCTGTCGGCAGGGCTGACGATGCCCTCGGCTCCACTGAGGAAGATTTTCTCAGCTGGAAAAATGAGTTGTACAACTTCTGCCGTCAGGGACTTCAATTAGAGGAGCAAGCCGCCGCTTATGAGCCCGCCATTGAGGCCTTATACGACGAATCTCTCGACCTGATCGATCTTTTCCACGGAGAGCCCGTTACTCACAAGACTGTCAGTGGCGAGAGCTCCATCGGCTCCGTCAAGATTCTCCGCTCCTATGAGCTCTTCAACTCGACGTCCCGAAATTGTCTGCACATGGACCTTGACCTGTCTGAGCATCCAGAATGGACCTACAAGACCGGTGACCACCTAGCCATCTATCCCGTCAACCCAGACGAGGAAGTTGAGCGCCTCATCCGTCTCTTCGGCCTCACTGAGCGCCGCGAGACGCCTCTGTGCTTCAATTCATTGGATTCAGCGGTCCACATTCCAGTGCCATCGCCTACCACCGTAACTGCCCTCTTCCGCTACTACGTGGAGATCTGCGCCACCGTGTCTCGCGAAACCGTTGCCAGTCTCATCGAGTTTGCACCCTCAGAGACCGCCAAGAAGTTTCTCACCGAGCTTTATGGATCCAAAGAGGCGTATTCCGCCTTTTTGGCTCGTGAGCACGTTACCCTGGGCAAGCTTCTTGAGATGGCCGCAGGACCCGAACAAGTTTGGTCCAACATACCCCTTTCATACCTGGTCGAGACTCTACCTCGCACTCGCCCTCGCTACTACTCGATTTCCTCCTCCAGCGTTTTGTCTCCTAGAGTTGCTTCTGTGACGGCGCTCGTCTCCAACACGGAGCTCACTGGGGAGACGCCTATTCCAGGACTTACCACCAACTACCTCTTGGCGCTCTCTGATTCTCTGAATGCGAATGCACGACCTCACCCTCAGGGCTTCTCCTATGAGCTTGACGGACCCTCCAAGGCCTTGCACGGCGCCAAGATCTTTGCCCAGCTGCGACGCTCCACGTTCAAGCTGCCTGCTCTGGCTTCTACTCCTCTGATCATGGCTGCTGCTGGTACTGGCATGGCGCCATTCCGCGCCTTCATCGCCGAGAGACTGCGTCTAAAGTCGATGGGCCGCAAGACTGGAGAGATGATTCTCTTCTTCGGCTGCCGCAATCCCGAAGAGGACTACATCTACCAGTCGGAGCTGGAGCAGATGGAACAGGAGCTCGAGGGAAAGTTGCGCATCGTCACCGCATTTTCGCGCGTCCAGGGTCAGAAGAAACTGTACGTGCAGGACAAGATTCAAGAGCTCGGCGGTGACATTACCCGGCTTCTCGCCGAGGATGCCACCCTTTACATTTGTGGAAGGGCGAGCATGGCCAGAGAGATTGGCAAGACCGTCAGTGGCCTGGTTGGAAAAGACAAGGAGTGGACTCAGTCACAGGCACAGTCCTGGGCGGCGTCTATGAAGCGCGGTCGAAAGTGGCAGGAGGATGTTTGGGGCTAGAGGACCATCAGATGTTGGAAAAAGAAGATCAGAAGAGAGAGGCTATCCTGGACGGTGTGCATCAACCATTAGGCTGTTTGTAGATGTATTTTTTCGCCTTCGATACACAGAGCCAATGAATTTAGTTATTTCGCTTATGTTTGCCCAAGAGTTCTTGTCTATGGTTGGATTAGTAAATGGCACCCCTGGAGTGAGTTTACAGGGGTTCGGGGGGTTGCACAAAGAAATGCGGGTGACAGAAAGAATGAGTTGCAGTTGCGAGTGAAGAGTTCACAATGAACAGGCAGTCACGTAAAGCAATCACATGAATATAGAAAAGTAGTGCCCACGCAAAAGAGAGTATGACGATTACAAGGGTTAAGGCATGATTGCTTAATGTCACGTTGGCTGTATGTATTCGGCTCATTTCACCTCGGATTGTGTACAACTCAACCAATCATCTATAATTGTACCAGGTAGACGAAGAGAAACGAAAGAAGTTGTGGCAATGGTGTTTTCAAAACTCGCATACTTGCTCCAGACTATGCCCAGGCTTTATTCTTCATTCTTTCGTCACTTCTAAATACTATCCCATTCTTATGCTAAAAATCATCATGCACTTCTCAGTTCTCCACTCCAAGATCCCTCCGCCAGACCTTGACGGGCATCTCTCCGAGAATGTGATTCATCGTTTCCTCTCTCTGCAACTCAAACCCCTGAGGCAGCGCAAAGTTGTACCTGTGGACGACAGAGGCGAGACACACAGTCTGTTCCAGGTACGAGATGTTGCGGCCGATGCAGCCCCGGGCCCCCGCGGAGAAGGAAAGGAAGTATGACTGTAGCTCCTTGCCCTTGTCGCCGAGGAACCGCTCCGGCATATACTGCTCGGCGTTGGGGTACACGGACTCGTCGCGGTGCGCAACCAAGGACGATACGCTGACCGTTGTCTTGCCGGGGACGTACTGGCCCATGATGCTGAGTCCTTCGGCGGGAGTCTCACGGGCGAGGCCTTGCGGGGTGGGAGGGAACAAGCGGAGAGACTCGTCGAGACAGGCGCGGAGATACGGCAGGTGCTTGACCTTCTCGTAGGGGGCGACCACCTCTTCGGGCTCAAGAACGGCGTCAATCTCCCGTTGCAGGGTGGCGAGGATCTCGGGGTTGAGCAGCAGCTGGTACATGACGTTGGCGAGGGCGATGGCAGTAGTAACGCTGCCTGCGTTCATCATAATGTTGATCTCGGCGATAATCTCGCCCCATTCGAGGTTGTGGGGGTGGCCGTTCTTGTCCTCCATCAAGGCGTGGAAGAAGTCGTCGAGCTTCTCGCCGGCGCGGTATCGTTCCAGGCGAATATTGGAGCGGCGGAGGACGATGGCGTCCCAGCCTCGGCTGGACTTGGACATGCTTCGGTAGTAGGGAATGACGTTGGAGACCTTGTCGAGCAGCTTGTAGTTGTCGTAGCTCCAGAGGAGATGGGCTTGCTTGCGGGCGGTAGGGTAGAGGCACTGGCGAAGGTCCGTCTCGAACAATGAGCCGTCCTTTTCTTGGGCGACGACGCGATCATGGCCCTGGTCAAGGAGACCTAGGCGTTCCGAGAGGCCAATGTCGACGATGGCATCGAGAGAGAAGAAGTTTGTCCAGGCACGGAAGTCCACAGTGAGGTCTTCGACAGCGGGATATTTGACGCCTTCAGCTAGAGGAGCAGTGCATCTTTTGTCAAACTGAGCGATCATGCGCGACACCTTGTCGGCGACCTTGTACTCCCAGCGCTCGAGGTTCTTGAGGGCATAAGCCGACGAGAGGACCTTTCTCTTCCTCGCGTGGTCGGGCTTATCGACGACGTCGGCCAAGTGGAAGTGGGATCCCGCGGTGATGATGTACGACTCGTCTTTGATGCAGGGGGTGCCGTGACCGTAGATGTCCTTGATGGCCTTGACGCTGCCAAAGGAGAGTGAGTTGGGGCCGGTTCGCAGCACGGGGTCCTTCTTGTGCAGCTTGGCGAGGTGGGTAGAGCGAGCTCCTCCTTGGGCGAGCCGCATGAAGGGGATGTTTGACATGCCAGAAAAGGTCGACATGTTGGGAAATCGACGCATGCCTGGAGGGAAGCGAGTTAGCGGGTGGTTTTCTTAGTGAGGTCTCATAATGATGTGTCACAGTAAGGAAGGCTGGATTGAGTGGTCTTACCTTTGGCATCTCTAAAGTAGACAACAAGTGGGTAAATGACAAAGTAGCCGAGTAGTAAAATACCCAGCGAGAAGGCATATGGGGCATTGCCCAAGGTTGCGACCGACTCCATGGTGGGAGTAGTGGCCCTGAAGGCTGTGTATGATGTGACCAAAAGGCAAAGAAGAAATGAAGAAGACAGCAACGAAGCCGTGGAAAGAGTTTGGTTATCGCACCAAGAGATAGTGTATAGTAGAGAATGGCTAGGACGTGAGTCGTCGTGCGTCTTATATGCCCTTGGTCGTGAGAAGTAATGCTGACGAGTGGCAGTGGAGGACCTAGTACTGGATCAGTGAAGGCCAAAGACGCAGGCGCAGGCGCATGCCGGATTGGGAGATGCCAGATACGGCAAGCAAATAGCGGCGCTAGCAAAATGTGACAGATCGGTAACTAGATCCCCCCGCATCTGAGGCATCATCATCTTGACGGGACTTTTCGCGATTTTCCTGGAGTAGTGGATGTGCGTGAATGTCATCAATGGTGGCGGATATCGAATTGCAGGCGATCTCGTTCAGATCTGACGAACCAGACAATGCCATCCCTGCCCCCAACAGCCCGCTAACCCCCCCTGGAACAGCCCGCTAATCTTCAGGCGGGCCCAGGACTTCTCTCCGCATTACCCCGCCTGGCCGTCTTGCCCCAGCTGCGGCACCCCCGGCTCGCTAACGGCCCCTGTAGAAATGCCTGCTCCAGATATTCCCCTGTGGATCGAAAAGGGAGATAAATCGCGGGGGTCCTGATGAAGCGACCTGCAGGGAAGTAAATCCCAGTTCAACCATCTCATGATCCCGCCTATCTGTTAGGAAATTTCGATACGGCTGTGATTGGATCATACAAAGCTAGGCGTTTTCCTTTCCCAAATTCGTGAATAGTGAACTCACATGCTAATACGTAGTGGAATGCGCACCTGCACTGACCAAGCCTCGGCATCCTAGCTCTCACCCATCAATTCTTAGGTAGATGATGCAGGTTCTCTAGAGCTATGCTTAGTCCAACAAGCCTCGTTCGAGGACAGTAGACACTCTAGGGTCATCACTAATATGTGAGTATGTTATTGTTTCTTTCTTTATGCCAGTAGATTCGCTGTGTATTCGGGTAGGTAACAGAAGATGGAGCTATCAATTCTGTTCAGATATAACTTCTGGAGAGTTACCTCGTGTTTCTAGATACACAATCAAAGACCAAGATCCTTGATGATGATATCCGCAGCCTTCTCGCCAATCAGCATAGCCGTGTTATTCGTATTTCCTCCCACATTGCTAGGCGGGATACTCAAGTCGGCCAGCTTCAGACCCTTTGTGCCCCACACATTCAGCCGCTCATCTACGACGCCATTCTTTTCGCGAGGCGCCATCTTGCACGTCGCGATGGAGTGCCACGTCGTCTCGACGTGCTCGCGGATCCACTGCTCGATGGCCTTGTCGTCTTCGGCCGAGTACTGCACGTCCTCGACGTTGCTAAGGGGTGCGTCGATGTCTACAGAGGCGGCTTTGGAGCCTTCGGGCCAGGTTGGGTGGCCGGGGCCAAGCTCGCCGCGGTACATGGCGGTTCGGCGCATGATTTCGCGGGACTTTTTGTAGGCCCAGAGTTGCTTCTTGAGGTCAATGTCGTTTTCGTCGTTTAGGAAGCCCACGTCAAAGTCTATCGGGTCGGTGATGCCAGGACCTGTGATGTGTATATGGCCGCGCGAGTAGGGGTGGGCAGTGTAGTTGCCGACTGTAACATACTGGCCCTCTGGGACGGAAGAAGGGTCTCCTAAGAAGCTGTGCCTTGTTAACTTTCTGTCATCGACAATTCATGGATCGCGTTGCTCACCATGACACAAGACCCATTAACATCAGAGGTCGGTCAGGCTTGTTCTTGAAATCCCTGTCCCACGATTTCTGGAACTCCGGTCCAAGAGCAGCAATGTCAGCATCGCTGGGTCGAAGCTTGGACGAAACGTCGATGGAGTTCCATCCTAGAACTGGGTCCTTGGAGGCAATTAACTCTGGACGCTTGTGTGGGTTCCTGAGGACCCGGTCGATTGTCTCATGAGGCTGAAGGTTTGTCTTGTAGGGGTAGAGGATGAGTTGATGGTCTTCGTAGCTGGAACCGACTCCAGGGAGGTCGACCTTGACGGGGACGCCCGCCTCTTCGAGGATCTTGGGATCGCCGAGACCTGACCTTTCCAGCACGAGCGGCGTGCCCAGAGCACCACAAGAGACCACCACAAGCTTGCGAGCCTTGACGGTAAACTTTGGGTGCGGGTTGAGACCAGTGTCGAGTTGCAAGGCCGGGTTGGGGGTATACTCGACGCCGACAGCCCGCTTCTCGTCGTCAAGCAGCACACGAACGACCTTGGATTCGACGAGCACGTGGAGGTTGGGATACTTGTCGCCGTTGAGCTTCTCGTGGAGATATGCCGTCGCGGCGTCTTGTCGCCTGCCGTTGGGCGAGACGGAGCGGTGCCAGCGCTGGAACCCGTTGTTGGCGTCCAGCGCCTGCAGGTCGTCGAGTTCGGGCCAGCCGACCTGGGCCGCAGCTTGGATAAAGTCGCTTTCTGAGCCCTTGGAGCGGAACGTGCCGCTGCTGATGTGGACCGGTCCATCTGAGCCGTGAACTTCGGGGGCGGTTTGTGCATGGAATGTCTCAATCTTGGAGGCGTTAGCTACCATGAGAACGACTGGATTGTCTAGCACTGCACCTTTTGCAAGAAGGGAACAAGCTCGGCGGCAGACCACCCAGGCGTATTCCAGGCGTCGAGATCTGAACGCTGGGCACGCGTGTACATCATAAAGTTGATGGACCCGCCGCCGCCCAGCGTTCCGCCGCAGGCGACGACGGCCTCGCGGCCCGCAAGCTGCTCGGCCTTGTTGCTCTTGTAGAAGATGGTCGTCTTACTCGTGGGCAGCAGGTGGTCCAGGAAGAAGACGGGATTCTCAATGTTCTCGACGCCGCGGTTGTCAGGGCCGCCCTCGATGAGCAGGATCGACAACGAAGGGTCGGCTTCTGCAAGACGTCCGGCTACGACACATGCTGCCGAGCCACCTGAACGTGGTGATGTGTGTCAGCCCTACAATTGTCTCCAGCTGGGAAGAACATGGACATCCTACCTCCAGCGATGATGACGTCGACCTCATCGATGCCCTCGGCGAGCTTAGTGTACACGCCCATGGTTCTGATATTTGTCGGTCAGGTAGGAACTTAATTGAGCTTTTGGGTCGTAACCGGCTCGTGCTGGTGCGTGGTCTTGATCGGCTCCCCCTTTCCGGCTCTTATACCCCTCCGACTCCCCAGCTTCCTCTGTCCAACCTCTCTCTCCCAGCCTGCCGTTTCGAAAACGATGCACAGCTGCCTTCCGAGACGGGACGATGCTCCGTACGGTCCTGCATCTCTCTTCTCCGCTTTGCAGCGTTGGCTGGCCACCTGGTCCGGAGCATGTGGTGCGGCGCGCTTTGCGCTGCGTTACTCTACCAAAACCCCCCAAAACACCAGCTTGAGCTCGAGTAACATGGATAAGGGGCCTGGAGAAAGCTTATTATGCTATGACCATGTAGTAGTTCCGAGCTGATGCCATTCGCAACGGGCAGCGGAAGCTGTCACGCGGTTCCGACTCTTGTACGAAACGGGAAGTGAGTGGCGCTGACCAAAGTATTAAGCATATCCACCCAAGATAATAGTGGCAACCGAGTTGCTGATCTACTACGGAGTACGTATGCGTTCGAAAAGTGTTGGTTCACTTAGTTAGAGGCTAACCCATGCCGTGTGAGAAGCTAATGACCCATGTCACCTCGGTTGAATGCCAAAGCGGTAAAGGCTAGTAGACCGAGACCGAGCCTGGACGAATCTGGCGACCTGACATCTCAGCTCACCGCCCGTAACTTGACTAAACTAGTGCGACGTCGACGAAGAAGATCAGCCACGCCGAACCGAATTCTACTGAGCACCTACCATCGGCTTCAACGCGTCGCTCCCCCGAAGTTGCCCTCCAACTGCCGAAAAAGCGTCAGCATTGTGCTGAGACTACCGAGACTCGACGACCAAGATGAATACGAAAATGCACAGAGACAGGAACCATCGGCATTTAGTTGCCACGGGCGAATTCCCATTGGCGGCTTGGATTGCCGTGACTTGTGCAGCGTCGCAGTGTGCAGAGATATGCAGGGGCTGAACTCACAACTGCCGACTAGCATAATGACCTGCATTTAAGGTGATGCAGCATGGAACTTGCCGTTCAGCATCCATTATCTGCCCTCGCGCCTGCGACTCCTCAACCAGTCGCTAGTAGGTAGTGACCATTTCTCAGAAGCATCTCCACGGCATCTTCCGCAGTTAAATGACTTGCCAACCTCCAACCGGACACCTACCAAGGACGAAACTCGAGAAAAGCATGACATCTTAATTCAACCCCTGTTAGGCGAGATGTTTTCCCAGGACCCGAGCCAGTAATCCGGGGTGCGAATGGCATTGGTGTCCTTAGTGGCCCTTCCTAGTGTCAGGGCACGGTCCGGGGAAGCTGGCAGAATGTCGCTTTTGATCTCTTGCTTTAGTTTAGTTTGAGACCTATCACAGTCTGGATCTAGTTGATGTTACTTGGTGCCTGTCACAGAAACTGACCCGCTCTCGTCGAGGCTTTAACGGCGCCTGGTACCCAACCATCATGATCGTCCCTGCCCATGCTACCCAGTGACCTGGACAGCTATCGATTGTGGCGCGTATTGCGCGTCTCCTGTAGAAATGCCATGTGCGTGAATCACTCGCTCTACGACACAAAACTCACGACTCAGAAACATAGGGATCGTCGCGCTATCTGTCCTCCATTTGATCTGCCGACTACTGCGTTCCCTGCTCTCCGGGGAGCCGCCTGGATCTCCGCAAGAACGAGCCCGGCACTTGCCTTGGGAGCCTACTCTATGATTGTACATAACTAGCTTCAACTCCCCCTTTCGGCCCCCGCCCCATCTCTTTTCCAATCGTGTTGATGCGGTTTCTCTGGGTCTTTTAGGGCTTCAAGTCTGGTCTAGCCGGCGCATTTTCTTTTCCTTGAATCGAGAATGAGTTCGACCAAGATGGAGTCCAAGCAGGCTGATATTCAGGCCGTGGTGTTTGTCACGTTTGCCGCTGCGACAATTGTCTTGTTGCTTCGTCTGCTGAGTCGCAGGCTCAAGAGAATTCCCCTATCGTGGGACGACTACTTTGCACTATGCTGCTATGTAGGTTGCCATTTACACTTCCCCTTTGGTCACCAACACCATCGCTAACTAATCAGTCAATGGCAATTGCTTGGATCGTCATCATTCCTCACTGTAGGTGCACGCTCACTCGCCAAATCAAATGAGTCGCTAACGCAGGCGGTAAGGGCTTACCAAGGGCCTTGGACTTCACATCCAGGACATCGAAAGCCCGCCCATTGAGAAAATTCTCTTCGACAGCAAGCTAATACTCTTCGTGGCCGAGCTGGTGTACGCCTTCGCCCTCTTCTTTGCCAAAATGTCTATTTTGAGCCTATACTGGCGTATGTTCCGCGTCACCAACATTCGACTGCCAATCCAGATTCTATTTGGATGTTCCCTAATCTGGATCACCTTCCGCGTAGGTATCTCGTACGGGATTTGATCACGGACAAGATGAAACTGACTGTTGCTAGATATTCATGGGTATTTTCCACTGCGTACCCGTCCAAGCTTTCTGGGATTCTTCTGCCGGCGGACGATGCGATATCGAAGACAAAAAGTTCTTCTTCGGAACCACCCTAGTCCACGCTTTTATCGACATTGCTCTCTTGATACTGCCAATCATGCAAATTGGAAAGTTGCAGCTCCCTTTCCTCCAAAAGTTCGGTATCTTGATCATGTTTATGTTCGGTTTCTTGTGAGTAACGCCGAGAAGAGAAGACGATGTCAGGGCATGTGTACTAATGGGGCACAGCATCTGCGTGGCCGCCGTAGTAGTGTGTGTGGCCGCTACGCAATTCGACGATACATCGGTAGACCTGACGTGGAACATATGCCCCATTGTCATTTGGGCAACAGTGGAGGTGAATCTCGTCACGGTGTCAGGTATGTCCTGCCCTCAAACATCCGCACGACTGCTGTTAACTCATAATTATGTATAGCTTGCCTCCCTACCGTCCGACCCGCTTGCATGTATCTCTTTACCTGCACGAATCCAGCAACTAGATCTGGCGATAGCTCGAACAGCTACGGACAGCACAACTACAGTCGTAGCCAGACCAAGCAGTCGATCCGCCTCGCAACGATCCCCAAGTCATCAGCCAACGACGAATCCAGCTCAACGCACCAACTCGCCGTGTCCGAGGACGGCGGTCGCGGCTCGGTATCTGACTTTGAGAGCCACGCACTCGATCGATACCGCGGGAATAGCTCAACTGTCACTGGATCACGCGGTGCTGGCGCGGCGGATTTTGGATCAGGCCGAGGTGGGATTATGGTCAAGAATGAGACCGTGGTGCGGATTTCGAAGCCCATTTGAAGATGCAACGATTATCAGAAGGACATGATTCAATCTTGATGGTTGAGTTGAGGCTATCAATGCCTCCACCAATCAGCGAATACCACTCGGCGGCTTTAAGGCAGTTACAGCACACGATCCATACCGTCTGATACCCACTGAGCCGAGGAACACGCGACTGTTGAGTCGATTTAATGACGAAAGGACGCATGCAAGAGAAGTGGAGCACAGCAATAAGAGCTTCCGCAACATCTGACGAGGGAAACAGTCGAGGTCGCAAAGGGCGCACTATTGCGTTGCAAACTGGCGAGTTTGGAAGGGGAAGAAGTCGTTCTCGCCCGTTGACGGGTAGGCGTGGGCAAGTGTGAAATAGTTAGTATGCATATATATACCCCGAGTACTTTCTAGTGGATTGCAATGGGTGCCTTTGCTGTTTCCGGTAATTATAACAAGTCATGAGTTTTAAAAGTTGAAGTGTCGTGGAATACTTTCGCCTCGTATTTCCCTTTTCGAAAATGGCTGTTAATCCAATCCCTTCGTGCAGGGGCAAGGTACTGATGCGGGTCTGATTGGACTGTGGTTGCAGGGAGGGACCGGGATCTTAACATCCCTATGAGGGGACTGTTGCAGGGAGGGTTCTTTTGTGCTAGTATGACCTCAGAGGATTTACAAGGAATTTTTCTAAGGCCTCAGAGACAGAGGCATCGACGAAGCCACATCAACAGCTGGGTAGAACGAGACCTCCCTATTAGCCAGTTAACTCAGGATTTACCTTCTTCATTATATTATCACTCTTTATTATAGCAGTCACCTTCAAATTGACTGTTTCCTTGCGGTCTGATCACAATCGCTATTTTCCCTCTAGACTGATCCGCGGAGTCGGTCTGACTCCTGACTCCACCCCGATCTTGGATTGCAATGCATCTTTTGAAGCCTTGCCACCTTCTGCAGCCAAGATAAATTAGATAGAGTGTCTCATTAGACACTCTTCTAGGTACTGGGAATTAATTGGCCTGTCTGCCTCTATGGTGGTCGTGCTACTAGCAGCCTCCGCCTACTCTGATGGGGTAGGTCAGACACCCGCCATTTTGAACCTCCCTCCTTCCCCTTGGGGGATAGCTAGTCATTTGGGTGTGGTTATTTCTTCGTCCACCAGCGTCGTTTCAGTACCTAACCTTACACAATCCAGCCAAAAACGATTAGTGTGGAGTTTAGCTGAATACAATATGTTCCAAGTGTGCGGCCTAGTCAATTGTTCATGGGGTGCAAAAAGCTGCTCGTGCCTAGCTTCACACGCTACATGAGGGTACGAATTGACGCCACATACTTCATTTATTAATGTAATCATCTCCGTTGAACCTAGACAAGACTAGCTCTTTCTTAATGTTGCTTACTCTCACCTGTTGGCTATTTTTGATTCAGTTCAGCAGAAGGATGCGTGATATTTTGCCGTGTCAAGTCTTTCACAGGCTTTGATATTCAGGTGTAGGGTAGGAGCTTCGCTGTGATCGACGCAAGCCACTTAGTCAGACCCAACGGCTGGATAGGTCATAGCAAGGGGTCTGGTTGGTCGGTTTCTTAACCACCAATGCTAGCTAGCCTCAGACCCAGATATTTCCCCGCGAGTCAAAAAGGGATATAAATCGCGGGAGCCCACCTCCCCCGCTGGAGCGATCCGCAAACCCCAAACAACCCATCGCTTGATGTCGCGTTCATATTGAGTAATATTTGATATGCGCCGTTTTGTTTCTGGGCAATACTGGGCGACTGCAGCTTGACTGCGATCCCGACACCTGCGTCATGCCGCCATCTGGCCCCAGACGACCTGGATGCGAGGTATTTGCTCCATGCCATCCCCCTGGTCTGTTTCCCCGGCTGACACCATGTCCTGTAGAACTGCCGTGCAAGGTGAGTTGTCCGACCTTACCCACCTCCCTTTTGGCATCGATGGGGCAATTGCTCCTTGTTGATTTGTTGAAACCGACTCACATATTCGGCACGTCTATAGACATATCAAATGTTAGTCGAGTTCATCCCCGTTGGCCTCATGAGTCCCTTCACTGACCATGGCTTATCTCATCTCCCACAGGCGATGGAGGCAAGCCCTGCGCCCAGTGCGTCAAGAAACGAGTTCAGTGCAAGAGGAGCCTGAGGATTAGGTTCCGCCAAGGTTCCAACCCCGGGTGAGGCTCTCCCTTCTTTTTTGTTCTCTTCTCCCTTCCATCTCAATTGCTGTCCGCTCCTTCAAGGGCAAGCTGTTGGCACCTTTTCTCCGTTCAAAATTCTTCTTCTGCTCTTTGGCGCTGACTTGCTCCGTGTCTAGGGGCTCGCGGCCGGAATTCTCAGACACCCAGACCTGGTGCAAGACGTCGGGCAAAAAGCTCAAGTTTCTCGATCAGAGCCTCGAGGTTGCTCGCTCTTATGAGGGTGGTGACGATGACGATGACGACGATGACGACGAGCCAGTTGTTCCGGGACTGGCTGCAACCCACCAATCCGCCGTCAACCCGAACCTCTCAGTCACCTCAAACCCGACCCAGAGCCGGTCTGAAGACTCGTCCAGGTCGCTGAAAACTGCCATTTGGGGCATCGATACACTTGCTGTGAGAGGTGTTGACGACAATGCGAGTCTCCCCTCAGCGGCTAGCTTCTCCCAGCGACTTATGGACACATCTGGACCGACCTTTGGCACTCCACAAGCCTCCAATAACCTCCCTGCCATGAACACCCCCCCAGCATTATTCCATAGCCCCTCCGACCACTCCCGCATTGACCCACACGTCCCGTCCTTTGCCAGCCACAGCACCCTCAGCCCATATTCCATCCTCCAGCACGGTACGTCGCCAGGCCTCCGAGCCTCCAGCGCGCCACTCCATGAACGCGGCAAGGCAGACCTTTTCCGCTACTACGTGACGAACATCGGACCGGCCTTTGACGCGTACGACCCTAATAAGTACTTTACCGAGCGCGTGCCCTCACGGGCCACGTTGAGCCCTCCACTGCTGGAGCTCATCTTGGCCGTCTCGGCCTGGCACTCCAACGCTACCAAGGGTGAGCCGCAGGGGTCGGCGAAGCTCGATATCGATATCGAGCAGCTTGCCTCTGCCGGCATGGATGATGATTCCTTAGATGTGGCGCTGTTGTTGCATTATTTTGTTCTAAATATGGACGGTAAGATAATTCTTGAAAGTTCATGCAATGCTACATGTATCTTCCTGGCCTAAGATCCTGTCTACTTCCTGATAATTTCCTGCTGTCTCCGGAGTCTATGAAAAAAATTCTAACAAGTTTGGTTCATCATAGGTGTCACCTCAAATCCCACCGTTGCTCAGTGTAATCATTCAAGAAACGAAGTGACCGGGCTTCTATCTCGCTCTCTCGACGCCTCTCATGATGACGTCCTATGGGCGAGGCTGAGACAAGAGCTCTTCTTGGCTGTCCTGCACCAGATTCCGCTGACTATGGATGTTTCTCGCTCTCGGCTGGACCACCTAACACGGGACAGAGACGACCGCACCAGGGCAAATAAGATGCTCATCGAGCTGCTAGCCACTGTTCAGTACTGCTTCGGAGACGACAAGAACACAGCCACGTATGATAGGCTGCTCGAGTCATGCTCGACTTGGATGACAACCAATCCGTCTTCATTCACTCCCGTCATGATCTGCCGCCGGCAAGAACGAGACGTATTTCCAGACATCTGGCTGTTGAATGATTGCGTCGCAGCCGGCCTGCAATACTTTCACCTTGCCAGGATCTTGCTCATTGTGCATAATCCCAGGGTCCCTCGTCTGGGAAGGGCTGGACAGGAGGCCGCTCGCTGGATTGACGTGAGTAGCTAATAAAGACAATCTTGGCGTATTGACTGATGAAGTCCAGGCACAAACCAAGAACGACGTCGAAATTATTTGTGGAATAGCAAATTCCATCAGCGAAATCAATCCCATGCACATGTATGCTCTATGAGACCCAATTATTCAGCCATGATCTAACAGCCTAGAACCGCATGCATGGCAATATCCGTGGTTGGAGACCGGTTCACCGACGCAGACCAACAGCACGCTCTGCTTGATATGCTCGTCAAGACAACGAGCGCGTATGGATTATCAACGGAACTTGCGTAAGAAAATCAATGCAATTTATTCCTCACCATTTCAGATTCGCTGACGATATGTTCAGCCAAAAGCATTTATCAAAGGCTTGGGCATGGCCATCGCAAGGCATGAGGACTTGACTTGTAACATCAAAATAAGATTGGCCCAGATGGGGTGGGCATGGCCTCGGTTCCCCATGACCGGTTCAAACCCGCTAGCTCGGAACTTTCTTACAGTGCAGCATGGGTATCCCTGGTGTGATGCATATTCCGAGATATCGGTTCGGTAACCTCGACGCCGCAGCATTGCAGGATCGACGTGCAGAGACAAAGGGTCGTATTTAGCGTCTCAGATGGAACAGGCCAACCCAATGCGATCAAGGTCACGGAGTTTGGTGCAAATACAGTATTTGATAATGCAGTGGTTAGAGTCCATCAGGAGTCTGGTTCTCATAAAGTTTGCTTTTGGACAAACACCATCCTTCGAAAATTGGATTTCCATCCTCTCCATCCCAGCAACTCAATCACATCCACCGCCTAGACCTTGCCGACACCAGCACCGAACTTGCAAATCTTCTTCACAAGCTTCAATGGCGTCAACTGGTACTTGTAGGGCGCCTTGTAGAAATTTCCCTTCTGTGTGATGTTCACCGTAGCCCGGCCGAAATCGTTCTCTTCATTTCACGTCAGCTTCTTGTTTCCTGCCAGAAGGGGAGCTCTCAGAGGGAACACATACTCGCACCGAGGTTGGCATAGCCATCGAGCTCTTCGTCGCCGCACGTGCACGTGTTGGGCGAGTCCATGGGGATGACCAGGCCGTAGGTGCTGAGGGCCTCGCTCGTGTTGCCGCGGAACACGTTGCCCTCGACGAGCACCTGGTTGTCGGACCTGCTGTGGATCGCCTGGTACAGGAAGTCCTCGTATAGGTTGTTGTAGATGTGCTGGTGGCCGAAGCGACCGGCAGGGCCGCGGGTTCCCATGTTGCGCCAGTAGTTGTGGTGGTATGTGACGTGGAGGTGGCCGAAGTCGAGGTCGCGGAACGTGGCGTCGTTGCCGATGAGGGAGGACTTCCAGTGGTCGTGGAAATAGTTCCACGAGATGGTGACCCAGTCGGATGCGCGAATGATGTCGACTTGGCCATCCTACGCAATTGTGTTAGTGATCCGATGCCGTTCGAGTTCTCCCTCAGATTGGACGGATTGAAGCTGAGGCGCACTGAAATCCAAAGGGTTCAGCTTACATAGTAGTCAGGGCCCTGAGAAATGTCAGAGAAAAACTCGTTGTGATCAATCCAGACGCGGGTGCTGTTGCGGATGGTGATGCAATCGTTGTCCAGAATGTGACTGATCTTCAAGTTCTGCACAATGACATTGTTGGTGTTGTAAATGTTCAAGCCCTTGCCGGTGATGTGAGCAGTCTTGCCCACGCCGACAATGGACTTATTGGGTCCAATCGCGAGGCGCGAGCTAAGCGTGATGGCGCCTTTGACCTTGACGATCCTGGGCAGCTCGTCTTTGACGGCGAGCGTCAGCTCCTCGGCTGACGACACATAAACGGTGTCGCCACCCTTGCCGCCCGTCGTGGGGCCGATGGGGTTGGTTTTGGCGTAGCCTTCGAGGCCCCAGGTGGCTACATCTCTGTACTCCGAGGGCAGGTAGTACGACGAAGATCTAGCACTGCTCAGGCTGACGAGGCCCGAGAGGACCAAGGCAAGATTGAACTTCATGGTTGATGCAGGATGAGGTCAAGAAAGGAATCAATTGTGCAAGTGTCGAAGCTCAATCGCTGGAGGCTGATGATCCACTGCGGAAAACAGCTTTTTCAATGACAAGAAGCATACTTCTGGTATATATACCCGCCCTTGGGGGAGCTTCACCTGTCTGTCTGTTCGAAGCGAGTTTCCGAGGCTGCTAAAGTCCCCTTCCCCAGACCCCACGACCCGTGCTATTCCCAAATCATGCGGAGAACCCTGCCGGCCGAAATAATGGCACCAATGCCACGTCTCCGCGACGTCAAAATTGCATTAAGCGTCCCCGAGACGATCACAGGCTTGAGCGAGCATGCATCAGGCCCAGCCATGTCACTGGTGGGATTAATCGCTCCGCGTGATGCCCCATCATCCTTATTTCGAACCCACAGGGGTTATCCTGCAGGGCGATCTGTACGTGTCTGAAAGCAGTCGAATGCTGGGCATTGGCATGGTCTGCGTGACTGGTGGGACGATGGGAAATATCGGAGTGACGCAACAGGGCGCTGAAGGGGCTGAGAACGAAGGGTTTTGAAAGGTGGAAGAACAGCGATGAAAAGGCCGTACCCTGGTTCTAGTGAACACCCCCAACAGGCATGGCTGATCAACCCTGGCAGGACGGCGGAATAGCTAAGAAAGGGAATGAATGTTTCTTGGCTTTTTTACTAAACACTATGATGAACCCTTGGACGACTCTGGGCGAAATTCGCTCGCTAGACGAGCCTGCTGATGATGCGGTGGCGCTGAAGACAGGTGCGAATTGGTGGTAACGAAGAAGCGAATGAAGTTGTGGCCTCACGCCACGTCACAAACATCTGGCGTTTATCGTCTATGCCATGGAAAAAAAGCCATACCGTGGATAATGGATGCGAATGATCCCGCGGGGAGAAGGGTGTTGAGAGGGGTGCATTGCCAGGTTTTCGAGAAACCAACCTATCAATTCGAAATCTAAATATCAAACCGACATCAAAGTAAGCCGGAGGGACCTTTCCAGTGTTGGAGGTGGGGATGGCCTCAACAGACTTGTATGTGATTGATATATTAATTCAAATACAAGTCTAGATCGTTATTTTGAAATAAGTACAAGAGCTGTCACAAGCGGTGACTAGCTAGCTGTCAACCATGAACGAGGCACCAGAAAGGTGGATGATCCTATCAACCTGGCACCTTCTACACATGAAGGATATGGTATCGCTATCCAGCTCAACATGTCATTAATCCTACCGTGCCGAATACCCTCCGTCCACAAAGATGGTCTGCCCAGTCACCGCAGCACTAGCAGCGCTCGCCAAGTACACGGCAACACCCGCGAAGTCGCCAGGCACACCGTTACGCCCCGTCATGGTCCTGGCCGCGTGCATCTCGACCTTGGAGGCATCGCTGAAGACGGCCTCTGCCAGGGGAGTGTGGACGAGCCCCGGCGCCACGGCGTTGCACAGCACGCCCCTCGGAGACCAGGCTTCGGCCTGCGACCGCGTCAGCGACAGAAGGCCGCCCTTGGACGCTCCGTAGGCGCCGCTGTTGCCAAATGCGCGGAAGGATTGCTGGCTGAGGATGTTGATGATTCTTCCGCTGCCGCGCGCGGCCATTTGCGGGCCGAATGCCTGGCCCAGGAGGAATGGCGCGGTGAGGTTGACGGCTATCGTCGTGTTCCAAATTTCCTCGGACAGCTCGTCCATGTGCGGTCTATAGTTCACCCCGGCAGCGTTGACGAGGACGTCGGGCGTCCCGTGGGAGGCCTTGATCTGCTCGACGGCAGCCTTGAGAGACGCGGCGTCGGCGAGGTCGGCCGTGACGGCTGCGGCTTCGACGTTGAAAGTTTCGAGATGTCGCACAGCCTCGTGAAGCGGTTGCGGTCTTCGGGCGACCAGGACGACCCGGCATCCGGCGCGGCCAAGTGCGGCAGCCATGTCTCGGCCGATGCCGGAGCTGCCACCAGTAACAACGGCGGTTTGGCCTACGAGTCCGAAGAGGGACTCGAGATAGCTTCCTGCGTTCCGAGCGTTTCGGGCCATACTGTCCTGCTGTAGAAATACCCGCGATACATCAGGGATGCAAGAATTTGAGGGGCTGAACCAAGAAAGGCGTGCGATACATATTTTGATGCGTCATGGGTGGTCGGCAAGGGTTTTGCCGAGCCGAGCCACCATAGAATGACTCACTCTAGGTTCAGGGCAAATAACCCTTGACTTAGACAGTATAAAAGGTTGGTAAGACATTTGAACAGTGAGGAGACCTGCTTGCCTGCCCATTCAGAGGTGAACTTGACCTAAATACATGAATTATGCGGCCTAACCGCATGGTTTCAACTTTCTGGCCTCAGTCCCTGAGCTCACAGCTCCTGCTCCCCACCCAATTTCATCTCAGGGGACCTTCGAATCCAGAATTTCCCTCCATAATTACTAATAACTCTTTTATAATGAAATATCGACTTTAATGAGGACTATTCAAGTGTCCTGACTCTCTACTTGGTGGTGATGCTCAATGCGTATGTAGATATCTTACTCTTGGCGGGCTCACCCCCCTCGTTTCTCCCTCGCTATCCTCCTCTCGATCTATTCTCACCGCGCGCATTTGAGAAACACTCCATGCGACCCCTCAAGGGTTCTTCATTGTTTGTTTTGTTGCAGTGGCCATCGTTATGTCCAACAGCAAAAGGACCTCCTCCAACCCTCCCCGTGCGTCCCATGGTGCCCCACGCACACCGATCGTGGCACGAGCATCTTCCAAGCCCCTCTCAGCTGTCCTATTCGTCCAGTCTCACACTGTAGTCATTCTGATGAGCTTTGTTTGCTAGACCTAAGTCTAAGTTGGCCTAGTTGGATACGCTGAGTCTTCTGAGGCGACAACCACGAATCAGATGGGCACCACACGTCTCCGACAGAGATCGCCCGATGGTGTGTGTGTAACCAAGTTTGTACTCGTGGCAAAGCCGAGTCTGAGCAATTGTGGTCATACGGCGAAGTTTCGTTGGTATTCACGCATGTTGTCGCTGTGTTTACTTAGCTCCTGGACCTGGAACGCAGTCTTACACGTATTAATTGGACTAGGAAGTAAAGACAATGCCATCGGAAAGATTGCTTTCTTCTGATCTATACGGAATGTTCAATTGAAATGACTTTGCCAGCACAAGATGACGCTGAGTTGGTGTGGCCACTGTTTGTCTCGAGGTGGCTATAAGCCTCGACTCTCGCCATTCTCGAAACGCAAACCAAGCCCTCTTCTACACAACAAACTTAAACAAATCAACAACCTTCAACGCCATTGTACCTTTAAATAAACACGAAAAATACAGCTGACACTATGAAAGACACGACACGCGGCTGTAGCTGTCTGGACCATCAAGGGCGATGGAGAAGTCGCACTTCCGTGCTGGCGGATAACTTCGTCGCGTCGCTAGAGAACGCGTACAACCGACTCGAAGCCCGCGAGAAGCTCGAAATTGACAAGCACGACAAGTACTTGAGGCCGCGCGGCACCGTGGCATCAACTTCCGCTGGGAACGTCCAGCAGAACACAGGTTAGTCCCCACGTCACATCCGCCATTTCGTTTACTTGTATATAAAATTTCTAACGCATGCAACTTACAGGATCTGATGGAAGCCTCAAAATGGATTACCCGGAAAGCTACTGGAAATGGGTTAAAGCCCAAAGCATGATTGGAATTAGACAAGAGCATCTCGCCACGTTAGTACAGCAAAAGACAGGCTAGTCCTCCCGGCATACCCATCATTCTATTTAATTATTCGCAAAATTTCTAACACGTACGATTTGTAGAACCCGATAGAGACATCGAAACGGGCCTGGACGGAACGAAACGTGGCGCGGCTTCGTTGTCGGCGATGCCCGCCATGATCCTCCGGTCCATCTTCACTAAGCTCGATTCGATCAACACCATGAGAAACATGGCCAGCGTGTCATGCAGACTAAATAAGGAGCTGAGAGACGAGCTGTACGCAGAATGCGGCTGGTGGCTGAACTGGCTCCCCCTTTTTCTCGCGGCGCAGAGTGGCGACATCAGACTTATACATCGCTGTATGGAGCTTGGCGCGCCGGTTAACGCGCTATGGGCCTATAGAAGCGCCAAAGGTAACCGTTTCATGGCCGTCTTTGCGTTTCCTCTTGATGCGGCCATTGAGCACAATCAAGTTGGCGCTGTGCGATGGCTTCTCCGCTATGACGCTCAGCCAAACACAATCGATTCCACGGGTCGTTGGAGAGGCTTAAACCTCGCAGTCTTTAAGGCTTTTCGCAGAGGGCCCAAAGAACTCCTCGCGGACCCTCGGGCATGTCCGCCATCTGTCGCCATTTTCAGAGAACTGCTGAAATTTTGTGCAGACGCTAACGCAGCATGTTTCAGGCAGTCGCGGCCGAGTATCATTTTAAACGAGACTCTACGCTCGTGCAGTGACACCCCTCTTCCCGTTGGATGCGAAGATCACGACTGTACTTACAGCCCCTATGCCATGACATACGTCGCATTGGCGTTACGCTATGGAGCCGATCCGATGGCAGCCTGCGCAAGATATTTGGTGGACCATGATTGCAAATTCCACAAATCGCGGCTAGGGCTGCCACTTACTGGCCCTCCGACCTATTGTTCTCCTGATTGGTCCCTGTCAAACGTCCAATGCAGTAGAGGCCTCCAGGATCTGTATAGTAACAAGGCATACATCATTGAAACCTTCTTGTCAGAAGACGAGTTTCAATGCCTTGTCGATTTACTTGCAACAGCTTACCGCATGAGCGTCTGTGTCGATGAGAACTTCAATAGAGATCCTAGTCCATAGTCGTATGGATTCCCCAAGTGGACGGGGGAACTGTAACATTTCCTGCACACGAAAAGCTTTCTTGTCGAATTTCTTGAGCCAATCGTGAAGTTCATGGACCAGGGTGGCAATTGCTAACGGACAGTTCTCCGAGTCTGTGAGCCAACGTAGGACTGAAATGCGACCTTCCTGGAGATTTTCGCTGGCCTTATGCTCGTCTTCCTCGACAGACATGGTGTGGGCGATGCGTGCCAAAGTCGGCAATGGTAGCGGTGTGAATGAGGAATAATTACCTAGGCAAAGATTCAGCCTATCGATGCTGAACTGGCAGCTCGATATAACACCTCAAATCTGGGTTCTGCTTGCGCAGAATGGTCACCATCGCGAGAGGACAAAGGACGGCGGTACCTGTAGGCTGCGTGTCAAGCACAATGCCTTACATCCTCTTCAGATCGGTAGCGAAGATGGCCTGGTCGCTCTAGAAGCAACTGACGTGGTCAGTTTGTTATTGATCATAAAAGTAACCCCGGGAGATGGAATCCATGACCGTAGAAGCTGCGCGAGGGGCCTGAGGAAGGCGCGAAGGATCTTGGGTAGTAAAGGAGTCGTGCGCTAGGAGGTGAATTGTGTCAGGATGCAGCGTCTGCGTAGATTCGTCGGTGCGCTCTTGCTTCAGGAGCCTGTCGGTGAGAGGCATCGTTGGGAACTAAGATTGTGCGGAATTAGTAAATAGAAACTAGTCTAGGACAAGGGGAGTTGATGAAAGCCTGGGCGGTGGTAGAATGCAACTGTTGATTGATCCTGGGCCCGCGTGATAAACAGGGGACGACGTAGACTCTACGGGGGGAGAGACAATGGAGGATTAACCGGTGGTGACAAAGAATCCGCATGCAAGGCGTTGCTTCTGATGTTTCTTCTGAATCTTCTTCTGGCGCTTCTCCTGATAATGGAGATATCGATTGCAAGTGGTAGCAGGGAATGGGCAGGTGGACGACGCAGGTGACCATTGCGCAGCGAGCTGCTTTTTAGGTCGCGCTGGAAGAGATGCAGCGATGACCGAGAGGTTGCTTAACAGGTCGCTTTCTCCTCTACCAGTACCGCGCTCAAAGCAAGGCGCAGTCAACCCGCAGCGGTGTACTGTTGAAAGTGACATTGCACAAGGGCCTCCACTGGCCAGCGCAGTGCCGCTGAGGCGTCCAGCCCGGAGTCATTCAGGCTCCAGATTCAGGGGTCGATCGGCATCGCCGGTCTGTCGCTGGAATCATCCTTTGAAGTCGTAAAGGAGCTATCCATCAGGTAGAGCTTTGATTCTGGTCCGGGCTTCGTCTCTGCCTATCACATATGACGACAAGTTGCCCAGAGAGAGCGGGCAGCGTAGGCTGGGGCTGGGCTATTCTTGAATGGAGACTGACGTGTCTTTTCCCAGCTTCGCACCGTCGGCTGAAGGCGTGTTTGAGCACAAGCAACTTCCAAGGCATGGCGTACCTACCCATGGTCTATGAGCTGAGAGCAAAGCCATCCTTTTCACATCTGTAAGCCCCAGCGTCATTCGCGTGCTTCGTCGGAATGATTGGCTTGATAGACCGCCGTCGTTTGTAAGCCCTCGCCCCAGAGGGGACGAGTCATCCGCCACATGGTAGCAGTTAGGGCACTAAATTTGTGACAGCATCGTGCCGCCGGGACGGGCCAGGGAGTAGGGGCGGGTGCAACGCTCCAAAGGCTGTTTGGGATGGTGTGCTTCCGCCAGTCGCCGGAGAGGGGCAGTCATGGAAGGAGGTCAGTCATTGGAAAGTATCAGTAACTAGAGACGAGGGCTTGAATTGGCTCCGGGCTTGCGGGAAGTTTCTTTTGATTACAGGAGCTTCAGCAGCCGCATGGGACGGGTTGGGATCGCCTCCAATTGATGCTTGGGGTTGGCGACGGGTGTGCCACACCTAGCGGCACGGGAGCCCGTTCGTGTTTGTCACCTGCGTGCATCGTTCAACCAGGGGCCATGGACAAAACGATGAGTGCAGAGAAGACTCTGGCTGAAAAAACTCTGGCGCTCTTGGTTGTCAAGCTTGGGAGGTCGTGAGGAATGGCTCTGGGCAACAACGGTTAGGGCCTAGGGGCACAGTGATTCGCAGGTGGTAAACTGTTTCGCTCTTTGCCCGGCCACTTTTCCTGCGGCCGACGCTTGTCTTGACTCAGGGCGCTGGTTACGCGTGATTCCTCGCTGACAGGTCAGATAAAATGGCGCGTGGTGATGGGCAGTGTCAGCTCGAGCCACCCATAGTGCGGCCGTGGCTTCGACCTGGCGTCGGTGGGACGGCAACTCCGTGCTTCTGGTGTGGGAGTACGCACTCACGCCTAGGGAATGACTTGATTGAGGGACGAGGGACGTGGCCAAGGGGATAATATGGGATGCCTGCACTTCGTTGGGGAGAGAGAGAGAGAGAGAGCTGTATCGTCTGGCCACGATGTTGTCCGAACCTCACAACAACGGGTGGCGTGCGTCCAATTAGGCCATGATCTAAATCTTCCGTCTCCTGAGTCTCTCATATCATGCCTTGTACCACGGGCAGGTCAAAAGCAAAAAACTTGATCCTCTAGCCTGCTCACCGGCCGCGCTTTCTCGTAGCCCAGCCCCGTGGCGGCCTTCTTCATGGCGGCAATCATGGGCGGCGGACCGCAAAGCAGGATTTTAACATCACGGGCCGGCTGAGGCAGCCACACCTACGACGGGTCAGTCGAGCGGGTTCAGCAAAATGGTGGCCAGTCTTACCTCCATCATCTCAGGTGTCACAAAGCCAACGCCACCCCTCCAGCCCGCCTGCGCCTGGTTGAGCACGTAGTGGACACGGATGCCCGGGTCCTGCAACGCGAGGGCGTTCAGGTCATCTTTGAGGAGAATGTCGTCGGCGCTAACGTTTGCAAAGATCAAGTCCACCTCGGTCTTGTCGCCGGTGCGACGTCCGCGGTGGATGGCGCGCATCACTTGCATCATCGGTGTGATACCCGTGCCGCCGGCGATCATGCCAAACCGCCGAACCATGTTGGCCGAGTAAACAAAGGCGCCTTTGGGCCCGCGCACGCGAAGAGGCTGGCCGAGTTTGAGAGACGCAAAGTGCTGCGAGATGTTGCCCTGCGGGTACGTCTTGATGAGGAGGTCAAAGTGCCCGCGGACCTCGTCGCCGGTTAAGGGGGTGTACGAGCGCACGACTTCCTTGACTGTGCCGTCTGGCTGCTGTATGAAGGCGCCGACGGATATGTGCTGGCCGATGGGGAGCCCGAGAATGGAATCTGAGGTAGGGAGGTTGAATCGATACCTGGTGGCAATTTATTTAACACTGGCGGCGGCGTGTTGGAGTGGGTTGGGCAGTCGTGTTACCTGGAAACGCTGTGTGATAGGACTGTTTTCTCCCTCAACAAAAACTCTTGGAACTTGTCCGACCGTAGCACAGTCTGTTTTCGGGGTTTGGCCTTGGCTTCGCAGGAGTTAGTCCGAGGTTGTGAGAGTGTTAATGCGGAAGACTTGCTAGATCTGAAGATCAAGTATCCAATTATCACCACCACAAAGGCTACAACGTAGGATTTGAACATGATAGATGCTGCAACTCGTGCGGGATGACCGATGTCAACGTCGGAGGAGATGCCGTCGGCCAGTTGCACTCAGCACATACGCCCGCCCTGTGATTCTCGTAAGGAACTGGGAGTTGTCCGACAAGCCACGCAACTCCGACAGTAGTTAATGGCGGTATTAGTATTGTGAAGTGAATACAGTCCCCTATTTTCGGGCAACGTATTTTCTTGTTTGGTGCTAGTCAAGAAAAGCTTCAAGCACCATGTCGGTCGGCAGCGCAAGCGAAGGTGACCGAATTAGGCAATATTCACGCCAATGTCGGCCCCGCATCTCGGAAGCCGCTCCGTGCTGACGGGGAGAATTGGGCAATCGGCCATCTCGATACGACTTAGCTTATGGCGATAAGCCATTGCGTCACTCCGAGAAGAATCTCCACATCGGGTGCCTTTACCCTGCTTGGCTGGCGAGTGAAACCGAGAGAGTCTTGGACTGTACGTCTCTTGGAAGCTCCGGTATCGCGTCGTAAATACGCTTAAGCACCCCCGCTCAGACTTGTTTGTCTTGACTGTAGCATTTTCAACCCCGTTGCAATTCATGACGGCAGTGCAGGCTCACCTCGACTGGCCTCAATTTCTTGTCTCTGATATCGTCCCAAATGGATGATCCCACCACCATGGCCGCTGTCAGCGCCTTGTGCTTTGCGGTGGTGAGCGCCATCGCCTATCTCTTCTTATCATCGGCCAAGCCACACCGCGGAGACAAGATGAAGATCACACAGGTAAGTCAATACCAAGCGACCGACCCCCGATCAACACCACTGACGCAATGGCGCAGCTCTACGTGTACCCGGTCAAGGGCATGCGAGGATGCGCCTTGAAAACGGCACCAATTGGCCCGTACGGCGTCGTCGGCGACAGGACTTTCTGCCTGCAAAAAGTCCTCCGCGACGGCGACGGCCTGCGATATGAAACCATGCTGATCGGCTACAACCTCCAAATGGCGCTCTTCGTCACATCGGTCGACTACGATAAGGGCCTGGTGGCGGTGGAATGGAAGGGCCGTGGGACCAGCTTCGATGTTGCAACGGGTATCACGACACCGGATACGATTTCCTTTCCTTTGAAGCCTTCTACCAGCGGGTGCAAGAAGCTTGAGGTGAACCTCCATACCAGCACGGCCTCGGCTTACGACTTGGGCGATGACTACTCGACCTGGTTCGCCGACCGTCTAGGCTGCGAAGTGCGTCTTGTCTTCATCGGCGACGGTTCACGGCCGGTACTCGGCTCCCTCGCCCCGAATAGCCCCGGCGGTCTGAGACGCGCACGACTGTCGCACCGCGTGCGCTCGCTCTTTCCGATCCTAGCATACCCGACGGAGCGACTGGCCTTCAACGACATTGCGCACTTCCTCGTCGTCACCGAGGAGTCCAACGATCAAGTCTCGTCGCGGCTGGAGGACCAGTGCCAGATGGACGTGACCAAGTTCCGGCCCAACATTGTCGTCAAGGGCGCGTCGGGGGCGTTCGTCGAGGACTACTGGGGCGAGCTGGCCTTTGACGGCGGGCTGAAGATGGCCCTTACAGCGAATTGCTATCGCTGCCAGAGCATCACGGTCGACTATGACACGGGTGCTACGGCGACTGACGATCGGGGCATGGCGTGGAAGAAGCTCAACAAGGATCGGAGAGTGGACGCGGGTGCCAAGTACAGCCCTGTGTTTGGCCGATATGGGTATTGCTTTGGGTCTGTCGCTGATAAGACATTTCGCGTTGGCCAGGGCGTTGCTGTCGCTCATGTGAATGCCCAGAGGACAATATTTGGTGAGTTGAAGCGGTCTCCACTACTTTTGTTGTCTCTGCTAATGGGTTTCTAGATTGGCCACATCTCACCACGTTCGGGACCACAAAAAAGTAGTGATGAGGATGGATACGAAGGATAACATAGATGTTTGTCCCTGAGGGGAATGTTTAGATCCAAAGCTACTCCGTAGTCTTTCTCGGATTAAGGCCAGCTGTTTCAGCCTCATTGTACACTGGTAGTTGAAATTGCGTTTCTTCCACGTGCGGCGGTCACCCGACAGCCTCAGAAGCTGGGATCTGGAATCATTTGTGACACGCTGAAATATGCAATTAGACAAGCCCCCGCAAGGATGTTCGAACGCCACTGGTTTGTCAATACGGGGACATATCGGGGATTTGTTGCATGGCGTCCATCAATCAGAGTGGCGCACGCGATAAGTGAAATTGTCAACGGGAGGAGCTTCCATACAAATCACATGAGTATGATGTATTTTAAACACTCTGCGATGACTCTACCATGGAGCATCGTTCGTTTACGCCTGTGCAGTGACTCAATAATTATTTTTGGCTAGGATTTTAATAGAGTAGCTTTGTTGTGCATTCGAATGGGTGGTCACATTTTCATCCTCATTTGGGCATTGCGTCAGACTTGGGTCAGACTGATCAACCATTTGTCCTAGCCTCACATTTTGGGCAATCTTGCATCACTTGACTAGATTTCGATACATCGCAGCGTCGTTTTTGTTAATTCGTATTTGTCAATGATTGTCATTACAATGGTGCCGTCTTGTGTTAGGTAATGCCACGGTCCATCCCCGCATCGATCTGACCCATGCCACGTCGTTATAGGCAACTGGATTGACCACGCATTTCTTGGCTAAATGGTGGATGGAGGGGTTTAGTCAAGAATGCAACGACCAAGCCTTGGCTTCTTTTACGCTGCCCTATAAAGTAGAAGCTTCGATATCGACGTCCTCAAGTAGTACGACCACCATCACTTCCCCAAATTATCTATCCGAATAAACCTACCCCTGTCCTAACTGCTATCATGGCGGCTCAATTCTTCAACTACCCCGGCACCGAGACCAACGGCACCGAATACCACTATTCGCAAGCCGTCAAGCTCGGAAACATTGTCAAAACGTCCGGCCAGGGCGGGTGGGACGCCCAAGGCAACATCATCGCCGACTTGGACAAGCAAATCGAAACAGCCTTTGGCAACGTCCTCAAGGCTCTAAAAGCGGTCGATACATCACTGTCCTTCGACAGCATCCATTCCATCCGCTCGTATCACTTGGATATGGACTCGAGCTTTGATGTCATGACGTCGGCTTTTAAGCGCATCTTTCCGAATCACCGACCGACGTGGACGTGCATACAAATCGGGAAGCTAGGGCTGGAGGGAATGCAGGTAGAAATCGAAGTAGAGGCCTTGATTGGATAAAGGAAGGCAGTCGGAGCGAACCAGCTGCTGTGGAGTCGTGATGTGCTCTTCGACCAAGGGGGTTGGGGCTCCAGGGGGTTGACCTCAGGAATCACGCCAGTTATACATTATCCCCATCCTATGACTATCTCACGCGTTTTACCCATACGAACCCTGATAATTCTGCCTACATCATTTCCTAATCAGGCTGTAGCGCCGGTTCCACCACATTTGAGACGTTTGAACGTTAGGACAAGGCGTGCGTCCGATCCTGTCCTACCCCAGCCGGACTTTGAGGATCACTGCGGGGAGAACTAACGCACGCTCCCGTGGGGCGATCAGGGTCTCTTATGCAGCCTCTAGATGGTCTATTTACTTTCCAATCGAGGTAGATGCGATGGGGTGGGCATGCCTCAACGACGTTCTTTGGACCTGATGGATGTTGGATTAGCAATATATAATCAGAGACAGGTTCAAGCCAGTTCGATTCTTGAACTCCACTAAATTCGAAATTAAGCTGTTCGGCTTTCATCATGTCTCAATTGTTCACGCTCGAGGATGTTTCCAAGCAATCCACAGACAAGGGGGGCCTCATCATCATTGACAAAAATGTCTACGACATCACAGACTACATGTCCAAACATCCGGAAGCCAGGACTCCTCCCTAGGCGTTGGAAGATCCTAAATTGCGCTTTTTTCAGTGGCGGCGACGACATTCTGATAGAGGTACTCGGCCAAGATGCGAGCGAAGGGTTTCACGAAGTGGGACACAGCGCCGAGGCCGTCGAAGAGCTCAAGGCGCTCAAGGTTGGGGAGCTGGACCAGACGCCTGCGGTATGTTTTGCGGGATTGAACTATTTCACAGTGGACTATTTGTGCTAACTTGACTCGCAGCCGGTGGCCACCAAGGGCCCGTCGCAAAAGGCGGCCGTTTCCACGTCGCACTTGATGTCGGCGATGGGCGTCGTGGCGCTGTCATTGGGGGCCGTGTTTCTTCGACACCATGTTCAGAACCCGCTTGGTCAATGGAAAGAGTAAGATCAGCCTAGAAGAAACCATTGATAGAGCAGATAAGAATTGAAACATTCCCACATGGCCCATTATCCTACTCCTTTGAGTTACCTTACTGACCCCAATATGCCGTGTGACGTCCAACTCAACCCCGCACGACACAGGCAACAAATTGGCGTCGTACTAAGAGCTATCCCTGTCAGCATGGCTGTCGGATCCGGTAGAGGCGTCGATGCAGCTGCATTAGCGCCGTCGTGGCCCAAATACTTTCCTAATGAAGCAAGTATGTGCGAAGGCCGCTCCCGCAAATATGCGCGCAGCAAGCAATGCCCATGTTCGGACTGGTCTGGAGGGGGATGGAAAGACGTGAGGCCTATCGGGATTCCGAAACTGGGTGTCCCGCTTTGATTGTTGTTCAGCATATTAAGCAACGATGCGCCGCTGTTGAATGAGGGGGAAGCTGCATCATTATCACTCACTACAGCCTGTGAATCTTCAAGAGATCTAATCATGTCTCAACTCTCAGTCGACCTAGAGGCCCCTAATGGCCGGAAAATCACCCTGCCTACCGGCTTGTTCATCAACAATGAGTTTGTCGCATCAAGCTCGGGCACCAAAATTACCAGCATCAACCCCAGGTACGTGCCGCAAAGGAAAAGTGGAATATTTCCAAGAAAACCTGCTGACTTTGTTCCCAGTGATGAATCAGAAATCACATCAGTCGAAGCAGCCTCCGCTGCCGATGTCGACGCCGCAGTAAAGGCCGCCCGCGCTGCCTTCAACTCTCCCGCATGGGCCGAAATCTCCAACACGGAGCGTGGAGCCCTCATGTTCAAGCTGGCAGACCTCATCGAGGCGGAGAAAGAGACGCTAGCGACTCTTGAGACATGGGACAACGGCAAGCCGTACGCCGTCGCCCTGGATGAGGACCTGGGCGAGGTGACGGCGACGCTGCGCTACTACGCCGGCTGGGCCGACAAAATCCACGGCCAGACTATTCCCACGACGCCCCAGAAGTTTGCGTACACTCTTAAGCAGCCGCTGGGTGTGTGTGGACAGATTATTCCTTGGAATTATCCTCTGGCCATGGCTGCGTGGAAGCTGGGGCCTGCGTTGGCGTGTGGTAATACCGTTGTTATGAAGCCGGCCGAGCAGACGCCGCTTTCGATTTTGTTCCTAGCTACCTTGATCCCCAAGGCGGGTTTCCCTCCGGGTGTTATCAACATCGTTAACGGATTTGGGCGAGAGGCCGGCGACGCCCTGGTGTCTCATCCGGATGTCGATAAGATTGCATTCACCGGCTCGACCATTACCGGCCGGGCAGTCATGAAGACAGCCAGCGCCACCATGAAGAACATCACCCTAGAGACGGGCGGCAAGTCTCCCCTACTAGTCTTCAAGGACGCAGACCTCGACCAGGCGGCCAAATGGGGCCACGTCGGCATCATGAGCAACCAGGGCCAGATCTGCACCGCCACCTCGCGCATCCTGGTCCAGCAAGACGTCTTTGACGAGTACGTCACGCGCTTCCAAAAGGTCGTCTCCGAGCACAAGGTCGGCAACCCCTTTGACGAGGGCACCTTCCAAGGGCCCCAGGTGACAAAGGCGCAATACGAGAGGATCTTGAGCTACATCGAGGCTGGAAAGACTGACGGCGCCAAGTTAGTGGCCGGTGGTGTCGCGCACAAGAACGTCGGCGGCAAGGGCTTCTACGTCGAGCCAACGGTGTTCTCTGACGTCAAGGAGGATATGAGGATCTTCCAAGAAGAAGTCTTTGGGCCGTTTGTGTCCATCACGCCCTTCAAGGACGAGGCCGACGCCATCCGGCTCGCCAACAGCACGTCCTACGGCCTGGGCTCGGCTGTCTTTACTCGGGACATTGAACGCGCGCACCGTGTAGCTGGCAGACTCGAGGCCGGTATGGTTTGGATCAACAGCTCCAACGACTCGGACGTACGGGTTCCGTTTGGAGGCGTGAAGCAGAGCGGCATCGGGCGGGAGCTGGGAGAGGCTGGACTGGCCGCTTATACGCAGACCAAGGCTGTGCACGTCAACATGGGTCTGATGTTGTAAGAGGGAAATTAGTAGCGAGATATCCATATGAATCAATAGGTCAATTTGATAAAGAATTGAGAAGACCAGTTAAAAAGTCCTGCTTGTGATCCAATCGCTAGATTCCAAACTTCCATTTTCTTGAAGAAGAAACTCAAACACGTGTCTATCGCTCGTCTAATCTACATGTCCGGAGGCGGTGTTCTCGCAGCCCCTTTAGCATGCTTCCTGCAATCAATCCAAGCCAGTCGCTTTGCGAATGGCGTCAATGAGGATATTGTTATAGTCGCCGCCAGCTTCATACGTGGCGAACCCTCCGAGGCCATTCTTGATCACGAATTTGCCCTTCTCCCTGAAAGAGCGTGCGTCATCATACGAAACCCAAATGTTGCTCGTCTTGTTATAGACAATAGGCTGGAGAGACAGTCAGCTATGTAAGAAAAAGACTAGGTTGCTTTAATGTTGACGTACCGTCTTGCTGCAGTTGTCGAAGGCGTGGGCGATTCCAGGAGCGGGCTTCCCCTTGGCATTAAGAAACCCAGCCTCAGTGATCAAGCTCCAGAAAGTGTACGTGCCGCCAGGCGGTTGCGCGTTGCCGCAGTCGTCCACAGGCGGGTCCGAGTCCCAGCTGCTTCCCTGGAAACGGTGCGACGAGTTCTGGGGAGGGTACTCGTTTAGCTTGCCGTTGGCTCCAAATGCGGACGTGTTGTTGACAGAGAAACCGTGACCGTAGGCAGGGACGCCCAGAACGAGCTGGGACGAGGGGATGCCGGCGGCTAACCACTTGGCCACGCCCTCGTCACCCGCGCCCTGGGTGTTACGAGAGTCGCAGGCTCTGGAGAGAGGAGCATTAGGGCCTCCGGTTGAAGACCACGCGCCGTAGAGATCGTAGTTCTAAGACGAGTTTAGTTCCGGCCTTGCGCACCAAGTCCGTGGCGGCTTACCATGATCATGATGTAGTCGAGAACGCTGGCAAAGCCGTCGAGATCCGTCGACGCGACCCCCGACGCATTGTTCCATGGAAATAGAGAGCCGGCCGCAGTGAGATAGAGGTCTTTGCCCTCTGGCTGCTCACGCAGCTCCTCGAGGAAGGACAGGAAGTTGGCGGTGTCGTCCTCGTTGATGGCATTGCAGCCGAGACCTTGCCTGTTTGGGTACTCCCAACTTGGAAGGAAAATGTCAGCAATGCATGACAGACATACATAATTGTCGTCAGCACTCACTCAAAGTCGAGGCCATCCAGGTTGTGCTCCTTGACAAGATCGAGGCAGGCGGTGACGAAGGCTGTTCGGTTCTCGGCTGACCCGAAGCTGGTAGAGAACCATCTGCTCCCCGTCCAGCCGCCGATCGAGATGAGTGCTTTCACCCCCTTGACAGCACCGTCAGCTCAGGCTCCAAACACAAAAGCGCGACGACAAACATTTTCCTTGGCTGCATCGACAAAAATAGGGATCTGATCAGGCTCCGATTTTGACAAGTCCAAGCCTCCGTTGGGGGTTGTCTCCCTGTAGTAACCAAGTCAGTTTGTTTGGCCTTGCCGGCTGTCGACTAACAGATACATACGCAAAGGCATATTTGGCGTCGGTGAACTTGTCCCATGGCATGTCCGACACAGGGAATCCGCGGTTGGAATGGAAGCCAGCAAAGTATGTAGATGCGACCAGACTCGAAGGGTAGCTGACGGCAGCGCCGCTAGCCCCCCCTAAGCCTAGCAAACCTACAACCACCGAAAGTGAGAGTGACATATGGACTAAATGGTAGTGTGTAAAATGAAGAAAAAGGAACGAGCGAAAGGACTATCACTAACCAAACCGACAAGAGAGAGTGAGAAACTGGGGTAACGTAATTCTGCCGAGGCCTTGACATGGGCTTAAGTAATTATATATACCCGTACTCTTCAGGACTGCCGTGCCCATGTGGTACTCTACGTAGCACTCTATTAAAATTTCGGCAGATCTGTTCATCGCAATTAAAACGAGGACTCACGAGTTCCTGGCATAAACCATTAAGGTTTATAAACATCCGGGCAATCCGCTAGCTTTCTTTATACTTTTGTTCAGGGTCTATTCTCAACGCGCGGCATTTATGCGATACGACCTTGCGTGTCACAAAAGGGGGCACTCTCCAATTGCCGGAACCATAGCCCTCGTTGTGGGCTTTGGTGGGGTTTGTTTACCATCCGTGCTTCTAGAAAGTCCCCTTTAATTTCCGCATTTCCCGGGTCACTGGGTCGAGCTTTTGTGTGCTCTGCTCTTCTACTGCCCAGAAAGTCTGAAAGTTGGAAAAGAGACATAGGCACCTCGTGTCAAAATGTTCGAGGCTAGAGGTAGAATCGCCGCTTGTCAATCTTGACTGGAAAAGATCGTGCTACCTGGTACCGAACATTGACGGGCGGTTATTCAAAGTTTTGTAATTCTGGACAATGACCGATTGTTCCTGTTCAAATACTCCCGGGGTGTGACGACTTAAATGCCCAGATAGAATTGAGAGCCAAACTGGATTGTCCCTCATGTTCCCCAAAGTAACCGTGGATGCTATAGCAATCAAGCTTGCAATTATCCTTGGACTAGAGAGACAACTTGTCTAGTCATCATGATACCCATTTACTGGATCCCCAACGTATCCAGTGGCTTCGGATCGGTCCGCTGTCTCCAGCGGAACGTCGGCACTTACTCTTGCCAGGGCAATTAGACTTTGACCCCGGCACCACTCGGCAGAGCAGAACAGTTTTCTCGTCGCCTTCCAAAATATTGTCAGCTGGACTCTTGAAATCTTTGGCACTCCTGTAACATGTGGGCTTGAACACCTGAGGCGATGTAGCCTCAATGGTCCTCCTTTGCGACTCTGGTTTCCCGCAATGTCAATTCTCCCATAGCTTTGGTTTGCGATGTCTGAAGCCATCCTCTACTTCACCTCGTCCTTGCAATTTTTCAGTGCAGTGTGACTGAATGAGACAATACTCGCGCTTCTGGGCCATAATTCCGTTTTCGCCAGCCCAGGCCTAGATCATGTACCCAATGTTTCATGTTAAAAGCAGCTACTTTTGCATGTTTATATCAGGGGCGACTCAGGCCTGCATATATGACTAGCTCACCAGCCCCCCAGGTCGCGCATTGGCTGGACTGCCAGAGCAAAATACGCATCTTCTTCATATTCTCCAAACATTCTTTACCCAGCTCATCTCGTTAGAGTGTGAAATCAGGTGATTTAAGTCCCCCCAACGCCCGTTCTTTGACACCAATGAAACAAACCCGAACACCAATTAGAACGGCAAACCCTGTCCTACAAAATAATGGCCTCGGGGTTCAGTTCAGAAAACATTTCCGACCACGTCATGCCCGGAATTTCAACCTTCCATATCCCTTCCAGGGCCGCGCTGAGCGAGTGGATCGAGGCAAAGCGAATCTCGTCGTGAATGTAGCTGACCATCCCGCGGACGCCCTTTTGCTCCTTTGCCGTCTGGGCGTGTGCGCCGGCGATGCAGAGCGGCAGCACGATGCAGTTGAGCACCTTGGACGGCCGCCGGATGCCAAAGATGCAGTCCAGGCATGACTGCGTGTGCTGCTGCACGAGCGGGTGGTTCATGGGCAGGCCGCAGATGGCTCGGTAGAGATATATGAGGGCTGAGTGCTGGAAGGCCCGTATCAAGGCATATGCGTGAGTTGCTTCGAGGTCTTTCTCGCCCGGGTCATCGAGGTCTGATACCGGGCTGTCGAGATCCTCCACGGCGAGCGGGGCGTAAATGGGCTGCAAAGCGGCTTCAAACTCGCGGATCCTGGAGATGGAGAAGTCTTCGCGCATGGTGCTGGTAGCGTCGAGGTAAAAGGCCATGGAGGATATCTCGCGGAAGACGGCCGAGAGCGAGTGTCGGCCGTGGGTGTCTTGCCCCCACCAGACAGGGCCCTTGTTGATGGATTCCCAGACGGATGGAGGAAACGAGGGCACTCTTCCTTTGAGAATTGCCGTGCCCAAGTCGGCTGAGAGGAACTCGGACAGCAATAGGTGAAGGGGGTCCTGGCCCGTGTCGAGAGCGGCCGTGATGCCGCCTAGACGGTCGACGATGGCCAGAACGCCGTCGCGATGACTCGACGTCGATGCAGACGCCTCGACGCATTCCAGGAAGCCATCGTGAAAGTACAGCAGCAGCACGGCAAATAGAAGTGTCTGCAACGGGCCGTCACCCTTGGCACAGCAGTCATCGACCTCGACGCGCAGCGCAGCGAGGCACTCAAGCCGCTTGACGTTCAAGATGCTGCGACTATTGCGACCGTCCTGCAACCAGCGATGGGCATCAGCCAAAACACAGGTAGCTAGCAGCACGACGCGATGCTCCAGCGCCACTAGAATCGGCGCCGAGCATGGCTCTGACGCCGTCGTCAGCAGCGGCCAGAAGCGGCCGTGGAAGTAGTCGAGGGCACGCTTCTCGTAGACGGCCAGCGACCCGGCCAGCTGCTCGTCGCGGCTGACGGCGCGGTACATGGGCGGCACTGCCAGTGCTGGACGCGTGCTCCAGCGGATGAGCCGAGTGTTGTAGTCGCAGGATGCCCCGACGAGGCCGCAGCGTGCGCACGAGGGTTTGCCGAGGTCGCATTTGATGCGGCGTTTCTTGCACGGCCAGCATGAGCCTTCGACTACGCGGACGCGGGTGGTGAGAGTTTTTCCCATTTTCGATCCCTTAGCCGATGTAGTTATGCATGTGCTGGTGGGTGGATGTCTGGTGGCGGTAGATGTCGTATAAAGCAATCGTGTGGTTCGTGATGATGTTCGCGATGGAGTGGACGCAAGTGGAGCAGCACAACCCAGATAAAGAAACATGGGGTCGCAGCTTGTTATCACAGGCCCTGCATTATTATGAACCCTACGCTGGTCTACCCCATCACTTGACCATTAGTCGTCCAAGCCCAAGCCTCAAAGGCCAGCCTACATGACACCAACCCTATCGTATCGATAGCCTACTGTACATGACAAGACACACATGCGGGGTTGAGTCCAAGAACCCGGCCCTCCGTCTCCACGCGCTGGGAGTAATTCCCCGGAAGAACATGACCTGGATGACGTACCCGCGGCTGTAGATTGGCTGGGATAGCGAGGACAGAGCCACTATCAAGGATATCAAAGCCACTATCAAGGATTCAATAGCCCAACTTTGTCCAGCACCGTCTTCAAGCTATGCGGGGAGAGTGGCATTTCCCGACCGCCCGCAGCGCAACATGCACGGTAAGCTCTTATCAGAGATCCACTCGACTTGGACAATCAACTTTCTATATCGGGACTAGCATTTGCTTGATAGCCTAGCGGCAGTTTGCCTTCATTGTGGAGTCTGCATCGGGACATGCCAGGATGCCATCACTTGTGGCTTGTCAACTGCAACCATCCGAGTCAAGTCGAGTCGCACGAGGCTCTATCAAGGTTGAATATGCAACTTTTCATGAATCAGATCTGCCCAACCACAAAGCAATACCCTTCGCCCTCCTCATATGACCTGTCGCGTGACCAGCCACCATCGTCGCCGCCAACCTTGTTGGGACCAACTCGATCGCCTGCATCAGCATCATGGGTTCTCACATTCAGCTCATACAAGCAAACATTTGAAAAAAATCACCTTCTATCAGATACGCACGTAAGTAGACAAAGTCTCGTAGCGGTATAATCACAATTGC
Source organism: Dactylonectria estremocensis (assembly GCA_020744375.1). Lineage (NCBI taxonomy): Eukaryota > Fungi > Ascomycota > Sordariomycetes > Hypocreales > Nectriaceae > Dactylonectria > Dactylonectria estremocensis. The sequence continues at coordinate 482,487 of JAGMUU010000002.1, read as the reverse complement.
GATTGATGCGCTGTCAAGTTGCTCCTCTACATTGGCCTACCTCCTCATACTCGCCCAATTGCTAGAAACGAAAACACAACTCCTTAATGAGCAGCCGCTCCATATTTTTCCACAAGCCTCCAGTACGAAGCTGCCGATGATCGTCGAAGAGACTTGCCAAACATGATCATGAAAATGCAGAAGCTCCAAAATGCAAGCCCAAGAATGGCGACGAGGATAAAGGCATTTCGAAGACCCAGGTTGTTGATGATAGGCACAACCGCATAGCTGAAAGCAAAGCCTAGAGTTGGTTAGTTTTAAATAGTGATACTAGGCCAAGTGCACTTACCCATCAGGTTGCGGATCAGAATGACGGAAACCATGCCCTCTCCTGCCACCTCCTTGTAGCTGTCGAGAATGTAGGTGAATGCAAGACTTGTTCCGATTGGCAGAGTGACGGAAATCAGACCGAGGCCAAAGATGATTCCCACCCAGTGAATGCTGTACGATGCTCCGACACCGTAGAGGAGGCAGCCGGCCGGGTGGGCCACAATGGCAACGAGGCACAGCCAGAGTCGTTGCTCAGGCTCCATGACGCCGCCATTGCGCCGAGCGAGTTTGATGGCGATAATGTCCGACAGCCAGCCAGAAATAAAACAGCCGATGCTGACACCGACGAAGCACGCGAGATACGTCAAGCCAATCGTGTTGGCTGTAAAGTTGTACGGCGCGTTGCTGAGAATCAGGGCCAGCGAGCCGCCCACGACGTTGTACCAAGACAGGATGCCGCCGACGAGGATTCCCGAGAAGATCATACCGGGGTAACGGTAGAGCTGGATGGGCAGGAAGAAGAGCTTGAACGGGTTCGGCTGTCGTGGGTCGCGGTGGCCCCAGAGCTTCATCTTGTCGACGCGCGTCTTGGTGCTTTCGAGAGGTGTTTCGGCCGTGTTGTTGTCGATGGATCTGGCGACGGAAGCTTGGTCAGGAGAGGATGAGCTGTACTTTGTGTCGTCTGGATTAGACTCCATCTGGATCTTCTTCTCAATGGCACCCAAGTCATCAGCAGCGGCAGTTGATTCTTGGATGCCCATAATCTCCGGCTGCCGGGCAGGCCGGTAGTACATGGTCTCCTCAAAGAAGAAGAACGTCATGACGGCAGTGCCGGCGCCAATGATGGCCATGATATACTGGATCCATCGCCAGCCCAAGTCCTGAGCGACGAACCCGGACGCCACGGGGGCCAGGAAAGCGGCGCCCCAGAGCGTCCACGAGTACAGGCCCATGTAGAAGCCGCGGTCGTGGGTAAAGAAAACGTCGCCGATGATGACCTCGATGAGCGTCTCCATGGGCGACGACACGACGCCCAAGAGGATGCGGTTGGCGTAGAACTCGCCCTTGGTCTTGACGTAGGCGGCCCAGAGGCTGACAAAGGTGGTGAGGATAATAGACGCGACGAGAGTCGGCCGACGGCCGTAGTTGAGAGCCGCGCACTGCGTCACCAGCGTGCCGAAGCCCAGAAACAGATACATGAGGCCGTTGCCCGTACTGAGGTCGGCGACGGAGATGCCCGTGTCGGCCTCCATGAGCACGTAGGCCGGCGACAAGCCTGAGATCATGGCCGCGGCGAAGAAGCACCAGGCCATGGCGCACGCAACGTTTTGCGCCTTGCGCGGCTGCGTCCACCGGAGAGGGTCATCGGGGTGGTCGCTGGGCTGGGGAACGAGGACAATGTCGTGGTGGTCTTTACCGTGCTTTACATTGAGGGTTCCCTTGGTGTCGACCAGCTGCACGGTTCCGGGGACCGGAACGGAGAGCGTCATCTTGGAGAAGAAGTAGGGGGGCTTATCGGTAAGTTGAGATGTGTAGAATACAAAATGGAGTTGAGGGGATGGATAAGTTGTGAAGCCCGTGGTGATGTTGTTCAAAGGACAGCCGAGTTGCCAACTATTAAATGCTTTGCCTCTTGTCGCCTGTCCAGCCTAAACCAGTCTCTCGGACCCTATCCCAGTCCCTCGGAACCTCTCTCCCACACGCTTGCCCCGAATACGGCCTGGCCAAGACGCCAAACCACTCCTCCTCCGCGTGACTGAGTTTGGTGGTTAACCTCAATGCGGTAAGCGGATAGGCAAGCTCGAGGCTCTGGCCCACGAAGCCGTCGCCAGGGTTCGAGCTAGAACTGTGGAGTAGCGGACGCTGACTCTGCCTGTTTGCCTCTAGATTGCATTGGCTGTTGCGCAAGGAGAGGTGAATCAAGGCTGGGTTCGTCAAGTCCCCCGGTCTAGAGGTTGCGGGGAGGCAGCTTGGGCAGGCACTGGCCCTGCGCTGTCGGCATCCAAGGCGTTGTTTATCGTCTATCTGACCGTCATACCTGACTCGATCCCTAGAATGACAATCTCGAAGCACGCTATGTCCGTATTAGGCATCCAGATGGTCAACTCAACACCATCGCAATCAGATCCACCTTGGATATTACCCCAAGCTAGCGCCTAGAATCCCCCCCCTTCCACCTTACTGTTGATCGAGGCCTTGATCTATCTCAGATGTCAGGCGGTATCAATTCGACAAACTAGATTGAGTGTAGTTCTGGTTCATATCTAATAGTCTGGTTAACGAAAGAGTGGTTGTTCAATTGAAAGTCTGAATTGGTCAAATACTTTACTCATTTAGTCGACGTCTGTGTAGCCAGTTTGTACCCAGCCGCACTTTCAACGGCGGTAGACTTATACAGATTGCCGTCCAGAATAGGCAATCGATAGGTCAAAGTCTTCAACTATGCTGAGGTAGCCTTTTATTTATCTTGATGTTTTCCTTTCTTGTCTAAGCTTGGCACGGAGCTTGGTTGCGTCACCTTCGTCTGGGGCGGCCACAGTCTACAGGGTAGCGCCCCTCGGCAAAACTCGACAATCAAGTTACCGTAAGAATTTGGTAAATTGATGGGGAATCTTTCTGCGTAAAGGCCTCCATAACTAATAAAATATGGTGCGATCTACAGAAATAAATTACATGGTTACTCCTGCCTTTGGCTCGCTGTGGCTTCTGAATAGTCAACTATGGAGCATTCGTGCCGAAAGAATTTGTCCCTATCTACTGAGTTAATGCGGGACATCGTGCAAAATGAAGTCTTTCATCTCTGGGAATAATATCTCAACCACGAGTAAAGGATGCATCGATGCGAAGAAAGCGCAGCTCCGGACTATGAACTGCGTAGCAAACATGCTGTATGGGATGGGCTAGTAGCGGCTTCCCGGAGTCTGCTCCGCCCTCAGCTTTGGATCATCACCGGGGTATATGGAAGGGCTGTAAAACATTCCGTAATGGGACTGGTCCAAAAACACTAATGAGATATTGAGATTAGGGCTTGCGTCAATCTTTCTGTGGAAGCGAGCAAAAGTCAGGAATGGTCATTCATCGGTGTGCAAGTCTCCAAGAGTGTCACAGACAAAATAGAACTGAATCAACTGGATATCTAGGACACGTCGAATGCCTCTCTCATACCGGACCATAATCAGAAAGTTGGTACACCAATCTCTCCAAGCCTTCTATAGTCCACGTTCACTTGTTACTCATTACTTCAACTCCTCCACTGTGTTCTGAGCCAACATGAATCCAGAAAAGAAGTCATCGATAGACTTGTAGTCATCAATCTTGCCCACAAACGAAATGTACTGATCAGGTCGCAGGACAACGGCGCATCCTTCTTCGCGATCGATTCCAAAATTTTGATACAGCTGCCCGTGGCCCTCGTGGTAGGACTCGTCGTCGACAAATATCTTGTTGTAATCCCAGCCATCCACCTCGTCGTACGGTCGCAACACCTCGGCAAAGTCGAAGATGTCGACGTCGGCTCGCTTCGCGGCGTGCACGGTGAGCACTTCGATGACGGAATCGTAGCGAGAGCCGGCGGGTCGGAAGCGGTTGAGGAACGACGAAGGGTCTGCCATGGCTTCGCAGAGGCTGTCGAGTCGCTTCTTCTGAGTCGGCTTGTTGATATCCCCGGGGAAGAGAATGACACGCCAGGTGCCGTTGCTTCGAAGGAGTTCCTGGAGGTGCCAGGGGCGCGCGTCGGATTGGTTCAGCACCTTGACGCTCGGGATTCTCTGGCCAATGTTGAGTTCGGTGGCGAGGCTTTGGGCTTTGGCGCTGGCTTCTTCTCCGTCGGTAGTCGCATCGGGCTTGGAAACGATGGCACTCTTGTCGTAGTCGACCGCTATCTCCGAGTTAGTATTGCAGGCTGCTAGAAGTAAAGGTGGGCTATACCAATTCCACTCGCGAACAGATTTCCCTTTTGGAAAGCATTCTTGAACTCCTCCATGCTGATGCCTTCCTCGTCCATAATGTCTCGTGCTGGGCGGCCGGAAAAGAGGCGGGAAAACTTGTGGTCGAAGTTGATGAGGGCGTGTGCGATGGCCTTACGTTCACTCTCGTACGTCTTGAGGATCGATCGATCCGAAATGCCTTTGATGACATTTGCAAGCTTCCAGCCGAGGTTGTAGGCTGTTGCGAGTTGGACTGTCAGTAGTCACGCCTTGGGAGATGGGAGTGTGGGAGGGAAAGACTTACAATCTTGCATGCTGACGTTCATTCCCTGGCCTGCCTTGGGGCTGTAAGATATCGTTAGCATCACCTACCCTTGAGACCAAATTGCAAACGGCTTTGACAAACCTGTGGGTGTGGACAGCATCGCCGGCCAAAAAGACTCTGTCGTGCACGCCAAAGTTAGAGCCGACACGCTGGCCAATCTGATACGCCGTCCACCAGTCCAAAGTGCGATACGAGAGCTTGTACGGGGCAATGATACGCTGCGCCGATTCGAGAATGACCTCGGGCGTGATGCTAGAACGATCGGCGCGTGAGTCCTGATCGCCAGTCTTTTCCGTAGTGGTCAGTTGAATGTACAGTCGCACCAGCTTGTTCTCGCGTGGGATGACCATGATGCTTCCAAAGCTGGCAGAGTGAATGGCGCAGCGCATGCGGATGTCGGGAAAGTCGGTGATGGGGACAATGTCCAGCACGCCCCAAATATAATCGGTCGAATCACCTTCGAGCTTGAGGCCGATGGCCTTGCGCACCCACGAATGAGCCCCATCGGCGCCGACCACGTACTTAGCCTTGACCACTTCGAGAGTGTCAGCCTTTGCGTTGAGTTCAGCCGCCTTGAGAAGATCGGCAGTGTCGTCGGCCGCGAGGTTACTGCGGAAAAGGCCGTCCTGCACCGCGGAGCCGTTGGACATGGTGGCTGTCTGCTTGGGCGTGGCCTCCTCCTCGCCGAGGTGACGAAGCTGAACGGTGACAGGATACGCGTCAGGATCCTCGACGGTGGCCGTGTCGATTTCCAAGCTGGTGGGCATGATGCCGCGCTCGACGGAGACATCGCCGTGGCTAAAGTCCTTGATGGCGTCGAGAAAGAAGCGTTCGATGCGGCCTTGGTGCAGCACGACCTGCTGGAAGCGGCTGATGCCGGGGATCGTGTCGGCGATGCGAGAAGATCGCTGGATGACACCGTCTTGGTCTGGGTTCCAGAGGCAAATCTCTAACATGTGGTTGGATTCTATCCAGGCTCGATGACCGAAGCCGAATGAGTCGAAAATCTCAAGGGTGCGGCACTGCAGGCCGTCGGCTTGGCCGTTGAAGACCTAGTCATTGATAAGTAACTCGATAGCACCAGAGCGAATGTTTCTATCTCACCTTGGTGCCTCGCTTATCGACAACTCGAGTCTTGATGCCGCATTTCGCCAACCAGGTGGCCATCATCAAGCCAGCAGGGCCAGCTCCCACAACGAGCACATCGACATGATCAGCCACCGGCTTGCTCTGCATGGTGGCTATTTGTCCGGTGCGAGATTCTGCTAGAGGATTCGTTGCGTTGGAAGGTGTAGATAGTAGACCGAGTTGCGAGTCGAGTTGACTCGATTGAGAAAGTGACACCCCGATTTCGTGTTCTCTAAAGGAGGTTATCATCAGGTTCAAGAGAAGCCTGCAGGCGACATCCCTAGTATCAGGCCGAGGGCTGATAGGAAGACAGGAGTCGGATGATGACGGGGTAGACTAACCTGGTTGACGAGATGTGAAAGGGATGAAGCGGAAGAGGAATTTGAGTGGAGTTTGGATTGGTAGGTATGTAGAGGGAGCCGACAATGATTCACGGTCACAGCTATCGCCAGCTGTCACACGAACCCGATCAGGAAGAGCTGCTTCATTCACTTCTGTTTGACTTCAAGCTGTCTGAAGGGAAGTTTGTTTATTCCATTCGGATGGGTTAAATAGTGTAATAATGATAATGGTTTGGAGAAAGACAAAGCTTTCACGATTGTCCGGCCGGTTTTAGCAACGGTCAGTTCGGCAAGCGGGCAAAGAAAGGGTGACACTACCGACTTCCAGGGCAAAATCTGGCATACTTTGCGGAGCCCATTTGTCAATGCTGGAGATACCATTGGGTGGCATTTCTTTGCGGGGTATGGGAGCATCTGAATGGGGTCTATGGCGGGGAGAGTCGTCACCCTGAGAGGCTCGGAAAGGCCCACGGAAGGCGGGTCACTCCCCAGGATATGGTATTTCTACGCGACTCGTAAGCAATTGTCAGCGATCGTCCAGACGGGTGCTTGATTTGCTCTAGTGCGAGGTCAACATTGAATCCCGTCGAGGCCCTCACGGTACGTCCCTTGCATACTGGAGCCAACAACCGTCACCAGTCCATTGTGCGAAGATGGAAGAAACATCACAGGTTGCTACATTGAACCAAACGATCGGAACGCCCAGTATCAACACCCTCGACGCCCATGAGATCTGGAAGGATTGAATCGGGCCAACGGAACTGCTACACCCTTGTCGGCCACTCCCCACGGGGTAATGTGGGGTCAGAATGCCACGAAACAGGCCCAAGATCGTTCATCTCCACGGTTAACGACCACGTGGAGTCAGCGTTCGGATACCGGGAGAGCAAATTATCGGTTAATGGTTCATTTAAGGCAGCTGAAGTCATGATGCATCGGATCCCGGCTGACAGGTGTCGGATCGCAGGCTCCAAGACGCAGCCAGGGACAATGGAAGTGGCTGCTGACGACTAGCCGCATGCAGTTCGCGTTAGAGGGTGTCGCCGGGGATATGGATGGGCGTATGAGGCTACGTGGTGCCGACATGCAGGAGAAGGCTGTGAAGTAACGGGGCATCTGCCATCCGTCTCGGAGGATGCGCATCGAGCTTTTCAACTACCGCAGTGCACACTTGATACGACTATTTTGAGCTGTGCACATGTAAGCGATCCGAATTGGTTTACTGTGTTTCTCAGTGTATGCTAATCGATACATCCCCGTATTGTTACTTTGTTAGACCGATGCTGTTCATCAATCAATACCGACTAGTACAGAAAAGCACTGATCAGAGACAATGAAAGTGGTAGAGTTAGCTTGTTGCAAACACAAAGCAATGTTCGATCTGGCCAACGAGCTAAAGATTCGTCCGGAAGAGATCATCGACCATAACCGGCACAGATAGCGAGAGGTTGTTCTCAATAGATAACCAGGACTAAAAAGAATCTGTGCTATTCAGCTGCCTCAAGTTCTCCAACCAATGAGCTCACTTAATTAGACCACAGCCCTGTCACATCTATTGAGCCAACGAACCTGCAGTGCTGACATGTGTTTACGTCGCATTCGTCCTGTTGAGTTCCAACGCTCGACCGTAATTGAGTTTGCTCGTATTCCTTCTGATGCGACGCTGATTTTCATGATGTTCTTGGCGGCTGGGACATTCATTAGACGTCCCAATAACCGCTCTAGGAAGTCTTTAACAACCGGCCTAGAAAACCCATAAGAAAGTATGTTGCAAAACCACCTGCCTAAAGGTCCACAATCTGATCGGCCCTTACTGCCGCTCCTATCATCTTTGGAGACACCTCCGGGCAGCGTAGCAACGACACGTGAAATGGGACGAAGTCCTCGCATTCATGCGGGGTATGGAAGACTATGACCGATCTGGGCGGTTCAAAGCGCGGGGACTTTGAGTCGTATCACGCTGATCACTCGATTGTGGAGATTTGTTCGGCGAGAACGGAGGAATTAATTGGAGCGGCTGCAACGTATCGGCTAATTAGGAACCTCTACAGACTTTGCATCTTGTACTATGCGACCCCCGGTCTTAACGTTTTGACAACTTTGAGAACCAGCTCCGCATGTGTTTCCGATTGGGCATGAAAATGAAAATTGAGTCGGACTCGATTAAAGAATGAGTTTGAAAGCATAGAGATGTTGTGTAAATAAGCTGGGGTACGGGCTGACAGCAGTTTAAATTCGGAAACAACCCGTCAATTTAGGGTGATATGCGAGAATTTAAACATCTCTCTGGACTAGGAAACGGATGAAAGAACTAGTCAGGGTATGATTGCAATAGGAAATTCAGCATGATCTTCATTTAGTCCCCTCGTGACGTATTCTCGGACAACAAACTCACTTAGGCTGGAGAGTCGTATTACTCCACTCCCAGCCAAGTTCGCCGCCCACCGGATTTGAGGAGACCAGGGTCATTCTCCACGAATCATCTCTTCTCCGGAGTGCGGACGTAAGGACTATAAATGGACATAGGATGCACCTCTAGAACGTGGTGATTTATCTCAGTCGCGAAACATTCTTCTTTACTCGATCACATAGTCATATCATCACCATGGCTTCTTACGCGTGGCTCGTTGTTGCGCTCCATGCTTTGGTAGCCGACGCAGCAACTGCACGCTCGCCGACTCCGCCGATGGGCTGGAATAGTTACAACCACTATTCTTGTTCCCCATCCGAGGACATCATCAAGAAGAATGCTCAAGGACTCATCGACCTTGGCCTGGCCGATGTTGGCTACCTTTCCGTAACCACAGACTGTGGATGGCCCGCATCAGAGCGGGACTCGGAAGGCAAGCTCCAGTGGAATGAGAAACTGTTTCCTTCCGGAGGCAAGGCTCTCGGAGACTTCATCCACGACCTAGGCCTGAAGTTTGGTCTCTACTCTGGGGCGGGATATTTGCAGTGCGGCTCAACCGACTTGCCAGCTTCCCTAGGTTCGAGAAGAAAAACGATTGGTACAGAACATAACTAATCTTAGTCGTAGGTTATGAGGAGATTGATGCCGAAACATTTGCCGAATGGGGTGGAGATACACTCAAGTTAGTTGGGATTCCGCGTCGATTCGGTGTCAAAGCTAACAAACAAGGTATGACAATTGCTACTCTACTTCAACCACCGAAATGGTTGATTCCAGCTCGGATGAGGCACAGTCGCCCGCTCGTTTCCAGAAGATGGCAGCTTCTTTGGATCTCGTGGAGCGAGACATTGCGTACTACATTTGCCAGTGGGGAATCGGATATGACGTAGGCGAGTGGTAAGGCTATTCCATGCATGCTCCATTTCTGAGAAATATTCTAACCTGGCAGGGCGTCTGCTATTGGAAACTCGTGGAGAATCAGCAACGACATTTACAACGCCTGGCGCAGCATCTGGCGCATCACCAATGAAGCAATTCGATACTTCAAGTACACGACTGTCGGGGCGTTTCCTGACTTGGATATGCTGCTGTAAGTTAGCGCACCATGGTGCGCATAGAATGAAGACTGACGACGGGATTAGTGTCGGCCTTGGTGCGCTGTCATATGAAGAGGAGCGCTTCCACTTCGGCATGTGGGCCATTTTCAAATCTCCTTTGATCCTCGGTGCTGTGATGGATAAGGCAAGTATTCCGGCCGAGTCTTTCAAGATCCTGTCCAACAAGGAAGTCATTGCAATCAACCAAGACTCGCTGGGAAAGCAGGCGGAGCTCGTTCTTCGATCCACGAAAGAAGAATGGGATCTCTGGGCCGGCGAGCTGTCGGGGTCACGCCTGGTGGTCGGCATCTCCAACTGGAGGAACAATTCGCAGTCTGTCGAAGTTGACCTGGGTCTGCTGGGAGTAGCGAAGGCCGACGCCAGAGATCCTTGGGCCGGCAGTGACGTTGGATCCCTCTCTGGAGTGCAGGCTGTCGACTTGGCCGGACACGAGATGAAGCTTTGGGTCCTGTCCAACATCGAAAAGACCACGCCTCCTCAGTCTACAGGCTACTACTCGGCTGCCAATGCAAAGCTCGCGGGCTCTGCCGTCCTCTCGCAATGCGGCGACGATGAATGCCTCCCCACGAACAAAAAGGTCGGAAACCTCGGATCCGGCGCGAGTGCGACCGTCAGCTCCGTCAGTGCCTCGAGCAGCGGAAAGAAGATTCTGGGCGTGGATTACATCAACTACGAGTATGCATTCACCACTGCGTGGGGATGGGGCTCCAACACCAGAAACATGACCATTTCCGTAAACGGCGGCGACGCAAAGCGGTGGGCTTTCCCTGTCTCGGGCGGAGACTGGTACGAGACTGGACGCATGACAATCGAGGTTGATGGCTTTGTCAAAGGAAATGCGAATAGCCTCACCTTTGCTGTGTCGTCAGGCGATACATGGGCCCCTGACTTGGTCGGACTGGAGGTCTTTGAATAAGGCCTGTGGTCTTCATGTTCAGTGTGCTGTGTTTATTTTCCCATTTACGATTGCATAAGGAATGAACAATGGTCTAGGTGGCGATAGGTGATGATCAAAGTGTGCCTCAAATGTGATGGCCAACAACAGTGCAATTCAGACCGGTAGGGAAGCTATCTATGGGGTACAACCTGCTTAAGAGGACACTTGCTCGTTATGCTCCAGGTACGAGTCAGGTGTGAGTTTCTACCTTCAAGAATTTATAATGATGCCTTGAATGCACCGCTGGGATATTTTGTTAGTGCTGGATACAGTGAGTTTCTTATCAATCGTACCCAGCGTCTTGTACAATCGCAATGCAGTCGATCTCAATCTTGAGTCCGGTCAGCGATTTGGTCATTCCATGCATTCCTCTTGCCGCCAACCTACTTTGGCACCCAGGCCTAAATCTGAGACGGAGACACATATTCTAGCGGGCTTTGGATCGGGAACAATGGCAGTGTCTGTTAATCATTAGATGTCTCCTTCGGTCGAGTAACGTGGCATACAGACAGGCAGCATTCATCGCAGCAAAATCGCTCATGTTGGTGAGAAAGATGTTGCACTGCTGATGTTAGTCGTGAGCTGTAGAAGTAGTGTCAAATGGGCATCGACCTTGAGCATTTTGGTGAGGTCGCTCCCTGCAGCCTGCAAGACAGACGCGAGCAGATTCAGGGCCGCTTTCTGCACGACGTCAGCAATGAAGGGGGCCGAGATAAATTATGCTTACAGTCTGCTCGGCCACATCGTCTCCGACAAGCTTTCCGGTTTTGGGGTCCTTGCCTATCTTGCCGCTGCAGTAGACGAGGCCGTTGTGGATGATTGCTTCCGAGAACAACGGCGACGAGAAGTTGGCTCGGTTGACTGGTTGTTTGGACGACATGTTGGGTCTGGCTGTTGGCTTTGTTTCTCCTAGACCTTGGCATGCTGAAAATGACCGCACTCACAGTTCTCTCCCCTGGTTTTATATGATATTGGCCGAGATGGCACTCAACTTCTTGGCGCATGGGAAAGTCCGGGGCTAGTGGTATTTTCCATCTCGGGCAATTCCGACAAGCCCTCAGTTTCGGCCTACAAGGTGATGATGCCGGGAAGCCTTACTCAGCCACAGGAAATCATGGAAGGTCTAGACTTGGATCAGCTACCAGCAAGTTTTGATAGCATACATGACCATCCATGGCACAACCTCACACCCATCGGCACCTCACTCCTAGGTTGCTAATCTCTCTTGTGCGGGGTTGAGATAGGTTTGGATGCCAGCCGGCCAATGAGGTGGACGCTTCGTATTCCCCCGAGCCTAGTGGATCAAGCCAACACTCGACAGAACTCGCCATGGCAAGTTGCAACTGATAACAGCAAACCAAACGGCCATGGAATATGTATATGAGTGGATATGCCGTCATGAGATGTTGGAGAGTATTCTTGTATGAGAAAGGCACCTACAACGAGATCACAATTAATCAGCATCCAAAGTTGTGTTAGTTGTCTCAACAATTATGGCTTTCAAGGATCTTTTTACCAACTCTTCCTTTGCGAAGCATCACAGGGCGGTGAAAGCTGCGCCTCGTGAAACCATCTTCAATCGCTCCCTTATACTATCCTCCATCCTCTATGCTATGTCAGCTGTCCCGCTGAGTAAGTTTAGAGATCGTCAGTGCCCCAACTCTAGAAACCCGACTAACCACTGTCGTTTCACAGCATGGGATCAAGCCTCGGCCGCCTCGGTGCCTTCGTTGCCCGGTTTCCAAAAGCACTTCCAGTTCAACTCCGGCAACAGCGCGCTCGAAATCCGAAACTTCATCTCCATCGTTTACATCGGCGCCGGCGTTGGCGCTGCCCTGTCATTCTTTCTCAACGACATTCTCGGGCGGCGATGGAGCTTTCGACTTTATACGTGGATCTGGATCATCGGCCAAATGGTCGCTACATCGTCGCCGAGCTTGGCTGGTCTCTATGCTTCTCGCATCATCTCGGGCTTGGGCATGGGCGCATTGACTGTCATCGGGCCCATGTCCATTGTCGAGATTGCTCCGGCTGAGATTCGCGGAACGCTCACTGCCTGGTTTAACGTCGCCATGAACATGTCGGCAACATGTGGTGCCTTTTGTGTTCTGGGCGTCTACAAAAACATGTCGGGCACCAGTCTACAATACCAGGTTGTATGGTTTTCGCCATGCATCTACATGTTTCTCTGCTTCATTGCCAGCTTCTTCATCTGCGAATCTCCGCGTTGGCTTTTTCTAGTTGACCGTCACGAGGAGGCAACCGCAGCACTTGTCACGCTGCGTGGTCTACCTGCTGAGCACCCACGACTGCAGCAAGAACTCCACGATATTCAAGAAGCCATTCGCGAAGAAAAGGCCATGAACGAAGAGGGCATCGTCGGCATCTTCAAAGAAGCGTTGACTATCCCCTCTAACCTTCGTCGTGTGCAGCAAAGCCTCGTGTCGTATGGTCTGGCGCAGCTTTCTGGCGCCAACTCCATCACGTCCTACTTCGTCCCGATTCTCACATTGATGGGCATTGGTGGGAACACAACGCGCAACATTTTCCTCAGTGGCATGTACACATTTGCAAAGTTTTGCTTTGCAATCACCGCGTCATTCTTCTTCGTTGATGCGTTGGGACGACGCAAATCCTTATTTGTGGGTGCTTGCCTCCAAATGGTATCTGACGTTTACATTGGCGTGTACATCAAGTACAGCCAGCAAGGTAATGTTTCCGACGCCGCATCGACTGGAGCTGTTGCTTTCATCTTCATTCATGGTTTTGGTTATGTCGTTGGTAAGTCTGAATACGGACCCCTGTAAAAACAGCCTCAAGTACTGTACTGACACCTCGTCTTATGTTAGGTCTCTATATCCTGCCGTATGTCTTTGGAGGCGAGCTCTGGCCAAACCGCATTCGATCCTTTGGCTCCGCTCTCTCTCAAAGCTTTCACTGGCTGTTTATATTCGCGATGGCCTACGGTGCGCCGTCTCTCCTCAAAACTACCAACAACTGGGGCGCCTTCATCTTCTTTGCTGGATGGTGCTTCATTTCGATCATCTACGTGTACCTCATGGTGCCTGAGACTTCAGGCCTGAGTGTCGAGGAGATGGACGACATTTTCAAGGGATCTTGGTTCAATGCTGCTAGACGACCTAAGAAGCACGCCGCCATTCATGCTATCGATGGCCAAGAGGAACATCTTAAAGTGTAGGTGAAGATGTCAACACCCAATCCTATAATAGCTTCTAACTTATCATTAGCGCCCACCAGAAGGAAGACAAGGTCTAGGTTGGAAAGACGATGATATAGTATGGAATTAGTTCTTATGAACTGTGGGTGAATGGCGCCATTGTCGATGGACCCTCGTGGGGATTGTTGGAGGAAAGTCACCATTTCTAGAACTATGATCTCCCTGTGGCTTGGAAGGCTGTATCACCTGTTACAGTTATCCAAACACAATGCATGTCATCCCCGAACTTGATCTTAGTCTAGGCACTGTCAGGTAGCGTAAACGAACGTGTAGACTACATTTTAGTCTCCCAAGAATTCTTGACCTGTTAACGCTAAAGATAATGTCGTCCAAAGTCTAATCAGGTTTCGGATCATTTGCCTCAACTCTCGCGTGATAAGTCAGAACTAAGAACATCCTAATGATACAACGCCAAGATGAGAGATATGAACGAAGCAAACCTAGATTATCATTGCACAGGAACAGCTTATCAAGTACTACACCCAACAATTAACATACAAGCTATGTCCCAACTTCTATCCCCACCCCCCATCACCATAGTCATACTGCTCCCGAGATGGAAAGTCATCAATCAACCCGCTCAACAACAGATCGACTCCAAGAGAAATACCTGTATCAGTTATACCTTCCATCCACTGCGGTAGGTCTTCCGGATAATAGTCTTGTCCTGGAACGAGAGCTGTTGACGCAATTTCTTTCCCCTGTTGTGTATCTGCCATCATGGTCATGGTACGACTGGCGAGCGCTTCGAAGATATCTCGGTAGGGTGCGGCATCACTCCATCGCTCTGCGAGGATCACAAGAACCATGGTGCAGTCGGTACAGGCGCTACTGACTTGGTCATGTCTCGACGCCTCTCGTGCCGCAGGTGAAGTCCACAGACAATAGAGGTACGTCAGCCCCGCGAGGAACAGCTCGTGCAGGGCTGCCCAGGTATACGTCGTAGGCTTGCCAAAGAATTGGCGGCGGTAGCTGTGGCAAGTGCTTTTAGCGGCTTCCAGACAGATTACGAAGACATCATCTGAAGCCGGCTCCTTGCTATCGGTTATCTCAACCCGGTAAAGTTGTAAAATTGCATAGTTGTAGTTGATTTGGTACCAGTCTGGGGTCATGAAGATAGAAAGTCCGCCGCCCGCCGGAGGCACGATTGGAGGAGGATTGGAGGTCTGCCACTCCTTGAGCTCCATAAGCAGTTCTTGCACGCGGGTCTTACGAACCGCAGGGTCCTTCAAAGCAGTATCCGAGTATAAGGCGGTCTGAATGCAGCCCTGAAGAGCGCGGATGCGAAATGCATGATTTGCGTATGTCATCATCGTTGGTGGATCGGTCGGAGAGGATCGTGGTGAGCCACAAATTCCTGTTGAAGTGATTCGAGACTCCTCGATATCGAGTGGAAGCTATCCCAGATTCCTATTCAGAAAAGATACGACAGTGGATGGATGGGCCGGAGTACCTCTGCATCAATCTCTTGGAAATGTAGGCATAGTGGCCGCCCCAGCATAACAGCCGCTGAACACTCCATCTCGTAGGCGCTCCAGAATGTTCGCTTCTGCAGTTCCTGCTGTAATGGACTCACTGATGATCTAAAGCGCTTCTGGTTGCGATGATAACCGAGAGTAACACAATGACGCACAGCCAGTCCGGCCAATTTCCTGATGGCTGTGAGAAGCTGCATTTGGGTCTGGCAGGGAGCTGTCTTACCATTGGGATGTACCTTTTGAAGATCGGAGAGAGTATGCTGCCGAGCACAAGATTGCCTGTATAGCTTCCAAGTTATCACGGCAGAGTATATCGTCAATATAGAGCAGAGCGGAGGCGTATAATTGTTCTGGTGAGTATCCAATAGTGGGTAATAACAGGGCACCAACAGCATAAACCTACCAAGAACTATTAGTAATACCCAAGAAAAGGATATCTGGTAACTACCATGTTCAAAAAATATAGAGGCACTGGATCGAAGTTGAGAATGCTCATCGCCTCGAGGGGATCTTCCAGTGCCGTCTCCCACATCCTAAAAGTAGGTTCGTGCAAGAATGGATACTGTGTGTGGATATTCTGAAAGTAAGCGTTGCTCAGTCTTACGGCTGTCGGGTAGTCTGGCAATGGACAAGGCTCTGGTGTTGAAAGGTTGTGGTGGTCTTGGGTTGGCGTTATCGATGAGATGGCTTGGTGGAGAGATGGCTTGATAAAACGGGTAAAGGCAAAAACAGAGGAGGGACCGAGATAGTGAGGCTCTGCTCCGGCTGCATTAATGCTTAGGGTCCCGACCATGGACGACAAGTCGCTGAGATCATGATGGTCCTCGTCAGCGGTAGCGGTGCTTGGCTGATGATTGCCTGCAGGGGCTAGAGTATTTGGTGAAGCAGACGATTCACTGGCGGAGCTTGGCTGGAGCTCTCGCAGCATGCCCTCGAGCAACTCAACGCGTTGTTCTAGGATCTCAAGATAGTTCCGTGGCTGCTGTCGCTTCGTCGCAGGGTCCTCAACAAGACAAACTGTCCCCTCAAGGGTTAACACTTTGGTGGGCCTCACAAACTCGCTGACTACTCACCTATGCCATTACGTCGACAGTTGCTGCATGCGGGGACCTGTTCATCGCACTGTATCCATGTCAGTTGAGCATTGACCAGAGAACAGGACATGTCGTTCCCTGAGCTTCCTCTCCTTACAGCCTATGCAGGCTAGGATGGTTCTGCTTCCGGTGCGTACGCGCTGCGAGGAGCCTCGAGCTGGACGACTTTTGAGAGACTCAGACATTTTGTCCGCATTGACGAATGGATCGACTGGGATGGTAGCTCGGAGGAAAGGCTGAACAGTTGGTATCGACATTATCACTACCCCGCAAGATGACTCAGCAGGGGTGGCGTTTTCTCGACAAACAGTGAACTGGGCTAGGTGGCATTATCAACTGATGCCGGCCATGAAACCGCGTTATTTTTAATGCTCATTAGAAAACTAGGGTTGAGGAGGAGAGAGAGATAACATGATATAGGCGGCACGGTTTTGATAATTGCTTCGATTGTACACGATGTGGCTATCGTTGGCTCATCTGCTCTAAGTCTCTGAGGCTCCCCGCCCCATCATCGCCCAGAGATAGAGGCAAAAGCAGAAACACGATTCGTGCAACACCCAGATAAGAACAGTGACATGACATGGCATGAAAGATAGGTCCAGCTGACTACGTTTGATTCTGTGGTTGGTTTATCAGTTCCCTTTCCGAGGCATGATGGTTATCTGATGAAGGGTGCCGCTAGTCGGGGGAATACGAAGAGCCAATGAGAGGTCGCATCCCCTCACTCAATATGACCGGGGTGCCTGGACTTGAGGTCGGTATCCCCCGAGCTGGTTCAACCGAGCAACCGAATACCTCAAAAGATAATTCTCAAGGTCATAAAGATCTTGTACGTATAAACAAGCTTGGGCCATTAAGCAGTGAATCAGACTCAAGATTCAAAGACACTCATGTTCCCGTTCCCTAGTCGAACCAAGACTCAAAGAAAACCCTCTTCAGCGCCCAACATGTCGCCTCATCTTACTAGCAAGACGGCCCCTATCGTCATCGTCGGCGCGGGCGTCTTTGGCCTAAGCACAGCCATTCACCTTGCCGAACGCGGCTACACCAACGTCAAAATCTTGGACAAGCAAGCCTACCACGAGAGCCAGTACTCGTACGACAAGGGTTGCGACGCTGCATCAGCAGGTTGGTCTGCTTCTCTTGTCAGATAAACGCCACTAACCAGGTTACTCAGATATTAACAAAATCATTCGGGCTGCTTACGGATCGCAAACCGAGTATCAGACACTCGCACTGGATGCAATCACGCACTGGAAGAAATGGAACGAAGAAATTAGCACGGGAATCACACTCCCGACTGGATTCTCAACCAAAGATGCACTCTTTATCAACAACGGCAATCTCACCATGACGACTGACAAATCACTTCCCCAGTTTGAGCTGGACACGATTAAAAACATGACCAAAGCGGGATTGGCGAAAACACAAATCGACCTCTCAAGCCCTAGCGATGTCAAGCGAGCAAAAGCAGACGGTTTCGACTTTGCCATCAACCCCTTTAGGAGGAAGAAGAACTTTGGCGTGGTGGACACCCAAGGAGGCTTTGTGTATGCCGACAAAGCTTGTCGTTTTGCACTCCACAAGGCCGTGACACTGGGAGTCCAGGTAATACTCGGGGTTCCAAGGGCAAGTTTGCAGCCGTCCTTCGCGACGAGGACTCACGCATCACTGGTGTACGAACAGCCGACGGTGTATCACATTCAGCTGAACTCACTATTATGGCTTGTGGAGGCTGGACGCCGTCTCTTGTCACCGAATTGGACAGCCTTTGTGAGACAACGGCCGGAAGTGTTTGCATCTGGCAACTACCAGCTGGCTCGGCGCTGTGGGATAGGTTTGCGCCGGAGAGATTTCCCACATGGACGTAAGTGAACTTGAGCAATGTCTGTTGCGAAAGTGGAATACTAACACGTATTATTGTAGTTGGGACATTCGGAACGGCAAGAATGGTGGCCTCTATGGCTTCGCCCGAGACGCCAATGGAGCTGTAAAAATCGGCTACCGTGGCACAAAGTACACGAACCCCCAGACTCAAGCCGACGGTGCCTCCAGGAGTGTCCCGATGACTCGCTGGACGCAACAGTCTACTCGCCAACTGCCGCTCACATCAGCTCGCGTCATCAAAGACTTTGTCCAGGAATACCTACCCGAGCTGATGCAATGTGAGACAAAGACTCGTCTTTGCTGGTACACCGATTCGTTTGACAACCATTTCGTCATTGACTTTGTTCCCGAGATACAAGGTCTGATGGTTGCAACGGGCGGCAGCGGGCACGGGTTTAAGTTCCTGCCCAACCTGGGCAAACATGTGGTCGATCTGGTTGAGGGCAAGCCGAACAACCATTTGCATTTTTGGAAGTGGAGGAGTTTGGCCTCCGGGGCGAAGCCGTACAACAGCATCATGGAGGGTGTTGGCAGTGGGAGGTCTCTGCAGAATCAAGTCTTGACAAGGGAAGATGGCCTCACGAAGCAGGATAGTCGCCTGTAAGGTGGAGCCGACTAGTCATCGTACCTTCGCGTCCCATGCGCTTAGATCCCTGATAGGCATACATCCAAAGTGGAAACGTTCTTTCGAGTGCAAAGCGGCGCATGGCGTAAGCACGAAGTTGATCCACCTATCTCATCTCGAGTTTTCTGAAAAGATGCAAAGGCTCAAATTACTTATTTCAATTGAAAAAGCTTGACCAAGATGTCTCCCACATTACTGCGCAATTCTCATTTGCCTTCCCAAGCCTGCATCACTTCGGCCATCTTCGTCAATCGTATTTCTGGAAACTCGTGTGTCAGAGAATGCTCCTCGGCGACAAGTAAACGCTCTAATCCAGCCTGCAAGTGAATCATTGCAAAAAAAGCCTCGGCGTTCTCAAATTCGATCGGGGGGAACTCGTTGAAGAATGATATCTTGCCCAGTCTCAGCTTCTCTAGACTGTCGTAAGCGACCTGGAACTTGCAGCCTGTATCTACTTAATGCCATGTCATGAGGGTCGTAGGGTTGATACTCACCTCGTGTCTTCTCTGCCAACGCCACAACTTGGTTGAAGGTCAAAGTCTCATTGGAGATGGTGGTAATTTTGTCCCACTTCTCCACGTCCATCAAGCGAGCAACAAACTTGGACATGTCCTGGGTTGTGGTGAAGGTTGCCCTTGCTGACCCGTCTCCCGGGACGGCTGCCCATTTCTTCTCCATATTGATCACATTGATCCACGGATGCAGATGGGTCTTCCAGTACGGCATGCCATAGTAATCGAGAAACCATCCGTTCACTACGCGAGTGTACTCGAGGTCGGTCTTCTCGAGGCTTTCGATGGCTTCGAAGGTGTATCGAGACAGTGGGTTAATCTCGATGGTCCTAGGCACATTAGCGTAGATCATTTCTGCCAGAACATGAACCTACTCTTCCAAATGCTGCATGTCATACCCGCTAATGACAAACCTTCGCGTTGGTTCCGATTGATCCGCTGCGCGTATGAGATTGAGCTGGGCTTGATTCGTTTCTGGTGTGGCGACGCCAATTGCGCAGACGACCGTGTCAACGCCAGCCTGACTAAAGACCTGGCTCAGACCCTTGACGTCGGTGTAGTCAACTGTCAAATACTCAACTCCTTCATCCGAGGGACGGTCCTATACTCCAAATTTAGATCTGGAACCTGAGGGCCTTTCCGACTGAGTTGCATACATTGCGAGACAGGACGAATATTTTGTGTTTGCCATAGGCGACAAGGCCATCGACGATGGTCTTGCCGACTGGCCCGGTACCACCAGCAACTGCAATGGATCGCATTTTTGAAAAGTAGAGGTCACAACAATGACACTACGTCAGTTGATGGTCTTTGATGGTCTTTAGATAAATGCTTAAAGATAAATAAATTCAAGATGCCGAGGAGTGAATTCTAATTTATAACTTAGGCAACGAAGGAAGCGGGGACGTCCAGCGCTGGTTGGGAATATTTCCCAATTGGGAGTACTACCATATTTGGCCTGCTTTCTAAGCCTCGACTACCTTACCTACCTACCCACCAAAGAAACCTATGACAAATTACTCATGCATAGCGTTGCAATGATTCCCTAATATTCTTTAGTCCTATTTCCATGCCCGATGTGCGGTTAATGAATACTTTTCTGGAAAATCTTTGGAGTACGAGACCTCGGGACCCGAGACCCAAGACTCCGGGCCTTGAGCATTCGGGTCCCGAGTTTTTGCACTCGGGACGAGCTGAAGCTAGCGGACAGCCAAAGTGGACAAATGTGTAGGGTAAGTCATTTTCAAAGTACCTTGCCCCAGTACAGAATAATACCTATGTATTTTCCCCATTCTGTTTTGTGATTTGTTTTCTTTCCGACTCGTTTTAGATGATTCTCACTAATTCAACGTGATCCTAAGGTCTCGAAATACCCATCCAAAATTTGAAATGGGGTGAGCATGTGAGAGGCCGCTTCTAGCCATAATCAGACGCATCTGACATTGTATCCTACCTACTTTACTAGTCTATCATACGTACCAGTCTCTCGGATCAATGCCATACGAACTACCGTGTCGGGTATTTTCAGAATGATTGCATGTGCTTCCTCCTTTAAGTAGAAATCACGATGAGTGGGTTCATCCTTGTCCAATATCTGACCATCGGCCCACAATACTACCTCAAGTAAAAGCCGCTGTTGGGACTTGGCGATTGAGAGTATCCAACCAGAAAAGACCCGAGAGTAACGTGATTTGTAGCGAGCCAGCCATGTTTGTTTATATTATTACGTGAGATCCTCCTTACCACGGTTCGTCACACCATCGTTTGACACGTGCTCTCAACAGTTGAGCATCATCACGGCACGTTCGACCATCGCCGAGGACAAGATCGAGACGCCTCGAGAATCACTGCTTCGTGCCACACTGGCCTGACACCTTGGGTGACTTCCGGGCGTGATTTTATTCATTGCCCTTTTGCCTCGAGCTCACCGTCATTTCTTTCCTTCGGCATCAACTCCATCTGGGGCCAACTTCTTCACCGCCATCTCCGACACATACACCTACTGGGCTGTCAGCGACGTCAAAAGCAATGGGCCACGGTTTTACGACTGACTCCAACGGGATTCCCGTTTTCGGTGAGTCGGCAACATCATTACCCTCTTCATAAATCGGCATGAACTAACCTGACCTGATTCTAGGCCCTCCTGAGGAAATGCTGGCTAGTGCGTATAGACTCATTTGGCATGATCCGTGTCATGATACTGACAAATTTTTGAAAGGGTCCAGCCATAAACCTCATTTGGAGAGTGAGTGCTACGTGTTGCGCTCTTCGTGAGATTCACCGCTAATTAGCCTAGGCCTCGAAAACTACAAACAGCTGCATCAAAAGTCAATCACCAACCCCGAAGAGTTTTGGGGCGAGCAGGCGCGGGAGCTCCTGACTTGGTCTAGAGATTTCGACTTGGTCCATAACGGGAGCTTGTCCAATGGAGACAGCGCCTGGTTTTTGGGTGGCGAACTGAATGCCACATTTAATTGCGTCGATCGCCATGCATTTAAACACCCCGACAAAGCGGCGCTCATCTACGAGGCCGATGAGCCGAATGCTGGACATACTCTGACCTACAGTGATTTGCTACGAGAGGTGTGCAAGCTTGCGCATGTGTTGAAACAGATGGGCGTGCGCAAAGGCGACATCGTTGCCATCTATCTACCCATGATCCCAGAAGCTGTCATCGCTATGCTCGCTTGTGCTCGAATTGGCGCGGTTCATTCCGTCATTTTTGCTGGCTTCTCTTCAGACTCTGTCCGAGATCGAATTCTCGACGCCAAAAGCAAGGTTGTTCTCACTACCGACGAGGGCAAGCGAATGGGGAAGACGATTGCACTAAAGACCATCATTGACAAAGCCCTTACGCAATGCCCTGACGTAACAAACGTCCTGGTCTACCAGCGCACTGGTGCTGAGATCCCTTGGGTATCTGGAAGAGATCATTGGTGGCACGAACAAGTCAAGAAATGGCCTGGCTATATCCCACCGGAGCGGATGGACTCAGAAGATCCTCTCTTCCTCCTCTACACTTCGGGATCGACCGGCAAACCCAAGGGCATCGTGCATACGACAGGTGGATTCCTTGTGGGAGCCGCTTCCACTGGCAAGTATGTTTTCGACATTCACGACGGTGATCGGTTCTTTTGCGGTTGCGACGTGGGCTGGATCACAGGACATACCTATGTGACGTATGCGCCGTTGCTCCTTGGTATCACGACAGTTGTTTTCGAGGGAACACCGATCTACCCAACGCACTCTCGCTACTGGGACATCATCGAAGCGCATCAAGTCTCGCAGTTCTACGTGGCTCCAACTGCGCTTCGCGTCCTGAAGCGAGCTGGCTCTGAGCATGTTCCGGAAAAAGTCATGCGCCATCTTCGTGTGCTTGGATCTGTTGGTGAGCCGATCGCTCCAGAAGTCTGGAAGTGGTACTTTGAAGTCGTCGGAAAGAAAGAGTCGCATGTCGTTGACGTAAGTTTCTACAGAAGAAAGTCGCTTCCAACTGAAACGAGTATTGTGCTGACCGCATGGGTAGACCTACTGGCAAACCGAGACCGGTTGCAACGTGATCACGCCTCTTGCTGGCGTTACGCCGATGAAGCCTGGCTCAGCCTCTCTCCCATTCTTTGGCATCGAGCCAGTAATTTTGGACCCGGTTTCGGGTGAGGAAATTGAAGGCAACAATGTCGAGGGCGTTCTCGCCTTCAAGCAACCATGGCCAAGCATGGCTCGTACCGTGTGGGGTGCCCACGCCCGCTACATGGACACGTATCTGAATCCCTTCAGCGGCTACTACGTACGTACTCCCTCTCCCCGTTGTCATTCGTTGCCGATCAGATGTCTAATGCTATATGCAGTACACCGGCGATGGGGCTAGTCGCGATGAAGATGGATTCTACTGGATCCGCGGCCGCGTAGACGACATCATCAACGTCAGTGGCCACCGCCTCTCGACAGCAGAAATCGAGGCCGCCTTGATCGAGCACCAAGCCGTCGCCGAGGCTGCAGTTGTTGCCACTCCCGACGAGATCACAGGCCAGGCATCCATGGCTTTCCTCACCCTCAAGCACAGCGTCGAAGCCTCCAAGGAAATCCATGTCGAGCTGGTGCTCCAGGTGCGAAAGTCGATTGGACCATTCGCGGCCCCGAAGCGAATCTATGTCGTGTCTGATTTGCCTAAGACCCGCTCTGGGAAGATTATGCGCCGCATTTTGAGAAAGATTCTGGCGGGTGAGCAGGATCAGCTGGGGGATATTTCGACCCTGTCCGATCCGTCGGTTGTTGACACCATCATCGAGGTCGTGCATGGTGCTGCGTAGCGGCTCGGAGGAGTCGATTGAATTTTGCGATTAGAAATTTCTCAAGTTCTGTGTTCTGATTTCGTTCAAATAGAAACCTCTTATAGATTTAGTATTGAAAATAGCGCATTCCCTCACGCACCTGTCGAGAGCATATATGATGAAGCCGAAGAATATCTGGATGTCCCTGTCCAGTGAGTCAATGACCGCTCCTGTTTCCATTTCTGGTCGCCCACACAAAGCTGGCTTGTTTTCTGTCCAATTTTTACTGTCCAGTGACTTCAGTGCACTTCCAAGCGCCGAGTGATTACGAGTTGCCTGTCGTATGCCCATGACTTAATCTAGTATGTGGAATGGGGTTCTCCAACAATCCACGGCCCAATCACTAGGAAACCCTCAACAAATTTGAGACATGCAGACACTTCAAAGTCTAACATGCACAATGGAGGCAATGTAATTCTAAAGGACCGGACCAAAGGCGGCATTGAAGTCATTTTCCTCCAGGCTTCAAGGGAATCACTCATTACTCAACTCTGCCACAGCTAAAGGTGCGCTCTTGAGCTTGGCCCCGAGTCTTTGCGACCCCTCTCTCTCGCCTCTTTATTCAAAGTCTTCCACATATTCTTGCGTAGCTCATGACCTTCCAAGAACGCACGAAACCATTCGCGCTGAAACTTGGGCAATTTTCTGCCCACTTCCTTCGATCCTTCGCCGGCCAACTCCCGTAGGGTCTCAAAATAGTCCTCGAAATCGGGGAAAATGAGCGCAAACTTGGGTCCATCGCCCCTTGACTTGATTCTTTCGGCCTCCCATTTGCGCATCTCATCGACGGGTGGCAAAGTGCCACGGCCGGCAAGAAGCCTTGCAGCATAGACGGCTTGCCATTCGAAAACCTTGAACGTCAGCCCCGCCTGCACCGCACCAACAAAGAGCAAAGTCGGGTCATGCTGCCAAACAACATGTTGATATAGGTCCGGTACCCGGTTGTTTCTGACTGGAACTGCGGGTAAAAATGGAAGTGTCCAGGTGTAGCCAGTCCCGAAGATGATGTGATCTACATCATCAATTTGACCTCCGTCTTTGAGGTACACCATTCGGCCAATGACTCGTGTGATTGACGAATGGTTCTGAATACCAGGATGCTTGAATGCCTCGTCCCCAAAGTAGCCATTGAAAGCATGACCTATGGTAATCGCATGTACCGGCTGCTGGGCTACATCAGCCAGGTCAAAGGCTATGTCAGCAGCGGATACTGATGCTCCGACTACTATCACTCTCTTTCACCAAGTTAGCCAACGGCTCCGTGAATCTTTCTATATCACTATACTCACCTTGCCTTTGTAAAGATCCCTGCCGCGAAAGTGCTTGCTGTGAATCACACTCCCCGGGCGTGATTTCTCAAGCGTCTCAAGGCCCTCAATTACCGGGATATAGGGCACAGAGTAGTGTCCGCTGGCAACAACCACGGCATCAAACCATTCAACCCACCAATAGTCGCGTTCCTTCCCCTCCTTGCGCAATGTCACCTTCCATTCTGACCCGAGCTTTTCAGCCCGCTCGACGGTTGTGTTGTAGGATACAAAGTCTTCATATCCCTTGCGCTCAACTAGGTCTTTGATGTATCGTCTGATCACGTCCCAGTGGCGAAAGGGCGTTGTGAGGCCGTACAGCTCAACGGAGCGTTTGCTTCGCTCACTCGGGATCGGCTCTTGACTGAACCGCATTGGCACATGGTCGATGTTTGTCTCAAGGTAAGGGTAGACGGAAGATTCTGTGAACCGGGGCTGGTCTATCTTTGAGGTGTAGGCGGGCAAATGCTCTGGGACAGGCAGAGGGGTGTCGGCACTCCGATCAGCGAGGCCAGGCAAATTCGAAACCGTCGGAGGACGATGAGTATCGCCAAGCCTAGGCACGAGCGTTAGGGATGGTACAGTGAATTAAAGGCTCGGAAAATATCTACCAGCATCCACCAGGGCCTTCACGCCGCTCAAATACGCGAATATGATCAAACGCCTTTTCTTGTGCCAGCGCATCTATTGTGATGGCTCCCGCAGGTCCAGCCCCGATGACTGCAACACGTCTGATAGTTAAAGTGGCCATCTTGGCCAGAAATTAGACCGTAGTTAGGCTAAAGACTGAGACGATTTGGTAGGACAGTATCAGAGGGAAGCGGATGATAGCTTCGTTAAACATCATTGGCAGGTCGGCAACGGACCTGAATATGATTTCACTGACAAGTTGATCACGCCATCTTCAGTGCTGGGGAAGTTTGGAATCAATTGCGCACAATCTGCATCGTATCATTAGCGTCAGAGGTCTTTGGAATCAATTTTCTTGGCGGGGGTTATTCGTCGGTCCGCCATCGGAGCAAGATGTTGCGTGCGATGGGAGATCCTCTTGGCGAATCACAGTCAGTATAACGTGTAGCCGCTTGTGTTCATGTATTATGGAAGCTTGAAAGCTTGGCATGGGCTTGATTGTGCCTAGCGTGATAATTTATTGACGTCTTGTCTGGGATGCTGCAACGTTCCGGGGTTACAACGTGGTTGGTGACATTGCTAGGGCGGATGATGTGATTTCCTGCTTGCAAGAAGAATGAGCTTCCATCCCTGTATCAAATTGGCACCGGAAGCTTGGTCGGAACGAGACGTTTAGTTCCCAAAATCATATACTTGTTTAATAACTCCTAAGATCCCTCGAGGTTGTTTTACCTGATGACCGAGTCAAAATACGTGAAGAAGCCAGCACGCGCTTGAATGAACACCATGGCAGTTTCTGGTGCAGACTCTCCATCGGAGAAACATAAAAATATCGGCGACGACGCAAACAAAGGTCTCTTTCTCAATGCTGGATCCGCAGACCTGTCAACGAACCCATCTGTATCACAGACTGAAGGGGATTGGGACTCAGATGCCGAAATTCGAGCCCGAAACAAGTCAGTATTTCGGTGTAACGATGAGCAGACGTTTGCTAACCGGGGACTAGAGTTGACTTCTCAGTGCTATCGCTACTGTTCCTCGGATTGCTGGTTTTTCAGTTGGACCGCATGAATCTTGCTAGCGCGCTGACTGGAGGCTTCGCTCAGGACATCAATGTCAACCAAGATACAATTAATCTGGGAAACCAGCTGATGTTTATGGGCATTGTCGTTTTCGAAATTCCCTGCAACATGGCCCTTCAGCGGGTAAGTTGGCTCGTCTAAACATTGTTCATTCTGATACAAACAACCTAGGTTGGCCCCCGAAAATGGATGGCAGGTCAAGTTTTCGTCTTTGGCTTCGTTGCCACGATGCAAGTCTTTGTCAAGAACCGAGGCGGATTTTTGGCAGCTCGCCTAATGCTTGGCTTCGCCGAAGCCGGATACATCCCCGGAGCAGTCTACACCTTATCGACGTGGTACACCAAGCGCGAGCTGTCTAAGAGAGTATCCGTCTTCTTCTTTGGCATGTTTGGTGGAAATGCCATTAGCCCGATCTTGGCTTCCGGAATTCTCAAACTCGACAATGCTCGAGGCATCAGGGGCTGGCAGTGGTTATTTCTACGTGTGTTTGCTCTTCCCCAAAATCTTATCGTGCGCTAACTGGGTTGCAGTTGAGGGTCTCTTCACGATAATCGTCTCGTTCATACTACTACTCTTTCTGCCAGGTAGTCCAGACGTCCCCCAGCCTCTTGTAGGACCCGGGCTGGTACGTCTTTCCACGTCAGAGAAGGAAATTTTGCAAAGGCGACTTGAGAAAGACGATCAAATAGGCAAACGCCCAGGCGTTCATGGGTTAACCATTGACTGGCCGCTGGTTCGAAGAACTGTGCTTCACTACCGTCGTTGGCCACACTACGTGTCGGCTTTTGCAGTATTCTCAACATGGTCCCCCTTGACCACGTACACGCCTTCGATCATAATGTGAGACCAAACCCAGTTTCTTCGAAATGATGCAAAACTCATGAAATTTCAGGTCTCTGGGATTCGATCGTATTGCTGCCAATGCTCTTGCTGCTGTTGGTGCCTCCCTCGCCCTTCCCGTGGTTTTCGGCTTCGCGTACTTGAGTGACCGAACGAACCGTCGAGGCGGAACTGTTATCAGCGCCCATGCTTGCTACCTCGTCACTCTGATCGTGGCCCGGCAAGTTCATCCACATGTTGGGAAATGGTCGAGATGGGGTCTCTGGACTGCCGTGAATAGCTTTGCCGTAGGCTACCACCCGGTTTCCAACTCTTGGGTGCAGCTCAATTGCCGAGAGGCTGGTGAGAGGAGCATAGCGATTGCGTACGTTTTTTTTTGGGAGAGTTTGGAGTGAAAGCAAAACTGATGAAATGTCTAGCATGTGGGTAATGTCGGCGATTAGTGGGCTGATGGTCGGAACCCAATATTTCCGACCCAACGACACACCATTGTAAGAAACACACTAACCTGTAACCTGTTTATGTGAAGAGATCACGAGCTAACAATGTTGCCAAGTTATCAAACGGGTCTACGCACAATGATCATCATGGTGTCCTTGGGTATGACATCTGCAGTGATTCAAGTCATAATCTACACTGTGCATAACAAGCGAGTTGCGCAAGGAAAGCATGCTCGAGAAGATGGAGTGTCACTAATGCTCTATACTCCATGAGGTTATTGAGCTACAGAGGTGACATCTATACCAGTATATCTGCCTTTCCATGGGGTCGTTATATCTAGCGGGAATACAAGCAGTCATCTTTTAATGGCCCCCCCTACCTCGCCCTTCTCCCTATGTTTACCTCAAGATCACCCTCGAAACGGTTACCCAAGTCCCAACACAACAAATGCCAACGAACAAAGACACAGTGAGGTAAACTTGTGCCCAGTGCAGTCGTAAGCTTTGAAGATTCCAGATTCTTGGCTTGTTGGAAACATTCGCAACATCCGGACGCGTCGGATATAGGGGGCAAGACACAGACTTGGGTCAAAGGTCTCCGTACACTCCACGTTAACACCCCAAGCCGAGGAAGACACATAACTTTAATAGACGGTAATTAGGTAACGTATGTTCAAGATATACTAAATCAGTTTTCAATCCGCCCTCAGGTTTATACGAAACTCGGGTTTTAGATCCCATTTATATCTAACGAAATCTCAGTGTGGGATTATTGAGCTTTAGGGGGTAGCAGGGGGATTGTGAAACCCTTCGGCCTTGGCCTATGCCAGAACAACTGGGTGAAGGATTTCAACTTCGCTACATATAACTTGCACCGAAAACATACTCACCTTTAGCCCAGCGAGAGCAAAGATAGTAACACTGGAGCACGCGATATGGATAGCCTACGCCCATAAAAAAAAGAGTTCGTCCGTGCTCTTGTTCAAGACCTTTCTCCGATGAAGGCAATGTCGGTGAACAAAACCCCGAGCTCAGGCTAAACAATTAATGAAAACAAGGACTGCCTTTTTTTGTTTCTCTTTTTGCCATTGTGCTAACAACTTGCCTGTGAAGGAGCTGACAGTTATTGCAATAGAATACAAAGGCAAAAGTGATAAAGGTGAAAACGAGGCCAATTATTTTACGAGGTACATGTAACGGAAACCGTTTGCCAGAATCCTTCAGGGTCTTCACGTCGCTCAAACATGCGAACATCATCAGACAGGCAATACAACAGAAGTTCACTCAGCTCACGATTGAAACCTTTTTCGAATGAGGAAAGCCTACATAAGTTGCCCAAGAGAGCTTGAGCGGAAGATTCTGTATTGCTCGGTACAGCAAAGCTTCGGAAACTGGGCTAAAAGAAACTAACAACGCAAAAGATTGCAACAGCCTTCGGATAGCCAGTCGAAGAACAAGGTCCCAACCCGCAGAAGAGGCTTCATGCCCACTCCTTTATCCCCGATTCCTTCCTTGGCGCACTCCCTTGGCCATGCCAATGCCTCATGGGGCCATCTCAATAGGTAGTCATGCAACCTGGTGCGCTGGGCACCGAGGGCCTAAAGCGACTGATGCACCAGAAGCCTAATTCCGTCTGAGATTGGCATTAGGCTCGGTGCTGGCGAGATAGGCCTCTTGCAAGAATCCTAGTAACGCACGCCTGAAGAATGCTTTATTGCGAACGATTGTGACACGGCAAAAGTCTCCACCGACTACATCCACCTCTTCCACGTCTTGACGTTCCATGTAGAGCAGCACCAAAAAATTCCAATCAAAAAGAGCGACATACTTTGTTTCGTATACATTGGCGTAAGTGGTCGCCTGTTTGAGGAATTTACAAGATTTGCCCCGGAACAAAGATGGATCAGTGTCATCACCCGCCATGGTTCGGTAGCCCCGGTCTTTGGCCTGTCGATATGTCTCATTTTCAAGAAGTTCCGCACTCTCAAATTCATCCTCATCAATGGCTCCAGGCCTCTTATATTCGAGAGCTGCAAAATATCGCAGAGATTCGTCATTGTCATCGTCATCGTCGCTGGGATAGCACCAAACAACGTCAGCTCGAACATCATGGAGGGTGCGCTGGTGGAGGCATCTGATTTCGGTGTTTCTGTGAGCAGCGCAAATCGTCAGGTTGACGGGATTGAGGAGTTGAGTTGCCGCGGCGTCACTGACGTCGGCTTCAACCTGCAGATATCTCGTTCGCTCCCAAGTGGCGAGATAGTGGCTTCGAATCGAGGTGTACACGATTCGCTCTCTTAGCAAGTCATCCGCACGTCTGATATAATGATGGCGACCATAGGGGATTGAGAAAGCAGGAGGTTCCGCTTCTTTGGTCTTGTACCCAGATGTATGAGTACGGTTGGGTGCATCTTCCAGAGCCATGCCAACGTACTCTGGAATTGCCGATTCAAAGCATTGGAGAATGTTTTTCCGAGCCATTGTTAATGAATAGTAGATAATTTGACAGCTGAGAAAAGGAAGAGGACCTTTGTATTTATGGTCTGCGTCTGAGTTGCGCTTCTGAGTGAGTGTACCACGCAGCCGTTTGTCTTTTCATCAGTCCGAGACTTAAATTTAAACGCACCAAACTACATAGTTTATTGACAGGTAAGTCATAAGATCCGTGTGGAACCGATTGCTTAGAAAATTGGACTAGAAATGAGCCATTCAAACTATTTTCAATCTTAAACACACACTCCTGTCCGTGGCCACAAGGTCGTACCTAACGGGGACAAATTGGTGTTTGGTTCCCGTTGTGTATGACTGACTACCAACAAACGAGAAGTTGAGCGCAGTGGCTTCGCGGCTTTGGTCCTACAGGTTGTCGCGAGCTGTTATGCGTTAGGCGTCGCTCGGAATTAGGCCCTGGATGCTGCGGCAAGAATGATGTCGTACCTAGCGGCATAACGGGTGCCTGAGTTCCACAGGGATCGCTTAACCATTGGTCACGATTCCTGAACTGAGTGAATAAAATGGGTGGTGGAACGAGACGGCTGGCACATCATCATTGATTAGCTGTGTACTAGGAGTCGCGGGGAGCTTTGACTTTGTGCCAGCAGCAACACGCCATAGAGCGGACAGCCGGATTAATGTAGACGTCGCGGGGAGTTTGACAATGTGACTGTGTTTAGAGATGGGACTTGTCACAAGCGTATACCGAGCGATGAGACAAGCCCTAAGGGTAAGGATCCTTACCTTTTGGTGCGTTCGTCCTCGTGACAAGACTCTATTGTAGAATCTTGACTTTTGGATAGCGTGATAATGAGATATGAGGCGCCATTACACAGAGTTTCGACTCTTGGATAGTGTGACTGTACTGAGAGATGCGATTTTATTGTACAGAACCCTGGACGGCCCTTG
The DNA here is from genome assembly GCA_020744375.1 of Dactylonectria estremocensis. Taxonomy (NCBI): domain Eukaryota; kingdom Fungi; phylum Ascomycota; class Sordariomycetes; order Hypocreales; family Nectriaceae; genus Dactylonectria; species Dactylonectria estremocensis. The sequence goes on along the minus strand of JAGMUU010000002.1, from coordinate 451,127 downwards.
CCGTGCTGGTGATGGTTCACGAAGTTGAGATGTTTCTTAGCTCATTCGTCCAATCGGACAGCCGCATGGGTAGTCTCGCCTGTACCCCTGCAAGTTTGCCACTAGCCGCCGTGAATTCTGGCTAGCTCGTTTGTCTCGCTTATCCTATGACGTATTGTCCATAGACAATCGACCCTACTCCCGTGTTTCGTTTTTGTTTTTGGTTCTCGGACATTTGGCAGCGAGTGACTCTCTTTATGTTCATGTCCATGTTGTTCTAGTATCACGCGTGTCTCTCGTTTGGTTTGGTGCAGCACTGCAGCCTAATACCTGGCCACGTGACTGGCGCGTTTGCTTCAATCACAGCACTCGGCGCTTTCACCTCTCCCACCACTTCCACCACCTCTTCTGCCTCTTCCACGTCTTCCACTTCTTCCAGTTCTTCCTCCTCATCAGCGACGCCCACACGCAACACCAAGAGACAAACAACTCCACCTGCGCCTACCTTGTCTGTCAAGATGGACTGTTCGGATCGACCCTGGAATGGCGATTCCAGGACTCCTTCGCCAGATCCTCAACGGCCAGGATTCCCGTATCGTTCTGGCCTCAAGCTCACCATCCGACGTCACAGCCCGCCGCCTCCATATGGAGTCCAATATGTCAAAGGCCTAGAGCGCAAGCGCGTGCGTATGCCCCGGAAGCTCAAAGTCACCCAGAGCGAATGGTGTCTCCAACATCCACCCGAAGAATCACACTCTCCCCACCCCGACACCACCACACACACACTTCGAGTTCTCGGCGAAATAGCCTGCGAGGACGGACGTGGCGCTCAGGTTGTCCGCTGCTGTCTCGACAATGACAAATCTTCAGTCTATGCCGCAAAAATCTACGATGCCCGCCACTATCGTTGGCCTAATGATGTGACTTGGGAAGCCGATGAGGACTATCGCCGTGAGGCGGCGGCATATGAAGACATGCAACAACTTGGCCTCGATGGGGAGATCGCTCCCAAGTATTTTGGGTCCTGGACGACCAACGTCGTCGCATGGGCTGGCTCTGATGTTCTACGACCAGTGCGCATCGTGCTCATGGAATTCCTTGAGGGCAGCTCCATGCTGTCGCTTCTCGTCAATAAGCAAGTCACCACCATTCCGCCTCAACAACGCCTCGATATCCTCGGGGCTGCCATCGTAGCGGCAAATCAACTTCATTTCCACCACATCTGGCACAGAGACTTCTCGCCCAGAAACATTATGCTTGTCAGATCCCATCCCAACCGCGGGATGCCTCGAGTTGTGTTGATTGATTTCAACTGCTCCACCGTTGCCACCCGACCCAATTCCAAGTATCCAGCCTTTCAGAGACGCCTTCCAGCCAACCCAATCAACGCTTGGTGGACATCATTCGACGATGAATTTTACCACTGGATACCAGAGCCGCATCGCTCACGGGTATCGGTCTGGAAAGGTTGGCTCAGGGCGACGTGGGGCAGTTCCAACGAGTTTGAAAGTCCCCGGGAGGAAATTCTGGAGGAATTTGAGAACGGTGTGACGGAGTTTTTGCCTCCATTGCCCGATCCCGAGGACACGTCCAATTCTCGCTGGTAGGCGAGGTAAGAACTCTTTCCCCACCAAGGGCAAGCAAGATGCCCTGACTATCACTTTGCGACCGAATTAGCATGCCAGGATGGACAGAACAAACAACGGTGGCTGAGATGACATCAGCTGCGGCTCAAGATTCTACCTGGGTTGAGGTCTGAAATTTGTGCGGGAGATTAGGAGCTCACAGGGAGGAGAGCACTCGATACTGGAGTTTTGGAGGGATCTGGGCACGAATAACTGTCTGGACATCCCCTGTGCCAATTCGGCGACGATGATGCATCTTAGATTGGGTGATTTTACTTGCGCGGTCATTCACATGCCCGCCAAGTCAAGTAGAATGTTGAGGCGTGAATCGCTCTTCATGATAATTAACTACAGAGTATTTAATACAATAATACAAACACATGTCCAATTCCTTTGCATAAGCGATGCTTAAAACCAGTGTCCCACGTCCAGTGACATGTTGATTAATCCATCAAACAGTCTGGCTGTGTTTTCAAGGACGTGACTGACCAGACTAACTCGTCGCGTACCATCGGCGCTCTGTCCACTATCCACCATCCCCACCCCCACTTGTTTCTTTTCCACTCTCCAACATCAGCTCGTGTGGACCCTCACCACTCAACAACGTCATTCTCAATGTCGAAAAACGTTGCTCGAGGCCGCATTGGCTGCTGGACATGTCGGATCCGCCATCGGAAATGCGACGAGCGACGTCCAGCCTGCAGGGAATGCAGCAGCCGCCGGATCCCGTGCTACGGGTACGACTCCAAGCCGCCCGCCTGGATGAGCGATCCGCGGAGGCTCAGTTCAGAGCTGCAGGATATCAAGCGCGCCGTCAAGGAGAACTTTCGGAGAGTCAGACGGCTGCAGAATCGACCGTCTTCGCCCGAATCACCCAATACTGACCATGGTGCGGCTGGTTACGAGACCAGTTTCCTACTACCTGAAGCGGCCGAGGTCGAAGCGCCACGAGAACACACCGAACCACGACAGGCTGCAACCGAAAACACCAACTTCAGGGAGGCACAGCACATCGTCCACTACCTGGACTACATCTTCCCACTTCAATATCCTTACTACGTGGACGATCCTGATCTAGGCGGGCGAGGCTGGCTGTTCTGGCTCCTCACCAAGAGCCCTCCACTTCGCCAGGCCGCCCTTACGCTGTCCGCCTTGCACCAGCACACCGTGTCCCATTATCGCGCCGAGAGCCAGGAGTCGGAGCTCATTCAGTATCACACCAAGGCGCTGCAGGAGCTGCGACAAGTCTTGTCTCGTCGAGAGGTCGAGGGGTTCGCGAGCAACCGAGAGGAATGGGTCGAGTTCGTCGCGGGAGGGCTGGCTTTGATCAGTTTTGAGGTATGTCACGCTCTCTCGCGTATGCTGTTGCAAAGCTTATCGATGAGTAGGTGTTCCAAGGAGGGATTTGCAACTGGGAGCCGCACGTCAGCGCCCTTGGATCGATTCTCGCCGAACCAACGCCCTCCGAGCTACAACTCCAGCCTGCAGAATTGAGCCGCGCAGAGTCCGAGCTGGTCGGAGGCATAGCCATCGCCCAGAAATTCCAGGTGGCAAACCTGCTCTGGTTTGACATTTTGGCCTGCACTTCGACGGGCGCCTCGCCCCGGACGCCCTATCGCCAGTGGCTCAATGTCCCCGAGGTTGACATGTCACGCGTCATGGGCTGTCAGAACTGGATGATGGCCATCATAGGCGACATTTCCAGCCTGAGTGCGATGGCAAGTTCGTTACAAGTTGAAACGATGCATTCTAGCATCCAGTCTTTGGAGGAGCGCATCTACCGTGGTCTCGACGCTCTCGATTCGGAGCCAGTGGTGAGTATTGGCGTGCTAATATCCCCGACACGACTTAGCAAGCTAATCACGTTGCAGATCCCCTCAGCACGGAAGTCTCGTCTCGTCACCCGAATCTTTGCGACCACCGCTCTCGTTCAACTTTTCACCATCGACGCGTCCCCGAGAATACTAGCGACAGATTCAGAAGTAGCAATAACGAGAGTCATCGACGCCATCGACCAACTACCAAACGACGTGTCCCTGCGAGGGTTGACCTGGCCGATAACCGTGGTCGGGTGTCTTGCGAGGGCAGAGCAGCAAGACTTCTTTGAGAAGATACTCGAGGGCATTCTGAAACAACCCAACTCGGCATTCAGCAACTGCGGGACGGTGCTGCGCGTCATTCGACACTGCTGGGGCCGAGATACGGATTCGTGCTGGACGCCGAGACGTGCAATGGCAGACATGGGTATCTGCGCCCTGTTGGTTTGACCCTTTCTCTCACCTGCTCTGTACTGCAAGGCAAATTATTCCTCTGCCTTGTTCACTAACAAAGGTCGTCTTTGTTGCCGGCTCTACTCTTCGCCCTTGTCGATTGCCCAGCATCAAGGGAGGAAGCTCGAGCCGAAGACGCCTGGGAGGGAATGTGGAGCCGGGCGACCAGAAAGGGCAGGTCGAACGCCTGCATCCCCTTCGTTACTGATAGTGATGCCACAAGGGACGAGTTCAAATTACGTCAAGTCACTCAAGAGTTTTGTATTATCAAATCGAAACTCAATCGACCCATCATTTTTCAGACGCTTGGTTGCACCGCATGCCCCCTACCTGTCTTCCATGGGGCCATCGCAAGTCCAGTCGTCTTCAAGCCCCATTTATCTGTGTTCACTGCATTTGCGCATTTGTCTTTTTGACAGCTCTGGCTGGTCCAGCTATGGCACTCAGCCCTCTTATCAGAGATGTCGCAATATTTCTGTTCACGGGATATCTCATCGTTGCAAATAGGAAACTAACAAATTCAGCTGTCTAAGAATCTTTCGCTATGTGTCTGGGTTCAGATTGACGCCTCAAATTTAGCGTCTGCTCAACGCTATCATCCAAAAGGTCCTAGTCAATCATCAACATCTTTGCGGCGGACCTGCCGTTGGACGTGTTTGCGATGATCACAACCATGAATTGATCCTTGGGCACTGTGGTCAATGTCGGAAACCTTTCCACCCTCTTTGGCCTTCGCAGGCGTCCTTCAAACGTCCACTTGCCGTCACCCACCGTCAACCCTTCGACTGGGTCACCGTTGACAAACACGTTGACAGAAGCCAGTTGAATCGTTGGGTCAGTCACTCCAACACTGCCTGATACCGACACGATACGAATCTCGTCATCCGCAGTCTGTTCCCTCTCGTAGCTACTCGTATCGATATCCAAGACAGGGGTTGCTTTCCTTGACGAGGTTGGGTGTACTTTCCGCAGATCAATGTCGTCAGATAATAGAGCCGGGGTCAGCGGCGGCGTTGTTCGCCTCTTGGAGCCTGTTTCGTAGGCAAAGGCCCATCTCAGCAAGTTGCCATCCTCCCACGCCTTGGAACAAAAGTTGAGTCCGACGGGCATTTTCTTGTCGCTCGTAGTGCCCATGGGGACGCTGATGCATGGGATGCCTAGGTGCTTCAGTGCCCGGCCGCCGTTGGAATACTTGATTCCCTCCTGCAAGGCGTGAAGCATCGACTCGCGGTTCTCGTCAGCATCTGCATAAGGAACGTCTCCATTTGTGGGGAAGGCCATGAGGTCGAAGCCATTGCTATCCATCCAGTCTTCGTACAGTCGTTTTCGCATGTCTTCAAGGGCGTGGACAGCCTGTTCGCACCCGGGGAGGCCGTAAATGTCACTGCTGCGGGCTCGCACAGCGTCAAACATGTCTGAGTACCTGACTTGATTCTGCGCTTCGCTGTGTAGTGAGGGGTCATCCATCGGAGCAACAAGTGGATGGATTCGGTCGGGGTCGGCGGCTAACAAGTCGGGGCATCTTTCGTCACCGTTTTCTCGGAGGAAGTCGTCCCAGGACAACGCGATCATCTCGCAACGTTCTAAGCTGACCCACTCGTTGGAGATTCCAGGAACGTTGGAGCTCTGGCCGGGAAAGTCCTTTTTCGTATAATGCTTCATGAGGGGAAAATCTGTCTCAACGACCGTCGCTCCGAGCGATTCAAGGTCGGCTCGGGCTTGGTTCCACAGATCCAGGACAGAATCCGAGCACATGGTCGTTGGAAGTGCTCCCTCGACTCCCAAGTAGCATCTAGGCACTGCGATGCGCTTCCCCCAGAGAGCCTTCTCGTCTTCAAGGCTGTGGTGGTCGGCGGGGCGCACCTCGGAACAGGAAGGAACCGCGACAAACTTCTGGTTGCGCCAAAAGTCAAGACCCGGTACTGCCCCCGAATCATCGGCAACAATGACGTTGAGAACATCGAACAGGTCCCTCATAGATCGGGTATGAGGTACAATGACGTCGCACATTGAGTAGAGAGGCCATTGACCTCGGCCGGGAATAACACCTCGCGAAGGGGAGTAGCCTACCAGAGCATTGTTCGACGCAGGCGATCTGCCAGAAGTGACCGTCTCTCCAGCAAACCCAAAAGCCGCAAAGCTAGCAGTGGTGGATGTCCCACTGCCGTTGGATGATCCCGACGCGTAGGCCGTTGTTCCGTACACTGGGTTGTATGGGCTCTCAGCCCTCCCGTAGAGGCCCCTCTGAGGACCTCCATCTGCCATGGGGGGCATATTTGTCTTTCCGAGGAGGATGGCTCCCGCATTTCGGAGAGATTCGACGATGGCGGCGTCTGATGAAGCCACTAGATTTGCGAAGGCTGGTGAACCTGCGGCAACTGTCAGGCCCTTGACCTTGAAGCTGTCCTTGACAGTGAAGGGAATTCCCTCCAGGGGGCGTGGCGGACGGCCCGAGGCTCGATAGTCGTCTGAAGCCTGTGCTTCCTCGAACACATTCGGATTAAGGACAACGATCGAGTTGAGAGACGGTCCGCGGCAATCGTATTTTCCGATGCGGTGCAGGTAGAGCGCGACCAACTGGACACTGGTCAGGGCTCGAGCGTCAAGTGTCTGTCTCAGGTCGTTGATGCTGGCATCTACCAGGCTAAGGGAGATTGGACTGGCCATTTCGGTCATTGGCACTTGTTGAAGAGACAATGTAAAGAGAGGCTTGAGAATAGAGATAACGGTTCGGATGCAGGAAGGTGAAGATGATGACGAAGACGTGGCAAACAACCAATTTTATATCTGGGTCAGCGAGCAAAATAGCGGCTGATAATTTGACCATGCGACCAGAGAAAATTCACTACGCCTGCGGTGTAAGGTCGTGATTGAAGCTATCGCCAGCTCACCTGGGAGGGAAGGTCGAACCGTATCCTGGGACGGAAGTTCGAGCCGCCTCATTCACCAAGCGCCGTACCCGAGCTCAACGAAAAACAAAATGTGTTAAGCGCCCAACGGGTGCAGTAAAGAGATGACAGGAAAATACCCCCAAAAGGTCATTTGGCAGATAGACGTCTCATGCATAGAGAATCTCGAGACGAGCTCGCGATGATAGCGCCAGATTTTGCTGGTTCATAACGTAAGGAGGAGGAAGACAGGACTGGAGGTCGGTACCAGTCAATGAATGCATGGGCAGGGGTGTCATTGACTCTCATTGTTGATTGCCCCCAGCTCCCATCTCCCAAGGCTGGGCGGCTCGGCGCCAAAGTGACTTACCACCAAGAAATACGACGGCTTGCAAGGGACCTTTGTGAAGAAGTGGAATATACCTCCGAGCCCTTTCCGATAGTAACTGGGCAGCCACACCACTTCTAGTCGCGAGCCACACGCGAGGATTCCTTCGTCCTTTCAATAAGCGATATTCATCTCATTTCTCGATAGCATTATCTCCTTTAGGTTGAACAATCTTCAGATTCGGCCCACCTAAGTAATAGGCAATCGTGGCTATCGGAAATCGGTCATTCTCAATGTCCATTTGCCGATCGGTATCCTGGGATTCTTTCTTCAGAATTGATGACACCGAGGCCTTTTTTTTCGCGTCGACAGCGGAAACACACCATAAGACGGATCATAGCCCTCCCTTGAGCTGGTAAGACTTTCTTGTAAGCTGCGCTGACGAAAGTCTTGCGTGAGTTAGTTGATCAACACGGCTCCTTGTGGATAGATCTAGAAGAGAATATGCATGGCCAAACATACAGTAGTCTCCACGTTTGCACCTATGGCAGCAGCTGATACGTTTATGCCACCAGCAGAAAACCTGCGATTGGGAGGTATTTCCACAGCCTTGCATCTTTCAAAGAGGCTCTTGGGCCGACAGAACGACACAGCCATCTTATCATGTTCCGGCATTGATGAGACGCTTCGTTGGACTGGCTGCCATTGTCTACAAGAGCTCCCCATTTCTGCCATTGCATCATTGAGACTCTGTAGAGAAGTCAGCTCCTACCTAGTCTAGACACAGTCGCAATAGTTCTTTTTCCATGTCGCAAGAATGGGCCTTTGAGTGCACTTATAGCCATATCCTTGCCGTCAGAATCTTCTGTCTTGTCCAAACTGAGATGCTGCTAAGTTTTCCAAAAACCGCTTGAAGTGTCTTTATACCTTGGGGGGTGGGGGTTGGGCGAAAGACGTGCCCAGCTCTGCAGGTCCCGTACCAAGCTCATATCTCGGGTACGTAACCTCACTGAACCCCTCCAACTCCCCTCTTACATTCGCTTGGCCTTGATTCGGAGCTTGCCAGCTAGTTCTTCGATCCCGCCTCCTCCGAAAAATGTACATTGCTGCGACTAAAAGTGTGATGCCCGAAATTGCTGCGATGACAATTCCTGCTATAGCTCCACCGGACAATGAGGCCGGTGAAGTAACCGCTGTTGTTGACTGCGGCACACCAATACTAGCAGTGGTCGAGGCTGTCTGCGAGTCATCTGGCCCAGTCCGGACTTGAATCGGATATGCGATAACGCATGGACCGGTGGTGGAATTGGCAGGCCATGGGTAGGTGCTGACGAATGTCTGCTCAAATACACCTTGCATCAATGTGATATCCGCAGACGTCACAAGCCAACTAAAGCAAGCCCCGAAGACCATTCCTGGCGTACTGACGGGACAATCATAGTCTGTTATGGTCAGATTATCTTAGACCTACCATTTCAGGACGATCGTGACTTACTTGTCGGGCAACAGAATTTTATTATTTCGTCTGGCGCAGAGCTCAAAGCCGTTGGCGACGGCGGCGGGTTGCAAGACTTATACCCAACTGGGCATATCCCCGGTGAGTAATAGCTTGACATCCAACCAAAATTCTCGGTATAGAAGTTTCCGCCCGGGCAGCAGGCCTTGACTGCACACCCTTGCGTTATGAAAGAAACCCCCCAGCCCAATCCAAAGGTCTGGAAATTATAAAAGTTGGATTGGCACTCATCAGGAAATACCGCTTTGGTAGTCAAAGGTCCCAAGTTTGTCGAGGTTGTAATCTCTGGGACAGAGAAGGTGTCATTATAGCCGCATCTCAGAAAACCGCGTTCAAAAACACGTGGCGGCTGGTTGATTGACGTGGAAATTGAAGTGATGTCCCTATTTCCTATGGTTGGAGACCGACTATTAGCTGTCGAGACTGGACCGTCCCAGCCAATGCCAGAGACCGTCTGTGAACAGAGAAAAGTAACCAGTGGAAAGAGCCTCATTTCGAACTATTAAAATGCCATTGGTTAAAGAAGTGGGAAACCATATGCATCAGCTTGTTGAGAAGAGCCAGACCTCTGGTATACCAAGAAATCTCTCCTACCAGAAGATCGAAGTGTTGGACGTCTCATGAGTTGAATCAGGAGGTATGGATTATACATCCAAGGATAGATGACATAAAAAGGCGGATTGAAGAATGATCCCCCAATCCGGTGGCCCGAGGTGGGTTGAAGTACATCAGCGGACGAGGTGCATCATGCGGGAATTTGCGGTGGCTTGTTCTAAGGCCTTTACAACGCATCTAAAGAGCCCAAAAATAGCCTAACAATTTTTGCAGTGACCTTCAGAGCCAACTGGATTCATTTCCTGGGACAGTAGGAAGAGTGCGTACGTTCTAGGTAACCTCAAGGCTGAAGTAAGGTTTGCAGATAACGTACGGCAAACTCAAGCAAATCGTATTGGTGCTGAACGAGCATAAGCCACTCCCAGGGAGCCTTGAGCTAAAAGTTCATTGGTTGGAAAGATCCGTAGATATGAGCCTTGAGAACTTGTCACATGGTGTTTGAGCCCGTCGTCAAGCTGAATGAGGCGCCAAAATACGAAAAAGAAATCATCTTCCCCGTTCTTTCCACTTTTCCATCATGAATTTCCCGCTTGCCACATCATCCAGTGGCAAGCGAAGATCTAGATGCGTAAGGGTTAGGATTTCGCAACAGTGACCTCTATAAGCTGTGTCAACCAATGGTTGTTGAAGTTGGGGCTGAGATCGCTATTTCCAGTCATCCCCAAGGCCACGAGGAGAAGGTGTGCGTTGAATTGTCGGTCCAGATTTTGGCGCAGTTGTGCGAGATGCTTTGCTGAAGCTGAACCAGTGGAACCAAACCCCTAAAGAAATTCACATGCCAGAATATTTTGCGTAATGTATGTCGCACGGAGTCCTTCACTCGGCGGTGAGATTGATGAGTGCATAATTGTGACGTAATGTGGCGTGTGAGAGCTACCGATATTCGCCAGGTAGATGCTCGAGAAACCTCAGCTGCGTAGCGTATCTTCGATCCTTGCCAGAGACTTATGATGTTGGAGCAAGGAGGTAATTATGATTTCGTATGCTTGGAGTTCCGGCCTCTCAAAGTGGAGTTGTGTCATTCGTCTCATCCTCTACTAACTTACGGAGTCCTAGCTGAGGCTGTGGGGTCACGTTCTCTGAAGCCACCAAAGGCTACGTACTGTAGTAACTCTGGGCTGCCAGCTACTGGCACTGAAATGGGGTGGCATTTGCTTTGTTGAGGGATACCCGTTGGCATTGTGGGGCAAGCCGTCTGCCACCCTCGTCCCGAGGTTGGTCCAGAAACCCTGTATCAGCCGGGAAACTATATGTCACTAAATCCTGCCTCACCTTCACCGACCGCAGCCCAAAATCACACCAAATTATCATCTTTTCAGGTATACCACGCGCACCCACAAGATGCCTCGCAGACGCAGCATTCCTAAGGTAAAGCAGCCTCTAGAGAACCCAGCAGCTAAAGCTCGGGCCGATCTAATGCGAAGGGTGCTTAGCGCATTCAATCTAAATACACCGTATTACATACGAAGTGCTGCTAAAGTAGCTGCATCACCACCCTCATTGCGCGCCGTTGCGGACCAAATTGAAGAAAACAGAGAGGCCGTTCGACGTGCTGCTAAGATATTGTCATCATCCTATATTCCTCTGAAGCCTCCCGGCCGCCTGCCGCTTCTAATAGCCTCTAAAGAATCCGCCCTAGTTGCATATATCATTTAGTAGAAAAGATCTAGCTTTATAGTAGAAAAGTCACAAATTAAAGAGGCTACACTAGGATTCCTGCATTCTAGAGGCATTAAAAAGGATCATATATTAAAGTCCTAGTACTTAGAGTTCCATAGTTAACATCTAGAGCTTAAGAAGTCATTCCTTAAAGGCATAGATAAAGTATGTAAAGCATTTGAAGTTTCTAATATTAAAGACATCAAGAAGTTCTTCTCTAACCTCGAGGAAGTCATCTACGAGCATGACATCGGCCCTTTAAAATATTAAAATGACGATAAATATAGTATTTACATTAGATGCCTTTAAGAACGGATTTAAGTCCTCATAGTCTGCATGACATAAGCACAATGCCCTAAGGTTATTAATCCCTTAAATCATAAGTCTTATATATAACTTAGATATATTAATACAATTAGAAATAGCATCCCTCCTTAACTAATCCTTAAGGCGTTAGTAATAACGTCTTAGGCTAATATAGATACTATCCTAGGGATGCAGATCGCACACTTAGATACCAGCTTTAGCAACTAACTTATCACTTTCAAATGCCTTTATCACTTCAATACATTCTCCTAGCTAGCTTCTACAAAAGCTAGGCATAGAAGAACCACTTTTATAGAGTGATTCAGCTACAATAAATAGCTTCAAAATGCCTTATCACCACATATTATATTAACTGCACCTCCCGCTATTTATAACGATGAAGATAGAATCTACTAACTTCTTATAATTAACGGCTTCTCTAGCCACCTAGGGTTCGATTCTATTTAGTATTGCATTTAATTTAATATCATCATTTACATATTGCTATTATATTTAATATACCTTATGCAGCTGCTTAATGTTAGTATTTTTTAGCCGCTAAAGAACTTACATTAGAAAGAACTATAGAAATCTATTTAGGAAGGTAATATAACGTTTTTCCGTAAAGACTTCGCCGCTGCATTCTTAAAGATCTATAGAGATAGCTTCAAGAAGCATAATATTATATCAGGGTTCGAAAAATCCAGTATTTAGCCTATAACTTCAAAGCCTATAATTAGCTACATTATCGCCAAGTGCCATAAAGAGCGAAAAGCAATCCATCTATTTATTCTTAAGCTATTGCCCCTAGAGACTCAATTTCAGAATGCTTAAAGCTAGATAGAGCAGATCTATTAGCAATACCAGGAGGTTATAAGCTTACCCACTCTAGATACTATCGCTAATATCTATAATATTATTACTAAAGTAGGCCTAATGCATTAAGAATGTGAGGCCATTGCCTTATACTAGCTTAATTATATTGAGAAATATAGAAAAAGAAAGAAGACCAGCCAACACATTCAGCTAAGTAGTGACTTCATTATAAGCATTAGATTTCCTAACATTTAGGCTTAACATAAAGCATCTATAGCAGCAGCAGAGGCTAAGGAACATCATTTTTAACTACGATCAAGTAGATCAATCATTCTCTAAAAAGTCAGGACCCTTAAGGCTACTTAGCAGCAGAAACTTAAGTCTTAGAGAGTCAGTTATCTGCTGAGATTAAGTTAGAATCAGTGGCTTAAAGAGACCGGTAACCTCAACTGATATAAAGACCTTAAGGCTAATTGAAAGCAATATACCGAGGACCTTAGCCAGCGACCAAAGATATCACTTTCTAAAGCCCAAGAATGAGCCCGCTGTGCCATAAGACTGATTATCGCAATAGATCAGAGCGCCTGGCCTGACGATAATAATGACGTTGAATTTACATTTATAGGGCCGCTCCAGGAAGAGGAAGATGAAGAAGATGATAATATCGAGCTTATAGGGCTTGATGATATAGGCAGCGAGGTTATTCCTAATCTTACAACGCCCCCAGAGATATCTTCATCGCCGCCTCCGGGTGCCCTAGATCTAGCCGATGATGCTAATGACGATAATATCATAACACTACAACTTCCCGGCCTAGCGCTAAGGATATGCAGATATGATGATATCAAGAAGATGCTGAAGGAATTCCGTGACCATCAGGCTATGAGGGAGGCGGAGGCAACACATCGTCAACAGGGTCCTGATCGGCTACTAAAATCGGGCCCTAGGAACAGGCAGCTCAATTAAGGCCAAAAATGCGATTTCCGCTCTTTTCTATCAATTCATATGTTTTCAGCTATTTCATAGCTTTCCAACGAACCTAGCTACAGCTTATTTCCTTTTTAAATAACTGTGTCATGAAGTCTGAAAGATCATGATCCTGAAATTGAGGATTTCACAGCTTGAGGCCCGCAGCTTATGTTGACACACATTTTCCCGGCTGACACAGGGTTTCCGGACCAACCTCGGGACGAGGGTGGCAGACGGCTTGCCCCACAATGCCAACGGGTAGATGTATTGGCCCTGAGCTGATGATCCTTCTCATCATGCTGCGGCGGTGCTGCGACGGTGCTTGTCGCCTACCGCTCAATGTAAATGCTCCACACGCGTGTTTATTCCATCTCCACGTTATTGGGAAAAGTGGCATTGAAATTAGTGAAAGTGAACTGAGTTTAAGGACGGTTACTAACCAAGACCTTCCCCCGAGAAGCGGAACAACAAGACCTGTCCAAAGCTACAGTTGAGGGCGACACGCGATCGCTGACCTCTGTGGACGATACTCTGGTGGAACCCAGAGCAGGTTCCGACCTTAATACGCGATCCATATGCGATCGGCGCTGATACCATAGCCTTGATCTTGACGTGGGTGATGCCGAAGACCGGGTGCAGACAGTGCAGCGGATGGCGTCGCCTCGCGGTGATCAGCCGTGACATCCCAGATCTTAACGGTCTGGTCCTCCGACGCCAAGGCCAGTGATGAAAGACGGCATGGACTGTGGTTGCGAGAGGTGGAGACTAAGATCCTAACATCTTTAGAAGGTCTAGCTACAGGGAGGACCTTCAAGGGAATTCTTTCTGGCGCGTGGACAGATAGGAGATATCTTTAGCATCAACACTGCGGTAGAACGAGACCACCTTGTGTGCTGGTGACGGCCAGACATTAGTTAACTTTTTTGGGCGGCTTGGCTTCTTGACTCTGGCCCTCGCATTGAGCATAAACAGGGTAAAGGTATAACAAGGGGACTGCCTAGTTTTATTGGTCCTAGGTAACGTGGTGGTGTATTAACTGCTGGTTTAGCGAGTCTTGGGCACTTGCAAAGTATGTTTTTTGTGTCACGCAGAGATACTGAGTGCACTCGACAAAAGGTAGTTCTTCTCGTAGCGATTGTGATAACTTTTAGTTGAGTTCCATGATCTCAATGAGAGGTCCTTTAGGACCTCATATCTTTGAGTGTTCCCATCCAGGACTTTGAACCTTAATTGTAGGATAGCAGCCGGGCCGAATATCAAGTAATCATCGACATTGTGTCCGGATCATCGAGAAGATCTTCTTGGTGGCCACAAAAACACACTCTCTGTAATTTGTTCCATATTTCGATATATATTGCCACGAAGTCTAAATTTCTTATAGTTTTGAAAGCTTGTTCGTGTCTCTGGCGCACATGCCTGCGCAGACGGGAAGTTGCCATCACCCTGTCTCACACAGCCCGACTTAGCAGTCAACTCCGCCGGACACTTAACTTGCTCAAAGTAAAAGGGACGATTATCCGCGTTCTGGAACCAGTCAAAGCGCCAGATGCAGCCTGCCTGCGAATTGGCAGGCATCTGGTTACATTCATCACGGGAGCTGACGCCGCCGTACTGCGCTCCGAGCAAGGGGGAACCAAATTCTTTGGAGCAGCCATCGAAGAGGCCGACGCCGCCGCCGGGAATCATGAGGCCGAATTGGTTGTTGGAGATGTCGCTCCCTGTGTTGGTGGATTGGACAATCATGGTTTTGTCGGAGACGGGGCCGAATGTAAATGTGAGTCTTTCACAATATGAGTGTCAATCATCCATCTTATGGAGGGTTATATATTCGAGTTGGAGGGAAGGGAAGATGTATTTCAAGCATATACAGCACCAGCTAGATTCAGAACCAACACTAATACCAGTCCCCGCAAAGCTATATGCTAAATTATCACCCACAACCCACGGCGAGTTGTCCGGTTCGATGAAACATCTCGCGGCCATCCTCTTGAAGTGACTTGTGCCCTAGCAGACGATTACTGCAAGCGACGTGTTTTTGACGCATCAGCTCGCTGTAACAACGTCTCCACGTGAGCCACCTAACCTAACTTGTGTCTCCTCGAGAAGTGAAATCACACCGTCCCTATCGCAATGCAACTCGCCCCTCGCTCTCCACTCCTCATGAGGCAGAAGGTCAGTCCTAGCTGCCTGCAGCGCCACTTCCACATGTCGGTTCTCCATGCCTTCTTCATCACCGAGTAGCTGCTCAACGCAATACTTGAGTCCCCACTGTGCGGCCAGCAGCAAAAGGTCTTGCCAATCTTGTGAGTCGGCTCTAGTGTCCGCAGAAGTCAATCCGCCCACCGCCGAAAATAGATATTCCACCGTGCCCAGACTTCCTTGCTCCACTGCCGCAACTACTGCCTCCTTATAGCCAGAATCTAGGAAGTCGCTTGGAGTCATCCTGTCTAGGAGCAGCTGTACCACTTCTAGTCCATTGGGACCGACTGATGCTGCTGCCAAAACGCTTCCATAGCGTTTGTATCCCTTCTCTACGAAATTTCTTGCTCGACTGGTCGCCCACCACTGCTGATCCATCTGCCCATCAAGTTGTAGTGGTTTTATCAATGGTGTCTCTACCACCTCGACCAGGAATAGTATTGTGTTCATTATGTCATGTGAGGCAAGACGTCCATCCTTCCAAGTCAGGTTATGTTGGTTAGTGTGCAAGAATACTGCCCAGAATAGCTCGTCGGATCTGCCGCTGAAGGTACTCCCTCCAGAGCTGCGTTTTCGCTCTGCAGTCCACAAATCTTCAACCAATCCGGTGCAGTCTGATTCAATAGCCCACCGGAGGAGTTGCTTTCGAATGTCGACGCTAGACTCGGCTAGATTAAATCTTTCATCCAGAGTCAAGGCCAGTTCTTGCGCCTTCCCCCATGTCCTGTCTCCATCCAAATCGAGATCCGCTAAGGCTTCCTCGTCCAGTTGCTGTGACGCCTCTTGGTTATGTGACAGTGACTTTAAAACTGAATTGGTGTCAGGGTATTCCAAGTACCCCGAGAGTGAGGGGTTGGCCCTAATATGGGAAAAAATCCAGCCGATGACATTGTTGTAAATGTTCTCAAGTGAATTTGGATGTGAACCATGGGGATCACGCATCTTGATGTCCATTTCAACTGCTCTTTCACAATAGTACCGAGTTGTGAAAGCCAGTGGCTGGTGAGACATCCAGCGACATTCTGCACGGTAAATCTCGCACAAGGTTTTCAGCGCTCGTGATTTCCGATTCGGTGACTCAATATCGACGAGAGCTTCGATGGCCTGCTCGCTCTCGGCAAACTTTCCTTGTCTCTTGAGCGAATTCGCTTGAGAGATAAGAGTAGATTGTATCTGATTTGGGTGCGAGAATTGATTGTCTGGGGCGAGAGCAGGGACAATGCTCATTATGGCCTCACTACGTGAAGCCAATCCCTCTGAGACGAGGAGATTTGACAAGTCCTCGACAAGGGGCAGTTGTCGATGTCTTGTAGCTTTGCGTTTCCTGATAGTAATGTCGAGGAGCTCACTATCCACTAGTAGACCTACTCTCTCGATGAAGATGGTAAATATGTCTTGAGCCATCAAATGAAGGATGGAACTTGACGCGTCCATGGATAAGATCGCCGGTGATCCATTGCCCTTCTTCGCACCTGTGGGAAGCCTCTTTCCAAACCGTAACGAGGCCGCAACTGGAATGGAAAGATTACTATATCGACCATGCGGCAAGTCAACGTCTTCTCGCTCCTGAACTTGCAAGCCCCAATAGTTTAGAAGAAGGTTGATGGCACCCTTTCTCTGCTCGGCCACTGATACTGCTTTGTAGTTGATCTGCTGGGACTTGGCATCTAATGTCTCGCCCGACTCTGAAAGCCATCTTTCGAAGGTCCATGACCATAAACCCAATACGGACTCAAGTTGGTCTGCATCTATCGTCCAGGTATCGCTTGTTCGCATCATGTGGAAATAAATAGGTGTCTCTTGGGGGTGATTGACTGACCCTGCTTCGGCTCCCCATAGTTGGCAGCTTGCAGACCAGATGATCCACTTGGAATCAAGATCAATATCAAGCAGTTTGCTTGCAACCAAAATTTCTGCCGAGTTTTGCAAGACCCTTTGAAGTTGCAGGGCCGTTTTTCGAACCTCAACCTCCCAGACTTGGTAAGGCGGTTGATTGGTCAGGTTTGCTAGTCGTGAACGAGTACGCATGAGCTTTGCGCCCATGTTCGGTAAGCCCCAATCAGTATCATCGCCGTCCTCTTGATCAAGGAGCTCTCGCATGTGTTGAAAAACGTTGGTCCCCTTTTCGGACCAGTAGCTCAATTCTTTGGTCTCTGAATACCAAATGAAGCTCCATAACAGGGCGTTTTGTTCAGGGAATACCATCATCACGGCGTTTTCACGGAATCCAGCTCTGTACCAACCGGCGCTCCCTGCCACACGGCCGGAAACATTGAACTGCGGACTATCTATGGCCCAGTATATTTCTAAAGTCCGTGAGTTGTTAGTGTATGAACAGAATGAAAATACCAAAACGAATGAAGTCTAACCTGGATCGCTGCTGCTCGACTGTGGATACTCCTCATTCTCCTTCCCACCATCGTCACCTGCGAAGCGGAGGGTTTGCCAGTCTAGTTCATGTCCTTCTATTGTGATTTGGAGATGTTCAAGTCGGTTCATTGTCGTAGAGCGATAGCTGCGGATAGAGGCGCGTATGATTGACATGATAACGGTGCAGCAGAGCTGGTAAAGGGAAACGGTAGCATGTTGCCCACGTAACCCGATGAACTGGATAGCCCAGCCCACGAAGGAAAGCCCGACTGCTAGCCAGACAAAAAGATGAGGAGTAGGTTTGCCCGTGTCAGTTTTCCAGGATGTGATGTATTCCGTCCTAATCTCATCGTGGGCAAACGCATCAAATTGCTGGTCTCCAATACGCTGGCCGCCGGGTTGAAGCCAGAACATGCGGTGCTCAGGTGCATCTGACTTTTCCACTTTTTTAGGGTGCGAAAGGATAAACCTACGTTCCTTCGAGTTGTCGTCGATCAACTTGGCGCAGAGGGCCATCCCAAACACTATGCAAACAGTCCCTGCTATAGTGAAGGTAAAGAATAAAGATGCGTTGGAGACACGTCTTCCTTGGTAGAGACCTGGTCCATACCAGGTTACCCAGGTTGCATAGCCGAAAAAGCTGATCTGTAGAAGAACCCCAAATACTGAAGCCATCCAAAGATTCAGAACCGATGTCGAGGTCTTTTGCACACCGATGTTTAATGCAAGGTTTGGAAAAGGGGCGAAATTGATATCTGTCCCCTTCTCTACCAAACGGCTGTCGAATACAGAATCTCGGTCACTTGATATGCTGCCAAGCTCGATATCCCGGGTGTATGGCTGTTGCCTTGATGTAGGGTTACTTGATGTCCGAGAATCGCCTTGGGAGTTTGTTTTAGGACGCGTAGGTTTGCGTGAAAGCCATTTTGACCATGGTGTCCACAGGGCTTCCTTTGATTCAATCTCTCTCCATTCCCAAATATCCTCGGATGAATCGGTGCTACATGTATCAGAATCGTCTCCGGATTCGGTCCCGAAAGACGAATTTGGGTGCGAATGTTCAAAAACGTCCCTAGTCAGTTCGATACCGCATGTGGCGGGTTCCTCGGTAACGTCGACTTGCCCTGGAGAGCCATAAAAAGGATAAAATACGCTGCCTGTATTAGGTGTGCGATATATGAATTCGAGGATCTTTGGGCGACCAAAAACACGACAGATTCCACCATTCGACCATAGCTCGCAAACATTTTCGCTGGTAGAGGAACATAGCTCGACCTCGGGCATACCATGCGGTTCACGGGCTCGCCCGACGATAGATTTCAAGAACGACACACCGCAGACTCGAATACAAGAGACAATGGCGGTGATGATTCCTAGAGGCCCTATGGCGAAGACTATGGTGTCTAGGACGGTGGTTGACTCGCTAAGAAACTGCTTCGTAACCTGCTCACCGAAAAGTGAGATGATAGGCGCAAGATCGGTTGCGAAGTTATTGCCAAAGTCTTCCCAGAACCCAGTATCATTGGTGGCTCCAAACAGTGCGTTCGCAGACCTAGGCAATAAAAGGAGACCGGCTAAGAGGGCTAGGGAAATCATGACTGCAATGCCGAAAGCTTGGAAATAAACGATGAATAGAGAATACAGGCCAAGTGCTGCAGCAGTTCTAGAGACATGGAAAAGGTGGTCGTCGCTTTGACAGAGCCAGCGTGATTCCTACCACCGAGGGTTGGGCGGTTATCTATCCATGCGAAGAGACCAGGGCACTTGTTTGTTTTTCTGGGCGCATCTCCCCCTTGCTTCAGCTGAGCGAGGACCCAAAATAATTAGATCCACGGCGCTTCATCTCTATTAATAGAGGAACACACACATTGTGGTTGGATGCCTTATTCCACATTTTGATGTGCACATTGAGCAAGTCGCTTATTGTTAAGTTGCAATTGGTGGAGCAAGGACTTGGCCCCACAATGGCAACGGGTAGTCAATGGTGGGTTTAAGGGTATTCGCTGCTCGCATTGAACCCAAACAAAGCAAAAGTCCAGCCTGAAATGGCCATGACCGTCTTCAAGACCAATATACCCCACCAGGCGTACTAACTACTGCGGTCAGCACGGGCGAACAATAAATGCTGCCCTATCGCGGCGTTCAGACATGCTCCGTCAGCCCCAGCCTCGAGCGAGTTTGCCTCCCCGACAGCCGCTAGGTGCACATCTTAGCTTCGGGAGAGCCATGGCGTGCTCACTTTTGCTACCAAGAATCCCCACCATCTATGAGCCATGACTTCGCCTTCCTAAGCTTTGCCTTGCTTATGCATAATGGTGTGCACACCCGAGGCCTCGCTGATATCAACCTCGCGACAGCTTCCTCACTTCACCGTCAGTAAAGCGCATCTCTTCCTACCTTTATTTTATTCCCATTCAGCTCTCTCTCGGCTCCCACATCCAGATCCTCTAACCGAATCCTGAGACGCAAGCTAGCGATGATGAGCTTGGGGGTCGGTTTACAGCTAAAGAACGTAGTGAGAACCAAAGAGGAACGGACATGCGAAACCGGTGTTGAGGGAAAAGACGATTTTCGCGGCAATGGTCAGGGCAATGAGACAGTTGAAGAGGATTTCATTAAAAGAATAGTAATATAATGCAGAAAGTAAAGGGTCATCGCCGCCAGTCTACTGGAAGGTCTCATTCCTTCCCAGTGTTGGAGATGATGATGTCTCTTCGCCGTCGCCTCCTGCACTAACTCCCTTTTTTAAAACCCCGGAACTGTGGTCCCTCTCCCGCCCCTGCTCGGCCTACAGTTTAACTAGGCTCGCTTCATTATTTATATAAATCTATATTTACTTGGAGAAATAGTTGAATATCTTTAAAATATAAATTTCAAGATATATGTATCCATTACTATAGATAATATTATATTTCAAGCTATTTTTATAGTATGTAAGAAATCCATTATAATGCCAATAATAGCTTAAGTTAACATTAAAAATTAATAATAGCTTTAAGTAGTATAGTTTCCTAGTTTTGATAGACTAGTTTATTAGTGAAGGTGGCACCTCTGTACAGCACATACCCACCCAGGACACAGAAATCCAATATAAGTCATAGCGGCTGCAAGAAATAGAGGTCTCCAGCGGCCACACCTCAACGAAGGTACGTCAAAAAAGCAAGGGACAACGTGCGTCATTTGATTAAATGATAAGCTATCGGCGCAAGTAGAAAGGAATGGGAAATAACGATAAAAGCTGCTGCAATAGCTAGCAAGGGGAAGGTGCAAAGAGACAAGGAGAGTATTCGTGCTTAAACGCATAGCAAGGCAAAAGTCAAGGGAAAGAAAAAACGATGTCTGGCCCTTTGACGGGCCTGACAGTCCCATCTTATATCATTCTTTTCTTAACTAACGAAATTAGCCATTTTTCCGCCCGGGGACCTTCTGTAACGGTTGTGCTAGACCGCTGTTGTTACGGCTTGGTTCACCGAACAACGAGAGGCCTTATAGTGCAGTAATGTGCCCAGATGATTGCCACCACAGCGATTATTAACCAATCTTTTGCCCCCTGGTACAGCGGTCTAGCACAACCATTACAGAAATGGTATGTCGAACTGCAGAAGTCCAAGAAGAGCACAGGGCCATTTGTCGATTTACGGATGCAGATGTTTCCCCAACATCTCGTCGCGCTGCTCAACCACCCCTCACAGCTTCAGCCAACCGCCGTCAATGTTCATGAGAAGTCATAAGTGTTTGCACTCTTAACCCAACCCTTGAACTCGCTCCTTTAGCTGTTGAAGTTCAATGACCACGTCAAGCAAAAACACGTCTTGCAGCTCTTCGCTGGCCTCCAGGTCATCCTGCGGCTCATCGAGCCCAAAGTCGCACCCGATGCATTTGCGGATGATGCGCGGGTATCTCGCTCCCATCTGGTTCATCAAGATCGCACATAATTTCTCCGCAACATGGTAATCTGTCCGTCGATTAGTGGGCAGCTTCTTCAAGTTGAGAACCTCTTCGCGTAGACTGTGCCACGGGCGCGAGAACCCGACCTCAAGAAGGACAATACCGAGACGGAAGAGAATCTCGTTTCTGGCGCCAGACAGCGCAACCTCCTCACTGTTGACCAGGGTGAGATCTGATGCCTTGGAATACTGTGACATGCTCTTTTTGATGTGATTGGAGAATTGGACCTGAAAATGAGGATGTGACAGTTGTATCTCATCCTCTACAGATAGTTCAGTGCTGAAGAAGCTGATGTCCTGGCTACGCCATGTTTCGGGCAACCATGGCGTCGAATGAAACTGTAACACGGATGCCGCGAGAGAGCCGGCAATTTGTAATGCTACAGGTAACGGTAGACATCGGTGCATAGAGTTTGCGCCGATCCATGCGATTATTGCCTCGAGAGACTTGGGTTCGTCGCAGACTCGCCTGTCTGCTGGCGGGATGTAGAATCTTTGCAGTTGTTTTCCACCTAGACATCCTATAAAGCATTGCTGCGATTGACAAAGCCGATATTGAGAGTGAAGGTGCTCACAAAGGTCCGAGACCGACATCAAGTCAATGACTTGGATCTCTGATGCGGTCTCTGGGGGCGCCTGGCTACTGTCGTTGTTCTCTGAAGAGATCTTCCCTCCGAGTGATGTCCCAGAATCATTCGGTGGAATTAATTGACCTGGGACAACGTCAAACCGAACCTTGCGCGGGACTTTCGAGATGTTTTGCGAGGATGAAGGCGCAACAAGAAGCGCTTTTGTTGACAACTTTGTGAGAGCCGTGCTCAGCTCTTCAAGAGTTTGGTGATCCCCATGCGTTTTGACGATGGCAACCTGGTCCTGACCGCTGCCATCCACGTACTCAACCTCTATCCAGAGAGGTCCAGAGAGCCTGTGGTCCTGTTTGCTGCTCGCATCGATTGCGTCCTCTTGGACGGTTAAGGCAACCTCAAACTTGACCGGCTGGGCTATTCTAACTTGTTCTGGCTCGATGCAGGAGACACTGGCAGCGTGGCTCTTATGCTCACGTGATAAGCAGGTCCAGTCGTTTGCCAGTGTGTCGTATAGTAGGTTTGACGCTTGCCGAATTCGCTGGTAGGCTTCGATGTGATTAATGTTAATTGCTGTCCTCTTCGGCTTCTTTCGTTCCATCATAGTCTTCTCGCCAGCATTGCGCAGATCCGCGTTTCTGATCTCACCCAGGGTGCTGACGATCTGATTTGTCATAACACTGAAATCTGAGTTGAGATTCCGAAGATCCTCGATGGATGCCGAAAGGTCCGATTTGCGCAAGGCCAACTTGAAGCGTCCGCCCATCCGGCTCAACCACTCTTTGCTACTACTAGGTTGACTCATGTCAGGCTTCAAGAAGTTGAAACATTAGTGATAATCTTGATAGACAATTTCTTCTGCCTTGGACTCAAGGGCGCGAACTTACCTCCAATGATTTCCCCACTACCTTTGCTATGCTTGACAACTCCTCAGAGATCTTCTCTAGTGTCGACATAATCTCATCTAGTGTACTTTTGCAGCTCGAAAAAGTGTCCTTCAAAGAATCGATGCGGCTTCGGTAAACATCTGCCAACGTAAAGTCTATGTCGGCCGTTAGTGAACTTGCATGACTGCTCGAGTCTGTCAACCCAGATATCCACGAATGGATCGATTCCCGGTCGTTCGTGACAGAAGAGAGGAGGTTGATGGCGTTATTTCTGAAGATTGTTCGCTGAGAGCCGACCTTTGACTGCATACGAACGATTTCCCTCGGGTTTCGAAACGTCGACAACATGGTTGAGAGTGTCTGGTATTTCTCAAAGGCCAATACAGCGACAGGCACACCACCCAGGACAGTGCCGACGATGAATTCGACACCGCTCATCTTCACTCGCAGTAGCCGCCCAGTTAATCTGAGGCGCAGACTGTTGTGAGATCTTCAAGCGTGAGCCTCATTCTGCCATGTATGCTGATTGAAAGTTCAGGTGAGGGGTCAACCAGGCTGGAGGGAATCAGGCAGTGGAACAGATGCAAAGTACAAGGATCTGCAAGTTTCCTCCTATCAGCATCGAGGTCTTCAGCAAGTTCCGTCAGCCGCACTTGCGGATCAAAAAACCCCGCTCAACCAAGGCGGCGGCATTATCAGCCGTCTGAGCGTACATCATTACGAATTCCATCGAACCTTTCGCCATCAGGACCAGAGACTTTCATGTCCGCAAAATGCCACTGAGGCAAGAGGAGGAGGCCATCGATGTGCACAGTTGGCTCTCGGAGCCTGGTGACTACTCTTGCAGCCTTGGGATCGTTGGCTCATTCTACGGGGCCATCTTCGACCTCTTTGGCAAACTTATTAAGGCCGTCCAACTCTGCGAGACCTCACGATATGCGCCTCCAGAAACCGCTCGGCTATATAGCCATGAGCTGCGCCGGCTGTATCTCTGGGGTGACGGGTTCTCCGTGGAGGAAGGCCATCTTGATGAGATCTTGACTAACGCCTCCGAACTTCGTCACACTGTCCTGTCACTCTTGTTTCAGCTAAGTCGGGTACTGTCGTCGGAATTTGATCGTGTTGTGGGGTTGGACAAAAGCCAGCTTCAAGGTCTCTCCGGAGACATGGCCGATCTGAGGCGAATGCAGGAACAAGTCGGCCTCACCTTGCAGGACTCGGGCACTTCCCAGGCGAGTCCTTCAGCGGACTCGGACTCGGTTTCTGATTCACGATCCTCAGATATGGGTCAGGAGAATCTCGAAGATATTTCCACATATATCGACTGCTTGATGGATCTCAGCCAGGCAGTGGAACACCCAGCAATGGACCTCTTTGATGACCCAGACGAGGAGTCGCAACAGGAAGCCGAATTATTTGACGTTTCCACCCCTCAAGCCCTTAGCTATTGTCGGAAGATAAGGGACCGGTTTCCTCTTCTTCCGGGATACCTGGTGGAAAGACTCGGAGAATTAAATGCGGAACGAGCCCTTTGCATATCGCGTGCCGAAGCAGCGAGACACCTGGAGCCAAGCACTGTCGGCATCTCAGATAAAGCAGAAGGGGATCTTGATAACAACTCTATTATAGATCCGCCAACCGAGTCGCTCTTTTCGAGCACAAATCCTCGTCTAACCGAAACGACAAAATCGACAATGCAAACCGAGTCAAGCCTTAGTGCCCCTCCCTACCCTTCTGAGGGCGTGAAAGGTCATTTGGCACCTTCGGCAGCGGGGATGATTTCTAGGAGCAAGAAGGCAGCTATGAAACCGCCATTATCCCTAGATTTCGATGACACAGCGTCATTGGCCACCTTTGCCTCATACTCTACCACAGCATCAGCACTCAGCCAAGGACGGCCCAGGATACCGCCTGTGCCCGAAGGCGCCGAGACCAGTGGCATGTTCGACTGCCCAGCCTGCTGGCGGGGACTACGAGGACCTATGACCCGTGTTCAGTGGAAGTAAGTTGCGCTCGATGATTGCATCAATTGTGTTATCAATCCCGCCGTGGATGACTACAGCCAAGGAGGGTTATCACGAGTCTGTGCTGATGAGATGGTGACAGACAACACCTCTTCGACGATCTCATGCCGTATTGTTGCATTCATGAGGAATGCCAGGACGTTTGTCAACCATTTCAAAGGACAAAGCCCTGGGCAATGCATCTGCAATTACATCTGGGATTAGTCGCTTGGCCGTCAGCTTGCCCATTCTGTGGCCCCGAATCAAAGCGTCTTGACTGCGAGGCTTTCTTGAAACATGTCAGTGCCCACCTTCGTGAGGTGTCACTGGCGGCTCTTCCCCATGCAGCTCGGGACGGCGATGAGGACGAAAACATTCGCGATGACGATTCGTCAGCCCTTAGCTTAACTAGCGACCGGGCCGCCGAGATCGTTGAAGCCTCGGCGAAGGGCGAGAGTAGGGCCGACGAAGACAACGGACTATCAAGTCCCGGCATTTCCCGTCTAGACCCTCCAGTGCTTTCACCCTTGGATGACTTCATCGACCGCATCAACAACTTCGACCGTAGGAGTTCACGTGGTGCCCGGTCGGATGAGGAAGACGAGGACAACGGAGACGGTCCCGGCGGCTTGCCTAAAACGATGCTTCCTTGCGAACTCTACATCTATTCGAGATGCGACTTTACCTCAACAAGCAGGGAGTCATGGAAGACTCATGTGCTGAGTCATTTCGAAGGAAGAATCCCTTGGGAGGGGCCGTGGAATTGCTGGTTCTGTGACAAAGATTTCGACCAAGTGGTCGACTGGCAGGAATATGAGGAGGACGCTTCCGTCAGGGAGCCTTCGTACTTAAACATTCACGAATTCCACGAAAGACTAGATCACATTGCGGATCATTTCGCCAACGAGGGTAGCAAAATTGAGGAAGCTCGGCCAAGCAGCGGTCTACTCGAATGGCTCGGCCCAGAACCACAAGCGTCCCCAAAGCTGGTTATGACTCGTCTATGCATCCGTTGTGGCACAACATCAAAATGGGACCCAGTGGTGAAAGGCTGGAAGGAAAAGTGCGTTGAATGCGACTTTCGCTCAGAGCCGCAACTGATGGTAAGCCACCACCGAATGACTGAATGACCTGCTACTCACAAGATTTTCAGTATCAGTATTCGAGCGAAATACCTAAAGGATTGAGATGCGCGACAGAGCCATTCGGCGGTCCAGAGTGCGATCACAAGTGGGCGCATGCCGGGCACAAGCGCTATTGTGTTATTTGCGAGGTCGCAATTGACCCCAGTGCCTGGGATCACATGTGGATACAAAATACCAGAGGCGGCTGGACGACGTGTTGCTACTGTGGGATCATGTTGGCGGAATCGCCTTCCATCAACAACAACTCGCCTCCGGCTTCCATACCAGTTGATACAGAGCAGGTTATTGCAGGAACAGTAGAGCACAAGGAGAAGACGAAAAGGGGGGTCTTTGCTCGATTCGGGGAGCGATTCAAGCGGCGTTGAAGCCCAGGCCACTGCACAACATCAGTGACAGCCTGAGCGCTTGCGGTGTTCGCAGGCTTGTCAACCTTCCCCAGATCATCGTCGTTGGCGAACAGTCGGCAGGAAAACCATCTGTTATTGATCTGCCATCGCCCCTGGCCATGATGCTGGTTGGTTGAGGGGACATCTATCTATATGTCAACGGAGAAGTTTAATGGCTTGCAGAAAGAGATTACGGTGCGACAACTAACAGA
Source organism: Dactylonectria estremocensis (assembly GCA_020744375.1). Classification (NCBI taxonomy): domain Eukaryota; kingdom Fungi; phylum Ascomycota; class Sordariomycetes; order Hypocreales; family Nectriaceae; genus Dactylonectria; species Dactylonectria estremocensis. Next base: position 424,423 of record JAGMUU010000002.1, on the reverse strand, counting down.
CCTGGCTCGGGATGCGCGTCGATTCATTCTCTTCAACAAGCCGGCGATTGAGATCGCCCCGTTGCAAGTTTACGTATCCGCACTCGTATTCAGTCCCGCGCGGGGTTTAATCAGAAGTCTTTTCGAAAACGAAGGGCCTAAATGGATTATGTTGAAGCCAGCCATAGAAGCGGACTGAAATGCCTGCATACAGACGCTCGAGGGCCACGGCTGGGATTTATACACCAAACTTAGCTGCACAATGTGGGTGAGCTAATGCAGAGAAGTGGTCTGAAAAAAAAAATATTGCAATTTTCGATAACTATTCCTAACCATCATGATGCATAAGATAAATAACAAAACGCAAGTGCCTGCAACGCCGATTATATGCCGATTTCATTGTCGTCGCCTTAATTTTCCACTCATGCTTTAGTTGTCCGACTCCTGGGGAGATTCCAGGTGGTTCGCCTTGTCCTTGGCGAGGAACTCTTGAGGCATCGCAATAGGCCGATTCTTTGCAAACTTGACGGTGGACCACACAGACGGAGAGTCCTTGAACAAAAGCTCGATCTCCTCCAGGTTTCGGCCCATAGTCTCGGGGAAGAAAAGGTACACCGAGAGCGGGATGCATGCTGAGATGACAGCGAAGACGATGTAGTACTGGTAGCCGATGGTGTTGACAGCCACGGGGGTAATCATGACGACGACAAAGTTCCTGAAGAATGTTAGAATTGCAATTGCTGATTATGAGACTATAGTACGTACCAAAGCCAGTGGTTGGCAGTCGAGATGGAGGACATGGCCATTCGGAGGCGAAGAGGAGCAACCTCTGTGCAGTAGAGGAAGTTGGCGCCCAGGAAACCAATGGGAACAAAGGTGTTGTACAGGTAGATGAAGCAACCAGCAGCAATCATAGCCGCCTTGTTGTCGCTGTCGAACGAGGTGGTGATGGCGAGGGAAGTCATGCAGGCAGACATTCCGATACCGCTGATGATGAAGACGGCACGGCGGCCAAAGCGATCAATGACGAAGAAGGCGACAAACGAGGACAGAAACTTCCAGGTCAGGGCGCCACCGGAGAGGATGCGAGACATCTCGCTGCTCATGCCCAAGTTGGTCTGGAACAGAATGGTGGCGTAGACGCTGATGAGGTTGCTGCCGGACATTTGCTGGAAGAACTGCAGCAGGATGCACAGGCCGAAGCGGTACGCGAGTTTGTCCTCGCCCATCTTGAGCATGTCGCCAAACTTGACGGCCGTGTTGCTCGTCTCCTCGAGCGAGTGCTCGATGCCCGCCAGCTCGGCCTGCACCTCCATCGAGTCCTCGGGGAGGCCGCGCAGCGCCGATATGTTGTAGCGCGCCATGTCGGAGTGGTTCTTGAGCACCAGCCAGCGGGGGCTCTCGGGGAGCAGGTAGACGGACGCGATGAGCACGATGCTGAAGGCGATGGCGATGGCGATGGGCGGGCGCCACGTCACGGGGCCGTGCTTGAACTCGAAGAAGCCAAGGTCGATCCATGATTCGAGCGTGTAGCCCAGGCACATGAAGAGACCGGTTACGACGACTTGGCGGCCTCGGTTTGCGGCTGCGGATGTCTCGCTCAGCCAGACGGGGACGATGGAGCTGAGCTGGCCGACGCCGAGGCCGATGATGACTCTGCCGACGATGAACTGCGCGAGGCCAAACGAAGACACCTCGAGAATCTCGCCGATGAGGGTGCAAATGGCAGCGAAGAGGATGACCTTGCGGCGTCCAAACTTGTCGCCGGTGTACGAGCACGACAGCGAACCGATGAGGGCGCCGATGACGAAGGTAGCCACGACGAAGCCCTGCAGCGTCGACTTGCGGCTCTTCTCTGCGCCCTCGGCGTTGACAGTGTCGATTTCGGGAAACGTCTTGACCCAATCTTCCTCGGTGAGCAGGCCGCCGATGCCGGCCTGGTTGTAGCCGAACAGGACGAAGGCCGGGGCGACAATCATGGCGATCTGAAGGCGGCCCAGGGCCTTGCCGCTGACTCCTAGATACGTGGCAGTCTCCATTGCGTTTTTTCTGGACGTCTGCTCTTTCTAGGTGGTTGTTGATCCTGTCTGACAAGAGGAGTGAAGAAGACGACGAATTTAAGGGACGCGGGGATCTTCATATAAGGTTGGTCTCCTCCACACTCTACGTCCGTCCTCTCCGGACCTAAGCTATGCGGAGCCCCATGGGACCTCCGAAAGGCAGTTTCTGAACGGGCATGGGATGAGAGGACGTCACGCGCCAATGACACGGGTGGGCTTTGGCAGCAAGATGTTGAGGCAAATACGCAACGGAATGGCTCTTGTTGGCTGTGCGTACGGAGTGAAGATGGAGAAGCAACCAGGGGGAGGGCGTGCCGAAGTGAGGGCGTGTTGATGAAAATGGCCGTGATGATGATGGGATTAGCAACACTCAAGTCATGGGCTTCCTACGGGGCGAGCAATTCTCAAGTCATGAGTACAGCATCGATACCACGTAGCCCTCTCTCAAGCAGCAGCTATGGATCCGGCATTCCTCTCAGTAAGGATCAATAACTATGGATCGCCGTGGTTCCCGGCAAAAACGGCACGGTGTTTTCTCGGAGCCTCTTGCACCATGTGGGGAACAGCGTTCCGTCACGACACCGGGCCCTCAGAGATCATCCATGGAGACCAGAACTGTTGCCCGCGGATTCATAAAGGAAAAATGGCGCAAAAATGACCCAGTTCGAAAACCTGGACATGGGATTTATTTGCCGTGGCAGGAGGCCCTGGACGTGCATCTCCTCGGGATCCTGTTTTTGGGTGTTGAAGGTTGTACGGGCGGCGATGCCGGCTGTGTAAACGACGGCCTTCTAGCGGGCTTCTAGTGAGCCAGAGAACAGTCTACAGAGTAAAGCAAGACCAATGAAGAAGATCAATCACTTCGCTCCTATTTCTTCCGAAACCCAAATGCCCAAACTGCAGCGCCAGTGTCTATCCAAACGGTCTATTCAACGTCCGGCCTGTCGTCCAGAACCCCCCATTGGACGCTTCCCCTTGGCCATTTCCCACGCCGCGCCGGCAGTGGCGAAAATGTGCGTCTCTAGTGCGGCTCTTGAGATGCCGGTTGCCGTTCTAGAAGCGGGCCATGATGTAACGCTGCAGGCACCGATAAGCAGAGAGAAAAAAACTCGCCCGGTTTAATTGATCCCGGGTTGCCCCGTAGGACTCGGACGTGGCCTGAGCTTGTTGTGGGCTTTACGGATAATACGGCTTGCGTAGCTATTATACATTGCTGATAAATATGAGAGAGCACAGAAAGAGACAGAGAATGTGACAGAGAAAGAAGGCGAGAGAGGAGTGAACACGAGACTACGATCGAGGACGAGAGAAAAACGAGAGAAAAAATAGGACTGATCATCTCCTTTGTTCAGTCTGTTCAGCCTGTTTAACCTGTTCACCTGAAGACGAGTCCACGGTGAAGCGGTCTGCCCATGCGGCTCCCTGACTCGACGTCCTCCATCGCTTGCAGGCCAACTCCACTTTCAACGAGAGCGCTTGCGTATGAACTCATTATCCATAGATAACAGAACCACTATATCTGGAGCCGACTGCCGACGAGCATGAGCCCCCACCTGCTGGCATCAAAGACCCCTGTTGACGATGTCTGTGAGAAAGGTGGCCCTTGCTTTCAACGAGAGAACGCGCTCCTCGGGTTTCCTCCAGTATGTGATGGCAGGGATGCATCGCGTTTTGAGTGAAGGATGGAATGAGTGGAAACGATGACCATCCTTTGAGACTGGGTCGTCGTTGGGTATTGCAGACGGGACCTCCGCGAAACACGCAGGAATAATCGTTCAAGGCCTTTCTTCAAGGACCACCGTTGCCTCCTGTACTTGTCATGCGCCGTGCTCGTATTTTCCCTCACTCAGTTGCTCAGTCATGGCATCAACAAGTGTTGGGGTTGGGAATGATTCCTTGATGCACAAGGTAAGTGTGGTGGAACGAATCGTTGTGATGAACCCACTTAAGCATAACGGCACAGTTAGGTGACAAACTTGCCAGGGAAGTCGATCCCTGCCCTTGACCGGGTTGGAGAATTGGAGAATTACCTAGGGAATGTACTTCGTAGCACGGCAAGTGAGAAGAAGCGCTAGCTGGCAGTTTGGATCTTGACCCCAATCACGCGAATCTTGCCAATCTCCGCGCCATGGAGGGTATTGCGTCAACGGGTTCGATTCTTTCTTCCCCAAGATATACCGGTCTCTTCTTGTCTTAAGGGTAACAGGTGGATGAAGAGGATATTGACATGTCTGCAAGATAGAGGCTGCACCTGAGTTGGAATGTGGCATCATGACTCAACAAGGAAACAACAGCAACGGCCTGAAAGGTTAGGAAGCAACACTGACGAGTAATGTGAACAGACCACTCGCAAAATCGCTCCCACGCGCCGTCCTAGTCCATAGACGGTTAACAAGCCGTACGGGGAGTGCGAGTATCATCTGGAGAAGCGGGTTATAGAACCAGCATCCCAAATGGTAGAACTCAATACCCCACAAGTCCCCGAGGAGGAAGAACATACGGATGGGGCTGGGAAGCACTTATATCATCTCATTACATTTCCTTTTGTTTCACTCGGTACAGACGTTAACCCGTTGGAATCATTAACCCGATGCCGTTCGTTCAAAAAGCAACCCTAGCTAGCCGGTGTTTCCATCCTCGGACAAGACCAGCTCCGTCCACACCATAAAGTCATAAGCGTTCCCTCCCTCTTCACGAGCACGAGAACTTGATGCCGCAGCTGCGGCGGCTGTCGGCGCAGATCTGCGTGCACGTATCCAACAGGCTCGCGACGTCGAGGGTCTGGGCGGGCTTCCCGCGGCAGCGCGAGTCGGCGTACTTGAGCAGCGTGGCGGGCTTTCCGCCGGGGCACTTTGCGTTGCCGTAGACTTTGAGCTGGTCGTCGCTCCAGACGCTGACGCAGTCTGTGTCGGCGTCGATGCGACGTGTCGTGGAGCCTTCGTCGCGGCCGACAACTGTCCAGCCGGGTTCCATGTTGAGTCTGGGACATTCGTCGGTTGAGATGACGGCTCTGTCGTCGCCGATATCTAACATGCGCTCCTCAGCCGTCAGCCCTTCGGGCCCGCACCAGAACTTGTAGCTCGTGGGCTTTCGCAGGTCCCAGCTGTTGCAGTTGAGCGTGTCGATGACCTCAATCTTCTTAGGCCAGCCGAGACACCCCGTGTCGTGCCACGTCGCGAGCCGGCCCTTGGTTCCGTCAGGGCACGTCGGCTTCTCGTAGATGCGCAGCTGGTGGGCTTCGGGCAGCGTCATGCACGTCATGGGCTGGGGATACATGAAGGTCTTGGGTCGGACAGGGTCTTGCCACTGCCAGGTGCCGGCCGAGGTTGCGCACTCGCTGTGCGATACTCTTGGTCCTCGCGGGATGGATGTTCCGACGGCCATAGTCTCCTTCTCTTCTTCTACCTCCTGGCCGAGGAAACGCATCCCGTCGCAGTGAAACATGACTCCCAACGCTCTGCCGAGCCCGCCGCTCAGTAGTCTCAGCCCATTCATGCTGATGCAGGTGTTGAGCATCCAGTCATCTACATCGACGATTGCGTTTTCCAGCGTAATCTGTCCGTCATTGCACATGTAGTCGAGCCCATACTTGCCAATATCCTGGTAAAGCGCGAGCTGCGCGCGGGTGCCGTTACTGCAGACTGCGGGAGCAACAATCTCAATCGTCTCCAAGAGCCAAGAGCTAAAGCGCCATTCACAATTACCCGTCTTGAGGGTAGTTGAGTGCGTCCTGTTTGCAAAGTCGCTGTGACACGGGAACGTTGTCCCGTGGTGGTATCGCACGCTGCCTGACGCGCCAGCGACGTTCTGGTAGAGCAGAGCCGGGACAGCCTCCTGGTGCTCAACAGCGCCCTCGGCATCGGCATTGCATCGGTAGATCAGGGACCAGTAGTACGACGCGATGGGCACGTCTTGTTCGGACCAGAGACAGTGTCCTGTCGCCCCTTCGACGTTGTACATGACCCTGTGAGGCGAGCCGGTGCAGTGTCTGTGTTGGTAGAACATCAGAGTCGGCGTCGAGCCATCTGCACAGCTCGGCGTCTCCAAGACCTTGACATTATCGCGCATATAGTACTCGCCCGACAGACACACGTCCGTCGCAAGCTGGATCTCCTCCGTCTTGTCCCGCTCCGAGCAGGCCGACAGCGGCTTCCCCATGTCGCGCAGGTCGTCCGGATACGTTCGCGAAGCGGGATAGAGGGCGATCCTGGCTGCCCTGCCCTCGTTTTCGGCGGGTATTTCGGGCTCGGGTATGAAGACGGACTGGTCATCGGGCGCGTCGATGGGTTTCTGGTCGAGCGAGGGTGCGGCGATGGCGGTCGAGGTAAGGAGAGACGCGGCGGCGCACAGCACGCCCAAGCGCCGGAACGCCATTTTGGATGTTTTTGTTGGTGTTTTACCGCTATCGCGGAGGTGTTTTGTTTTGTGTCTTGAAAGGCAAGACTCTTCTATGGGATGCTCTTCGATGGAGGCTTTTCGATGGATGCTCTTCAGCGGTGGATGATTCGATGCCAGCGTCCTCGTCGTGCCTTTGGCAAAAACAAGAATCCATCTCGTCTCGCCTGATGAGGGGGACTTTCAGGCAGGATCAGAGCTGAAACCAGGTGACTGCTGTGCCACCCATGTGCTGCGTGACGCTACGACAGTCTTGGCTAATCCCTGTCAGCATGCTGACAAGTAATGTAAAAATAGAGAAGTTGCAGATGGCTTCTCGGTGCTCTCTATCGGCCATTTGCCATGCTTTTCAACGTCATATATCTCAGACTAACTAGACATGTCTTGCTCTCTATCCACCTACGTGGTTTAACTCCCATCTGTCCGCGTATACCACAGAGGAGGCCATCCCTCGGACTCTCGGAGACTTAATCTAGCCCTGTAACTGTGGGCCACATTCGGAAAGATCAGCGCCCCACTTAGTCATCACTACCATCGGCACTTGCATCTCATAGGCCATCATACGCTGAAGAGCCCTCTCTAGACATGTTAATCGTTGATGAACTGGCTTGATCAGGATCATAACATGTCATTTTTGCGGACTCGGGACGAAAACTCACTAGGCATAAGATTCACACATTAGTGGATAAATACTGTAGAAATAAGAGATCCGGATCCTGTGTTGGGAGTCATTTGAATTGACAATGGTCAATTGGCTCAAAACGAGTGCTCCCCCGGCGGCGTTTGGTGTTTAGGCCATAGGTTGTAGAGAGACAACGATGCCTAAGCCGTAACCTCAGTGCTGGATGACTAGGACGTTCTTTTGAAACCCGACCCCATGCATCATGTATTACCAGTGGAAATCTAACAATCGACTCCCACCATTAAAGTACGAGCTTAGGCCACAATAGTATCTCCATGTGAGTATGACCTCTCCTGAGTTTGACAAGAGCCTAGCATAGATTGGTTCTGTGCTTATAAACAGAGGGGGTCAAAACTGTCATGGATTATTTGAGAGTCTGATAAATTGAATTGATTTTGATGAGACGCGGACATGTCCGTCCCCTCGGCTTACTAGGACGGTTCTTGAAATTTCCGCCCTAGTGTCGCCAACCATCACCCTCGGCAGCGCCAGTCACCGACCAGCTTCAGAGCCTATGCTCCGCAGTAGGTAGGCATCAGCGAAACGATCCGTCACCGGTGAAAGCCTAGTCTCTTATAAAGGAACTGAGCTTCCCTTTTGGCTTGGCCATGTCCAGCTGAACGAGCGGGAAACCGACGCTAGAGCTGATCACTCCGCAAAGCAAAGGAGCAGGCAAGCATCATCAGCCAATGGCAATCGTCGAGCCGGATCGAAAAGTATCACATGCATGCATCTTTGGTATTCTCGGTACGATGGTCCGAGGTTTCGTCGATCTTGTTCCGGGGCCCTTTCATTCAGGGTGACAGGATGAAGGCGCATGGGAGCAGTTTTGAATGCCTTCAGGAGCTGGTGCACTACAACGGAGATTTCGGTCAAGATTTGAGTTCAGGCGGTCAAAGCACACCCTGTAGTTTCCTCACAAACCGGAACGGGGCATCCGTATACGAAGATAAACATAGTATTCGATGGTCAAGAGTCCGTATCACAATATAAATACCCCGATATCCCGTACCTTGCACTTATTCTACCAGATTAAACTCGAGAACAACTCGCAAGTCTGCTCTTCATTACACCCCCGCCAGTACCATCAACATGCAGTTCTCACTTATTACCCTCTCGGCTACTCTGGCTGTAATGACCGCTCCGGTTGCTGCCAACATTTACCCTGTCACCGTCCCCTCTGGTTTCTTCCCGGGGCAGCAGAGCGGTATTGGATCGTGGTACCGCGCCAGCGCTGGTGCAGATTCGACGACCGGGACTAGTTGGTGCGGATACAAGTACTCGAACAGCGACCCTTTGTTCGCCGTGGTATGTGATCCCATATATCGTCGTTAATGTTTCCCAAAAGGACGACTGACACCTGTTTAGTCGTTGAAGGCCATGGGAGGAGCCACTTGGAACTCGAACCCAACAGCGTGGCGTGACCAAACCCGCAAGTACTGCGGTTTGGAGGCACTGGTCACAGACCCGTCCACCGGCAAGACCAAGCTCATGTACATCGGCGACGCATTCGATGATGCTTGGGTTAGGGTAAAAGATCACCAACCACTCACATTGAACTCTGAAACCTAACTTGGCGGTGGCAGACCCCGGCGTCCATTGACATCATGATTGACGCATTCTCCGCTATCCACGGCAACCCCAACGGTGACAAGAACAAGGTCATCAGCCCTGTCAAGTGGGAGTTGACGGGCAAAGTCAACACTCAGTATACGGCCGCTGGTGCCAGTTGGCCGACTGCCGGCGGTGGCTCCCCGCCTCCCCAGCCGACGGCGGGCGCCATCGGGGATAAATGTGACGGACAGACCAAACTATGCAATAGCGGACTGACGTGCCTGAGCCCCGATGGCGTGTGCAGCGACAAGGCTTGCAACTGGGGGTGAGTGAACTGGATCCAATGATGTGACAAGGAGCTAACTTGGTGTTTTTCCTCTAGATGCACCGGATGGTCATGCAGTTCTACCTCCCCTTGCCAGAAGCCCAACACCTGCGTCAACAGTGTTTGCACGGCTTAAGAAGCAATGAAAGCTAGGAGAACCGAGTGGAGTGAGGTGATTAGTCTTTCTCAAGTATAGAGTATCAATGAAGTAACTTGCGGGGAACTACTTGCCAGAGGAGGTGAAATCGTAGGGTTAGCTGTCCGAAAAACTGCTCAGTGGGAACATGAATATACGGAATGCACCAATTCTGCCATGATCCCGAGCTAAAGCTTCTTCACACTCGTCGAGTGCTTCAACGCAATGTTTCGGATATGGTCTGCTATGGAACTTCCGAGTCCTTCGTCGCGGGGTAGATTAACACTGTCGCGCCTTTGACCAGGCGATAAAGCCGAAGATTGAGATGTGTTCCGGAGTTAAGTCCCACATCCGGACATAAGGCGCAAACACCATTTATTCGTCTTTGCATAAATAGCCAGAGGCTGTTGTGCTTGTAAGTTTCTTAGGAATTGAAGCGGTAGAACAGTCTGTAAAATGTCTTCCCCGTGGTCAGTCTTCCCCCTCACCTGGCTCATCACTGGGGCTGCTTCGGGTTTCGGGCTCGAGCTTACAAGGCTCGCCCTGTCAAACGGGCACAAAGTCATTGCGACATCGAGAAACCCTGCACGCAACCCAGAGCTGGTTTCTGAGATTAAAGCACTGGGTGGAGATTGGCGTGCTCTAGACGTTGACGACCTGGACTGCGGTGCATTTATCAGGCGGATCGAAGATGAAGGGACTGGTATTGACATCCTTGTCAACAACGCAGGATGGTCAATCCATGGCCCCGCCGAGAGTTTCGCAGAAGATGAGATTCGTCGACAGATGGAGACTGTTTTCTTTGGTCCTTACCGGCTGGTGAGGGCTGCTTTGCCGTATATGAGGCAGAGGCGACGCGGAATGATTGTCAACATGAGCACCGGGGCTGGAGTGATGGGTAGAGAAAGCATGGGCATCTACGGAGCGAGCAAGGCCGCAATGGACGGTAAGACACTAATTACCTTCAAATATCACATGCTAACTTGTACAGGTCTTGTGAAGATTCTAGCACGCGAAGTCAGCCCTTTCAACATTCGGACTCTGACAGTCCATCTCGGAGGCTTCGACACGAACTTCTCCAACGCAGTTCAGACCTCGAGCCAGCCTCCACCAGCAGATTACAGCGGCAGCATGACGGAAAAAGTGCTGGAAAGTATTCGAGGTGGCAACTTTCAACCCGACGGAGACCACCGAAAGGCAGCCAAGGCGATCTATGAAGTCATAGTGGGGGAGGGACTAGGGAAGAACAGGGAGGGCGAGAGGGTTATGCATCTGGGGCGCGACATGTCGGATCGCATGGGCCAGGTTCTTTTGGCGTTGAATGATCAGATGGCTACGTTTGATGGTATCGCAAGGGATGTGTACTTGAATAAGTAGTGTCGTAGGGGTGTCCTCATCTTTGTTCGCAAACCAAATGGGTCATGAAGTTATGCTGGGGAATCAGACGCTGCCAGGGAGGAAGTATTGCACACTTATCCCAAGACTAATTTTCCTTCTTGCTGTGATTAATATTGATTTCTTGTACTCGAGCTCTGAACGTAGAACTATTCTCTGCCCATGCCGTACAAGTGATAGATGGCTTGGTCCTAGACTGTATCTTTCGTCATTGAAGTGCGAACATTGACAGAATATGGATTGGAAAGATGAGAAGAGCTACTACTAGCTACTTAAGCAACTATTTGCGAAAGAAAGAACAGGCAACAAGCAAGGCAATTTGAGAAGAATAAATAGCTAAAGAGACCGGGGCGACCAAAAAACATACGTTGTACAGCCAAATCAAAGTGAGGCTAATTGTCAGAGTAGAATCAACAATCGAGAATGAAGCCCGTCAGGTAGGTTGTGTTGTGACCAAGGTCTCAATGACCAAGGTGAGCTGGCAGCTTTGACCTTTGACACAAACTGCCATTCAATTCTTACTTTTTCTTTATCGTGTACGGGCACACTTCCATGGAGTGGCCCTCGACCGAGCATCGAAGACACCATGCTTCTTCCTGGGTGTGGGCAAACGGACATCGTCTCCCGCGGTGACAATAGGGGGCAACGCACATCTTGGTTTTCCAACGCCCAAATCGCTGGTTCGGCAACTCCCGAAACAGGTTCCGCTCTTGTTCAGTGTGTTGGAAACCGCAGTCTCTTGCTTTTTCGCACCGGAGGCCGGAAGGACATCGCTGTTCTTTTCGGGCCTCGCGACTATGTGTCTTGCCTGCGCCGCGTCGAGACACCGTTTCCCAGGGTTCGTCATTAGGCGCTTCGCCTTGCTCGACTTGTTGGCCTCGAAGTTCCGCGATACTGCTCCACGGTCTGGCTGTGATCTGAGCCGGTTTCTCATCCTTTTTGACTGCAGCAGATGTTGATTGTCGACCAGTGTTGTCTGCCAGTAGTTCATACTTGTTGCTAGTTGCGACAAGGGCTGGCGAGTTCTTGATGGGGCGAGAATTGTAAACGAGCCATGATAGCACCTTCATGTTGCTGATCACTCCTTCTGCCTGCTTTTGTCTCACCTTTGAGATTATGGCGTCAATGTCCTTAGCCTCTGGAAACTCGATGAATAGCTCATGCCCCGTTTGAGAGGGAGTGATGAAGAACAAGCGGCCCAACTGGAGGAGTTGCTCACCGACGACAGACACGAGTTTGTTCTTGCCCTTATCTTTGCCTTTGCCTATGCCCTCGGCTTCGATATCGCCCTCGGCTTCGCTCAGGTCAGACAAGTCGGAAAGCACAATTGTTTGGCCGCCATCAACTTCTGTGCACTTTCGCGTCGAGTGAAATGCGGTGAAGGAAATGTCTTCGAATATCTCGTCCAGATAGTTTACGGATAGTAGACCATGGCGGGCAACCAATTTTAAGTACTCATTTGAGATTCCTGACTCCCACGCCCACAGCTCGACTTTGATTTTGGATTGGAGGACATGCTTCACTGGCGGGAGCATGTCGCGGTCTCCAGTGATGACGACAAACGTCGTGTGGGCTTTCACCTGTTCATACCTCCTATCGAACTGGGCGCTGACCTTGAGGGTGGTGGCTTGAACACTAAGATCCGTTGCCATCGAGTTATCCACCTCCTTCTCTTTACCGTGAGCACGATCGTAGATCTTGGTCTCAAACTGAAACTTTTCAAACGCCTTCCACACCAAATCGTTGGGCGGCGGGCGAGAGCCATATAGGAACGAAGAACCTTGGCTGCGGTCTTTGCGGAGCGTGTCGATCAATCTTCCGATATCGATCCTGAGACGCGGGTCGCGGTCACCGTCTGCCAGCTTGGGCACGCGCTTATTGCCCAAGGCGGCGAACTTTTGGGCCTCGATCCATATGTTGGAGTCATCCACGAAGAATATGCAGGTCTCCCTCAGTTCGGTACTCATCATGGATGGCGCTGACCTAATTAATCTGGTAAATGGTTAGGTCAGGCAAGAGAGCGGGCGTAAAATGTGAGCGTGAGTCAAATACGAGCGAGAGAGTACTCGGTGATGTCTCTGAGGAGCTGGCATCTAACGACCACAGAATGGGAGAACAATGTTGTCCGATGATTGTGCCATTTTTTTATGCTCAAAGTGCAAGACCGAGCGTATAATGCTCAAAGTGCATTTCACAGCCCAAAGTGCACAGTTGGGCATCAAGAGCAATGGGTGCGACAATGTGCTGTTGGATGATTGGGTCGTTTTACTGCACTGAAAGTGCAATATTGAGCATGTCATACGATACCTGAGTACTCAATGCACGTTGCTAGCACGAAAATGCACCATTGAGCCTCAAGTGTAGAGGATATGAGACTTTATTGGTTAATGAGTGAGCCATTTAATATCCAGATTGCATTGTTGGGCGTCGTCTTCGTTGGTGGCGTCAAAGCGCATAATCTCGGCGGTTGAGGTGCCACTGCCATTCTCATCACCTTGGTTCTGCCGCCCTTCTGCTGGCCACTTTTCAAAAATCCCATTGGAGTGAGATGCAAAGTAAATTATATATCACCGCCGATGTCGCTAATTATCTGGTTACACACATTTCACTGATTTATAAGTGGCTATTCTGAGGCAAAGACACGATGAAGGTTACAGGAAAGCCGAACCACCTAGACCATTTAAATCCTAGCAAAGAGTAAACCATTCTCCAGATTCTGATTCATCCATCGGAAAAGCCTCTCCATCCATGATGCCATGTATATAGCAAGGCCCTACAAGCTTGAAGTTGTCCCCTTCAGGTCTTATCAAAAAGGGCAATTTCCCGCCATTAAAGATGACGATTTCATCGCCAACATCGGCTGATAAGGGCAGCTGAGCTAGCTTCGAGTTTGTAGTTGTGCCAAGAACCCGACCCCATGTCAGAAACGAAACCCTGCGAGAGTATGTATGGGCTGTTTCGTCCGTGAAGATATTCTGCGAGGTAACCTCCAACGTATCCGGGCCTCTCAAAATCTTGATCCAGGCGTCAAAGGTTTCCTGGTACTCTCCCGGCTTAAGACGGTCAAGTTTCAGATTGCTTCCCCAGCACAGCGTGTTCATCAAGATATCTGCTATGGTTTCATCTGCCGGGTAGGATTGTAGCGAGAAGGCCAATTCAGTCCAGTCACGCCAAAGTTGTGTTGAGATCTCGTTGGTGTACTGGAGCTGATTGGGTATCGGACTAGGGTATTTGACAGAATCGATTCTTCTTCCTTTGATCTTTAAGACAGACCAGCTGTCCCCAGAAGCTTCATATATAGCCGAAGTTCCGTTAGAAGCGTTGAAAGGCTCTTCGTCGAAATATTTGAGCGGAGTGTCATTCCAAGCCGTCGCCCAAGACGGCAGATCGGGAACGGCTGACTGGACAAAGCCGTAGCAGGAGCTCATAACATTGAGATTGCCGGTGTTTTTGATGATCGATCGAGAGACATCGGCGTACAACTCCGCTGCCGTCTTTGTGTAGTCTGGTAGAGGAAATATATTTTCCGGATCGGACTCTGGGTCCCCGAAAAAGCCCAGGATGCCGTAAATCTTGTCTCGCGGATCAGTAGCGCGCGTGTTGCGGGTGGCGTTGAGAATGGCGAGAGCCTTTGTCCCTGGTGTCGAAGGTTCAGATGAGTTGCGGTCGGGCTGGTTCCTGTCCACGAAACTAGGCATGTGAATCTGATGAAAGGCGCTCGTGATGAAAGTGGCGATGAACTCAAACACTTCAACCGATTGGCCTTCATTTCGAACCAAGGCATCAATAAGAACTGTTAGGTTATACCACGATTCGGATGAGCGTCCACACAAGAGATGAGCTGATTGGGAAAGAGCCAGCTCCTGGACAACCCACAAGCGTCCCCACCAGGGTCGATGCAAGACATTCCAAAATCCTTGAACGCGCGGGGTAAAGACCTCCATGCCCTCCTCTTGAAAGGCCCTTCGATCCCTGATGAACTCTTGATACAGCTCCCCTCCGATGGGGGACTGGCCAGAGTTGTGTCTTTCCGCAACCTCGACTGTGAAATCATGAAGAAAGGTCATTCCTAGCTCCGAAAGTGGTTTAGAGGTCTCCTCATCGACCGTTGGAGATACTTCGCCAAGCCACAAGCCAACCCAAGTGGCTTGGCTGTAGATCTGGCGCATCAAAGCAATCTGAAGGCTCTTTTCGTCGTCGTTGGATTGGTCGATGCAGACTGCGTCGACCCAGAGAACGCGGACTTCATCGGCTTGGCGGAGTCTCACGAGTGCCGCCTCGCAGTTTGCGGTGATATTAATGATGCCTCCGCCGCAATTCAGAAATTTTGATAGGGAAGAGTCCCCATCTTCCGTTGCCCACGTATAAGACAAGGCTCCGAATTCTGGAGTGGCGTCAAGGTCGTACTCGCGTAGTGAGACCTCGATTGGTGATTTCCATGACGTTGTGGGCTGCAGCTCCAGAAGTCGAATTGAATAGGCTTGTTGGATGGGAGTGTATTTGTATTTCTCGCGGGACGCTGGGAATTCATCAGCCATGGCGGATACTGTGTTGTAGCCTCGCTGTCTAGTAACTAGCGAGTTATCAAGAAACCAAGAAATGTTGACAATGATAGCCTGCGGGGTTGAACAAATGTGAGTGGCTGTGCTGAAGTGTTCTTCGATGTGGGGTTCGAACCGACAACCTCAGGTGGTTGGTGAAGGAAGATATGGCTGAGTCAGCGGTGATCCTTAAGTTGTGTTAATAAGCTCACTTGGCTGCTGACAATCTCATCCTTGACATCGAATGAGCAGTCGAAAATGGAGATAGGCAACTCCCGCAAGCGCTTACGTCGGAGTACCCGGAGTTGTTACCAATGTAGACATAATTCTCTTGAGTTGTTCTCCGCTTGAGCTAACACGTGTTATCAGGCCGAAAGCGCAAGGTCAAGTGTCAGCTCACCGAGGAGCATGTCGAAACATGCGCCGAATGCGTCAAAAGTGGCACGCGGTGTACTCTCCAAGCCCTCGATTCAGAACAGAGCAGCGGAAACTCCCCCCTTCTTGTTGATAAGCAGGGGGGTGGCAATCAAGAACACGAGCTAAGGCTTGAGCGCATCGAAGCTCTCTTGAAAAAGCTAGTTGAGGCCCAAGAAGGATCTCGGCCGCCGGCCGAGAGCTCATCTGAATCCGACCCTGCAGTCTCTGCTTCTATTTGGGATGATATTGTTAGTTCTGCTCAACGGGTCGATCTTGGTGCAATAACTAAGACAATACCAGTTGTTTGATCCAACAGTTGATGGAACTCTGCCGCTTATCGAAGATCATACGGCAGTCATACCCCCGGCTCTAGACACCTTAGACCCTAAGCAGTCACTTGTCGCCCTTCTGCCATCAGCTCAAGATGCAGTCACGATCGTCACAAATACTACTGCTTGGCTTTGGGGAGCGGAAAACCCGCATGGCAGCGTCCTGCAGCCGAACGACACAATCCAGCTACTCGAAACGTCCGCCATTCCAAGGGGTAGTGCAATGCATGTTGCGAAAGCGTTACTCATGTACGCGTTGTACATGCAACAACTACCGGCGAGTTTCGATGTCCAGTTCTTGGAGTTTCAGAGTGTCGAAAGGTCCATCGAACTGATTGTCGAGCGGGTCAAGGTATTCGTCCTATCCCACGAAGATGACGCTTGTTCGATCGAAGGTTTAGAATGCCTGACTCTGCTCTACTTGATTCAGATCAACGATGGAGCAATTCGAAAGGCGTGGATGACCTTCAGAAGAGTTCTGGACATTGCTAGACTGAAAGGGCTACAGCACAGTTTCTCAATTTCCGGACGCGAGTCGACTTGCAGCGACGTAGCTCTTCATCGACGCCTATGGCTCTCAGCCGTCTGTGGTGATTGTTATTGCAGTCTTCTCCTTGGCTTGGAACCTGGTCTGGGAGTCGCGCCGTTTGGCCCCGATGACGACTGGAGGGATTTGCTTGCCGATGACGACGCAAATGTCCAGCGCCGCATCTGTCTCATCGTGGCGCGAATCGCGCAGAGAAATGCCGTTGGCCTCCATAAAGATCGCAGTATCCTCCAAGAGATCGACGCCACATTGGACAAGTTACACGACTCTTTGCCGTCGTCTTGGTGGAAAGCTCCCTCTTTCCGTCAAGATCGATCTCTTGATTCGGCAAAAGAACCTAACCGGATCATCTGCCAGCTGTGGTATTTCCAAGCGCGAATATACGCACATATGCCTTTCGCCTTTGGAAACCCTACAGACAAGTCATTAAGAAGCCTTGAAAGTTGCATGGATGCCTGCAGACTCACGCTCCAGCGATACCTGGGAGTACAACACGCCAAAGATCAACTATCTCGCTGCAGGACAATCGACCAGTCGGTGGTTGTGGCTGCAGTTATCCTAATGCTTGCCAAAATACAGTTTCGACGTCACAAATCACAATCGACATCTTCTCGATATGATTCAGATAGAGCTTTACTCGACCAGGTGATCGATTCATACGACACTGCTGGAAAGATGTGCCGTAGAGAGCGTACGGCCAGACGAAGTGCCAAGATTCTATCTGCTTTGCTGGACATGATCACTGCCGCCTCGGAGGATGCGACACTTGTAGAGGGCGACTCTGGCTCAAGTACCGACGTGGCCTTGGACCTTGAAACGCCACTCGATTCCGGCATTGCCATTGGTGGTCCCTCTGGAACGATCAAGTACGGTATGGAAGACATCATAATGTCTTCAATTAAGCCCCTGCTCGATGGCCAGAGCATAGCTTTGCGGCTAATTAACCAGCTGTTTGCAAATAAGCACTCGAGCTCTAGAGCACCAGACTCCCCACAAGATCTGGTTTGTGGAGGCACCGTGCTTAATTTGGACGATTTGATGGACGGAAATATTATCTGATATTGTTCCTGTCAGACGGAGTATATGGATCAAAATGCGCTACCGGCAAGAGGAGTGATCATTCCCTTTTGCCGTAGCGGCATTGCGATAGTTCCTGATTGAGGTTGCAAATTAATAATGTTTTCTAATGCCATACTAGATGGGAAGGGGGCCTTTGAATTGAACCTTGTGGACGACCGATTACAACACTCAACAACTGCACATGCCTTTCCAAACGCTCATCACATCTACTTGAGCTCGGCTTGTTTCAAGAGCTCCTTGCCCTTTCTCACTATGCGCCCATTCTCAGTGACAGGCTCCTCTCCCTCACCATTAATAGCAAGGTGAATCATGAATGCCCCCAACTCGTCGTTTCGAACGGACCAATTCTCGCCCATCACCGCACCCATACCGGTGGCTACACCCAAAACACCAGCGCCTAGCAACTTCTTTGGCACAACTCCTCCTGGCTTTACGATGAAGGTCTCCCAGATGGCGGCATGATTTTCTGCGAATGCGAGAGCCTTGGTCTCAAGCAAGCCCTAGGTATTGTTAGATCTGGGGAAACGATTGTGAATCGGCTATCGAGTAATTACCTTCATCTTGCGCGGCTTTTCCATGAACCACAACTTCTGTTCTTGGTTCTGACGGACAAACTTCCCGCTTAAATGCACGCATCTAAACCGGGGCCTGCTGGGCTGGGCTTTCAATACCGGTGCCATGGCTTCTAGAAAGGCAAGAGGATACTCCAAGTCGGCAGTAATGCTTCCGTCATATGATCCCATGGCCCTAGAGAAGCGGACCCAGTAAGCGAAGGTCTACTCGGCTGGAGACACCATCTGTACGCAAAACTTACCATATCATGCCAACGGCGTCAGCGTGCGCCTGCAATACATCTTTTGGCCATACTGCAAAGTCCTTAATCAAGACGCTCTGAAGCTTCGGGTGATCGCGTACGTTTGCAGGTAGGTCCCGACGGACAAATGCGATAACACTGGATATGCTTGGATGGACGAGGCATTGAATGAGGGCTTCGCCTCCAATCATGCCACTGGCACCGACGATGAGGACTTTCATGGTGACGGAAATAGTCAAAAATGGAGGAATGATGATGAAGAGCAAGAAGTTCAGATTTGGCGTATCAACGGGGAGTTAAATACCGAATTTTGAACCTGGGAGGATGGTTCTAAAGGGGGGTCGATTACACCACCGCTGTCGGCCGAGTCGGCCGAGGAGAGAAAGATGACATCATCGCCCTCCATCACAATAGAAGTCAGCAAAAATGATAAAAAGATAAGAGGATAGTGAAATACCATGGGCTTGTGAGCTATTCCGTAGCCGCTCAAACACTCTGTAGGGAGAACGACTTGGTATTGCACAGATCAGGCTCATATGACGGCGTCGGGGTGATGACATTTGTCCCATTTTAGAAGAAACGCACACCTAGCTTTTCGCTTCAAATTAGTGGACTTCTCAATGATTCGAGACAATAATTTTCTACAAAAGATGACAACTGGCAACTTGCTGATTTTCTTGTTCCAATTCATTTTATCCAGCCTCCCTGGCAGAGAGATGAGCCTCGCGTATTTACAGCACCACGGTTGATTCAACTTTAGCCTTATCAGAAGAGACGTCTCATTGCAGTAAATACGTCGGTGTCTATGCCACAACATTCCTCTAAAACATTGACTTCATTGTTCGACATCATCGTCAACGACTGTTGCCCTTTTCTCAAGCTGAAATTTATTACCCCTCTTACTAACGTCTGGTAGGTGCGACATGGCTATCGTGTGTCGCTTCGGGGCGATGCTCGACGGCATATTGGTGTCATGGTCTTCGGTGCTGTGTTGTCGGTTCGTATTTATCCCCTTTGGATTTGCGTCGACGGATATTGAGGACCCATTGCGATCCCATAAACTCTCATCGTGGGCTATGGACTCAAGAATCTCTCTTTCTGTCTGGTCATTCTCCGATTTGCCGCTCACTCTCAACTCGGGCTTTTGGGTGTTCTCCTCGAAGCTCGTAGTCGGTACCAATTGGTTGTTGACTGCCTTTCCCACTTCGGCTTTTTGCTCCATGTGAAGGTCATTAGAGGCGTTGTCATCTGGGTCATCATAAGACTCGCTAGATTCATCCGTATAATCGTCCGTTCCCGAGTTCGTAGGTATACGAAGCGGACGTCTGACCATCTCACCACTGACTTCAGGGTGCTTTGGGCTGGGGAATTGACTACTCAGGTCTTGATAAAGCTTCTTTTCCTGGCCGGTTATGGCCAAAGCTGCAAGGATACTGTATCGAATGTGCTCCCAGTCGCGATCCACGCATGGCCCTGCAAGTAAGAGATCTAGACGAAGCTGTGCTCGTGCCAATGGAGTGTTTACCAGCAAATACCGTGAAAAGAACAAGAGACGGCGCTCGAAAAGATACCCGGTTGTGAAAAAGAGGTCGCTAAGCTGAGTGAGCGTCTTTTCAGGATCTCCTTCGCCATGATACACAAGTTGTTCAAGGCAACCTGCCTGCACTTTGATATCGCCTAGTTCCTCGGCTGTTCGATGTACCAGTTGCAATGTGTCGACGATGCATTGCTTCTTGACATCTCGTTTTGGAGACCATTGCGGCGACTCGTCATCCTCAGGTTGGTATATTGGCCATGAACAGTCCGGGAATATGCACTCAGGCCGTCTCAAGATCCCTCTCCCCACATTGGAAAAGATGACATCATCTTTCCAATCTTTTTCATCGCTGTAATCCTTGTAAAAAGCTTCTGCCACGAGGAATCGAAGGTATGGGCGAGTTTTGAGATTGGAAGAACCATGAGTGAGGAGCTTCTGGGAATGTGACCGGGCAATCTCTAAACAGCTTTTGATTGTATCCGATTGTCCTGGAAGTTTCATATGCGTAAATGAAAGAGTAGCGAAAATGTCGATCCAGGCGAGTAATGTAGATTCATCATCGAGTTCCAAATCCCACTCTGCAAGCACTTGTTGAATGAGACTTGACGTTGGGTCTTCGAACTGAAGAACAAAAACTGGAAACAATGTGTGGAGATACACATCGAACCCCAGGAGATAAGAAAGCTTTTGAAGAAGATCATTTGCTTCCCAAAGCCGTTCCTGAGATCGTAAATGATGATAAAGAGACCTCCAATCGAATGGCTCCGATTTGAGTTGAGATGCATGACTCGTCAATAACTCAGAGAGAACTTCGAACTATAGCAATCCCGGGTAAGTTAAAGTATTGCGCCAGTGAGCGCCAATGCTGTATATTAGAGACTTACTTCGGTGGAGTCGAGGGCTGGCCAAGAATGATTCAATAGGGCAGTCGCAGAAGAAAAGACATCAATGATGCTTGTTTCTTGAAAGTTGTGGTCGCTTAGAAACTGAGCTCTGTTGAGGAGTAATATCCAATTCAATTCGATCGCTGATCTCGTCATCCTAGGGGGATATTCTTTGGCAAGTTTTTCGAGCTCTACAAATCGCATCCCTTCTATGAGTGCTTGTCCGTACTGTACGAGCACGTATCGGCTGTGGAAAAACGGCTTCAATTCGGCCTTGACCTCATCAAAGACCGCGGTGAAGTTACCAAGCCGCCGGAGTCTTGAGAGTTCTTCCAGATGACTCTCGAGGTTGTCCCTCAACTGCAAGGACATGTGGACCGTCATATCTTGAGGGTTTCGAGCATCGACAAAAATGGTGGTACGCTGCCCCGCCCTCTCCCAGGGTGTCAGGTCTCCAGATTTTTTATTTGCTTCAACGTCACAAGCCTTGTGAGCGTATGGGGGCCTTATGATAACACGTCGCGTGAGTTGGGGAGAAGTATGTGTAACGAGTGGGGATGGTAGAGTTGTCCGCTGGAGTAAACGGGCCCTGTTGTATTCAAATGGTCGATTTTCTTCGTCGCGAGTGCCAACAAATTGCCCTGGCTTTCGCCCATGGCTCGTTGAAGCTCGAGTGTCGATGCGATTCTTCTTCGAACGTTCGTCTGGCGGTTGTGGTTGAATTATCGTAGGAGGAGATGGGTTGGACCCGCCCCGGCAGGATGGGCCATCTTCGCGAGAGAAATCCATCGATCTGTATCGACAGTGAGGTTGATCGCCGTCAAAGAACGTTCGTGGAGGGGTTGAGAAGTGACGGAAAACAACTCACTCCAAATCTCATCAGGCTGTGGGTAAAATGTGACTGGGGCGTGGCACTGCCTCTTTAGCTCGCGAAGCAAGACATTTTGTTGGTCTCATAGCCGATCGATCACTGCATATGGTGACACGTCATACAGGGCTGTTGGTGGTGGACGTGACGCCTGAAAACCCTTGCATGCTGCATCGGGCTCATTTTTACAGATTTCAAAGGTGGCTTGTGTTATGTCACCAACCCCGCTCTCATCTTCCAGCCTTCTTCTCGACAAGATTCAGATCCTATGGAGGCCTCTCGAGCAAACTTCGACTCTTCGCACCCTCAAATGAGCCTCGCAACGATGGAGGTGGCAGAAATGCCAGCCATGAAGCAACTCACCTCCGAGATAGCGTCCAGTCGTGCACCCAAAGTCAAGATCAGGCGATATGGACGCGCGGACTACGACGAATTTGAAGAGTCAACTCTCGGGCCACATCTTTGCGTTGGATCCAGCAACATCGGAAAGGCCGAAATTGACTGCAAATATCACTGGAGAAAGGCGGCATGGGGCGTCTTGGGCACGCATGAGACTCCGGCAGGCATTTTATACATGGACATCGCCTTCAGGCAGCCGCCTGGGCACTGGTTACACACCGCAAGCGTTTTCATCACTATGAGCGAAACCGAGACATCATATGCTCTATTGAAGCGTGGTCTGAAGCGAGACTCAATATGCGTGTCGTCAATCGACGACAATAGTGTGCAAATGACGGAACATTTTGGTCCTCGCACTCTCGTCGGCATTCCTAGTATCGAATCGCGCACTCAATCAACAAAACTGACGCCCACCTTCGGGTTCACAGGTATCGAAGTGGGCGGAGTAGGATTCGAATCGAACACGAGCAAGGATATGACAGGTCAATGGGTCTTTCAGGGCAGCTTACGCAAACCAAAAGACGGGAACAGTTACAGGACACTGCAATGGGATCTTACTCCCAATGAACTAGATGGAAAGCATCTCTCTCGCCAAGAATTCAGTACGGCATTTGCTTTCCAACACCGACAGCGACCTGTCTACATGCGCGTCGAGATAGACGGCAGACTGGGCAGCAGATGCAAACGGATGCAACAAAAATTCTCCACAAAGCTTGGCAAGCAAGACAAGTCGACATTAACGCACATTCATTTCGGAGAAGGGTTCAAGTTTACTAAATGTCTTGACGAAGCAGCTCAGAGCTTGAATTCGTCCATGGAACTGGAAAACTTGCGAAAAACACCCAGGGAGCTTCCCGATTCAATACCTGCGGAAGATGTGGGCCCGAAATCGCCAAGTCTTCTATTCTTCGAAACTGACGCTCAAAGCAAGAATGCAGTGCTGGGGGATAAGATTGAGGCGGCGGAGGACGCCCTAACGATTGCATTGAGGAGGTGTCTTGAAGAGGGCCCGGGAAGTGATCTAACCCTGGAGGAAACCTCACAGAACAGTGAGAAAGGTGTCGAGGACACGACTTCAAATTCATCGATAGACGCGATAAGTCTCAACTGGTCGCTGGAAGAAAGGAATGGTGAAGAGATGTGCGTGGCGATAGCCCGTGTAATCGTCTTCTTCTTGAGCTGCATCGTCGCAGCAGGCGAATTCCTCAGTCAACTACCTGCACAAGCAGCTTTGACTTGGAGACTTGTCAGCGAGCAGCCTTGGGATAAGATTCATGTCGTAGGGCCCAAGGTCATCACGCACGTCATGAATGCAGAAGACGACGTAAAGCCGCAAATGGTCGCGAACGAACAGACAGAGCAATGATCCGGCGCTTTGCCTGGGAGACTTGGCTGATCATGTGTAGCAGGGTAATTGGGAAAGTCTGAGGTGTTGATGGAAACTGGTTTACATTTGCTGTTAGCATACGATGTTTTTTCTTTCAAGTCGTCATCTCCCACTTTCTTTTACTAGGATATGTAGACTTACGACTGACTCAAAGCTCGTAGGTCATCGGCTTCAGGGCCTTCATAAAATCCTGGTACAGTTGGGAGAACACAACGAATCTGTTGCAAACTGTTACGGTCTGCTGTAAGGTGTAACTTCTCCACAAGGCCCGCAGCGCCAACAAAATAACCACGAATAATAATTGAGAAGTAGTTAATTCACATCGAGCATACTTAATATGCATATTAGAATTTGAAGATGCAGCGTGGTTAATGTTCGCTTTGTGCTGTTGGCCCGTCTTGCATTTCTCAATGTCCCTTTTGTTCTCACTGGGTATTGGCTAAGATTGTGACGGGAGAATCCAGCCCCATTTCAGCCATCGTTACCACGCGTAAGTATCTACTCAATCAAGAGGAGCTCGGCTGCATGTGGTTGAATGCATGTGTACCTAAACAAACCAATCATGCTCAGTCTGATTCATCTCCACAAAAGATTAAGCAACATGAACGCTATCGACAACTTCATGATGACATACCCCGACGAACGCAGTCAGTGGGGCTGTCTGAAGGATCGTGCCATCGACATGTGCGTCGCTGGGCTTGATAGCATCGGTGTGATGGACAATGTCACTGGTCGCGTTAAATCGGCAGGGTCTCCCTGCGCAAAGCTGAAGAAGAGGCACTCGCTCAAAGCCTACTCCGATGGTGAGGCGATCATGGATGACCAACTTGACTTTGTCGGCTTACGCATCGTGCTCTATTTCCTAAAGCGCGGTTATGTCATTGCTCCGAAGATTACGAACAATGTCACTGGGGAGGACTGTGAAGTTGTTGGCAAGTCTAGCTCCTTTGGAAGGGTGGCGCTGGAAGAGTTGCAGGCAAAGTCGAAAGCAGAGGCTCATAGGTTGTGCATGCAACTATAGATACTTGATGTGTTAAATGAGACTTCGGTCAGGCTCCCACCTGCAATTGGATGAGGTAGTAGTGGTATATCTATGTAACTTGATCATCGGGTAGCCTGGTTGCACTGTGAGCCATTCGTAATTTCTTGGACATCTATAGTTGAAAGAATCAAGTATTGCGGAAGATTTTGCCCCCGTTCAGGTTCTTGGTTCGCGAACAATAATCGAGATTACAGTACTTTCTAATGTTCCTGAGAAATTAGTCTCGTGGTCAATTTCGTCGCGCGTGAACTAAAACGAGGCGTTCCAGTCCCCCTCCACCGCCGACAAACCTCGGCAACCCCGCATTGCTGACTAGAGAGCGCATGCGGCTCGGAATGGCTTTGAAGCAGATGCATTCTTAAGAACGAGCAATTGCCTGGTTTGTACTGGAATCTAAATTTATCTCAGTTTAGCAAGACGCAACGTGAAAAATCACTTAACACGAAGTTCGTCTCGATAGGAATCGCCACTTGCTCAACCGAAGACACTCAACATGTCATCCTCGGGTATCCCAACTACACCTCCTTCGCGCTCATTCAGAGGTCAGGTCGCCATCGTCGCAGGCGCTGGCTGTGCTGGAGATGGAATTGGTAATGGACGTGCCATTTCTGTAATGTTGGCTAACGAGGGCTGCAATGTTGTTTGCTTAGACGTGGATATTTCATGGGCTTCAAAGACGGCCGAAATGGCCAATTCTGCAGCGGATTCCGGGACAGCAGTGGCCTTCCAGGGAGACGTCACGTCTTCAACGGATTGCGAAGGAGTGGTGAACTATGCACTATCCAAGTTTGGTCGCCTTGATGTTCTAATCAACAATGTTGGAATCGCTGGGGCGCCAGGCACCGCTGTCAATGTGGATATGGGACACTGGGCGAAGAGCTTAGAAGTCAATGTCTCGAGCATGGTACTGATGGCCAAGTTTGCGATTCCCGCCATGATCCGCAACGAGGGAGAAGTCAAAGGATCAATCGTCAACATGGGCAGCGTAGCTGGACTCCAGGGTGGTACGCCTCATTTACTCTACCCGACTTCAAAAGGCGCAGTAGTCAATATGACGAGAGCTATGGCTGCGCATCACGCCAAAGACGGCATTCGAGTCAATTGTGTCTGTCCAGGGGTAAGCCATGGCGATATTCCACGCATATCCTGAGGCTGATTCTTACAGATGCTCTACACTCCCATGATGTATGCCGGCGGGATGACCGAGGAAGCGAGGGAAGCAAGGAAGGCCAGGAGCTTACTTGGAACAGAGGGCACGGGTTGGGACTGTGCGTGTGCTGTTACGTTCCTTGCTAGCAATCATGCCAGATGGATTACGGGAGCGATCTTGCCTGTCGATGCAGGGACGACAGCGGCTGTTGGGATCGGTATGCCGGCCAGTGCAAGTGTGAATGGATGAGCTGGACTGTAAGTCGGTGCATTTCGGAGTGCTGTTACGTTTGTATGGTTATGCTTTCCTCCTTTGGTTGGGCAACGAGGCCATTTGACCCTTGAACTGCTTTCATCCAATGACTTGAGGACTTTGAGCAAATCTCCTAGTTTAGCCTCTTCAAACTGTTGACATAGAAACTGACACAGCTCCCGCGTGATTTTTGCGGTGATTCTGTGTACGAGAAAACTGGAAAATGAAGAGATAGCCGTTTTCGGAGATTCTCAATTACATCCACCTATCATGTCCCGATATTTCGAACGATGTCGGCCGTACCATGTTGCTTTGAGAAGGCACATGGCAAGCTCGTAGGCAACGTGAAGCGAATCAACGCCGTTGACAGTATCACGTGGGGCTTTTTGCTTAGTGTCAACTCCCTGGCTCTGGCCTCCCCTGTCACAACTCCATCATCTGCCCCAGTCAAACACACGTATAATTTCCCACGTCAACCATGGCGTTGAGGTATAAAGAGGAGGTGAGATGGAAGCGGCCTACATCGAGTAGGTCAGCTTGTTCCTTGCTTCTAGGGATTTGCCTCGGCCTCCTAGTCTTCGAAATGCTGCGCCACCTTCTCCTAAGTTACCTGCTCGCTGGGCCTGCTGTCGCTTCCTCGTCAAAGCGATCAACGCCCTTGAAATTCAGGCGCGATGGCACATTTCAACTGTCCATCTTTGAGGACCTGCACTTTGGAGAGAGTACGTTGGCCCGTCGCCTATGGATCATTCCCGGACTGACACCGAGCATAGACGCATGGGAGGACTGGGGTCCGCAGCAAGACGTCAAATCCATCCAGGTCATAGAAGATGTGCTTGACTATGATACGCCCGATCTGGTTGTCCTAAATGGCGATCTCATCACCGGAGAAAATACCTACGTGGAAAACAGCACCGATTATGTTGACATAATTGTCAAACCCCTCCTCGATCGTGGCTTAAGATGGGCCTCGACCTATGGCAACCATGACTACCAAGTCAATATCACGGGCAAGAATATCCTCCAGCGCGAGCGCAAGTGGTCTAATGCTTTGACTCGCCAAATGGTGTTTGATCGCGATGCTGGCGTGTCGAATTATTACCTCCCCGTCTTCCCCTCAAACTGCGCCGATAGTACCAAGTGTATCCCAGAGTTGCTTCTATGGTTCTTCGACAGCCGTGGCGGTTCTTATTATCAG
This sequence comes from Dactylonectria estremocensis, assembly GCA_020744375.1. Lineage (NCBI taxonomy): Eukaryota > Fungi > Ascomycota > Sordariomycetes > Hypocreales > Nectriaceae > Dactylonectria > Dactylonectria estremocensis. The sequence continues at coordinate 397,452 of JAGMUU010000002.1, read as the reverse complement.
CAGTGGGATGAGAATGGCTCGGAAATCGGCCAGCCTAACTGGGTTGATCGCAGCGTTGTCAATTGGTTTCGCAAAACAAACAAGAAGCTGGTCGCAAAACACAGGAAGGTCATCCCTTCATTGGCTTTTGTACATATCCCAACCTATGCATCGCTCATGCTGCAGACTCAATCCGGCGTTGATGGCAAACGTCAACCCGGCATCAACGACGACTACCCACTATCGCCACAGGCCCAGGGCTGGTGCGCGGATGGCCGCAGCGATGGTAGCTGCTCGTACGGAGGACAAGACACTGCCTTTATGCGTGCTATCACTGAGACAGCAGGCTTGATGGCTCTCTTCTCAGGTCACGACCATGGAGATACTTGGTGCTACAAGTGGGATGGCCTCGTGCCTGGTTTGGCAGTGGAAGGGAATGGCATCAACATGTGTTTCGGCCAACATTCTGGCTATGGCGGCTACGGCAGCTGGATCCGTGGTGCGCGACAAGTCTTGATATCCAGGTCAAAGATTAAGAATTTGGCTGTCGATACGTGGATTCGATTGGAGTCAGGCAACAAGGTGGGATCAGTATCACTGAACTCGACGTATAACCTGGATGAATACCCCGAGACTCCGAATGATAAGACTTCGTTAGACTAGGTTGTTTCACAGCAAATCTTACAGGTAGTGAGAAATTTCAAGCGTACTCAGTCCATCCAATTCGTATCTACTTGTGATATGCAGTACAGTACTGTCGGCAATCAATGCCACACGTTAATTTTCAGAGGCCGCACTGCAAGCCTCGATACAAAATATGTTACAAGAAGGTTTTCCACAACTCGACTTCGATAAAGCCATTCATTTCTTCACTATCCGCCATCCCTTACGCAGGGCAACCCGAAGAGGGGTAGTTGCAGCTGCCACCAGAGCTTCCTCCAGTGATGCTGACATCCGTGTAGGTAAAGTCGGAGCATGAGTCGGAGCCGCACAGAACGTAGTAGTTGTACGCGCTTCCGGTGGTGGTACCGGTAACATCCTCGAAAGTGATGCCAGAGATGGTGACGCCGTTGGTGGGCTCACCGGTTGGGCCGCCGTTGAGGTAGTCCTGCTGGACATCGATGCCGTACTTCGTGATGCCCGACATGGTGACGTTGCGATAGATGACGTTGGAGACAGTGCCCGTCTCGCCGCTATTGCTCTTGATACGCGCGCCATTCTGGCTGTCGATGATCTGGGCATTGGCAAAGGTGACGCCGTCAACAGTGTTGTTGCTCTTGCCACCGATGGAACCAATGCTCAAGCCGTGACCACCATAGCAGTAGATACCGTCGATGACAATGTTGGAGCCGGAGGTCACAGCCACGCAGTCGTCCTGGTTGTGGACCCAGATATTGGACAGCGTCACGCCGTCAGAGGACGAGATGTCGAAGCCATCGGAGTTGTGGGCAGCGGCGTCTCCGTCACTGCTGTCGTTAGGCTCGTCGCCGGCAGAGTTGTCCAGGGTAATGTCGCTGACCACGAGGTCGTAGTTGTACTGCATGTAGAAGCAGTGGACGGGCCAGTTCTTGATGTTCAGGCCGGTGACCTTGGCGTTGTTGGTGTGCTTGAGAACGATGAAGTGGTTGGGCCTGAATGTTGTTAGCATTTGAGGATGGAGATGCGGGTTTGCGGTGGGAACTTACTTGTCGGTTCCACCGTTGGAGCCCTGTCCATCCCAGTAAGCAGCACCGTTTCCTTCAATGACGTGGTCAGAAGTTCCCGTGATGGTAATATCGTCGCCAGAGATGACAATGGGGTCAAAATCGGAGTCGACAGTGGTTCCGAACGAGGTGGTTCCTGAAAAGGTGACAACAGCACCGGTCTGGAGGCTCTCGAGGTCAAGAGTGGAAGAAGCGGGCACGGAGAGATCGGAGAGGATGATGTTGGTGCAGCTGGCGACGGCCGAGGAGAGCTGGGCGTAGTCGGTCACAGTGCAAGCATTGGCGTCTGCGACGGCGGTGGTGCCAACAACAGCAGCAGTGGTCTCAACAGCAGCAGCGGCAGTGGATGAAGCAACTAGAGTGACAAATGTTGAGACGGCAGCTGCAGAAGAGACTGCAGTAACAACGGGAGTAGAAGCCTCGACAACGGCCGCGGGAGTGGACACGGCTTCAGCCACAGAGGTAGCAACAGAAGTGGCAACGACAACAGGAGTTGAAACAGCCTCAGTAGGAGTCTCAACTTCAGCAGCACCAGTAGCTGCGGCAGCTACGTAGCAAGAGCAAGCGCTGGACAAGTGGCCAACACTGCCATCGCATGCTGACAAGAGACCGGTTGGCACAGCGTCAGTTGCAGTGACGACAGCGGCCGTAAAGGTGGCACAGAAGCTCGCCGCATCAGCAGACGAGGAAACAAAGGCTCCAGCACATGAATGCGTGCGCCAGTTGGCGCAGCCCAGGACAGACGGCACAGCCGCTGAGACGAGGTAGCAAGCCTTCATGATGGTGAGAAAAACGAATGAAACGTGCGAAAGAATGTGAGTGAGCAAACGAATGAAGGAATGGAGAAACAAAGGACACACGGATAGAAACACAAACGACAAGACTGGAGAAGAAACAGAACTTGTTCAAAGTCGAGACAACGATATCAGTTATATCAAACATTCGCTCTGGCTGCACGGAACTCGGCACCGGAGACCCACAAAATGTTCCGGGATACCGGCTCGAGCGGGACAGCGGACGATGAATTCTAGCTCCAAGACGGGTGTTCGCGCGCCCCTGAGCTTCATTTCCCTCTTCTTCTGCATGTTTCACTATGTCGATGGCGCTTGTTCCAGCTCGGAATTTATCAACCCACGAATCATGGCCCAGCCCACACGTCTTTTGCTTGTTTTGACGGATCGGGCTTGGTGATGGATGCATCATGCAAGGGACCGACCTTTTAGACTGTGGGGGCAAAGTGGTACTACGCTGGACGAGGCAGTAGACGCGGCTGAGTCCGCGTACAGGCTATCTTAGTGACGCGCGGCGTCATCTTTAAACAGAGGCGAGTTTGTACTTTCCAAGGCCACTTCAATTTGCCATGGGTAGCAGCTAATGCATGCTTGTTACACGCCAAAATGAACGTATGGGACCCAAGGGGGTGATGTCATGGCTTCCTCGCCGTTGTCGTCGCACAAGATAACATCCCTGGGAAGCCTTACGTCTCTCTGGCGGCCATGAGGAGCACCTGTCTTCGTTTGCCCCATTATAATGCGCATCTTTCTCACCCGTCGGCTCCTTCGTCTAACCGTTCCTGTGTTCTCCATCCAGCGACTGCGAAGTTCTCTGGTTGCCTTGTGCAACCCCCAACAAACTGATTTATCTGTCATTCTTCCCTCCCCAATTGCCTCGTACGTGATTCTCGCCATGTCAACACAGAGTTTATCATCAACCTCCCAGAGCGTACCAATAACGTGACGAAAGCCCGCCAATTGGTATCCACCGATCAAATGAGTGCTCTCATCGAGATACGATGTGTCTTTAATCTGGCCGGTTCCGCACGCTGAAAGATAGGCGAGGAAGGGCGAGCGTTCGCGAAGATTGACTTCCAACAGAGTTCCCACGGACAACTCTTCTGAGTCTTCTAGAAGCAAATGGCTCTGAGAAGGATCCGTGGCATCCGTGTAACCATGTCCCGCAAAATGGAAGATTTTGCATTCCATCAAATGCGATATCATCTCTTGCTTGCGTCTTTTCGGTTTGATGGGACTCAGCGCCATCGACTCGCACAGCCCACGGACTACCTTGATCTCTGCGGCTGCATGGGGAAGCCAAGAATAACCTCGTGTTTTCTCCATGGCGACAAGGAGCGCACTGCTTGTAGATGTGATGGCAGGACGCCGACGACTGTGTACGAGAGCTTTGACAGAAGAGCTATAAGACGACATGACCCGATCCAAGACCGTTTCAGAAGAACCTGCATTATGGTGTCCAGCTGCGTGAAGCGGGAATTCGGCCAGTCGTCCAGTGGGAACCCACCAAATGTGAGGCCAATTGTCCTCAGACGGGTTCAGTGGCAGTTGAGTGAAGCCCAGAGCATCCAAAATCGGCTCCATAGCGACGTCCCAAAGCCAAGCCAAAGTTTCGAGACTTCCCCAATCGTTTTTGTCAGCTTTTTCGTAGATGTCCTTGGTTTTCAGCCTGGGAAGGGCCAAAGACCATATTTTCTGCGGCTGGATCAGGATAGCATCGCAACCGTGCTTGCTCGCATTGACGACAACAATAGCTCCATCTTTGGCAGCAGCTTCTATATCCGTCTTGCTTGGAGCCTGCAAAAAGTCTTCGAATCCGGGCTGTTCTCGAATTTCCACAATCAGTCTGTCAAGCTCTTCATTTGCACGGTACTGGCGATTTTGTTGAAGCTCTCCTGCTTGCTGAAAAGCATCGCTCAAAGTGGTGCTGCGCATGACAGGTTGTGTAAGCTCGCTTCGGAGGTTATCAAATTGCCTCGCCAATTCTGGATAGCTCCTTTGCAGATCCAGCACGTCTGTCCGCATTTCTTCTAGAGATGCCGCAAGCACACCGCGTCCCTGCTCGAGAATTTGTAAGGCAACAAGGGGTTCTTTTTGCAGACGAAGTGCCACCGCCGCTGTGTCAGAAGCAAGGAAAAATACGTGTCCAAGCAAGAAATGCTTATCTGGATTATCGGAGGATCGGGATATGAGCTTCGGAATGAGCTTGACAGCAACAGCAGCAGCGTCGTAGCCTCGCTGCCACTCTGAGATAATGGCCGAGCAATCGAGAATTTCTCTGCCGGCCATCAACCGACTAGCAATCGGTGATGTTGATTGATGCAAGACAGACTCGTTGTATAAAAGTGCCTCTTCCATTCCAGTTCTCTCTGTCTTGTGCAGCATAAATCGGTCGCGAAGTAGAGCCGCGACATTCATCAACCATGTTGCTCGGAATGCGGTGCCATCCGGAGCAGCCTTCACTGCCTCTCGCCCAAAGAAAATAGCCTCATCCAGCGTCTCTTTTGATCTCGTCTCCCCGTAGTTCGCGCGAAAGCAGACGGAGACGTTATTCAAGTAGTCGGCTCTACGAGGATGACCCTCCGGAGTCGCATCTACCGCTTGCTTCGCGAAGCTAATAGCCTCTCTAATATCGCCAGTCTGTCTTGGTGCGTCGGGGTCATCTCCTTGCCTGATTGCCATGTGCCTAGCTTGAAGACAGAGAGCGAGGTTGCTTAAGTGAGGCGCTCTCTCCGGGTGATTCTCCGGGGTAAGGTCAATCGACGCACGTCCAAGTCGGATTGCTTCCTCAAGGTCAGGATACTCTCCCTTTCTGGAGAACCTCAGGTGAAGCTGAACACTAAGGGTATTCAGATATCTTGCCCGCTCCGGAAAATTGGTTGACGTGTGTTCTACTACGTGCCTTCCGAGTTCAATCGCTTCTTCTAGGTCCGCCATAACCCCAATTCTCTTGCCAAGCAGGATAGCTAGGTTACCCAACCAAACTGCCCTGTAGGGGTCGTCCTCCGGAGTGATGCTAACAGCTTCTCGCCCAAAGTGGATGGCTTCCTCGAGTATCGTGACATCTTCTGTCGTCGAGTATTTATCCCCAAGCTGACTACCAAGATTGCTCAGACAGGCTGCCTTGTCCTGGCGCTTGTGTGGGGTAAGCTCGAGGATTTGGAGTGCCTCCTGACACAATTGAATCGCGTTTTCCAGGTCTTCTGTCGTTCCTAGTCGCAAAAATTTCCTATGCAGCTGGATTGCAAGAGTGTTAAGATATCTCCCTCGATCGGGTGAATCTTGTGGGGTTTTGTCGATTGCCTCACGTCCCATTCGTATCGCCTCCCCGAGGTCGGTCAGATCACCCGTACTGAAGTATTTGTCACCAAACTGGGTCGCGACATTGCTCAACAATGTTTCCATATCTGGATAATCATCTTCAGCCGTAGTAATGGCTTCTTGTCCCACGCGAATGGCTTCTTCAAGGTCGGAGAGCAGTCCCGATCTTGCATATTGAGAACGAAGTAGAGCCCCGAGGTTACTCAGAAACACAACCCGGTCTGGGTCGCCTTCTGGCGTCAAATCGACTGCCTTGGATCCGATTTGAATCGCTTCTTCGAGATTGGCCGCATCTCCCACACTTTCAAATTGGTCATGAAGTAGAGCTCCGAGGTTGCTCAATCGTCTAGCCTTGCCTGGAAAATCTTCTGGCGTCAATTCGATTGCTTCCCTTCCAATTTGGATGGCTTCATCGAGGTCATGACTCATCCCCGTCATCGAATATCTGTCTCCAAGGCGAAACGATAGACTGGTCAGATAGTCAGGCCACTTGGTATGACTCTCTGAAGTCAAGTCGATGACCTGCCGCGAGATAGAGATCGCCTTTTCGAGATCTGCCATCGTTGCCAATTGCGAGAATCTTCTGTAAAACAGAGTTCCGAGATTCAAAACCTCCTTGACTTGCTCATCATTGTTTTTGAAGGTTTTATAGACGATCTTCTGTTGAAGTCGAATCTCTCTGTTGAGGTCGGCCATGACTCTTAGTAAAGCTATGCGGTAGAGGATGGTGTCAGTTGCAGCTCAAGCACTATCAAGGAGTCGCTAAACTCAGCGCGTGTGGATTGAAGTAACTCCGAGGGTGAGACGTAAAAAATGCGACGGTTTGTCTGCAACCGACGAATATCTTGTGAATGATAATCGTTGTCTCGCAGCCTAGATAAAATGACTCAGCCACGTTGTATTGAGTGAAGCCTTGTTCGCGTAATTGCATGCCTGCTTATCACGCCGCTGATCTTCGGCCCCCAAATTCGCCGTCAGTTGTACTTTCTATTGGGCAAGTTACTAACTTGGTTGCCTCGCTGCCGCCTTGTCTCAGCCTCGACGCCACTGTAACGACAGAGATGCTCGGGTTCGAAACTGCATCATCTGAGGCATTGCTTCATTTGCATTATATCCGGAGAGGGAGGTATGGGAGCGATTACATGTCTCTACGGCCCCGCCATCATGAATGAGTTCGCTAACAATGACCCAAGGTAGTGAGTGAATGCTTCATCTTGTCGACAGACCTGGGGTTGATCACCCCCGATAATGCGGCTGCTTTAAAGTATGGGTCAATCTAGGTTTTTAAATATTGCAACTCTCTCATCTGACCTTTAAATAAAGCCTCTTCAACTAGGATAAGCTGTTCAACACTCCTACTTCATCAACAACCAACGATCGATCTGTCCATCTATAAATCACTCACCATTAAGTTTGTTTCGCCTCAACTTTTAACGCTGGTCTTGATTTAACGCAATGATTCCCGGTGCCAAGCCCCCAAGTCACTTCATTTCAGAGAGGGGAGGTTTGGGCGACACCCTGGGTTTCGTTTGTATTACAGTGCAATCGCCAGGTTCAACAAATCGATCTAAAGAGGATGTAGCGTGACCTGCGTCAATTAGGTGTCCTATGAACACTGGGAGAAACTCTTTGTCTGTTTGGATCCCATCCCCTTCGAGCATATTTGAATGCCGTTCTTATAAGGTCAAGTATAAAAGGTTATAACTCGTCGATACGTTTCATTGTTCTGTCATACATCAAAAATATTTACATAAGCGTTCATTTCAACCGCTACTCACTATACCATTTTGTAACACAAATATACCACTTTAGGCTTCAACCTTGACACCGAGCTTCTCGGATGCTGCCTGGACAGTAGCCTCATCCCACGCCGGCGCCTCCTCTGGCAAGACGAAACTGGTATACGAGGATCCGGCAGTCTGGATAAGCTCCTCGATGCCGCGACCATTTGTGAACGAGATGAATCGCACATATCGGCTGGCAAACTCCAGTGTGAATGACTCTCCAGCGGACAAGACAACAGTCTGTCCTTCTCGTACAGAGTTCCACTCCTCCTCTCCCTTTGTCTTGACCCTCAACAAGCCCTCCAGGACGCAGAAGCAGTGGTCGACGGTGGGAAAGCTCAGCCATCGGGATAGCGGTGAGTTGGTATAAACATTTGATGACTCGATGCTGGAGATGGCAAACTTTTCACTGCATTGGGAGGCGTTGATGAAAGGCCGCGACATGACGCCGCCGAGAAGCCACCTCGGGCCGGTGTTGGCGCGGAGGAAGTATGGCTCCAGAGGGCCGGGAAGAGTGTTCTCAGTGTCGAGCCACTCGCCAACCTCTGGGGGCTGATAGTCTCGTACAAAGTTGACGTCAAAGCGATCCTTGGCGGCCATAACCTTGGGAATCAAAAGAGCCTTTAGGTCACGATCGTCGTTCTCTGGTAGGATGACTCCCGAGTATGTCTCAGCAACATAGCGGAAGAAGTCAATCCAGTCACCCGGGGCGATGAGTCCCAGAGTCTCAGTGTGGGGGCCCAGCAACTCGGGGTTGTGAATGATTTTCTATCAAAGTCAGACAGCTTTTCGAGATTTTCCGTTGCAAGAGGTACTCACAGGAGGAACGTATGCAAAGTCACCAGGCCCCAAGATGCGGCACTTGTCTCCATTCCACAATTTCAGGTAGCCCTTGGTAACGAGGAAGACGTCGTGGGCCTCGTTGTGCCAGTGGAATCCAGGTGCGTCGGACAAGACGGCGCCACTCTGGAAAACGGCGATACCGCCATCGGTCTGCTTGGATGATGCCAAGATTCGAAAGGCGCCCTTGCTTCCGGGGATGGTAAGGCGCTCGCCCTCGAGCTGGTCGATGATGTAGCTTGTCCGCGCATTGGGAGGCGTCTTCTGGATTGGAATGCCCATGATGAATGTGTTAGATTTGGTGAGACGGTGTTTTTTTCTTAGCTCAGCTGTGAGATGAAGATGACAGATGAGAAATGGAAGAGACGAAGTTGAAGTTTATGGCTTGCTGTGACGACGAAAGCCAATGTTCGAAGCCGCTAGCTAGTCGATATAAGTACTAGATGTCTCGGCTATTTTCTCCATGACCTGGAGCAATGTGCGACACCTTCGGAAAGTGGGGAGAGCGAGATCCAGGCCAAGGGAGGCGTGGAGACCGGGCATCCCGAGATATCTGCCGTGGTGGGTTCGGATATCCCGCCCCACGACGCCAACAAAAGATGCTCCACAGTGTCTGATGCGGAGGCTTGAGCTGGCATGGCGAAGACGGAATTGTGCCAGCGTCTTGTCCCAACCATACTCAGTCTACATCTCCAACTACACGGATGAGACGACAAGACTCGCAATACACCATGGCCGACCTCGACTCATTCCGCGGCGTGTACAAGGTCGTCGACGAGCAAGAAATTGACGCCGACATCTATCTTCCCCAGAATGAGAAGCACGGAAGTAGTGCCAAATACCCTGTCAGTATGTACATCGTTTGCGAAAGTAACTCGAATTCGGTTGACAGGTTGTCTAGTCATTGATATCCATGGCGGCGCTTTCATGCTAGGGTATTCCAAAATGGTCAACATGGACCAGATTGAGGACTGTCTAAGCCGGAAATGGATCGTCGTTGTGCCAAATCATCGTCTATGTCCTCAGGTCAATCTCCTCGAGGGGCCTATACAAGATTGTCGCGATCTTCTTGCTTGGATTTATGACGGTGGCTTGCAAGCTTCCATCGGCTCTCAGACAGACATTTCGTATGCGCTTGACCTGGATCACGTATTCGCGTTTGGAACATCATCTGGTGGCACGCTAGCATTGAGTTTGGTGAGTACACTACTATTTTCTCTTGCAGTTTGAAGGATAAATGAAGTTGACCAAACCATGCAGGGCTTTGGCGTTCCTCGTCCAGTAGCTGGCATTTTCGACATGTATGGGCCGTGCAGCTTCTCGGACCCCTTCTGGAAATCAACATTGACGGAAGTGAAGTCCAAGCTTCCCACTGACCTATCCGATGACTTCCTCAGCAAGGTCTTTAGTGAAGTCCCCGTACCCATCAAGGGAGGTGTCTCACTTGAAGGTCAGCGAGTGGGAGGACCCAACTTTGATGATCCCCGCCAAGCGTATGCCTTGACGCAAATTGCGAACGGAAGAGTCATGGATGTGATTTTCCCGTCTGGGGACTGGGACATGGTTGATCCGATTAGAAATATCTCCAGCTCCTTCCCGCCGACATTTATTGTTCATGGCGATGAGGATCGAATGGTGCCTCAATATCTTAGCAAGGGATTGCTCGAGAAGTTGACTGAGAATGGGGTCAAGTGTGGATTGAGGGGTATTCCTGATGAGGGGCACACATTTGCAGCAAAGATGAAAGTTGGTTCTCAAACGTGGAACCTGCAGCGGGAGGGGTTCGACTTTTTAGAGAGTTTAATTTAGTTGAATCCAATGGCAATCTGCGATGTTCATCGCCGTTAGAAATCTAACAATTGGAACTCTTCGCTCGTCTGTGACATGCTTAGCCGACAACGTATCGGTTACCCTAGACCAGTTTCAAGCAGCCCTTTTCTCTCAACATTCCGCTCCCGTCTGCCTAGCCAAAGATGACCGGTCTTGATATGACTCGTGGCCATGAAGTACGGCGTCAAAAGTACCGAGGTGACACACACTGATGGCCACGCCTCCCACTAGTCTCTGGCATCTTGTCCGGAAGGGCCGAATATCGGCTTCTCGCTAAGATGCAATAGCCAATTAGTCACTCAATGTCTGCTCCATTTCAACCGACTAGGTTCACGTGTTGAGCACCTCCCATGCCTTACCCCGCGTCTTCCCCGGTTTGAGATCTCTCGGTATCCAACAGGTGAGGACGCGATTGGCCATTTTCAACTCAATGTCCCGCTGAGTCAACGTTCGCGTCTCGGCCTCTTTCTGTGAGGATCCGGAAAAGCCGGAATGTGGGGATTTGTCCCGAGGCTTCCGAGACGAGCATGGGTGTTTTGTCTACCCCGCAAACAAGACGCTGGGGCTGGCATCGGCTTGACGAGACGGAGGGGATTTATTTAATGGATGGGTAAGAAGTTGGGGATGTGATGCCTGTTTCGAGACTGGTCCTGCATCAAGCGGGTGTCAGGATGTGACAGTGTTGTTGCAGTGGGAAGAGGCGAGCAGTGAACGTTCAAGACACTGACTGAGGTTTCGTGAACGATACTTTGTGGTTACATAACACGACCATAACGCTTGTCTTCTAGAAGAGTTGGTATCTTAATACAAATGATCCCGATTCTGATCCATGGTCCCTCTCGACATCATGAAACAACCATCCGAACGAAACGATGAATGCCGTCTTTCTTTCCCATCCATCCATCCTATTCCAGTGACAAATTCCCATCCACTAACAACCCCGCAGTATCCACATCCTCCAGGGCGCGCTGAAGCCCGCGTCGTTTCCCCGCATTGAGAATTGGCCACTGGTGTTGAGTACGCCCACGATAAATCTCTTGCGCTCCTCATTACCTGCAAGCGCCCTTTCGCACCCCCTCTGCCATCCTGAATGAATCCCACCCTCAGTACAGTCACGAGCTCAGAGTCGAATCATGGAACGTCCCAACGAGATTCAGAAGCCGAGGCAGAAAACCCGCCGTCCTCGCGCTGTTCTCGCATGCGAGCTGTGTCGCATCAAGAAGAATAAATGCGACGAAGCCAATCCGTGCAGCTATTGCCGACGTAATCAGGTCCCTCCACAGCAATCGGGTTCACGCGAAGCTGATGATTCACGTAGAGCGCAACGTCGAATGCACGTATCGAGGATCCAATGGCTCCATCCTCAATAAGCGACGGTTCACTCCCGAGTAGGCGCCATCTCAACATCTTTTTCTGCTCTTATCGCTTCTAACACTCTCATAGGTACGTGCGACAACTTGAAGAACAGGTCAAGACACTCCAGTCTTCATCAGATGCTCCCACGGTCCTACCAGCGGCCACACCCGGCACCGTCTTGACCCCCGGTGCTTTTTCCGATCCAGCCTCACCGAAAGCGACTCCAAGCGTCGACGCATCGTCTCTCCATGGATCGGTTGGCCAGCACAGAGACTGGGGCTATCAGGTGCCCTCGCCCAGCTGCAGCTCCAAGCAGAGCGCCCAGGAAATCTCGTCGGTCAACATGCACACCAAGAGCGTCGAGTTTTATGGCAGCTCGTCGTCCGTCGCGCTTCTCTCGCGCGTCCAGAGGAATGAGGATCGCGAGATGTTTCTGCCCGCCAAAGAACAGGAAAGCGGATCCATCGTCTCTAATCTTCACAACCCGCGATTCTCACCTAGCATGATGGACGGGATTCAACAGTCCATCAACGCCAATCCTACGCCTCCGACGCCTGGTGTGTCGAGACATCACCACAAATGCAGCGTCTTTGTCCACAGCTTCTTTTCTTCGAACCATTACATCCACCCGATCCTCGATAAGCATCGATTCCTACAAAAATGCGAACAACTCTGGTCAGGCACCGATGCATCCCAAAGTAGCAGTTTCATCGCCCTCTACTACAGCATCTTGTCGCTTGGGGCCCTCATCAGTGTCCGGGAAGAGGAGCCAATCGACGGCATCACCAATCGACAATGGAGTCGGAAGTTCTTTGACGAGTCATTGAGTCATTGCTATCGCATGGGTATGGTGACTGACTTAGAAATGGTCCAATGTTATTTCTTCCTGGTATGTAGCATTTTGAATCTCAAGACAAAAAACTAACAGTTAGCAGGCCAAAATATGTCAGAATGAGTTGAATCCGCATTGTAAGTCTCCTGTTACCTGGGAGTGCGTCTTAATTCCATGGCTAACATACAAAAGGGGCATACATGTATGTTGGGCAAGCTGTAAGGACAGCACTAGCCATCGGGATCAACCGCGAGCCTCCAGCGCATTTGCAAAGAGATGTCGAATCTGTCAAGGCCGAGTCACGAACATGGTGGTGAGTACCTCATCAAGATGACGGGAGCCAAAACTGACCTTGTTTGTTACCAGGGGCCTCTATTCACTCGAAATGTAAAAACACCCAACTCCCCTGAGGTAGCTAAGACTGACTGTCGCAGGGAAATGTCATTTGCCATGGGTAGGCCCGACACATTGGGCTCAGACCTCTATCATAACCGCCGACTCCCAGTCACATACGAGTCAATAGAGTCTGGCACAGTCCCATACCAACCGGAATTATTGGAACCACCACACTGCGCCATCATCAGGTACATGGTTGACTTCTCGCGGATAACCAGGGCCCTTTGCCTTGGCATCTATCTTTCCGACCTGTCGCTTCCCGAACTGCTGGCGCGAGCGAACCAGCTTGAACAAGATCTCAACCGATGGGTGGACAGTGTTCCGGAAGCCATTCGCCCTTCTCGGATCTTTTCCCGCAAGACGTCGTTGAAGAGCGTCAAGGATGCACAGTACGCCAAGAGACAGCGACTCGTGATGACAATACGTGAGTCGAACTAGCCCCATGTTTCGTATCGTGGACTAAACAACGCAGGATACCATAATTTGAGGATTCTGATGTTCGGATCCCTGTTGATCAATTCATCACCCGGGGATAGGGCTTCTGTACCTTGCTCCGAGGGTATCCAAAAGTGTCTGGATTCGGCAAAGCAAACAATTGACATCATCTATCATGTGTATCAACACCACGATTTCTTTCGTACCTGGTATGTCCACACTTGAACTCGACACCTTGTTCCGCTCTGTATTGCGAAACTCATTGACACATCTCCAGGTTTTACAACATCACATACATCTCGTTCGCCACATCCATCATTTTAGTCTACCTCGGCCAAGGCGCATCGGACAGCGAGGTGCAATCCCTGTCCGGGTTCATAGAGATGGCAGTTGAGATTCTCGACACGATGGACGAGTGCGTCGTTGCGACAAAGGCAGCCGCAATCATACAGCATGCCCTGGCCCAGGCGCAGGACAAATCTGCATCACGCATCAATGATGGCGCGAGACGCGACGGAGCGCTTCCGTTCAACCACCAATGGGGCCCGTTGACGCTGATTGACGAGGTGTTTGATGCAAATCTTATGTTTGATACGGGAGTTTGGGATGATACAGAGGCTTTACTGCGGTTTCTGGGAGGTCCGGTGTCTGGTGAGGTTATGGAGGAAGGAAATGGTGAGACGCAACTCGTTGGGCAGTAACGAACGCAGAAATGACGGATATGATAACAAGTTTAATGTGACAAGCACAAGATACCCAAAACAACTAGTTGTGCAAATAATAATTATGCCAATCTATTTATGGTTTAGACTCCCAGATATCTACATTCAAGAGACAGTGAACGAATGGATACTCGAGAAAAGCAGAGCGGCCTTGGAACTGCACTAATTTACCGCGCTGAACCGGCGCTTTACCTGGGATATTCAAGCGCTTAAATAACGCCCCGCCACCATGAATGTCTCGGAAGCTACAGCTTTCAGCATATGTTGTGGCAATGGCTCGTTGCTACGCCGCGGTGGTCCAATAGTTAGTGTCACGGGGGACGAGATTGGTGAACAAGAGTAGGGAAATACAACTGGGCAATGGTGGCGTCCCTGTTGCTCATCAATCTAAGGCACCAACAGTTGATGCATTCTACCATTGCTTCGCCATGAATTCGACAAAGAGAAGCTAAACACGAAGTAACGAGAGGTCTATCGTAGTCCCTTCCACCTCTCACGCGGTCACCATCTTCAGAACGGCCGGCAAGTCCAAAGCCGGGTCATTATTCTCCACAATACCCAGTACAGTAGTAGGCTTTTTGTACCCAAGTAGCGAGAGCATCTTGTCGCTCATAGTCAGTGCTTTGCTGTGTGGAACAGCCAAGAATTGGTTCTCTTCTGTGCGCATGGTGCCTCTGACAAAGAACAGCCCGTGTATTTTGCGCACTTCGCCTGGAACGGAGTTGTGGCCGCCACCGTGATAGCAGGAGGCTAGGAAGATCAGTGCAGACCCTTGTTCCATTTCTATATGGTTCACATGCATTAGATACACTCTCATCAAAGTGGGTGGTATCTCCAGATGTTGCAACTCACCAGCGAAGCATATCTCAGTCAACTCCGGCGTTCGACTGTCATCCCACTTATGAGAGCCCGGGATGAACATTGTGGCACCGTTTTGACGAGTTGTCTTGGTCCCCGCAATCAAGCACGCAAATTGACTTGCTTTGGAGAGCTCAAACTTGCCCTCGTGTCGAATCCCGTGGACGTTGTCGTCTCTGTGGAGCCTCTGGCGGGGAGCACCGTATCCGATGTGCAGTGTGATGCTAATGCTCAGCAGCGGATCGATAGAATTTTCCTCCACGTAATCTTCGCGGATGATGCTAAACTCGTCCTTGAGAATAGATGTCCGCAGCTGTTCCAAGACTGGAAACTCGCAGATTTTGGCAACTGTTGGCGACTTGCCTACCAGGCCTGGGACGGCAAGGGTTTCCTTGGGGATGATGTGCAAGGCGCTATTCTCGGTGGACTTGACATTCATCTGATGGGCTTTAACGTCGACGTCAATAGCATCCAGGTCTTCCACTGTGACAAAGTTGGTCAGAATCACTCCACCATCCCGTTCCAGGATGGCGAGAATCTCTCCGATTGGAGCATCTGCGGGAACTGAGGCGACCGATGTGGTCGGTTTGTATGATGGGTCAATTGGTAGGGGATGGTCACGCATCTTTGAGGCTAGATTGCGGGGCTGCAAGTGTCGTGCAAAAGTAGAGGCAAAATTAGCCTTTTTGGGAGTCTCGTTGCGTAGATTCGGACTTGAAGTAATAAAGACAGTGAATCCCCTGTCTATGTAGAAACGAGGCGTTGGGATACCATTTGAATGGCTTGCTGCGATGCCATCACGAGACTGGTGGCTTCCCAAATTTGGCAGGTCTCGACCGAACTGTTGCGTAATCTGGTGGCCTTCGCAGAAAGCCACTGATCGACGTGCGCCTATCAAGATGTCCGCTTATCAAGCGCTAGATGACACTAGGGGATCAAACTCCGAGGGCAAGTAGATTCCGACTTCATCGGAACCCTAGCCGAGTCGGGGTTCGTGATAACCCATCCCTCGAGGGTGGCGGTTGGTGGTGGTAGCAAGAGATAATCATTCTCAGAACCTATCCCAGGGCAGTTCTGCCCCGGCCATTGAGTTATGTTACGTGGCTTTGTATCAGATGACTAAGTCATCCTAAGCCCTGAATAGCTGTCATGCATCTGAAGTCACATAGGCTCGCATCTGCGGACACGATGGTATATGAATTTGCGGAACATACCTGCCCTTGTCGTTCACACGATTGTTTCATGGACCACCCTTATATATATAAAGACAATGAGATGGGAGGGCTGAATCGCAACAACTCTGTAAGCCTTTAGCATTGTATTCGCTCACAGCACACTCACCATTGCAAACTTTGACACGATTCTTGACCCAAAACAACTGTCCACAGCCACAATGACTGAAGTTATTGCCTCGTCCCCAGTCCCTCAGCTCAAGCTGAAGCCCATTCTCAAGGGTGAGGTGAAAGCCACGCGGTCGACAACCCGTTCCATCTTCAACCCCGAGAAGCACCTGGCATACTCCAAGGACCCCAAAGTGCTATCGCTAGCCGACGTTGCCTTGCCCGAGGATGCCGGCATATCTCATGTCGCATGCTCGGAGCCCTTTCCTCTCTTCAGTGAGGAAGCTATCAGGGTAATGAGAGATGAGATCTTCACGACAGACGTCTGGGAGAATTGCTTGTATAGTACCGAATTTGCGGCTTGCCAACTGAGAGGTCATTGTCCCAAGTGAGTGACTTCACATCTTTCTAGTCACGGTGAGGAGTTTCGGCTAAATCCCGATCTAGCTATGCGCCATTCATGACACAGGCCTGGAAGAACCCAAAAACGCTGTCCATCATCTCAAAGGTCGCTGGCGTAGACCTCATTCCCAACATTGAATACGAAATCGGCAACATCAACATTGCTGTTCACGATCCGAAAAAAGACAGCTCCAAGGTGGGCAAAGACGATGCCAACGTCTCGGTGACCAAATGGCATTATGACAGCTACCCTTTCGTATGTGTCGTCATGATGAGCGACGCCACTGAGATGCTCGGCGGTGAAACGGCCCTCATGAGTGGCACTGGGGAGATCCTCAAAGTTCGCGGGCCACAAATGGTAAGTGTCCCTTCTCGCTCCCTAGCTCAGACATGCCATTGACTGTTTAGGGCTCTGCCGTTGTTCTCCAGGGTAGGTATGTCCAGCATCAGGCACTAGCAGCACTCGGCGGCAAAGAACGCATCACCATGATCACGTCCTTCCGGCCACGTGACGCTCTCATCAAGGATGACTCGGTGCTCACTTCGATCAGACCGATTTCAGAACATTCGGAGTTGTACTACCAGTGGACAAAGTATCGGGTCGAGGTGGTACAAGAGCGTCTGAAGGCGCTGCTTTGTGAGATGGAGGAGAATCATCGTGTCAAGAAGCGAACTGATGTCCAACGTGTCAAGGCGTTTCTTGAACAGCAGCAGAGTTATCTCGCCATCACAAACAATGAGATTGTTGAAAACCAAGGACGAGTCCGAGGCTGGGGTGAGACATAGTCACACTACTTTATGTTCATGTATGAGAGTAGTTGAGGCATCAAATTGAGATAATTGCTGGTAAACGAGCTCCAGACCATTGTGATATCAAATTGAAGCACCCTCCGTCTTCGGTGACGTGTTTAAATCTATGACAATTTTCTCACGTTTTGTGAACCGGGCATGCCGCTCATTCCTACTCGAGTCCATGTCTTAGTTCTCCCTTCGTCCCCAAAAATTCACTTCGTTCCCAAAAACTCTCAGATCCATATTGAAGTGCGGACATATTCAGTGATTGTGTTTGAGGAGAAATATGTCTCAATTATTAAATGCGTCTGTATCATACATGATTCCTTAACTTTCCGACCTCGGCGGGATAGTCACCAAGCCTCTCTTCTCCCTTGTTTTCCACTGTATGGCCTTCAACAGATGGTACAGAACTGTCAAGGTAGGCATCGGTACCCCCAAACCCGTCCCTGTGCGTAGCGGTTCTCCAACCAGGTTTTCCACTTCCGTAAAATTTCCCTGCTTCATTTTAGTGGCCATGACGACATGATGATATGATAGTGCGATGGTCTCAGCTGGGGAGTTATACCTTCTGCACATCAACCTGCATGCTTGGTAACAGATACATCGTCAACGGGTCAAGGTTAATCATAGTATCACACACGTCTGTGTCCAGCTCGACGCCAACAGCAGCGGCAGCTGCCCGAATCTCCTCCATCGCAGGCCTGACCAATGTTGCAACTGCATCATTGGCTAATCTGATACGCCCTGAGTCTAGCCCTGTTAAGGCGCATGTCGAGTTGAGGCATGCATTGTAGATAAGCTTGCGCCATCGGCTATGCGGTACGTTTTCGGCAAATGTGCATACGGTCTTGCCGCCGGCGGAATACATCTCGATGAACTGCTTTGCAGCGGCTTCTTCTTGCTTCTTATCGAGCTTCGGGTTGTGAAAGGCGCCAAGGATGAGTTCATCCGGGTCTTCGTGGTCGATGACTCCATGAGCGACCTCGTGGGAGCCGATCATACTGACGCCTGAAAGACAAATGTTATCAGGGAATCTCTCGAAAATGGGAAGCTCAACATTGAGGCCGTTCTGTATCAACACAATAGTAGTGCGGCCTGGGATCACCGCAGGGGCTATCAAGTCCGATACGGTGGGGGGGCAGTCGGGCACATTTTTGGTTGTCACAACAATGTAGTCAAACTGCCGTTCGGTTATGGTTGGTACGTGGCTAACGACTGCCGAGAATGTAAGTAAGGGGCCACTATCTCGACGGGATGATACGTACTGTGAGATGGCCTCCACCCGGTTATGTGTCCATGGTCGCATGATTTGATGTTGAAGCCGTTGTCGGCAACGGCCTTGAAGTTTGATCTCAGCACTGCCGTTACATTCGCTTGGCCGCCGACTTCGAGGTTCAGGGCGCCAATGGTGCCGACGCCCCCGCTTCCTAGCAGTAGGACTTGCTTTTTGAGTGGCCCCTGATAACCCATGACTGGTAAATGGTGTTGAGCGATTGGGTTGGAATGATAGCTTGTGAGAACCAGGAGTTGATAAACACGGGCTTCTTGTGATGAGAAAAGAACACCAGTGGCTTCTTAAGCCAGTGGGAAACTAACACATGGATATGCCAGACGATGAGGGCTCTTACTCGGCATTCTGGTGATAAAAGCCGGGATGCATGATGCAGACTTGCATCCAATCGATCTAGCGCGCCTCGATGGGATAACATTGCCCCATTCGGAGGCTTGCAAGGGCTGATAACGCCGGTAATAGGCGTGAGCGAGGCCACGAGGGCACGCCAAGTGCGGGGGTTGATAAGCGTACAACATGGAGATAAATAGCCCCAAGACTCCAAGAGGCAGTTGGAGGCCGAGCCTAGCAGTCGACCCTCAGAAACCCCATCGCAACACGCCTACCTTTGTGATCCCTCAGGCCGGTAGTATGACTGAGTCTGCTTGACGGACGCTGCAACGACATGGATCTGCGCAAGAGAGCGTGTGGGGCTTGTCGAGCTCGAAAGATTCGGTGCAGTCGCCAGATGCCGAGATGCGCTGCGTGTCGCCGCTCGAACTTGAACTGCACCGAGCAAAAGTCTTCAAATGACTTGATATGGTTGTCTCGTCATGATGATGGAGACCGAAAAGAAGTGCCATCAGGTGGAAACGGGCTTCGACGACACTGCATATTTACTGGTCCGTGAAACATGACACTGTCTTTTAAGTCTTGTTTCTAACAGCGTCGTCAGATGAACAACGGATCAAGGAGTGTGGTGTTCTTCAGCATCAACTGTCTAAGCGAAATATAGATGCCACTCTTTGTCAAGTCGATGAAGCCGCCTTGCAGGATCTCACGGAGCGGGGCCATTCCGTGAGCATAGGTCCATTCGGCGCCTTTCAGGTCTCACCTGTGCTCTCACTGCCGCCATCTCCAATCGTACCAGCTCCGTCGATAAATGACACAAATACGACAAATCTAACTCAGAACTTGGACTCCATCACTTCTCCCTTGTCATACCACAATCAGGGAGAGCTCCTTGGATCGTCTAACTCGGTTGTAGACAACTGGGGCGACCTGGGTAATCTTTTCGAGCCGCTTCCTCCACAGTGGCCGACGTATCCCTTCTTCGAAGACTTGGTTGGGTTTCCAGGTGCAACACTGGCAGAGATGAGCCAAGATATTGTTGGAGAAGAATATCAGGAAGTCAAACATACTGTCGAATTAACACCTGACGGAGAATTAACTCCTGCGACGGGACTTGTCAGCGCAACCTTCTTGAACGAGCCGACGCAGTTAGAGATTGTCCTAGACAGCTCCATGTCGCTGTCAATCAACAAAGTTCAGCTTCTCTTACGAAACTACGAGTTGGATCTGGTCAACAGTTTAACGCCAATGAAGCACGACAAGCCCCCCTGGGTCCTGCTCCATCTGAAGTGTGCATTGGCTGCGTTCAGCGACTTGTACATGATGGGGAGATCCAATGATGCGAGGGTATCCGTACTCTTGTCTGTTCTTTCGACGAGTGCATTCCACTTGCATCACAAACTGGCCTCGATCCCTGGAGCCAGTGACGATTTAGCGGTGCTTGGGAACCAATGTTTTCGGCTGGCCAAGAAACGATTGCAAGCCTGCCTCCAAAAGAGGGCTGGAACTTCTAAAGTGGCCAAGTACAAAGAGATGCTCATGGCTTTTCTCAACTTGGTTACCGCCTGCGTGAGTTCAACTGTTCCCTTATCTTACAAATCTCATGTTCTCTACAGGTCTTTTCAGGGCAGATGCAGGAAGCACGCTATTTCATTCTTGATGCCGGTCGCTTGATCAATGCATATGGTATTCAGAAGGCGCAAAAGTCAAAAAAGGTCATCATCCTACACGCCATTTACGTCTACATGAGAGTCTTCGAAGAGTGCGCACATCCTTGCTCAAATATCAGACTGGCAAGCGACGCCGCCAATTCTACGTCATCCGCAAGTGAGGCCAGTTGCTATGCCTCCATGTGGAAACATGATCCTCGAAAAGATATGCTCTTTCCACAAGCAATCAAGCCGGGGCCCGAGACGAATACATCAATCTTGCCTCACGACTTGGAAGTGGCTAGCATGCTAGAAAAGATTTACGGTATCCCCCAGAACCTCTTTCATCTACTGTGGCAGACTACGGCTCTCGGCAATGAAGTTTCCGAGGTCAGATATACGTCTGGGTTGACTGCTGAGATGTCTCTTAGAGTAAAGGAATTAGATGAAGCAATTATGAGCTTCGAAAACCCGTACCTGCTCAAGGGGCAAGGCCAAGCCCATGAGATCACAAGCTCGGCATCAAGCAGGCAAGGCGGGGAGGAAGAAGAGGAGCGTCGCAAAGCACTTCGGTTTGACTTGACCGAAGCGATTCACTCTGCGCTCATCATCTACTTTTACCGCCACGTCTGCGATGTCAGTTTGATGGTCCTGCAACATTTTGTTGAAAAGACAGCAAGGTCGCTCTTCCGTTACGAAACGCAGAAGCAAGAGTACGGTGATACATCTCCTGGGATATGCTGGCCTGCGTTCATCGCAAGTTGCGAAGCCAGTAATGTTGAGCTCAGAGAAGAACTGTCAATATGGCTGTTAAACAATGCGCAGAGTAGCGGCATCGGGATGTTCTCAACTGCGCACGACTTTGTTGTGGAGGTGTGGCGCGCGAGAGAGGCGCCAGGTTGTGAAAATGTACACTGGAAGTCTGTTGTGACATATCAAGACACTAGATTAGTTCTCACTTAACTTCCGAGTCTCTTTCGAAAACAAATTGTACGTCTAGCTCTAGGGATGGGACTCAAACAAGTGTGGTGGTTGTGCTTCGGTTCTAGGGTAGTTTTCGTCGTCAGCGGTGAACGACCTTGAACGGTTGCGTTGCACACAAAAAAACAAGCAATGGGCTCTCATAACTGGATGGAGGTCTGACAATTGTGAAGGCATGGTGTTTAGTTGGTGTACAGAGGGATGGTTTTTCGGCTTTGAACATGTCGGCCTTGATTGAGAATGCCCTACGAACCTATTGTTCAAAACAACGCTGCCACTCAATTGCAGGTTGAAGTCTATTGTGACTCATGGGGCAGCGTTCAACCTATCACACTTGGGCAGGTACACGTTCCAGTTAGCAGATACCTTAGATATGGCTGAGTTGCTCGCCGAAAAATTGGCGTCTGGCAAACCTAGAGAAGTTCCAGGCTGCTCCACAAGTAGCTCTATTTCGAGCGGTCACGTAACACAGCAGTCTAAGATAGGCTTAGTTACCTTTTTGTGCTTGTGCGACCGATTTCTGGGAGTATTCCTCTGTAATTATCTTCTTGCATGCCTTTCATGCTCGCGTTGCTTTTTCGGCAGCATGACTGACTATGAAGCCCATCTAAGTAGCAGTTTCCTCAACGGCGTGGATGAAATGATGCAAAATATCTCATTTGGTAGAGTAACACCTGATATGTGGGATATTTACCCAGGATGCCCGTCACCACATACTACGCGCGGAAAGATGGGTGCGGGGACCTCGGCTTTTCGGGGTAATGATAGCGGGCATCGGAGGAGGGGACATGGACCCATATCCCTACGCACTCCGCTCGCATCATGTCGGTTGCTAGTCGACAATTGTTTGCAGAGCACACAGAAACCGAATTATGGAGGACGAAGACGGGCCGGACCAGCCCGGCTATGCCGATGACATGTCCCGGGCTCCGGAGGTGGGCCTCGCATGCAATTCCTGTCGACGGCGTAAGCTTCGGTGCTCGAGAGAGACGCCGACGTGCCAGCATTGTCGCAAGACCGGGCGCGAATGTGTCTACGAGGCAAAGAGGGCGAAACCGGGGATGAAGACGGGGGCAATAGAGAATTTGCACAGAAGGCTTGGTCAGCATTGGATTTTTCCATCTTGTTTTCGGTTATTGTAATTTTACTGACGGGAGGATTCGTGTAGACACATTGGAACGATCTGTTGCGAGACAACAAACAACACTAGATTGCCTGCAAGCTGAAGAAGAAGCGCCGGCTCGACAGTCTCAAGATCCGAGCGCTCACAGTATCCTATCGTTGCTTGCGGCAGAACTTCAAAAGTTTCATACTCCGCCCTCGGCCCCATTGCAATCAAGCCCCAGCCAGAACCACAATGGAGCTTCAACCAAGAGGCGCAGGCTCAATGACGACCACACGTACGCACCAAGTGGTTTCGGAAACTGCACCCCTGATTTGCCGGAGGGAGAAGCTCTTGAGGAGGTTCTCAAGTCGTACTTCAGCCATGTACATCCCTGGATGCCGATAATCCACGAAAGTCGATTCCGCCAACGTCTTAGCGATGATGCGGAACGGGGGAAGTTGCATCTTGTCCTGCAATCCATGATAATTGTTGTTTCAAGGTACATCGAGGATGATTTTGAGTTCAGCAGCGATTCTACGTCACAAGAAAAAGCAGAAGGTCATCGAGACTGGGTAGTGTCCAAAGCCATGAAGCATCTCTCGGTCGAAAACCTGCAGGCTCTCCTTATCATTGCCTTCAATGACGCAAGTCCTATGTAGGAATACTCTTATGTCTCTAGGCTAACAGATGCAACAGATTGGAAACGGCCAAGCATCTCAAGCTTGGCCACTTGTTGGCTCACTGACCCGCATGGCCGACTACCTCCAGCTTACCGTGGAGCACGATGAGCCGCAGCGGCCCTCGTACTCGCAACCGTACAAGTCCTTGTCCACTGCGAAAGATTGGACCGAGGCTGAAGAACGTCGAAGAGTATTCTGGAATGTCTTCTCACTCGACCGCTTCTGCTCCGTTAGCATGGGTTGGAACACAAGCCTGACCTCCGACGATGTCAATCGCCGACTCCCGTGCGATGGGATTACCTGGCGGAAAGAGATCCCCGTTACAACGCCGTATTTCGGCATATGGGATAAATCGGCTGGTCGCATTGGAAAACCAATTGCATTCTTCCCAGCGCACCCTGTTCCGCTGCAGACAAGTCCTGATGACGAAGGCCAGACTCCCTCAGAGGCCGGTACATCTCCAGAAGCAGCATCATCGACTGTCGACATGTCAACCGTTGGGGCATTTGCATATTGCATCGAAGCCACAGAGTCCTTAAGTCGAGTGTCTAGTTATTTTCTGCAACAGAAAGTCAATATCCGGGATCAAAGGGACCTTAGCGATTGGCTTACTCGCTTCAAAGAGCTTGACCTCCGTCTTGTGCACTGGAAGATGCTTCTCCCGCAGAAATGGAAAGTCAATATGGTGCAAGACTCACCGTTGAGGATGGATCCTAACCTCACACTGGCGCATGTTACCCACAACACATCCATGATACTTCTCCACCAGCCGATCGCCTTTCCTCCACAGGATTGGCCGTTCAAGACTCGGCTTCCAAGTCTATGCAGCATCGACACTTGTCAAGCAGCCGCAGTTGAGATTGCCACCATAACAGACCGTTATCTCAAATCCGCTTCATCTGAGTCTCTGATAAGTAGCCAATTCGCCTTCTGCGTTTACATTGCAGCCAGAGTTCTTCTCTTACACTGGCGAAACGGTTCCCTGATGGACTTGACAGCGGAGTTTTGGTTGCTGATTCAAAGCCTCAAGGCCATATCAAAACGGTGGGCAGGAACCGAAGAAGGGCCACTGATTCAGAAAAATCTTGCGGCAAAGTACGCCGACATCTTGGTTCAACTACACGCCCGATGTGCCCAAGATGAGAGCTTTTCGATCAACGTCCCTGGGTACACGACTGAGGTGAACCATTCGAACACCGATATACAGCGACTGGCAAGCTCTGCATATGTAGCAGAGGATGCTACCCAGAACGGTATTTCAACGAGACCATCCCCCAACACGCAAATCAGCCAAAACCAACCAACACAACTCCAAGCGACAGCACCAATAACTTTGAGCCGCAGGCGGACAAGCACGCATCAAGCTACCGTTCCGGAGCCACAGCAAGCTTTTATACCTCAAAATGCAGGAAATGAAATAATTTCAAGTGCATATTCACTTCAAATGGCAACTCCCGTTGATCTCAGTAACGTGGCCAACATGATTCAACCAGACAATTACCACAGGGGTAGTGTTGGCATGGGAGACTTGACAGCAATATCACAAATCTTGCTTGATCAGCAATTTGCAGACATGGATCGAATAATTAGCTATGATGATGGTGTTTTTGGGTCAGAATATGAAGGAGGGGGATGGTGATGTGTTCACCTTAGACAGTTTAGTTTGGCATGATCGACTTAGTTGCTGGGAGGAACTGTCGAGCCACAGATTAGTCCTTTTAACCTCCAATTTAAAAGGACTGAAAACATTTCTAAGATCATTGTCCTTTGGATGCCATAATAAATGCAAAGTCTATAGCCCTGAAAACCCATGTGTAGCTATATCGGTGTCTAGATCAAACCCAGGTTCAATAAGCGATTGCCGAACTCTACCAAATAGTAGTCCCCATATACCAAGCCGTGATCGCAGTACCGCCTCCGCGCATTTTGGTTGTTGTTTGCTGTCCCATTCTTGAGCAAAGACTCGAAGTGACGCCCAGGAGTGACATCTTCAATTGCGAGGCCATTCCCGTCACCTTTACGAAACTGTGCCATCTCATCTGCCAGGCTGACATCAAGAGTATCGCGCACGATATTGATCGCCATTTGCTGGAAATGTCTTGCCAGTTTGGTGTTTCCGATTCCATTCAATGCTTGGGACAGGACGAGCATTCCGTTGGCAGCAATCACACCAGCAGATGAGTCGCGAAGCGGATTCTCACCATCGACTGGTGCATCAAAGTCCCAAACAGGGGCAAACTTACCCCTTCGTAACGATGTGCTGGTCACATTCTCACTGACAACATACTCAGAGCTTGGAGTGACACTGTTTCTTCCCGGAGACGACTCCAGCCGTTGAAGGAAGTACTCGGCCACGCCGCAAGATGCGTCCAAGAATTCTCTATCCTTGGTCCACATGTATGTTTGTGCATAGCCAAGGATAGCCCAGGCTTGGCCCCGCGTCCAAGTCGAGTCGTCAGAATATCCCTGGGCGGTGCGGCGCCACTTCAACTTGCCGGAAGCTGGATCGAGGTTTGCGACGTGACAGGTGGAGTACAGCTGACCCTGATATCCGCCTTTCACCCGATTTGTAGTTGTTTCCGGTCGTAGATGTGTCTTGAGCATGGTGCGGGCATGGTTTGCTGCCATCGAAGCGAGTTCGCCATCTCCGCTGTGTGCTGAGGCGTAGAACAACAAATCCAGATTGCAGAGGCTGTCGATGATGACCAATATATTTTCGTCCATGTCTGTGACCGTTATGTCCTTCTTTAGGAGACAATCCCAACTGCGTATGGCTTTGGCTGAAGGGACATATCGCGTAGCCAAGCTTTGAGCTGCTCGAACAATGGACTGCAAGCTCAGTTCGTCTCCCGTCAACTCCCACTCTCTTCGTAGAGCAGGCATGACGATGAAGCCAATGTCATGTGTGTCCGTCCGTTTCGCCATGCCTTGTAACGGCAATGACCATGCCTTGGCCAACGATGCAAGCTGTGAGCGGAATTTCGGTTGGGATTGAAGGCCATCTAGCCCCAGCATATGCGGATGCTTGATGCTTCTCTCTAGAAGAGCATATACCGTCCCAGGAAAGAAACCACAGGTCCAAAACTCTGCGTCTCGTAGTTCCCATTGGCCAAATGAGGGCCCCTTTTGAGGCACTATTTCTGGAAACGCTTGTGATTTGTCGAGCAGCTCATTTGAACCAGATGCCTCATGCAAATACTTTGCTGCCGTTCTCAAGACCTTTGCAGCAATATTCTCGCTGAACAGCTGTGGAAGTGTATTCCCAATCGTTTGTGTTGGTAGATCCGTATGTTTGACTTCATCATGACTTGGATCCTCGGACCAGGACGTTGCGCTGCCTGTTCGACTTCGGCTCGGACTAGTGTTTTGCTGTGTTGGTTCTGATGCTGTGCTGGAGTTGCTTGAAGCAGGGTGTGCGATATGCGTTGAGTCCATTTTGGATTGGGCACATTAATGCGGGTGTGGATTGCCACTGAGTACAGAGGTAGAACTTATGCTAATAAGTACCAATGAGCTTGATGGAGTCCGGTTAATTGAAGAACCACAGGTTTCGTGTTTTATCCCGTGCTGCACATCAGCCGGATCCTCGGAAGCGTCTTGTTCATTCTCACCTTATCCACCATCATCTGGGTTGTTTGCTGGGCTCGGTTGCAGATCAGGCCGTCGACCGTGATGCTTTCTCCGGTTACATTGGTGAGGTGATTGGCGGTGATCCCTGCTCGGCCAAGATATCCACCGAGCCCGTTGGCCTTTACCCGAGTTCCGATTAAATCGCCGATGAGGATTATACACACTGCACTGGATTTGTCTCTCGTTTTTTTGCTGGATTCGTCCAGCTTGCTTCGTAAGTTTACTCGTGAGAAGATGGTGATGGAAGCGAAGTGAGAAACAAGCACTGCCCTTTACTCCGCCTACGCACTCTCGGCTACATGATGCGCCCGGCATATGAATCTACTATAGCCGTACAGCCGGTAGTTTTGGTGGTTGCGTCGACTGACTGACGTAGGGTGGACGGACATTAGCACCCCACTTGTCCCTGAGACTGATATGTGTACGGCTGCTGTGGGCTTCTATACGTGCTGACTGTGGAATCTTGATGGGAACCCGAGCTCTCGGAGGGTCCGTTCGGTCAGAAGTTGAACTTTGCCGAGCGGCGACTACGTAAAAGCGGCGAACCATGCCGACGCCGATGCCGACGAAAAAGCCGACAAAGACACGATGCCGAGACGGCACCAGCTTCACAGGTACTTGCATTGCGAAAGTAAGGTTGTCTGAAAAAGTGTTGCTCGGCGGCCTGGCGGACTGGCAATATATTTGTAGTACCGCCAGTCCTGGTGATGGACTGCGTCTCATTTCTTCCACATGATACAGACCCAACTTGTTGAGTCTGACACGATGAGTACCACTGCCGACCTTTTAAAGCGACTTTCAGGGCTCGACACCAACACCGTGTCCGATGCTCTGGATTTCCTCAACCTCAAAGGCGCAACGTACGGTCTTGGTCCGCTCTGGGACTGCCCCAAGGTAGTCGGGCGTGCCAGCACCGTCAAGCTGGGTCGCAAAACCGACGCAGCCCCTGCATTGCACCTGCTCACGCCCGTCATCGACGCGACGATAACTGACGATCGAGTCCTCGTCATAGCCGGCGGCACGGACGGAGTATCGTGCTGGGGAGACCTTCTCGCCAACGCCTCTAAGGAGAAACGCATCCGCGGGACCATCATCGATGGCATGAGCCGTGACATTGACGGCAGCCGTGACATTGGCTATCCGGTCTACGGCCGTGGCGTCACCATGATCAGCGCGCGCAACCGCGTGGTGCAGGTCGACTCGGGCGTGCCGTTGCGCATGCGAGGCGTCACAGTCAACCAGGACGACTATGTCATCGCCGACAGGTGTGGGACCGTGTTTATCCCAGCCGAACGAATAGATGAGGTCCTAGATCTCGCCGAGAGGGTCGAGCGTCGTCAGGATGGGATGCTCCACGCTGTGCGGGCTGGTCGTCCTGTGTCCGAGGTGATGCACGACAAGCAGTTTGAAGCTATCCATGATCGAGACGCCAAGGACACGGCCGTTGTAGCCAAGGTCGAAGTCGAGGACGAGGATCAGGACCTGACGTCTCTGTTCGCCCACTTGGACACCCCCAGTGTCTCGGACGCGCTCGATAAACTCGGCATCCCCGGGCAGGCCTTTGGAATCATGCCTCTGAGCAACTACAACAAGACGACGGTGGGACCGGCCTTCACGGTCCGCTACGTCCCCGCCAGCGACCCGCCGGGCAGCGTAGGCGACTTCATCGATCATGTGGCGCCGGGTGACGTCGTGGTTATCGACAATGGCGGCCGCACTGACTGCACGGTCTGGAGCGATATCCTGACCCAATATGCAGGCCTGCGAGGCATCGCCGGTACCGTTATTGACGGCGTCTGCCGCGATGTTGACCGTGCTTTGACTGATGGCTATTCGCTCTTCACCACGGGACGATGGATGCGGACTGGCAAGGACCGCGTCCAGGTCGGTGGCGTGAACGAAGCCATCAGCGTTGGAACCGTCCGCGTGAGTCCTCGCGACATGGTCGTAGCTGATGCCAACGGCGTCGTCGTCGTTCCGCAAAGTCGAGCCCGCGAGGTGGCAGAGGTCGCCGCCCAGATAGAGAGAAGCGAGAGTGAGATTCGGGACCTGATTGCCAACGGAGCCACCATCACCGAGGCGCGGAACAAGATTGGCTATCACACACTGCAGCGTAAGGGGTAATCCTCAGGGCACCAGTGTCAGAGCCCAGATGACGAGAGTGGTTTCCCTGCAACACCAAAACCGTCTTTGAGAAGCTGGCGAGGCCCAGAAATGGTTGTTCTTATTGCTGCCGTTGTATGTATTGCAGATACCGCTCTCAATTCACCCACAGTCTAGTCAATCCTCCATAGTCAGAAATAAGCATATCAACTTGGAATTTCCTCTTCATTCTACCGTACTTGGTTGGATCCATCCGCAGAGTGTATCTTGAGGGATTCGTTGAGCTTTTCCATTGATTTCTGCAGATCCCCCAAAACAGACTGGAATCTCTCATCTTCTGGGTAGCTCCTCTTGAGATCGAGCCTATAGGGCTGATGGCCAAAGTGATCCAGAGCTTGCTCTTGACGACGATATTGGTGGTGTTTGAGCTTCAGATATGGCGCCCAAGTTCATCCATCGCACCGATGCGAAGCGAGACAAATCACGAGCTGATAGAAACGGACCAATGAGCGCACATGATGGAAAATAACAAAGAGCCTCGATTTCTCGCCGGACGGCCGCCACCTATTACTATCGACGGACTTGGCGGTAGTTGTGTATCTAGCAGATGCAAGCCAAAAATTCACTTTGCTCATAAAGATCTCGACCCAATTTGACCAGATTAAGACGCTAGCAGTTTCCTCAGACAGCCAACGGCTCGCGGCGAGCGGCGACTGGACTGGTCAAGTAGAGTTTTGGGATTTACAGAGTGCTTTGCTCCAGCCACCTGACTTAGACAAAGCGTCACGCACCAAATGCATATCTCTGTTAGCCCGCAAACATCTTCTCGCCTCACTCTCTGATTATGGCAAAATCAAGATCTAGGACACAAAAAACGGCCGGCTTTTGTCAACATTTGAAACGTCGATGCATGAAGCGAGAACCAGCATTCCGTCGCTCACATGGTCATGCGAAGGCCAACTACTTGCATCATTGCCAGTGAATGAGATCAAGATCTGGGACCCTGCCAGAGGCAAGTTGATTCGCAGAATGGAGTCCGCATCGGGCTTTCAATCCGTTGTCATCGCCCCGCAATATTACCACGACAGCACACCAATAAGAGTCTCAACGCTCTGGGACAGGATTAAGGGCCGGTTGGATGGCAAGATGGGACATCGGAGTGCGGCTTTGGTTCAACCAGCTCTCTCCTCCAACGATCCGCCTACACCACCTTGCAACTGTAGCCCCGGCTGTCAACGAGTTGCGGGGCTGAAACACCGCTTCGTACAGGTCTGGGACGCACGAGCGGGCGAGAAGCTTGGAACACACGATCAAAAAAGTGAGTTTTCTGTTGCTGGGATCGCCTTCAGTCCCAATGGGCGATTGCTTGCAATCGCGGGCGAGGACGACGACATAACCCACATGATGTTGTGGGACATCACCAACGACACCATCCGTCGATTGGACAGTATTTATCTAAAAGACTCTGGTATAAGCTGGAGTGTCCTTAAAGGTGCTAACACTCTTTCTTTTTCGCCCAGTGGAGATTTGGGGCAGTCGCAGCATGCAAGCATGTTCATGTCTGGGGTGTGGATCCGGGTACGCCACGACGTACCTTCGAAACGATCACACAGAGCATTACGTTCCTCGATGACGATATTATTCTGACTGATCGGGGCATCTTAAAACTTGAAAAGAGCGTCGATGTTGTCGGTACGCTGGAATACAAAAAAAACGCCAATGCCAATCAACTGGACTATCTTGGCTGTGGCTATGATTTGAATACGTTCTGGCTCACTTGGGACGGGCGTCCTCTTCTGTGGCTTCCGGTTCCATATCGCCCAGACCTCGAAGGGGTTCAAGTAGGGGTGAATACCATGGTATTACTTAGCAGGTCGGATCCCTTACTGCAAATGAGATTCTCACCAACGGTGTTGCAGTTGATAATGGACGCTAGCTAGTCTTGGATACTGAATGCGTTGGCTTTATCATCACATAAAATTTCTCAATGGCAATGGCATACAGCATCACAGCAGAAAATGGTCCATTTTGCCATCTCACCGACTGCTAATGTAATCCAATATTCGCTTAAGATGATAGTATTGGCCTATGATTAAGCCAATAGTCCACGAGCAATCTCGAAGTGAGGGAACCTGGGGCACTGCGACGGATCTTGGCAGAGCGCTGCGAAGAGCAATTCTACAACCATGAGCTTCCACTGCATTTTTTCATGGCCACCAAACAGAACAATCTATTTCAGCTCTTTGTCCTTCTCCTTCTCTTCGAGGTGAGTCGACTCCGCTTGAGCCAGCTCGACCTTTTCGTTGAGAATCTCCTCATTCTCCTCCTCTTCAATAGCCCGCTTGTACAGACCCCTCTTCACATCACGCTGCCACAACAGATAGCCGGTCATGAACAGGGTGACCCAAAGAACACAAAGGCAGATGCTAGCAGTGAATCCTCTGCTCCACTGTGGACCCTCTGTGATTGGGAATACAACGACGTTGTACCAGGTGAAGAAAGCCCAGCCAATTGTCATCTGCAAAGATCACGTCAGCTTTGTGTTTTGTACTTCAACAGGAATTCCAAGAGAGATCTCAAGTGGAGGAAGCACTCACCATGGCTCCAGTGGTGAAACTTTTGGCTTCGTTATCGTCCTTCATGATAAGATGGACGAAGGGGAATAGGATTGGTGTGATGCAGGAGTTTAAGCCCATGAGGAACCAGGTCGCGAATTTCAAACCATCGGGAATGTACCAAATTCGGAGACAGATATTAGAGAATATAAGGATACTACCAGAGAAGAGGACCGGCATCCAAAGCGGGTATACCCTAGAATAGATCCAGATTAGCAAACCATCTGGTGTTAAAACCTAGCTGCTGCTGCCCAGAAGACCCAGCATGTGCGGGTTGGATAGAGACTTACATGACAAACTGTGGAACCAAACTTCCACACAGAATGGCTACAAGTTGAACACCAGTTGGCAAGATGTTGATCAACTCGACCGAGTACTTCTCGGTGCTCTTGACCCAGATGCCCATCTGGCCACCAACCCAGGTCGTCAACTGAAAGCTGCCAGCCAAGAGTTGTCAGTATATGTAAACGCCCATGATACTTGAAGGCAACTTACGAGACGTATGTAGTGACAGCGAAATAAAAGTGCCAGTGGGTGAAGACACGCTTAAGCATGCGCTTCCCGATCTTGGAGCTTTTCCTGACACCGTCGTCTTGCATGCGCGCTTGGGCGAGCTTCTGCTCTTCCTCCTTCAGCCACCAGATACGAGGGCTGTTGGGCAGACCGGGGAAGAGGAAGAAGCCCGCAATGGCAATGGGAAGACTGATGATGCCATCCACGATGAAGACCCAGCGCCTAGGAGAGAAGTGTCAGAATAATGCGTAGGATGAAAAGCAAGGGAGCGAGACTGACCATCCTTCCATGCCGAGCTTTCCATCAAGGCCAGCGTGTGCCGCAGCCTGCATGAAGCCTCCAAACGCAGCACCGATGTTGCTAGAAACATACCAGACACCAGCGCGCTTGAACACTTCGTCGGAGCGGTACCAGGACGCGAGGATGTAAAGCGATCCAGTAGCGGCAGGCGTCTCAAAGAGACCCATGAGAAATCGCATGCCCCAAATCATCTCGGTGCTGTTGTTGCGGCATTGGATAAAGGTGATGATGGACCACAGGGTCTCGCAGATCGGCAGGTACCAGCGTGACAGCTTGGGGCGGGAGATGATCATCATGGAGGGAATTTCTAGGATGAGATAGCCAATGTTGTAAAAGGTGCTGAACAAGTTGTATTCGATTCCCTCGATGTTCAGGTCTTCCTTCATTCCAGAATTGTAGGCATTGGTGATGTTGGACTGGTCAAGCCACTTGATGAAGACTATGAAATGTGAGCTTGTTGGAGAACACAGCAGCTCGCGCCGTTGAAGAACCTACACAGCAAGCAGCTATTCCCAAAGTTAACACACTGTCCTAATTCAAAAGAGCTAGGTAGTTGTAAGAACTTACATGAGAGGAAGGATAATGCGATCTTGCTTCTTGACGAGTGCAATCTCTTCCTTGCTGTAATGGCTCGGATACCAGTCGAAGATATAAAGCCAGGCGAGCCGCAAGTCCCTCTTGGGCCGATTGGTGGCGGAGCTCACCACGACGCCGTTCTTGATGACCTGGTCCGGGCCAATGTTAGCGTCACCTGGGAGCGGCGGTTGCGGCCGACCGTCTTGCTCGGTGGCTGGAGCAGTCTGGATGGCGATGTCATCGTTCGTTTTGGAAGTCATCTTCACACTTTTCAGCCGTTGTCAAAGTGCGGGGAGATGCCGAGTTGCTTCCCGTCTTCTATTCAAAGGAAGACAGACAGGCTCTGGTCTGGTGTTGAGGAATACTGGTGATGTTCCAGAAACAAAGCGGCAGAGCGACGAGATGTTGTGTTAATAAACATCAATCTCGACAACCCTCTTGGTCCACGTCTCGCGGGGCCCCACGGGCTCTTGATTCCGGGGTGGTGGGCACGATACGACGTACGAGCGTTTTCCCCGCCCTTCCCCCGCAATCTCCTGTTAGGCTATTGTCCGACTGATGATCAGAGCTGGAGTTGGAGCAACCCCGGTGGTTCCATGGTTACCTAGAACGGCCAGGGCGCAAGTGAGGGCTCGCTGCTCGGGGTAATGATCGCGGGTAAGCGGTCCCGGAGGATTCCGCATGGGTCGCGGAGCATCTTGACTCCGCGTATTGACCCACTCTACTTCAGTTCTGTTAAATCTGCAAAATAGGAGCCCCATGTAGATTGCTAGGATTGTCATGCGTTATAGTCCACTAATAAGTTCATAGACTAAAATCATTTTCCTGAACTTACCTCTAGGCATTTTCTATTCTAGAGCATAGTCCGGAGGGTCATTTATGGTATCGTCCCCATGTGACACATCAGCCTCCCAGGAACTGGGTATGAAGCATGGCTGCTCGCCAGCTGGAGATTCCGTAAATGGTTTCAAACGCCTTTGAAAGATAGACCGTGAAAATCAATGAATCGCAGAAACTGCACAAGAAAAATTACGTCAATGCTGAATCCGTAAGACGATGGAGATTAAAGGCCGAGCTGGGTTCAAGGGGATGAATCAGATGAACAGAGCTCCTTCTTGTTGACCCAACGCTACGGACTCCCCTCTCGTCTTTCGACCGCGATTTTCCTGCTCATCAAGTATAAAAACTAGCCGTCTCCTTACCCTAGTATCTGCTATCACAGGGTGATAGGCCACCAACTAACTCATTTCAGTCAGAACGTAGTGCAATCGTGATTCGTCGGCTATGTGTGACAAGAAATGGGATCAATCCA
Source organism: Dactylonectria estremocensis (assembly GCA_020744375.1). Taxonomy (NCBI): domain Eukaryota; kingdom Fungi; phylum Ascomycota; class Sordariomycetes; order Hypocreales; family Nectriaceae; genus Dactylonectria; species Dactylonectria estremocensis. The sequence goes on along the minus strand of JAGMUU010000002.1, from coordinate 362,983 downwards.
ACACTCACAAGGAGCAACCATTGACAGAGCTACCATACCAAAAAAATGAATCGTCCAGGATATTACGCCACAAAGAGCCGATGAATGAGGCATCACAAGAGCAGTACGATCTTGAGTCATGGTATTTCCGTCGTTGCTTGGTAGCTTCAGTTCACTAAAACAAATACCCCGCACCCCGAACCGACTTGCCCGTTCACCGATCCTGAGTTCGGCCAGCACCTGAGAGCGCTATTTGCCAGATTGTGGCAAACAAATGCTCTCGAAACAGAGTCTCCGTCTTATTCGCAAATACATACGGTTGTACTAGACCCATACAGTATCTGTTTGCCCAAACTCGATCCCCCATCAACCTCAGCACCAACCTGGCCATGCCTGGACTCGCTGGCTTCACGGAAAACCCGTTTCAAACCCGCCAGGACCTTGGACGGGCAGCTACGGCCCTGATACAACCACTCATTCCGTACAAGTCCGCAACAGGCGCTCGTATCAAGATCCGGCCGTCGACCCTTGCGGCTTTTGACGATGTCGCTGCCCAGCTCGAGGGGTTTGCGCGGCCTCTGTGGGCCATCAGTGCCATTCTCGACAATCGTTCAGCTTCGGGCGATGATGGACTGGCGTCTTGGGTAACTGGGATTGAGGCTGGCGTCGATCCTCAAAGCCCTGATTTTTGGGGAAATATTGGACCTTGCGATCAGCGTATGGTGGAGATGGAGTCGATTGCCTTTGCCCTGTTGACCGCGTCAGATGATGTAAAAGCTATGCTAAACGAAGACTCGAAGAAGAATCTCAAAAAGTGGCTTTTACAGATTAACGATAACATCATGCCAAAGAACAATTGGCGCTGGTTTCGAGTCCTCGTCAACCTAGCCTTGTCCAAGGTCCTCGGGGTGCCCCGCAACGAGCTGAAGCAAAGGACCGACCAAGACTTTGCTCTCCTCGACCAGTTTTATATCGGGGAAAGCTGGTCCTCCGATGGAATCTGGGGAGAGGAACGAAAACAAGCCGACTACTACTCGAGCAGCTTTGCCATTCAATTCGCCCAGCTTCTCTATGTCTGTTTTGCAGAAGGAGATGAGGCGAGGGTCGAAAGGTATCGTCTACAGGCAACAGCATTTGCCACTACGTTTTGGCGCTACTTCGACGTAGATGGTATGATTCCAACTGTCTCAATACGCATGAGAATTCACAAAGACCTAATTCATCGCAGGCGCCGCCATTCCTCATGGACGAAGCATGACCTACCGGTTTGCCTTTGCTGCTTTCTGGTCCGCCGCTGCTCTTGCAGACATTCCGCTCCCGGCACCAATAAACGGCCAAGGTTTCTTCAAAGGCATGCTCTTCCGGCATCTCCGATGGTGGGCGAAGCATCCAGACATATTCAACGCCGATGGAACCCTGAACATTGGATTCACGTATCCCAACATGTACCTCAGCGAAGACTACAATTCACCGCAGTCGGTGTATTGGTGCTTGAAGAGCTTTGTAGTCCTGGGTCTTCCCGAATCGCATCCCTTTTGGAGTTGTGAGGAACAGCCACATCCTCTCGCAGTTCCCAGCGTTCCCAAGCAAATGCAATTTAACCCACTCGATCCGGTAAAAGTCAACTGGCCACCAAGACATATTTTGTGCAACTCTCCAGAGCATACTTTCCTGCTGTCGTCTGGGCAGATGACAACCAAGAGCTTCAAAGCAAGAGAAGCCAAGTACGGGAAACTGGCGTACTCTTCGGCGTTCGCGTTTAGTGTACCAAGTGGCCCTCTGTTGCATCAGATGGCCCCGGACAGTACGTTGAGCCTGAGTCTTGACCATGGCGAGACCTGGAAGGTAAGGTGGAAACCATTCAACGTCCGCATAGAATACGTTGCCATCGACATGGGGCAAGGGGTTCAAGAAAAGATACCGTCGCTCGTGAGTGTGTGGAAGCCATTCGCCTACCTCAAACTAGAGATTGAGACCACCCTGATCCCGGTGGTAAAGTATTTTCCGGGGTGGCATGTTCGAATACATCGAGTAAGAGATTTTGAGTCACTTGTGGGTGTGCCAGGGTGCACCAGCATCCAACTCGTTGATGCATCTTTCGCCATCTCATCACTCACTCCGACCGGTCATCATCTTCCTCAAACAGCGGGTTCCCCATCCAACGACGCATGTGACTCAGTTTGGAATAATCAGTCGGCCATTTTCGTCATGTCACAAACAGCAGCAAGCGGCATTGCAAACTTGAAATCCCCTAGGCCATCTTCGGGCTCTGAATCGGACGGTGCAGCAATGTCAACCGTGGACAGTAAATCGTTGCTCATCGAGGCAGATCCGAACACCAACCTGATCTCACCGAGAACTTTAATTCCATCTGTCACTCATGCTATCATGCTTAACTCAGAGGACGGAAGAGGAAGCCCCAACGACGAAACGGCTGTGACGCAGGTATTCATTTCGGGAGTGTTTGGAGCTGCTTGCAGCTCTGTATCGCAATGTGATATCACACGGTTTTGGGAGAAACGACCTCACGTAACCTTGAATCCTTCCCTAGGGCCAGTCATTGGTGTAGAATAGGACTTGTGGGCATTGCTCGCGTACTAGTATAGTTAGGTACAATACCGTCACAACGATGCCATGACTCAACGAATAATGTTGAGTGTCAATGATAGTCACCAACCACTCCCAATTTCTGGCCATCTTGCTCATATTGATCACCCTTAGGGCCAAAGCCTTTGCTTTTCCCAGCTATGATGGTCAACTGTTCGCGTGTATTGCAACCTTTCGTGGAGTCGATCTGATTTGCCCTGCCAGAATTCCACAATATCAGGTGCAGCAGCATAGACCTTCCACCCCGACATGATGAGATCTGGGGTCTTCTCCAATATTGACTGAGCCTCAGTGAGACTCTTCTGAAGCTCGTCGAGTGTGTTGAGCACTTTGCTTTGCTTCGACGCCATTGCGCTAATCTTGGATCCGGCTGGACGTGCCATGAAGTCCTCAGTGCACTCCTTTTCTGATAATTGAGTGGCAATGCCTCGGATACGAACTTGGCGAGCCTGCTGAGGCCAGTAGAAGGTGAGCGCAACATGCTGGTTGTTGATGATCTGTTGACCTTTGGGGCTGTCTGTCTTGATTGCAAAGTGCCAACCGCGATGGTCAACGTTCTTGAGAATAAGAACGCGAGCATCCGGCCAACCATTCTCATCAACTGTCGACAGGGTCATCGCATGTGGCTCTGTGACGCCTTCCTGGATTGCCTTGTCCAGCCAGACGCTGAACGCTTCATGCGGGGTATCGGGCATCGCGTCCAGGTGTGCATCATGGGATGAGCCTTTGAGTACAGGAATGTTACGGAGCTTAGTCCTCATCGAGTCGTCAGGGCTTTTCATCGCGCTGGTACTCCCAAGTCGTGATGGTGCGTCTCGGACTGGCGGGTGTTTCTGGTCACGATGCTCCAGGGTAAGAATACCTCCAAATGAAACTTGGACAGGGTGAACGAAATAATTATGTCAGTCGAATCAAAACTTACCCACAAACAATTGGTAGATCAAGTTCAACTCTCCGAGCTAGTTTTTGAGCGCTAGGTCAAAAATAATTGCATGCAAGATTGAGAATTAGCAGTTGTCTGAGATGCTTAGTAGCAAACATGATCTGCATTTGAATGAGTCACGTCAAGAGTTGTGCGAAACCGGACTCCGAATACCCGACATGAGCATAACCTGATATTCGCTTAGAGGAAAATGGACCAATTCGCCATTGAAATGAACGGTTAAAACCAACGATTGCGCTCATGCCAGTGCGCCCGAACTGGCTCAAAAAATATTGTTCCATGTCACTCATATTCTGCACCCGATTCCGTCGCTCAACACTTACTTAGCGTCAACCTCTGAAAGTGGTACATCTCTTGGCCTGTAGAACATTATGAGTTCCAATGTTTCTTTCCGTAATACTTTTAACTCAATTTCACTTGACATATCATTTGTCTGCGTCGATATTCCCCTCAATCGCTTTCCCTCCCGCCTCCATTGTCAAGCAGTGCGCGACTTGCCGAGGTTATCGAGGGCAGCTATTTACAAGGGATTGCTTGACTTTAACGATGCCGACCAAGTTCAGAATATCCCAAAGAGCTAAGAATGAACAAAACATCAGGGATAGATATGTGAAAGGCAAGCACAGAGAATGACCCTAAACAGCTCTTGCAATGCTGGGCCTGGGTGACTTCAAACTCTACGACATGAAGTAGGCAAGGTAATTGAGGTGATTATCCCTGAATTTGAGACACCATCGGCCTAGTAACAGTGTCGTGCTTGAAGTGTCCTACGATGAGTGTAACCTGCTTGAAATCAGTGGCTGCCCAAATCGGCAACCCGTAACTCAGCTTGATTATGCCCAAGAGCCGGGAATAGGTACCTCAATGATAGGCTAGACAGTTTGCGGTAAGCCTGATTTGAGCCGGGGAACAAATACCTGACATGCTTTGTACGATATGCACATTGACATCAAAGATTGATTTAGCTCACCAAGAACGTGTGATTAACAATGTAGCAGCTACCAGGCATGTAATCACGCACCCATCAGACACATTCAGCCGATAAATTGAGAAAAAATACCAATAAGAGAGTGCTCATTAGCAAACAGCATCGCGAATTAATAAGGAAATCCTTGGTCACTAGCACGCGACTCAAAATAGGGCTCGGCAAACGCCATCCGAACTCACCCGGGAGCTAGCGGCTCTGGAGCTCTGGGCAAGTCTTGTTGAGCGGGTTGGCGGGGTTGCAGAGGTTAGCAAGGAGCAAGGCCGTAGTTGGGCGAATTAAGAAGCAGTGGCGCTTCACTAGGGCTTATGGCTTGGGCACACTAGCTTGAGAACGTTGCAGTAGGGGCTTGTTATGTGAATGAGATGGCCTCACTATCCTGGGCAGGACATACTGGAAGGAAGTGAGAGATTAGCTGAAGGGGGTGATGCGTGGTCTTTTGGCTTATGGCGGTGATGAGCAAGTGTGTTGGATCCCGCTTCGAGTTGACTCAGCCCTCCCTTTATTACAGCCGCAGAAACAGCTGAGAGATAAAGACACAGACAGCTGAAGGAAAACAGACCTAAAATGATTCGAGGAGGCGGGGGAAGATGAAAATAAAGCTGCTATGCTGCTAACCATTCACCATGGGGGCGGAAACGTCGATCGTATTCCGTATTTGTGTGGGGGCCACGGCAAAAAGGGACAAAAGAGGAGGGTCACGAGTGGCCATGATCCAGCGATTGGGCTACTTAAGACGTCACTCTGCAATAAAATCCTCTGTGGCTGGTGCTCCAGGCCGCCGATAAGAGAGCAGCGCTGCCGGTTTCCTTCGAACTGTTTAGTACGTGTATGTGCATAGCTAGCAACCAATACTGACCCCGGTAGACCATCCTTCTTAACCGCGTCTAACCTCTTCCTCTTCAGCCCTCTTCAGCCTCAAGGTGCGCGGGGTGGCTGTCGGGATTTGGCAACTGGATGCAGCGGGAATATGAGGCAAGGGGTGGAACGAAGGGAAAATGGAGCAGACGCCGTTGGCTTCACCTTATCCTTATTTTTATTTTGCACACTAAATCGAATCCTTGATGCGGTAGTCGGTCCAAGATGCGCCGTTTCGATCGCCTGGCAGTCTTGTTTGCCCTCTTGGTTCATTGCACTGCAATCTCGTCAACATGGGTTGAGCATCGGAACCTCGAACGCAGTGCACGAGCACTCAACACGACGGACCAAGATGAGGTCCAGGCCTTTATCCATCATTGGGCGTACATCAGCCAGAAGAACACTCCACGACATCCTCCGTTGGCCTCCCAGGCCCTCCTATCCAACCCCTTGTCTAACATGGACATGATGCGACGACAAGACGACGGCTGCACTTGGAACAATGGAGGTTCCTGTGCTTCTGGTTGGAGGTGCTGCGGCTCCTCGGATAGCGGATGGTGCTGTCCCTCGGATTCCATTTGCTGCCAGGACGGAAGCGGAGTGTGCTGCTTTGTGAACACGATTTGCTGTCTCCCGAGCGGCCAGGAGAATTTCGTATGTTCTACCTTTGGTCTAAGTCTCCCGTCGATTGATTCACGCGGAACTTTACTCAAGAACAGCCACTAACTCTGACTTACAGTGCTGCAATCCTGATCAATCATGCGATAACGACAACCGATTATGCCTAGATCAAACGTAGGTGTCCACATTCCTCTTCCACCTGAGAAGACCATGCATTGCTAACAAGAGACCGCCATCTTAGTGTCACGGAAACTTCTACCACGACCGTATGGGAAACCGAGACCCAGTGGGAGACCGCTTCCGAAGACGCAACTATCACCGAAGAGACCACGAAGACCGAAGATTCGACTATCCGGGTCACAGTGTCTAATGTTGACACGGGAACTACAACAATCACAACGACCACGTATATCACGGACGCGGCAGCCAGACTAGCCAAACGAGCCATGTTCGCATACCCTACACAGACGCAATGGCTCGAGCCTATGGACTCAAATCCGACGGCCATGGCCCCGACACAGATCTTCAACATCAAGCCTGCCCAGAGCCTTAACGCCCTCGCTGAGGTGCTACTTCGTCGCGGAGTTGGGATCAATCGGCGAGATACGGCAACGGAGACTAACTGGGTCACGGAGACTTCGACGACTACGGAGGTGGACACGACAACCCAGACGGAGTGGCACACGGAGTATTCGACCGAGTTTGAGACGGAAAAGATTACCCTTACCAACTATGTCAACGCTGAAGAGATGGTCACAGTAACGGAAACCGAGACCAAACATGTCGACAACTCGGACTCGGACGCCGACAGCTCGACGTCGAATTCGGACTCAGATTCTGCTACCGATTCTTCAACTTCGACGTCGACTTCGGATCCAGATTCTTCGGCGCTGGGCAACTCAAACAAATCGGACTCAGACAGCCTACCCATTGGAACCATTGTCGGCGCGGCTGTAGGTGGCTTTGCTGGTATCGTCTTGATCCTAGTTGCCATATGGTGGTGCCGCCGTCGAAACCGCAACAACTATGGCCCACCCCCTATGGTAGCTGCTGGACACAACGACACCTATCACTTCCCACCTCCCGTCGCCGAAACGCAGAGCCCGAAGCCACGAGTACCTGTACCGCCAGTACATACTCCTCCCGCAGGCCATGGCCACATTCCCCGCGACCACTACGAAGCCGATGGCATTGGAGTTACTGCATGGACGCAAGAACAACGGCACAGTAGCACCAACTCGTGGGGCTCATCTCCGCCGCCGACGTACGCGAGGAACACGCCGGGTGAACTGTCTAGTACGCCGGCTCTGCATGGCCGGCATGCAGAGCTTGCCTCGTCTCCTCGTATGCATCCGTATGAGATGGCAGGCTCACAGGGTTATCAACGGCAAGGGTACGGAAGGTAATGGTAACTATCGGCGGGTGAAATACACGTAGAGCAAGGTTGAAGATTGTCATAGGATATCAGATTCTTTTTCGCATTGTGCTTTTGTGCAACCTGCTTTGGAGGCCTGTACCCAGTCTGTGATCGATGCAGCATGCATCTTGGGCCAAGAGGCAATTGGCGTACCTTGGTAAGTCCTCTACTCGTGCCCACTGTAGGTGATGTTCGTCATTCCAAGCAGGTCGAAATCCGTGATTGAGATAGAGTGATCTTCAGGACCCATGTTGAGACCATTATCAAAGGCTGCTTCGTACTCCGGGGGCCTTTTCCAAGGTTTTAGCCATTTCCCGAAGAACTACAGCTACCAAAACAGGGCCTGCTAGCACTATTACAGTAGCCGCTTCCTGAAGATTTCGGCGACCTCGTAGCACATGTTCTCCCATCTTCAAGAAGCTGGAAAAGGTAGATCTTTGGCCAATGTATAGTATTGGGTGTTTGAAATGCTTAAACTGTGAAGAAACCTGTGTTGTTTCTTTACATAATTCCAGCAACTCGTTTGCCTTTGATGGAGCAGACAGCTAAGTGAATAGTAGCACACTTCCAGATGGAGGACTAAACATGACGCGTAAAAAACAAATACAAAGAATACCGAGAGGGAGAGGAACAGTATCCAAGCCCAAGGCAACAGTGACTCAAAGAAACTACAGGTTGTACTGCATCGTGCATGCCTTCCTGTCCCAACCAACCAACCATTAGCAGCTTACGGACACTCAATCCATTACTCAGCATCAAAGCGACGGAGCCACACCTTGGTCTTAGTAGTGACCTTCGGACCCCAAACCCACAGCGCTAGGCCGCCCAAGAAGATGGCAAAGAGGACAATCGCGAGGGTTACAAACATCAAGTACCTATCCTTGTGCCACCAGTCCACTGTACTGTAAGAGACAGCAAAGCCAATGATGTTCTTAACGATATTGACAACGACGCCAATCTCAATGGCCTTCCTCGGATAGCTCTCAGTTGAATAGGAGATCATGACGTTGCTCCCACCAGTCAAGTTGGCATTGATGACGGCCCAGAGAAATCCAATGATGGCCCAGTGCCACCCGCGCTGAAGACCGACGCCGACGAGGGCGGTAGCAACCGACGTTGTGATGGAGAAAGGCGCCAGAATGGGCAGAATTGCCTCGGGCCTGAAATAGCCTTTGCGCTTCAGGTCTCTGGCTGCAAGCCAATCCGCCAAGAAGCCGCCAACGGGTATTCCGGCCAGCAAGCCGAGGAGAACAGTAATATTAAAAAGTCCGACGTCACCCGCCGACCACAAAAACGGCGGCTGGGCGTAGGTGACGGAGACGAGGACGGAGACGCCAATGGTGATGGCGATTGTGACGCCGAAGAGTAGGACGGTGACGATGACGGCTGGGACAGCGAGCACTGTAAAGGGTTCCACCAGGAGGAACAAGTAGCTCGAAACGGCGCGATGGTGCTTGACGGACCAAAAGAAAGACCGCCGGCGCCAGAGAGAAGCAAGCGCATCCGGGCCCTCCCTAACCACCAAAGAAGGCTGCATCTCGTGTTGTTCCGCTCGTCCATCCTCCTCAGAAGCAGCTTTAGTGTTGGTGTCGTCCACCGCTTGCAGGGTGGACCTACCGTCTTCGGGAGTCGCGGCAAGTTCTGGGTCACCGGGAACCCGTATATTCATGATGGGCTCTGGGAACATGAGGACGGTGGCGATGAGGTTTAGAGCCGAGATGCCACCAAAGAGATAGTTGGGATACCGCCAGCTACCCAGATTGTCGATCATGTAGCCAGCAATGAGAGGCCCAAAAACAGTGCCCGCCCCCAAGGCCCAGGTGTAGACGCTCATAGCCCGTGATATGAACTCGCGGGGAAAGAGCAGCACCACCATGACGGGGCCAAGTGCTTCGACGACGCCGCCGCCCAGACCACCGACGATTCGTGCAGCGAGAAGCGAGGTGTATGATTGAGCGGCGCCCTGCCAGAAGAAGCATGCAGTGAAGATGACGAGACCAATTAAGATGGTATATCGGCTGCCGATGTAGGCGACGGTGGGCACCGCCCAGATGTTCTATGATGCGAATGTGAAAGTCAGCGTCGATTGGAACCTGGGAAGATAAATAGTGTCCAGGAGCCAACTTACCCCAAGGCCAACAGCAAGTGTGGCCCAGCTAGCCAGCTGAGACGCCTTGCTACTGTCGACATGCAGATCTTTCATAATGGGAACAATCATCGGAGGGATAGAAGCGCTGAGGAACTGGCCCATCATAACAAAGAAACAGAGAGACCCCAGCATTGTCAGCCGCCACCAGAGCGGCCATGTCTAACAAGAAAAGGTCAGCACCTGAGTGCGTACTTGGGAGGTTGAATAAAGTTGATAGAACATCAAGAAGAAGAGCAGTCGCGCCCGGGCTGGGCCGAAGGCACATGGGAATGACAGGATGCGGTACAAGTCAAAAGATAAGGATGGAGATGCAGATATGAATCATGATTGACTGACCATGGGGTTTTCCGGGCCAACATGGGAGTTAGATGAGAGGAGAAGAGGCATCGCGTACTGGCAAGCCGCTGTTTGGCTTGCTTGTCCGATAGATGGTGGATACTGACTAGTACGATGCTTTCAAAGTTATCGGGCAACAATGGCACAAGGCCAGGAGGTATTTATGCTGAAATGGATATTGACACGTAGTAGAGATTGATTGAAGAAGCAGGCTGTTGAACTGCCATTATACGTGTTGATATCTCCAGGGTCAAAATAAACAGACAAGGGAATTTGGTTTGTCTTATAACCACAGGTCCGGAGGGGTATCGGGTGAACCCCAGATGGTGACACGGGGTAGCGAGGGTAAAATGGCAGGAGTGGGAACAGCCAGCCCAAGGTCTAATCGAGCCAGCATTACATATCCGAATGCCAAGCAACAGCACCAAGCTCCAACATGTAGGTAGGGTTGACTAAGATGGAGCTTCCTCTCGGCTGCGTCCATCCTAATTCTTAAGCCGTCTCGGCAGTTCCGAAGCTCCGGTGCGGACAAACCCAGATCCAACGAGTGACTCGGGTCTCATCCGAAACTTGATTCCGATGCTGAATAATTGAAACTAACTGCACGAGGGTTCTCGCACTATTCGGTTCATAGTAGCCTCGAGTACCCTCCTCCATAAAATACTTAGCTGTCAAATGCTAGTTGCTGCAAAACCAGCCCGTGAGCATCCGCCCTCCCTCATCTCTTTCGTCCACAAACAGCAATCGTCAAAAACACTCCAAAGCTTCAAAATGGAGCCCACAGCCTTGGAATTCGCTGGTGGGCATGCATTACTCTCACTCCGAGAGACATGTCTAGGCTAATCCAAGTTTTGTTAACCCAACCACAGACCATTTGACGCTGTCGAACCTGACTTGCGACTACTTCTATAGTCTGGACACCAAGGTCAGCTCCTTGTCATGTTCTTTATCTTCTTGCGCTTGCTGGCAAAGAGCCCCTGAAACATGGATGTCAATTAATAGTTCGCTTACTCTGGCCAAAGGACTGGGAATTGCTGAGGGCACTCGTGGCGCCGACTCTGCGGGCAAGTCCAACATTCCAAAGCCTCGAACGACGGGCTGATGCTAACTCATGTCCTTGCCAGACTGACTACACTGATCTGGGAGGACCAATTGACGAGGCAGTGTCAGCAGATGACTTTGTTGCCAGAGCCAGCAACGTCATGTTCGGCAACCCCTTACTGCGGACTCACCACCTCCTTGGGGCGTCCAAGTGGTCGGTTGATGAGAACCTAAACGTCACAGGTCGGCACCAGGTGCGGTCCGAATCGAGAATTCTGGCCAGCGAACAGTCAAAGGAAGTTGTCAAGGAATCGCATCGATGGGTTGTTGTGACGGTTAGCTATGCCAAGATGGATGGTACATGGAAATTGTCTGGTATTACACCGAAGAGTTTGTAGACTGTGGAGCGTGGAACAGCATCGTTAGCATTTTCTCGCCCTCCATTCTCAGAATCCATTTTATCATAATGAAGTCCACTTCTGAGTTTTTCCTGGATATGCTGCTCCCCTGTCTGTTCTGCGAAGTAGCCGAACGAGGTAGTCACATGCTACTGCGCAGTACGCACAACGGGAGAACCACTGCACCAAAATGCTTGACTGAGAAGACTCCGCTAACCAGGCTGCAATTTCCCCCACCGGACCGGCGACATGACGATCTCTGATGCAAGCCACCGGGTAATACGTCACGCAGTGGGTTAAACAAGCAGAAAGCCTCTGCCAAGGTTGATGGGACCCTGTCGTTGTGAAAGGCCGCTTAGTCATTCTGTCAACCTCCGGTCTAACTAGTTCCACACGAAGCTATACTGGAAACTTGTTAGTACGGCATTTCTGTCAGGACCAGATCAAAGTTTAATTCTAGTGGAGCCAACCAAATCGAGTCTCCTAGAGATACCATCCTTTTGAAACGGCGCATGATCTCTTAGACGAGATACTCCTCCAGCGCCAGAAATCCTACGTAACTGTACTACTTGGAGACACGACAGCATCATCACCTCGGGTTTTCCGGTGCCAGGGGTATATGCAACCTGGTTCTCATAATGACCACCTCCATCGGATGGTCCGAGAGGTGCCATTGTTCGGGTACTTCCGACCCCAGACTACAAGAGAAGCATGCACTGATGTAGCAACTTAAACGCGGGGAAGTAGGGGGTCTCAGCACTTCCTTCAGGGAATAAATACCAGCCTTAGCATGCTTGGTTCGTCGTAGAAGTAGTCACAGCACAAGCTCACGCGCAACTCATCATGCCTTTCAAAATCATCATTATTGGCGGTGGCCTAACGGGCAGCTTGCTAGCCCTTGGTCTCATCCGCAATGACATTGATGTCCAGGTCTACGAGCGCTCGGAGCCTCACTCGACACGGGAAGGACTGCAAATCCGCCTTACGGCTCCAGCGCTAGAAGGAATGAGAACCTGCCTCTCTCAGGAGCATCTTATGGCCATCGTCAAGAAGTTTGGCCCTGCCAGCGAGGCCAAGGCTGAGGCTCCACGCGTTTTCCACAAGGACGGCAGCCTCTTGATCGACCTCAGCAAGTTCCCTGCCTACGGCAAAAACGCGCCCATCAACCGTGGCCTCTTGCGAGACTTGATGGCCGATCCCGTGTTTGATGCCGGTAGACTCAAGTACAATCTCGGATTCGATCGCTACGAAGTACTAAATCCTGGCATGGACAATGAGAAGATCAGAGTCTGGCTAGCAGATGGTAGCCACGACGACTGTGATCTTCTCATCGGCGCCGATGGCAGCTATACAAAGGTGTGAACGGAAAAAAACTCTTGCATAGGCCCTTCATGCCACACCCGTATCCATGAACAGCGCTGACATTAGGCTGCTAGGTCAATCAGCAGATTGGGCTGAACTCCATCGACTACATTCCTAAGCACGTTGCCATAACGGCCAAGTGCGATCTCCCAACATCAAGGTTTCTCAAGATGTCCAAGGAGCTTGTTGGCGGGCCGGTCATGACCTGGGCTGACAAGAAGTCTTTCTTTTTCGGAGGTACGTGAGGGGCTCACCCTTTCTCTACATCGTCATCCGGGCAAGAATTGGAGCACTGTCGACGTGGCCACCTTTCAAAACCCTGCCTGGGCGTTGAGTGTGAATGAAGGGCTTGAAGCTAACGAAGAGCTGCATTACAAAGTGTACCTCCCAAAGAAGGATGAACAAGACGGTGGCTCCGCGGCAGCCAAACCAAACGGTCAAAAGTCATACGATGAAAGCCTCTCCTCGTGCATGATCAGCTTAAATGTTGAGCGCCACTTGCTACCAGCGGACCTCGACAAGCAGAGCCTCGATGCCCAATACGATTATATGGCGAAGAGTATAGAAAGCTGGTCCCCTATGTTGTATGCTTCTCCCCTTTATACACCCCTGACCCTTGTGGATTTGCCGCCTAATTGGGTTGAAACAGCCAGGAGATGGTTGAAGTCATGAGAGGCGCCCCCCTCCACATCTACAGACCTAGAACCGCAAAAAAGCCAGCAAAGGAATGGCGCAAGAAGGTTCAGAATAAAGACAACCCGGAGTTGGGCCACCCTCGAGTTTGGGTTATAGGCGATGCAATGCACGCTATGCTTCCTCCAAGGTAAGCAATCTGACGTCTTTGATGCATTACGGGTGGTATCTTGATAAACCCCATCCGTCATAATTACGATTTCTAGGGAGTTCGGAAACGCTGATTGTAACATAGGGGCATGGGTGGCAACATGGCCATGCTAGATGCGGGTGAAGCCCTACCGTTCCTGGTCGATCTAGCCGCCAAGGACAGATTGGACAAGCGCGTGTCTAATGCTGAAATCGGTAAGGCACTTTCTGCTTTTGAGAACAAGATGATCACCCGGTCATTCGAGTGGGTGAAGAAGAGTGGTGGCGATAATTTTGTTGTAAGTGGACATGGACCTTTCAGCTTGTCAATTCATTCGCGGGTTAAAGACTGACAATATTGTGTAGCCGTTGGATACCTCGACCATTTTTGGGAGGCTTTTCTTCATTCTCATGGGACACTGGTTGAATCTTGTGTGTGTGTGGACGAAAGTCACACAGCTGTTCCGCAACAGGCCGCTGGAGGACAAGACTCCTGAGTTCAACATGTTATTGTAACCAGATCATGTACTGATGTTTTGGTTCTGGGCCTTTTTGTTCGATTCGTTTGATCACAGGGCACTAGAGCCGGGACATTTTACATGGTTTGGAGGGTTTGGTTTGCACATCGACAGATTGAAATTTGTTCCCAATCAATTAAGTTTTATTCTTTTACATCCGAAGCCAACATTTTCTCAACGGCGGTACTAAACCGGCTGCAACTTTGACAATTGGGACTCTACCATTATTGGATTATAAGGAGTGGCAGATCCCGAGAGCCGGGATTGCCATAAAAATTAGAGCAGCCCATCTTAATGCCAAGCCTTATGGAGCCAGTGCTATGGGCAAAGGTTTTGACTCCAACCTATGTATAGAATAGTGCCCTTGTGCAGTTGACGTCGAGCGTACTTTTATCTAGTTTTTCCTGTATAATTCGATACCCTTAAATACACAACGCACTCGGTAGACAGTTGACAGTAGTCCGTACAATTAGAGACTTATGGCACTAAACCAATCAACCCTCAGCACTGCAGCCACTCCCAAACAATGAATTCTCTGCACCAACCTAGTCCTTCCGTCCGCCTCGTAGATTCTAGCATACCGGGGATACTAGCAACAAGAACGTGGCGATCCAATTGTACTAGTAAGTATTTGCTTTAAGTGACGCTTTCAGTCGGTGGTCGTTGAACTATCGAACGGTTAGACTCTTCAGATGTTCGTCTTCGAGTGGATATACTTACGGGCACGTTTCGGTCCAGGTCCCAGATGGCCACCGCCCTCGTGAACAACATGAATGACACATTCTCATCCAGATGTAGGCCCCCGTAGTTAAGAGCTGTCTGCGCAGCCCGTACTTTGGTTACTGCGGCATCTCCGTCGTGAAGCCACAGCTTTATAACTGAGCTGATTGTTGGCAATCCTTCTCCGCCAAAGTAGGGCCTGATATCTACCCCTGGGACTGGGACGTGGATGCTGGCACGATAAACTACGTTGCTGGGCAAATTAGTAAGGAGCGCATCGGTAACGCCTCTCGCGAATGTGTCATTTGAGATAGAGTCTGATGTAGCAGAGGTCCAGAAAAAGGCCACCACAGGCCCTTTGGTTGGTGCGGACTCCTTGACGATCGGGGTTGAGGCTGATCCCCTGACGAAAGTTTCGATTCCAAAGATGGAAAATGCAACAGGCAAGTCATTGAAGTTGGCACCGTCGGGTCCGATCACAGACTCGGTGTAGTTTGACTGTGCTGTGAATGTCGTCGGAGAGCTACTCCAAAGCTCAGCCACGTCGTCACGTCCGACATATGCGGCGTTGGGGACGCTGTTGTTGGCGCCAAAGGCCGCGTCAAAAGCGTAGTTGAGGGAATACGCCGCCGCAAAGGCATCATCCCGTGGTGCGTTCCAGCTCTTGAGCCCGTGAACCAACGTGTGGTAGTACAGGAACTCCTTGTGCGTCAAACCTGACCGACGCCGAACCGTGGCGAGCTGCTTTGGATATGATTGATCAAATTTTGCCGAGGACCCCTGAATAGCGAAGCCAAGGACGAGGAGCAGATTCGCAATGTGAGGAAATATCATGGTGAAAATCGGATTGTTTTAGTTGGGTAGAGCATGTATTCACAAAGATGGTTTCTAACTTGAATTTGCCATGGGATAGTCTTATATGTTCGGAAACATGCCTTGAGAATTAGTCCCAATCTCGCTAAACTGCCTTCAGGTTCACTTGACCCTCCGGAGGAGCAGGGAACGGTGGGAGCGGGGGCGGGGGCGGGGCCGGAGGCTCGGCGCTTGAACCCATGAGCCCTCCGTCAACAGGGTTGTACTCCCCTTTTACGAGGTCTTTCTGTGAACCTCGGTCGTATTGTGGCTTGTTTCACCCGCTGAGTCATAGACGTAGCTTGCTAGTAACAGATTCTTGTTTGCTAGTTTACCAACCTTGGCGTTGCATGAGGGAACCATGAGCGCCCAGGTTGGGTTTCTATATCTAACAATGGTACTAGTAAAAGAAATCAGAGCATTCAGCGACGCTGGACTGGCTCTTGCGACAGTTGGTCGGCCAGTCTCAGTGAGAGGGCCGCAAGTGTAAGCGACGGGTTCGCCTCGGCGCTGACCGGGAGGACAGACATGTCACAGACCCAGAGGTTGTCAAAGCCCTTGACCTTCAGATCCGAGTTCACAACTCCCTGACCCTTGGGCCCATCCATCCGCATAGTACCACACTCGTGAGAGAAGACGCCGAATCCCAAGTGCTGTGGGCGCGGAGCCGAATGGTCACACACCTTGTTCACATCGTCGTAGATGAACGAGTTCCTGACCTTGCGAATGATATCTTCCATGCCCGCCTGCACGACTTGCTTCACCGGAGGTCGTCGAATGCTGAGGACCGGATCCATGCTCGGAAGGTTCAGCACCTCGTTAGTGTCGTCCAAGATACCAATGAACTCAAACAGGACGCAGATGGTGTCGTAGTCTCCCTGATTCTCGAAACCCTTCTGGGGGTTGATGAGCGTGCCCTTTCGGTCGTAGTATTGGGTGGTTGGGAGGGACGCAGAGCTGCCAGCAAGGAAGAAGTTTGCATTCACAGTGACGGTAAGAAGGGCGACTGCGCCCTCAATGGTAACCAAAGACTTCAAATTCACCGGCTTCGAAGTAATTCCAGGGTCCTTCTCCTTTCCAAATCGGACGTAGAAGATGTCGTGGTCGATGAGACCCCTGCCGATGAGTGGGTTGAGACGCTGCAGGCCACTGTTGAGGGCAATGGTGGCTGTTCCGATAGCACCGGCAGACAGAATCACCTTGGCCTTGCCGACAAAGAGGTCCAGCATGGCCTTGTTCTTGGTGTTTCGGACTTTCAGGGACTTGACGCTTCTGCCGCTATAGCGAGAGCCGGAGTTAGCGAGACCGTAACAACGAAGGGAAATGCCATGCTAGGTACTTACGAGGCATCCTTTTCATCATGCTCCAAGGCGACGACCTCGGTGCTCAGAACCACGGTCAGGTACGGGTCGTTGGCGTAGATCCGGTTCATCAACGAAAGCGTGGTGCTGTACGCGCACTGAGGAAACTTGTAGGGCGCAGGAGCGTTGAACTGGGCAGCCACGGGCATCAGGTCGAAGCTCGTATCAGGCAGAGAAGCATGAAGCATGTCCTTGACCTCGTCGATCTCAGCGGCGGTGATCTGGCCGCTTTCCAGGGGGTACTTGGCATCTGTCTGAGAGTTGTCGGTGATGAAGTTGAACGCCGTGTCGTACCCACCGCCTTGCTTGAGGAACTGGTGGATTTCTTGGGGAAAGTACTCCTGGAGAGTCCCATCACTGATCTCAGGAGTCCAGATGCCCCAGAGGTTAGTCCGACCGCCGACACAGTAGACGGGGCCGCCAACGTAGGACTCGGAGCCCTCGGTGCACTGCACCTTGGCCTTGACGGCGTCGTACACGCTCTCGTTGCCCTCGGGCGAGTTGCTGGCGCCGCGGTTGAAGTAAGGGCGCGAGGTGTTGAGAACGTGGGTGGAGAAAATGACGGATCCGCGCTCGATGAGAAGGACCTTCTTCTCCCTGCGTGCGAGAATCTCGGCCAGAGGACCACCGCCGAAGCCGCTGCCTACGATAATGTAGTCGTAGGCATCGAGCTTGCTAAGGTGGCACACCACCTCAAGGTCCATGGTGAGAAGATGCTCCATGATGGCAGGTGTTTCAAGCTTTAGTTTTCAAATTGATGAGGTGTGATGTGGTTCGAAGGAAGGTTTGAATGAAGAGAACGTTGCAGCTTTATGATGTTCGAAGTCATTGTAGGACACCAGCACTCTTTGCTACATGCTTGCTTGGCAACCTCTTCATTCTCTAGACCATGTCAGTTGTTGCTCTTTTCCCCATCTGCAAGGAGGGTTGTGACGATTGCCTACCTTGCATATCACATATGTCCACGTCACCTGTCGTCCTCCCGCTGTGGACTGCTCAGCCAGCCACTTTCTTCTTCAATAGGTGCTGATCAGCATAGTCGGACACGCAGTCAGACACTGCGCTCGAGGTTTTGTTCATTATAGCCTCATGTCAGGCCTCAAACCTTGTTCCGTCCCGCAGCACCCTTTCGCGTCCCGTGTCTCAGCTGTCCTGTATATTTTTCCCAGGTCGGGTTGAAGTTGGAACTTATGAGCATCCCTCAGCCATATTCCTCGCATTGGTCACAAATGGGCACTCAAGCTGGGTTTTACGCCACCCACCGTTTCCGGCCCGGCATCGCGCCCTTGCGTGTGCAATACCACCTTGATGTATGCAAAGATGTTTCCAATTGCTGCAGGAGGAAACAAGGAGCTATCTTGTTTTCGCGTAGTTTTGGTTTGCAACGATTGTTGTTCCTACTCTAGAAAGTATCGCTTGAGGCATTACATGCAGTCATCCTAATGGCTTGCCGATTTACAAATGTAGCTGGCTTCGAGACCCCCCTTGTCAGTTGCAACAGTTCAGCGACAGCGGATGCCTTATTACGTTGTGCACAGATCGGAAATACATCAATATTTTGATCCTTAGTATTGAAAGCCTTTTCACTTGTTGATGTACGATGTATCTATCCGCACCTTATGACTCCTCAGGGTTTACGGTATGTGATGAAAGTTACCCTGTACGAGCTGCGTCGTTTGAACTGTCACCTTTTTCATGCCTAGTCTATGTTACGTGCCTTGTCAATGTATCAGTGGCGCCACAGAAATGCGAACGGCGGCTGTGAGCTGTTGCACAAAATACCGGACTACGTGTACGCAGTACATCGGTGACATAGCTTCCCCACATTGCCACAATGACCCGGTGAAATGGTGAGCAGGAATGTTCATGTACGACATCGATGCTAAGTAAAAATAATCCCCCTGTGCCACTAAAGCCCATTTGTAACAGATCGGACTGTCGGCCAACGCCTCTAAAGGTAGTCTCACACTCTAAAATTATCATTACATGCCGGATTTCCTACCATCCCTGAAAGACCGTCCGAAGGTTGTTGTGGAATTGCCACATCTATCAGGGCCTTCTCCAAAAGAAACCCAAGATTAAAACATTGTAAACAAGCTTCAATACGCCCGCAGCAATAAACGCGAGCCAGAACTGATCTCGACCTGCGAACAGGCCAGTGGTATACAAGCCAATACAACTACCGACCGTCTTGACAATATTGACAACACCCATTGCCGATGTGCGCTCTCCATCGAGGACACCAGCAGAGATAAATGCTTGTCTAGGTGCGTTGTCGATTTCCCTTGTGACAATTCTAAAGATGAAGATGCCAAGAGCGATATACTTATTCGCCGGGACTGCTACCATTAGTAGGGAGATGGAGTTGATGGTATGGCAGAGGACCATGGTCTGAACCTGTCCAATAGCACGGGACATCGGTGACGAAGCAAGATTCAGCACCGACGAGATGATGCCCGCTGTGAAAGTAGCAGAACCCAATGCTCCCTCGGGGATATCATACTCGCGCTTGAAGAAGTACGTCATCCACGATATCTGGGCGAGACCAGACCCGATAAAGTCAAAAATCAAGGCAAGCGATAGTTGCCACATGAATGTGAAGGAGGAGGGTGTGAACATGCGTTTCTTGTGTGCCGCATCTGCGAGTACAGAGGCTGCTGCCTCGGGGGTCTGTGTATCCTGATTCACGGCACCGTATGTGGAGATGGATGCCGTCTCAGCAAGGAGGGGTGCGCTCTCCTCGATTTGTTGCGTGTTGTTCGCTTCTTCTCCTTCAGGTTGCTTCTCCGACGCCTTCGCTTCCACATCTGGGCCGAGGAGTAGACAGCAGAAGAGCTTAATCACCCCGGTAGCGGCGTAGCCGAGGAAGATGATTCGGTAGGAGTCAGATCTCTTGACTCCCGAGTTTTGTAGCAGATCGAGAACCCATCCGGTGAGCAGGTTGCTTGCTGCCGTGCCCAGCATGCCCAGCATGGACCACCAAGCGAAGACCTCATTGCGAGTTTCGGGGCTGCTCAGACGAGCGACGGCAGCTTCTTCGATGGCTTTGAAGGGATCGATCTCATTGGCGCTGTTGGTTCGACGCGTTAGTTAATCATCTATCAGCTGTGAGACGCATACACAGGACTCACCTAGGGTTGATGACACCGGCGATGCTGGCAAGGAGCAGAAGCCAGAAGTTGTCTAGCGCTGCGAATGCAACACCGCTAATGCACATCAACAGAGCGCCGATGATAGCGGTCAGTCGCACGCCCATGGCATCGCCAACGTAGGTCAGGACGAAGCTGATGGCCAAGTCGCCCACGAGCGTCAGCGTCATGAAGACGCCGACCTCGGGGTCCGTGAACCCCAGAGAGTTGAGGTACATGGCCAAGACGAACGTGGTGCCTCCATAGCCGAGCAGCCTGACCATGCGCAGGATAATCAGAAGTTTCAGATTGCGACTTGAGGCCCAGAGGACGTCGGCGCCGATGAAGGAGAGGCATCTGGAGAAGGGTGACATCGTGGCCATGGCGATGGATGCGAGGATCCAAAGACGGAAGGCAAAGAGTTTTCAAGTCTGCAAGGGGCGATGATTTGGGGTTGCGGGATGCAGGTTGCCCGAAGCAGGATGCGACGAGGAGCAGGGTTTGAAGAGAATGCAACCAAGAATCCCCTCAGCTCGACAGCGTCAGTTACTGCGGGCCTATTAAGATACTTGCAAATACTCCGCGGTAACAGGTGACCCACTGATGTGCCGGTAGTTAAGTAAGTCACAGGGCGGGTGGATTTGCTTCTTTGTCTAAGGAGCTCGGAGAACCTATCCCAGAGGGAGAGACCCTCTGCAATGTCTCAGCCATTAAAACGCAACCAAGCCAATTACAGTCTAGCCATGCGTATCTATCCATTGATCTTCGGGATTCCGCCATTGAGTGGCTGCGCTACAGTCCACTGTCAACACCTGACTGGCTAACTCTTGGCCCGTGAATGCGGGAGGAGGCTGAAGTCAACATTCCCACAGTCTACATGTTGCCCTGTCACCGCCACTCTCATGCAGTCATCGCCCGCTAGCATCGGCTAGGGATATCTTGACGTCTACGTCGTACAATGCTGTCTGAGTTACACTGCAGCCCACTTGTCCTCCCGAAGTGACACGTCCGCATTGAACTTGCCCAAGTCTGTGCCGTCCCGCCCCCTCCATCCCCAATACTCCGCAAGCCGCTTGGTGGCGTACCCTGCATAGTCAAAGTCGATGGACCCAGTCGAGGCCTCAGCCTGAATCAGAGCGCATAGCCCCCTGCCATTAGATGTCAGCCAATGGATCTTCAGTACAGGAAACTATTCATGTAAGGCGTGTGATAGCTCAGTAATGATGGCCATCAAGGGAAGCCCAACTCACCAGTAGAATCCAGGAAACCCCCGGAACGCATCCACCTCAGACATGACCCGCTCAACCTCCGCTTCGGCGACGCGGGACGGCACGACAATTTCCGTGCCGTCCCGCCCCTTGCTGAGGTCCGTGTCATCCTGTCCCTTGCTGAGGTCTTGACGCGTCTGCAGGTATTCTCGAATAAAGTCGCGGCGCGTTGACGTCGTGGGTATCAAGTTGTAATCGCAATCGAACCCTGTCCATTCGGCAAAGTGGTTGGCCAGTTCGAATGCAGGGGGGCAGTACGTCGCGTGTCTAAGACAATTAGCTCTTCACCTCGAAGGGATTTATCCTTGGTGAGCTGGAACGCGTACTCGTAGTCGATGAATTTGATCGACGGAACGCTATTCGAGTTCGAGTCCTGCATGATGATGTTGCCAGAAAGTAGATCGCCATGTCCGAGCACCTAGACGTCTTTGCTGTCAGCAATCTGCAAGGTTGACCGCTCCGTTGTGTCACGGCACCATAACGCACCAAGGGTTCTGGTGGACCGCTGCTCAACAAGGTCTTCGCCACATATTGAAACTCGCCATCCAGCTGTCCTTTCAGTGCCCTCTGTTCTGCCGTTCTGCCCGGCAGGCTGTGCAGCCATTTCTTTGCCGTCGACCAGATGCTGGGCTTGTACTGAACGACATCCTCTGGAGTATCAAGCCTCACGAGCGGTAGGGTTGCATGCCACCGGGCAAGTTCTCGGGCGACGCCACGCCACACTGTCTCATTACGCATCCCCTCTGTTGAGCATGGCATGCCAGGGAGATACTGATAGGCGTGGCCATTCTCGAAGCGAACCAGGAGTAAAGGGGCGAGTCCCTTGTCAGACAGAAGCTTGTGCACTGTGATCTCCTCTAGAGGAATGTCAGTTATGTCCGAGTGAACCACAAGGAACGTACTGTTGCGATCGATGGTGATCTCAGCACCATCCCCGTAGACCTTGATCAGCACTGTCTCAATGACACCTGTTGGGCTAGTTCCCTGACGGCTGACTTTGAATAGCTGTAGAAGCATGGCTGGTAAGTGGTTGTCGATGAAAGTAGGCAGTGATTTGTCAAATCTCACCGAATTTGTGGTGCCTTCGGCCAATGTTGTGACGCCAATATCACCGCTTGACTCGCTGTCCAGAAATAGAAACGACTCCAGCTGGAGGACCGAGTGTTTCGCCCGCGTCGCGTCGAAGACGTGCTGCGCAAAGGGGATCTCAGTGCCCATTCTGAAGGATACAACTGTAGGGATTCAGGTTGGTGGAGTGGAAAATGTGCTCAAAGCTGGAAACATTCAGCACCCCTCGCCCGTATTTTGTAGAGCTAAGCCAAACTCGACGCTGACTTTTCCATCCCGCGTCCTTCACCGACTACGCTCAGATTGTGTCTCACAGATAACGCACAGATACCTCGTATGTATGTCGCCAGCCACACACATACATGAGCTAATCTGGCCAAGACACAGTTAAACTTTTATCCCGTCATCGACTCGGAATGTCGTATCTGCACGTCCCGCATTGCCAGCACAATCATTTCACGGCTTCTTGCCGTGCCGCTAGTTTGAGACAAAATAGGCACGGCACAAGACGGCACGGCACAGGACGGCACTCATTGTGGATTGTGGCGACGAGTGGAGAGAAAATGAGGCAAGGATCTTCGCCGGTGGCTAGCTGAGCTCTTGCTATCCAGCCAAACGTCAGTTACGAATGGACAGATGCAATTCCTCTTGCCAGCCATCTTTGAAACATCTAATCTCAACAAGATTCGAATTATGAGCTTTGTCTCACTGGCAAGGGCATCCCGGTGACGCGGTGGTGGGACGCGGCCTCACCTCGAGATCCCTGCACAGCATTAGAGATGGAGAGAAACGCCATGGCAAACGCCAGGTATCCTTGAAGGTGTAATTGCGACTCTGTATTCGGGCATAGAAGAGACTGAGCAGCATCGTAGCATGAACTACTTAAGGGAGTCTCGTACCAGAAGTTAGGAGAACACATTGGGCATCTCTCAGTCTCTTTGACATATCTTTCAACTACATCTCTTACAATGGGCTCCCAAGGCCCCCAAAACAGCCTTCTGTACAAGAACTTTGACAGGCATCCAGCCGCTCTCGTTAAATCAGGAACCGGCATCTACCTCAATATTGACGATGGACGGCAGATTCTGGATGCGACCAGCGGTGCAGCTGTTGCCTGCCTGGGATACGATAACCAGGAGGTGCAAAAGGCCATGGCTCAGCAGATGATGAATGTTTCTTACTGCCACCCTGGCTTTTACAAGACCAAGTCTGCCGAGGGTCTTGCCGATTTCCTCGTCGAGTCTACATGTGGCCTCATGTCAAAGGCGATTCTGTGTGGATCAGGTATGACCTCCCACAGCCACAGCTGCTTAGATTGGCTACTAATCTCCGAAACAATAGGATCCGAGGCCGTGGAAGTGTCTCTCAAGCTGGCCAAGACGCATTTCGCCCACCTAATCGAACCTCAGCCGCAACGCACGCGATTCATTGCCAGAACGGGAGCCTGGCATGGGGCCACCCTCGGCGCACTGACTCTCGGCGACTTCAAGGTCCGCAAGGATCCCTTCGTGTCACTCATCCCCCAGACTGCATCCCGCGTGTCTGCTTGTTGCACGTATCGTGGTCTGCGCAAGGGCGAGACTGAAGACGACTTTGTCGACCGCCTGGCCCAAGAGCTGGATGACGAGTTCCAGCGGCTTGGTCCCGATACGGTTTGCGCCTTTGTTGCCGAGACTGTAGGAGGAAGCGTATGTAGTCATCGCAATCTGACATCCATCAATATGAGCTAACCATCCCCTTCAGGCAAGCGGCTGTGCCCTACCTGTCCGTGGATACTTCCCAGCTATGAAGGCAGTGTGTGAGAAGTATGGCGCCCTCCTGATTCTGGACGAAGTCATGTGCGGCATGGGTCGTACTGGTACACTACATGCTTGGGAACAAGAAGGGATTGTTCCAGATATCCAGGTCATTGGAAAGGGCCTCGGCGCTGGTTACGGAACCATCTCTGCTGTGCTCGTCAACTCTTCGCTGGTCGACTCGTTCCAAAGGTCTGGCAAGGCCTTTGCCCACGGGCAAACGTATATGGCCCATCCTCTAGCTGCTGCCGCGGCTCTCAAGGTGCAGACAGTCATTCAAAGGGACAACCTCGTATCTCACGTCCGTGACATGGGAAATTATCTTGGCAATATGCTCAAGCGTGCCTTGCTGCAGCATCCGTATGTTGGAGATATCCGCGGCAGGGGTCTGTTCTGGACAGTCGAGTTTGTGGCAGACAAGCAAACGAAGGTGCCCTTCCCGTCCAGCTTGAACTTGAGCGGTCTGTTGCACTCGCGCGGCATGAGTAAGGGGTACGAGATTGCATTGTTCAACGCCGGCGGTACGTATGATGGCTACGCTGGTGATCATTTTCTAGTCTGCCCGCCGTACATCGTGTCGGAAGCGGACATCGACGAGATTGTCAGTCGGATTGAGAGAGTTGTAGATGATACTTTTGCGGAGCTTATAGGATCAGCGGTCTGGGAGAAAGTTGCCCTGCAGTTGAATGGAGATATCTAAGTTTTGGGGGGGATTCACAGGGATTGAGATAGAATATAGGTTGGAGCGAAAATAGACAATTACCTCTGTAAAAGTGGCAATGTCACCCATCAATCCAGTGGCATTAGTGGTCGGAATCTTTAACATGGCCAGGATTCTCAGCCGTCGGCTCTAAGTCGTGTCACTGATACTGGACTGTCTCGAGACGTGTTAAAGAAATGTTTCTCGACTTGGATGATATTACTATCTCTGGACAATATATGCGGAACAAAAATATCTCTCATGTACCACCTCACAAGAATACGAGCACTCTCGGAGGCTCTGAAGTTCAATAAGTACAGATGATGAAGTGAAGGGGAAGGGGGCGCGGTTGACCAAGATGCTACGACTGTTCAGATCTGTGATGTCGCCCAGTTATTGGCGCCTGAACCTGCAATTCTGACGGGTCCATGGCTGTTGATACTGTGCTGGGTAGGCTCAGTGGATGTGACGACGACGGCCTTGGAAACCACGGGCGCGGCGCGCGATTCTACCACTCCTGCAGCCCGAACCAGCGGATGCGGTCTCCTCCGAGACCTCCGAGACAGTGGTGCTGATTGCAAGAGGAGTGTTGGTTGCAACAGGGGTTCCGCTCACAATAGCACTGCTGCTAACAACCGTGGTGTCGTTGTTACCGCCGGTCCACACAGCCGGGCCAGGCATTGGGTACTCCTTGTAGCCTCCCCAGATGCTGAAGTTGAAGGACTCATCGTCCACCTTGTACGCGCCGGGAAACTGGATAGTCGGACCGGGCACGCCGCTACCACCACCAGTGATTTTGACTTGGGCGCAGCTAAGAAGGGGTTAGAGATGCGGGCGTTAATTGACAAATGGGAATGGGTAGGGATGAAAGGAAACGGAGGGGTCGTAACTAACGTGTAGTAAAACTCGGCCTGGCCGACATGGGCACCATGGATACCTGGATATGGAGTCAATATGAAAACGTTTTGAGACACCGTGGTTCAAGACCAAACCAACCAATATGCTCAGGACGAATGAGATACTCTCCATCAGGGAGATCAGCGGGAATGGTGAACTCGATGCGATCCTTATCCCAGGTGCACCAAGCATCCTTGGTAAAATCCCCAGCCGTGTTGCAGACGCTCTCCTCAAAGATCTTGAACCACTCCCCATCACCTTCATAGGTATCGGCCGTACTCGGAGCTTTGGACATGTAGACAATGGCCGGGCCAGGATGCTGCATGGTGGCACCAACGGCCAGCTTCATGGCGAGTTTGGTGCCGGCTTTGATCTCGGCCGTTTCCGTCTGTCCGGCGAATGTAAAGGCGCCCTTGTTGCAGCGGAAGTCGAGCACATCGGGCGTCATGTCATCACGTACGTTCTCCCATTTCGTCGGGTTGTACTTGGCCTCGCGTGTGTTGGAGCGGACATATTGGTTGCTGTTTGTTTCGACACCGTCGATGACGAGCACGTCAAAGAAGTAGTGCGCCGAGACGAGAGGGGCTAGGGCCGCGAGGGAAGCGAGTGAAATCTTCATCTTGTGTGGTAGTAATGAGAGTCAAATGGTAGGACTAGCCTGAGCGAGAGAAGAGAAATGCAGAAAAGGACTGGAAGGTTGAAAACGAAGGTGATGCAAAGCCAGTTGCCGTGGTCGCTTTGGTGAAAGGAATGCTGGAATATCAGTTTCGTAAGCCGGATCTCATGCTTCTTTATAGACATCGGCAGACATGCGCCAATGCCTTTTTGGGCAAGGGAAACTACCATGACGAGGTGCTTGCGAAATACCACGGGGGGGAGTGAGAAGGAGCATGCCCCATTCCGAGGCCAGATTCTGACCTCGCATTACGACATCAATTATTCCGAGTAGGGAGAGTCGTGTAGCAGGTTGAGCTCTAGCTGAAAACAACCACCACGGATTGTGATTAAACTGCGCCCAGGCGCTTGCGGCTTCGCCTATGCAGGAGTTTATCGCTGACTGGGATGATGTTGAAACACTAGACTACTTATCCATGCTTTTACGCGAGAGCGGACCCAAGGCGTCGGAGAGGGGACTGAATCGAGTCTGTTCAAGTGTTTGAAACCGCCAAGAACCTAAGTGATCCGATTATTTTGGTGAAAGGGGTGATGAATTAGGCCTGTCCCAGCCTCAATCTCGTCGGAAGAGCCCGTTAAGTGAGTAAACCGCATTTTCCTCGGAACCTTGATATGGAGTTTGTCGTAGAGGCTAGCTCACTAATGGCACTCGGCGACATGAAGAGAAGGGCTGCTTGCCTACTATGAGGAGGAAGAAATGCGTCAGTTGATAAGCATAAACCCAATTTTCTATACTAATATGACGGAACAAGGATCACGTTACGAACTACTGTAAACGTTCTTTCAACTCAACTTTCAAGCATCCCCTTTTTACCCAATCAACGTCAACAAATGGGGTCAAGCACTTCCAAGTCTCTGGCGGACCCCACGTAATGGAGCCGCTGTCATTAGTAGCTTCAGTGCTGGGAGGCAGCCACATACCCTGGATCAAACGCAACCCAGGTCACCGAATATCAATAATCACAGATGTAGGACGTCTTGATCTGAATTAAGCTAACAGCACTCATTTCGGACCATGTTTTACATTGCGGTCACATCATTGTTGGTCACGAACTTGTCCCCAAGGAAGCGATCCAGCAAAATACCCAACGCATTAAGGCTAACGCTATGCATCCAACGTACAGATTCGGACTATTTCCACCATTGCAGATACTGACTTGGGCGCCTAAATGGACAGCACCAAAGCAGTATTCAGCTCCCAGTGACGAAGGTGGAAGTCACAGATTTCTTTTCTTGTCATAATGGAAATTGCGAGTACAACGGGCTGAGATGTAGATAGACAGTGAGAAGAAAAAGGAGCACAACTGCAGTGATTACTTTGGATGATTTATGACAAGGTCAAGTGATCAGCTATTGAAGGTCAGGTTGAAACGAATCAGCTTTCAGCAGTGAACATCAAGCAGCTGTTGGTTGAGGTACACCCATTGGCAGTGGTCTCTGACCGTTTCAAATATCAATTAAATCCACCACTAAGAGATTTATTCCCAAGACCCAAACCACGCGGCGGAACACCTTGGTGATTTCCACCTGTGCCCCAGCCCTCGATCTCATACCGATTTGGGATTAAGGTGAGGTGTCCAGCAGTGCTGTGGTCAACTGGGTGGAGTTTAGTACATGCCGTGAATTTCGATCCGGCGGCGAGGAGGGCCGATGAATGACATGTTCCCTGGGATCTACACTACATGTTCTCTACGGATGGTTCCAGGAAGCAACCGAGCACTTTCCCCAGTGCTGATAATGGCTACTTGCAGATTAGTTTGCAGTTGAACAGGCTTATTACATCTCTAAATAGGTAGATGACATAATGATTGGTGGAATTGAGCCTTGACAGTCCGTTTGTCACAAAAGAACAACGATGCCTGCATGTGTTATAATGAGTAGCTGAGGGTGTCTCACTAGCCCTCTTCATTTGGTGTGCTCCCTACCTACGCAATAGCATTTGAACAACCCCTTTAACCGAGATCGGATCCCGGCAGCGAAGAGTGGAGTCGTCCTTTTGTTCTTGGCCAATCCAGTGACACGAAACATTCGTATTGTCATGGTCCCTGCAGCGGTCGCAGGTGGAGGAAACGGGCGGCACTGGCGACGTTTCATGTGTGGCTCTCTCCACATTACCACGCCACGACACCTCATATACCGGTATTTACCACCGGCAGAGTGCGGTACGAACGTTTCGGCTTCGTAGCGTTGTCTATGTGAGACCTGACATTGAGTGGCAAGGGTTAGCTAGCTTCTTTTTTGGACGACTTGGACGATGCGCCCCTTCCCCTTGCCAGTCAGCATCGATCCGCTGACGACTAGTGATCGACCTTTTCCCGCGTGCGGTGCAAGTAAACACCAAGTGAAACCACGTTGATAATGATGACCGATGGTTGAATAGCCATGGTCACTGTGCGTTGAACCTCCATGATCCT
The DNA here is from genome assembly GCA_020744375.1 of Dactylonectria estremocensis. Taxonomy (NCBI): domain Eukaryota; kingdom Fungi; phylum Ascomycota; class Sordariomycetes; order Hypocreales; family Nectriaceae; genus Dactylonectria; species Dactylonectria estremocensis. The sequence goes on along the minus strand of JAGMUU010000002.1, from coordinate 334,068 downwards.
ATACGAAAGTTGCGCTTATCCCAGGTGTTATGCATCGTTTGGCCTTGTTGGACCAGCTGGAAGTTGCCTCCGTGACTTGAGGAGTTGGAGCCTTCATTTTATCCGCCCTCAGGTCGAAAAATAGGCCAATCATTACTTGCTGGACTGTGGAAAAAGATATTTGGCACTTAGGTGGATTCTTCTAGGTCATCATCACACTGAAGCGCTCCAATGAAGTTGCATCCAAACGGCGCCATTCACCAGAAGAATCGCGGGGTTGGTGAGTTCCTAGTAATAGAGGCTATGGTCATGGTAACATTGGAAGTCCTTGAGCCTCTCTCGAAGAATCCCGGAGCCTCGAGGGCCGCGGTGTGTTGTCAACAAGGGTATAGTGCACAGAAATGTAAGGACTGATCAGTGGCTAAATTGTAATGCGTCTAGCAATTTATCCGGGATAGTAACATCAGCACGGACATGCTCCATTACTCTATTTCTTGTTCATACATGGATGAGAAAAGTGCGCCAGTTGTTTAACCACGAATGGGACAGCAACTCGGATTAGCTCGTATGACACTAGTGACCTCATCTTTCGCTTTACTCCACGGACCATCGTAAGAGCGTTGGAGTATATAAATATGCGAGCGTCCGGCCCAAAGTTCGTTGTAGCTCTGATCTAGACCCTACAGAATTCACTCCATTCTTCTATCAGCTGTTGCAAGAACAATAATACATCAATATGAGACTTCTAGATACCGATATCAGCCTGCTGTCGACCGGCCTCCTGTTGCTCGCATCCGCGGGCCATGTTGCGGCCCAGTGCAGCCTTCCTTCAACCTACAGCTGGACATCGACCGGTGCATTGGCGAGCCCGAAATCAGGATTGGTGGCCCTCAAAGACTTCACCTACGCTCCATACAATGGCAAGCATCTTGTGTATGCGACGACCCACAACACGGGAACGTCCTGGGGCTCATTGAACTTTGGCCTCTTCTCTGACTGGTCGCAGATGGGTTCGGCTAGCCAGAACACCATGACCGCGTCCACTATTGCGCCCAGTCTCTTTTATTTCAGACCCAAGAACATATGGGTGCTCGCCTATCAGTGGGGTCCAACGGCATTCTCCTACAAGACGTCGAGCGACCCGACCAATGCGAATGGCTGGTCATCTGCGCAGACCCTGTTCACCGGGTCCATTACCGGGTCCGGCACTGGTCCCATTGACCAGGCTGTCATTGGTGACAGCCAGAACATGTATCTCTTCTTCGCAGGGGACAACGGCAAGATTTATCGGGCCAGCATGCCCATCGGCAACTTCCCGGGCAGTTTTGGCTCAGCATCGCAGGTCGTCCTCAGCGACACGACCAACAATCTGTTCGAGGCGGTTCAAGTCTACTCAGTCAAGGGCAAGAACATGTACCTTATGATTGTCGAGGCGATTGGAGCAAATGGACGCTACTTCCGCTCCTTCACGGCCACCAGCCTGAGCGGTTCGTGGACGGCACAGGCCGCAACCGAGAGCAAGCCCTTTGCTGGCAAGGCGAACAGCGGCGCCACTTGGACCAACGATATCAGCCATGGAGACTTGATTCGCAGCGACCCCGATCAGACAATGACTGTTGATGCATGCAACTTGCAGTTGCTCTATCAGGGCCGATCTCCCAGCTCTAGCGGCGACTACAACCTTCTACCTTACCGACCCGGCGTGTTGACACTGAAGAAGTAAATCACATTGCTACGCGCCTTCCCATGCCCTGTGTGGATGGTTGATCATGCGACTGGCTACCCGCTCATTCAATGGCGTGTTGCTGCTACCACTTCTTCTTCCTCTTCTTCTTCTTCTTCGCCTATCTGGCTGTCCGCAAAATCAAAACAAAAAAAAGTTTTCTTCACAATTTAAGCATTTCAAAAACCAGAGTTTCTGGCGCAAAGACAACGAATGCAGTTTTTCTGTACATTTTTCTTTAGCATTTTCCAAACCCTGTGCTTCCACACATACCAAGAAGATACTTAACCTGATCACCTCTGGCTAAATAAACGATTAGTTACATGAAATATCAGCGAGTATTATACTGTATTCCCTTAGCTAAGGATATAAACCACTATTCATTCTCAGTTTTCCAAATCAGTTTGCAAATTCTCCTTTCACCATCTGTTCAGGCGGCTCTCTGAATGGAGCTGGATGGCTGAACCACATACCAGAACCAACGTCGGTCCCAGCCATCTGGTCTGAAGAACAGGTAATTCTTCATTACCAAGACGGATTGCCCAGGACTTTCGGACCCAGTGTAGAAAACGAATTGAAGTTTAGAGTCGAAATGAGAGGTGAGGTTTGAATCATCTAATGGGTCGTCACCTGAACCGCATCAAATATGCGCGTCCGAAGAAAGTGTTGATTGCGACAGTCGACTCCATGACGTGGATTCTATCTAATCCACCGTCTCGTCTCCAAGCCTTCGGTCCCCGCGGTCGAAAATTTGGGGGTAGCCAAACGACTCGTTCACGCCCTTTCAGGATCCAACCTTGCTCACAATGATAGCCGCCATAATTGAGAGTTTGAAGCAGATCACTCTCCCCAGTTGTTGATCCAAGTAGCTCATCCAAGTCCAAGATGCGAAACGGAGTGTGGAGTTGCGAGCAATTGGCTTGATCAAATCGAAACCACTTGATTTGACGTGGAATTTTAACATGTAACATGGGAGTTCCTGTGTCCACTTTCCAAACTTGGAGCCCTCTGTCAGTACTAGATATGAGCCACTTTCCATCTGGAGATAACACTATTGCGAGGTCCATCTCAACAATATTTTCGAACATGCTAATACAACCCATGAGAGTACCTGTACCAATGTTCCAGACATCGATGGTACGTTTGCCTTGTACGGCGAGGGAGTCTGCATTCATGGATAGTCGATATGAAAATTCGGGGTTCTTAAGCTGAAAGGTCTGGACCAATGCACCTTTCAAAATGTCCAAGATCTTGACTTCCTTGCTTGTGACGATGGCGAGGCGGTCATTGCCAACTGAAAAATGCATGTCCTTGGCCAAGGCCTCGAATACTTGGATGCGAGTATGTGTTTCGATTTCCCAAACTTCAACTGTTTTGTCGTCGAAACCTGCTGCGAGGAGTCGGCCATCAGAGGAGAATACAGCCTGCGGGGGAAACCGTAGTATGTCCGGTGGGTAGCTAAGAGAGAAGGCCAATTGAAAATTGGCCATGTTCCAAACTCTGTAGGCGCCTAAACGTGGGAGTCCTGGGAGTCCTGGGAGTTCTGGGACGCAGAGAAGCCACCGGCCATCCGGGGAGAATAAAGGGGCACGGAAATGCCCAATACTTCGGGGTTCCTTCATTGTATAAATATGAGTGCCGTTGAATGCATTCCAAACATGGATCTTCGTACTCTCGCCAGAAATAAGTCGTCGGCCATCAGGTGACAGCCTGACAACGCTGGACTCGGTGTTCTGCGCGGCCTGGAATCTTGTCACATCCCAGAACTTGATCGTGCTACTGTCATAGCCGGACACAACAATCAAGCCTTCGTTCCACATTGCTACCACTGGTGCCGTTCCGCCGAACATGCCTGGGAGAGTCTGGGTGCACACTCCTTTGCTGTCCCACACCTTGATCTTGCCAAAGCTGCTGGTTGAAGCAAGGCGCCAGCCATTCCCTAGGGCGATAATCGAGCAGAGACCACCTTTGGGGCGATCTCTGATGGTTTGGACGCAAATACCCGTTGCCGTATTCCATATTTTGATGTCATTACCTGCGGCGGAGGCCAATAAATTTGCTTCCAGAAAGGCCACTAGTCTCGTCTGTTCGGATAAGCAGGCGTAAGCACCTAGTGGGCTCTCCAGCGTCCGAGTGCATGTACCGGTAGCGACATCCCACACTCTCACCGTTTGGTCGAATGAATGCGATGCCAGTTGCAGGCCATTTTGCGAAAATGAAATTGCGACGACTCTCTTGCGATGACCTTCAAGCGTTCGTATGCAGCGAATCGCATCCAAATCCCATAATTTGACTGTTGTATCGTTTGAGCCTGTCGCCAACAGCGTCCCATCCAGCGAGAAGACTGCATCGTTGATTCTCCCTCGGTGACCCAGGAGTAGATGCGCGAACGCTCCTGAACCCACATCCCAGGTGCCAATTGCAACATCTCTCTCGGGAATTGGGGAAAAAACCTCGTTAGTATATCTTCTTGCCATCAGTGCCACCACAAGTCGATGGCCATCCCTCGATAAAGCAATTGAGGTGATCTGGGTGTCAGGTGGAAGTTGAGAATACTCGAGAGATCCAACCCACTTGCTGGAAGATACATCCAAGACATCGACTGACTCCCCCACAAATGTAGCGAGTCGCTTACCATTAGCTGAGGTGGCCAGCAATGTGAGACGATCGCGGCACTCGAGTGTCTGAATACATGCATCCCAGTTTGTATCAACTTGTGGCTTCAGTGCCATCCAACTTAACTCCTCATTCTCAAACAGCTTTCTGATCAAGCTATTAGTGGGACTGAACAGGAGCGCCGAAGCATACACTTGGAGGGGTGCTATCTCGATCCCACGTCTGTGCACATGCGTGAACTGTCGTCCATCTTCAACGAGATCCCGCAGCCCCTGAACTACCGTGGTTTGCTACAAACATATTAGTCACCAGATCTTTCAATTGACACTCGGCTTCAAACATACCATCATCCCCCTTAGCTTCATCATTGCCACTCCTGCTTCAGGCATCTTTCCTTGGAGACTCATAGCCTCGAGCCAAGTGAGGAATTTCTTTCTGATGAACTGTTCCACTGCCTCGTCATCCGACAAATTCCGCTGTCCTACCTGTTCAAGATGGTCGACCCAGTACAAGGTGGAGTATCGAAGATGAAACAAAGGATCGGGGTCAGGGCGTACAACCTCTTCAAACAAGACACCCAGGTGCTTCAAATCGTACACATTCCGTTGGAGCCCACCCAAAGCTTGCGTTGATCGTTGAAATAATATGCGGTGGTGATCTGCAATACCTGAAGGGAAAATCTCCTCTCTCTTGCACACGAGGAAATCCTTTGCTGTCTGATGCACAAAATGGACGACACCGTTTTCCATAACAAGGAATGAGCCGCACTCTTTGACAATCTCTTCCAACTCATCAGACCCAAAGTTGTTGAGACCTGGCGCAAGAACACAAAGCTCGTCCATGGCAACCGGGCGATACGCAATACAGGCTGTGGCAAGAACCTCTCTGCAAATGTCGCGGTCATCCGAGGCCCAGATCTGTCGTAGCATGCGCTCATACAGCTTGGTGAGTCCTGTCTGCACAGAGTGTAGCTTGGCCATGGTATGACGCGATTTGACCTCTGACAACTCTCGACAGGCCAATCCTACCCAAAGGAAGGTGTTCTCGGATTTGTCAAGCAGGGTTTCGAAGACCGCCTTTTTCGTTTTCGCGTCGTATCTTTTGATCTGCGATAATTCATCAACCTTTTTCTGGACGTACATCTTTACTGCCTCGTTGATGGCGTCTTTATTGAGTTCCAGAATAATTCTGACATTTGTAGTCATTGAGAATTGCTCCTCGATCGTCGGCCAGTTGCGGCTCGATACAATCCACTTAGCATGAGCCGTGCTGGATAGCTTGAGAATCAGGCCAATGAGATCTTGTCTGTCATCGTCTGCACACTCGTCTAAAGCGTCAACAATAAGTATTGCATTCTGCAGGGCTAGTTGCTTGATCATATCGGTGAGAATCTCTTTCAAAGATTCTAGAGCACAGAGTCCCTCGAACATATTTTCGCCCTCAATGTTGTACTTAGCCCTGACGCATGGAATTAGCTCTGGTTTCTTCTTGCAAAGAAGCCAGATAAGCCCTCGGATCACGGATGTCGCTTTTCTCAGCTTAGTGTCGGTGGCTTGGCAAAAGTAGAATGATGTCAGCTGCGATGGTTCCTTAGACAGCTCGTCAATGATACCACATAGCAGCATCGTCTTGCCCTTGCCAGGGTCGCCTTTAATCCAAAGCAGTCGACTTCCAGGGTTATCTCGGAATGCCTTAAAATCGCTGTGATCAAGGATCCAATCGTACGAAAGTCTGAGTAGACCGCCTTTCGTCTTTTCAATCTCCCTCTTGTGGGTTTCGGGGTTGATGACATGAAGGTGTCGCAGACACGCCCCGTCCTTTCCCTGGCAGTTAGCCTAATGAAACTCCCAGAAACACACCTAGGCAGGGAATGTTACTATTTTCGGGTGGTTGTAATAATTATTCCCCACATGAATTCGACCGTGATCAGAGGCATTTATGTTTTTGGCGTGGTTCGCTTGATCGTGGTTCCGGGTTCCCATGAGTACATGCTGTGTCTCTTCACTCGCATCGCTGTGTGTTTCAGCCCTTTTTCGCTTTGACCTTGTATTGGAAGTCACAGGCTGGGATAGAGCAGTTGGTGCCGCTGGCGACAGCTCGCCGAGTCCAGCCTTGAGCGGTTCGTCACTCGAGTCGTAATTCTGGGATACTGAGGCGCTCCTGGGCTCTTCCCCAGGTAGCTTGCCGTAGTTGGGCATGGTTCAGTCACCTTCAGAGAAACGAAATGAAGACGTGGAATCGACGTGGTCTCGAGGGCGACGGGGCGGTGATATTATGCAAGATAGAACGGATGAAAATTATTCCAACGAGCCTCATTGGACCAGCAACATCAGGCTATGTGGCTGCTTACTCTCGAGCTGCTCATGACAATCTTGCAGTCACTTGGTAAAATTCTCAGGTTCATGTACGGCCGTCTACTATCTTGCCCACTTTTGTGAACAGATCGACTAACTTAAGTTAAGGTGTAAGAGTCAATCAGTGATTGATTGAGAGGGATGAAAAATAAGAGTCACGGTACAGACTTCAGCAGTCTACCCCATTAAACCCCGCACCACTCGCCCTATCTTCCAGCGCCGCCGCATCAAGGCACAGACGTGACATGAAATGGTGCCATCCTACCAACAAACTTGACGTTTGTAGTTCATCGATGAATTGGTACAACGGATGGACCCAGTCTGATGTATCTCGAGTCCGAGTTATCAACACCAAACATGACGGTAGAAGAATGAGACTGTCGTAGTTTAATGCAGTCCCACGCAACATGACCTTCCATTTCGCGTTCCCACCATGGTCCACGCACTGCATGCGCGATGGCCAAGAATCCAGCTGGGAGGTAAGGCAACCCGCGAGTCTGATTTCGGACAATGTCGAGGATGCTGACCGCGACAGACAGACCCAGCATTAGCATTACGGCAAGGAGGACACTAGCTCGGACGATGTAGACTTGTTCTGTGACACGAGACAGCGTTGGGACTTCTGACGTGCCAAAGTAACCTGCTGTACTGATGGACACGATGGCATGGGCCATGTTGCCGAAGAAGTGGCCGAAGTCTTCCGCGGTAGGGATCGAGTACAGGGCGTCCAGCGTGTCGTCGACGATAGCAATTTGGTTGTTGAATATGTACCACGGGATAGCCGTCATATATACCGCTAATGCATCCAGGGCTTTAGTGTCAAGCGCTGTTGTGTTTGAGCGAGGTGATCTTTGACAAGATGTCATGGTCGTTCCATTGAAAGAGCATGAACCGACCATCCACTCGAGGGAGGGAGTACATCTGGTTCGAGATATCCAGTTGCCGTCATTGCTTTGAATCAAGCTCTTGTCGGCGCCTCTGTCCAAGAGCGCCGTTTCGTTGATTGTCGGGATTGAGCGAGTGGCTGAAAGAAAGTACGACGTCCCACCGGTGGGTATCTTGCCAGACTTGCTATCCGTTTCACTGTTCCAGAGCCTGATTCGTTGCGAGCTTTGCGACAAGAGCTCAATACTCTCGACATGCCCGCCCGGCAGAGTGAAGTTGTAGGTCGTGTTGCCTCCTTGCTGATGCGATGTGTAAGATACTTCCGTCGCCGCTTCGCAGTCAGCCTGCCAACGGAAGAATACCAGACCATCATACGTCGTGTTGTGCCTGAAAGTAAGGTTATGCGTTGGCACTGGTCCTAATATTCCGGAATCGACGTTGAGTAGTGCACTCTGACTGACGAGATTTCCCACAAACGTGTACACTGCCTGTGATAGGAAAGTGTCGTTTCTTCCAAGGGAAGGATGAAAGTCACCCCCTTCAGCTGCTCCCATGGCAGTGGATAGCGCGGTTATGTTCCTAACCGCGGCATCGACTGGTGATATTGGCAGGCCGATAACTCCACTCCCAGTTTCAAGATGTGTGTATGGACCTACTGTGAGACTCAGTGTGCCAACGGGGACGAGCAAAGTGCGCGTCAGTATCAACACAGTGTGCATCAGTCCATACCACCAAGAGTATTTGGCCACGGTTTGCAACGTCCAGATACTGAAATTGTCGCTGATCTGGTCCAGGTCTCGAACGCTCACTGGTCTTTGTGTGGCAAGGGCGAACAGGTGAAACCTGCGGAAGTCGTGCACAATCCACTGAACCAGTACACCAGCAGGCGCGAGTAGTGCTGAGAGAGCAATACCGGAGTACAGCTGATCGACAGGTACGCTGTCGCTTGTTCGGAAGACGTGCCGCTTGGAGGCATCGTCATCAAGAAGGGCACCTGTGTAGGACCAGGCCACCGCGAATATGGCCCCAGCGAGATATACGCATAAGATGATGATGTACCATTTCAACCAGTTGTCAAGTTTGTACAGGTCTTTGTTGTTTGTCGAGTAGTTGACGTCGTTCCGAGGAGGCAAAGGTGGGTGAGGGTAGAGGGGTGCCGTCTGATCGTTGTCTTCCTGGATGTTGATATCAGGCCGGTCCTCTTTTTTGAGAGATTGATACGTCATGGGAATATCCATTTTCAGTAAACTAGAGACTGCAATGGTGGAATAAAAAATTACAGAGAAAAAGACGTGGTTTTGAAACATGGTAGTTTTCTTCTCGAAGAAGCGTGTTTCGCTCTCATGAAGCGGATTTCGCTCCGATGAAGCGGATTTCGCACTCACGAGGCGGATTTCGCGATAATTGATGACTTAGCTGAGTCTATTCCAAGGCTTTTCCCCACAAAAGGACGCTCATTGTCCAATCGCAGGAGCTACTTAGAACCCCCGTGCTGACTGGTGACTTGTTCCGTGTTGCTGATTGGCTTGCTCTGTCAGGGTTTCTCATCCTGCGACGGGGCTTGGCAGAAAGACGAAACAGGCCATCTAAAAATATTGTCACCAGCTCGTGTTGCTTTCTAAGTGAACAGTAACATCCACAGTTAGTCTGAAAATTCACACACACACTTCTGTAGCTTTCAATGATCAGTGAGCTTAATAGGGCCTTCCTCTGATTCGTTTCCAAGCACGGGCGAACAAGGCGTCTCGGCCACCAACCGCATGACTCCGGTAACTCAAAGGCAATGGGTGGGCGCCAGCATCCATATCTACTAGTGAGTCGATGGCACGTCGATGGTTGACTTACACAGTAGGAACAAGTACTATGGAATGAGCGTGAATAGAAGGACAAGAATTTTTCAATTGTTGGGAACTTGAGTTAGTATGTGAGAATGTAGAGTGTGTATCAGGAAGGCGAATGACATACAATGCGGAACTCCCTACCCTAGAGCACGGATTTGGGCGTGATGTCATTTCACATGCCTGATTCTAGCGGACTTCCATTTCATACAAGACACACGAGAGCACAGCTAATAGTAGTTAATATGAAGACCACCAGAAATGCAAAACTTCACAATGCACTCCCACAAGCTGTAGTAACTCAATATTCTGGGTTTGCATTGCGCAACAAAACTTTGGAGCTGACGTGCATGTGAACGGTTTTTTATTTGTTCGTTTGCGAGCATGGGACAATTGACAAAGCGCCCTGTCTGAACCTCGTGTGCTCTCACTTTGTAATTTAAAGGGTAGCATCGTGTAGTTAATGGGGGATGGGAGGAGGGGGTGTTATACCGTATCATACCCGTAATGTGATATGGCTGGTGGATGACACGGAAAAGTACTAACATATGTATATATCCAATTTAAAAGGACTAAAGTATATGATAGAAGACTTGCAGAAAAACAAACGTTAAATCCTCAATCTCTGTTTAACAATCCAGTAATATGCCACCCGATGATGCTGATAGCTCCTTCATAGCCAACTTCTTTGACGTTCCTAGGCCTACTGGAACCTCCTCACGAGTCTTTTGACACTTCTCAGGGGCCAACCCCATTGATTTCAGGAAGGTTACTGCTTCTAGCCACTCGTGCTGCTTTCGTACCTCACTCCAGTCCAGCTCATCTGCCATTATATCTATCACGCGCGGAAGTGCCTTTAGAGCACCCTCGACGTCCAGAAAAGATAATCGCGTCCGCCGAGAGATGATGTCTTGGACTGTGCAGGCTGCCTCGGCTCGAACGCCATGGCGAATTTCGGCTTCCAGGATAGGAAACGATGGTAGTAATTGGGTGTATTGCGATGAAGTGCTGGAAAGAACGGCCCAGGCACGGTCTCCGTAGTTGGTGGCCAGATGATGAGCTATCTCAGCCGAGATGGGATGGACTTCCATCAACTGCGATGCTAGTGAGGGCGAATAGCCGTGTGCACCGATGACGGGGAGCTTTTCTGTGACACATACGCCGCTGGTATTAAACTGCGGGAGGTTGGCACCGCTTATATCGGGAAGTGCAGTCGCTTGAGGTGTGAGGCCGAAGGTCTTGATGGCTTCATCAACCGTCTCTTCCGCCATTCGGCGGTAGGTGGTCCATTTTCCACCGGAGCATGTAAGGAGGCCAGAGGGAGAGACAGTGATGAGATGGCTGCGAACAAGAGACTCGGTATTCTTCGCTTGGGGGTCCATGATCAGAGGCCGGATGCCTAGAATTCGTTAGAAAAGACCACGGCGAGCACGATGATTACTTACCGGACCATGTAGCGAGAACGTCAGATCTCGTAAGAACCGAGTTCGGCTCCAGAAGCTTGCTGACCTCTTTCAAGATAAACTCGACCTCGTCCGCTCGCGCAATCGGGTTTCGCTCAATCTCACAAGGGTTATCAGTCGTTCCCGCCAGAGTACGTCCCTCCCAGGGCAGGATGAAGACGACTCGTCCATCTGACGAAGCATTGAGCATCCCCATCTTGTTGGGGCAGAGTGACTTGGGAAGAATGATATGCGCTCCAGAGGCTGGGGCCACTAGATTCTTGCGGGAAGGGTCGTCCATGTGCTCGACGGCATCTGCAAAGGGTCCTGTTGCGTTGATGACTCCCTTTGCGCGGACGGTAAACTCCTTGCTAGCACTATCATCCGAGGAAGCCAAAGTGTCTCGCATCTTGGCGCCGTGGATCTTGCCGTTCGCATCTTTTTCTAGGCCCGTGACTTCGACGTAGTTGAGGACCGTCGCTCCATAGAGTGACGCCGTCATAGCCAGGGAAATGTTCATTCTTGAGTCGTTGTGCTGACCATCATGGTATACAACCGCACCAAAAAGGTTGTCCTGTCGAAGCATGGGAAACTCGCTGACTGCTTTGTTCTTGCTCAAGAAATAGGATCGTTCGAGACCTCGCGAGCCGGCGAGGAGGTCGTAGGTGATGGTCCCGGCGAGAACGTATGGAGCTTGCCACCAATGCTGCATCGGCAGGAGAATCGGCAGTGACTTGGAGAGATGCGGCGCGATATCCAGAAAAGCTTTGCGCTCGTGCAGCGCCTCCATGACGAGTTGCAGCTGCGAGTAATCTAGGTTCCAGACGGCTTTTTCGAGGTAACGCACGCCGCCGTGGACCAGTTTGGTACTTTTGGAGCTGGTGCCGGAGGAGAAGTCATCGCGTTCGACAAGAGCGACCTTGAGACCGCGTGTGACGGCGTCGAGAGCGATGCCTGTTCCCGTGGCACCGCCTCCGATGACGAGGAGATCGTATTCCTCGAGAGTCTCGGGTGTTCCGTGACGGCGCAGATCAGCAAGCTGCTGAGTACGAGACTTGAGCGACGGGAACTTCGGCGGTTGGATCTTTCCAGTGTGATCGCGTTGGATGGGAGCAATGGGAGTCTTGATGGTGTCATTGCTGCTACGGAACCTGTAGGCCAGGCCGACGGTGGTTACGGTGGCCAGGACCGCGGCAGAGGCCACGAGCGGCCGCCGAACGCTGGCTAGTCGGGACGACATTGTTGGTTCTGCTTTGACGGTTTCAAGTGTCGATACAGGTTCCAAGCCGGCGTCTTGTCTTGATCAAGTGTTACCAAACGCGACGATGTCTGAAAACGGGATCAAGCTGGCCTGAGGGATATAACGAGCTACGTGATGCGAAGCAACGACTGCGTGAAAAATATCGACATGCGTGCGGCATGTCACAGCACAGGAAAAAAAATCAGTATCTGCATTGACAGTGACGCAAGAGTCCCATCTTCGCTCAATCCCATGACGTCCAAGGCCCACCGGTGCCAGCAAAGCGTCTCTCGTGCCCTCGGCTTACTCTTTGGGCGGATGCTCCATCGGGGCAATACGGATACGCCCCGCAGTCTGAAGCTACATTTGCGAGCTATCGACTGCGAGCATGGATAGGACGGAGCTTGGCTTCCAAAGAGACGCGGCGTTGGATAGGCCGGGGCTCAACATGGCTGTGATGTTTGAGCTGGAGGATTGTGAGATGCAACTCGCAACAAGCACAGCGACGCTAATGCATCTCGGTTCTCTGATGCCGAGAATCTGCAACTCGGTGTCGGTAGACCGAACCGAGTCTGCACGAGCCACATGGCTCCGCATCTCGGCCGAACGCCGCGACGCCTTTCCCGAAGTTATCTCGACCAGCCCCCCCTGGATCCATGATGAAGCCAAGTCTTTTACCAAACCAACCTAGCACAAAGACGGCATCTCGCTGACGGGTGTTCTCATTCGGACCGTTTCACCCGCTCAGGTGATAGGTGCAGGACGGGTAGGCAGCAGCGATAAACCCTGGAATGTCTCCATTCGGCACCTAGACTTATTCCCGGTTTCGCAAGGCGCTGCCCACACCACGAGGTAAGCTCAGATTTTAGCCGCAACCAACCAAGCCCTTTCCCCAGGTAGGTCCTTGCTCTTCTGTTGGCTTGGGGTCGATGCCGAGGCTTGTTTTTGGAGGCGCAGGTGACCTTTACTACGTACTACTACGTAGTATTGTGACGGATTGGTTGGCTGGTTGGCTGGTTGGATGGAGGGTTGTTGGTCCTTGCGTTGCACCAGAACGGTGAAGCAAAAGTGGAAATGATCTCAATGACACACAGGATACAGGATACGCATACCCGGGTCTGGATACGGAATCTCCCGCTGAGACGATACCAAGAGCCTAACCTAGAGTTTCTTTTGATCGGTCGAGGCGACTTGAAGTAGATATGGCCACCGGAGGATCGGAAGCAGGGTTCGTATGTGCCATCTTCAGATTGAGCCTGCATCGTGCGATTCTCATGCACGTCAATGGCATACAGCATGTGCAAAGCTAAGGTAGCATCTGAGATGAAGAATTTTCAAGTACTCGTACAATCTGTGCATGTGCTGGTCAATCTAATTTCTGAAGAAGTCATTCTGTGGTCGTTTCCAGCAGATACGCCACCAACATCGCTCGTCTAGCTTTGACCAGTCGCATCCGACGGACCCGTATGATGAACTCTTTTTTTCTTCTTTTTGCTGCAAGTCACAAGCTTGTAGGTTACAAGTTTGCATGTCACAGATGTCACAAATTGGCATTCCACTTCCACTTCGTACTGGTGCTCACACGTGGTATCATTTTGATAGCTGGCGACTTGTATAATGAGGACAATAATGAATTGGGTAATGAAACAAGTTCCGTATGTTCCTCGTAGCTAGACTAGTTCTCTGTAACTCCTCACCCGTCCGTGTCCAATATCCTTGGCCAGATGGGCCTCTGTTTTTGCCGTGGTATTCTCCTCCATGCCCTTTCAGTCATCCAGCACTTAGGCGTGAGAGTCGAATCGCTTCTTGTAGGTGTTGGACCACACATCACGTCGAGGCTTGAACAACCGCCAGAAGCCGAGTCCGGGCGTGTTGATGGGGCTGTCACCGGTGTACATGAAAACATCATACAAGAAACCTCCAAAAGCAGTGCCACAAAATGGTGCAACCATCGGGATCTGCAAAGCCGTGTTAGCCAGATTCAAAAGTGCGGTGGAGGAATCAAACGTACCCAGAAGTAATAGCCTCCAGCAGACCACACCTCGGAACCGTATCCAAGCATGTATGAAACCAGGCGAGGTCCGAAGTCACGGGCCAGGTTGATGGCGTAGCCGGTTTCCCAACCGAAGCAAGCACCGATGCCAAAGATCAGGAAAAACAGGCACAAGGGCAGAAGCGGTCCGGCGCCAATGTTGCCGTTGTCAACGAGGGCGAAGATGACGAACTGCAGAATAGTACTGGCGACGAATTCCGAGAAGAACATGCCCGTGCGTGTCATGAAGTCTGCGGGATACGTGCAGAAGATGCCTGCGGTGGCAGTGTCGCCGGTGACGGTTCTGATGCTCGCTCCTCCTTCGTACATGTTGATGGCCGACTTGTAGTTTGCATATACAATGGCAGCTCCGGTCATGGCTCCGAGGAGTTGGCCAATGAAGTAGACGGGAAACTTGCGCCATGGCAGGCCGCGGTAGAGACAATTGGCGAGCGTCACTGCTGGGTTGAGATGACCGCCAGATTTGCCACCGCAGTACACTCCAAGCATGACTCCCAAGCTGACAAGTAAAAACGTTAGCATATTATGTCCAATTGGAGATGATTGGCAACTAGTTCTTACCCCCAGCCCCACGAAATGCTCTGGTAGTCGCCCTTGGTGCCCTTGCTCAGCACCACCTGGGCTACGACGCCGTCGCCAAACAGAATCAAGATCATGGTGCCCAAGAACTCGGAGAAGCCGTCCTGGCAGAGTTCACGGATCCTGCTCCAGGCCAGGTGTTCCTCCATCGACTGCGGGGCCAGTGACGAGGACGAGACCTCCTCGTGCTCGGGGACCTTGGAGCCTCCCATCTCGATGTTCTGGAAGGTGGTTGATTTTTCAATGGACGAGTCAGACATGGAGACTGGGATGGTAGAGATGGGCATTGTAGTGATGAGGACGATTTGTGGCGTGGTATCATCTCGATCTGACGGGGACAAGGCAAGTTCTTATGCTTCTGTTACGCAACGATGCCGTCCCGCCCCAAACCTAACCTTGCAACGGGCAGTGAGGGGTCTCTGTCTCGGCGAGAGGTGCACGTTCGGTCCTCGCCAGTCTCGGTGCTGCTCCAATGCCTCCCATCATGTCCCTCTTTGGCCCAGACTACAGGCCGGATGTGGCTAGGGAAGGACACGGGAACTCTTCTGAGGCGAATTCGTTCCCCAGGCCGAGCCCAGCCCAGGCGAGCCGCGGTGGCATCGGATGATGCAACAAGGGGGACCGACGGGCCTCGGTGCTCTACGAGAAAGACGAGAGAGAAAAGAAACACTGAGAGATGCATTCTCGGTGCCGCAGACCGAGCGAGAAAAAGAGGCAGGAGGTCGGGGGCGGAGCCGGTCGAGACTGGAGTAATCTCCTCCATCTCGACATGAACTCCGAGATCAGGTCCCCCGAGCACTCCGGATTTCTCCACATCCCAGGTCACGACTCACGTGGGGAAGGGGCGGGAGGGGAAAGGAGCAAGAGAGAGAAGGCAAAGTCTGACAAGTTGTCAAAGAGACGCGAGCCCTTCTTCTTCCGGATGGTGGTGGGGCCGTTCATACGAGAGGCGTCAGCAAGTGCGTCTCGGCATCAGCCAAGATGCATCTCGGCATCAGCCCTGCAACTCGGCATGCCGACACCGAAAGAGGCAGGATTGCATTCCTTGACGGGAATACGTGTGACGGGCTGCTTTTTCTCAAACCAACATCACATGCGTTGCACAAACTTGTCTCCAACGAGCTAATCCAGGGTCTCGGGTCTAGCTCTCACTCCAACCGTTGATGCAACCCCACAAATCCGGGGATGGGGAACTCGCTTGGGTTGGGATCATCGACCACCGAGCTTCTTTTTACCCCGCGGAAAGGCAGCTCGGCCGACAAGGGACAGCTAGAAGCTGGGGAGCTGGTAGCTGGAGCTCTCGCGTGATGAAGGTACAAATATTATCGAGGGCCCGATTGCTTGCAGTCTCAACACGCCTCACATACTCCCCCTCATCAGAGCTTGCCCATCAGAGTTTTGCCCATCAGAGTTTTGCCCATCGTGTCTACTGCTACACTGCCTTGCCCATTGCTTCCAAGTTCTATTCCACCTCCTCATCGCGAACCGCAACAATGCCTTCTGCTACCAACGGAACTTCAAATCTTGCCTTTATTGGCGCCATCGACCAAGGCACGACCAGCTCGCGGTTTTTGATTTTCAACGCGAGCGGCGAGGTCATCGTCACCCATCAGCTTGAGTTTAAGCAAATCTACCCCAACCCTGGGTGAGTTTCATCTCCAGCATTTGCATGGTGCCATTGCTAACTGCAAACAATCAGCTGGCACGAGCATGATCCCGAAGAAATCGTCTCGTCGGTCGAGACGTGCATCGACGGCGCAGTGGCCGAGTTCGAGAGGCAGGGCCACACCCGCGACCAGATCAAGGCTGTGGGCATCACAAACCAGCGAGAGACGACCGTTGTCTGGGACAGAACCACAGGCAAGGCCCTTCACAACGCCATTGTATGGACCGACACCCGGTCTCAGGACCTGGTCCGTCGATTGAAGCGCCGCCTTGGTGCCAGTGAGCTCACCACTCGCTGTGGCCTTCCCCTCTCCACCTACCCGTCCGCGAGCAAGCTTCTGTGGATGCTGGAGAATGTCCCTGACGTCAAGGATGCCTACGAGCGAGGCGCTCTTGCGTTTGGCACTGTCGACACGTGGTTGACGTACAAGCTGAACGGCGGGCCGGCGCGCGATGTATACGTGTCGGATCCGTCCAACGCATCGCGAACCATGTTCATGAACCTCGAGGCGCTCGATTATGACGAAGAACTCATTGATTGGTTCCGCTTGGATCGCAGTAAAGTCCTGCTGCCCAAGATTGTGCGATCTTCAGACACAAAGGCGTACGGCTCTCTAGCCGGCACTCTCTTGGAGGGCACCAAGATCACCGGCTGTTTGGGCGACCAGTCTGCTGCTCTCGTGGGCCAGATGGGCTTCACTCCTGGCCGAGCCAAGAACACTTATGGAACGGGATGCTTCCTTCTTTACAACGTCGGCCCCAAGCCGGTGGCATCGACGCATGGCCTTCTCACCACCGTTGCCTTTGACTTTGGCGAGGGCAAGACCATGTACGCACTGGAAGGCAGCATCGCCGTGGCCGGATCCAGCATCAAGTTCCTCGTCGACAACCTCGGCTTTGTCGAGTCATCAAGCAAGATCAGCGCCCTGGCCGAGACGGTCGAAGACAATGGTGGGTGCACATTCGTCACCGCATTCAGCGGACTCTACGCCCCCTACTGGATTGACAACGCTCGAGGAACCATCTTTGGCATCACGGCCTACACGCAACGCGGACACATCGCGAGGGCCACTCTGGAAGCCACGTGCTTCCAGACAAAGGCCATTCTCGACTCGATGGAAAAGGACAGCGGCCATGCCCTTACCGAGCTTGCGGTTGACGGCGGCATGTGCAACTCGGATCTGATTATGCAGGTACGTGGATCTTATGTGCACTTTTTTTCAGCGACACCCACTTGACCTAGTAGAAGCTGCTTCAGTGGAACGACCCAGCAGAATGCTGGACGCATGTCGAGGTGTGTGTGTGGCACAGAATACTCGGAGCTAATATCCCTGTGAACCGTCTAGACCCAGTCCGATCTCATCGGTATCCCTGTCCTTCGCCCGGCAATGCGTGAAACAACAGCCCTTGGCGCAGCAATTGCTGCCGGTTTTGCAGTAGGCGTGTGGAAGTCGTTTGACGAGCTGGCGCATGTGAACACGGAGGGCCGCACTGTCTTCAAGCCCTCCATCACCGACGCCGAGGCCACGGAGCGCTTTTCTCAATGGGAAAAGGCAGTGCAGATGAGCCAGGGCTGGTTGAAATGAGCACTGAGCTGAATGGAGAGCTGAGATTGTATGGGAGCTTCGAGACGTTGCGGGATTTTTCTTCTGGCCCGTCTCTCTGCTGTCCCGCCGTGTTTCCAATATCCCGCGCGTCGTCTGACTGTTGATTTCTTCCTGGGTGGAGTTTTCTGTCATCGTAACTTAGGTTGTTATTATTAAGATGGTGAAATTTTCTCCTTGTATTCAGTACAGTACTACGCCGAAAGAGGTGGCTATCCGCAACTTCCGGTGGGCTGGCAGCATAAGCAAAGCCGTTTGTAGCATGTAGTAAGATCCGTTTTGTCTTGAAATGGTGTTGGTCCAAATCCGAGGTCCAGCATATCCTAGCTTCCTCCCCTTGCCTTGCCCTCTCCCACTAATCCTGTGATCAGTCTGTCCCTCTCTCTTGGTATTGCCGTTACGTATATCCACTGTAAGCCGCGCCACTTCTAGCGTTCGGAACCGCCCGACCCCCTGTTGAAAATTGCACCGTCGACGAGAGCCGCCTCCAGTAGAGTGCAGGCCCATTTCCCGAGATCTTCCACTGGCTATTCTAGTGGCAATTCTGGGCTGCAATGGCACAGCTAGCGGGGATGATGAGTGGATCACCAGCACGGAGCCTTCTATCCTTCCACCTGCCTTTGCAGGACTGGCATAGCCGCGTCTTCGCCCCCTTGTACTTGTCCGTAGTACTTGTCCGCAGTGCCCGGGGAGGCCAGTACTTGTCTCTGGCAAGCCTGTACTACTCCTAATTAGTACAGTTAGCACTGCGTCAGCTCACCAACCCCCCCGTTTCGTAACGCCCGCAGCCCCAAGGTGACATTGGCATGCAGCCAGGCGGAGTAGCCACGTTTTGACCTCCAACAAGCCCCCCATCCAACGAGCTCTTCAGTGCATCCCCAGGGTGCTTCAGGGGGGGAGAGAAACCTGGAAAACTAGAAACCGGCCGGTCCAGCGGGCATCCCGAAGGCACACCGAGGCACGGCCGACTTTGATTCCATCGGCAATTGAGCGAGAGAGGAGCGAGAGGTACTCTGAGAGAGGAGAAGCACTGAGACAGAAGCAGAGAGAGATCGTCTTCCCCAGACGAGCATCATCCCCAGACGAGTATCCCCAGAGTTACCCCACATCAGCCTGTCATCACACGGGGTTGATCTTATCCCCAGCGAGCTCGACCAGCAAAACCGTGCTGGATGGACTCTCCCCATATTCCACATGAATAACACCATCATCTGCCCATCGACGAGGGGTGAGTCTTGGACCTCTCGCAGCCATGGCTTAGCAATGGCCCCGGTAAACGCACATTCGGCCGTCATGCCCGACGACGAAGCCAACTCGGCCTTTAGCCAGGACGAAGCCTCGAGCGGTGAAGATGGAGGCCTGGCAGACTCGGCCACGGCCCCGAAGAAGCGAAGGAGGGAGACGCATCAAAAGACTTCGTGAGTATTGGATCGCAGGCCTATATCCATATCGTATTTTTCACTGACGACGCCTATAGATGCGAGCTGTGTAAGGCCCGCAAGGTCAAATGCGACCGCGCAGAGCCCGCCTGCTCGTGGTGCGCGCGGCACAACCGGACGTGCATCTATCCTGAGAGACAAAAGGTCGGAGGCACGCGCGTTGGCTTCAATCTCGACCTCGAGGCCAAGGTCAATCGCATCGATGCCCTCTTGCAGGCGCTGGGCCGTCGCGTCGAGGTCCACATCGCCCACGATCACGAGGTGGCCGTCCAGCAAATGTCGCCGTCCATCAGCACCCACAGCCCGTCACAGTCGCAGATGGACAGCTATCACCAGAACGAAGGCCAGATGAATCAAGGGGTGCTGATGAGGACTTCGCAGGCGCCGCAGGTTAGAACGCCGAACGCTGGATACTCAAGTCCAAGCTGGCGGATGGACAATGGCCAGGACAGGCTCCCAAGCAGAGACCAGGTCTCGTCTACTCGAACGCAGATAAATCTCTTGACTAACGGCTCTTCATCTCTATCAAACGGTTCTCCTTCTCTGACAAACGGCTCCTCGTCTCTTACCAACCCAACGTCTGATAGATTAGGAGCACACAACTCGCCATCACTACGGTCTCCCGACCCAGACCTCCCCCCTCACTACATGCTCTTCACCCTCGTCGACCTATACTTCAAGCACTGCAACACATGGTGCCCTATCCTTGACCGCAAAACGACGTTTGAGACATTCTTCGGCCCGTCACCACTCAAAGAACCCGATCAGATCCTGCTGTACGCCATTGTGGCCACGACGCTGAGATTTTCAAAGGATGCACGTCTCACGCCCGAGACCAAGGCTCACTATCACAGAGTGTCGCGACACAGGGTCCAAATATACGCCATGGAACACATCAGCATCCCTGCGCTCAGAGCCCTCGTCATTGTCTGCCTCGACGAGCTGGGCACCTCCAACGGGCCGCGCGGCTGGAACCTGCTCTCGCTCCTCGTCCAGAACGTCAGGCAGCTGGACCTTTGCAAGGAGGCCAGTGTCTACTTAAAGGCCGACTCTCAGGAAACGCCGCATACCGGTTCCCTCCGCAGAGTGGCGGCCGGCGAGCCAGAGTCTTGGATCGAGGACGAGGGTCGTCGACGTCTCTGTTGGGTAGTGTATCTGCTAGACCGGTATGCGACGGTCGCCACCACCACCTTTGACTTTATGCTTGAGGATTCCAAGATGAAGAGGATTCTTCCGTGCTCGTATGATTTGTTTTCCAGAAACACCCCCGTCGAGACACAATCGGCGGGTTCATTCACGGGACAACAGGACCCAACCACGTACATGACAACAATGCCCGAGAACCTGGGAAGCTTCTCCTATCACTGTGCCATCCTCCGGATCCTCAGCAAGGTCCACGACTTCCTCAAGACGCCTATCGATATCACTTCGTCTGCAGACATGGCCAACTGGCGGAACACGTACCGGTCGCTCGACGATGCCCTCAACGCCTGGCTGCAAAACCTGCCTAGCGAATATGGCAAGATATCAGCCCTCTGTCACTCAGACCCAGCGAGCCGTGTTGCCAACTGGTTCATGCTGCATAGTGCCTACGTCACCTCCGTTGTGCGGCTACATTCCTCCGCCGCATATCCTGCTGTTCGCTCTCATATCCTTGTTCCGTCCCATTATGCCATGCAAAAGTGTCTCTCGGCCGTACAGAGTCTCGGCGACATTGCCCAGGATGTTCTCGAAGCAAACGCCTTGGATCTTCTTGGTCCACCATTCGCCTTTTCTCTATGGGTAGCTGCTAGACTTCTACTTGTCCACGCGGCAACGGTCGGGTCCCTAGTTGATTCCAAGATAACCTTCTTCATCGACACGCTTCGCCATGTCGGCCAGCACTGGGAGGTTGCAAACAATTACGCGAAAATCCTCGATCGAGTAGTCAACAGAGAGCGACAAGGTGTCATGAGTTTTGCCGTCATGCGAAGGTAGGCTTTGTGTTCAATCGCAGCAGGCTGGTATTAACTCTTCTTAGAAGCGCCTACGATTTAGTCACTCTTACATCCGCAACCCGACAGTCCGGTGTCCAGCAGACATCAACGCAAGTGACGTCACTCAGCGAGCTGGATAACATCGATGTTTTTGACTTTTTTAATTGCCCCAAGGTTCTAGAATCCGTTTCCATTGCGTCAGGCGGGCATATCAACATTCTGCCAACTCGGCCTAACAATGAACTCACTTCGGACATAACGAGACCGAATACGGTGGCACCTGTGCCCACACTGGAGTCCGACTGGCTAGGCTTTAGCGGACCTTTCAGTTGATAAGAGTCCCGGGTCATTTGTACATAAAATGCTAATATGTCACTTTACAATCATCCAACTAATACTACACAATGCTGGCTTCGTTCATCACAAGGATCCGCCTACAGCTGCTACGGGCGGCATGGGGAGCTTCAACTCGCATGTCGCTCAAGTTAATCTGTAGCTCTTGTAGAATAGACATTGCACTCATAAACATGCTGCCCATAAGGGAATATTTTCGGGTGGCTCCAGCATCTTCGGTGGCCAAACCTCTCTCACTCTCCCATTTGGCCCGACATTCGCGACATCAAAACAAGCAGTTGGCAATTACAGCGTTGATCCTCGTAGGTGTTGGTTCTCTCCACCAAATTCAGTGGGTAGTGCACAAAAGATCGGCATAGCCCACATGTTCGTCCCACGGTAAATCCACACATCCCTCCACCATCGTCAAGGTTCTCAATCCAGCAGCCTGGTTTTCTGTCACCTCTAGTCTTGCGTCCATCTACTTTATTCGGTGGAGTGCATGTGGAACTGGCTCTTGACTAGCGTGTGATCTACATGCGACGAATTCCCTCACTGACTTCAATTTGACGCTGTGACTGAAAAGTGTGACGTTTTCCTACTTAATTCAGAATCGTGGTGTTTCCGACTCGACTTCGAACCATGTGAGGCTGCGCCCAGTGAATCATCTGCGCGACCCTCAAAAAGATCAATACTATTCCATGGCATCTCGTATCACAATCATCTTTAGACTCGGACCCAATTTAGTTGGCGACTCTTGAGCTTGAGGCAATTTTAGCCTCGTTCGCTGTCGGGACCTCCAGTCTTTCCACGCGACGAAGACTAAGTTCATAGTAGCTTCAAATAAGAATGCTGTTTTCGTTTTCACCAACTGTCCGTCGACTGACTCTTTTCCTTCAAGCTCCCGAGGTGCTTCTCGCGGCGGCACTCATGGATCGATTGAGCTGTTGTGTGGTGGAGAATCGCAGTTTCAGACAACAACAGAGAAGTGATCTAGAACCATGAAGGAAAATGTGGGAAAAAAAGGAAAGAATGGTCGTCGCACTTTTTCCGTCATGGAACATAGCATACAGTTTCATCATCTAAGACGAAAGCGGCTTGTGTTGCGCTGTAAGGGTGCTCTTGACCTCTCAGCGCGTCAATGTAGTCACGCTAAAGCAAACCTCCGGCTTGTTTCAGCAGACAGTTCGACCGAATCGAGCGATTGTCGATCAAACTCACGGCGCTGTTCTACTCGAGGTGAGCCGCATGTGAAGGTTGTAGATTCAACGTGAATCGGATTGGCGGGTGGTAGATTCGACTCCTATTCTACATATGTCCCGCTCTGCTTGAAGGTATCATTCGTCCAACTAACTACTTGCCGCTGGAAATCTGCAACAGATCTGGTAGGGGAATGGGATACCAAAACTCCGGCAGAGATTCTGAATCATGCTTATGAAAGCACTTCGGTGAGTTAATGGACTCTGACCCTGAGAAAAACAACTTCCTTGGAGAGGTTGGCTCGATTTTGGGTATGTATCTAGTCCAGCTAGCAAGCAGGACACGAGTTTTGCTGTCCCCCAATACAGTTCCTTTGTTTGTATCAAATTAAGAGTATTGGATCGGAATTTTCGGCGCTCCTAAGCCATTTCTCCAATACCACTTGATAAGAGGTGCGACTCTGTCGGAGAATTTGTATCCCTCAATAGACACGTAAATCTGACAAAATCTAGGGCTGAAGACTACGTGGATCTTGACAGTGCGCCTTTACAACTAATCCAGCTCCAAATGGGGAGGCAGGCATCTTCACTGGACCCTTTTGTTGCTCGATGAGTTAGAAAGTCGAAGGGTTCCTAGAGGAATGCAGGTGATCAGGGCAGCAAGGAGCCTTGAGATGCATGGTTCTATCCATTGTCTGAGAAGACCATGATCAATCCAAATGGGACTCACAAGTCTTACGCCGACCTATTTTTGTGAGTTGACCTTTGCGAAGGATGTAAAGCTTTCCTAATTCAACTGGTCTGGATTTTCCGGAAGCCCTAATGCTGCCCTGAATCTAGACGTGGTCGTACACGCCATATGTATGCAAGGAGATGTTAATTTCATCAACGGCACTCGGCGTGAGATCAGTTTCCAGGATTGACCCACTAAATCTCGGATGATATGGGCATTTGGATTCCAACAATTCTTTCCAGTTGAGGATAGCGACATGGCTTTCCAGGTGGCCTTGGATTTTAACCAGAGCTTGGAGTAATTTGAGTAACTCCCGACAAATCTCATACTGTCTGAAGATTTGTTTCATCACGCTTCCGAACAAGATTAAACCATCTTTTCCTTTCAATACAACGGTCTTCCTAGATTACACATTTTCTCTTGCACCGCACGGTACTCTAGAGGCCGCTGTTCAACGGAACGCGGCCACGTGTAGGGATCTGACATTATGGACCACAGCCCTCCAAAATACATGACATCTCAAAGGTTTTCTTAGGAATAAGACCCTTGTGATAAGGAATAGAGCAGCGGGGCTTTCAATGTGTTTCTGTTGAAAGCTAGGCCGCGGCGGAAAGCATAGGGAATTTGTGTTATGATTGATCTACTTAGCTAGAAAGGGGGGGACGCTGCTGTCGGATTTACGGTCTGCGCTGTCGGCTGTTGCCTTACAAATTAGGTGTAAATTGGGACGGCGAATAAACCTGGCATACGGTCGGATCCACACCAACAGTTTATTTTCATGCAACGTTGACCGGAGTGTTATCAGAGTAAATGAAGAATGTAAGGATGCCTACACTCACGCTCCGCAACCAAGTCAGGCTGGCACGCCCAAGTAAGCTAAGACCTATATATATTTACAATCGTCGGGGCATTCCACAGCACCGATGGAGTTCATGAAGTCATAGTGCACTTCAACTTGGATTTCAAGTCATACGGCACGACACTACCCCACTTGTGACTGCATCCGAGATAACCGAACAAGTCCCAATCAGGCAGGAGCCTTTTCGTTTGTGACTCTACCTAGAATTTGTGACTCACAGACTCTCTGCTCATGCTTGGGTCATTTTCGCGAGGTCTGACACGAGATCTGAACGGAAACATATAAGACGCCTGGAAGTTCCTGAGAAAAGGGAGATATTTTATTCA
This sequence comes from Dactylonectria estremocensis, assembly GCA_020744375.1. Classification (NCBI taxonomy): domain Eukaryota; kingdom Fungi; phylum Ascomycota; class Sordariomycetes; order Hypocreales; family Nectriaceae; genus Dactylonectria; species Dactylonectria estremocensis. The sequence goes on along the minus strand of JAGMUU010000002.1, from coordinate 309,225 downwards.
CGTACTAAGACTCGAAAGATCACAATCTACCTATTAGATCCCTTCAGACTCCATCGCATAATTGCAACTTGAAAGCCATCCCAAAGCCGCAATGTCTCAGGCCCAGCACAGAAACCGTCTTATAAGCGGTTGGGCTGTTATCAAACCTGGCTCTCGCATTCTTGAACTTGGCTGTGGCCAGGGAGAATGCACGTCAGTTCTCGCTGAGGCCGTTGGCCCATCCGGCACCATCGACGCTGTCGACCCAGCTTCGCTAGATTACGGAGCACCGACCACTCTTGGGGAAGCTCAAGCCGAACTTTCATACAGCCCTTTGGGCGATAGGATCACATGGCACCAAGCCTCTCCGGAACAGTTTCTCGACCAGACATCGAAGAAAGGCGAGACATGGGATGTTGTGGTTCTGTCACATTGCCTCTGGTATTTCAAGTCTCCAGACACACTCGAAGCCATTCTCCGGGCTTTGAGAAATCGAACCGATGCAGTCTGTATAGCAGAGTATGCTCTCCATGCAACGCACCCCGCTGCCTGTGCCCACGTTCTCGCCGCCTTAGCCCGTGCAAGTCTTGAGAGTTACAAAGCGGAGAGCGACGAGAATATTCAAAACATTCTGACCCCAACTGGCATCAAGGAGACTTGCACAAACGCGGGTTGGAAACTTGAACATGAGACAGTGTTGGTACCCGAAGCAGAGCTTCAGGATGGGTTTTGGGAAACAAACACGGTAGCTTCAGCCGGGTTCCTCAAGGAGATCGACTATCATGTGCAGGACAAGAGAGCCAAGGCATATCTACGTGCCGCGCGGGACGCTGTTTTGTCCTCGGTAGCGACGAATGGCAGTATTAAAGCGACACAAACAATGGATGTTTGGTCTGCTGTTTTTAGTCCGGCGGCGAAGTGATGGTTGTAGGATGTGGAACTAGTGTACATGACATTGAATGCCTCCATTAGAGTCTTGCCTAATGTATCCCAAGGTATGCTCCTAGAAAACAATGGAAAACAGCCTCCCGAATGTCAGTTCCCGGAAAGTTTTATGATAAAGTGTCTACAAGGGCTTCATCGCGTTGCGGCCAGAAAAGAGTTTCTTCTACGTAGGGACTGGTGGTGGATAATTGACTTATATCTCGAACATGCGCGGTTCTTATTCGATTTCTGGTTTCGACTATTAATTTTTTTGATGCAAGTAAAGATCTCAAAATATCCTTGTCAGAGGAATATTCAACCTCCGGTAATTTTTCTGATGGCGAGATATTCCTTAAGCTACGCCGGTATAACAATGAGACTAACAAACGGGTCGGCACTGTATTCTCAGTAGAGATAAACGCAAAGATCTCAAGTAGTTGTCAAATCACAACGTAATTCTAATGGGCTTCGATGATCTTCGTATCCTGCCTGACCTGTTTGCCGGATTTCGTATTGAGTATCGGTTTATGGTGATGAAGTCCCATGAAGTTAGTATCTATTATACAGGATGGATTGGATGAGACAGCTTGTTGATGATGGAAGATCTTGTCTTTTTCTACATCTCTAGTAAGGAGGAAGGTCAGCTATTTATCCTAGTGATCCAGGGGGCCCTCGGGATCCCCTCGGTCTGATCATGCAGTCTGATGCTGTTAGGTGCCGTAGAACCCGTTGGAAGCCGCGGATTTAGGTTGTTGAGGTTGATCTAGGTTTGAAGTCTCTATCAAGGTTCAAAGGAAACCATGGTATGGATTAGGGCCCATGCAGGACTGACCTTTTCTATCGGACCTATTCGTCTGACAGTATCAAGCCTTATCTTTATGGAATTTACGCTAACTAAGGTATTAGAAAGCATTAAGCTATCTCCTCCATATCCTCCATGTGTGGATAAAGATTCTTAGGGGCAGAAAATCACTAATGCACTATGTAGATCGCTAAACTGTAGAGCTACTGCAACTCCACGCATCAGGCTACTTAAGCCACGATGCTTCTATGGTGTTAAAGCACATTAAAGAGGGCATGATTTTTCCCGCCATATGGAACCAAGATATTCGCAAGAGTATTAGAGAAATTTGCAGTCTCTACTATATCTGATACCTTCTCTATATAGCTTCCTTAAAGATATTAAATATTTTAAGCCCCAGCTCAAGTGCTTAGATAGATTTTTACCCCATCGAAGCATTCGATACGTGAGGTAATGTGGTGCATATTTATAGCCCATGGCATACCTGATAATCAGTGGCTCCTCCAGGCGGGTGAGAGGGAAGCAGATTACCGGTGATCATCAGGCTCCTCTTCTGACTAGTTTGAGATCAGCCATCAATAAATATTGCCATATGCCTTGCACCATTGGATAGAACTCGTTCCAGAAGGTCCAAAAAAGGAAGAGGGTGAAACGACCCCTATACCTCAGGGGCCAGACCCAAGGAGATGGCACGAAATAGCAAAGCTTGCGGCGGAGCTTGGGTTTGAAATCCGACGACATTGACCGAGTCCTCTCTTCAGACCGGGATCGTAAAACCGCTAGGGAGGCTCTCCTCAAAGCCCGAAGCCCCGAGAACTTTGGATATGACGATTCTGCTTTCAAAAGCTATGTAACTAAAGTATGTCGCAATTTTTTACTTGCTAAGGAGATATCTACAGCGAATTTGAAACCGTGCATGCTCATATCAGGCTGTGGAGAGAGTCTAGGGCGGAGGTGTGGCCGCGTATTATAGTCACTGTTCCAACTTCCAAGCATCTCACGATCTTAGACACTACATACCCCCAGCTCCTTTTCCGTCCATTCCCAAAGCTTCTGTGACAACTCTCTATCCATAGACAGCGCACTCCCTTTGCCCGGTATCCCAACCGGAACATAGTACTCTCCGTTCTTGACGCCCTCTCCAGTAGCAGCCCACAGCTGATTCTTAACGCCCTCCTCTACGCTCACACCAATAATGGGAACAACCACCTTCTGAAAGGCGCTGACTATGAAAGATCCGTCGTTGGACTTCTGAAGATCCGTCTTGACGGTCCCAGGATGGATGGCAACTGTGGTCAGCTGGGGATACCGCCTCGCAACCTCACGGGCGTAGAGAATGTTGGCAAGCTTGCTCTGGCCGTAGCGATCATTCGTAGCCATTGCCTCTGCGAGGGTCTTTAACGTATCGAACTGGATACCACCTGATGGACCGAACTTGTGGGCGACTGAGCTCACGCTGACGACGCGGACGTCAGAGGCGGGGGCGGAGGCGGTTTTGACGAGGAGTGGTAGAAGAAGCTTGAGCAGAAGAGCGTGGCCAACATGGTTTGTGCCAAACTGGATCTCGTACCCCTCCTTGGTGAGCCCCGGTGGACGGGCCATAATTCCAGCGTTTAGAAGGAGAATGTCGAGACGAGAAACGGACGCGAGAAGAGTTTTCGCCGCCGACTTGACTAAATCAAACGAGGCGAGATCCAGCTCCAGGAACCGCAAGGAAACGTCTGAATCCGGTACCTGCTTCTTGATTTCGGCTATGGCAGTATTGGCCTTTTCAGCGCTGCGAGCTGCTATCCAGACTTGGGAGGGATGGTGCTTGCAGATGGCGAGTGCGGATTGCTTGCCCAGGCCGACGTTGCCACCTGTGATGAGGATGAATTTGCCCTTCAGAGAGGGGATATCTGTGTCCGGGTTGTAGGGGGTGCTTTGGCAGAACATTGTCGTAGAAGTGAGTGGTAGTTGCAGTTGTGCTTGTAAGTGATGGGACTTGGGCGGGGAGCTGTGCCTGGCCTTTATACTTTGATGCGAGGCCGGGTTGTTTGTATTGTCGGATGACGTGGAAGGTTATTGAAAAGCGAGAGAATCCCTACTGCATGGTCCCAGCACTTGAGGCCATTTGGACACTGGAATAAGCTTCAGTCTGGGGTGAATGCTTGAGGCGGAGCGGGTCAAAGCTGTCCAGTTACCTCTCGGGATACGCGACGCAGCCAATAAAAAGGCCCTTGCTAGTCACATTTCGAGTCCAAGCAATCCTGGACTCACTCGGCCAATCGGTTCTCAAGACTGCCGACGGGGCGAATCATCCAAATACCCCACAGGCGCCCATGATCCATCTTCTCCTTGACCATCAATGTCTCCAAAAGAAGGTGTTCCTGATGGACCTAGAACAAGCCAAACGCCCCAAGGCTAAATTCAGTCGCACAAAGTCGGGCTGTCGGACTTGCAGGTCAGTATCAAGCCTGGGTTAGCGGTACCAGTTGATATTTGATGCTAACTGTTTACGGCAGAATCCGACGAGTCAAGTGCGACGAGATGCACCCAGTGTGCTCCCAGTGCACCAACACAGGCCGAACGTGTGATGGGTACGGCATATGGGACCGGGGCGTCGCCAAACCCGGCCCTCCGCCTCTGTCAAATTCCTGGCAGATCATCACATCATCCTGGGCTAGAGGAGACAAGCTAGAGTCATCCTGCATGGACTGGTATATTACTAGAGCGAACAAGAAGATCCCCGGCATCTTCAAATCTCATATCTGGAACACCCTCATCATCCAGGCAAGTGCCAATGACCCTACCGTCTGGCACTCAGTCGTAGCCCTTGCTTCTGCTCATAAGAGAGAGATGCTCTTGTGCAACAGCGTGCCGAGCTCTGCGCTGTCCGATGAAAGCGAACGGTTCACGTTGCGGCAGTACAACACAGCAATTAGTCATGTTCGGCGTCATCTGGCGCTTGGCGACGATGAGTCAACCAAAGTGGCTGCCATGACTTGTTTGATCTTCATATGTCTTGAGTTCCTTCGTGGCAACTACAAGACAGGAAACACCCACCTGCAGCATGGCCTATCACTGCTCGTCAAGCTCAGGCCCTTACCCGATGCCGAAGTAGAAACTCTGGTGTTGAAGAGCCACCCAGACTCTATCGGTGATCACCTGACGGAGGCGTTTGCCCGACTGTATGTCCAATCCGCCTTCTTCGGTCACTCATCTCACCATTTCGTCATTGCCGTTCAAGACTATCCATTCGGGTGTCCAGAGTGGTGCATCTTTTCAGGCCCAGGGGCGGCAAGACTGCATTTGGATGTGCTGCTCAACAGGGTACATCGCCTCGGAGAGCGGTGCCGAGAAGAGCAGGGTGCTTCACATGATGCACGTGATTTGGAACTGTTAAACGAGCAGCAAAGAGTTCGGGCACATCTAAGGTCATGGTATGAGTCCTTCAAGACGTCTCGAGCCATTTGGGCAGCAGAAAACAAGAATAGTGACCAAACCTTCCTGGCCGGCAAGCTCCTCCTGATCTATCACACAATGGCTGTTATCATGGCCGACTCCTTGCTCTCTGCAAGCGAATCAGCATACGACGTCTACACTCCAACCTTCAACGCCATCGTCCTCCAATCAATACATCTTTGGAACGCCGCTGCACCGACGATCGTAGCTGATACCTTGTCTGGCTACTGCACCACCAAATTTAGTTTTAGTGCAGACATGGGCCTCATTCTCCCGCTATACTACACCTCTCTGAAGTGCCGGTCTCCAGTGATCCGACGGTGCGCATTAAAGTTGCTCTTGGATGCGTCTCACCAGGAGGGGATTTGGAATGGGCGGTTGGCTGCAGGTATTGGACAGCGAGTCATGCAGATCGAGGAGAGGGGGATGCATGAGCAGAGTATCTTTGAGAGAAGGCTTCTTGACCGGACACCTGGTCAATGGGATGAGCCTCTGCCGATAGTGCCCGAAGCTTGTAGGATTCGCCATGTTTGCGTGGAGCTATTTGATAGTCCAGCTTCAGCTCTCACATTGACTTACGAGCGGATGCTGGATGATAGGACTTGGATAGCCGTACAGGACGAATGTAGAATACCTGGTGAATGATCAATACTCATGGTCATGGTCATGATCTTTATAAACAAGTCAAGACCGTTGAAGGAGCGCCTACATGGGTATCCGGATCTCCAAGACTAAAAAGTTGTAAGGCGATGAACCATGATCGAAGTAAAATAATCCGCCCCAAATGAACTCTATACCCATGGTTTACTAAAGAGGGCGCCTTTATTTTCAGGAAGATAGACACGGCCATTTAGTTAAAACCTTCATCTTGGACAGTTGGTTCGGTCCCGAGACCGATTCGCGTTCCATCGGTTTCTCCTTCATATGTATTGAGGAGGCCAGCAACATCTCCGTGAAGAATGTAGCTAGAATAATGGATGGAAATACAATTTGCCATTGCAAGACGACTAGGATCTAGAGACAGAGGGCAGGGAACAAGAAGCCCCGGAGTCATATAGAGCTCAAGAGACAATCTCAAACACTGTTTTCCCAGCCGACACCTTCCCCTCTTTGCTCAATCCAAATGCTTCCAGGACCATCCCCAACGTGTCCATCTCCCTCACTTGATTTGGCTGGGGATCTCCCTTCTGCAGTATCAGACAGTATGGATTGGATGAGACAGCTTGTTGATAGTGGAAGATCTTGTCTTTGTTCTCTCTCTCTAGTAGGGGGAAGGTCAGCTATTCATCCTAGTGATCCAGGGGACCCTTGGGATCCCCCAGGTCTGATCATGCCGTCTGATGCCTTTAGAACCCGTAGAATCCGTTGGAAGCCGCGGATTTAGGTTGTTGAGGTTGATCTAGGTTTGAAGTCTCTATCTAGGTTTAAAGGAAACCTGTTGCATCTGAAAGGAAGGGTGCATTGTGATGTGAATAGAAGCTCTTGATTTCTATCTAACTGAGGGCTCGCAGCAGCTCTATTTGTAGGCTGCTCTCATAGCTATGATAAGGATCTCCTAAGACCGGATCCCAAGGGATCCGGGTCTTCGAGACCGGCTTGCTAGAAAGCCGAGTCTTCGAGACCGGTTTACTAGAGAGCCGAGTCTTTAAGACCGGGCCGTAGTCTCATCAGTTTGATAGATGTGACAAAACCACAGTACGGATCCGGGCCTATTCAGAGCTGGCTTTTCCTGTCAGACAAATTCATCTGACATAGCCGCTACCTCTACCTGGCGTGAGTAGCTTCACTATATTTTCAGGACCTTTTTGTATTTCTTTATTCCCCCGTTCTGCTCAATTCAGGCTTGCCTCACGCGGGTTGCAAAACGGTCACTTGTCATGGTTCCCGCAACCACCGGTCGCGTCTCTACTAACTTTAATACAGTCCCTGCAAAGAGAATTGGATTCCGAAGACATCTTCCAGAAACAAATCTATTTGGACGTTCCTGTGGATTAGAGAATCTCCACCGCTTCTTAAAGCCTGGAGAAGCGGTAAGGGAAGGCGTTGTAACTTCGGGGCTGAGTGGATACGGAAGACTCAACTCGCAGTTCACTACTTAGACAAATATTGGTCACGGCATTCGCTCGTACTTTGGATTGACGCTTTAAGTAAAGAGAGCATCGAAGGCTCATTCGAGGATGTTGCTTTAGAGTTACAAACCTCGGATGCCCGAGCCAAGGCATCCATCCATTATGTCATGAAATGGCTACAGCAGGATACGAATGAGTCATGGCTCATGGTATTTGATAGCGTCGATATCTGCGAAGGCCTCGATATCCGCAAACATGTTCCGAGCTGCGAACATGGTAGCTTCCTTATCACAATCAGTCGGTCCGATCTCCATCCTCCACTCGGGTTTCACGGAATGGAGCTGGAAGGAGTAGATGATCTTGCGGGCTCTAAGATCCTCCTAGAGTATCTGACAAAGTTCAACGGATCAGCGTTCTGGTTGATTCGCCTCCGTAATACGGTGGGATAGTTCGCAGCTGCCATTCAGAAACTCGAGCAGGTCTGTCTTATGAAAACTAACCGCGATCTCAAGGATGGTCTAATTACGGGTTACGTGATTAACTATTGGTTCGCAGCTGGGTTCGAGCGAAGCTCTCGAACGAAGAAACATAAGAGTACGCGGTTACCACCTTCGTCATAACTGGAGCAGCTCTCTCTCTACAACGAGTCAGGGTTTTGTTTGAAAGAAGCTATACAGAGACACGCAGCTCGTCTTACTCCACTACTAAAAATGATACCTCTTAGTGGTAGCGAGAAGACCAGAGAGCCTGAAGAAAGCTATCCTTCGCTGTACGGCTCTGTTGCATCCGGTGTTGGGAGGTTCTGCCGTATGCAGGGACAGTTGCATAAGACAAAGAAATTGTTAACTACAGCAGTTAGGAACGCGCCAATTCTACTACAAAGAACTCGAAGAGTTATTACAATATCCCTACTGAGTTAGATATAGATGATGAGTGGAGACTGAAGTCTAGCTACTATGAAGCGAAAGATCTTTATGGTATAAGTATTGGAGAGACTTTATAACGGGCTGAGAACCTAGCGGCCTACTATCAAAGATGGGCTGGAGCGTATGAGGAGCCGGTGCGGCAGTTTATATAGTGATACTTTTCAACAGTGTTTAGGTCTGCTGGCAATCGTGTTATCGAATCGTTGCGCCGGCTATGATGGTGTTGTAATATATCACTTCAGTGCAACATTGATCTGAGCTGGTGGGGTCAATCCGGAGAGTCGTGATCGTGCTGGGGCTTTGTTGGCTGCTGCTGCTGTAGCCAGGGGGGAAATTGTGGCTTACGGCCCCGCCCAGGTGCGCGCCACTAGTTAGGATGTTGCTATAGCAAACCCCAGAGATTCCATGCGTCAACAAGGAACTGCAAGGTCAGTTGAACAATCAGGTCAATACCCTCTCCTGGAAGGGTCCCCCAGACCTGAAATATCAGGGGAGGCGCAGAGCTGAAGACGAAAGGATCGTTAACGCAATACGATGATGAAAAGGGCAGTTAACTATTAGTGTTCAAATTCGATTAGCGCATCTGGCATTGGGATCTGTGGAGGTAGTGCGTACAATAAACACTCTTAGAATGGATCTCTCTCTTGGACAGGAACCATTAAGTCCTGAATTTAGGCAACCAGTTTACTTGCCTACGGACGTTATAAATTAATGGTCAAGCATTAATTGTTTTCATTGTAATTTTGTGCTTGGCTGCAAAGTACGTCGTATCGTCTCAACACTTGTAACTTCTGCTTGTAATATTCCCGCCGGACTTTCACTCTACGGACCCTTGCAGCCAACGGAATACGTCTTATCTCATCTGATTGACAGGATAAAAGACTCCGTGCCTAGACCCTGCGGCCCATTCGGCTGTTCCCCGAAGCCCGTTGCATTTCTAGCTTCAGAACTGTCCCCAGAGCTGGCCGGGCCGATGTCCATGGGGGGGTTTTCCACTGATTTCTCAGCATCAGGTTACGTAGAAAAGACCTTGGCATATGAACCAAACGATGAGAAGAGTCGAACTCAAGACCGCGACAGCTTCAATCCAGTTGAGGAGGTCGGCTTGAACTCGGACGTACCTGAGTCGTGGGGAGCACATGGAGATTTACACTACTCCGCGCTTAGCGGAGAACAGGCCGGCGCTAATGCAAGTTGCTGACAGGTGGGGCTCTTGGAGTTGAGATTTATTGATCGCACCGATCGTAGGAAAGACATTACGAATTCATCAGGAGGCCTCTAGTGTGGTTTGATGAGCTAGCCAGGTGAATTTTTGCAGGACCCTTGAGGTCTTGCTCCGTTCAATGGGTTCAGGGTCTCCTAACGACTGCTAGCACGATGACGCACTGATATCGTGTCTTTGTCTTGATGTCTGACTTCATCGACGATAACCAGCATGTCTAATCGCTCCACTTCATGGGGGAATAGTCAATCATCAGGGTGCACACAAACGCATCTTGTGATATTAAACTTCAACAACTTGCCGCTGTCAATTTCAGTCAAGCCAGCCAGCTTTTTTACCAGGTCTGAGGCTGGGGTATGTAACAAGACGTGCTGGAACTCTCTTTTGGCTCCATTCTTAACTTCTAGCTAGTCAAAGTCACATGCATTTCAAATTTTTAGCTCATGGAAGGGGGACCAATGGATTTGAGCCAGGACCTCAGCGGCGTCCCAACGATGGTTAACCGTTTCATACTCCAACACGTTCACCGACTGTCCCGTCCGCAGCCTCCAAACCAACGCCATGGTTTGTGCCAAGCATTTGTTTGTCCTTTAGAATGAGGGAAATTTCAAGTGATGGCACGGCTTTCAGCATCCTGGCTCTCAATTATCTCTTGGCTTCCAAATATTTGGACAGATTGGGACCCAAACGAGCCGATTTCAGGCCTCGCTATCGTGGGAGGGAGCCAGCATAAGAAAGAGTCGAGCGCCACTCGGAGGATGGTCTTCCCGTGTCCACCGCGGACAAATCGTAACCATCCCTGTGTGCATAACGTCGAAGCTGATGATCATACCTTCCACCAAGCTCAACCAATCAAATTGCACTATTTACTCACCTGATAATATGGCCTTAAATGGGTGGTCCCGTCGGTTCAATGGCCTTGGATCAACTCTCTGATCGAGACCAACGTTTTTCTTCGTCCGGCAAAGACCATCGAATGTATCCGTAGAGTGGGATAGTTCAGATTATTTGGTTTCCAAAGACAAAAGAATGAGCAGGGTTGTAAGGGACACCACCCAGCTGCATAACCTAAATAATATCACTTAGCAAGACTTATATTTTCGAACGATATTGTCCAACACTTAGACGAACTGAGTTGATGTGAAGACACGCCATACTATTATGATAGGATTGAGATGATTATGATTCTGTCTACTTCGCTTTATAACTTCGGACACGATTAAAAAGGAGCCATTTGGCTGATTATGTTGATATTGCGGAGAGTATCTTCATTGCGACAGACGGGCAAATCAAGGTGGTTAGAGGATAGGTGTACAGGATGAGCTGCTCTACCATGGGAACTGTTTGCCATACTTAGTGACGAACTTGCCCACTTCACCATCCCGCTTTCCTTCCACAATCTCGAGGATACCCTGCGCACTCGTCTCCGAACTCTCGGCGCCCTGGCTCTTCCTGTTCTCCCTGTCACCCACAAGATCGGTGATCACATATCCAGGGCAGTATGCCCAGGACGTACCGCCAAATTCTTGAAGCGCAACGTGTTGGCAGGCAGTCAGCATGTTGAGTGCTGCCTTGGTCAATCGATAAACTTCGCCCGGCATCTTGTGATAGGGGTTGGTCGGGTCCAGCTTCAAGGTGATGGAGCCCATCTCTGAGCTGACATTGATGATCTTTGGCGACCTCGAGGCCTGAAGAAGGGGGGTCATGGCGTTGGTCACGAGCATGACACCAAAGACATTGGTGTCAAAAGCTGTGCGAAGGGATTCTCGGGTGATAGGGTCGAGAGTGACGATTCCAGCGTTGTTCACCAGAACGTCCAGGCGAGCGAAATCCGCTTTGACCTTTGCTACAGCGGCCTCGATAGAGTCGTCCTTGGAAACATCCAGGATGACGAGGCTGAGCGTGCCTTAGGGTTTGCGGGCTTGAAGCTCTTTGAGCGCCTTTTCACCCTTGGCCTGGTTACGAGCACCCATGATGACATGGTTGTTGGGGGAGGTAGCGGTTAGGGCGTAGGAAGTGTCGTATCCGATTCCCGCGTTCGCGCCTATGAAGGTCAGGAAGTGTGGGCGGCCAAAGAGAGTTTCGTGTCGAACCTGTAACAAGAATAATTTTCTTGTCAGCTGCCATGTTTCTGTGGTCTGTCTTTTGATTTTAACTTGCTAGGGAAGCTTGGAATGTAATTGCTGCTATCTTGTTCAAATTTGGGAGGCAACTCGGAGATGTATATACTAAATGGAAGTAAACTTTCTGCCTCTAAGTTCAAAGACATACTACCTTACCGTTTTGCGGAGTTCACCCAGTTGGTATCTGATAAATCAGATGGAATGGAATGAAAAAAACGAAAGAATAATATGACAAATCAACGGAACTTCAAATCTGGTGGATCTTGGCATACTGAGCGACGCGGAAGAATTTAGCTCGTTGATCCACCTACTGGTTAATAAACAAGCGTGCGAAAAAGACGGAACTAGTTAAGTAGCGATGTAACGAATTGGACTTAGAACCTAGAACTCGTAGAAGGGTCGTAATCTGAACAACAGCTTGCCGAATCTAGCACATCCCGATTGATCGTCCCTAACATTGCTTCTGGCGTTCTTCACCTTTACCTTAAAAGATTACTCACGGTCTCGTTGGACGCTTCTTTGCAGCTGCAGTCGCCGCCACTCTCTGAAGTAATTATATTACTCTAGGCACTAGATGGCCTACAGTTAACCAAGGACGCTTTGTTAGGCCTAGAAGGTGATCTATATCTACATAGCTAACAAGGTTTAGATAAAGAGATATGGGTAGAGAAATGGACCTCCTTATGTCTGTAGGGCGTGTATTGTCATAGCACAAGGACTGTGGAAGATCACTGTACGTGTTACACCAAGGCTGAATTACCCGTTCAACCCACTTGGTGCATTGCAATTTGTAAGCTAGCTCGCCACTCGCGTCTTCGCGTCTTCGCGTCTTCGCGCCTTCGGAGCCCGAATATGATGTGCATAAATCCTCGGCCCTTCCTCGTGGAGCTGGGCCGGAGGTCGGACTCCCGAACAGAAGCGACATGAAATGAAACTTGGGAGTGAGAGAAGAGATACTTCGTGTTTCAAGGCGTCTGGAAGTTTAGGCTACGTACTTCCGATTGAGGGTGGGTTAAACAACAAAATCAGACTATATTTGCAAACACGTAAGCAAGCTAGGTTGGTATGCCAAAGATGTTGGTAATGATTCTGCAGCAGGACTGGTTGCCTTGGTCGGATTTGAAGCAGCTGCCTCCGCGATGCCAACGAAGTGGGTGACCGCTTTGCCTCAGGGCTTTGAATCAGTACATCGGAAAGAGGACGATTATCCAAGCTAGACCTACAGCTCCTGTTGCATCTAGCAGATGGAAGTGAGTATGTGTGAGAAGCTCTTGCTATTCTTCCTATCTAATGAGGGTCTTTGGGTCAGTCTTATAGATGAAGAAACTGACGATGACCTCGGACAGCCGAGAGGCTCCGGATACCCCGGGGTCTTTGACTTTATCTAGCTATTGACCTGATTGAAGGAAAAGCTAGACCGCTGACGAGGCCGCTGACGAGGCAAGTGGCGATGGACGCCTATGATGAAAGACAGAAAGCTTGACGGCCGTCATAGCCGCAGAAATCCGATATCCCGATATGTGACAGCTCCATCTGTGGTTGCGCTTCAGCTGGACGAGCATACATAATCAGATGCATAGATTCTAGTGGATGTTGCCTCGTTGAAAATCCATAGTTTGGCTCCATTAGGCAGTGTGGTCGACGAGGGTGTCATCTTGAGGGCAGGACACAATGGTGAGGTTAGTGATGCACAAAGTCTGGCGACATGAGGATAAGAACGAGGAGAAAGTTTGATCGATGCATCTAGGCTAGCAGACATCAGGAGAAAGAACTGCTTTGAAATACATAAACCAACACAGCATCAGTGTCTCTTACAGCCAGAATCACGTCATAACATCCCAGTAGAGCTCTTTGGTCACAAAGTGACCTCAGACATGTACTTTTCAAGCCAACATAGACCGCTACACAGCTAATCAGATCCTTGGCTACGGGTAGGCTAACCAGGCGCAGGGTGAGGCTAGCAGGGGTTCTCCGCTCCATCTTCCCATGTTCACCATGAATACGAGTCTATTTCCCACCTTATGCAACCTGCTGACAGCCCCTGAGTCTGCGGGGCCCATGTGGTCATGATACTTGATAGATGCGAGTTGTCTTGCTAAGACACGGGAAGGATGATCTTCTGACGGCCGAACTGGCAGCTTTAGTTATTATCTAAGCGTTGAATCCTGTTCCTATAGCTATGAATAAGAGATTCAGTCAACAGACCACACAACTCCATATCTCAAGGTAGACAGCCTCAATATAAGCCGCTTTTTTCACTCAAAACCTAAGATGCCCTCCCTCTTTCAGCCACCTCCACTCCCCGAAAGCCCACTAGGCTGGCACCGCGTACTCTCTCCGACCGCCTCAGTCAAGGTATCCCCCATCTGCCTCGGCGGTATCAGTCTCGGCAACGACTGGAGCGAGCTCTTCGGCGAGAGCGAGGATGCATTTTCTCTTCTCGATGCGTTCTTTAGGCTCGGAGGCAACTTTGTTGATACGGCAAACCACTACAACGCTGGCAACTCGGAGCGCCTGCTCGGCGAGTGGATGAAGGCGCGTGGCGTGCGTGACCAGATGGTAATCGCGACAAAGTATTCAGGCGGCGGCTGGCGAGCTGAGAGTCGTGAGAGGGAACCGCTGCAAAGTAACTTTGCTGGTAATTCGGCCAAGAGCATGCATCTCTCGGTCCGTGAAAGCTTGCACAAGCTGAACACAGACTATATTGACATTCTCTACGTTCACTGGTACGTCAACGTTACTTGCGGTGTGCAAGTCATGCAGGTTGACTGTATACTAGGCGGGATTTCACGACGTCCGTCGAAGAGGTCATGAGAAGTCTCCATTCGTACATCGTCTCCAGGCAGGCCTTGTATCTTGGAGTATCCGACACGCCAGCCTGGGTTGTCGTCAAGGCAAATGAGTGTAAGATCTCGCGCGGTCCTTGGAACTGACATGTAGTTAACCTCGCCTAGTTGCCCGCAGGAACAGGCTCACTCCATTCTCTGTGTACCAGGGTAGATGGAGTGCCAACTTCCGCGATATGGAGGCTGAAGTCATCCCCATGTGTCAAGACCAGGGCATGGGCATCGTACCCTGGGCAGCACTTGGTGGCGGCCATTTGCTTTCTGTCGAGCAGCGACGCGAGAAAGAGGCTACGTCGAAGGAACAAAAGAGTTATTATTCGACGAATAAGAGTGACCTCGCCGTTTGTGATGCCCTGGAGAGCATTGCTAGCAGCAGGGGAACGACGGTCCAAGCTATCGTGAGTACCTTGCCTTTGCTACCGTCGCCCTATGTACTAAGACCATACAGGCTCTCGCATATCTTTTCAAGCAAACAACTTATGTCTTTCCCATCGTGGGAGTCCAGACAAAGGCACACGTGCTGGCAATGGGGGAAGCTCTCACAGTCAAGCTGACCGACGAGGAAAGTGAAGCAATACAAAACGCGGCGCCCTTCAACCCTCTATTCCCCATGAACTTTTTGTTTTCTGCTGAAGACGGAAAAGGCTATCACGTTGGGTTGACGGGGAAGGATGTCGTTCCGTATAAATCTAATGCTTGGATAGATGTACCTGGAAAGCCACCGGTAGGCGACTCTCTTTGTTCTTTCTGTCGATGTCAACTGACCAGCGAGAGCAGGTATATGAACCGCGTTTAGAATGAATCCTTGGTTTTCGTGGAGGGTTGCGTGCGCCTTGGTTTGTATCTCGTAGAGTAGATCATGGTATGAGGCGAAGTGTGTCAGCTTACGCAAAGAAGACGTCATTTGGATATCAAGTGGGTAATATAATCCTTTGGTCTCGCCATTGTTGAAGTCTTGCTTGGCTGTGTTGTTTTACTGGCGGCTTTTCAATTGCGAGTATAGTAGCAGAATTCCCCGTTTCCACGTCTTGCTCTAGGAGGGATCATGACCTATCTTGCACTACTGATAAATTGTCCAACTTGACGATTTCCACTACTTCCCATCTTTGAGGTAGGCTTCATGTGGAGAGAGTCATGCCATTCATATCACCAATTTAGCTTGGAAAGTAACTCTTATACCAATGCCTGCATATTATTATCACACCCTCCAAGATCCTAATACTTGACCTATACAAGACTAGCCTAGAGCAGCAATGATTCGATCTAGTCCCTTGCCGAGGTATACACCATCTTGTCCAAATACAATCCTGAACCAATCAGTATTCTCAGCTCCAAAGTCCTTTCCCGAAGCCACAAAGACTCGCCGGTCTAGAAGTCTCTGTTCAACAACATCCGCAACATCCGCAGTCTTGGCCAGGAAATGACGACGCCGGTAAAACTGGCCAAGGTTCGCCCACACAAACAATGCTGCGTTAGTCCCCTGTGCGTATTCAATATCATGCCTCCTCGCCCATTCGACCACAAATCCATACGTCTCTGACAGTCTCTTCCGGTTGGTCTCGATGAATGAATCGACCCAGGCGCTGTCTTGAAGCATATTGATAGTAACATGCTCCGAAAGGGAAGATACCTGGCTATACACGCCCGCCGGAACGAGCGCATTGTGGAGAGTCGGGTTCGACTGCGATAGCACAGCCCCAACTCGGATGCCATTAGCGCCGAAATCCTTGGCAATGCCCCAGACAACGTGGACACGGGAGGGGTCGATGACGCCGGCGGTGTCGATGGAGAGAACCGAGTCGAAGCGGACTGGTGCAGGATGGTCGATCGAGTTCTCCCATACAGATAGGGCGTAAATTTCGTCGCTGATGAAATGCAACTGGTACTTTTCGCATAGCTTCATGAGCCCGATGAGCACTTGGCGAGGGTAGCAACGTCCCAGGGGGTTGTGTGGGTGGCTAACAATGATTGCCGAGACCTTCCGACCATCCGCTTGAATGTCTACAAGAGCTCTCTCGTAGGCATCAATAGCATTCTCGGATAGAGGGTCGACATTGTGAAATGAGGCGGGGACGAGTTTATTGCCAAAGCGAAGCGTGAGATCCGAGTCAAGCGTTCCATAATAAGGTCGTCCTAGGAGAAAAGCCTCTCCCTCGTTGGCCAAGGCCCAGGAAAGATGCTCAATCGCAGAACTGCATCCGTTGGTGACAGAAACGTGACCGGGTTCAAGAGGCCGGACGGGCTTAAGGTATCGATTCAGGAAGTCGGAGATAGCCTTTTTGAGCTGCTTGGAACCAGATGGACTATCGCTATATGCGAACGCCTTGTGGGAAAGGCTAAAGTTGTCGTGGATGTGCTTTGAGAGTTCGTCATGCATGAGCTTGTTTTCGGCGATTCCGAGGCTGATGTATCCGTCTGGGTTGTCCTTTGGGTCCCAGAGATTGGACATGACTTGCCAAATAACTGCATTTTCAGATGCGTTTGAAACTTGTTGAGCACGGGTTGAGAGATGCATGGTAAATGCCTGTTTGTGTAGACTGTATTGGAGTATTGGCTGTTTCGCCATCCTGGAGCTCCTTTATTTATACCTGCCAGTATTTGCCATTGTGGCCTGAAACCACGATAAGCTATTGGGTTCATAGCGTCGTGAACATCATTGACGTGCTTTCGAGAACAAAGTGGACGATTGAGCCAAAGCATAGTCCAGCCCCCATTCCTGAGAGTGGGATGCGATGCTGGCCCACGCGACTCGGGCAAGGATAGAAGCCGGACATATCAGCCCTACAGATAGAGATTGCTTGATAAGCAACGGAGCTAGCATACTTGTCGGGCGGCTGAACAATTCAGGCCTATAATGGTGCGATTGCTGGAGCTGGTCACGTACCGGCCAGCTCCTGGGTCATGGACCCATGTTAAGAAGAAGACGAGACGCCTAAGAGTCATACCCATGCCAGAAGAGAGCTCGTCACGCGTGTGCACCTTAAAGTGAGACAGGCTAGATAGAGAGTGACTAAACCTACATTGTTATTATCAAGGTTCGCGACTTTAAAACTAAAAAGGTAGGGCGGTGGAGTGAAAGTGATTCCATTAGCAGAGTGAGCTGCCCATTCCTGCCAAGAGTGTGGGACGTTTCTGTGAAGATTTTGCGAGCGGTAACGTTGATGGTGTGCTGACTTTCGAAGAATGGCTCCGTCGTCATACACGTCTTGAAGTGATGCTATCAAAGGGTGGCAAATAGCACTGGAGGAAGGGACTGGTCATTAGTGCAAAACACACTACAAGTCACAACGCCTGCGCTAAATGCAACTTGCTGACAGGGGTCCACTATCTGTCCGGGCCGCTCTCCATAATACTTCTAGGCACAACCTTTCCCTTCCTGCAACCTGCTGACATTCTAAGACTCATCGTAAGAGTTAAAGTGCAGATGCCAATAAAGGAATTATATGCATTTCCACAGCCAAGAATATAAAGAAACCCCACGCCACCTTATTCGCATTGCGAAACCCAGTTCTAATCTCTAGTTAGCCGATATTTAGATTGCTGTTCCGATATTATATCCCCCCCTACCCTATCATCAATATAACATCAAAGCACATTGAATGATGATCGTCTGAGTTTAAGATACCTCCAGCCCCTTCTTTTCTCGAGGGGTTTTCTAGTCAACTGACTACACCTAGGATATCGGTATATTAGAGGTTTATGCAAATTCAGGTCTTATGCTGCCACACGAGTGATCAATTTAACCCCCCCACCCTAGCTGAAGCTAGATAGGCTTATAATGACTGCGGTTATAGCTTAATAGATAATACTGGATATAGGCACTGCTGTAGCATGAGTATACAGCAAGAAGGAGAATACTGTCCATCTATAATTAGAAGTCCTCATCCTAAAGCTAACTGCATCTCTGCTCCTTCTGATATAGATATGGAAATGGAAAGTATAATAATATATCCTCTAATCTCACAACGCAGTTAAATACATAGTAAACAATTTGATATATAGGCTAGTAGATGTAATATTATCTTCCACTTATATTGAAATATGCAGTGGGAATCGGTATAAGTGAAGATTAGATTGAATATTGGATATAGCCATCTCGGTAGTAGACTAGTGAACGCCTCCCTCAGTGACAGTAAGGTAACATGAGAAGGCTATAATACTATCTACATCGGAGGTAGCCCCAACATGGCGAGTAGTGGCGGTAATTCGCTAACTTTTCATTGAAATGTATGTAAATATCTAAATAAATTCAACCCCTTAGATGAATTTAACTTAATTTAGACTTATTTAGATTCATTTGAATTCATTTATCTATTAAAAAGCCTGATCCCAGCCATTGCGTGGCCTGTTGCGTGAAAGCTGGCTGAACAGGGCTTCATCACCGTCTCGCTCGACCTCCCATTCTGGAGCGGCAGCGAGGGCGAGCCGCGCAACGCCAAATCTCTGGATATATACGCAGAGGCTTTCAGCGCGCCAATCGACTATCTCAGCTTGCAGCACTTCATCGACAGCAAGCGCATCGGCCGCCTCGGGATCTGCGGGAGCGGATCATTCCTCTTCAGCGCGGCTAAGATCGAACCCGCGCGTCAAGGCCATCGCCACTTCGAGCATGTATGACATGGGCGTTGATTCTCGTATCAGGATGTAGGGGCTGATGAGTTCTAAGTAGCGCATTAAAAACGTGGCTAAGGCGGCGCAGCAGCGATCGATCAACGCCCGTGGTGGTGAGATTCGATATAGGGGAGTTACGCCGCTTAAGCTTACGAAGGATGCGGATCCCATCATACGCAAGTTCTTCGACTACTTCGCACCTCGCGGGCCTAGTTCACGCCTGCGGGCGCGTCGCCTAACTTCACTACGCGCCGGACGCTTTCGAGCAGGGTTAAGTCCCTCAACTTCTACCCCTTCAACGACATCGATACCATCTCGCCCCGCCCGCTGCTGTTTATCTGGGCGAATAAGCACACTTGCGAAAGTTCAGCGAAAACCCTTATGCGCTTACTGCTGAGCCTAAGGAACTGTTCTGGATACCATGCGCCGGCCACGTTGACCCTTACGACCGCGTGGTTCTCATTCCCTGTAATAAGCTCACCCAGTTCTTCTGGAAAAACCTTGCCGGGAACTGAGTCCCTTAGCTCAGGGTTTCGACAAGCCTTCGTCTCTGGAGATTTAGTCTCGATGGTCATCTATGTGGCGAGCATGAAGAAGGATGGACACCGAAGCATCGCATTTGGTTTTTTTTTCATCCATTCGGATATGTCGTTAGAATTCTACTGCTCTCTTAACCGTCATTGGGAGGTGTTGAGTAATCATCTTTTCAAGGTAGGTAGATACAACCTTTGCAACTTGACTCAATCAAAATATCAGGGGTCCTCTGATCGCATGCCTAATTCTCATACCGTGACTAACTGATGCGTACGAAGCAGTCAGAGCGAGACGTTTCGGTTGTCGTGTTGCTTTCTGAGGACACAGCTTCACTGGTATTAGCAGAACAGTTAGATCGAACTCAACCATATCGCATGTGCTATGTCAAGCATTCATTTCAGGTAATGTTGACATATTTCCATCGAATTTGGTGTGGTTATAAGTAGACTTTATGACATGGAGAGTAGCGATAGCCTGCTGCCATCTGACAGGGACGAAGTAGTAGGGTCTGATTGCCTTGCGAGACTTAAACCCAGGTACTATTTAATATCTGTATTAAAATACTAAGTGTTTTTAAAGTCTTAGATCGGGGGGGGGGGGGGGGGGGGGTCTTATCTATCAGACTTACCGCTAACTCACTAAAGCCCCTCAGGGCAGCTGAATCCATACAGGATAATAGAACTGGAGAAATGCCCAGACGTGGCGTTTTACGAAGCTCAATGGGATCCGTTCTTCTTATACTTCAAAACCCAATCACGGCAAGAGTGAGTAGTGAGTCTCGCCGCTGCTCGATCTTAAGAAGATTCAGTTAGTCTACAGAAAGTTCAGGAGCCGCATTTACTCCGAACACTTTCAGTGTGCGGACCATTTCAGGAGTCCGTTTGTCCGACAGGGATGGTGTGGCTGTTTGTCTTTATCTTGGTCAGGTCTCCAGGGGCGAGGACAAGGATCGGTATTTGGAATCCAAGATCGCGCTTCGGCTTTAGCAAGGACTGGACGCGACTTGGCATTGATATGAGACCCCGGTGGGGGCCTAACACACTCGGGAGAACTAATCTTATAGGGCTATGGATACGCTACGCCATTTACGGTTCCGCCGTGTTGACGGAGTCACGGCGTGGTCACGGGCGAGTGCACCGAAATTCCCCATCGTCGCCAAACGGTTGAAGCCGAATGTCCGTCCCACAATTCTCCGGCATCCGGTCAACTATAGCGCCGGAGGGCCCGGAGGTAGGATTTTGCACTACGATAGCGGAGCCGAGCTCAATATATATTAGAGGATGCCTGGAGACGTTTTGTTGGACTTGAACAGACGCACATCCAAGTTCTTAACCGCTCACTGATACCTAACCATCAGTTGTGAGGGGAGCCCGGTGTATTTCTATCCTTCTCATTACAACTTTCCTCATCTTTTTGATACTATTCATTCTTTCAACTCCTTTCAATATTTTGCTTCGCCAAATCTCGGGGACCCGAGACACGCGACATGATGCCCTCCGACGACATGGGATCCGAGATCGAGAAGCCGGCTCCAGCGACGGAGAACGCGATATCGTCTCGAGGCTCATTCAATACCTTAGCGGCCGACACTGGCAATATAAACAATGGCCACGACAAAGGAGAAGAGGAGGTTCATGATGAAATGCTCCAGCTTGCCAGGAGGTTGACGACTCGATCTCAAGGTACAGGTGCTCCAGCGTCGCTGTTTCCTCTCCCTGGCGACGGGCCCCTGGATCCCAATAGTGACCAGTTCAGCGCGAAGCAATGGGCCAAGGCTTTTTACAAGGTCAGGAAGGAGTCTCTCGAAGGAAATCCACCCAAGACAACAGGCATCGCCTTCCAGAACCTCAACGTCTACGGCTTCGGCACGGATACCGACTTCCAGAAGAGCGTGGGAAACATCTTTCTAGATGCTGTCACCTTAGCCAAGAAGGTGCTCAATAAGAAACAGGAGCGCGTGGATATCCTGTATGATCTGGAGGGTGTTGTCCACAGTGGCGAGATGCTTTGCGTGCTCGGTCCCCCAGGCTCTGGTTGTTCGACATTCCTCAAAACAGTCGCTGGCGAAACCCACGGCTTCCACATCCAAGAGTCTTCCACACTCAACTATCAAGGCATCCACCCCGACCAGATCAGGACTGCGTTCCGAGGTGAAGCGATTTATACCGCCGAGGTTGATCACCACTTTCCGCAACTCACGGTCGGCGATACGCTGTATTTCGCAGCGGCTGCTCGGTGCCCCAAAAATATCCCCGCTGGAATTACTCGAAAGGAGTATGTCGAACATCTTCGTGATGTGACCATGGCGATGTTTGGTATCTCACACACCAAGAATACCCGCGTGGGCGATGACTTTGTCCGAGGCGTTAGCGGTGGTGAGAGGAAGCGTGTCACGATTGCCGAGGCTTCCCTAAGCTATTCCCCGTTGCAGTGCTGGGATAATAGTACTCGAGGCCTTGACAGTGCGAATGCAGTGGAATTTTGCCGGACCTTGCGGACCCAGGCTGATGTCATGGGTTGCACTTCGTGTGTCGCCATCTATCAAGCGCCCCAAGTTGCATATGACGTGAGTATAGGGAATGGCTTCCTCGCCTGCTAAGCAGCTATACTAATCTCTGAACAGCTTTTTGAAAAAGTTCTTGTCCTGTACAAAGGCCGGCAAATCTTCTTTGGCAAGGCCTCAAGGGCTCAGAGCTATTTCGAGGAGCTTGGATTTGTGTGCCCAGACCAACAGACTACGGCCGATTTCTTGACCTCTATGACAAGCTCCCAAGAACGCATCATTCGCCCGGGATGCGAGAACGAAACGCCTCGGACCCCCGAAGACTTCGCGCGAGCATGGAAAGAAAGCCGCGACCGTGCACTGCTTATGGAGGAAATCGAGGATTATATTGAACGACACCCTTTCCACGGCGAGCACTACGATAAATTCCTTGAGTCTCGACGTATGGACCAATCGTCAGCTCAGCGCGCCATGTCTCCGTTCACGCTCTCCTATTTCCAGCAGATGAGCCTGACGTTGTGGCGAAGTGTTGTCATGCTTAAGACGGACCCCAGCTTGACCTTGACTATGCTAGTTACCAACTTCCTCCAGGCCATCATCGTTAGCAGCATCTTCTACAACCTGTCCGAGACTACAGCATCCTTCCAAAACCGTGCCGTCCTACTATTCTTTATTATTCTCATGAACGCATTCAGCAGCATCTTGGAGATTATATCCCTGTATGCTAAGCGCAAGATCATCGAGAAGCATGCCAGGTATGCGCTGTATCACCCGAGTGCCGAGGCACTCTCTTCTATGGTAGTTGACCTGCCGTACAAAATTATGAACGCCATCATTTCCAACATCACTATGTACTTCATGGGCAACCTCCGCCGGGAACCAGGGGCATTCTTCTTTTTTCTCATGGTGATCTTCACAACCACCATGACTATGTCAATGCTCTTTCGGCTGATCGCATCTCTTACGAAGTCAATTGCTCAGGCCATGGCTCCATCCGCCATTATCCTGCTCGGCTTGGTCTTGTACACGGGCTTTACGATCCCCACGCAGTATATGCGCAGCTGGATTAGCTGGTGTCGCTGGGCCAACCCCATCTACTACGGCCTCGAGTCCATCATGCTCAACGAGTTTGCCGGTAGGGACTTCACATGTGCTAACTACGTCCCGTCCGGCGCCGGGTATGACAATGTCTTACGAAGCGGCAGAGCATGTGCGTCGCAAGGGTCGGTTCCTGGGCAGGATTTTGTCAGTGGCGCCGTATACCTCAAGATTGCCTACGGGTATGAGATGTCGCATCGATGGCGGAACTGGGGCGTTATGATCGCATTCGCGGTGCTCTATCTCGTGCTACACCTTGTGGCCACTGAGTATGTCGCCTCCGAGCGATCCAAGGGCGAGGTGCTAGTGTACCTTCGCAAGGCCATGAAGCATCTCAAGAAGACGTCAAGTGATATCGAGAGCGGTCCTGCGACTGTAGACAACCACCAAGTATATGACGGCAATACCTCAGGAGTTCAAGTTGAGAAACAAACCTCTGTGTTTCACTGGGGCAATGTTTGTTACGACATCAAGATCAAGGGAGAGCCTCGTCGGATTTTGGACCAAGTTGATGGCTGGGTCAAGCCAGGCACGCTGACAGCACTGATGGTAAGAGTTTCTATGCCCTGATTTCACTGTGTACTTTGACTAATCGATAAATATAGGGTTCATCTGGAGCTGGCAAGACTACGCTTCTGGATGTTCTTGCCAGTCGTGTGACCATGGGTGTGGTTTCGGGCGATATGCTTGTTAACGGGGAGCCACGCGATGAGTCTTTCCAGCGAAAAACCGGTTACGTTCAGCAGCAGGATCTCCATCTTCCTACTTCTACTGTCCGCGAGGCTCTCACATTCAGTGCCCTCTTACGGCAGCCATCACAGTACAGTCAGCAGGAAAAGATCCATTACGTAGATACGGTTATCAGTCTGCTGAGCATGGAGGACTATGCCAATGCCATTATCGGAGTCCCCGGAGAAGGACTTAACGTTGAACAGCGAAAGCGACTGACGATTGGTGTGGAGCTTGCGGCGCGTCCCCAGCTTCTTCTTTTCTTTGACGAGCCTACCTCGGGCTTAGACAGTCAGACTTCCTGGTCGATTTGCAACCTAATGGAGAAGTTGACCCAAAACGGGCAAGCTATCCTCTGCACTATCCATCAGCCTTCTGCCATGCTATTTCAAAGGTTCGACCGGCTGTTGCTGCTATCGAAGGGTAAGACTATCTATTTCGGCGACATCGGCAAGGGTTCTTGCACCCTCGTCGACTATTTCACCCGCAACGGAGCCCATGATATTCCTAGAGGATCGAACCCGGCGGAGTATATGCTTGAGGTCATCGGTGCAGCACCTGGCGCAACCACTAGCATCGACTGGCCGGCGGTTTGGCGAAACAGCGAGGAGTATCGGCAGACTCAGGAAGAGCTTGGGCGGCTTACGGGTTCCGCCGGTTCTGAGCAGACGAACGAAGACCCTTCACTGTACAAGGAGTTTGCGGCATCTACTCTCGAGCAACATACACAGGTGACAAAGCGAGTCTTTGAACAGTATTGGCGAAGCCCCGGATACATTTACGCGAAAGTCCTTCTCTCTCTTGGCTCGGTAAGGACTCTACAACTTTGACTCGATGAAATAGAAACGAACGCTAACCAGTATAGTCGCTCTTCACTGGTCTGTCGTTCTTGAACGGTGATAATACGCAGCGTGGCCTTACAAACCAAATGTTTGGCATCTTCATGTTTTTGAGTCTGTTCCCCAATCTGGTAAACCAGATTATGCCAGTTTTCGCCTCACAGCGTGTTATGTACGAAGCCCGAGAGCGTCCCTCCAAGGCGTACTCATGGAAGGCTTTTATGGCTGCAAATATCCTCGTCGAGCTGGCTTGGAATTCAGTGAGTAAACCTGCGGTAATACTAAGTGAATGAAACTAATCCAAAGGCAGATTATGTCGGTTTTCTCCTACATCTGCTTTTACTACCCGATCGGTCTCTATAACAACGCGGAATGGACTGATTCTATCCATTCACGAGGTTTCACTATGTTCTTGCACCTTTGGATCTTCTTTATGTATACTAGCACGTTTGCGCATATGATGATCGCAGGTCTCCCGACCGCTGATATTGCTGGAGGCGCCTCGAATCTCCTCCTGATTATGATGTTCACCTTCTGCGGGTAGCCTCTCCTCACTCAACACTATTCATGAATCTGCGCTAACGTTTTTCCTTAGTGTCCTTGCCGGGCCAGACGCTCTGCCAGGCTTCTGGATTTTCATGTACCGCATCAACCCCTTCACGTACATTATCGAGAGTTTCCTAGGCACTTCACTTGGCAATGCCCCCATGTACTGCGCGTCCAACGAGTTCGTCCGCTTCACCGCTCCAAACGGCTCAACGTGCGCCGAGTACGCTTCGGACTTTCTGTCCCAGGCAGGTGGCTACCTCGCAGACCCCGACGCTACCGACTGCGAATACTGTTCCATGTCTGAGACCAACCAGTTCTTGGCCTCTATTAATGTTAGGTACGGACATAGATGGAGAGACTTTGGATTTATGTGGGTCTTTTGCATTTTCAACCTTTGCATGGCCTTGCTGTTCTACTGGCTTGCAAGGGTCCCGAAGAACAAGAGGGCAAAGAAAGAGTAGAAGAGGGAAGCCTCCAGCACTGGAGTGAGGCAATAACATCTCAGGAGGACAAGATCATGGGCAAGACTTTATAGACTGAGACGGAAAGAGCCATTAAGACCACCTGGACGTCGGTCAGATCCCAGGTCTGGTCTTTGCGCATCATAGACACAGACGTTCATTTCATCAACTCAAAGACTTCAACTTACTAATCATTACAATTCAGGCGAGGGGCATCTCTAGACTTAGAACTATATACATACGAGATGTTAACCTCATCTGTTGTTGAACCAGCCCTATCTATCAAGCCACATGTCAGGGCGTTTGTTTTCCCTAAGAGGTGCCAGTCGCAATTGCAAAGAGCACAGTTGGCGGACTGCCGAGCGGGCATGGCAAAGACACTCCGACAACAGCATATAAGGTCGTGGATTTGGACATGTCAAATGCACATCTCCAACTCCCAAATCACCAGCAGATACAGACATCATCATTTATTGTCTTGTCAAGTATCCGTGGCGGAGACTGGTAAGCAGGGTTGACCAATTCATTACCGAGTGGCAACTCAAGATCCATATGAGCGGCCGGATCATTGCATCCCAGTACAATTTCGGCATATCCGAGTAACTTCGCTAGGAGGTAAGATCAACCTCGTGTAGGCTGGACAGTAACTTTACGACAGCAGGAGAAATCAGGTGGACATATCTCAAAGGACGAAAAGCCCGAGTTTGATGCCAGAGCACTAATTATCACTGTCTCAATATAAATACCTATTTGTCCCGGCGTTTGCCAATGTCAGAGCAATAAGTCACTGATCGGTATGGACCCCGTGTGTAGCAGTCTCATATCGAATTAACGAAGCCTGCTCGACCGGACCGGTCATGGTAATGATAACAGTGCTGCCCCCTTTCGCGATTCCGGCCGAAGTCCTAGAGATTTTTATGGGAGTTGCAAGGTCGTCGTTATTAAATCTATAGGACACAAGTCTGACAACAGGCTTTAGTGCAAATTTCGAAAATTATAAAGGAATATACAGGGTTTATAGGGGATTATAGGGACAAATGTAGTGTATAATGTACTGTAAAAAAATAATACAAGTTATAAAGATTGTTAGCTCTGTTAATGTATATTAAATGAGGCATTTGAAATTAGAAGTATATGTTTTTAAAGTATTTTCTATATTATGTTACTTAATTAGTATCTCATTTGTTTCTCATTAGCTTACTATACAAATAATCGCAGCTAGCGGTAATCGGGGAGTCGCCACAGGTGAGGATCTTGTCCTTGGCCGCGTTGTACATCACACCGTTGCCACACATCACATCCGGCGTCATCTCCGCGACCTGATTGTCGTTTACCAACCGGTTTCGCATCGGCGTTGCTTCCGCTCTGGTGTAAAACACCAGTAACTGCAACGCCTATAGGTGTAATTTCCTGCTTCAGTGCAACAGCTGTCTTGGCCAGATTTTACTTATGGGTAAGTGCAATAGTGCTACGTGCAATAGTCTTTCGAGGAATGGGGAGATTATAGAGGTGGGGATAGGGGTAACGGTCTTAGCATAGAATATCAATTTTGCATAGGGTAGGGGGGGAGAAAAAGCTGATTTAGTTAACTAGATTAAAGGCTAATAGAAGATTGAATGTAAAAGTGACTAATAAGAGGCAAAGAGGATCAGGGGTAAGAAATCGGAGGGCGCAGAAAACCTTTTGTCTCTTCGAACCTTAATGCGTAAGACTTTTCGTCTCCCCATTCCTTGAGGTATTTTTAGGCTAATAGGAAGCGGTAGATTTGCGGGGTGAAGTTTGCAAGGGTGTTCACATCCAGAAGAGCCTTTCATTCCTCAGGGCATACCAGACCATTCCCATCACTGACTACCGGCATAGCAACCGACCGGCGTAGCAACCTGCTGGCATAAGAACCTGCCAGCCTCATACTCTGCTAGCTTCGCACCCTGCTGGTGTAATAATCTGTTAGCATAATAACCCACTGGTATGATAACCTACTGGCATATATTAGTTCCTTAAGCCACCCAGGCGGAAAAATCACCTGCTAACATAAGAACCTGCTGTTGAAGCGGTTTCAATCTAGTGTACTGGGTTGGTGCTGTGAATAAGAGGCATCCAGGAACTCCAGGGCAAGCTAGATGGGGAGGATAGTGATGAGGACTAATGAGGATGATTATCATAAAAGTGAAGACAGGGAGTATGAGAAAGATGGCGAAGGCGAGGAGAAGTAGCTTGAGGCGGAGACACAAGATAAGATATGACATTGGTCCATAGGACTTCGCTAATTGGCTTGTGATATGGTAGTAGGTATAGTACAATAGCACTTGGAATGGGTTTGCCATGGAGGCACAAGCGTCAGGCACGCTCTCTCACAAAGCTATGCGCTACGTAGTGAACCTAGCATGCCACGATGGGCCCATAAGTGTGTAGGATTGAGCCTTTTCCAGCAACTTGGGAGATCAAACATCCTCATATTCTTTCATGGGACATGGATCAACCAAGAAAACAATCTTGAGCAAGAAATGAACACTCGGGCTCGACTTTGAGAGACCGGATGCCCTCTTTGTAGTCAAGGTTCTCTCAATCAACCTGTACTGCACAATGGGCCCTGGGACAATCCATAGCGTTCTCCAGCTGATCATCTTTGAACTAACCACGGCTTATGGCTGTCACTGCCACATGTACACCTTTGCCATAGCAAAGTAAGCGGTTAACTACTAGGGTCAACAATTGTCTTGGGCGTTGCGCTATTAATTCAACACTAATCATCAAGGATCTTGGGAAAGTAATCGATGTTCACTTTGATTTGAATGCTAGTGATAAGGCTGAGAGAAATGAAACCCTTCACAAATTCTACCGCCACTGCTAAGCTGAAGGCTAGGAGCTTGCTGAATTTTCTTTCCACTTGGCATGAATAGTCTGGTTTAATTCATGGAGTGTGCGCACCAGTGGCAAAAGATCTTGGTCGCTTTCTGCTATTACAGTCAGCCTCTGGGCGACCTGCTCCAGCAAGACCATGTCGGCCTCTGCGGTAGAGCTAGGGTCTATCGGGCCGCTAGTAACAAGATGTTCGGCTAGGCAGCCGTATGCTAGATAGCCGCGGAATGCGCCAAACACACAAGACGCGGCTGCCGGGCTTGGATACTTTCCTAAGCCCAGATGAGCGAGATCCATGATGCGACGTGCGATGTTAACTGATAGAAGGGTTATAGGCACGTTGTCGCTCGCTGTGGATGTGCCAGACAGGCCAGACTGGAGAAATGCCAGTTCGCGGCTCATGATCATCATGGAGCAGTATGATGTGAGTGTCAGGTCGTAGAGCATCCACCAGAACCCGGCATTATCCTCGCATGCAGTCATTGAATCTGTCTGCTCGCGGCATGGCTGGTCAGTAAGATGGAACTGTTGAGCCGCAACGTGTATATCTTCTTGAGTGAATAAGTTGGAAAGGATCTGGAAACAAGACAGCGCGACAGACTCACCACAGACCATTCCTGTAACAAGGCTTCAATCTCTTGACACAGCCCCTCGATGAGGTTAATTACACTGTTCTTGTCTTCTGCTTTCTGGCCGAGGATGTCGAAAAAACGGAGAAGAAGGAACGTCAACCGAGACTTTACGAGAAAGGTCAACGTGGGGACCACGTGTTCGGCAAGCTCGGGGACCGTATTTAGCGAGGGGAGATTAACGCGCCATTCGGCCAGATTGGCGGTAATGATGGCAGGTTTATCGTGCAGCAGCCGGAAGAAGAGGTCGACAAGCACCAAGGCCCAGAAGCCCATCCTGTGCTGGTCCGCCCCAACCGTTTTAAGCTTGGGATCCAGGAAATGACTAGGAAAGTTCTGATCCATGTTGTGCATATTGAGCTTCCTCAAGCAATGGCACACAAGCTTGTACATGCTCCAGCTGAATTCAAAGTCACATTGCTGCAAGGCAGCTCGCATCTAGCAATACAAGGTCAGTCGTCTATGCGTTGAGTTTGGGGGAAATCATGGCGAGGTTCAGGACACATACAAGCAAAATGGAGGTCACTAGATCGGTCTTGGTACCCGAAGCTTGTTTCTGCCAGGGTGGTATGGCACGAAGACATTGAACGTACATTGTCTGAATAAGGTTCTCGCCTTGTGGAGTCATCTCAGGCGAGATAAACAAGGACCCATGGTAGAGAATACTATAATAGAGAATAAGTGCGGTTGGGTCGACACTGATCTCCTGCAAATCGATTATGTCTGGAATTAGGTACATAAGCTTTGTATTGATAAAGTCTGGGAATATGTCGACCTGATAGTGTTTGCAGAAATATGTCAAGGGTGTCAGTGAGAATTCAAAACCAAGTTGGGAATTAAATGGCAACGCCTTACTATCAAGGCAGACCTTGGAAAGCTCTGGAGGGACATGGTAGCCCAGACTCGCAGTCTGCTTGTCGAGGCTTTGTCGCTTGAGTTGGAGAACTTGGCCAAGAGCTTGTTTGAGACGCGCATCTGCGTTCAGAGGCTTAGCAGGACAATTGGTCGAACAGCATGCTTCTGGTTCTTCTGCAACGCTTTCCAAGTCGGCCGTCGACCCTGTCGATGGAGTTGCGGATTCTGCCCTAGGAGATTGCGTAGAGATTAACGAAGAAGAGCTCCGGTGGCTTCCAAGATCATTGTGGGCGGGCGTCGTCGACTCGGTCGGGCTTATATGCTGCGGAGAAGCAGTGATGAGACGTGAACATTGCTTCTCGACCTGAAGGACCCTGTTGAGAAGATCCGATAGAACACCATCACTGGTTCTGCTAGGAAATGTTACATGTGCAATCAAGAATCGCCGACTGGCGGCAACACAAGCGAGCTGCGGCAGCTACAAGGTGCAGCACACTTACGCCGGTTTGGTGGTGGCATTCCCCTTCTGTCTTCTTCTCCGTTCGGGATAGATGCAGAATTGACGCCGAGCAAAGCATCCATCGCAGGTAGGTTTAACACGGTCACAGCGAATCTGTTGTGGTGATAAGCAGACTCTACGACGGGAAGAGCAATAGTAGGCCGGCGTTATCTGGGACAGACTAGGCAGTAGGATAGGATCTAGTTACCTTTCGAGATTTGCAGCTAAGACACTGTTTGATATCTGCATCAGAATGCTAAGTCCAGAGTCTTAGATCAGAGGGTTAGGGGAGGCCCAAGACCTTGTCTATCAGACGTACCGCTAACTCATTCAGGCCCCGCTGGGGCTGCGCAGCTGAATTCATGTAAGACAATAGAACTGGAGAAATGTCCGGACTCGGCGTTCGATAGAGGTTGGAGGGATCCGTTCTTCTTATAATTTCAAATCCAATTACGGCAAGACTAGTAAGTTTCGTTGCTCCTGGATTAATAATCTTCTTTCATTTCTTTTCTTTTTTCCCCTCCTTCCATGTACCGCGCCATTGCCCGATCTCGGCAAGATTCAGTCGGCATGCGGAAAATTCGGGGGCCGTTTGCACTCAGAATACAGTTTTCAGTCTCTGGACTTCGGCTTTCGGTATTGTGTGACAATTGCCGGGGCCAATTTGTCCGACAGGGATGGAGTGGGCCGCTTGTCTATCTTGCTCTGGAGGCTCTGGCATCTGCGGTGGAGAAAGGACGTATGGCTGCAGCAAGATTCGGCACTTGGAAACTAGCATCGCGCTTCGGCTTTGTTCAACGCGAAGAGCGGACATGACGTTATCGTGGGTCAGTGCGCCAATCTTGGTCGATTGTCCGTCCCACAATTCTCCTGGAATAGACCACATACGTTTCTGCATGCGCGTCAGTTGACTACTGCCCTTCAAAGCATGTCAGTCAGAGCGAGGTAATCGTTGTGACATCATCAAGGTCGGCGTTCTCCTTTCTTAGCTAGATGGTTACACGGCCAGTCGCATGTTGTCGGAGCTTCTCTGTCCCTGTCAGCTTTGTTCTTGGAAATTGCGCCGCATAATTGATCTACCGATGCTGACATCAAATGCTGCGCTGGTCAGTTTGAGCTCTCCCAACCACAACGATTCACCACGAAGGTGTGAGTCCCCGCCCCCCTCTCCGCTCCCATACCCAATCATGCCTTCTCTAAGTCTTTTATAAACATGAATTTGTGATCTTAAATACGAGCCTCATCTCCCATAATATTGGGAACGAGCTTACCCAGGGCAAGCCAACGAGCCTGATGAGACACAACTTCCTCCTCAAAAGCCTTGGCTAATTCAGCACCAAATTGGGTGAAGTCACCCTAGGATTCGTAGTGCATAGGTACAAGGATATCGGCCTTGATGTCGCTGAAGAATTTGCTCGCCTGCTTGCCATCCATGGTGATCTGGAGTGGAGGATAGCGATGGTAATGTTGAACATGTCGCCGGAGAAGTAGGTGGCATAGCGGTAATCTGGAATGTTTTCCCACCCAGTTGAAGCCCGAACTTTTCCCATGGCTTGATTTCCATGAGTCCTTGACGTCGGGGCGGGGAAGAAGCTCCATCCGAAGTAGTCAAATCATGACGATCATTGAGAAGCTGGCGATCCGATTCATCGACATTATCCGGGTGATCTTCATGGCGAAGCAAACGGCATCGATGTGGGGAACATCGTCCAACCCCATGGTGGGGGGTCCTCGGCGTTCTTGAGAATGGTAACCGGGCTTACTTCGAAGACGGTACCTGCCGGGGAGAAGAGGTCGGTAAGGAAATTTATTCCGTCAATGTGCGGAATTGCCGTGGGAGTTCAGATGTGGGTGATGCCGATGTTACTCTTGAAACCTGGTGTAGCCATTGTCTCGTTTGGTGTTGATGCTGAGGGAATAGGTTGAGAAGATGCAGAGAGAAGGCAACTGAAGCAGGATTCAGTTTTTAGAAATGCGTTTGAGTGGTCTAGATAGAAGATTGGAACTTCTTCTTGACATAATTACCTACGACTCTATGCTGTCACGCCGTTTTATCAGCGACGTCGTCAGCGATTCGGAGCTTTCCAAGCGAAAATCATCAGTCCGCTTTAAGTCTAACGCCTGCAGCCTCGTATGGAGCAATTGAGTATTGACGATTAATATTTCTTACGCCGGCCAAGCTGCTCGGCTCGATGTGACTTCGTAGCGTCGGTTTCGCCCATGAAAGCCGATTCATAAAGGACGGGCTTAACTTGTTCATTGCGATTCCATGAGAATTCCAACCTCATTTTCTGCTGGCTGCTTTTGAGTTGATACCTCGGCAAAATCAGTCCTAGCCACCTGCAGATGAGGAGACGAGCTCTTATTCATTACGATATTGCCATGCCTGCTATAGTTTTGGTCAATTCGATCTTATTATTCCACAGCAGAATCCAATAGCACAATCTCTTGTCAGTGGGCGCGAGCCTAAAGTTTATGCAATTTGGTATCGAAACTGCACGTCACTCAGCGTTACTATTGATACATCCTACTTTAGTAAGCTAGAACAGACACCATATCCTAAATTCGGTAGGGACTAGAGAACAATGTTAGATGGATTTCTCTAGACATAGACTGGAAAGAAACTTACTCTTTTCCAACCATTCCAACCAAGTGAGACCGGGTTCGTTGTCCCTGATCTCCCAGATTTGACGCAACGCGCCGACCAAATCACCGCGGTTATAAAAGAGCCCTTTGAGGGCACGGAGCCTGCGGACGATCGCGGCCCTCATTCCTGAATCCACAGCCTCGCACCCTGCGGTGAAGAGCGGAAAGACGAGTGCATAAGAGACGCGGGAGTTGTGGTTGATGTTGAAGATTCTCCCGACAACGATGCTCACGTGGTGGCGAATTAACGTTGCCGTTGAGGGCATGCCCTTGAGGCGGGAGTATAGCAAGATGGCTGCCGCAGAGTGCATGGAGTCGTTGAGAGAACTGAGTTCAATGGGATCTGCACTCCTGCCTTGTGAGGTAATGAGGTCACGAGTTCGAGCGTTGAGGAGTAGCCCTTCTAGTTCCTCGATCTGTGATTCCATCGCTGGGTCTGGCGGTTCTAAAATGCCCGTTGCCGTCCATTTTGACTGTTGCAATTCAAGAAGCTGGCCCAGTCTGAGCAGCGGGTTGATGAGACGGGGCGAAAAGGCCAAGACAGGATGACTCGTCCAGTTCTGAAAGTCAGCGCAGAAGTTCTGACTGATTTCATCCTCATCCATTTCTAACATGTCGTACGTGCTTTGCGAAAGGTATGTTTTTGGCTGCCGCAAAGAGCAGACCATTGCTATTCTGCTCCAGCGCAAAAGAGCGAGAATGAGTCGGGCGGAGATGGAAGTAACCCGTTTCCGCTGACGAAGATGGCGGAGAAACGTCCCGGCAAGTCCCCATGCTACCTTGAGATGGGTTTCCCTCTGGTCTGGCCCATAGAGATGAAGAAAAAGCCCGACAGTAATTTTTGCGAGAAGCCTCTCATCGTTGGACTCAGGGACCATGTCATAGGGTACAACGGCTCGGGAAGCATCTCTGGCGGTCTCTCTCATCAGCGACATGAATTTCGGATCGCGGGTTGTAGCCTGGTATTGGAAAGCGCTGAAGTAAAACATGGCAGTCCGGAGGTCATCGTCGAATAGGGCCATTCGGGGCAGTGTGACGATGAAGGGGTCCTGAAAGTCTTGCATGTGAGCAAAGTGCTTTTGGTCGAGGCATAAAAATCCGCTTCTAGTGATGTGCAAAAAGTGCTGCCACAGGAACCGGCGCGGGGCAGACACGAGCATGTCGGCAGGCCACGGCATCGGGCAGTATAGGATGGCAGGTATCTCCGACATGGTAGGCCACGAGTTGTTGACAGAAGAGGACATGACTGGGTCATATGTGTCGAGATTGAAGCTCGAGGAAGCGTCTTGACCAGAAAAGACGGGCGTGTCTATCTCAGCAATGGTGGTGAGGTCATAAGTATCAGCATTGGCGTAGTTGGAGGGCGTATCTGGGCGGCCGGGTTGGATAATCTGGAAAGCTTCCGAACAGGGAGTGAGCGGTACTTGTGGCAGCTGCTCTAACCAGGATGCGTCGTGCAACATTCCGGGTTGGAGAGTATTGCTAGGACTGGGTCGACCCAGCGCGATTTGCCCATCTTGCATGGGAAACTCAACGGCAGGCAGGTTTGTGGGGGCTAAGCTTTGTTCACGGAGTGATGGAGATATCACAAGGCCTTGATCGCAGTCTGACGAGGTCTTGGGTCGTTCAAGCTCGTTGGGTGAGTCCTGGCCGCGAGATGACGGTATTTCCAGTAATTCACTCAGCCAGGCTGCATCATCAAAGATGCCGGATTCGAGAGTATGGCTAGGACTTGGGCGTAGAGTCATGGGCCTGTCATGAATCGGAAGCTCGATTGCTAGATCAGGGGTTGCGACGGGCGGTTCCGAAGGTGGCCGCGGTGTCTCGGAGGGTTCTTCTGGCCCTGTTTTTCTCTTCTTCCGATCACCATTGCTGCTTTGAGTGCCAGAGGCTGATATAATACGCGTTTGCTGACCGCGGGATGCCGGGACGCTCCAGGCCTTGAATGTCTGGGGCTGGCAGACGACGTTGTGCTTGAGGCATTGCGAGCATTGAGGATGTTTGTGGTCACACTATGAGCGGCGGTTAGCGTAAGCAACTATCGTGCTCACTCGAATATTCCGTCTTTGTAGAGAGTGAGACTCACTCTGCGTTTCCTGCGTGAGCACTGCAGGCATGCGCCACTGCTACGCTGGCTGCGGCTCGGAGGCATGGGAAACGCTGTACGTGGCCAGTCCCAAGGCCAAGTTTGGTAGTCGTCGGGCTAATCACACCACTTCAATACCTGAGAGAACAGGTACTAAGCAGGGCCTTGCTGTATGAGATGTGTTGCGGGTGAATCCGAGATATGTCCGCATTTGGAAATGTCATGGAGGTCATTCAGAGAAGCTGTTGAGAAGCGCGACATCAAGAACTGAAGCGGAATGCGCGGGGTATTACGTAATGTGGATCTAACCTGACTCGTCGACTTTGTTGACGATAAATGAGAACTAGCGTGCCACCACTCAAGCGAAAGGTCTGGGAAACATCACGCGACTTTCCTTATAATCAAGTAAGCTTAGATATGGTGTATAGGAGATTGTTATAAAGATGTAAGTTAATGGAGCAAGAAGTGTGACTACTCAGAACAGCGAATTGTCTTGAGGGTGCCAATTATCTCAACTCTCTTATCTTCCAGGTTACCATTAGGTTATGTGCGTAGTCGCTGGGAAGCACGATTCTAACCAACATGGCTCATTCACATTTGCTTATCTAGGTTGGGACTTCAATATGTGGCAACTTTAAATAAATGTACGTACAAACTTTCTATTCAAATGGACCAAACCATGGCCATCTACTTTGAAGCCATTACCTCCTCCATCCATTGATACGCGGCCGAGACGGCCATGGGACCTCCCATGTGCAAAGCATCAGGGAAGAAACGGGCTTCCTTGGGCGAGCCGTATTCAAACAGAATCATCGAGTCCTCGATGGGCATCAGACCATCGAGCGTGCCCTGTTGTCACCAAGTTTTATTAGCGATATCCCGCAGATTAGCCGTTCAATACAGAAGTTCAACGACAACTTACATTAAGCAGAAGCAGCTTGGTTGACGGCTTTTGGATGATGCCCAACTCTAATAGAGAGAACTTCTTCTGCACGCCCTCCTTGTAGTCCTGGACGGTCTCGAAGCCGTGCTTCATGGCAAAGGCGGGCGAGAGTTGAAAGGGGTACTCGTGCCCGTCGGCCTTGTCGATCCAGTCGCGGTCGTAGAAGTAATGGCAGCCGGCGCCCTGGGCGATGGCGCCAAGCAGGCGATGCTTGTGGGTGTGGGCAATGCGGATGGCATAGTAGCCGCCGGTGCTCAGACCCCAGCACAAGATGCGGCCCATGTCGAAGCGACGGTCACTCTCCATCCAGTCGAGG
The DNA here is from genome assembly GCA_020744375.1 of Dactylonectria estremocensis. Taxonomy (NCBI): domain Eukaryota; kingdom Fungi; phylum Ascomycota; class Sordariomycetes; order Hypocreales; family Nectriaceae; genus Dactylonectria; species Dactylonectria estremocensis. The sequence goes on along the minus strand of JAGMUU010000002.1, from coordinate 272,733 downwards.
ACGCTCGACCACAGACGGTCCGGGCTCTCTGGGTCGGCAGAGTCGGCGGGGCAGTCGGCGGTTCCAGGAATCTCGGCGACGATGGTGGCCCAGCCGCGAGACAGTAACTCGTCACAGAGGCCGGTGAAGTCAGGGCGGTAGCCGTCAAGGCCGGTGAGGAGGAGGACAGCTGGAAATTGTTTTGTTTCTTTCCTTCCTTGGACTTGGACTTGGTCTTGGACCTGAGACTCTGGCACGCGAACATACACGGGGATGGAGTCGCCGTCGGCACCCTCGCCAAAGACATGGGGAATGGCCACCTCGGTCAGGGGGACGGTCCATCGGCGTCCGGCCTTGGTATACACGGCCTTCTGCCACTCCCACGCCTTCCACTTGACGCCATCGTTAATGCGCGGGTACCCCGTGATATAGGGAAACCGCGCGATGCGTAGGATGCACGTGGCTCGGAGGTACAGACTCCTGGCCCGCGTCTCGTCTCCCCGCCGGACGGCCTCGTCGGCCTCGACCTCCAACCTCTGGGCCGTAGGGAAGAAGGCCTGGGTAAACTCGTTGGAGGTGCCGTCGTTTACGTGGTCCGCAATGAGGTGCTGGAACACGGGCTCAAAGTCCTCGTATGCTCCGTCGTGAAAGGGGTAGGCGGCCTTGGTGCAGGGGAGCTTCCACATGGTCTCCCAGAGCGCGGCTATTCCGTCGTGGTGAGGCATGCGTCGCTCAAAGGCCGACTGACCCATGATCCATTGCCTCGGCTTCGAGAGTGATGATGATGCTATGCTGTTTGGAGGCATGGCGTATAATATACTTGTAGTTTGCTAGAATAACGACGAGCGTGGTGTATAGCCACAATAGTATGTAAATAGAATGAAGAAGTGAAGAGCCTTGGCTAGGCAAGGTGATTATAAAAGAAGAAGGGAAGGGTATCAAGTATTTATATTAAACATCTCATCTATTGCCACTGACTGAAGCGGTAAAGTCTGGCCCAATCTGTGCGAGTCCATGGCCTTTCCACGGCCCTCGAGACTACATTTGCCCCACTAAAAGTCCGTGGCCCCTCCGTGGCCCTTCCGGGGCCGACCCGTGGCGCTCCGTAGATGTATATAAGCTGATGGAAATTTAAGAGATCTCCAGTTTAAACAATTGATTTAAGTGAGTATCAAGCTCAGTTGGGATGCACTACACCCCCTCAGTTGCATCATCTAAATCATGTGTCATTTGAATCATGTCATCTGAAAAGTTCCACTCATCCAGAGAAAAGCCTTGGAGAATTGGGGTCTTGGCCCCCTCTGCCACAATTACTTCTTCGTCTCTCATTCTCATCAACCCAGGCCCGGCGACCGCACGAGTAGGTATCATCATCTTCATCGTGGCATCTTGCGTGGCTCGATCGTGCAGCCCGAGCACCACACTGTGAAGCTGATGCAACGGTTGATAACTCGAAGCCTCCCTCAGCTTGCCCAAGGCGACGAGGCCCTGTCGCGCCAATGCTTGGTCCCCATCGAGTTGGTCTGGATCATCGCAGTCAAACAGACTCGCGAGTACGATGATCAAGCTTGAGACATATGTACACGCCGTGCTCCTATTCAATAGCTTAGCCAAACGAATTCTTAGTCCCTATACCATTTCAGCACGTAACGTACCATTTGTTACTACTACTGAATGCGCTACCATGTGCCAGTCGCAAACAGTCACGGCCTGCCTTTACACATTTGTCCCACTGCTTGGGCAGCGGTGGCAGTTGTGTGCCGCACCTACTTCGGGGCATGGCGCAATCATGAACGGCTTGTCTTTGGAAGCTGCCCATGCAATTGAGCCATTCGGCGTCGTGGCTCCATACGCCATGGATCCTGATCAAGCATGACATGTAGGTAAAAAACAGCTCCGTCATGTGAGTTAAGATGGCTGCGGTACTGCCAGTTGTCTCGGGGCCCATCTCATCAGGGTAAAGACTCGCAACAAGATTGTCCACCTGGAGTGCGTCTGGAATGGATTGACGCCAACTCTCCAGCCGAGCATCGAGCTCGAACATGCACTCCCGTCGTTCTCCTGGTGTCAGCTTCTGCGGCGTTGCACTATTTGAATAGATCCGTTCATAGACCTGACCTTGGATGGTGGCCAGCTGTATGCGCGATTTGAAACAGTCAAATATGACGGCGTCCTGGGACATGCCCAAATAGATACGGGCCTGGCTGGTTGGCTGGTCGTTGGGCATTTCGATTTCAATATCTGCTTTTGAAAGCAAAGGCGCAGTGTGGTAGCGCAGAGAGATATCCTAGGGATGAAAAAATCAGCACAGGACGCTCGAAATGCAAGGTGTGGTTAGGGCAACTGCTCCTCTCGTTTGTGTAGAGACTAGAGACGCACCTTGTCGAGGACGTATGTGACCCAGAACACGCGCTCCCTCTGCAGCCTCGACTCTGTGGGATGTTTCTCATTCTCCCCGGGGTCGCTCAGAAACAATCGTTGGCAAAGCTGGACTGCTGAGCCAATCAATATAGTAGCTGGCTGGGGGTCTTTGCAGCCCAGGCGAAGCAGTATCAGGCCAAGAAGAACCTGCAGGTTAAGCAGTTCCTCGTCACCACTTATGAGGTGAGATAAGACATGTTCGATATTTCGCATACATTTTTCAACCTTAGGATCCTCCCTTGTTAACGGAGTTTCCTGCTGAGATGCATGTGGCATTTGAGGAGACAATGCCAGAACGACGTTGATGGCAGCGAAGATGGCCCTCGGAGAGCCAGTCTTGTTTCCGTTGGGGCATGACGGAGCAACGCCTGACGGCAAAGCAGTATACCAGTCCATCAGCATTCGGAAATAACACGCCTTATCGAACAAGGGAATGAAAGGGTTGATCTGTTCGAAGAATTGTTCCACTGTGGGGATAATCTCGTCTAGAGAGGGCAACATGGGCAAGGTCGTGGGCGAATCTGTGCCCGTCCCCGAAACGTTGCCCAATCCCCAATCGCTGTTACTGATGGAGACGGAGCTACCAGATGCGGTAACTGCAGCATGCTGCCAGCCATCATCATGACTCCTAGGTTGAGTTTCCTGATTCAGTTGCCAAAGTTGTTCCTCCAACGACGCGACGCGAGTATCCAGCGCTCCCGTGATGCCAGGAACAGGCTCTCCGTTGCTTTTTGCCCTATTTGGTGTCTTGGCCCTCTGGGGGGTCGCACGTCGTCGCACTAGCGATGTCTTGCACTGGGTCCCGTACAGCTGGCAGTTGGAGCACGATGGATGGGCCCGATTACACTTGATCTTCTTAGTGTAACACACATCGCACGCTGCAATAAACTGGTGGTCAGCCAAAACGAGGGAGTACCGTTAGGATTGGCAACGAACAACCTACCCTTACGCGTCCAGATCTGCAACGTATCTTCCATCGCGTCATCTATGATTTACACTATGATACGAATAGGTAGTATCTTTATCCAAGATTGAAGAGCCTAGAGGGGGAAGTGGGAAACAGCGCATTGAGAAGAAAACCTTGCAGCAGCAGGGTAGGGTGGTGCTCGGTAATTTCTCATCACCGAACACCGACGATTGCATTTATCAGCCCCACTAACGATCAAGTACATTATCTAAGAAATGTTATCTCACTTTTCATCATTATATTAGTAGAAATGAAATCCATATTGAGCAGCAAGTACATCCAGGTTATCCCAAAGGAACATTTAATTAGACATCTATCCTTCACCCGTCCTGTCGCTTGCCTGCATTCAAAATCCTCTCAACCTCCTCCTGGTGGGATGAAAAGTTGTCAATCAAATCATCCCACATCTTGGGCTCGTGCTCATGCTTCTTGTCACTGTTCCAAGCCCATTCCGTAATGGTGAACTGTCGGCAACTCTCAAACATGAATGCAATAGCGCCCTTCGAAATTTGACATTCTGGAGGAACCTGCGCCGACGCCGCCTTGAATTCCTACACGGGAGTTAGTAGCTGCATTCTCACAATGAGATTGTGATTGAAGACGACTCACTTGGTAGGCCACACCATGTGGGACCATGCCACACTCAAATGAGATGCCACCCGGCTGGAACTCATCTGATCGTCCGCCATACTCTCCATAAATCAATCCCATAAGCTCAGAAGCCGAATTGCGATGATAGTATGGCGGCCTATATGTATGTGATGCCACGTCCCACCGCGGCGAGAAGATGAGAAAATCTGCAAGCGGTGCAGTTGGATCCCGAGATTTCGCGGTCAGAACGCAGAATATCGACGGGTCGATGTGGTCCACAGAGATGGATCCAACGTTGACAAACTTTGTCAGATCGTACTTGTAAGGCACATAATTGCCATGCCAGGCAACGACATCAAAGGGGCAGTGGTTTTGCGTGCTCTTGAAAAACTGTCCGCCCATCTTGTACACGATTTCCCAGGGATCATCACGCGTTACCTGATAATGAGCCTTTGGATGCAAGAAGTCGCGAGCATTAGCAAGACCATTCGCTCCCAAGGGCCCTAGTTCGGGTAACTCGAAGTTGGCACCCCAGATCTCTAAGACGTAACCTCTTGTTGGCCCTTCGACAGATACTCTGAAGCGTTGACCCCGCTGGATGACGCAAATTTCGCCTGGTTGAACGTAAAGACGCCCAAACTCGGTCTGGATGTCAAGGGCACCCTGTTGAGGCACGATCAAAAAGTCTCCGTCCGAATTGACAAAGGCTCGTTGATCCATGCTTTTTGTGGCCGTGAACACGTGAGTCGCAAGGCCTTCGCGTAGAGTTGGATCCCCCGACCCAGCCACGGTACGAAGACCAGATACGAAATCCGTATCCTCCGTTATGTCAAATGGAAGCTGTTGAAACATGTCAAAGCCAGTTCGCGTACGTTTCTGAGTGAAATACAGCGGCACTCACCCATGCAAGTTGCGTTGGAGAGACTTTAACGCGGGGGTTGAGGGGCAGGAAGCAACTTTCTGTCCCTTCAACTTGGGGGAGGTCAGTCTGCAGCCAAATCGTCAGTGATGAGGGCATTGGAATATTATCTTTCTGGGAGAATCTTACGAATCCTTGATGTGCCACTGCAGGCCTTGCTCGGTAAAGCCAGGCCTTCTTGTTCACGTGGCGAGGTGCGACAAAAGACGAAGCCGTCATTTGCTCTGTGTAGAGCCCAAACCTCGCGCATCTCGGGTTGTTTTGCCCGCGAGGAATCGTCCCCGGCACCGCTTCGGACTCAAAGTGGTTGTTAAAGCCGGGGAGATACTCATACGGGTCATTTTTCCTGAGTGCAAAAGAGGGCACGGTGCCATCTTTCTGGGTCTCGGCCCAGTGAAAGATGTCTTGGTACTCGTCGGGCCGTGAAAGTGGAGGCATGTTGAGATGAATGGAATTGACTGTGGCGCTGCAGGAAGTGATGAGAGTGAACGGACTATTTGTTTAGAAGATCATCATCAAAATATGGAAAGAACAGTTTTCTTGAAAGACACCTTTTTGTGACGAGATCTCACTGCGGGGTTGCGCGGGGTTGAAAGAAGATCGTCGGTTGTTTCACTCCGACCCCACTGAATGCTTGAGTCAAAATACGAGGTATTACGTGGCATTACGGAGTGTTCGGGATGAAGGAAATGAATACAACCGCTCGAGATTCCATCTCATCGCGGGGTTGTTTCCATCAATATCTTGGCATCTTACACTGCGCAACAAATGAGACGTTCACACAGCACTGTTCAACAGCGTTGTGTACAGACGTCAAGCACGGTTAGGCTGGATAGCCTTTCCGGATCTCCTGCTGGTCAACACCCTCTTCGTTCAAGGCTACATGACGCTTATGCAAGCCAAATCACGAGGTAGCTATTGATAATAAATGACTGAGCTGAGCACCTGAGTTGCCCAATCGGAGCCAATGCAACACTGTCCTACACTGCACCCTGCACTACCACCCATTCTCGGCATCTAAAAAATACCTTCGGAAGCATGCATCCGATCAATTTCAGTAGAGGTGGGTCTTTGCGCGCGTGTCCAAGACTTGGCCACGCGTCGGAAGATGGGGCTTTCGCTGTGAAGCTGTGATTGTCACCCCCCGATTGAGTCTAGACAGACCTGACGCAGCGGTCCCAGACTGCAACACTGCCCCAAGCTCATGACTGCGTGCTGCCATACATTGAGGATTTATTCAATCAGGGATTCACGAGGGTAATTATCTAGAAAAACGAACCACATTGAACCACCATCGCTATCAATATTCCGACTGGGGCGATGCTGCGGCTGGGTAAATCGGGAATTCGGGTTGATCAGCAACTAGCGAATGAGAATTGATTCATTCCCAAATGATTGAACAAGAATAAAATAGACAACCTCGACGAGAAAGGTAGAAGAATGCTATTCGCTAGAGCATTTCAATTTCATCTCGCTCACTTCAATCACTACAGTATTGCCTAACCAGCAGAGACAAAGAAAGATGGCGCAAGTTTTGAACAGCGAACCTGCATACGTTGACGGTCTCAAGACGGGGGACCAAGTGAGGTACCCACAAACACCCTTCTTCCAGGGCCTATTGAAGCCCTCTCGGCTTGAATGCGACGTCGTTGAGTTGGAGACCAGCGGCTGTATCCCAAAGGACATTAATGGGACCTTCTTTCGGGTGCAGCCAGATCCCCGATTCCCGCCCATGTACGAGGAAGACGTCAACTTCAGCGGCGATGGCATGGTCAGCGCAATCAATTTCCGCAATGGTCACGTCGATTTCAAGCAGCGATATGTTCACACGGATCGATTTCAGGTTGAGGCGAAGCATCGAAAGGCCATGTTTGGAAGATATCGCAACCCATACACAGACAACGAGATGGTCAAAGGAATCATACGAACGGTATCAAACACAAACGTCTACTTTTGGCGCGGCGCGTTGCTGGCGTCAAAGGAGGATGGACCGCCGTATGCAATGGACGCTTCTACTCTCGAGACCATTGGGAGATACGATTTCGAAGGTCAAATGAAGGCTCCCTGCTTTACCGCCCATCCTAAAATCGACCCGGACACGGGCGAAATGGTTGCCTTTGCTTATGAAGCCGGTGGCGATGGCCAGGATGCCTCGTGCGATATCGTGGTGTGGACGTTTGAGCCAATCCACGGAAAGAAGACGGAAGAAACTTGGTACAAGGCCCCGTTCTGTGGCATGATTCATGACAGTGCATTGACCAAGAACTATCTGATCCTGCCAATGACGCCGCTGAAGAGCGACCTCGACCGCCTTAAGCGTGGTGGCAATCACTGGGCGTGGGATCCGAACGAGGACCAGTACTATGGCATCGTGCCGCGCAGAGGAGGAAAACCAGAGGACATCATATGGCTGAAAGCAGACAATGGTGAGATGCTGCTGCCCATCGTTAAACCGATATGCGTGATTACTGACTGAAAATACGCAGGTTTCCATGGCCATGTTGCCGGGGCTTATGAGGATGAAAACGGCCACATCGTCTGTGACTTGACAGTTGCAGACGGAAACGTCTTTTTTTGGTGGCCTCCAGAGAATCTTGGACCACACATCTCTCAAGCGGCGGGTGCACGTCAGAAACTGGTCTCAGACACCTTTCGCTGGGTGTTTGATCCAAAGAGTCCCACGGCGACACGAGTGAAGCCATTCAGATTGTACGGGATCAACGGAGAGTTTTCCCGCATTGATGACCGATTTGTCACAAAATACTACAAACACTTCTGGCAGCTACAGATGGATTCGACACGACCCTACGACATTGCAAAATGCGGCCCACCGGCCGGCGGTCTTTGGAACGTCATCGGGCACTACAACTGGGAGAGCGGCATCAAGGACGAATACTTTCACGGATCTACTTGCACGTTCCAGGAACCGGTCTTCATTCCCAAGCCCAGCTCCGACGTCGAGGGCGATGGCTATCTAGTGGCACTGCTGAACCACTTGGATGTGCAACGCAATGACATCCTGATTTTCGATGCCCTCAATCTATCCCAAGGACCAATTGGAGCAGTGCACCTACCGCTACGACTCCGCATGGGGCTTCATGGGAATTTTGTGGACCAGAACGAGATTGATGAATGGAGCCGAAGGAGGAGTGAAGCCGGAGACGTTGGCCCGGTCAGGGTGGCTGAGAAAGACGTGAAGGCGGCTCGTCACCAGGCGGATGAGAAAGGCGAAGATTAAACATCAATTCATTGCTTGTATTTCATAATCCCAATCACTTTACCGCACTCAATGCCTGCCACTTTTGCAGGGCTGTCCGCTACCACCCCGCAACGTCTAGATCAGACGACGGCAACATAACTCCGTCGGAGACATGACAGCCTGATCGTTGCACCATACGGCTCGATAAACCCGACCACTTTAGCAATCGTTTACCCATACTAGCTTCAATGTCCAGCCGGGCACTTCGTAGGCGCTAAACTTCCTGGACAGAACAGGCCATAAATGTGACCCCCCGCAGTAGCCCGTCGAATTATAGCACAGAGTTTTTAGCGGTTTATCAAAGCCTAGGAACACATCACGAAAATGGAAGCCACTATCGCCGATTTGAAGCAAACAGTTGACGCCCTTCGCTCTGAAGTGGTCCGATTAAGTGGTCAGTAGCCCTGGACCCGTTTAAGCTAGCGATGAGCTCAAACCTGATAATCATTCGCAAGACCAGGAGGAGATTCGCAAACTCCAGTACAAGTACGGATACTACTTGGATAAATGCCTTTATAATGAGGTTAGTCATTGCATTTCGCCTTCCAACTGATGCGACATGTTCTAATAATCACTATTGTTTAGGTTGTAGACTTGTTCTCCGATAGTCCCGAAACCTACGTCCAATTCCTAGGTGGACGTTATCTCACTAAAGAGGGTGTTCGGAGATTGTACGTTGGCAGGTTTGCAGCAGCATTCGCTGCCGGCCGAAACGGTCCGGTCCATGGCTTTCTGTTGGACCATCCGCAGATGCAGGGCATCGTCAATGTTGACTATTCATTCTCAAACGCCGGCACAAATGGGACGGGTGCTCGCGCCAAGGGTCGCTTTCGCTCTTTGATGCAGGCTGGTGTGCACATAAGCCAGGCCCAGAAGCATCCCCGTGGTTTCTGTCAATGGTTCGAGGGCGGCATCTACGAGAATGAGTACATCAAGGACAAAGACGGCCAATGGCGTATCCTCCATTTGCGTTACTTTCCATTCTGGCACGGCGATGTCGAGCATGGATGGGGATACAAAGTGTCCGGCTTTGTGCCGTTTCCTACAAAGACATTCCCCACCGATCCGATGGGGCCTGACATGGTCGTTTCGTCCGAACAACGCATGCTCTGGCCTGACACCCGGGTTGTGCCGTTTCATTATGATCATCCCATAACAGGCGAGCCCGTGAAAGATGAGGATATGCAGGCTCCTGCTTTTGGGGACAAGGCCAGTAGTTCCCTTCCAGCTCTGACTCTCAAACTTTAGTGGGAGGACTATCGGGTGATATGCACCATGATAATACCTTACAACGAAATTTATAAATATTGCTCAAACACTGAAGTAGATGATGTCCGCTTTCACGAGAAAAATGATGAAATGTTCCCGACAGTCCAGTGTTGAGGATAAAATGTTGCATCTGATGAAGGATGAAGAAACGAGATAGGCTATGTGTACCTTTCAATTCTTGTGCAGCAATGACTCAGAACAATCTGTTCACGAAAATACAGACTTATTGCTCTCAGGCCCGATATCCAGATGTCCAAATTCTGACCACCTTACTACTGACACAAAATACCGGATGATTTGACATACACACAATCTTCAATATTGTCCAGAACTAGAGAAAAGTTGATCGAGGCAATACACAGGTGTAATTCCTTCCGTTTGTTTAAAATAATGCGACTCCTCCTGCCTGTCGAAGATTGTTTGTCTTGGGAACAACAATCTCAAAGATCCCTTGTCTACGGCTCCAATGGAAGTTTAAACAACCTGATTGAGTTTTCTCTGCCGATAAGCTGTTTTTGCTCGGCAGAAAGGTCGACTCCTCTCCACCATGTCTGCGCCTCCTCAATCGTATCGTACGGGTAATCTGCCATCACGGTTATTGTCTTAGGGATGCTCATGAGATATGGAAACTGTGGCATATGTGTCCATACCAATTGCGAACAAGCATCGTTCCACGCCGACCTCTTCGAGGCAGAACTTCAGTCCAGCTGTCGAGAAGTTTCCAGATGTAGTGATGGAAACGTTGTGGTGGAAGTAGTATCTGTAATCCTCCTTCGATGGCCTCGTCGCCCTTTTCACAGGCTTATTGTACCAATGATCTGCGCGCCAAAGGTTGAAAGGAATACTATGTGAATTATTAGCATGATGTGTAATTACATGTTGTGCAACAGTCGAAGATTCTGCAATCTCGAATGCACAGACATACGTACCCTTCGCCCAAATGTCCCGCCACAACTTGGACTTTGGGAAACCGATCGAAAATTCCACTTGAGCACAGAGCATATATGTGAAAACTCAAGTCCAGGTGAAATTGTACCGCGGCACCGATCAAATGCTTCCTGGGCCCATACTTTCCGTCTGGCTGGAGGTCTGAGGCTACTGGGTATCGCGGGTGCATATACACCGGAACGTCGAGTTCTTCCACAGTTTTCCAGAAAACATGATACTCTGGGCTGTCATAGTACTTTGCCCCAGATCCATTTGGGTCAACACTCTGGAAGTCGTTGAGCATGGCACCGAACATACCCAACTCCTTGACTGCTCGCCTGAGCTCAGTGGCAGCCTCGGAGGCATCATGCATTGACAAAGCTGCCAAGCCGCCAAATCGACGAGGGTTGCGGGCCACTTCACGAGCAAGCCAGTTATTAGATATGACGGCGAGGTTGCTCGCCTTGACGGGATCCGGCTCCCCTTGGCAGCCTGGCGAAGTCAATGAGAGCAGCATGTATTCAACTCCTTCAGCATCCATTCGTTGAAGGCGTTCTTCATGGATATCGGCAAGCTTTTGACTTAGAGCATGATGCTGGGATTGTCCGGAATTGTTCTTTGGGGCAAAGAGTGCTGCTGTTTCTGACAGCCAGGCAACGTCGTCTGGATTGACAACCGCCTCCTCGATCGCCACTGTGCCCTTGAAAGTCATGATATGTCGATGTTGTTAGCGATAAGTAACTGTGAATTGACGACCCAAACCGAAGATCTGCTGAGGAATCAAGCCGAGACCAGAGCAAGCGAACTACCTCGGAATAAGTTCATATACCATCTCCACAGTATTCCTGGATAGAAAATGACTAACATGAGTCCATACTTCCAGTTCGATCATGTTCGGCTCGATCTTCGGCTTCATGCACCCGATGCTGCCGACGAAACACTGTCGGGAGTTCCATATTCCGTCACATTCTCTCATCACGAAGAACAAGGAAGGCAATGGTGATGTTAGGAATGTGGAAACTAGACTATGAAGTCACTAGTAGACTCTGGAGACTATTTTCCTAGACATGGTACATTTGTATTGGTATTTAAAGTACAACCACAGATACAGACTGGGCTACTTGTAGAGCTCGCTTTCCACATCAAGCTTCCTTCTAGTCACTGGACTCGCCTAATCCTGATGATGCCGCTTAACTAAGTATCTTGTGAGAAATAGCAACTGATAGAGTCATCTAACACATTGGAAAGCATGTCTTGCAGTTCCGGGATGTGTAAATCAGAAAAGGAAGCCCTACAGGTGAGTATGTAATCAGCTTAGTTCAACATCAGCCAGTGAAAGCTTAGTACATACGACTCAGTGTTTTGGGTAAAGTCTAGAAAGACTAGATCATGTGGCTGAGAACTCGTTGGGTTGATCCTGTTCTCGCTGTTAAGGATGCCACACTCTTCCAACTGGGCTGTCACCTCAGGCAGAGCATGCTTCGTCCAAAAGATTTGCTCCATTCCTTGAAGCGTGTACAGGCAAGCCTCAACGTTGAGCTTGTGTGAAGAGTTTTCTGGATCAGCAAGAGCTAGAAGGAATACCTGCATATCTTCTAGAACGCAACCGCAATCAAAGACGACCAAACTAGACAACAGCCCGCGGTCTCTCAGAAAGGTTATGATTTCCAGAGATTTTTGCGCCGCATTTATGCACATGTTTCCAAATTCATTGAACCACTTCTGCTTAGGACTTTGACTAAGTTCCTGCTCATGTAGTACTTTATACAGCAGGAAGGGGCGCGTTGCAAACATGACTGCGCTCCAATACCGCAAGTGTAGAACGGCTACCGACCGTTCGTGAAAGGCTGCGACTTTGTCGTAATGCCGAAGATGAGAGGGGATATCTGCGTAAAACTCCCGAAGACCGGTAATAGCTGTTGAAACGGACGAAATTGAGAGTCGAGGTGAATTGGAGGTTGTTTTCTGGTACATCAGCTTGGTAAGGCCACGTCTAAGCTTCGCCAGCCTGCAAGATGTTTCCAAGTAGTCCAAAGGCATGTTGGAGCCTGGACTGAGAATCTGTCATCTCGTTAGTCTCTTGATTCTCAACCAGCCTCATAAGAAACACATACATGCTCGGAAGGAAGTTTGGGAAGGTTGCGAACAATCCCTTCGTCAATGGCAGGCGGATTTCCATAGCAGAGGGCTGTATCAAGGTCTAAAAGATACAGGCTACAGAAGAGCCGCACGTTGACTTGCTCTTGGACGTCATGACCAGATTCAACAGCGTCTCGAGCATGTAAGCCGAGTGTAAATGCGATTCTCGCGGCAGACCCGACGTAGATGTAGGCCGTGTTTCCAAACATGGAGCAGGACAGCGACAAGCCCTAGCAATGTCAGTAAAAATTACTCAGATGCACCTTGACTCAAAGGATGGGTGAGAACATACAAGAAGACAAAGCGCTCGTATGCTATCAGTGTCTGCGTCATCACATAAAATAGGTACAAGAGCTTTCGCCAATGTTAGGTACGTGACAGAAGGTCGCATCGAGGTATTTGACCATTCATCTTGTGTTTCGCTCTCACAAGTCAAGGCCAAGATTGAATATAAGCCGCACAGAGTAGCAGGAGTTGCAGCTGTCGCATCGCCGGAGTAGATTCGATCAAGAGTAGTGTGTAGTTGCTCGGCCGAGTAAAACCAGTATATGGAATGAACATCTCGGAAGAACCGACCTATGCAGCGATTGCACAATTCTCTATACGGTAGGTTAATCTGGCGAGGAGTGTATTTGACGCCGAGTGAAGACTCTGGAGTCGGTGGTGGAACAACTTCCGTTGCTGTGAGTGGTGCAAGGATCTGGCTTTTCGGAGCATCTGGTTGCCGAGGTCGTTTGAGGAGCCGAACTGCAGAGTGAAACAGATACGACGAACTTTCGCCGACATATCCTGAAAGGTTCATGAGTCAAGTGCCGAAGATGGTGTGACTTTCAGTGCAACTCACTCTGAACACCTCTCGAATCGACCCTCAGCCGTCCCACGTCACTGTACACTCCCCTTATTTCTTCGTCGATGATGGCACTATCATTGGCCGAAGGCTGTTCTGCCGGTAGGTCTGGCGTTGCAACCTGACAGACTGGTGAGACAGCGTGAACATCACTGGTTGTCGTTGTAGGCGGGCTCTCTGCAACGTTGTTATCCAGGCCTGCAACGTAAGACTTGAGCGTCTGGAGGTTGAGTTCAGTATCAGGCATGAAATGCTCAATAATTTGCGTCATATAGCGAAACTCTTCCTCAGACACTCTGTAGTATGGACGCTGTCGCCGTCGGGATGGATCCAAGTGACATGGCGCGTCTATGCTTGCACAAAACTTGCAAGGCCCCGGAACTTAGAAACATGATGAGCTGAGTCCTCGGGCCTCGGGTGAATGAACAGTGATGCAACATACTGGGATCTACACACTTGGAGCATTGTTAATATTCAAAGACCATTCGAGACTGAATCAAGTATGCTAACCTTGGTTTTCCTGTTCTTGCACCGATCACAGCTCATTGCTGCGCGTCGCTTCGTGCGTCTCTCATTCGTCTCTAGTAGTGCCGACATGATGGTCCCTGGTTGTCGGCAGATGTGATAGTGGAGAAACCGGCAAACCTCTTTGACACCCTCTCTAATCTTGTGCACAATTAGATCTTGTGCAACATCGGAACTTATGGGCAATGGATCCGAGTCATCCTGGGCATCTAGATTTGGGCCGAGGCCTATTCAAAGGCTCTGGACTCAACCTGTCGCCTCCTCAATCCCGAACTCAACTGCCGTGATTCTGTCTCTCCGCTTTCGTCTTTGAGGGGGTGGCGCACTTCTAGACTGCGTGTAACCTCTTCCCCGCACTATAGAATGGATCACCGTTCCCACCCTGGCGAGAACAACATTACCAAGCATATACCAATCATTTGTTTGTGTCTAGTGCCTAAATAGACTACAACGTAGTAGACTAGACTACGGCTTTATTCCGCGACCCAATCATTGCCTAGCCTTTGCTTTACACCGACAACATGGGTGATTCGCTGCTAACGCCCTCAACACCTCAACTGGTGCGGCCTCGAATGCTCATCGGTGGTGAGGTATGATACAACATTTCCTAAATGTTCTCTCCGTTGATTGAGTGAAAGAAAGCGGCTCGCTGACTATTGTCCCTGTCATAGTTAGTTGACGCGTCCGATAAAGCGACCTTTCCGCTCTTCAATCCAGCCAATGGTGCCAAAGTTGCTGAGGGTATGTTGGTACCGCAGTTGATTCGCATCGTTTCGATCCATTCTAACTGGTTATCTACTCGCTTATAGTACCAGAAGCCACCGAGAAAGATGTAGACACTGCCGTCGCAGCAGCAAAAGCTGCCTTTCCCGCGTGGTCGGCACTAGACCCAGCAAAACGCGGTGCATGCCTCAAAAAGCTTGCGGGTCTGATTCGAGAGAATAACACTGAATTGGCTCATCTGGAAGCCATTTCAGCAGGCCGTCCTGTGTCTGAATACATCGATGGGTTTGCTGCTGCTGGGAACTTCGAGCATTACGCAGAGGCTTGGGCCTCCATCCAGGGACAGGCAAGCCTCAACACGCCGGGATTTGTCACCATGACACTTCGACAGCCTTACGGAGTTGTTGCTGCCATCATTCCGTGGAATGTTCCTCTCTTATTCTTCTCGAGCAAGGCTGCCCCTGCGTTGATCACCGGCAACACGGTCGTGGTCAAATCAAGCGAGAAAGCACCACTTGCCGCAGCAAAACTAGGAGAACTGATCATCAAAGCTGGCTTTCCCCCGGGAGTCTTCAGCGTCATATCAGGCCATGGATTACCTTCAGGCGCTGCTCTTGCCAAGCACATGGACGTACGCGTCTTAACCTTTACGGGATCTGGACGTACCGGCCGATCTATCCAAGAAGTTGCAGCCAGAACGAATCTAAAGAAGGTCATTCTTGAACTGGGTGGCAAGTCGCCTGCAATCGTCTTTGAAGATGCAGATCTCGAAAAAGCCGCTGAGGAGACCATGCACAGCATCCAGTGGAATAGCGGGCAAGTCTGTATGGCAAACTCGCGGATTTACGTGCAGGAGAGCATCGCCACTCGCTTCACTGAGATCTTCAAACAAAAGTTCGCATCCGTCAAAGCTGGCGACCCGACTCAGAAAGGTATAAACCACGGCCCACAAGCTGACCAGACTCAATACCACTCTGTTTTATCGCACATTGAAGAGGGCAAAAGGTCAGGATCGCTTGCTCTGGGAGGCAATGGCACCCTTCAAAGTACGGGCGGTTTTTTCATCGAGCCCACCATCTTTCTGGACTCTCCACAGAACTCGCGCATAATGAAGGAAGAGGTATTCGGCCCTGTTGTCAATATCAACATTATCAAGATGGAAGAGGAAGCCATTGAGAAGGCCAACGACACTGAATTTGGGCTTTATGCTGCTGTCTACACTAAGAATATTGACCGCGCCATGAGGGTAGCCAAGGCTCTCAATTCTGGGTACGTTGGAATTAACTGTACTAGTCCCCAGACTGCAAGAGATTTGCCCTTTGGCGGTTACAAGTCTTCTGGACAAGGGAGAGAAGGATGGCTGTACAGTATGGACAATTTCCTTGAGACAAAGAGTGTAATGATGAAGATAGAAGGGGTCCGCGCTTCCCTCTAACAAGGTCAATAAACTACACACCTTATGTCGCTCAGAATACGGGCCACGGCTTCACTAAGTTTTATGTTGTTTGGCACTTTCTTCCCTTATTGTGTGTTGTCTAATGCAGCAGTGCTACTCTCTCCCTCGTTACACTGCAACAGCTACCAAAGCCCGATACACGACTGCACTGAGCTGAAAGATTCCTTCAATCAGCAATGTAGTCTATGAGCTGACTTGCCTCCCGGTTCTCACCTTCCTTTATAATATGGGAGAGCTGTGGTGATCAAGATATGGGCTGCGCCAAATAGCATGGTATGTATCGGTCTTATCTATGGAACAACCGCGGTAGGTCTTGAGAGAAGTGAGCTTCCAAGCTTCATCTCGGTAGGCTCAAGGTGTGACTTGAAGATACCATCAAACATATCTTCGGCGTATTTCTCGCAATCGAATGAATGGATCCAGTCCTCCCTGGGGAAACCAATGCTCTTGGGGTTCTCCTTCACCTCATCCCAGTTTGTCTTGTGCCACAAGTCCCGCGTAGATTCTCCGGTTTTTTGAACCGCTCTCACACGATCATATCTGTCGTAAATTCGTTAGACCACGTGGTAATTGACTGCCTCCAAGGTATGCTCTCTTACCGTATTTCTTGATGTGTCCGCAAGGCCTCTGGAATGTGGCCTTTTCCAGCGCGTTTCAAGCAAACGGCAATGGACACTCCATCCTCCATGGCCTGAGTCGCACCTTGAGCGCTAGTGGGTAGGAATGGATGCGCAGAATCTCCAAGCAATGAAATTCTGCCTTTCTTGCTGATCCAGGTTGGTAGAGGATCGCGGTACACCAGCTTCCAGTCAACCACGGAGGGAGTCTTCTCAACAATGGCACTGCAAATTGGATCCCAGTCTTTGAGAACCTCAAGGACTTCTTCCACTTTTCCGGGAAACGACCATGATTCGTCAATATCATGATCATCTTTGTGGGTCAGAACCCAACAGCAGTCTTTGCCACCTTTGATAGTGGAGAAGAGAAAGTGCACATCTGGGCCAATCCACCCATTAAACGTGTCACCGTTCTCACAGAATTCCTTTGTTCGAGGATCGGCAATCATTTTCTCGTTGGAGAACCTGTTAGAGCCTGTGTTAGAATTTGATGGCTTATATAGGAGATGTCTAGTACTCACCAGGCGCGCCAAACCGCATAACCGCTGCTCTTAGGCTTGTCCACATACCCGAGGACGAGTTCCCTTGCCTTTGAACGAACACCATCTGCTGCAATGACAACGTCTCCTGTGATCTTAACGAATATTGTGAGCTGAAGCCATCGCAAAGTAGAATCGCAAATGGACTAACTTTCCGGCCATCTTTGAGCACTATCCCTGCGGCACTCTCATCCTCAAAATACTCAGACACGCGCTCACCCAAGTGGATGGGGATGCCTAAGTCATCTCGTGCGTAGTTAAAGATCACCTGATGGAGCTCGCCTCTGTGTCCATTGAGCACTGGCGCGACTGGACTTGGAGGTTCTCTTTTCTGATGGTAGACCACTTCTCCAGTGTCAAATTTATGGATCCTGAAGCCATAATTTTGTATGTCAATACACAGAGGGCGTAGTCTGGAGACGACATCGCCGTCTCCCCAGCGATAGAAAATTCGACCTGCGTTCGAACCAAAGGAGATGATGTCTCCGAGGACCTTGAGCTCCGGGAAAGACTCGTAAATCTCTACATGGTGCCCTTGGCGATGGCATTCGATGGCAGCTGTCAAGCCGCCAAACCCAGCGCCGACAATAATGACGTTGATTCCCGTGTTGGATCTATGCATGATGGTGGGTAGAGATGACTCTTGCTAATCGACTAAGCTACTGTGCGCTCAGATCATGACCAGGACAAGGGCATAGATATGATCCCCAGTCGGTCTGACTTGGAATTCATTCGGATGTCATTTCCCTTGCATCTTAGCGAGCGCCGCGGTTATGATCTGAGTCGCTATCCGAATGGCGGGGCATTCGGATCTATGGCTCCGACGACAAGGACTATGCGCCGGTGTGGGGGGGAGCCTTCGGAGCCACTCCAGACGCGTAATAAGGATACACGGGCCGAGTCTGTGACATGTACAAGTTTATCAGGTATCACATTGGCACATCTCATCTTTTGTGCAATAGGCAAGACACCGATCGACATGACGTCTCATCCAGAGTTCAATTCCAAGACCACAGCAACTGAAGCTGCTACTGCCTTTGGTCAGGCGATCAAGGGAAAAAGTGGTTCGTCAGCCCGGGTAGCCCCAAGAACTTGTTCAGTTCTAATGAAGTGGTCATCCAGTTGTAATCACCGGTGTCAGCCCTTCCGGTATAGGTGCATCCACTGCGCTCGCAATAGCTTCCCAAGCTCCAGCCGCGTTGGTCCTTGCCTCGCGGACACGAACGAAACTCAACACTGTGGCCTCCGATATCAAAGAAAAATACCCTGATGTTATTATCCACCTTGTCACACTTGATCTCTCGTCGATTGAGTCGATCAGGGCTGCTGCTGCAGAGATCAAGTCTGTCATCGACAAACTTGATGTTTTGGTCAATAACGCAGGATTGACCTTACAAACTCGCGATCCTGTCAAAACCCCAGGCGGAATAACTGTCGACCTCCAGTTCTTCACAAACCATGTCGGCCCATTTCTCTTAACAGAACTCCTCGTCACAAATATTCTCGCTGCTGGATCTCACCCATCAGGTGGAGGCTCGAGAATTGTCAACGTCAGCAGCCATGGCCATCGACTCTCTCCTATACGTTTCAGCGACTATGCATTGGAAGCTGATTTGTACAATGGAGTTCCCGAGGATGAGCGCCCACCAACAGGCTTGCCACCAGGCTTCCTACAGGTGACAGACGGCTATTATGGATTCATTGGCTACGGCCAAAGCAAAACAGCAAATATCCTGCATGCCTCTGAACTGAAACGCCGCTTGGGGAGAAGAGGTTCCAGCCTGCTCGCCTTGTCAGTTCACCCAGGAACGATCGACACTGGGCTATCCCGCAGTTTGGACGAACAAGCAAGGAATACTCTGGAAGGCACTGCTCCGGCAGGAATATGGAAGTCAATTGATGAGGGAGCTGCGACTACCATTGTTGCTGCCTTTGATCCTAAATTGGCCGATAGCGGTGGCGATACAACCGTTGCTGATACTCTTTACCTCGCAGACTGTCAATTCGCGACGGAGAAGCTGGCAGCGCACGCGAGTGATGAGAAATGTGCCCAACAATTGTGGGAACAAACGGAGAAGATGCTGAACGTGGTATCTGTATTGTGATAAGTTCATCTGGTAGAATGATAGTCATTTATTAGATTAAATCCTTGAATCCACCAAACCTCCCCAGTCTTAGTCGTGTTGGTGGCCCGTCGATTCTTGCATGCATCTATCAGCGACAACTTCAAACAGCAAGACCTGAAGTTAAAGCTTCTACGCTATGATACTTACTGATTTAGCATGAAGAAAGAGAACGGAAAAGCGAGGACTTCTCCGGCTCAATACCAACTTAGATACCAGAAAGTGGAAGGCAAGAGTCATGGACAGAGTCTTTCATGGTAGCAACTAACCCATCGGCAACAACAGTGGCGACAGCATTCAACTTAGTGCGCAATAGTCGGGGCTCCCTTTCCGAACCTGTGTGCTACTCCAGCGTGTCGAGATCCGATGCCTCACAGGGTCATGAGCCCCTTGCTACAAGCTGCCACGTTCCACTCCAGCCAGCCTCTCTCCAAGGCCTCATCTCCCTTTACCTTGCTGTCTCATTCCGCTTCTGATGTCTGCATAACCCCTCCCCGAGCCCCGTTGTCGGGGTCCTCGTGACCACTTCGATGCCCCAGTCACCGAATACCGAGCTGAGAGCAAGCTATTCTAGGCATAGTGTTGATCTCGCCAAGACAAGAATTTGCCGAGGCCTACTGCACCGGCTCATGGCCTTTGTCACCCCTCCCCATTTGTTGATATGGTACCCTAGGAGCTTTGCGTCCTCTAAGCCGTCGGATCTATTGGCCCTAGCGCTATTCCCATGCACCCCGCAGGCTGCGTTGCCACATCGGCAGCTATTCTCCACTTCCCCGTGGGGTACTACCCTGCCATCAAGAGCTTTGAAGCATTGAATACAACCCTCCATCGACTTGAGATCCACAAGTATGTAAAGGAGCTCCAAGGACATGGATATCGACGAAACCTCGGACACAAACCCTTCTCCCTAAACAACATCCATCTCTCCAGCTTCTCGACAACGATCGCCATGGTAGAGGCAAAAGAAGACACCATTCGCGCCAATTGGCGATGCTTCATCGCCTGTAGCATCATCGTGCTATCGCCGTTCCAGTATGGGCTTGATTTTGGGTTGATTGGTGGTTTGCAAGCCATGCCAGGCTTCCTGATGGTAAGTTTCGTTCCCACGAAGTTGTTTCACAACAGAAAATTAAACTCCATTCAGATATATGGCTACAGAGCCCCAGAGACAGCGATCGGTTGGAATATCAAAACTACTCGCCAACAGCTCATCTCCTCTTTGATGACTCTTGGTGCATTTATCAGCGCCAGTCTTGCTGGCTTTGCGGCTACCAAGTTTGGACGAAAGTCGTGCTTGTGGGGTGCATGTCTGCTCTGCGCAGTTGCGAATATCATCATGATGACGACAACTCATATTGGTGCTCTGTACGTAGGTCGCTTGCTCATCGGCCTTGCGAACGGGTACTTCATGACCTTTTCCCAACTATATATCCAGGAAAGCAGTCCGGCGAAATACCGAGGCTTGTTTCTCAGCTTCTTCCAATTCTGTACCTCATTTGTAAGTCAAAGCTGTTTCACATTCAGGATTAATCAATCTGCTAACGTTTCTCGCGTAGGGAACACTCATCGGTACAATCATCGACTGGACGACTGCCAAGAGACCTGATAAGTCCGCGTACTTGATTCCATTGGGCATCATCTACGTTGTTCCCGCAATCCTGACCGTGTCTCTCTTCTTCATCCCGGAGTCGCCACGCTGGCTCGTTCTGCAAGGCCGGTTCGACGACGCTCATAAGTCTTTGAAGTGGCTACGGCCTTCTGATGCATCTGTTGAGGATGAACTTGCTGAAATCAGGACCGCCATCGATAACGAGCGAGAAATGTCCAGCGATGTGGGTTTCCTGGACATGTTCAGCAATCCCATTGACAGACGACGAACGTTGCTCTCTGTTGGTGCCGTTCTTATACAAGCTGCCTCTGGATCTATGTTCATTATCGGTATACCTCCTCTTGATCCAAACCGACGTTACTCGGCTAATCAATGCACGCAGCTTACAAGGCATACTTCTTCGCCATGGCCCAGGTCGAGGATCCCTTCGCGATGAGCAACGTTCTCAGCACTGCCGGCCTTGTTGCCATTATAGTTAATTCACTCATCGTCGTCCGCTACGGTAGGCGGCGTGTTCTTCTAACTAATGGTCTCGTCATTTCGGGCATTTTCCAGTTGATCATCGCCATTATTTACCACCAAAACCCCGGCACGATAACTACAGGAAAGGTTCTCGTCGCCCTCTCCTGCTTGTACATGACGAGCTACAACGTAAGAAACCTCGTCTGACTGGAACATTCTGCAAGTACAAGTTACTAAAAACATCTCCAGGGAATGATTGCGTCATATTCTTGGCTCGTCGCCGGCGAGATCCCATCTCAGCGTTTACGCAGTTACACATTTGGTTTCGCCGCAGCGATTGGCTTCCTCGGCGCTTGGCTTATTACCTTCACGGCTCCGTATTTCATCAACCCGAGCTCTTTGAACTGGGGCCCTCGATACGGTTATATCTGGTTCCCTTCTTGCATCATCGCCGCAGTCTGGGTGTTCTTCTTTCTGCCTGAACTCAAGGGTCGGAAGCTAGAAGAGATTGACCAAATGGTGAGTTCAACATGTTGCATGTTATCAGTTGAAGGTTATATGCAGCTAACTAGAGTGTGCTCAGTTCAACGAACGGCTTCCAGCGCGAAAGTTCCGAACCCATCACTGTGTCACTCAAACAAACATTTCGAATAAGGAGAAATTGAGTGCGGAGATCGTGGTGTGCGAGACTGAGAAGGTGTAACTTGTCGAGAAGTCGTGGCCTTTGCTTGATAGTACGATTGGGGGTGATGCTGAATATGATCAGTTTCATGTATTATCCAACAATCATGTCCAACAATTGGAATACGCTGTTGAATTCTTCCCAGGCTGACATTTGACGTCGACTTGCTACAGCACCACGGCATGGCCAGTGAGTAATGACGCGGATTGGTGATGATCTCATAAAGATCGTTCGGGCAGGGCGTGTACTGCGGGCGGGTGCAACATTTGTTAGAAAATCTCTGTCTTGAGTAGGCAGATAACTGATCGTTCTTGCAGACGAATCAATAACATCGGACTCGGTCTTTCTCGGGTGTCCGATGACGAGACAAACCCATCTGTCCCAATTAGAGAAGTGCGATCGATGACAAATGAGGCGATGCGCACATCCGCTCGGTGTTTCGCCAAAGTCCGGCGGCGAATCTGACTGTATCCACTAAGCAACCAATTTCGTCCGTTCATGGACCAAACCATCATGACTTCTCCCAGTATATATAACAGTGTTGGAGAGGCGGAAGTTATACCAATAATTCGCAACCAGCTAGGCTCCTCCCACTGTAACACACGTCTCCTACCTGCTCCCGCAGACTTCACTTCCTACATCATGGCTTTCATCGAGATTATACAATGCAAGACAAGCACCATTGACATAATCCACAAAGCTTTCAAAGCTCTCGAAGAAGTCAAAACTCCCCAAAGCTTTGCTCTTGGTACACATACTCAGGACCAGGGTGTCATTCAAGTTACGTCGGAGTGGGACGGAGCCCAGGGCGGCTTGAACTTCCAGGATACTCCGGAACACGATTCTTTCATCCAGGTCGTGCACAATTTCTTTGGCAAACCGCGCAGCGTTTTTCACGCTATTCTTGATCAATCAGCGTTCGGGCCCGATGGGCTTGCTACAGCAAATGCAATCGAGTTTGTTCAAATCTATTTTCCCTCGTCTCGCGTCACTCCAGAGTTCCAGAAGAAAATTGAAAAGGACTTCTCAAAGTTTGATGGCATCTTCAAGAAAGGTGCGAAGGGAGACCTCGGCTTGGCGTGCGGCTGGGTGCTGAAAGAGCAGGATCATGAAGGCATCAAGGGCGAGAAGGCCAAGTCATTCTTCGTCACCAGAGGGTGGGAAAGTATGGAGCATTTTCATCAGTCGGTAGACAATGACAACTTCAAGGAAGCAATGCCATTGTTGCTTGCATGGAACGCGCCTTTCACAATGGTAAGTAACTGCTCTGTTGTCTGTAACAATATCGAGAAACTCACACACAGCAGTGGCATGTCGAACGCAAACCCTGAGCGACTTTGAGCATGATATGCTGCTTCTATCAGGCCATTTTGTGTCTTGCGAGAGAATTTTCACACATTCCAGTAACTATGATCCAAATCATTGCAGGTTACATCAGAAGGGCTTTCATCGTTTCGATTCTAATCAGGGAAATGAGACGTGGTAAAACTTAGTGCTTGACAGCATTATCAACAACCAGACGAACGAACAAAGTACTTTTAATCAACACACAAATTACCAGCCCCTTTTTATTACATGCCAGCTGGTTATCCAAGCATTCCAAACTGCCATAACACTGAGCCGAATGATGTTGCTTCCATGTCGCCTTGGCTCAAGCGCGAGTCCACTTGCCCCCTCCTCCCAAGACGTAGGCTGTTGGGTCAACCATTCAGGAACCTGATCCACACCATCTTTTCTAATCAATCTACACTAGAACCAGGTGGTTCATTTCTTGGCTTCTCGGCGTGACGATGTGGTGCTAGCTTTGAGATAGTGAGAGTTGCTAGTACTGGAAAAGAAAGGATAGGCGTTGATCACCGTAGACTTACCACCTAAAATACGTCAAGAATACCCTGGTTTTAGCGGTCATGCAGTGGGTGGCGCTCGGCAAGCTTACTCCACTCACATCACATTCCCACCACCGCTCCCAGAACACATCACCTCCTTTTATCTCAGGTACAGAAAGAAAACCGATGTTGAAGGCCATCATTCAAAGCAAAGTAAGACACATCTTAAATAAAGATAACCCACCGTTGCGATGCTAAAACTGGGCGTGTCATCACTATTTCCACCTCCAATCACCAGTTTCATTGTCCTTGTCCCCGTACCGAGTATCGTCCTTACCCTAGATGAGGTCCAACTCTTGCGTGTTCTCTTCTTTTGCAAGGCAGCTCGCGTACATAAAATAGAGAGGAGCACTCCGTACTATCTATCGCAACCTCAAGTCATTTTACCCAACCACAGAAATATCAATATGCAGGGGGCGGCGTTGCCTTTGACCCAGCTGTTGTCGAGTCAGGCATCTTGAAGATTGAAGTCATTTGAGATTCTAGACGTCTAATCTCGAATTCGACAGCAGCATTTATGCCGTCGCATAATAATACATTAAACACAAGGGATATCTTTATCAACGCCGTGATGGTTCATCGAGTCATCTCCCATACGCTTTGTTCATCTCTATCTCCTCCACCTGGACAACCATATCGTTTCGAACGTGTATCCCGGAACCGGCCATAGTGTAGTTTTCTTCTCTCGAGTTGTGATATCGACTCGAGATGATGGTGTTTACGCCCTCCGACCCATGAACGTTTATTGGGTCGAAATCAGAAGGATCGCGGAGGCCATTTTCGGAATCTGCCAGTTGATGCGTCGAGCTCGTTTCATCGGATTCCTTTTCTTTGTTCGTCCTGCTCAATGTCGTCAACCGAATAGCATTGCTCGGTCGGCTGATGGGTGCGCTGCTTCCGATAGAGCTGAGGAAGCGTGAGGGTAGAATTAAGCTGAAGATCGGTCGGAGCAAAGGAAAGCAAGCTGGGAGAAATAAGTGGGTGCTCCAAGTGAAAGAGCCTAGGGCGAGATTTCTTACCTGAGACGATGGCCATGTTCAACTCCACTGACCCCCAGACACAGTACATGCCATAGTCGTGCGGCATCTGTGTTGACTTTGGGTCGTAGCTGAGAGCTTCGTAGATAGCCCCCACCGATGCAAGACAAACTCTGGTTTCAACATGAGCCCCTGGCGGACAAAGATGGACGTCGAAAGAACTTACATAGTACCAATAACGAAGAGAGCAGAGATTGCAAGCTTCTGACCTAGCCTCAGACGAAGCCTGAAGACTTCGAGGACGGGCAAGATCAAAATGGCAATGTCCATCAGAAAGTGGGTGAAGACAGTCCCAAAAAAGAATTGCGTGTCACTGATCTTGCAACTACCGGTGATGGATTTGTCCCAGTAGTATTGGATGGGTATGCAGCGGAAGAGCAGCATGAAGGTCCTGAGGATAATCCACGCGACGGAGAGGGCGATGAGCACCTGGATGGGGATTCGGATTATGGAGATCTTGAAGATTCGCCAGTATAAGCAGAGAATGGCAAGTTTCGATGCGGCAATCGAGAAGGCGTATGTGAGCGAGTTGAAGAATCCGATGAACCTTGAGTTGTACATGATTTCTTCTCGGGCCTCGGTGGAGATGGTATCAGGCATGTATTGACCAAGTGACCAATGCATTGTCCCTAAGCCATAGTCAGTCTCGGGATGTGTCAATATTCGCGACGGAGGGTTTATCACATTCTAGGATGGTAGCTGAATAGAGACTCGCAAATATCTACATTGTCGGTCAGCAACTTCTTCCAGCAAGGGAAGGGCAGAGGCCCTGAACTCACAAATGCAGCTACGCAGAACCAATCGTCATACCACCATGGCATTTTGGTCATGCGTCGAGCAATGACACGCATAACCAACGCTACAAACGCGGCGACCCATGTCACGGCTGTCGAGATGTAGAGGTTGTTTTCGAGCCCAGCCATGGTTGCGGTTGGCGGCTGACGCAAAGGTCCTCGAAGGAGGCCTTGACAAGATGATTTCGAGATGCGGCTAGAAGGCCAGCAGACGCGCTGATCAAAAGGTCAATCCAGAGGTATGCATCATGGATCGGCATGCGCTTGGCGACGACCCTCGTTGCTTTATCCACTTGGAGCGGGGGAGGGTCATAGGGGAAATGCTTCGGTCTACGGCTTGCGTTATCGCACTTGCTGGGCGAGGATGCACTCATTGGCCTCGAGTCTAACACCAACGCCGGTGCCTGACTCGTTTATCAGAGTGCACCGACACGATGTGGCTGAAACGGGGATGGTTAGACGGCCAGAGAAGCCTGAAGGTTTCTCGGCTAGTCTTGATCCGGTATAAAAGACGACTTCCGGCTTCCGCGAGACGTTATCCTGGGGAACTCTGCAACTAACGGCTTGGGACCATTAGCTGGGGGCATTTGGGATAACAGCGTGGTCACGATTCGTGGACTTAGCGAGGATGCCCTTGTTGTAGCAATTTAAAACGGGCTAGCCCGTCCCTGATAGACCAGCCACAACGCTGCAAGCAATGACTCGAGGTTCATGGCAGACAAAAATGCCGAATCCTCCTGCGTTGCGGCGTCCCATGTAGCATCTGGCAATGCCACCGTGACAGAGAAGTGAGGCAAACGCGGGATGGCAGCCGAGTTGGGGTATGCCGAGGGTTATTGTACTACGTAGTATGTACTCCGTACAGCAACACATATGCACACATCCGTGATGCGTTGGTTGCAATCATTTTAACTTTTGACAGAGGTGACTCTGTTATATTAAAATCAGGTATTTGGGCTGAAGGAGGCGCCACAGAATCCTGTGCCGCTGCGGTGAGGCATCCTTCGACAGCCCTCCAACGAAGCATGGAACAGCAACGGGACGCGTGGAAGTAGTCCGCGTGCAAGCTCGAGTCAACGAGAAGCAGCCACAGCTTGCTATCCAAGAAGCCATCGCTGCCTCTCTCACCAGCTCCTCTCGCTGTTGGCTGACATCCAAGCTAAAGTGGACGAGGGCTGAAGGGGGCGTTATCTATGATGTGACGGGGCGCTTCGTCACAGCTGAAACCTTGTGCCTTGTTCCTGGGCACTAAACCGGCTATCTGGCCTAACTCGAGTCGCCCACCAGCGGGACCCTTTGCTTCCCTGCAGGTGTCAATCGGGAGATGTGGATTTAGATTTAGAGGTCACTTCATGATGCCGCTCGCCACCCAACAAGAGATGATGGATCAACCCCGTTATGGCGGCATGGTAGCACGTTTCTTATCGTGGCTACGCCAGGTGGATGCGACCTACCATGTTGTACGGATACGGAGTACGCAGTACGGTTGATGCCAACAGCCAACAGCCTACAGGCTAATATTGCATAGCGGCTGCTGCCGTTCAGGGCCTGCCGGCGGCAAGGGCGAGGCGTTGCACCGTCTCTGGAGAAATTCAGCCCTGACCGTTGAAGGAACCGTAAAGGGGCCTCAAGGCACTCAAGTTCCGAGCCGGGAGTGTGGCGCCTGGTGTCGGGCTTCATCTCAACGCGCGCCTGGTAGCATTCAACTACCTGAATGTGGTGATTGAGTTTGGTCCCCGTATGGAAGGGCTTGTATGCATGGATTGAGTCGTTTGAGCGTGATACGCACGATTGAACCCAACGGGGATGAAGCTGTCGGGTACCAAACCAGCCGAGTAGGGACGGACGAACTGGTGGGCCGCTAGTTAACGATGGCTGTCGATCGACTGTCGACGGCGCCATCTTCGTGGCAGCTTTTCAGCGCTCATATTATTGAGGCATTCGTCAGTCTCAAAGCGCATACGCACGGTCATGCCGTCTAAACGATCTTCTCTTGGCAGAAGACGCCGCCTCGTCTCATAAGCTGAAGCCAGATATCAACTCAGCTTCAATACTTCTTCAGTTGCCAAGCCACGATACAACCCACCTCTTTTTCTTCTCTAGTCTGCCATGCCTCAACTCTTCTACTAGCCTTATTCAGCCGGCCAAGCCACAACTTGACGAGTCAACCTAACGTCGGCCGCCTCACTCTTTCCAAGCGTATTCAAGGCAACGCCATTTGTCACAAGAAGGCCGACCGAATTCCCCAGCCCTATTAGAACACCTTTCTAGTGCCTCGCCGTCCGCTGCCACCGCCAAATCCCCCCCCCCCCCCCCTTCTCTACTGTCCCGCTGGAGCGGCATGCTTTCCGCTACCGCGTAAGCTCCCGTACGCTCGAGCATCTACCAGTGCGTTAGCTTCTCTGATTTGGTTCGGCGTCTCGCACTGTTATAAACCCCCGAATCGCCATCAGTTCTCAAGCTCCGACCTTCACGGGGACATCCGCTCGGCCTCTCAATGCGAGCATCACGTCTGTTAACCCTCACATGCGCCTAATCTTTTGGTGCAAAGCCCCAGAAGCTACCGACTTCAGTGCGGTCAATTGGCCGCTAAGTTCAAGGCTCTTGGCACTTACCCACACGCCAGCGACCAGCGAAGAGATTAGCGCTTTGGTGAAGACGGGGAGACTCCTGATATCTCGGGTGGAAGCCGTAGGGCATATTTCGGCTTTAAGGGATACAAATGAGATCGTTAACACTGGGAAATGCAGCATACGTAGTAGGCGAAAACAGTAGGCATAACGTCATGCTCGGTCATAGACTACTTGGTGCGGGTGTGCCTGTGAGAATGGGTAGTTGCTGATCTGATCATCATGAATTGGCCACAAATTAGCCAACAAAACATATGTAAATGCATTTCGATTGGGCTCCGATGCTGCTCGGTATCTACATCATCGATGCAAGTTTGTCAACCACTCCGCACTGCCTGGATGGCTGTCTGTGCCGTTCTAAGATGATGCGGGGAGAGCCAGGTGAATATTAGATCCAGCCTTATCATGACACGATAAGTGATGAGCTAGAGTCTCCTACTAAAATGGGTGTTCGGCTGCTTCCCGGCTTAACCGCGCCGATGGTAAACACTCAGGTGGCCCTGTCTGTACTCTGCTCGATTCCACCATGCCCAATCATTTCCGTGCACTTAGGAGGATCAAGCCAAGTGAGTAGCCGGGGCGGCAAAGGAAGCAACAAGACAAAAAAACGCTTCATGCTCGTCACTCCCTAATCTTTGTCGAAATGAAGAGCCAGATCGCAAAGCAATAGTTTGCGGCCATCCCTTGCAAGCAAGGACTGAACTGGACTATCTGTAAGCATCTCTAGGTCGTAAATACGAGGTATTGTTGACGTTGTCGTCCAGCAATCCACCCATTTTTGTGGGATCTCTGTATGCACGAGTCAGGTCTTGCGATAAGAAAAGGCAGTCTACGTATGTGAGCCAGGGGGAATACCCGACGCCATTTCTGATAGATTGCAATATTGTATTCATCCTTGACGATCTAATTACGATTATGGTCAGCTCATAATCGAAGGGGAGAATTTCGAGCGTTGCAATCGAAGTAGACGGGACTCTGATTGAAGTCGAAGTTGATAGGCACTTATATCTACATTGCAGCTGGGAAAGCTGGAGATTTGGTAAATGTGGAAGGTTTGGACTTGGAAAATGCCAAAATCTGCGAAAAGAAAACTGTGCTTTTTGCTATTGTGTCAGATACTCGCTCTTGGAGCGGATAACCAACTACCTCGCTTGTGCTAGGACTGTACGACCCCATCTTCCTTGCGTCGAATGCACGACTGAACACTTACACTGTTCTGCACCAAGTTCAAGAACAGCCGTTCTGAGAGATAGATAAGGAAGACTAAGACCAGGAAATTGACCGTAGTTGAGTTAATTCTGAGGTCTTCTGGCATCACACTATCATTTAGTAGGTCGTCGTACTATACAAGACTGGGAAATCGTAAGATGAAGAAGAACGGCCACCGAAGTATGTCATAGCTGGCTATTCCATTCCTTAAAATATGCATGCATGATAAGTCTCTCGCCGGACGGCCTGCGCCCTGTTGTCATCTATCACCATCCACGCCCTTCGCCCTTTGACATTGGCCCACACATTTCACTTTCCCTACCACCCTCCAGAACTCGCTACATACTGCAAAGCCCGATCCAAGAGGAACGCGACTGTACTGAGAAGGTCAGGGTTGTATCGCGTCATCATGTATTGTCGGGAAACCGTCACGCCCTGCGCGCCCTGCACACTAGAACCCACGCCCTGCCAGCCCGGACGACGGATTTTCCAAAATTGGCGAGAAATACAAGAAGCAGAAAAAGGGAGATGCAGTGCTGAAGAATAGTTATCTATGAGATCCAAAGATTTCGCTAAAAAGTCAAGGGCACAGCTCGATCCTCTTAATGAGATCCATTTTTGGAGGCAGTTGTGTCCTTTTCAGGCACAGGACGAGTCACCTGACAACAACAACAACAACAACAACAACAACAACAAAGCCATCACAATCACCCCTTCATACAATCATGGGTCCTATACCGTCATTTAGAAGGAGAGATATGAATTATGAAGCTGTCAACCCCAGAGTCCATGTTGTTGGTCTCGGCAGCATTGGTACATTCGCTGCTCACTCGCTTGCAGAGGTACCGTAACCTTCAACACCACTGTCACGTTGATGCTTCACCGGCCCTCTTTAGTGGATCAGTTTATGCCAATGGAACAAACGTCATGGCCAAGACCAGGGAAGGCAAAACTATCAGTCACAACAAGGATAACACCGAGTCATATGACCAGGGACAATGGCATCGGGTCTCTCCAGAACAACCCCCAATCACGCAGCACAGCATCATCGAAAATCTCATAGTCTCTATCAAAGCAACACAGACGGTTTCGGCCTTGCGACCCTTACGACATAGACTCAATAGCTTGTCTCATATTCTTTTTATACCGAACGGCTCTGGGATGGTTGAAGAGGCAAAAAAGTTCCTCTTCCCGACCAAAGTGACCCGACCAAATTACATCATCGGAGTCATCTCCCGCGGTGTAACCCTCAACTCGCCCTTCAACATCACGCACACTGGATTTTCTGCAACATCAATCGGTCAAGTTGCACGGGAAGAGATGCCGGCAACTTTGGGGTTGGATGCAGCGGGACACTCGTATCTATTGAGGGTGTTACCCTTAGTTCCCAGATTTAACGCAACTGCCTACTCTTTTCTCGACATTTTCCAGATTCATCTAGAGAAGCTCGCCGTCAACGCTTTTTGCAACCCTCTTTGTGTTCGTAATAACGCTAACAATGGATTCCTTTTCAGCATTCCAGAAACTCGGCGCGCCGTAATTGCGGAGATATCCCGGAAATACAAGTGGTTGCGGGGGTGGCAGATCGATTCTTTGCAGACAGGCTCGAAGCCACAGTCAATCAGATCTTGGAGAAACAGCAGGGGTGACATGCTCAATGTTAGTAGACTTGCGACAGGGACGAGAGACGGAGGTTCGGTTTATCAACGGGGTTTGGTGTGACAGAGGAAGGGCCGTAGGGATTCCTACACCTATGAATGACGATCTAGTAAGACGGATCACTGAGGCACAGAAAGGAAATGATAGAGAATTGTTAAAGCGAGCAAAAATGAGTTGATATGTTTTAATTGTAGTTTTGTTCATAAAATAGCTTCATATATAGTATCGCTTCGTGTTTAAAATAACTTCGTGTATAGACATGAGTCTGGAGCAAAAATGGTATCTTCACCGACAATGGGCAGACCAATCCCAAGCTAGTGACTTGGCCATTTCAAAATGAAAAATTACATGTCCACGTTAGTTTGTCGTGAAGCCCGGGAAGTAGCGTTTGATGCCACCATCGAGGACCTGAATGGCCACAGGTTTTACAAAGTAGTCATCGGCGCCAGCACCGTCGGCGGCCGTCCTGTCCGTGATACTGTCTTGCCCGGTTACAATAAACAGAATACTCTCCCTCCACTTGTGCTGCTGTTCCAGTACCCGTATTTGCTTGGTGGCCTCAATGCCATCACATACTGGCATTTGGAGGTCCATCAGTATCAGTTGAATGGCAGCCCTCTCACCAGTGGAAGCTGATGCCTGATGCTTGGAAAACATTTCCAAGGCTTGCATGCCGTCGGCCGCGCAAATATATGGTAAGCCTCGTCTGCGACAATACATCTGCATGATGCGGAGATTGATGACGTTGTCATCAACAAGCAACGCGGTAGGTCTTGTACAGGTTATGTGGGCAGGGAATGTTGGACTGACGAGATTCGGTTGTATGGGAGCTTCCGGAACAGGTAAACAGGTGACTATTACATTCGCCTCGATGACTGAATTGGTGGAGCCTTTTGGTGAGAACTGAATCGGCTGTTCCTCAGGCTGAGCTTCAGGCTGAGCTTCAGGCTGAGCTTCAGGTTGAGCTTCAGGTTGAGCTTCAGGCTGCACTTCAGGAAAAGCCTCAGGTTGGGCTTCAGGTCGAGCTTCGGGTTGCATTTCAGGGTGAGCTTCAAGGAGAGCTTCAGAAAGAGCCTCAGGAACAACCTCAACAAGAGCCTCAGGAACAGGCAGGTCGACCATCAACCAATTCTTTGCTTCCGCATTGTTGTATTCATTTTCCATTTTTGAAGTGGGTAGCGGCAGGGTAGGTGGGAGAATCTGCGCTAGTGAGGCTTTGATGTTGGAACGTAGTCTGTCTGCTTCTTGAAGTGTGGATGTCATTTTTGAGGTTAAGAATGGTCCGTTGACGTATACCACGTTCTTGTATGTCTCTTCAGGCCGACATTCGGCAGGAACAAGACAAATGGCGACTTGATCTGGTGGAATCTTTGAAATATATGCTTGGCGCGGTTCCGACTCGGGAACGTAGTCAAGAATGATGAAAGAATTTTCAATGCTGTTGGATGAGGTAAACCCACGAAATGTGAGAGATTTGGTGAAGCAATCGCTCAGGGATGCAGTGTTCGACCCAGATGTCATGTTGTAGAATTTTTTAGGAAGGGAAAGATGCTGAGAGATTGGAGCAGTTGAAGTTGCCCATTCGACATTCTGGAAAGTGGCTCTGAAATGCGAACCGGAGTTGATTTTGGACGATATGAGATTGACAGACCCGTCAATGAGTGATGCGAATTTGCATGCGAGCGTCAGGCCTAACCCGACACCTGCTGAGTGCACACGGACCGTTTCGTATGGCTCAAATATGCGCTGTTGATCATCAGGGTGAATACCACGCCCGGTATCTTCGACGTCAATGACGAGTTCCCTGGATTTTGGTCGCAATGATGTGGTTACTGTCATGATACCATCTGGAGTGTTCTGGATTGCGTTGGTGAGGAGCGGGCAAAGGGTTTCTCGAAGATGATTGAGATCTAGTCGCAGGCTCTCGCATTCAGGTGGTAGAGAGTCGTTGAAGAAGATAGAGGTTTTATAGCGTGTGTCTCCCGCGAATGTTTTGTTCATCTCGTTTGCCAGTTCCGCCTCGAGCTCGTCAATGCTGTGGTTGGCGTAGCATCGATTTGTCGTTGCGACATCGGCCCATCTGTCCAGAGTAATCATGTTGTTGACGATAGAGATCAGATCTCGGCCTGACCTCTTGATGGTGTTTAGGTAAACGGAGGGATGTGTTGCTGGGTTTTGTTCCAACAGTGTCGACACGGCAAGAGAGCTGTCACGCAAGTCAATCAAGCCCAGCTCCTCGGCCAGCAATTCGACCGAACCAAGGATGCCGTGGATCGGGGTTCGGAGCTGATGAGAGATGCCGCGAAGGAATTTTTCTTTTGTTCTCGTAGCCTCTGCTAAAAGTTGTTTGTGCCACATCTGTGATAAAATGTCGGCACAAGTCTGGATGAACCAAGAATCGATATCATCAAAGACTAACCGGAAGTCTTTCGATGCCACGGCCAACAAGGATAGTCCGGCTATACTCTCACACTGGGCAGCAAGAACGCGTATGACCCTAGAGCTTGGGAGGTCTTGGTGGTTTAACTTGAAAATTACGTGGTCGAGGTAGTCTGTGTCTTCCCACAGACCATGTTCAATGTCGGACACCGGTATGGGGTCTCGCCCTTCAACCTCGAGACGAGCGGCCTTGAATGACGACAGGGTGACTGATGCACTCGGATAAATAGTTTTGAGGATTCTGAAAATAGGTTCTTCGGTGGTGGCATCATCAATCTCCAGCCGCGCTTTGGAAATCAGTTCAGCCATCCGACGCCGTTCTCTTTGACGTCGTGCTCTTGCGCATTGAACAATGTCAGAGACGATCCAGTCGGCGAGATGAGCAAGTGTATGTTGTTGGGATTTAGTCAAGGGGTCCTGTTTTGTAGTCGAGGCAACGCAAAGTGATCCAAGGCCAACACATCCCCCGCGTCCATCTTGCAAGCGGAGTGGTGCACCTGCATACGCTCTTAGTCCGCCAGACTCGACGTGTGGTGAGTGTTGGAATCTCCAGTCATCCACCAAGTTGGGCAACATGAAGACGTTCTAATCGAAGACAGTTAGAAGCTGTGAAGAAAATTCCAGACACGGTCAACCTACACCAAGGGGTTGGACGATGGTGTGGGCGCAAGTCGCCTCACTCCGTGGCAAGATGGCCAGGGGCAGGTTGACTGCGGCCAAACGGATATAGACATTGATATCGAGGAGGCCAACAACGGCAAACTCCCATTCTGCAGATTCCTGGGCAAGGTGTGCCTTCTCCTGAAGCCCAGAGAGCAGTTCATGCTGATCGAGAATATCGCGGGTGTAATACCAGAGCATGGACAGCCTAATCCTTTCGTTCTCGGCCAAAGAGGGGAGCAGGTATCGATCGGAGCCACATAGGTATTTGTCGGGGATCGAGGCAGGAGCAAAAGGGTCCGTCTTCGGAGGATACAGGGACTTTCCTACCTCGACATTCCATGTTTCAATCGGTCGTTCGGCGTTGTCAGTGTCGAAGACGGGCCCAATGGCCTGCGGGCGAGGTGCTGACTCTCGGGATGCATGTTTCGACACCAGGACAGCGGCGTCAGCTGTTGGGAAGAACGGCGCCCGCCGTCTGTCAAAAGAGCCCATGGAGATGGACCAGGTTCCAAACGCGAGTTCAGACACGACGATCCCAAAGCGAGAGTCGTGCCAGCGAAGATTGCATTGGTTCAAGTGGGGGGAGGGGGAAAGACAGCCTCTATGACGAGTACATTATCGACCAGTTAGCTCGAATAGGGTAGACAATGGGACCGGAACAATGAGGAGCCGACGCTAATTAGGATCATTTAGCCAATTACAATACCGGGCTTGTCACCCTGTCTGACAAGCATGTCTCACCTTCCGAGATTCGCTTCCACTAAAAATAGACAAACAAGCGGCATCAGGAACGCTTTATCTGAGATTCTGTGCTGGAATGTGAATACCAAATTAAAGTTGAGAGAGGGTTTGTTGCTTTCAACGTCTCACTTGCCAATAACAGATTCTGAGTTTAGTCAAGATCACATCTTACGCACACGCTGGTAACTAACAACCCGACTGCATTCAGTGCACTGCCCTGTTCCGTACTCAAAATGAGCTCATCCATCGTTCCAATTGCACCAGAAAATCCATCCCTGCATACGTTTGTCTTGGAGCGGAACTAGCAACATCAAATCTTACTTCTCGTTTCCCACCGCCTCGAGAGCGTCTTGATGTGTTGTCCTCGTTGATGCAAACCTCCATGCTGGAATACGGCGTTCAAAAAGTTCGTCCAGTTCATGGTATGTTCGTCCCTTCGTTTCAGGGAAAAGGAGGATGCAGGGGATAAGATATAAAAAGGTGATGCCCGCAAAGAACAAGCCGATTTTCTGACCCCAACCGGCATACTGATTCGACAACATCAGTGGAACGCAATAATTCTAGTCTTCATGTCAGTTCCTGTAAACCCATATCATCCGCTAGTGATTTCCTTACAAATAGGATTCCAGTAAGATACTGAATCGTAACAGCAATCGATGTGGTCTTGGCGCGAAGGTTGGAGCTGGATATTTCGACAAGACTAATCCAACCTGGAATAAATAGTCAGCCACGAATGTGTGCGATGTCTGCTTTCGGACCAACTTACCAATTGGTGCAAGTGAGTTGGCATAAACGAACGCCCAGATGGAGCAGAGAGCGACCAATGCCATTCCCGAAGACGAAGTCTGTGTCATGAAGCCAAGGCCTCCCACGATCAATGTGATAACTCCCATTGCCACACCTCCGTAGATGACGAGGGTCCGTCGCCCAACCTTGTCAACCATGTAGAAGGAGATGAGGATACCAACGACGAGAACCATTTGCTTGATAATGTTTCCCAGAAAAGGATCATCAACTCCGGCCAGCTGGAAGAAGTAGGTCGTATATCCGAACATCAGGGGCACACCAACAACATTTTGAAAGGTAAATGGGAGCGTGGATATGATGGCCCGCTTAAAGTTGATCTTGTTTGTGAAAAGGGCCTTCCAATCGCCGGAGCTGGACGCCCTTTTCGACAAAGCGATTGATTCCTCCATTTCGTACTTGATGACGGCATATTCGTGGTCAACATTGTAACCGTCAACGTTTCCCACTAGTTTTCGGAGGGCCTTCCTGCCCTCTTCATCTCGGCCCTTTGCCGCATACCAAGCTATATGGTCTTAAGTTTCGTAGACGTGTAGTGTGGGGTAGAGAGAACTTACCAGGAGACTCGGGAAGATATAGCATCGGGAACATCCAGAGGCCAGTGAAGACAAATTCGGAATAGAAGATGTGGCGGAAAGCCATAGGCTGAGTCACCTCCAGAACCTTCAAGCCGATTGCCAGAAACACCTGCCCAAGTGCAAAGGCGAGAGAAAAGCTGCCAAGAAGGGCACCGCGAAACTGTGGCATGGCGATCTCTGACATGTAAACCATGCATGAGGTTCCCATCATTCCTCCGGCGCAGCCTGCTACAAGTCTGGCGATCAAAAGCACCCACCAATTGGGAGCGATGACTTGGAGAATGATGGACTGTTTGCGATTCCAATTAGCGTACGCAGACAAGGCCCCGAGAATCAGGTACGCACCAGTGTGAGAAAAAAAGTAATCCCCCACATGTTGAATTTGCGGCCGAATTTATCAGCTGTCACCGGAGCAATGGTCTGGATGAGAATAGCAGAGACGAAGTAACAGGCAGACCAGAGTGAGATGTGTTGTGAGTTGAGGGCTGGCTCCCCGGTATCGGGGTCCGTCACTGTAGCAAAGAATTTGATGAAGCCTTGATTGGCGATGATACTTCCAATGACCGAGTTTGCATAGCCGGCATACCTAACATCAGTTAGTTGTATGGCAAGGTGCTTGGGTTGAGTTCATTGCACTTACATTCCGGCCATGGAGACACCAAGACCTGTCACGTATAGCCTCCAGAACTTTCGCACGCATTCCGCCCGTGTCCAATTGGCGTACGAGGATGTGATAGAGGTAGGTGCGGTGTTACCTTTGCCATCACTGTTTTCGAACTGCGTGATATCAGGATGCTCGCCTTCCTTCGGCACGGTACCCCCCTCATCAA
Organism: Dactylonectria estremocensis; assembly: GCA_020744375.1. Taxonomy (NCBI): domain Eukaryota; kingdom Fungi; phylum Ascomycota; class Sordariomycetes; order Hypocreales; family Nectriaceae; genus Dactylonectria; species Dactylonectria estremocensis. The sequence continues at coordinate 235,409 of JAGMUU010000002.1, read as the reverse complement.
CACTGTGGAGTCGTGATTTATCCATGGCTCGAAATGATAATGAAGAAACAAATTGTGTTCGTGTCTATGCTCTGTTTTGTTCACCGAGTACGTTCAATGTGGACCATACTAGATTACCGGTTTCAAGGGAACATCAAATCTTTATACCTAGAGACACCAGGGTGCACACAGCTGAGGACGAAGTATTGCAACAAAGCCAATTCAGCAAAAGGTGGAAACAATTTTGCCGAATAATCTCCACAAAGTTAGTTAGACACCAACTGAACTGACAGACACTTCTCCACGAAATAGCGCCACTCCCCAGGTCCCATCAAGGATGAGGAGTCAGTTGACCCCATACCCCAGGTATCGCCCACAAATTCGGGAACCCAGCAAAAACATGTGGAGAACAGGAAATCGTGTTTGACAGTCTAAACCGGATTTCGGGACAGTTGGCGGACGAGACTTGATCCATACGACGCAAACTAGGATCGCAGAATGGGACTCTCGCCGGAGAAAATGTCGGCCGAACACTTCTCCTTCGCTGAACGCCCGTCAAGGTTCTTCAACCGGATCAGTAATTGATTTGTAACCTCGTCGCCCATTTTCCCGATCAGTAATCGATTCAAGGCCCCGACGTCCGTTTGCCCGTATTAGTACACGGCCGAGGTTTGCGCCGATTCAGCATATGAGGCTCATGTAGGAGGCTCATAAATCCCACATAACGGTTGTATCGAATCAGGCGCAACAAATGACGATATCTTGCTAGATCTTTAACTCTAACTCTTTATGCGAGTGCAAGAGCATCTAGTTCTACGTCTTCCTTTGCATTACTTGCCTGACGGCGCACAATTTGTTCAGCCATGATCAAGCCTCAAGCCACTTCCACCCGAGACGTCTTCGCATTAGACGGGGTGTGGAATTTTGCACTAGCTTCAACGACTGACATTGAAGCCGAACAAGTGTGGAAACACGCCATCCCACCAACACGGCAGGTCCCGGTGCCTTCCAGCTATAACGATATATTCGTTGATCAAGCCATCCGTGATCATGTTGGATGGGTGTACTATCAAAGGCGGGTGACTGTTCCTCGAGGATGGTCAAACCAGCGATACTTTCTCCGCTTTGACGCCGTGACACATCGGGGTCGCGTCTACGTTGATGACCAATTTGTCACCGAACATACGGGAGGCTATACGCCCTTTGAGGCTGATATAACGCATCTCGTTGCTGCTGGACAGAGCTTTCGCCTGACCGTAGCAGTCGACAACGTCCTCACTTGGGAAACAATTCCTCCAGGCAGAGTTGAGACGCTCAAGAATGGCCAACGCAAGCAACACTACCAACACGACTTTTTCAATTATTCAGGCCTAGCTCGGTCTGTATGGCTGTGCTGTATACCGCAGAATTTCATCGAAGACATCACAATAGCCACGGACGCAAGCGAAGATTGCCAAACAGGTTTCATCAGCTACGAAGTCAAGGGCAATCAGCTGATTGACTCGCGCCGATACAACATTGTTCTGGAAGACGAGGATGGAAACATTGTCACTCAATTAAGCGGTCCAAAGGGCCAAATACTTGTCAATTCGGTTCACCTTTGGCAACCAGGAGCTGCATATCTGTATCAACTTCGTGTCAACCTCGTTGAGGATGGAAACGTGGAAAAAATCCTAGACACTTATCAAGTTGCCGTCGGAGTGCGGTCTGTCAAGGTGCAAGGAAACCAATTTCTCATCAACCACAAGCCTTTCTACTTTACGGGGTTCGGAAAGCACGAAGACACGCCAGTCCGAGGCAAAGGACATGACCCGGCCTTTATGATTCACGATTTCCAGTTGATGGATTGGGTGGGAGCCAACTCATTCAGGACCTCCCACTACCCCTACGCCGAAGAGGTTCTAGACTACGCAGACCGCCACGGCATTGTGGTTATCGACGAGACGGCAGCTGTGGGTCTTAACTTGGCCATAGTTGCTGGACTGTTTGGCTGGAAACATACGCCAACATTTTCCCCAGAGACAATCAACGACAACACTCGAGCAGCACATGCCCAGGCTATACGTGAGCTCGTAGCCCGAGACAAGAATCACCCTTGTGTTGTCATGTGGGCTATTGCCAATGAACCAGCGTCAGCAGAAACGGGCGTTCGAGAGTATATGGAGCCTTTAGTGGCTCTGACTCGGGAGCTTGATCCCACACGCCCAGTGTGCTTTGCCAATGAAGCGCAAGCGCCTCCCGAAAAAGACCTTATCTCAGATCTTTTCGACGTCCTGTGTCTGAACCGCTACTATGGATGGTATCTCAACACGGGTGACCTGAAATCTGCCGAGCTGGGTTTGGAAGCAGACCTTCGCAGTTGGGAAGCCAAATATACCAAACCAATCATCATGACCGAGTATGGTGCTGACACCCAAGTAGGCCTGCACTCTGTCTACGATTGCCCGTGGAGCGAAGAATACCAAACGGACCTCTTGAACATGACCCACCGGGTCTTTGACCGGGTGGAGAGCCTCGTTGGCGAGCATGTGTGGAACTTTGCCGACTTTGGTTGCCCATCCACCTTCATATTCCGCGTCGACGGAAATAAGAAAGGCATATTCACGAGAGACCGCAAGCCCAAGAGTGCGGCCCATGTTTTGAGGAAGCGTTGGACCGAGAGAAGGGATGCAGAGAACGCAAAATATGCGATTGGCTCATGAAAAGACAGAGGTCACGACCCAACACATGGGAACACGCCATAGAAACAGTGGACAGATACGGGGATAGGATAGTTAGTTGACTCAACACGAGATCCGTCATTCAGTCATCAGGCTCAATTGGACTGGTCGGAGGAATGCTCGCACGAGAGATGTCACGAACTCCGACAGTGGGGTCGTACGAGTCATGGCGGCCATCATCCCTGTCACACGCTCCATTCCGCTGGATCCAGCTGTCTCATGGGCCTGTTCCATTGGTCGAGAGCCTGGACACTTGTGGAGAAAGACTTTGGCCAACTTTGTGAGGTGGGACCAAAATCAGGCCAGCAGAGACGAACTGTCTACGGGCTTCTTCGTAGAGTAGAGTTACACTACCCTTTTCTCAAGCTCGGAATCCAGGTTCTCCGCAATCCTGGGATGCAATGACGCCCAAATCCCCTCAGAGTGCGAACTTCCACGACACTGCAGCCTCGGGAGACGGGCAGCAGATTGAAGACGAGCCCGTGTCCGACGCCGGCCTCCCATCATGCGAGAGCTGTCGAAAACGCAAGCTCAAATGCTCGAGAAGGAAACCCGTGTGCTCCAATTGTGAACGACTAGGTAAATCATACAACCCTACCACTGAGCCAGGGCGCATTATTTTCTGACACCTCCAGACACCCTTTGCGTCTATGAACTGAAACGGAATAAGCCGGGATTGAAGAGTGGTGCAGTAGAAGGCTTGAATAGACGATTAGGTGAGCTCATGCAAGTTACGGTCATGCAATAGATGACCTCGCCCAGGTTTGCATCTATCAGACTCGAAGAGCAGTGCTAACATTACGATTAGAGTTAGTGGAACAGGTCTTATTTAATCAAGACGACCACAATGGCGGACACTCACCGCAGGGCTCTAACCCTACCCCAGAGCAACAGTCGCCTCGAACCTCTTTTCAAAAGGACGACAGTCTCCGCTCAACACCAGTGGTAGAAGCTCTATCTACTTTGGCCCAGGAGATACGACATCTCAGTTCAGTATTCTCTCATCAACCTAGACCGCCTCCATCCGCACATCATCCTCATCAAGAGGAAGAATTCAGTTCCTCGCGCCCTCCGAAGCGAAGAAGACTGGATGATCCATGTGCCGAGAGCTTATCCAATTCCCACGAGGATGCCAATCAACTACTGGGTGATGAAAGTGACTCTTTCAATCATTTAGTTGGCCATGACCTTCTACCAGCATTGCTTGACTGCTACTTTCAGCGTGTCCAGCCATGGATCGCGGTCCTGCATGAGGCTAACTTCAGATTGAAGCTTCAAAAGCCTGGGGGACTCAAGCGTCTTTCTGTCATTATCCATGCAATCACAGTTGCCGCGCTGCATTTTGTGAGGCGTCATGAACAGCCTTTGTCGCCGACGGAAGTGTCCGCACAGCAGAAGAAGTCAAGAACGTGCATTGCACTGACTGCCATGAATGAGCTCTCTGTTGAAAACATGCAAGCCCTCATTATTCTTGTATTCACAGACGTACGTATAATGATGATTGACCCTTCAATTATCGATGATAATCATATTCTGAAATCCCTCTAGATAGGAAACGGAAACTCCCACAAAGCCTGGGCTACCGTAGCATCTCTATCTAGGTCTGTGGAATACCTGCAGCTGAGTGTTGAGTCAGAAGGACGCCAGAAGAGGGCTGCAATATTACGACCGCTTCCATCTCTTTCCGAACCCAAAAGTTGGGTTGAGGAAGAGGAAAGAAGACGAGTTTTTTGGAACGTTTTTATGCTGGACAGGTGTGTTTAATCGATCACATTTCCGGAAAACGTACTGACCGTGTGTAGATTTTGCTCAGTCGCTACTGGGTATGCCATGCCAATCAAATAGAAGAACATGTGATATGCTGACCATCTACAGGTGGAATACTAGTCTTACCGCCGCAGATGTTTGCCGAAGACTCCCAGTTTGCGGTGGTCTCTGGTACAAGTCCACGCCAGCACAGACTCCATATTTCGGTATCTGGGATCGTTCTGCAGCCAAGATGGGAAATTCAATCACTTTTCTCCCTGCTCATTACCCAAGTCCGACTCACTCGAACAATACTGAACTTAACGATGGCGGTACACCCGCTGCACGAAGCTCTGGGTCAACCACGCAGACAATAGACATGACAAATGTCGGGGCCCTTGCATACAACATCGAGTCCCTCGAGTCATTGAGTCGCATAAACGCCTACTTTTTACAACAAAACGTCGACTTCAGTGATCGGAAAGAAGTCTCGAGTTGGCTAACGCGGTTCAAAGAGCTTGACTTACGATTAGTACAGTAAGACATGCACTTGTCCTCCCATGGTTCAAAGTAGCTAACACTTGGAAGCTGGAAAATGTTCCTTCCGCAACAATGGCAAGACTCTGGAATATCTCGCGAGACCATGCCAGGCGTCATGGATCCGAATATGACTGCCGCCCATGCAACACACAACACATCCATGATCCTCCTTCACCAGCGAATAGCCTACCCCAGTGCAGAGTTGGCTGATCTCAAGCTCCCGACGTTTTGCAGTGCCGAAACATGCCAGGGTGCTGCTATCGAGACCGCAACTATCACACGAAAATATCTGGATAGTTCGCCCAAGGACACGCTTGTTTCTCCCCAACTCGCCCTTGCGGCTTTTGTTAGCGCCAGGGTACTTTTAAGTAAGCTTAGAGTCTTGAATGCGGTCTTGGATATATATGTTTGCTGATGAATTCCATGTAAAGTTCACTCGCGCTTTTATGGTACGACTCTGATAAATGACTTCTGGATTCTTGTCGAGAATCTAAAAGAAATGTCGACACGGTGGACCAACGATTCCATCGCACAACGACAGTCTATATTCGGTCAATTTGCTCTCAGACTTCAAAGGCTCTATGAGCGTTACCAGCAGGACCCCAACTTTCAGCTCGACGTATCTGGGTATAACGAGGATCTGGATTTAAATCAAGTTCTCAGCTTACCCCGTGAGCGACAACAAGAACAGAGTCGTGGCCCATTGGCTCCAAATCCACATCAAAGAAACGGCCACGAGCCATTTGATGCAGGACCCCGAAGTAAAAGTGTTCAGAACTCATTGGTTACTAGCGGATCTCATTCAGAAACCGCTGCCAGGGGCGGCTCCAAAGACTGGGTTCAACCCCTGAATAACGTAGAGGGGGATGAGCTTGCGACGATATCACAGATTCTGATGGACCAAAGATTCATGGAAATGGATCGTGTAATCAGCTTCGACGACATGATGTTTACTTCTCGACCGAGCCAGACAATGCCGACGTCGCTGAACCACAGCTGGAATGTTGCGCAAAGTGAAGACCCAAACGTGTTGACAGCGGATAATTGTCCTGTCATTTATTGGGATACAAATTAAACACATCATTTAACACACTGAGATAGATTTACTTTCCTAACCTCCCACTCACTAGGTCATGGGTTTGTGGTTGATCTAACCATCTTTCTTTAACCGATTTGCCCACTTTCTGCCAACCTCCATTCGCTTCCTTGGAAATGGCAAAGATCTTCGTGACTAGAATAACCTCGTCACCCCTGTCGAGACCATTAATACTATGTTCCACAAGAGGTATCACGGTGCGAGAAGCCATCAAATTGGTGTTTGGCTCGGGCTTGAAACTGGTGACCGAAGTTATGCCCACACTAGGAGTCAACATTTCCGTGCTGACGCCTGAAACCCCCGAACTACTCATAATCAGGACTGAAGCTTGAGTTTGGATGACTCCTTCAGTGACGCCAACTTGGATTTCGTCTCCAAGGGCTGCCTCGTCAATGATTGGAAGGGAAAGTGCATCAACATGACAACGGCCATCAATAGCGAAGCCCCCCTCCGCCGTAAAGATCTTTCCTCCTTTGGTAGATGATCGAATGCGATGGACTCTGATATGCCAGTCAGGCCATCTGTTGCTTGGAGGAACTAGTGTCGTGTCAACAATGACACTTCGATCCGGCCACGGGTACCACGAGACAGTGGCCATTGTGACCTGCTCACGCAAATCACCACATATAGGGGACTGAAAGAACACGGCCTCCCCACTTCTGTACTTGGCAGCCCATGTGTGGGTGCCATCCCTGCTGAGTACCAAGGTAGAATCCGGAGCGAGTTGACCAAGTGAGACATGGCCGGTCGGAACTGAAAATGCAAAGGAAGACGAGTAGGCAAATTTGGAGTACTTGGCGATGACGCCTTTGAATGGTAGGGTGATGAACTGTGAGGTAGAGAGGAGGAAATGGTGGTTGCCGTCAGAATGGTTGCATAGGATTTGGCGAGGAGCTTGAACCAGGCCAATTCCACGGACGGAACTAGGCGCCTCTGGTCCAGCCCAAAAGACATCATCATCACCAAGAGCCACAACAACCAGAGACTTCAGAGCCCAGTATACGGACTGAGGAGAGTTGTAGTCCTCAGTCAAGTACATGTTTCTAAGTTAATATGAGTAAGCCAGGCTCGCGAGGAAGCTAGAGGCAGCTCACGGGTAAATCCAGCCCAGATTGAGGGTGCCATCTGGATTAAAAATATCTTCCGAGTGTCTGGCCCACCACCTGAGGTGGCGTAACAAGTATCCTTTTATAGCACCTGGCGTGGCCAAGGGGTGAGGCATATTCGCCACATTTGCCAGGGCCAAGGCGGCGAAGAAGCCTCCACAGGCGAAACGATAGGTGAGAGATCGTCCAAAGGGGATGGCAGCGCCTGTGAATCGATTGAATTAGTATTTCAACGACAAAGGGAGTGATCGTGTAGGGACACGTAGCTGACCATTCGAGTCAAAGAACCTCGCAAATCCTTGCCCAAAGTCTCTTGCTTGTTGGCAATATTTTTCAGTTCTTTCTGGATCCATATCACCTGCAAGACGAACATATAAAAGCTGACTGAACTGGATAGCAAAACTCCCAGAGTAGTAACACACGTTCCTGGAGCCCATGGTCGTGTTGGCACGGCCTGTTTCTAGATAGACGCGATATTCTTCCTCGTCCAGCTCAGGATTTCTCCATACGCCATCGCCAGACCAACCGTCACAGATGTACATTGAATCGAGGATCTCAAAATCGGCTCGCATAGATTCTCTGACATCGGGGCCATCAGCGCCACAGACTCGAGCAAGGGCAAGGTTTGCGAAGACGCGGAACCAGAGCCAGTTGGCTGGGGGCATGACCTTCCCATGCAGTCCCAGCAGCCAGCGGATCATATTGCGTTGCGTTTCGGGACTGAATCGCTCCCAAAGTAATTGTTTCGGGGCGGCCAGGAGGGCAAATGAAATCATCTCCGTCTCGACCATGCGCTGATCCATATCTTTGATGTCCCCCCAATACTCAGGATGCTCCGGATTGACACCGGCTTCAAACCCCTCGACCCACTGGTCGATGAGATCCCAACATGACTCACCGCCCATGAGAAGTGCGCCGATAGCCCAGAGAGGGCGAGAGAACCCTTCGAGTTGGGCCGCCGTCTCATCGAATTGCGTGCCGATGGCGTGAGGGATACGGATACGAGCATGGGCCGGGGAAAAGTATTGCGTGAGGGGCTTCAGCAAAGCCACAGCGGCCCGAACAACATCTGCGCGCGTTCGCAGAGGGTTATCGGAGAATCCAGTCAGTGGCGGCATGTTGGGTCAAGTTGAAGATGCACTGATGTAGCAGCTGAATTCAACCCGCCGTTTTCTATTGAGGGTCCTAACGTTGGCACAATTAAACTCTGTCGTTCATTGGAGCCCGGATCCGGGTCATCAAGCGGCCGAAGACTGTACCGAGCCCGTTCCGCAAGTCCCGATCAAGTGTCATTCCATGCCCGAGTGGATACTCCTGGGACAAGAGAATCACCCGCTTGAAATCATAGCCTCGCAAATGGATCTATTTAATTTACCAAACAAAGTCAGTGAATGATCTGTGTGACAGTGAGATTCCTATGCATTGTTCTCACGCACGTCTTAGACGCCACTTCTAGTTTCCTTCCCCGCCAACACCCGATTCAGTCAGGATGGGCAGTATTGACATTTGCCTGTCGATCAGTGAAATATCTGTGAATGCGAGAGACGGGACATTTCGGAGCATGCAAACACGAGTCTTGGCAGAACTGTTTTCAGAAAATGTAACGGCGAAAATTCTGCGCACGGCAACGGACAGCCTCATCAACAATGTAAGGTATCCTTCACAATCTAATGTGTCTTTTGTTGATTTGTATTTAGAACCCCCCAACCAAATATCCGCACATCGTGCCGCAAAGAGGCCATGACGGACGATATGAGCACAAAGACATCGATTTCTGGACATGTGGATTCTTTCCTGGGTGTATTTTCTCCCTCCTGGAAAGGGCTATCAAGTACCCCAACAGTCTTCGAACAAGCACCGATGAGGGCAGAAACCTTGGACAAGTGAGAAAACAACTCGAAATCCTCGGCCGGACTTGGTCAAATCCTATCCATTGCGAGGCTCATCTTACAAACACTCATGATCTGGGTTTCATCATTCTCCCTCATATGCGGCCAAGATGGGAGCTTTTCCATGACCAGGTGGCTCTAGACACCATAATCACTGCAGCCCAGAGCTTGTACACTCGATTCAATAGCAAAGTTGGCGCTATCAGATCCTGGGACGAGATAGTGTGGCAAAAGAATTTGCCTCACATCACAGGGATGGAGCAGAACTTCATCGTCATCGTTGATTCTCTTTGCAATCTTGAGCTTTTATTTTACGCCGCCGCTCACAGCGGGATGACTCACCTAGCAGACGCTGCAATTATCCATGCAAAAACACTGGCAACGACACATCTTAGAGCTGAGGCTTCCAAACACCGGCGAGGCTTCGATGGTATGCTATACAGCTCTGCCCATGTCGTTAACTTCTCGCCTTGTACGGGAGAAATCAAAGAACGCCGAACCGTCCAAGGGTATCGAACAGCATCGACTTGGTCCCGTGGTCAAGCATGGGCGATAATCGGGTATGCACAGGCATACACATGGACACTTGATTCTCAGTTTCTGGACATTGCCTGTGGCCTAGCAGAGTATTTTTTGCTACGCCTTGAAGAGGCTCCATCCTGCGTCGAAGTTGAACTTGAAGATGGAACTGGGCGCAAAGCGGGCCGTTATGTGCCAGTGTGGGACTTTGACGCCCCGATCGAGGAGGAGGGGTCGCCACTCCGCGATACGTCAGCTGGAACAGCCGCTGCAAACGGTATGCTCATTCTTGCGCAGGCTTTGACTGGTCAAGGGAAGCATGAGCTCAGTGCCAGGTTTTTGAATGCCGCTACGCATATGATGCAAGACATTATTTCCTATTCGTTATCGAGTGAGAAGGCCAAGCTACACCACAGATCAGACGGCAAACTCACTGGAGTTAATACGGTTCTGGGCCAGAAGACCTTTGAGGCGATTCTCAAGAATGCGACAGTATCCAACAACGATAATAATTATGTCAAGATTCGAGACCATGGATTGGTGTATGCGGACTATTTCTTCATCGAGTTTGGTAATCGACTACTTCGCTTTGGAGTAGTCTAGAGAATAGGGACAGTAAATCAACTTGATTCTCAGATCAGCATTTAATTTGTGAGAAAGCCAGTGTTACATGAGCCGGGAGCTATAGGACACCGAGATTTGGGATTGACTAGCTTCTGTGACATGGTTTTACAGCAACTGCACCAGTTATGTTGAAAGAGTTGAAACCTATGATGTCCCGAACTTGTCCTAACGCTGTTCGAGTTTTGAACTGTGTGTGTGTTATCAAGGAACAGCTGGGGATAAATAAAGAAACAAACAACTGAATCAGAAATTACACAAGCCATCGATGCATTGGCATTAGGACGGATCCATACACAAATAATTACGGCGTAGCAGAGGTGGGACGGCCGGTACATAGAGACGGTAGTTAGCGAAGTTCGCAACAGTCTGGTCTAGGCCTAGGGCCAGAAGGACTGCTAAACTGTGTCCACACCACGGAACCACAACCTATCGTTAATACCTCGGGTCAACTTGCGAAGAGCCGTTCCCCAGACCCCGCATTCTCAAGACACGAGCATGAATCAAGGTCGCTAATTAAAGGTGGGCATCGGATTGCGTGACACTTGAAATTGTCCATGAACTCCGCCCGCAACCCCTCTTTCAACAAGGCCTATGTCGGACCATTTATCAATCGAATGTCCCAGAAAGTCCCTCATAATTAGATAGAATATTTCTGCTACATGCGAATGCACCAAACACTCCAGCTCGGAGACAACACAGATACACCGACGAAACCCGCCTCCCAGTCAGGTTCTGCTTGAACAGTGGCTCTCAACACAGAACCAATATGTCCGATAATCAAGTCACTGACGCCCCGTACAGGGATGCATCTCTATCAATCGATTCTCGCGTCGATGATCTGCTACAGCGTATGACGCTTGAGGAGAAAGTCGGCCAGATGTTTCACAACATGATCGTGATGGGTCCAAATGCATCCTTAGCTGAAGCCAATCCCGATTTCAACCTGGAGAGCACTGAAGACTCGGTGGCCACCAAGAAGATGACCCATTTCAACCTTCTTGGGCCTGTTGTCGATGTTGCAGTAACTGCAAAATGGCACAACAACTTGCAAACACGTGCGAGGGCAACCAGACTCGGCATTCCCATCACTCTGTCTACGGATCCTCGGAATCACTTCAACCAAAATATTGGCACGAGTTCCAGAGCCGGCGCTCTTTCCCAGTGGCCTGAAACTTTGGGATTCGCCGCCCTCAGGTCTCCCGAATTGGTGCGCCGTTTTGCAGACATTGCTCGTCAAGAGTATGTGGCTCTGGGCCTCCGCTGCGCATTGCACCCACAAATTGATTTAGCCACGGAGTATCGATGGGCGAGAATCAACGGCACTTTCGGCGAAGATGCGGATCTGTCGGCTGAACTTGTCAGGGCCTACATTCAAGGCTTTCAAGGAAACTCACTAGGCACCTCTTCCGTGTCTACCATGGTGAAGCACTTCCCGGGCGGTGGGCCTCTTCTTAACGGAGAAGATTCTCATTTTACATATGGACGCAAGCAAGTGTACCCGGGTAACAACTTTGACTATCATTTACGACCTTTTATCGCTGCTATTGAGACGGGTGCCTCTCAGATCATGCCATCGTATGGCATGCCTGTTGGTTTGGAATGTGAAGAGGTTGCGTTTGCTTTCAATCGTGCCATGATTACGGATCTGTTGCGCCGAAAGTTGAACTTCCAAGGAGTTATCTGCACTGATTGGGGCCTGGTAACCGATGCTGTTATTCGGGGGCAGGACATGCCCGCGCGAGCTTGGGGCTGTGAAGAATTATCAGAGCTCGATCGAGTCAAGAAACTGCTGGACGCTGGTTGCGATCAGTTTGGCGGCGAGTCCCGTACAGATCTTGTGTTGCAGCTTGTTGGAAAAGCGATCATTCCGGAGAGTCGCATTGACGAATCCGTTCGACGACTACTCCGCGAGAAGTTCGTTCTTGGCCTGTTTGACAATCCCTTTGTCCAGGTTGAAGAGGCTGTCAAGGTTGTTGGAAGTCTAGAGTTCCTGGCCGAGGCATTTGACGCTCAAATGAAATCGATGACGCTTCTCACCAATCACGACGACATTCTACCACTTCATCCTTCACAAAAACAAAAGGTCTACTTGGAAAACATAGCTGCCAGTGCGGCGGAACAACTGGGCATAGAGGTAGTCAAAGACTTGAAAGAGGCCGATATTGCCATCATACGACTGCAAGCCCCGTTTGAGCCAAGACCTGGAGGCTTCGAGTCTATGTTCCATGCTGGCTCCCTCAACTTTGCCGAAGAGACCAAACTCAGGGTGGCTGAGCTGCGCGCACATGTTCCCACAATTGTCGACATCTATCTTGACAGACCTGCTGTTCTATCCCCAATCTTAGAATCGGCCTCGGCAGTGTTGATCAACTACGGAACCAGTGATGATGGTCTGGTGAAGGTCATAACGGGCCATGTTGCACCACGGGGCAAGCTACCGTTTGATCTTCCCTCGTCTATGGAGGCTGTTGAGAAGTCTCACTCCGATGTCCCGTATAATACAGAGAACCCACTTTTCAGATTTGGCCATGGTTTGGAATACTCGAGATAAGAAGTAGCACTGAGATAACCGAGTAGTGAATTAGTGCTCTACTTAAGACAATTGCTTTCTATGGCGTAGCCGGTTTCGGAACTGGGCAACTTTGATCATTTCTGAACCAAACCTTGCGAGGTAGTATGCCAGACATTGAAGACGCTGAAGCCTTCTCAACGAAATAACTAACATGAGCTCTTGATACATTTCCATAGTCTATGCCTATTCGAAACCTAGTATTGCAGGTTAGGAATCGCTCCATATACGGTACGCCGAAGCTTCATCATTAGAAAGTCTTTAAATCTATGAAAGACCAATGTGTTCTTCCCCCTTGTGCTAGCAACTCGCCCTTGAAGGAGCGGACAACCACTAAAATGATACGATATGGCGAGCCTGGCTTCTCTAAACTTGCAAAACATGAACTTTCAGTCATTTACAGCACTGGGGGTAGAAAACATTGATAGAAGATATTAGAATTAATGAATTACAAATAAACCAAACTTAGAGAAACTTCAGTTGCTATAATGATCGTAATGAGCACCCAGCCCTGCATATACTGGAGGTCTTCTTGACTACCACCACCTGCCACGCTTGCAGTTGCCGTAAGCATCAGCGTTCTGACCCTTGGGGCAGCAGCACTCGCTCTGGGAGTCGCTGTAGTACATGCTAGACTTGCAAGAGCATTGCTGGGTGGCGCTGTTGTACTCCATGTTGGACTTGCTGCAAACACAAGCGCTCTTGGAGTCGCTCCAGTACGCTTGACTCCCGCAGTCGGTTTGGGTAGTCTTGCAGCAGCTCGATCGAGAGTTCCAGTCCTGTCCAGTTGGGCAGCCACAGGTCTTGTCATTGGAGTTGTAGACCTGGCCGTTCTTCTTGCACACGCACTGGTTCGACCACGGGTTGGCATAGGCTTGGCTTCCGCAGTCAAGCTGGCAGCCCCAAGGAGTCCAGTCCTGTCCAGTGGGGCAAGAGCACGTCTGGTCAACGGAGTTGTAGGTCTGGCCGTTCTTCTTGCACACGCACTTGTCCTTCCACGAGTTGTAACTGGCATCACTGCCGCAGTTGACGGCGCAGCAGTTGTTGACAACTTCCTGTCCAGTTGGGCAAGAGCACGTCTTGGTGGTGGAGTCAAAGACCTGGCCCTGGCTGGGGCACTCGCATCTACCCTTTCTGGGGTTGTATGAGGCGACGGAGCCGCAGGTAACCTTGCAGCAGTTGTCAACATAGTCTTGACCAGCAGGGCAGCCACAGCTGTTGTCCCCAGTGTTCAAAACCTGTCCCCTCTTGGTACATTGGCAGTTGCCGTCATTGCCTCGGATAGCATCAGTACCACACTTGGGCTTGCACTGGTTGCCCACGAGGTCTCCGTTGTCGGGGCAAGTGCAGATTCCATTGTCAGCGCGAGGAGCGCATGAAGGACACTTCGGCTTGCACTCGTTACCGACAAGGTCTTGGTTGTTAGGGCAGGTGCATTCGCCATTGGAAGCACGAGGAGCGCAAGCAGGGCACTTATCCTTGCATTCAGTACCAATAAGATCCTTTCCAGCAGGGCAGGTGCACACGCCGTTGACACGGGGAGCAGCAACTGGGCACTTGGGCTTGCATTCGCTGCCGACAAGATCCTGGTTGTTGGGGCAAGTACAGACACCGTTGACACGAGGGGCAGCAACTGGGCACTTGGGCTTGCATTCGCTGCCGACAAGGTCCTGGTTGTTGGGGCAGGTGCACTCGCCATTGGAGGCACGAGGAGCGCAGGCAGGGCATTTGTCCTTGCAATCGGTTCCAACGAGCTCCTTTCCAGCAGGGCAGGTGCACACGCCGTTGACACGGGGAGCAGCAGCAGGGCACTTGGGCTTGCATTCGCTGCCCACGAGATCCTGATTGTTGGGGCAAGTGCAGACTCCGTTGGAAGCCCGAGGGGCACAGGCAGGGCATTTATCCTTGCATTCAGTGCCAACGAGGTCTTTGCCGTTGGGGCAAGTGCAGACTCCGTTCACACGAGGGGCCGCAGAGGGACACTTGGGCTTGCATTCGGCGCCAACCAAGTCCTGGTTGTTAGGACAGGTGCAGACTCCGTTGGAAGCCCGGGGGGCACAGGCAGGGCATTTCTCCTTGCACTCAGTGCCGACGAGATCCTTTCCGCCAGGGCAGGTACACGCTCCATTGCTGGCACGAGGGGCAGCAGCAGGGCACTTGGGCTTGCATTCGGTTCCAACCAACTCCTGGTTATCAGGACAGGTACAAACTCCATTGCTCGCACGAGGAGCAGCAGTCGGGCACTTGGGCTTGCACTCATTTCCGACAAGATCTTGATTGTTGGGGCAAGTGCAAACTCCGTTGCTGGCGCGAGGAGCGCATGAAGGACACTTCTCCTTACACTCAGTACCAACAAGCTCCTTTCCGCCGGGGCAGGTGCAAACTCCATTGCTGGCTCGGGGGGCAGCGGTAGGGCACTTGGCCACGCAGGCGTAGCCGTAATATTCGTAGCCCGTGGGGCAGGTGGTGCGGCCGAAGAGACTGCTCATAGCACCAACTCGGCTCTCTCTGGCCTGTACTCCATTTCCATTGGCATGGACGTTGGTGGCGGCGCCGGCTGAGGCCAGGCCGAGAAGGATGCTGAAAGCGGCGTGGAAACGCATGGCAAGCTGTAATGCCTCGAGCGGCGATGTGTGTCGACAAAAAGGAGAGGCTAGTCCCAAGACAAGCTACGGGACTCGTGTGGTTGGTAAAGACTGGTTGCTGAATGACAACTTCAACGATTGATGAGGGGATCGGCGGCAGCACAGGGCTATATAAGATGAGCGGCAGCACACAACAGGACATAAAGTTGCGCCGTCGTTGCAGCCACGGTGCCTCCGGCTCAGCATCATCTTTGGTGCAAACCCCGATATCCGGTGCTATTCCTGGCAACAACATTCTAGACCATGCGGATAGTGACCAACTCGGCGCCACAACTGATTAGCTTTCGATTAACTACCACCCTTGTGGGAAGAAACATGCGAACTATTGGCCGACGGCCTATACAGGTGTCGGCTATGGACACCTGAAATGCACCAACTAATTACAAGCCCTCCTCACACGATCCTGAGCGCCAGTCATTTCAAGGCGCGTCGCGTGGATGGTTTAGCGTCTGTGCTTGTGCTTGTTTTCTGTACCTACGACGTACAGTGCAGTGACAAAAGTGACGATCCACTCCCACTTTGACGAAATATCCCAGAACGACCGCGCAGCTTTGCGGGCGCATTTCTTAGCTAAATTAAATATAGAAAATATGTAATTAATAGCATTAGTAGATTAATAATTTCTGATCACATGGATCTATTCAGTATTTTGTGTACCAGCCCTCTGCATCTACAACCGCCTGCAACCTCCGGGGCATCGACAAAATGAGGTTCTCAAGCAGCTCCTCGCCGAAATCTTCCCAGACTTCCACCGCAGCTTGCCGAAGCAATTCCAATGATTGTTCATTCTTAGGCATTGGTTTTAGATCAGGATAGCGTTTGCAGATTTCTTCTTTTATTAATTTCCATAGATTTTCGATGGGGTTTAAGTCAGGTGAATAAGGCGGCCAATCCACTAAAGTGACCCCGTTGTTCACAACCCAATTCCTCAACCAATTCTGGACTATTCGAGCTTTGTGTGTAGGAGCGTTATCTTGTGCGAATATAGAACCCGGGGAGCATATTGTTGGAAGTTGTTCTTTAAGGCATTCGAGGATTTGTCGAGATGTAACGCCGCCGCGGCGGGAATCGGGGTCGCCAAACAGCGATCACAAAGAGGTGCGGGCAGAGTACGAGAACGCACCCCAGAACATTTGCGAATGGCGCGTTGGCTTTGCCTTTGGCTGAACATATAGAGGATTTAATCGCTCGCCCTAATCTCTGTTAGTTATGAAGTTATCGCGGTTCAAAGTTGGCTTCCCCTGGAGCAGAAAACCCACGCCTGGCTCTCTCCATCGCCTCGTGCGATTGTGGACTCATCACTAAAGACCCAGCGCCGCCAAAACCGGGGTCGCTCGTCTAGGTATTTCTCTGCAAATTGAAGCCGAAGAACTGCTGTTTCTGGCGTAAGAAGTGGTCGTCTCAGAGCCTTTTG
This sequence comes from Dactylonectria estremocensis, assembly GCA_020744375.1. Lineage (NCBI taxonomy): Eukaryota > Fungi > Ascomycota > Sordariomycetes > Hypocreales > Nectriaceae > Dactylonectria > Dactylonectria estremocensis. Next base: position 218,562 of record JAGMUU010000002.1, on the reverse strand, counting down.
GTGGTGGATGCCCTCTTTCTTAAGGTACCGCAGAAGAGTGCGTACAGAGACCCCCAGACCGGCTTCAGTAATAAGCTGAGCCGGCAGAATGAAAGGGTCTTTCTCAATGACCCGGAAAATCACCCTTTTATCATGCTCAGTGAGCTTGGGGGGTCTCCCAGTGCGGTTATGACTTGATGCACTTTCTTGCTTCGGATAGCGTCGAATGATGCCAGACACAGACCCTGGTGACACTCCTTCCTCAAGCGCGATGCGTCGAAGCGGGGTGCCCGATTAGTACTTCATTCGAATCCTCGTGCGCTTACGAGGGCTATACTCCAGCCTGGAAGTTTTTGGGGTCATGATTGTTGGACAATGCCGAATTGAAGTTCAAGTGGTGGTCGTGATGAAAGTGGAAAACGCGACGCGGTCGCGAGAAATGTGGATTTGGATCGTCACTTTTGCCGACCCACTGTAGTAGTCTTAGTTTTAGCCTCACACAGAGACAGTGCCATGCCGGAGACTCACCACTGAACCTGTGAGTCCCAATGGCAACACTGGCTGCCTCTCGGGTCGTCGCCTGTCACTAAGCTCGTGACTGAGACCAGTACATGAGAAGCGAGTGTTGAAGTGGCCTGGGCATATTGAGCAGTCGCATTCTGTACTAGACCATGGCCTTCGGCAGGTGAATTACAAGTTATTGCGCCGTGTCTCATTGTCATGGAACTCTCTGGTTTCGGGCGAGATCCGGTGATCGATCTCGCGGACTCGGCCAGTTCCAGTGCCGGTCCATCGTAGCCCATTTTCTTTGTCTCGATGCCTACGGAGTAGACAGTGCCTTGTTTAAGATTGCCTCACCGCACAGCCCGACGTGCCGTGTGCCGATTACCCCTGTGGCGGTTGTTTCGAGTCTACCCATGTACCCCACAACTTATTTCTGTAGTCGGCGTCGGCACTGCCTGCAGTGTTGAATAGCGCAGGGCGTGTACCTTGCAGTCCAGCCCTTTCCGGGAACATTAGTTTGCCTTGTTTATAGCTCACGCTCATAATTGGAAGGTCAGTATCCTAATCCAACGGTGGACAAGCTTGTGGCCTTGAGTCCATGACCCACCCTCTGTGCCGATAACCGACACGCAGGGCTCGGGCTGGAGCTTCCATACTCATGGGTGCACATGAACGAATTTTCAATCATCAGCCAATGGGCACACCTCACCTTGAGGGATCGTTGTAGACTCAAACTGAGACGTAGACGAACACATTATGCAAGGACGAATTGGTCAACCAAACCAGCCACTGCTTGTGTCATTGTGATGCTAAGTCGGTACATCGATCAGCTGCCCTGTCAGGGTCGGTTGTCTCGCCTAACAATAAGCTTGATTAGTGCATCTCACCGCAAGCTGTGCAAGCGAGTAGTCAACTGATACAAATGGTATGTGCCCTCGTATTAAACATGTTTTTTTCACCGATAATACTACCACACTCTGAGAAATTACCACCCCAGCTTGGAGATAGTTTGGAGACATCGGCTGAAAAGAAAGGGGAACGAGCCGTCTAGACTGAACACGGCTAGCTGAGAACAGACCCCCTGTTTTTTAGTTCGTCTTCGCCCGGGCTAGGTCAGCCTTCCCTCTCTCGGCTCGGTTAATCCTCCGACGTGCCGATGCACCTACCCTATTGTTCAAGATGGGGTGTAACCAACTTCGGGAAAAGGGCAATACACCCGCTTACAGAGAGGAAGAATTGAATGGCGAAGCTATTCCAACTTTTATAGATTGTCTTTGTCCATGAGACACTCCACACGCTCTCACCTTAGGGCGATTGCAAAAATTCGCTCCTTGATTCGTTTTCGGTGCAAATGTCCTCGAAGTCTGTTGAATCTAGTTGATCTAATTGCTGTGTGACCCAAAAGTTCCGAATGGTGTTAGCCTTGACATCGAGCCTACCACCAGGGTGGCGTTTATTAGAGCACCTGAGCCGGAGTAAATTGTCCTTTCCCCCCGGTTGAGCTCCTTAGCCCACTAACTAGCGGAAGGACCCATGCGAGGCATCTAAGATTTTAGAGGTTTGAACAAGTCATCTCGCGGTGTTGCAGTCTCAGCCTCGTCCTCCTGAGGGGTGATGTGTTCGCTTTCAATGTCGCGAAGCCATCATAGCCGATGCGTCTTTCTTATATCCTCGACTTCCTGCAGCCTAATACATTTGACTTCTTTACAGCTTGTTGTACCTCTCAACTTCTGACTCGAGTGATGAAAAGTGATCACTGTTTTTTTACCAGACAGGCTTGCGCTATACCACGGGTACATGAATGAGCGTTATCGATAAGAAAAGCACAACCTTTAGAAAAAAAGCAATTGCGATGAGGCCGTTGTTCGTTGGATGGATGTGGATATGTGGTGAAGAAATTTCGCTCAGATTTCGGAGACATTTGTATCTACCTCAATGCAGTCCTTGACTCATTCGTGTTGAACCAAGAGACCTCTCATACAGGAGAACTTTGAGACATAGCCTGGTGGCACCGACTTGTTGCATTCTGCCTTTCCCCTCGTGATGTATCATCCCGCACATCTTGCCCCTTCCCTTAACCTTTGACATTTGGCAACGAGATTGCAAGAATGACACAGACAAGGAAGTCCGTCTAGTTCACAAACTCAAAGGCATATGCGGTGTACTGGTTATCTGGAGTGACCCAGAAAGTAATCTTTGGATTCGTTAGTTGTGCAGCTGAAAGATGGACATAAATCCAAGTGGGTACTTACCTGATCATTAGCTACGGTATGTTCAACGATTCCCAGGTCTGTTGGAGCAGGTCCCTCCTCATACCACTCAACGTGGTTGAATCGCTTTGTGCGAACCTTGACGGTCCCACCAGAGATGCCAACAGCGCTTAAGCCCTTGATTGTCACGTCGTAAGTCCGGACACCATACGTCGGCCTCAGACCCGTGATAAGCTTGACAGAATCTTTGGAGCTCCCTCGCGTGGCAAAGACTTCAAACACACCGTCTCCTGAGGATGTAGTCGCCACGCGATTCCCCGTCATGGATTTGGAATAGTAGTTGTACACCCACCACTGCGCAGCTCGGAAATAGTTGGAACCCGAAAAGTTGACGAGACCAGCCATGCCATTGTGAAGATTGCTTTCTCCCATTCCCCAATGAGCCCGCAGGCCCCCAATGTTTTGTCTCTCAAAGTTGGCCAGGTACCACACGCTGCCTGCGTTGGTCTGGTCACCACCGGACGCCGAGCCGTACTCATTGACAATGACCTTTGTGTAAGAGAGTCCACGGGAACTGAGCATGGACTTGAACGTGGTTTGGGAATCACTGACGGTGAATTCAAGGCCAAGGATGTGATAGGTGTAGATATCAGGGACAGTGTTGGTGGACTTGACGTGATCCAACCATCGAGTCCAGGCCGTGTTGCTTGTGCTAGGAGGAACAGAAATCGATGGTCCAGTGACGGGCAGGGATGACAGCTCCGACCTAGAGTTCACGTGTCAGCTTGCAAGGCACACCATATTATTCTGGACGCAACATAACATACTTGAAGCGATTGTACATGCGTGTCTAGGTGTTGAGGTACTGTTGATAATCGGTATTCCAGAATAGAGTGGAGTCAGGCTCATTCCAGAGGTCAAGCTCTAGTCCGGCTTGCATATTGTTGTTCTTGATAAAGGCAATAACTTGCCCCAAGAAGTCGTCTAAGGAGTCCCAGTTACCGCCATCGCCGGGGTACTTGAAAGTTGTGCCCTGAACACTATCTGCACCCCAGAGGTCGTGAACGAGCAGCTGAAAACGAGCGCCAGAAGCGCGACAAGTTCGGTAGTTGGACAGAAACGACATCAAACGGCCCTGAAGCAGTATTAGTAGACTGCATCGTACAGAACTGGCAACTCAACTCTCTTACCTGCAGCTGACCATTGGCGTATCCCAGACTAGGCGAGGGAAGCTGAGCTCCACCGGCACGGCAGTAGTTGAAGCCAGAGCCAGTGCGTAGTTCAGCTGGGATAGCCGTATTGGCGGATCCATCAGCGTTGTCGGGAAACCCGTAGATGAAGCCATCGCCCAGACTCTGCGGAGTGCCTTGCGTTACAGCCAGATTCACAGTCGCCGTACCTGAAGCACGCTTCTCGATGGTTCCACTGGCACCTCGTTCATCAACCCGGCTCCCACCTGGAATGACGGCGCCCGCAACCAGAGTGGCACAACTCAAGATGGATGCAACTCTCATGTTGAAAGGGCACTGTCAAATATTGAATGAGAAGTTTGTGTTGTAGAAGTTCTGTTGATACTTGTGTCGAAAGTCATCAAATAATCTAGTGAGGTTGTTGGTTTATATATATGATGGACAAATTAACTAATTTACTAATTCAGCTCGGACGCAGGAACCCCGAACTTGCGGAGAAGTCTGGGGTAAAAAGAATTATCCTATCATGATTGGAAGATAAACAGATAGAGTTCCGCTGTCAAGTTGAAAGCTGGCTCTTCCTCTATGAAGTGGCCCGGTGGAATTGCGGTGGGCATCCGGTGGGGCACCCGGTGGCATTCCGGTGGGATCATGATTCCGGTGGGCGAGCCCGGCATCATCCTGAAGAGCACCAATAGAGTCAGCGTTTGAGTTGTTGTCTTTGATGAAAAGTCAGGCTACAATAAAAAACCATTGGAGCACTTTGATAGCCAAGGAGAAGGGTCTTCACCGTCCTGAGGTAATCACAAAACCGAGCATGGTGTCTAGAAAGGTCAAGCCCGGATGATTACACACAACCGATTACTGCATTTACGCTTTCTCTTGCGAGGCATCATCTTATCCAATCAATCACCTCATGAGTGCTGCAATGACACCGATTGGAGGAAGTGTTGGGTCAAGCGTTGTTGCTCAATCCTGAACGGTTTGCTTGTGGTACGTTGGTGTTTGTCATTATCCTCGTCCTTGTATTATTCCAACTCCAGGGTCTAAACCCTTGAAACATCGGTGCTACACGACTGGTGTAAAATTTCCATCAACCGTGATGGCAAGTGTCGCCCTCGGTATGGTGTCATACAACGCACTGATTTAGGCAAGCGAATTCCGACGCTAACCGTCATTTCGGCCTGTTTTGTCTTGCAGAACCCCGCGTCGCATTTCTAATCATCAAGTCATGAGCGATTTCTACACGTCAACCCTCATCATTTCGGCTGCCGTTTAATTGAACACAGCGCCTCTCAAACCGCATCATGGCATCATTCCACCCCGCGAATATCTTGATTTTTGGAGCCACTGGCAACATTGGTCGCTACATTACTAACCAAATCTTGGCAGCACAGCCTTCCATTGCGCAGGTTGCAATCTTCACATCAACAGAGACGGTCGCTAAGAAAGGAGACTACATCGGGAAGCTCAAGGCACAGGGCGTCAAGATTATCACTGGCGATGTCAACAATGAGCAGGACATTAAGCGCGCGTACGAGGGTGTGGACACAGTGATCAGTGCCGTTGGACGAAATGTCTTGGAAACTCAAATCGAATTGCTCAAGCTTGCTGAAGAGTCATCTACTGTCAAGTGGTTTTTTCCCTCCGAGTACGGCACAGATATTGAATACGGCCCTAAGAGTGTTGATGAAAAGCCTCACCAGCTCAAGCTGAAGGTCCGCCGATATATCCGAGAGCATGTCAAGAAGCTCAAGTACACGTTTGTTGTTACGGGGCCATATGCCGACATGTTCTTTTCACTGTCGTCGGATGCACCCGAAGCTGGAGGCTTTGACACTGCCAGCAAGCGTGCTATCTTGGTAGAGGACGGTGAGGGAAAGGTTGGGTTCACGACAATGCCAGAGTATGTATCAGCTCCATGTCTTGAGACGTCAGACTCACATTTCCTAGCGTTGGCAAGGCGGTTGTGGCGGCCCTTCGACACCCCCAAGAATCGTTTGACAAGGCGCTCAAGGTCCAGTCGTTTGTCGTCACACCCAAGCAGATATTGGCTGAGTTCGAAAAGCAGACAGGAGAGCAGTGGAATGTCTCCTACTCCTCTCTTGAGACATTAAAGCAGGCGGAGCAAAAGGCTTGGGAAGAAGGGAAGGGATATGCTACGAGTTACACATTGCGAAGGATTTGGGCAGAGGGCGGAACCCTCTACGAGAAGACTGATAATGCTGTCATTGGTTTGAAGGATTCAGAGCTGGAAACCCTCAAAGATGCCATCCATCGAAGTCTCACTACAGGCTGGTAAGGTTGGAGGTTTCAGTCACTACATGCCAGACCTAAGGTGATAAGCCCATGTCGTGCTGGCTTCAAGGTCGAAAATTTCTCCCCATTGCGGCACCTGCTGGTCTTATTTGCCGTCTGTGTTTTTGATGTTGTGTGTCTGTGTCGTACTCGGACGATTCCTTTGCTAGATACGTGGCACTTGTGCAGCCGCGAGCAATGGCTGCCTCGCTACTGGGCCTCTTAGCAAACGCAGGCCACAATCTACGCAGTGATAGTGTGACCCGAGCCTTGACACGTAAGTATTTGGATTCATTGCTGCAAAGTGTCAGACTTGGGCTTTAAGCTGCTCCCCTTTGGGAATTCGAATGCGAGATCGATGACCGACCCACATCAAGACGCCCTGTTACGCCCGCAATCAAGGTGGCGCATTGACACACACAGCCTCTCATGTCCCACAACAGGTCTGCTGCGCCACGGTTTGGCTCGACTGACTAAGTCATCAAAGAAACACATTATGCCTTGGCTGCGTTTCAACCTTTTCATACTTAATCAACAGCCCCGCGTCAACCTCAACAGCCCTTAACTTGCTCATCCATTCAGATACTCTGCTTTTATAGGCATTCAACTGGTCTGCATCTTGCTGTGGCCTTTTCACAATGGACACCGACGACGCCACTAACTCAGACACAAACGTTGACGCGCCGCCACCGCCGTACGAACCAGCTGCCGCTGACGGCCAAAGCCAGAGATTCGAACCGGAAGCATTGCCGACTTTGGTCCTTGATGGCAAGTCAATATATTCCCGGTTACACCAGGACCGCCTGCTCTACGAAATCAACAGCCCACCTTGCGAAGCTTTGTCGCCCAAGTACAGCATCCAGAAGATTCGGCACAAAGTCTCCCAGGCAAACGGTTCCGTGAAGATCCGGACCCGCAAAGATCACATGTACACCATCAATTCCGACTACGTGAGCATCGGGCTGCGAGGTGTTCAGATCTTTGGAAATGCCGACTCCAATGCAGTTTTTAAGGAGGCCCACATGTCTCAGGGTATTGGACCATCCTCATTCAAGGTTGACGGGCACTTCCAAATCAAACGATCGACCAAAAATCGCTTGCAACATGGCAGCGAAATCTGTTGGTTGGACACCGACGGCCAACTGATTGCGGTTGAAACCAAAGTGGAGCGCGATGGGGAAGACAACGTCCGAGAACCACCTCGCCTTGAGATCAAAGCCAAGCTGGATGAGAAGGTTCTCGATCTCTTGGTAGCATGTTGGTGTGCGCGACTGTGGAAACAAGCTGAAAAAGAATTGACAGAACCGGTAACCTGGGGATCCAGTGGGTTTCACAAATGATCGATGATATTGCATGAGCTAACGTTTGGTGGTAGTTAAGAAGACTGTTGGACGATACTCGAGAAGAGGCACTATTTGGGGAGGGTATCAATAGTTGGAGCATGCTATTGGCGAGGTCTTGTATTGGTGTACTAAGCGTTGCTATCCTTTTGAAATGATGTTTGAGTGGAGTTAATGATGAAGATGAAAGGAGTTCAGTCAACGAGTGTGAATCGACTTTACTAAGTAGATAATTAGTTTCTAAGCTTAGCCTTCATACATCCACCGTCTCAGCGCCTCGTGGATATCCAGTGAAAAGTATTTGAGGTTGTAAAACTCCGGAGGTAGGGCTAGCTGAGTCTCGTCAGGCAACGAATATTCCAAGGCTGCCTGTTGAAGAACTTTGTGCAATTACTATGCCAGCAGCCATCACTTGCCACATGTTCGAAGTGCAAAAATGAAAGAGGAGAATGTGTAAGGAAAATTGAACCCCATTGCTCTGGCATGAACGATGTAAAACCTCGCAGGAACGAAGATGCAATATATGAGATGAGGGTTCGATGCCTCGAGCATTTGTTCGCTAGTGCTCCGAACCACCTCAGCCATACGATCGCAACTCGATAAGCATCTGTCGGCTGTATGCCCGCATTGATGAAAGTCCGTAGATTCGTTGATGGGACAGTTGGAGCGTTGGTAGTGATATGATTGCATGGTGAATCGTGCATTGTATTGATATGGTGTTTGGGTGTTGGGTTGGCGTGTCGCAAGTCGAGTATACATCGGCATATACGGGTGTGTGAACGGTCAACAACTGCTCCAAATCTGACTGCCGTGTAGTGGATCTTTGGTAAACTGCATAGCAGTCCTTCTATCGCTTCGGGGTTTCTTCGCTCGAGGTCGGGTCGTGCAATTACTGCAGAAAGTTATAGACGTGCCGGAGTTCATTCGTAACCAGCCAGACATAGAGGGAGAAGGAAGAAGGAGCCTCGGAGCTTCCAAACTGATACGTAACCATAATTGACTCCAGGTAACGCTATGCCTCTTCATGGCAGGGAAGATTGGCCGCAGGCTCTAGCCGTGATATGGACAGATGCTAGGCGGCACCTAAAGCAGATGCTGAGTCGAGCGCGTCGATTGCCCAGAAAGCACGCGTCTTTCCTCCCTTCTCGACTACATTAATTGGCATTGATAGCATACACGGCGGGACGAAGGATATGAAGTCAAAGTTCGTGCGATTAAACGCAACTCGATCACGTAGGCGCATTTGCAAGCTCATTCTTGCCGAGTTAGCCTGTGTAGCCACGTCTCAGGGGGGACTGGATGATACCTTTTGCAGGGTAAGATGAGGCTACAAACTCAATGATGTTCCCGTCGCCATATTTGACAATTGTCGGAGTAAGCAGCGCCTGCAGGATGCAGACGGAGAGGCAGTGAATAGCGGCGAGTGTAATTTGGTCGCTTAGAGACGAGACGAGATATTCTTGACCCAATTGTGCAATTTCATCGCCGGAATGCGTGGGTATAATCACAACAGCAATGGTATTTAGAATCAAGGCTTCTGTGTCATTTATTGAGCCGCGTATTTGTCGCAGAAGCCAAGAATGGTAGGCTGATGGAGGATGGGAACTGCGAGTGATGTTGGTCGAACCAGATGTGACAGAAGCTAATGATGCTTTCTTGATATAAGTACTCTGATTGAGATTAAATGCCAGTATTCCTCGTCGCCAAAGCTTGGTTTACAGGCTGGGGATTGGGTCGTCGTTCGGACTCGGGGGTTTGTTGGAATTGAGGAGTAGCGGTAATAGGACCGTTCATGTAGTGTTCGACTCGCGCTTTGAAGGTTTGGAACTCATCTTCGAGTGTCTCTGTGTCGTATTCCATAGTTAAAAGACGTGTTTTGTGGGGATGAAGGCTATTTAGGCATACGATAGGGAGTCGGCGATCGCAGCGAACTTTGCGTGCTCGGCATGTGATGCAGCTGAATATGAGGGCGTCCGAATTCAGCGAGAGGAGCGATGCGTGTGTGGATTTCTTGCGTGGATGTAGATACTTACACCGTGCTGCTTGCTTCAACCTCCTGAGGCGGTGAAGGCTACGCAAACTATCCCGAATATCTCGACTACAAGTGTTGTTTGTTTCCAAACTTGCGGTATAAAATTTCCCGATTTTAGTAGCATCTAAATACTAATTCAGACAGCTTAAAGAGAGTTTAAGATACTGGGGGCGCTAAAAATAAATACCCTACAATGGTGTTCAAATGATGCGTGCTGGAACGAATGACTGATTAGACCACTCGTTTCATTAAAATATACGGTGATCGAGGCTTGACTTGACTAAAATAAATGATCGCGGGGAACGTTATTCCCCGGCTATACTTTGGGATCCTAAATGGTGTATCTGAAAAACGTAGCATCATCACCCTTGCCACGCTCTGCCATCATTTCCTCCGCGGTATACTCTGATGGGCTCTTGTATTCTCGGTCTCGCCGGGCATTCTCCCGTCGTAGATAAGTCGTCATGAAGATAGAACCTATCAACGACATGGTGAGGAACCCAATAACAGCTGCGTGCCCGGGGTAGAATTGAGGCGAGTGCTTGGACTGGAACATGAAGCCAGCGATCATTCCACCCAAGTTTCCGAAGCCTTGATCGAGTTAGTCCAACCACTCTGAGGTACTCTTCTTGCAGGGATGGGGCTTACCGATGTGCATCGCAATACCGACTCCTCGCTTGACAGAGCCGCCTATGTTGTTGCCGTTCCAGGCCACACCCTGGGGAACGTTCGGGAAGACACCGGCTGCAGCCAGGAAACAGCCGACGTATTTCACCGTGTTATTGTGGGTGGCGATGAGCATGACGAAGCCAACGATGCTTTAAAATGAATTAGTGCCTGCACCAAAAATGAAAGGGAGGAACTTACGAGAGTAACCCGAAGCCAATCATATAGATTCCACGTTGACCGTGGCGATCAGCTACGTAGCCGCCGGCAACGCAGACTACGCAAGCGACGACGTAAGGTGGGACGGTCATGAGCTGGGCCGTCTCATTGCTGTAACCCAAGGTGCGGACGATAGTAGGAAGAAATAGGGAGTAGGAGTACAACGGGGTGTAGATGCCAATGGTGATGAACTGGGCGATACTGTCAGTACCAAGCACAGACAATAGAGTTTCCGAAGTACATCTTACCATGTGTACCCAAATCTTCCAATCTTTAATGGCATCCCAAAAATACTTCATGTCGAACTCGTCGGCTAACGCAGATCTGTCCTGCTCCAGCCGGCGAGTGACCTCTTCTTTCTCCGTGATGGTGAGGAACTTGGCCGTAGAAGGATAATCATTCATGACGAAAAAGGCGGCAAAGGCTGTACAAGATGATTGTTCAGCATTCAGTCGTCATTTCATCGGGGAGTTGCTGCGAGTCGAGAGCCTGACTTACCAACAACGAGCGTTGCAAGTCCCTCGAGGATAAAGATCCAAGCCCAGCCGGGCTTGCCGCCCACACCGTCCATCTCCACGATACCCCTAGCAAGAAGGCCGCCGAAAGCACCAGCAGCGGTTGCTGCAGAGAAGAAAATTGCCATGCGGAAACCGCACTCGTGGCGACGATACCAGAGGGTAATACTGATGGGGTGGTCAGACCATCACGAGAGTGCGGGGCGGAAGGGACGTCATAGACACTTACTAATAGTTGATACCTGGAAAGAGGCCACCCTCGGCCAGACCGAGAGCCATTCTGCATGCCAGGAGGCCGGGATAGTTGGTAACAAGACCCATGAGAGTACAAACGATGCCCCAGACAATCATGATGCATGGGATCCAGATTGAAGGACGGAATTTCTTCATGGCCAAGTTGGAAGGAATCTCGGAGGCGATGTAAAATGGGAAGAAGACGGCCAACACTACATTGTAGTCGAGGCCAGCCATACCTAGGTCGGCCTCGATTCCGGCCAAGCGGGCGTTGCCAATGTTGGTTCGGTCCAAGAAAGACAGCAAGTACAACAAGGCGAGGAAGGGGATCAACGTCAAGTCAATCTTCCTCAAGAGTTTCTTGGTCGAGACCGGATCGAAACCACTCCTGTCAGGATCGCTCGAGTACTCCACCTCGATACCGTCGCTGGACGTGGGGATGCCGCCATGTTCCTTTTTCTGGGTTTCGTCGGGAATCATGGTTCCAGGTCTGAGATAAGACAAGGAGGGGAGTTGGATGGAGGGAGAGCACAGGCCCCAAGTAACGAAGAATGAGGATGAGATCTATCAGGATTCAGGAAGCACGATGAGCTTTGTTCAGATTTGGCGTGAGCGGATAACAAAAGTCTGACAATACTGATGAGGATAAATACAGGGACGAAAGAGCTGGATGGAAGAGGGAGCGGGGTATACTTATAGTTGGTCCAAACAGCCAACTTTTATAGACTAAGCTTGCATGTAGACTAAGTGACATGCAGACGTCTCCCTCTCTACAGACATGACAAATTGACCGGAACGATACCTGCGTATACCTGTAGGCCTGGGGAAGCATTGGAAGACGAGTAACGCCTCCGCATGGCAGTGATGGGCGAAACCTAGTTTGGCCTTCCCCGGAATCGCCACCCCTGTACGCCTGTACGGCTTGATGCGGGGGAATTCCATGATTTGGTCTTCTCCTTGGGCTTCAAGTCACGGGGGAAGGATTGGTGAACCGCGTGGGAGGCACCGACTGGGGTCTGGGGAGGCTGCGATAACAGGCTAACCGGTAGTGTGCTGGACATGTTGCCTCTAGGAACTGCGGAGGCCTCGACCGAAACCGACGGTGGGGTCGGAGAAGGGTCCCTCCCGAGGGCCCGAGAAACATCGTCTTCCAGCCCGAGTTTGCGGTGCTCCGTACGGATAAGTTAGAGCAGCATGATCGCAACATCGCCCCCGGTCCGCCGGCCCCAACCTTGCCCGCTCTGATCTTCGGCACACGTCTCCCCCAGATTCCCACCCCGAATTGAAGCAGTAAAAGTGCCGCCCGCATTAGTAGCTCACGAGGGACCTAATGCTGCGCCGCGACACCTTGACCATTTTCTTCCCGTCTGTTAGGTCGACGCTCGACAAATGACCCCTACCCGTCCCCACTCCATTGGTGCCGTGTTGGCGTGGTCCGAGCCGGGCCCACTCTTCCCGGAAATCACAAAACGGTCCGGTTAGCCCCTTTGATGCGTGTGAATGCCGTGACCCAAGATTAGTCGGCTTGTCGAAAAGCAACAGTTACCTGCCATACGGAGGCGACACTTGCTGCTGCCTGTGATGACTTGTGGCGGGTTTCTCATCATGACTAAGGCAAGCACACGCTGATTATTGGCACTAAGCACTGGGGAGGAGGGTGCATGGCTACTGTCAATTATTCGACGGATGCGTTAGCTGGAGTAGGTCAATTGACTCAAACGCCAACTCTCTCCAGCGTCGATTGCAGTGATAACGCTCTCTAAGTCTTCTGCGACTACACTCTTCCATGTGGCCACATCCATCTACGTTTGTCCTTCGTATTCTCACCAAAATCGCCGAGTTCACGAGAACTCCCGACTAGAGGACATATTTACGCCTCTCAAGGTATGATTCAGAGCTGAGCAAGCATTGGTGTGGCGCAAGTTTAATCAACAGAGCGTAGACAGCTGACAGAAACGTGAAAATATGAGAATTCTACCGACGTTTGTAGGCTGGGAACCCTAGTCTAGATTTCTACTCTAACAAGCCTGGTTATCGAGAACTCGGCTTCTGACTTGGGTGTTTAGTAACTACAGGACTGCAGTACGTAGAACTCAGGTCTCAGTCAAGTGTATCCCTTCATACTGAGCAACTCAAACAGGGTGAGCGACTGGCCATTTCCCGCTGCCCCCATCCCGCACCTTAGTACGGCTACTTGGTACACGGATCTTCCGAGGGCTCAATGGAAAATCCATCGTATGCCAGGAGACTGCCACCTTGGGGAGTAAGATTTGCGCGGTGGGTGATTGGGTCCTTCGACACGGTAAACAAAGTTTGAAAGCTATACTTTCGTTAGAATAATACATCGTGAGTAGAGGATATGTCCTCTAATTCCGAGTATTTCACAGGACTTACTAAGTTGTAGAGCAGTTGCCATCAACGGTGGTGACTGATTGCATGACACCGTAGACATGGAACGTCTTTTCCGTTGCCGACTCATCGGCCACAACAGTCTTGTTGGGGAAGTGCTTGGGCATCGTCAGCGGGCGTGTTTACCCGTGCGGTTACTCATAATGTGTGAACTCACATTCCATTGAACCGAACCGTCGGCAGGCAACATGGCCGCCCTGGAACTCAGAATGGCGTTTGCTCCTGTAGCCACGTTTCCCAAGACGATCAAACTCCCGTTGGGGGCAAAGAAGTCGGTGTAGGTGGATGTTGTTGTCGGATCCTCGTTGTTTCTCAACAACCTGCGTGAAAGACACTGTCAGCTTCTGGCGGTTGCTCATGTCGAGCTTCTTGTGACTTACTCAAAATACCAAGGTCCGAATTCGCGGTCAACGCGGCAGCCAGGGGAGTAATCTACCATGGAGATTGCTTGAGAAATCCCAAACATAAAGCCGAACAGCAGGGGTAAAGTATGATATTTCATTTTGATGATAGAAGACTGGTACTGCATCTATGTTCTGATTTGGTGATCCGGAACCAGAACAGAACAGCATGCCATCACTGGCTACTTTTATAGGATCTCACCGTCGGTCAAAGGTACTCACATCGGGGTTTACGGACCCGTGAGAGTCCTGGTATCCCCAGCAATCTCCCACTATGACACGCGTTCATCAACTTAAAGTTCGTTCTAAACACAACTGGTTATGCTAGCAACGATATTTGTCAGCTCGTGTAGATGAATACGCTTCCAATAACAGCCCTTGTCTTTGGTGCTCGACGCTTCATGCTTATTTACTAGCGTCGGCTCACATCCGTGGCTTCTCGCCCCATAATGGTCGTCTGTGCTTCGATGGCATTGGTGACTGACGTGGTGTCCCAGGCTTCGGGCAGACTGCGCCTCCGCTAGCGTGTAGTAACTGACTCGCACCAGTCACGATATAGACTAGGACCGACATGCAGCTCAGAGATCATCAATGTGCTACACTCTCAACTATGAGGCGACTTGCCAATTTTGGAATTTTCAAACAGAGCATCCAAGGCGGAGACCTTTTACCTTTCGCATTAGTTTCTCACGATAAAGAGACGAGAGTAAGAGAGCCAAATGCATAAATAATCCCTGGACTTGAGACTCATCCCCCTCCCATGGCAAAATGCTGAGCCGAGACAAGTCCATAATCCTTGGAGTTGTTGTTACATGAAATAATTTAAATTTCATGTCAGGGAGTCCGCTAAGCAGGGTCGAATAATATAGAAAGACAACTAGGTTGGCTTAGAAATTTGGTCTAAGTACTTAGACTAGGCTGGAATAACGTCAACTGTCACATTTAGAATATAGGTCATGATAGCACTTCGCAATGGATGCCAAGAAACCACGCAATACTGTATGACGCGGCCTCTTTTTCGGAGTTAGAAGCTGTCTGAAATAACGATTCATGGGGGCCGGGGGGGCATATGAATACGTATAGCTCTCAGGAAAGGGGAATGTCCTCTGAAATGGTAAGGAACTGTACCCAATTGCTGAGCCTTGTACATGAATACTCCAAATAGTTAGTCTACGGTCAAGACTTAGTCGAAGCCATGAATGAAGCGTAAGTAGTTGTCCCAGCCATCATTTGGCACTATACACGCGGGAACCAGTTGCGGCGCAATGGCAAGATAGCTGACAAGGGCCTCTTCACCAAGCAAGTCTTCCTCGTGAGCCAAATTCTTCCAAACTACAGATGAAACCACCGATGTTGTCATGACTCTAGTGATCAACCACAGCCTCGTGAGCAGGACCGAACCTGTTCCCATGAGGCTTGGTCTTATTAATGATGATGCGCAACTCCGCCTGCTCCTCCTCCGTAAGAATGATATCCCTAGATGCCCAGTTTTCCTCTAGGCGCTTAGGCTTAATCGTGCCAGGAATGGCAATCATTCCCTGAGCAGCAACCCAAGCAAGGGCAATCTGGGCTGCAGTGCACCCTTTTCGGACTGCAAGTTTCTTAACCTCTTCCACAATAGCCAGGTTTTTATAAAAGTTTTCTCCCTGAAACTTAGGCGCTGTATATTAACCAGTGGTTAGAAGAGCCACGATTTTAATATTTGGGTAGATCGTAGGCAAGGGACAACTTACAGGTGCGACGGAAATCATCTGGCGCAAAGTCGTCAGGACTCTTATACTGGAAGTCATCGACGAGTACCCCGTGGCCAAGGGGGCTATATGCAACATATGCCACGCCCAGCTCTTTACAAGTATCGATTACACCATTCGTCTCATGTAGTGTCTCAAACGCAGAGTACTCTGACTGGACGGCGTCGATCTTGGCGACTAACATTTGGAGACTAGGCATTAGTGGCGAGACCTAAAGATGGTGAATTTTCTCCTCTTACTTGAGTTGGCTTTGCGAAGTGTCTTAGCAGAGCATTCCGACAGACCGATGTATCTCGTTTTGCCTTCCTTACGAAGCTGATCGAGGGCGCCGATGGACTCCTCGAGTGGCGTATCTAGTTAGGTACTGTCAGATGACCGCTGCATTGAAGAAAATAGGGTTTCATCTCGGTCAACATACCGGGATCCATCCGATGTAGGTAATAAAGGTCCGGCGCGAACCCGAGTCTCTCAATCGTGCCGTCGATGTACTCCTTGATATGAGACGCCGAGTTGGTGACGCGTCCACCTCCCCCAAAGATGTCGAAGCCACACTTTGAGGCGACTGAAAATATGTGGTGAGTTCCCAGTTGCTTCTGTGATGCGTTTGGTACTTACGGAAAACCTTGTCGCGGACATTGTGCTTTCTGATGAAGTCGCCGAGCAGCTTTTCGTTGACTCCTGCTTGGTAAACAACCTAACATCGGGGCTTGTTAGCGTTTATTCGTGCGTCGTCAGAGTCGGTTGCAAGAAACTGGAACGTTGGCAAACGTACAGCTGTATCCCAAAATGTGCATCCCAGCTCAATGGCCTTGAGAAGGACAGGCTCGGCCTCCTCCAAGCTCAGGTTGGTCCCCATACCAGAGCTGATGCCCATGGCACCAAAGCCAGGGGTATTGACCTCGATGTCGGCGAAGGGGAGTGTCTTGACCATTTTTGCGTCTTCAATTTAAATGGGGATTGGGAAAGTTTAGCAGATAGCGTTGAATATATTACATTACTAGGATAAGTCCCGAGGAGAGTGCTCCCGAGTTGTTAAATAGGTCCGATTATCTCGTGGTGACGATTTATTCTCTCTTCTTTCCGGGCGGTTGTAAGCCTAACGCCGCCTTAAGTCCATGGCGTGGTTTTAGAAGGCACGGTCGCTCCTTTTCAACTCCTCAGTTGACTCGCCGAGTCCTTTGCGCCTCAATGACCTCCAAAGCGTAACTTGGAGTGGGGCCGGGAAGTGGGCACGGTTGGATGCCTTAGCGTTATCCTGGGTTGCTATACTACGTACGTATTCCCTGCACGACAGGGCGGGGCAACAAGAGCCTCCCTAGGGTTCTCGGAGGCCTGGCTGTTGCTGATTAATGCCCAGCCAAGACGTCACGGAGAAAAACTAGCGCATGAATGATCCCTGAGCAGAAGAGCTGATACTTTATCTGGACTGCCTATTCCAAATAAAACACAGAAGATCGCCGGATGGAAGATGGAACGACTATGCCTGCCCGGCCGATAAACACGCATTATAGGACCGAGTGTGGACTAGCAGCTTAACTCGTCCTGCCTCTGAAGTACGAATATTGTTACGCTAGCGACCCTTGTTTCCGCTAGCCAACCATGCGGATATGGTCTTTAAGCAAACCTCTTTGGTTACAATTGTAGTGAAATATGTCATCCTCAATTGACTCAACTCCTGTGTCGTAACCGTAACATACAGCATCAAGTCAGGCCGTGAGACCGATCTGCCGCGGTCACGTGTCTGACACTCCAGCGTCCCACGCACGGGCCACTTGTCGTTTTCCCAACATCAAGTTTTCTCCAGCGCCACATTTGACGCTTGCGTCGCAGAAACAGGTAATCTAGACCTGCTATAGGGTAGCTTGCACTCCGTAGGACCTAGTTAATTTATCTGCCCTCTAATCAAACCCCGCTTCTCAGCTCAAGATCTTCCCCGGTTACTGGACCACGTTCTATGTCCGTTTGATAGGCACCAGAACAATCTGTCATACTGTTCTGGCCCAGAAGGATACATCATGAGCGAAAGAGAGGCAAAGCGCATCCGCCAGGCCTGTCAAAACTGCAGGTATCCTCACCCGCTTACGCATCCGGCTCCCAGAGATTCAGGTTGATCTAACCATGCAAACCTCATGTAGGCGAAAGAAGACGCGTTGCTCCGGCGAGCGGCCCACCTGTGCGTTCTGCGCTCGACTCCAGCAAGCGTGCATCTATGATGATTTCTCCTTCTCCGTTGACGGAGAGCGCCCATATCTGTCTCGTCAACAGCATCAGCTCCAAACAACATACTCTCACGCAACAGGGTCTGCATCAATAGATGCTGGCTCTACGAGTTCGGTTTGTAACATGATCCCTCTATCGTCCGTTTTTCCGTGTGAAAGAACAAATACTGAGCAGCCTGACCACAGCAAGATGTAGCCTTGTCCGCCAGAGTTGCTATGCTCGAGTCTCAACTGAACTTGCTGAATAACACCGGAAGGGGGTACGTCTTATTTATCCAGCATGAGACTCGAAGTTAGATGATAGCAGGCTTACTGACACATTGCTACTGACAGAAACCTTTTCCTTCCTATGGATGGACCTCAAATCCAGCAGAGCACCTGGAGAACGCCATCTTCCTTAGCTTCGTCACAGTCGTATGCCCCCCCCCCCCCAAACACACACACCTTCCCCGGTAGCGAAGTAGTGGGATTACCGCTGCATCGCGCTAATATCACAAGCTGTCATCCCATGCAGGCTGCTCATATCTCTTCCTTAGCCTCAGCTGACCAGATCGACTCAACGTCATAGGTTCACGTCACTACCGTCACTGACAGTACTTGAGTCCCTGACGGACACCTACTTTCAATACTGCCATAGCCAACCCTATGTCTACTTCACGGAAGAAAGCTTTCGACGACGCCTCTTGGCCAACGCCTTGCCTAGCTGGCTCCTGCTGGCATTTGTGGCGACAGCTTGCAGGTTCTCTGAAGACCCGTTCTTCCAAGGACGCCATGAAGAAGCAGTCGAAAGTTATGCGGATGCAGGATGGAGTGAGATTCATGAAAAAGTGTTCAGCCAGGATGATTTTATGAATGTACACACAGTACAGGCAGTTAACATGCTGGCTGTTATAGACTTCACAGGTGAGTCTCTGCGGTCCGTCGTTGACCGACACTTCTCCTTTTCGCTGGTTTCTCGAACCCCACACTTGACATTCCATGTACCGAAGGCTAATCTTAAATCATTGGCATGGGGGTAGCCGGGAAGAATCAGCGTGGCTGGGTAAAAATAGGTCTTTCCGTCCGCTTCGCAGAAGCACTGAATCTATCCTCCGAGCCCGATCCTGCCTTGTCAATGTGGCTACAGGAGGAACATCGCTGGACTTTCTGGTCCGTCTACCTACTGGATCGGTTGGTTTCTTGTAGCCCCCAGCACAAACCAGCTATCCAGGACACTGATTGCACCCTGGACCTACCACGGCAACCTACAGGGTCGCAACACGCAGATGGGCACGGCACAAGGATCAAGCTAGCATCTTTGCACAACAGGACCAACAGTGCTGCAGAAATTGACCAAGCTGGACATTTGATTCTTGTGGCATCCGCCCTGGGACGGGTTCAGAAATACAGCTTGAGGTCAGCTGGGTCTCAATATGCCTACCCCCCGTGGGACTTCCGCAGTGAGTTCGCATCTATCAATACGACCCTCATGACATTTGAATCGCGTTCGCCGCTCGTTTGGGCCAGGATCGACACTGTTTTAGACGAAACAAGCTTGGTCGCCGCAGAAAACGGCACGACAGCGGAGACCATGGGTATTCTGTGCTTTTCTCATGCTCTCTACTTCACCTGCCAATGCATACTCAACCACCCGTTTCTAACCCATCGGGCCCTCTCATCGCAGAAAGAAGCTGTGCCGTTTACCTTTGTTCGGTCTACACTTCTGGCAAGCCGCGAAAATGCTGTTAAGCTAACGCTATTATTACAATACTTGTTAAGGAAGCGGGTTTGTCTCACGAGCTTTTTGGGGTACAGTGCCGTGTGCGCCGGTGTTATTCATCGTTTATTCATGAGGGATTGCGATATTACGATCCAAGACACTTCTCGTCGAATGTACGACTTGACACTCCAATTCCTTCTTGAGGCTCCTGTCCGCTGGCAGAACTACCGCCGAATGGTCTGTGTTCCCCAGCGCATCAACACTTGTCACTCCTGCTGACTTCGACCTTCAACTGCACACAGGAAGAAGCGTTATCAGCCTTTGATCCAGAAGCAGAGGCGACAGCATATTTAGTCAACCCTAAATCCCTAGCAAAGCTGACATCTCATCCAAATGCGGAGGAGATGTGCAGTCTTCTCGACTACTCTTGGATGTCAGACCAAGCTGCGAACACGAAAAAAACCTCGAGTAGTACAGCACAGACAGCACCACCGCCACCACCACAAGACACGCGTTTACAAGACTGGACTTCTGTCTCGACGGTGGATTCTTCTGAGCATCATTCTGCGGGGCATGAGCAACCTTTCAACGTCGATATCGATGCCCTACTTGCCATGGGTCTAGACCTTGAGGAGTTGAGTCGTGTGAACAGCAATACGGGTGGCTCCAGTGACTGGTCCCAGCTGTAGATTTAAAATATGAAGTCTTGGAGATAATGAATTCAATTCTAGAGTACTACAGCTTTGAATTCATGTCTTGGTGCAAATTATGGCCTTTAACCTCCTGCCGGAGCAAAGTTTCAGCCAGGAGTCCCTCACTTCATCCTCCAGCACCCTGACATCCCGGCTGAGCTGCTCAACGCGAATACCATTTCCTGTACGAAAATACCCTGGGCTGTCAAATATTTGTTTCACTTCTCGGCTCGTCTTCTCGAATATTTGTCCAGCCGGTACCTTCAGGCCGGCGATCTGACCGGCCAAGTCACGCGACCCGTTCGGTTCTTCTTGACTATTGACCCGGCATGAACCAGCACCTCCACACAGGCATGTGCCGTATCGATAGATCGGCCCACCATGCTCAGCTTTGACCGAATAATTTGGTTGTCGATCAATGGCCGGCCAAAAGTCTCTGGAGTCGTGGCGTGGAGGTAGGTATAGTGTGCGCAGATGCGAGCGAGGCGTGGGCGGTACAAGTCAACCAAAGGCGCTCGTGACTGAAATCTGCATTGCAGAAAATACAAGGTCGCGGAAGCCATCCCATTGCGCTGGATCAGTGTTCGCTGGCAATCGCTGGCCTTCTGGGCTGCTTCGGGAAGGGGTCGGCGAAGGAGACGGAGCCTGAATCGGACATGACGAGAATGGTTCACTTGGGTCTTTTGGAGGGAAGACAACTGCATCGACTTGAATAGTGTATCGGCATCCGTAGTCAAACTCGCACTGATGAATCTGCACGGTCCCAGTCACATTTTGAATGAGACAATGGGTCCCTAGCTTTGCGCAGTGTCATGCTTGTGAGCTAGGACCTCCAAGTCCGGTTCGTACGGGCTATGTGGAGACGACAGAATCATGTTGCCGGCCATTCCTGCAATTCGGTCTCCGTGATGGATACCCATGGTGAGTAACTTTAAGCCGTTGCTCAAGATGCCGCTGCTCTTGCTCAGCTCAGAATACGTCATACATCGCCCGACATCAGACTGAAGCCGCGCCTCTCGGTGTCTCGGTTGCCAAACTTCCCTTGCACTACCACGATTAAGTGGGGACGGCCCGGACTTTGTATGTGGGCACGGAATGGCGTAATGATACCTACGATACCAGAGGGCCAACCAGGCCGACCCATTACTAGGCGCATCAAGTCGAACGGGCAGGGGAACGTACCATTCACCGCCCTTGTCAGACTTGAAGATGCTTAAGTTAGTGGTGGAGATGGGGCGGACGTTACCGACATGGAGTGAACTTTGTGACTTGATATTTACGGAGGTCGATGTGACGGATCGTCAGGACGGAAAGTATTCTCCGCATGTTGATACAATTGGAGGCCTCAATGAATCCTCGACGCCGAGGGTAGGATAGGTATCACGGACTTGGGCAAAAAATAAACCGAGAGATGTTCGGACGCCAAGCAGGCTTTGCGATGCGGCCATAGCCGGAAGCTGAAACCATTTGATTTCTGAGCAGTGGGCTTAGGAGGGGCGGCAAACTTAATAACATACTCAAGGCAAATTAATCAGGAGGATGATCTCAAGTCCGGATATGAATGAATGAAGTTTGTTCCGTCCTAGAGGATACCGTTAACTTAGAAGGTGGTACTCGGGAGCCTGATGATGAATGCGTACTTTGCATAGAGTTTAGGCACTGGTCACGGTTGTTTCAGCGTATCTTAATGTCTAGGCATATAGAAACGATACATCGACAGACCTTATTATGATCTTCTATAAAGATGGTGTACCTCTTCGACATCAATTTTGCATTCACAACTTACCATACTGCACTTCATACTCATACACTTCACCAGAACCTCTTCAAACGTTGAAGAAATGCATCTCAATTTTATCTTTCACGTCTTAGTAGCTTTTGTAAGCTTCAAGACAAAAACCTCGCTGGAATGCAATTCAAGCCTAATCCCGTACCCCACCGCCCCAGGCGTTGTAGTCCAGTCACTCACAGCGGTGCCGGTGACCAACTTCAGCCGCAGCATCAACGAGCAATATGTTTCGCACTATCCCCAAAACCTCACGTCTCTCAACTTTTGCAACGTCAGCATAAGTTACACCCACCCAGGGGCAACACGATACTGTCAACGTCCAGATCTGGCTTCCCGATTCTTGGAACGGGAGGTTCCTAGGGACGGGTGGTGGAGGCTTCGCGGGAGGAGAAATCCAGCGCGGCTCACTTGCACTCGGAGTATCGCAGGGATACGCAACAGTGGCTACGGATGGTGGGCATGATCGATCTTTCGGCGTTGCAACTGCCCCCTGGGCCCAGGTCTCACCCTTTAATATGGACCAGTATGCCTTGCATAATTTTGCGTCAATCTCCTTACTCGATATGACGGTGCTCGGCAAATCTTTGACCACGACATTTTATGGCTCTGAGCCTAGATACAGCTACTGGAATTGTTGTTCAACAGGTGGAAGGCAAGGCTTTATGCTTGTCCAACGATATCCAGGATCGTACGACGGCATCCTGGCTGCTGCGCCGGGGATTAACTGGGATCGAATGCTCGCCGCTACTGTATATCCACAGGTGGTGATGAACAATCTCAGCTATTACCCCAACGCATGCGAACTGAACGCGATATCATCCGCCATAGTCGCGGCGTGTGATGGGGATGATGGTGCCGAGGATGGGATCCTGTCTGCACCACGGCTATGCAACTTCAACTACAGTTCCATTGTGGGCACGACTGTCACCTGTGAGGACGGCGATAGTCTTGATATTACCTCAGCCGCGGTACAGATTGCTGAAAGTGCATACAACGGCCCCCATTCTTCATCGGGCGAGCAACTCTGGTTCGGACCTACGCCTGATAGCCCTTTGACTGTGGCAACTGGTTTAGCTGTCACTACCTGCACGAGCAACAACAATTGCACTGGGGCCTCCAATCCCATCGGGTATGACTGAGTGCGCTTATTCGTGGACAGGAATCCCGATTTCACTCTGGACTCTGTGTAGACGCAGGAGCAGTTCGAGCATCTCATCCATGCCAGTGAGCAGCAGTACCTATCAATCATTGGTACTTCGGATCCTGACCTAAGCGTCTTCAAGGCAACCGGAGGGAAGATTCTCACCTGGCACGGTCTGATGGACGAGATTGTTCCCTCGAAGGGCACCACGGATTACTACAGCAGGGTTGAGGCTCTGGATCTAGATGTTAGGTCATTCTTCAAGCACTTCGAGGCTCCAGGTGTGGAGCACTGCTATCTGGGGGTCGGTCCATTTCCAGGAGAGAGCTTTAGTCAGATTGGTTGAGGACGGGGAATCTCCCGAGGTCCTACCTGCAAGGAGTGAAGCAAACGACGGAACAGTGCGGCGGCGGAATTTGTGCCCTTGGCCATTGGAAGCTCTGTACAAGGGAGGGGATCCAGCATTAGCAGAATCCTTCGAGTGTGGTATGGGCGAGGCTTAGTCACTCTAGAGAAGGTGGTCTACTAGTTAGCACGGATGCAAGACATAGTGCAATGGGAGTAGTCCCACCATCCAGCTGCTTGATCCCAGTGAGGCCTAGGAGTATAACAAAACAGTAAGTTAACTCGTAAATCAAACATCTCAGTGTAAGGCCTGAACTGTAACACCTCAACATAATCAAGTCGATGATCCATGGCATGCTTAAATTGAGTCTGGAGCTCGGCGCCATGAGTTCGAAATCCTTTGGTCCTCCACAGTCCCATCTGAGCATATACTTTCCTATTCAGCGTTGCCATGTGGATGACGATGAAATGAAGTTACACCATCGAAATGAACATGAAAGCTCTTTCAGTGTCACTGCTAGGTAGCCATGCCACTGGCCTAGCGATCTTGAAGTGCGACCGGTTTGCTAGTAAAGTCATCGACACTCAGCGGTGAGCCAGCTAGATCACCCCAGAGTTCTCAGCTGGCGCCTGACCGTTCCGCCGACAGAAACCCCATGGCCGGTTTATGCACTGATAATGCGACCGTTACACTAGAATATGAGGAGCCAAACAAATCATGACCCTGGAATCTATCGGTGCCGCGTTTCCACATGCTTAGAAATACAATAAATGCGAAACCAGCAACGATCAGTACCTAGAATCCATATCAAGGTCTTATTTGTCATCGGACTAGCCAAGAACACATACTCGGAGTTAACGTCATCCTGTATCTCGAACTCATTTAACATGTAATGGCTTGAGATACCGGTGGTTAGTCTTCTTGGCATAGTAAGATATTGACTTTGCTGCGCCTCCTCCCCGCTGCAACAATCAAGGAATCCCAACTACCCGCCTACGGCGCCTGCGGCCGCGTGTACAATCATCCCAAGCCCCGTACGGTATTTTGTTCTTTTCGTTCCATCCGGCCTTGGCAAGTTTCGGCAGGATGAAAGTAGGCCAGTTGGTTCTCATCTATTGGAAGTCGCAGCATATAAATACCCCTCCAAGTCGCTTCTGATTAAAGGCAAGAAATCTCATCGCATTATCAATCTTCTTCTCTTTCTACAGTATCCTCATCCTCAGCCAACTTTGTATCATTTCATCTCGAATGATGGCACACAACTTGACACTAAACTCCACCATGCGTGGAGTCATGTGGGAAGGAGTATTGCAAAATGTTGCTATTCGGGACCTTCCCGTCCCGGTTATCACTGCTCCCACCGATGCTCTTGTCCGCGTTCGATACGCAGGTATCTGCGGAACGGATATCCATATCACAAATGGATACTCTCCCAGGCAAGATGCCGCGTGGAGTCTTGGTCATGAAGCCATGGGCATTGTCGAATACATCGGAAATGCAGTGAACGAAGTCTCAGTGGGGGACTACGTCGTCGTTCCAGATGGAGTGCATACCGCCTCGTTCGAAATGGTACCGGCAGAAATGGAATGGTACGCCACTCAGTTGGGTGGCGCCCAATGTAAGTCGCCTCGAATCCTCTCAGTTGTACAGTGTTGAAACTAATGCATTACGTGGCAATTAGCTGAGTATGTGCGTGTTCCCCATGCCGACTACAACTTGATCCCAATCCCTGACTCAGATACCCTGAACTCCACCCGGGAAATCGATTACTTGTTCGTCGGTGATATTTTTGCCACGGGCTGGACGTCTCTCAATTTTGCTGGGTTCGAAAATGGCGACACAGTGGCCATCTTCGGCGCCGGCCCTGTTGGCCTCCTCGCTGCACACTCTGCTCTGATTCGCGGTGCATCGAAAGTGTATGTGGTCGATTACGTTCCAGACCGCTTAGCACTTGCGGCCTCTATTGGCGCTATCCCTATCGATTTTACTGCATCCGACCCGGTGGAGCAAATCTTGGCCTTGGAACCAGGCGGTGTTCGACGGTCGGTCGACGCAGTAGGGTTCGAGGCAGTCAATGCAACACTCGACGTCCAAACCGACGTCGTCATCCGAAACATGGTTGCCGTTACTGGGTACAATGGGGGTTTAGGTGGAGTTGGCGTTTATGAGAACCTCGATGGCCTCGGGGAAAGCCGTACAGGAACAAATATCCCTTCCCACATTGAATTTCCTATTTCAGAGTTCTTCTTCAAAGGATTGAGTTGGAGAAACGGACCGGTGGATGTGAAACTGGTGGCACCAGAGCTTGTGAGGCTTATTAACGAGGGGAAAGCAAGACCCAGCTTCATCGTCAGCAGTGTGGTTGGGATCGAGGAAGCGCCGGATGCATATCGACGATTCACGAACAAAGAGGAAATCAAGGCTGTCATCCGTTTCTAGTCGATGGTTCGCATGCACATGCACCCCGACCTGGTTGGATGCACCCAAGGTGGGATGGTCAACAATTTCAACTATATGAGCCCAGAGCGAATAGTTTAAGTTTGCAAAAGTACCAGGTTGCATGCCAAATAGTTCAATCATCTACACTGCGTCTGATAACGTATCTTTGATCCAAAAACAAAAAAGCCCCATTTTGTTAGGAGTGAACAAGTTTTCCCAGCCTATGCGCTCATTAGGTTGTCTGAATTGTTTAAGGTTAGACAGCATGTGTCACGTGCCGGATGATTCTAACCCAGTCACTCCATAAATTGAAAGACCCTTTCCCTGTGCCCGCTCCCGAACGCGCTTACCAACAAGGATAATCAATACCAAAGTTGGGAATAACCCAACCCGATAAGTTATTCTACAATGTCCACCCAAAAGGTATTACCACCGCGTCGGCGGCGAAGGGCTCAGCTAGCATGCAATCCCTGCCGTGCTCGCAAGACTGGTTGCGATGGGCGCCGGCCAGTTTGTACTTCGTGCAGCATGAAGGCATTGGGAGACCAGTGCGCCTACCAGGAGAGAGTCTCAAGCTCAACAACCCTGTGAGTCTCGTTGCTGTCCAGACAGCCATTCCTGACCTCTTGCAGAACCCTTTTCGACGTCAACAGCAGACTTCAGAGATTAGAAGTAAAGGTCCGAGGGGATCCGCACCTGCGCCGGAATGTCGCTGGCGACCCCCCAGCGTATGGCAGTATTTAGTTCCTGATTTGGCCAATGTCTCTACAAGGCTGACCTGAGCTGTAGTCACAGTTCCAGTTCCTTCGCTGCAAAGCGCGATGCATCAATTGCATGACGCCGAGGAAGAGGTTGTATACGGCCCATCCTCGAACATTTCTTTTCTCCAGGAGGTAATCCAACTGCAAGACCCCGAAATGGACGCGACACAACCTTCCCAGCCAACGGCTTGTCCCAAGGAAAGAACCATGCCAGACCTCCTAGGCTTCACTGCAGTCCAGCCACCTAGCGTCGCTCATGATGTGGAGCCTGTCTCACTCCCAGAGCGTCAGTTTGCAGACGCGCTTTTTCGTTGTTTCTGGGATTTTATACATCCCGTCTTCCCTATATTGCACCGGCCATCCTTTGCTACCATGTACGACCATTTATGGCTGCAGGTCATGCCTTCAGTTTACCATTACAAACAAACGAATGACGATGTCGTCTTTCACGCGATACTCAACATGGTCTTGGCCCTTGGATGCCAACGCAGCGAACAAATTCCTTCAGCGCAGAGAAACCAGCTCGCCGATTCATTTTACAGACGATCTCATCGGCTGATTTCTATCGAGACCCTTGATTTCTCATCATTACAAATAGTGCAACTGCTTCTTCTACGAGCAATCTATCTGCATTACACGACATATGCCGATCGTTGTTGGAACATGGTTGGCGTTGCTCTGAGAGTGGCGCAGGGCCTAGGGTTGCACTTGGAGCAGACCGCCTCGTCCAAAAACCAACTTAAACGAGAAATGAGGCGCAGAGTTTGGCACAACTGTGTTGCTTTGGATCGGTACCTTCCATGGCATCCATGGGCCTTCATAATCCACTGACTGTTTCCAGGCTCTCAGCCACGACTTTTGGCCGGCCTGTCCTTCATTCCAGGCCGCATGCGGTTCCATTGCCTGAACCTATCGATGACGAATATCTATCAGAATTCGAGGAAGGCTGTCAACCTGAGAACTCTCCATCTCGCATAACCTTCTTCGTATACAACATGAAGCTATTCGACGTTCTAGATGAGATTCTAAGCAAATTCTACTCGCATGGGTACCAAAACCTAGCCCAGGATGGAACAGTCACATCTTCTCAGTATCTGAGCGATGTTCCTAGATTATGCTCGGAATTGGACCACTTTGTCGAGGGTTTGCCTGGTCATCTTAAAGCTGACCGTGACATAGGAGCTGTTGAAGATGAATCTGGAAGTTGCTTCCATATGCAAGCCATGATTTTAAAATCGAGGTATAGTACAGTCTGAGTCGTAATGGGGCATCTCTCACTATGAATAGGGTTCTGTACATACGGCTTCTGCTGCTACGGCCCTCGCTTCTCACCGAAACACGACGAAGGGTTTCAAATCAACGTCCGATCAACAACAATACGACTGGTTCCCTTCAAAGGTCCTATCTCAGGGAAATAAATCGGTTATGCGTATCCACTTGCCACGAAGTTCTCGAGGAGATCCATCGAAACCTGGGTAGCTTAAGACAGACTTCGGCATGGCACACGCTACTCTGTAATGTCCCTCACACCCCCCGGGCGTAGAGCTCCACGTACAATCGGAAGCTTACATGTGTGTCATAGTTACTTTCGGAGCTGCATCGACCCTTCTCGCCGCCAGTCTCTGCCCCGATTTGGAAGTCAACCTGGATCTTGGTCCTGCTAAAGCTTCCTGGGAGAGAGCCTTGCAAATTTTCGAGTTTCACAAGTCACACGTTGAATCCGCAGCAAAGGGCGTAGAAGCACTGAGAAGATATCGCCTGCGATTTTCCACATTTGCGAGCCAAAGTAAGTTAAGAGATTCGCAGTAAAAGAAGATGAGCTAGGCGCAATAATAAAAGATCCTGACGGTTTTATAGATCAGTACATCGACTCCAATGACGGCCAAATCGCCGGTTCGATACTCTTCGATGCTGCTTCCACTGTCGATGAAAGCTGGCTGACAGGTATGGCAGAGGACTTCAATGAATTTTTCACCTCAGACTCGCTTGAGCAAAGCTGGCTCAGCTCTCAGGGCATTGATTGGATCATGCAATAATGTAATATAAATCAGGGACAACCTTTTGAAAAGCGGGGTTTCCATTAGCAATACCACACCATGGCTTGGTGGGAACATGTCTTTAGCATCCTTCTACTGCCTAAGCAACTCCAATAGCTTCTTCGCAAACACTTCGGGAGCAATCATAAAGCCTAGATGGCCGCCAGGAATCCTTAGAACCTCCTTGCCAGTCTGTCCGGCGATGGCCTTGATTGGTCCCACACCTGGTCCATCGCCGCTATCCTCTCCTGCCACAAGGATCAATTTCTCTTTCGCTTTGACAAGGGCTTCAACATCAACTGAGGCGCCGGTGTACTGTCTCAGCTCAAATTCAAACCAAAAGAGGCAATTTGCACGGATCTCGTCGCCGCGTTTTGCATCCATGCAGTAACGCATCATGTTCGAATCGGGGCCCTCGGACAGACCCGAGGTGAAGGCCTCCATGGCTGCATCGGGACCATGAGCTCTATATATGCTATAGATATGGTTGATGAGTCCGTGGGCTTGTATCTGGAACTCCTCGGGAAGGACGGAGAAGGCCGGGGGCTCGTGGGCGATGAGCTTTGCCACACACTTGGGATGACTGGCCAGCAGCTGTTGGGCAACGAGGGCGCCGGACGAAGTTCCGAACACAATGGCAGTTCCGTTGCGAGAAAGATGCACGATCAGTCGCTGGGCATCATCGGCGTCGGTCTGCAGGCGGCGTTGGAAGTCTTGCTGGCCGACGAGAAAGCTTTGCGAGTACCCACGGCGGTCCCAACAGACAACAGTGAAGTGGGCGGCGAGAAATTGGGCCGAGGGGTGAAAGACGCTGCCCCGGCCGTCGGCACCGGGTACGAAGAGAAGAAGGGGACCGTCCGAGCCGAATATCTCGTAGTGGAGAACGGCGCCAGGAACGGTGAGCTCGGGCATGGTTGCTGTTGGCTAAGAAGGATAGAGAGAGAAAAGAAGGATGGAGAGGCGTGAAGGGCACTGGTAGCGTTCTTGCTGAGGGGAGCAATTTCTACCCGCTGACAGTGGTCAGTCCGCTTATAATATATCTCACCTCCGGCATGAACTTATTGTCCCCGAGATGCCGGGGATGTAAATCGTCATTTACAGATTTAGAGCTTGGTTCTTCTTAGAGTGTCGGGGAGATAAGGAGCGATTCCTATTCGCTAGAATCCACTTGGTGCTTGATGCCGCCACAGCTCAGGTTAAGACCAGGCGGTCTCTAACGGCAGTACTAGCATACTGCCACAGCCTAGGTTAAAATCAGGCGGTTTATAATATAAATTATATAAGAATCCTCAATATTTTATATTTTAAAGCTTTAAAGTTATAAATAATTATAATAGTATCTTCACTTTATTTTCAAATTAACTTCTTTTTAGCTTAAAATAGCTATTCTAAAGCTTATGTAACCTTTTCAAGTATTGTATTAATTCTCTATAATTAGATGTAGTAATTGTAAATAATAGCAAATTGGTCAATTTTAATGGGAAATGTTAATTGGCTAAGGGTGTGATCAGTTAATGGGTGGGTTGACTTAGCGATGGTAAGTTTCGTCAGGTTCATGATGGATCCTCACACCCAATTCCACTTCGCCAGCACCTAAACTGTCGTTGTGCACACTTCCGGGGTCTCGGCCTGGCATATGGACATGCTTGAGACTGGCTTCTAGACTGACTGAATTGCCTGCAACTAACAGAGCAAAATTGTTGAGTGTATTCAGGTTGGCTCCACGAGCTGCTAGAGCTCCGGCAATCTATGTAGTAGGACAATGCTAGTAATGCTATGCCTGCCTACTTTACCAGCCTTTGCGCGGCCAACGCCAACATCATCCCCAACGACGACCATTTCGACGTGCAGCTGGCAGCCCGGGCTTTCTTGACGGCCACGCCGAAGTCGAGGACGTCGGCGGTGTAGTTCATGACGACGACTAAGACACCCTGGTTCGTATCAACGAGTGTCATGATGGCAGTGCGCACCTGCTCGGCAGAGTGGCTGGCGGCAACAGCGGCAGATAAAAGACATTGTCCGAAAAACTCTCCAAAGGATGGCTCGTGGCCGCCCGAAATGAGACTGACTTGAGAGCTGGCATCGCCTTGTCCAGTGACAGGGCGAAGAGAGAGAGTAATTCTTGTTGGCCGAATCGAGGGTGACAGATGAATTGGCGAGTGTGATGGTCCGCAAGGCCGTGTCGACGAGGTTGGTCGGATTGTGGAGGAAGTGCTTGGACAATGTTATCCTGGGCGGAATGACAACAGATCTGGTACCGTGGATTTTGATGTCCAGGGATTGACAGGTTGGGGTTTGATGGGCCTATACATACCCGAGAAGCTAAAAGACAGCTGGAATTATGGAATCATTATCCAGTGTCACTTTATTGCACCGGTGACTGTACAGTTGCTGCAACCTAAAGGCACGCTGATGTGAAGCACCACCTTGCCTACGCTGAGATGACTGGTGCGGATGAAAGATTCTCTGGAGCCCGACTGGTACGACTGGGCTTGCGTTTCTCATTGCTATGGACCACCCATTGAGCATTTGCAAATCCTGCTGGGATAGCCTTGACCTTTCATCACCCGGAGATGGTACCCCGGAACACGAAACCGAAGACGCGAGCAAGATCCAAGTCGTCCGTAGCACTCGGACAAGTCGCGTAAATGGTCAAGCCAGAGATATTTCCGTACGGGTCACAGAAAAAAAACCCACTCTGCTAGCTGGAGCTGGTATACCCGCCGGCTTCCACAGGAACTATCGACTTGGCCCTCGGTGACACTCGCCTGGCGTCGACGACGGCGAAAAGAAATTTAGTCACCAAGTCTAACTACTCCGATCTTAGTCCACCGCTACCTACTAGCACTATTATACTCTTCAGTCATTGTGGCTACGCTGCTACGACTACGAAGTGCAGCT
Organism: Dactylonectria estremocensis; assembly: GCA_020744375.1. Taxonomy (NCBI): domain Eukaryota; kingdom Fungi; phylum Ascomycota; class Sordariomycetes; order Hypocreales; family Nectriaceae; genus Dactylonectria; species Dactylonectria estremocensis. Next base: position 186,791 of record JAGMUU010000002.1, on the reverse strand, counting down.
GTCATCTATAATAGAAGCTGAGGTGCGTTGTTAAGATCGCTGAATGGGGATGGTAGAGGCTGAGGCAACGTGCTGCTTTGTCTTGAATTACACGAATCAGTGCCTCTACTTGTGTGCTTGTACATGTTGGATTTGAAAACTCTTAGCTAGCTAGGAGGTAAGGCTATTTGAAGTACTCGAAAATGGTTTCCAGGAGGCGTCAAAGGAGCAGCAGAGTGCTTCGCGGCTACGAAAAACGGGACCGAAAAAGGACTTACAATTCTTCAACTAGAATATCTAAAACGAAGAAGGGAATTTTCAGCGGGTAGTTTATTGTCGAAGCGCAGCTACTAACGGACTCTTTTTATTGATTCCCTAGGCTGTTTAGTTAGGCATTTAGCTGGCTATAGGCCTCGGCTTCAAGGTGGATGTCCAAAGGAACGGCTAAACTACAGCATATTAGTTTTTATTGGAGCCAACAGGCAAGCATCAGGTCTAGATCATTGATGCGGAGCGGCTAAACAAGCCGCGGGAGCATGCGCCGAGCCACTCCCAACATGGCTTTCAATGTCACACGACGTTAAGGATTCGGAACCGCACCCGGCGGGCCGACGTATTTAGGGGGACTCCCATAACTTCTCTGTAGCTGGCGTCTCCGCCAGTTCGGAACTTTATGTTCCGACTGGCGCAGTTGACGAAATAGGTCTGAACGCTTCTGTTGACCAGCTCTTGCGTAAGTTTCTCTACTTATCACTTGGCTTTCAAGGTGGAGTCTGGCTAGAATAGGCATTACGGATGGTGTCTGTCCGCGCCGACAGGGGACATCAGGAGACAAATAAAATCATATACAATGAAGTGATGCTCTCCTAGACAGAAGAAGGCGACCGTCATCGATTTTACAGTTGTTGCCCCCAACCCCGCTTTTACGCTAGGTATAAACTGCTTCCAACATGAAGGTGGCTGCATTTCTCGTCTTCATAACGGCGGTCACGGCCGCCCCACTGCCTCAAGACTCCGCTAAGGCAAATAAACCGGTAAGTCCAGTCGCTATTTCACCGATTGAACACTTGGGCTTCTGACTGATTCGGCCAGACCTATAGGTTTGTCGGAAGAGTCAACCCGGCAACCAAGGAGCTCACATGGCCGAGCACGGGAGTCGCATTTTCCTTCAAAGGAAGCACAGCCTCCATCAACGTCAACAGTATTATTGGAGCCTCGAGCGCTGACTTGATCATTGACGGCGGGGAGCCGATTCTCATCGACAACGTAAATGGCACGTCAATCTCGACACCCAAACTGTCAATGGGAACACATACCGTTGAGCTGCGCAAACGATCGGAGAGTTCTATGGGCTCATTCCGCATCACTGATGTCGCTACCGACGGCACCTTTTTGGTCAGCAAGGTTCCAAAACGCAAGATTGAGATCATTGGCGACTCCATCACCGTCGGTTACGGTCTCGATGGCGTCCTGCCCTGCACGGACTCAGCCGTTTTGCAGAACAACGGAAAGACGTACGGCGCCGTGGCAGCTCGAGCTTTAAACGCAGACTACAGTGTTATCGCCTGGAGCGGCAAAGGCTTGATCCGCAACTACGCCTCGACGCCCCCTGATCCAATGCCACCGATGCCAGTTCTCTACACACGCTACGGTGCTAATGACGCCGACGGCAGCTTCAAGTTCCCCAAATCGTGGACACCAGACGCTGTGGCGATCAACCTTGGCACAAATGACTTTAGCTACCTCGGTGTGCGAGACCCAGTCGACCCGGAAGACCTCACGGACGCGCTGGTTAAGCTGGTGAAGTACATACACTCACATTACACGAAAGCCCAGTTCTTCTTGGTGTCTTCGCCAATGCTCAGCGATAGCTACCCCTCAGAGGCGGATGCGCAGAAATCCACACATGTTCAGGTGATCAAGGATGCGATGCGACAGCTTCGTGGCGTGAAAGCCCATTTGGTTGATTGGCCCTCGCAAGGTTCAGAAGTTGGGTGTGATTACCATCCGAATGCGGCTACCCAGGCTCAAGGCGGTACGCTGCTCGAGGATTCAATCAAATTGGCCTTGGGATGGTAGACTGCATAATTTGCGGTCGTGGAACTTTGGTGAAACGAGATGCGATTTGCACTTAATACCTATGTCAGACGAATAGGTCCGAAAGGAAAAGTCAGCTCTGCATAGGCCCGGATCCGTACCATCGTTTCGATCAAACCTAGATAGAGACTTCGACCTAGATCAACCTCAACAACCTAGATACTCGGTTTCCAACGGCATCATCGGATCAAGGGCTTCTGGATCAACTGGATCTTTAGGGATAAATAAATAGCTTTCTTCTCTTCACATAGATAGAAAAACAAGCTCTTCCATCGTTACCAAGCTACCCCCACCAATCGATACTGTCTGATAGCCTAGAAGACAGGAATCTCTTCAACCCCCTTCCCGGAGATGATGCCTATGGCCTCCGGTGTCTTAAAGAGCAGACCACGCGCAATGATCTGCGTGTAGAAGAGAGACGGGCTCACTGTCCTGCAGAAACGGCCGTCGGACATACGAGACCTCCTCTGGGTGGACGTTAACGGCATCGCAATCAACGTCTACCGGCCACCCATGAGGGATGCTCGGATCGTATCTGTGCTCCGTTGAGTAGCCCAGCAGGTGAGCGACGACTTCGACCTGCGTCTCGTTCGCCTAGCTCCTAGAAGAGTTCTACCGCGGCGGCAACCCGTTTCCATACCGGATCTTCGACCTTGGTGTAATTTGTTACGTAAAACACGTTGGCTAGGATCAGGCAGGCAGAGGGTGAAGACACCAAGCGATATGCTAAGTGGACTAATTCTAAATTGAAAGACTGAAGCTATTCATTGACAACGTCGGACCCGGGGAAGCTTTCAAGTTTGAGGCCTTAGAAAAGCCACAGATTTAGGTGGAAGACAAATGTGGACGTGAAATCTTAGTTATTGCTAGTGATCACATACCCGTTGGCATTGTGGGGCAAGCCGCCTACCAACCTCATCCCGAGGTTAGTTCTAAAAACCCTTATCATCTCTAAAATCGTTGTCGCCCACTTTTTATCTCTTAATGTAGTGAAATTTACTATTTCAAAATGATAATCTTTTGGACCTACCGTCTTAAAATGCAACTCTTCACCGAAGCTTCTAGAGTGCGCTACTTACGGAGATGCCAAATGGCAACCTGGCAAGTGAATCTTAGTCCCTACTCTATTATATATCACTAATACCTCTAAGTAGTCATGGGCCTTGACACTGATGGCTGCTATAATGTGGCTGCTATTGGTCTCGACGGAAGCCTCAATAGCGGCCAAGACAACTGCTACTTAACTAAACTGGGCGAATGCTGCAGCGGAAGCGACCTCGACAACAGCAACGTCTATATGCGTGCCCGTTGCAACACCAGGTGATGCAGGCACATATATGCATACTACTTTAAGCAGGACGTCAACCTTAAACACATCTGCGGCGTTAGTGCCAGTTCTAGGCACGACTGGGAACATGTTATGGTATAGGTCCAGAACGACGTAGCCGGATATGTCTCAACATCTGCTCATAGAGATTATCATATCTACCCTATGAAAGACGTTCAGTAGGAGGACACTCATCCCAAGGTAATCTACCACCGAGCAGGGTTTCAAACTCATCCACTTCCATCTCGCTTCCAAGGGCGACAATAACATGGAGAACCACAAGGGTGTTTAGTTCTACCAGCGACCTGATCAGCTACTTTGGCTTTCCTTCAGCTGAGCTCAGAGACTCCATGTTGCACAACGATTTGGGGTTCGCCACCGTTGACTTCAACGATGGAAGTTCCACAACCGTGCTTGAAGATGCAAAGGACGGGAATAATATCCCCATAGACACGTCTTTCGATGACAACTCATTCCTAGGCGATCCTCTGGGCTGCTAAGTATAGTGAGGAAATGCTAATGTTAAATAAAGGTCTCGAGAGGGGGCCATAGACTTGACGCCATTAGCAGTGAAAAATGAGGATTGTTTAAGTATAGTAGCTATATGTATAAAGAACCAGTTTTTAATACGGTAATTTATTGAATAGATAATTAAGAGTCTTGTGTTATAAGCATCAATCTGCCTTGCAATGCCATTGTCTCCAATCTTGCGTTGACCGATTCAGGCCTTTGATGTAGACTAACGAACCGTCGAAAGACGGGTGGATAGGAGCTGTGGGACAGTTCGAATGATCTGGGGTGCCGGACTTGGGAAAATGTGAAGTCCGCGTCGTAAAGTATTCACTCTCGAGGCCAGGTCCCAAGGTAGTGTTTTTGGGGCATTGTCCGACCACAATAACATGAAAATACAGTATCTGCAGTTATTTGAGATAGCAATGGCTTGCATTTGGCTTGCCGGCTACTCACATCTGGTCCACCCATAAGTACCTGTCGTAAAATACTTGCGGATGCTATGGGGTCTAATCCCCGACCATTTCGCTACCAAATCGTATCTTCAAGGGCCGCTTCCCTCCATCAACCGTCGATGCTTGTCATCAATCATGCAATTATGATCCTCCATTTCCTCATCCTCAACTTGATTGTACTCATTGGCCGCCTCAGCCTCATCAACCAAAGCTCGATAAAGAGATGATGGCCGGGGCGAGACGGTCGGCTGTTGTTGACTCTCTCACGACACTGCATTCGCTCAATTTCGTGGCCCCTGGCGGTTATTAACCACAAATAGTCTCTCATTGACGGCTTAATTATAAGTAACTAAGAAAGGCACTTGGCTGACTTTAAGGATCCAACGCGCCAGCTTAAAATCCGCGATGTCTCACGAGCGAGTCGAGTCGGCGATCTTGTTGGCTTCCTGCTGAGCTTCTTCCTTGATCGTGTCCGCTTCCTCCTTGCTAAACGAGTCGGTATATTTGACCCAGGTGCCATGTACTAGACCAGTGCCAGCCCCTATCAACATTCCCAAGCCTGAAGTTGGAATTGCGACTACGCCCGTGAGCAACGAGCCGACGGCAATGCCGATGCCACTTGCAATTCCAATTCCTATTCCAGTCCCCATAGCACCTCCTTGAAGCCAGCCTGCTTCCAAGCGTTCGGCTGTCTTCATCAGCTTGGCCGCTTTCTTGTCGACCTCACGAGCTTCGGCATTCAGCTCTTCAGCGACTTTCGGGTCTTCCGCTTCGTCTGCTTGTTTGTGAAGCTCTATAGACTTCTCCTGCAACCGTTTGGCTTCATCCACGCGTTTTTCGATTTCCTGCCTGAGCTTATCCTTGGCAGATGACATGCCGCCGCTTTGATCTTTATCCCCATTATGGGGCATGATTGACCACGCTAAACAACGATCTTAATAAGGGGGCTTTGGCGTGTAATGAGTCTCAGAGGTCGGGTCACAACGAAAACTATAGAGGTTTGATTTCTTTTGTGCGGAGGTGCGGAAGAAAGTGGGGGACGGACGTGGCGACGCTTTTACTTTAGCAATGTTGCCACAACGTCGTCATTCATCAGTCAGCAACCAGATCTAACCCGAGGACCGACTCCACTCCCGTAAAATGAGCGCTAGGTAAGGTACCCAAATTTTATGCCGTCAGTTGGCCAATCCGCTGTGGCTGCATTTCGCTCTGACGTTGTTAAGAACTTAGACTTTTCTCAAACGAGGCCTTCAATCCTTAGACATTCAACCTACATTGATATATGAAAAATGAAATCAATGACTACAAGTTCGTAGGAGTCCACAATAACTTACTTAAAGAGGTTCTCATCACCCTCTCTCTCACTTCTCATACTCTAGATATTAACTACACCTAAGAACCGTCCATTGCCTGAGGCGATGTTTCAACCACAAACGTCGACTGCATATAGCGGCGGCAGGAGACCTGTTGCCTTCCGTCGATGATTGACGTCTTCGCTAGCTTGTTTATATCATTTCGTTGTTAACTTAAAGCTGTATGAGAAATCTTTCTATGAACAAATGTCTTTATAACATAGAGTTTTCTAAGCCATTGCCGATGTCGTAATCAGTTCAGTACGGTTAGGGAAGAAAAGCTTCACACTAAATATCTGAAGATGGTGCTTGACTCTTTATGAAGGCTTTCACTCCTTCGTCTTTATTCCACGTTCCGAAAGCGAAGCAATACAAGCTCCGCTCCAACTCGTGATGCATCCAAGGTCATCAGCTAAGAGATGGTGTAAGGAATGGCTGCGAAGGGTGGTGGAAGAAGCAGGATACTTACAGCTACAAACGGCCTCCTTTGCTAACGACAGCGCCGCGGGGCTCAGTCCAGCCAACCTGGATGCTGTCTGTACAACATTCTCCAGCACTCGACCAAGCTCAAAGAGTTGAGCGACAAGGCCGGCTAAGTTGGCCTCTGCTTCTGAGATGGGGGATCCTAAAAGGATCATTTGCAAAGCCTGGGTTGTCTGTTTAGCCGAGCCAGATCCATACTTTCACATGGCATCAAGTAGAGTGGTATTCAGATCTCTACCTTGAATTTGCCTACAGCATTCGTCAATTGCTGGGTCCCTCCAGCGCCTAAGGTAAGGCCGATGGCGACCTCGGGGAGTCTAAATTGAGAGCTCGTGGATGTGAAGATTAAGGTATATAAGTATGATGGGTGTCAGTTAAGAAGGTCCTCCGCTCATCGGGGTTACTGCGCTGCAACGCTGACTTAGCTTTCCTTATTAACTGACTATTACAGCGACCTCAAAGCCCATACCGAGCTATTAGAAATAGAGTGTCAGTTCTACATGTGGATTTACAGATCTATATTAGCCTTAGAAATGGGATACTACTTAATGCTACATCCTTAATAGCAGCTTTTAGTAGCTTATATACGGTTATATAAGGTATTATTTTAACATTAAAATAGTTAGTAAATTAAAAAGGTTTAATTATATTTGTAACGGTTGTGCTAGACCGCTATACCAGGGGGCAAAAGTGTAAGAGTTAGCGGCGAGGAGAGCCCTCGGCCGGGACTAGCCTTATCATTAGATGTGCGGCACGATTGAGTAACGCTAGCTACTCGGAATTGCTTGATCTTTTGCCTCAACGGGCAATGGGTCTTTGTGTGGCTTGGGCATGCCGCCCCAACCCTTACAAAAAGATTGGTTAATAATCGCTGTGGTGGCAATCACCTGGGCACATTACTGCACTATAAGGCCTCTCTCGCTGTTTGGTGAACCAAGCTGTAACACTTTACCTATTCTATACTCTATATAGGCCAGGCTTAGACCTGACCGTTATATATAATAAAGTAAAAAATAAGAGAAAGAAAAAGCGATATCGAGCTCTTTAATAGGCTTAATAATTCCATTTTATATCATTCTTTTCTAGATACTGAAATTAGCTGGTTTTTCTGCCCAGGTACCCTCAGTTCCTAACATAATAGTTTCTTAGTTCTCAATTTATAATATATAGGAATTGTTTAGTACCTCTTCATACCTCTGTAGAGACCTATGCTCCACATGCTGAATTACCCATCCATCCATAGTACAAGCAGTACCAGGCACATTATCACAGGCTCGCAAGTTGGGCCAGCCACCTTTCTAGATCAGCCATGATGTTCTCCCCGAACGACTTATCGACAGCGCAGTCCGGCCAGTTGGCGCTAACACACATCCCCTGGCCAGCAACGCTGACTGAGGCAAGCTCGATGGCGGCAGCAGGGATCTCGGCGCTCAGGCCAAACTGCGCTCGGTCGATCGACCACCTCTGGCCATCGTTGGACTTGCTGTCGCCGCCGGTCGGCGACCGTGTCGTGGTGGTGCTCAGCCTTGTTGACGTGTTGCCGTCCAGCACACCGATGTTGGTCACCAGCCACGTGAATTGGCGTCTCTTTTTCGCCATATTGCTCATCGTCTGCTGCCAGTCCGTGACGTACTTGAACAACCCGACTAGGTCGTTTCGCAGCCCGGCTTCCAGCTTGCCCACTATCTCCTGCCGATTCTGTGCCGATACGGCCCAGAGCTCACGTTGGAGGTCGGCGGACAGATCTCTTCCCTCGCTGGCATCGGCCGGCAGCTTGGAACGGATTCGCGCCACTAGCTCGGTCTCGTATCTATGGAGGCACTGGGTCACGTAGTTTCCCACCGCTCTGTCGGACCGAACCCACGGAGCGTCTGGCGGGGCCGGAGGCAGATTCCGGCGGTGGTCCATGATGGTAGAACTTTGAAAGGCAGGGGCGACCGTGCTGTCGAGGCGCGATGAGAAGGCAATAAGCGCTACTCCGTTTAGCAGGCCGGTGATGGTAGTCTTGTTCTGTCGGCAGAGGGCTAGGATCGCAGAGAGAGATGCGTTATCCATGAAAAAGGCCCGGTACTGGGTTTTATACGGAGAGGTGCGAATCGGGCACCAGGCTGCCCAGGATACGTCCCGATTAAGAAACTGCGGCCGAGTTTCCTCCCAAAATGCCTTGGCGAGGACCTTGAGATTTACTGGAAGACTCTTTAAGCTCTCGATGGGGTTGGGAAGCAAGGGGGGGGCTTTAGGTAGTGTAAGGATATCGCCATCCAAGCCTGTTCGCTCGTATGCTCCGTTTTCAGCATTGAGCATCTCGAGAAAGTCTTCGTGGAACACCTTGGCACCTGCACCGTCGAATTGGGGGTGATTCCAAGTGAGTAGGACCTCCATGATAGGAGCATTCCCTTGCCGAAATATGGTGATCTTCCAGCCCGGCTGCTTAATGGAAACGTCTTGGAAACGGTCATCGAGCTGAGCGTGAAAGGTTTCCTGCACCGTTTGTTCAAAGTCGTCGTTCTCTCGGAGATTAGGCCATTTTATATGATGCGTCAAGTCGAGACTCTGCAGCTGGATCCAAGAGGGAGTCTTGGAAGTGGCATCCATCATGCCGACTTGTAGCATCGGATGTCGCATAATGGTGTCCACGACAGCGATCTTGATTGCCTTCTCCAGTTGGGCCCGCGACTCCGCCGGTGCAAGACGTGGCGGGATCGTATAGCGACAAGAGAGACAGGTGCCACGGTACTGGTCTATTAAATACATGGCCAGTTGGTACGTTTCGCTAGACAAGTGGTCGTTGGTTAGATGCCGCGAGATGCCATGCTAGTATGCGACAATAGGTGCTTACTTGATTCCGAATTTGCGTAGCACGGTCGTCTCCGTGCCATGGTTTAATCTCTGTACCATGGTTCGTTGCTGACGTGGCGAATCAAGAAGAGACGGAGCTGGTAAATACTTGATTGCTGCCAGAGCACGCGTGGAATAGATATCGTCGTGATAGCTTCGATTCGAACTTGGCGACAGGTGCGGCGGTTTGATGGACTACGTAATCGAGGATGGGATATTGTTATGTGTTGGAAGAACGGAGGGGAGGAGAAATCATGGGGGTGATTTATCCCTAAAATGAATGTACCTAAGGCTGTGATCCGGGAGAAGGATAAAGTAAGGCTTAGCGCAGCGGAGGACGGGGGATCATCTAATAAAACCTACTAATATAGTTATCACCAAATAGCCAATCGCCAGCCGTATTATATTTAATTTAATGTTGGATCCAATACGGTCAATTTGATCAGGCTGATAGGGATCAATACGATGTGGAGCCTAACGATGATGATATTAATATCTGATGATCTTCCTTGTTCCCTCTGGCCCCTCTTCTTATGTGAGGGGTTTTTGGGTCAATCTCACACCCGATGACTAAGACACGATATTGATGTATTGAAGCGGGCCGGGTTGGACGATGGATTAACAAGGGGGCCGGGAGCTGCCTTTGTCATCTAACCAGGGGGCTACGGGCCAGGGGTTAGAAAAATGGAAGTCAGTCGCAGTAGGCGACGCAGGACAGACATCATCATCATTAACATTATAGTGGAATGAGACCTTCCAGTGAGGTAATGGTGATGCCCTTTTCATTTAATATTGTATTAATACTCTTTTAACGACGTCCTCTTCCAATGCATCATCGCCCTGCCTATTACCGCAAGAATCCTCTTTTCCGTCATTACTTGTATCATACATCTATCTATCTCAAACCCTCACCGCACTCTTAAGCTGCAACCTGACATTCAGGCCTTGCCACCTTCCGCAGCTAAAGACCCATTAGATAAAGTGTCTAACTAAATACCTTTCTAGCTATCCTGAAGTCCCTTGGACTGTCTACCTCAAACGCAGTCATGCTACTAGCAGCCGCTACCTACTCTGTTGGAGTAGGCTGGGCATCTTCCTTAGCGACTCGCCTCTGACATCCTTAAGGGCTAGCTATCCAATTGGGGTGTGGTTATTCTCGTCCGCTGTGGTCGTTTCAGTATCAGAGGGTTGTTCTTATCCGGGCTTTATTCCGCCAGCTGAAGGTCAATTTAACATTTAACTAGAGTCAGTAAATATATGCATAACTATATCTTCTTAAATAACTAAGTTTTATATATAAAAATCAGCTTAAAGATTGTATAACGTACTTGATAAGCATGCCGGTTAAACAAGCTTGCCGGACACTCATACTGTACAGCTAAAAGTTACAATATTAGATTTTTATAAACGGGCTATATAACTGTTAAAAATAAAATAAAAGCATTTTTAGATATTTAAAGAAAAAGAAAATAGTGTAGGATTTTTCTTAAATTTTTAGTTAGCTTATTATATACAAAAATATGAAGATACATAGTGCGAATAGGTTTTTTCTTAATAACTTTATAGAAAAAAATAAGTAAAGTTTTTTAAAATCTTCTTAGATATTGTATTATATAATTAACCTGTATTTTAAGTTTTAGCTATTTTAGGCTTAGTTCTGATTTTTAAGAATTTTTTAAAAATTGCGATTTAAGGTATAAAACGCAAGTGACTGGTATACTTGTTTGACCGGCATGCTTATCAAGTACGTTATTAAATCTTATTAAAATATATTAAAATACAGTAATACTAACACTGTTTATACTATATGCATAATTGGGCTATGTAATGGACTGGCCTTATGGCTGCTGCGAATAAGCGTCAATTGTTGAATTGATATTCTTAAGGAAGAGAGGTTCTTCCTTTACTAACTTCCCCCTTTAATAATAAACAGTTACCTAGACAACAGACTGGGCGCGGCCTGTGCGCGGCCGCGCGCGCGGTCTGTTGCCTTGGCTTATGACTAAGCGCGAGCAAAGCTCGAGCCTATAACAGGCTAATATTCGTCTATATTTTAAAGTTAAGCCATTTTGCTTTATAATCTAAAGCTTTTAATTCCTCTGTAATTTAATATTAAAATATCTCGGCAAGTACAATAGGTATGATGATAAAATGAAGATTATCTAAAGGCTGAAGTTTTAAGCTTCTCAATAATATACATTATGTCTTAATGGCTACATAACTGCTAGCTTAATTACTTATAAAAGAAGGACTACCTCTAGAGCTTATTTACCCAGAAGCGGTTCGGATAACTCGACCAGGTTAAAGAGTCCCAGCCCATGATCGCACGGCACATTGATAGGAATGGTGTTATAACTTGCATTGCGAGTTAACATTTCAAACTCAGCAGGGTTGTCAAGTCACATTCTACTCTCCAGATGTGAAGAGAACATTTCCTCCAATGTATCTGGTGCTAGGAGGTCACCATGGAGAAGACTCCCATGAGTTTGAGAAGCTCTGGCACATATGCGTAGAGGCCCCCGCCGCCAAGATCGACGGAAATAGGACCAGGGTAGAAGCTCTTGATCTGCTTGAGATCCGAGCCACTGCGCTCCAAGAACCTGACCACTCGAGGCCTCAAATCATCTCGCTGATCCAGGTAAAATATGATATCATAAATCGAGAGTAGTTCGAAGATGTATTTCTTCATAAATTCACCCAACTTCATATCCTTATTGACATTTTCGACCTAAATCGAGTTATTTTCAAGTTCTCATGCTCTTTATGGTCTTTGACCTACCATCAATCCTGCCCAACTAAAGAGGGGGAGTACATAAAACGTTCCCCAGGCTCAAACACCAAGAAAGAGTGGACTAAGTCTTGCTGTGGCAAGAGTTCACCACAAGAGGCCTGCCTGCGAGACCTTGGACCTTCTCATACTCTTCTATCAGCGGTGAGGTAAATGGAAAGCCCATACCGCTCGAATTCGTTAGGAGGTGTCTGAAGAAAGGCCAATACGATATTCTTGTTTCAACTGGCTGGGAAGGAAAAGTCCGAGTACCTTAGGGTGATAGCCCTTTTGGCGTGCTGAAACTGTGGCAGCTTCTGCTCGTTGAAGCCAACAAGGACCCGAGGCTTCTTCCACTCAGGTAAAATGGTGGCAATATCCTCATCCAGGTGCAAAAGGTCCTTCTCGACACACTGAATGACGGCTATAGTGGTCACTAGTTTGGTTGCAGAGGCAATCCAGTGTACGGAATCGGTAGCCTGGACATCTATCGTATCGTCCACGAAAGATGTCACATATCGGGATATCGGATTTCTGCGGCTATGACGGCCGTCAAGCTTTCTGTCTTTCATCATAAGCGTCCATCGCCACTTGCCTCGTCAGCGGCCTCGTCAGCGGTCTAGCTTTTCCTTCAATCAGGTCAATAGCTAGATAAAGTCAAAGACCCCGAGGCATCCGGAGCCTCTCGGCTGTCCGAGGTCATCGTCAGTTTCTTCATCTATAAGACTGACCCAAAGACCCTCATTAGATAGGAAGAATAGCAAGAGCTTCTCACACATAATCACTTCCATCTGCTACATGCAACAAAAGACTTGGCAAAGTGAAATGTATCTGACTTTCATCAACAGGAAACAATCAGGAAGAGGATCTCATGGTAATTAACATCTTTGTGCACAGCACCAAGCGTGACTCGTGGCAGAGGCTGGCCCTCAAGCAATGCGGATTGGCGGAACGAGGCAACAATTTGTTCAATGGTTTGTATAATTGTGAGAAATCTTGTAATAACCAAAGTAAGACTTCAGTATCAGATTAGGACTTTATCTTTCTTTTCAGAGAGGAGAAATGACGGAAGCTAGTATATGGCTAGCTTTATACCGGTGTTTCTCGTATGGAGAAGAAAATTTACATTGGGCATTAGAACGCCGACTTCATTAACCTTTAGAGTCCTCACACAAATCATAAACATAATAAGTGTACCAAAAATAGTAGTTCACTTGTTTTGGGGTCTTCTAGTGCAAGTCAAGACAGGGTAATGGCCACTGTTATGAGTCACGGTTGGCACCATCCATGCTCGACCCGAGTAGTTCAAATCAAAGTGATCTGAGGCAATCACATGCATACTCACGCACAAATCTTGCTCTGTTTCAGACCCTTCGGCACTTAGTTAGCGTATAAGCTGACGAGGCTCCGCGAAGTTGACCGCCGCTTCGTCAGGAATTGCGTGGTTGTCGAACCTGCCCCCTCCCCAAAGAGCTTCAGGAGCTCTCTCATACCCCTGGTCAATGGCTTAAGCCCCAGCCAGCCGTATCGGGTCCTGATCCAAAAAAGAATTGCCGTGCACGGCCGACATTGTCGCTTTCTGTCACCCAATGTAGCCTGTGCATTCCACTTGGCTTTTAGTCTGGCCGATGTAATATCCCCCTGAGTAAGAATGATGCTGAGCTGACGATGTGCCCGTCATTCCCGCCGGAAGTGGCCGCCACTTCTAGGTGCAAATGCGTGGAGTCGGGGGGTCGTGGCAACCGTCAATTCTAACCTTCCGTTCCACACGCGTTTTGGAGGCGGCAACGGGATCACGGCGATGGTACGCAGGGAGAACGACGAAGGTTCGCCGGGGTAACCATGCCCGGGGTTCAATGTAGCAAGTCATGAAACCTTTTCTTTTCTCACATGTTCAAGTAGGTAAGTTTTCAGGGCCGGTCGGCAGAGGAATGAAAGTGCCATTTATCGCGAAGCCTGACGGCACGTCTTATTTATATGCGACGGAAATATCTGCGCCAATGCGGCCACTATTACTATCGTTTCACCTAATGATCGGATTAATCTAACCCTAACCCTAACCCAAGGGTTCCTCACAAATGGGTGCAGAATACTGATGATATTGATAATCTTCTGACCATCTTCGGCCATGAAGATTGCATCATCCACCGTTTTTGTAACGTGGTAATTTCGCAGCTTCAAAAGTTGGATATCCCGATGGTCTCTGTCATAGCCCTTGACTTGTCAGCACCGTCGTGGAACGCCTTCCAGAAGGGGCAGGTTACCTTACGCTTTGTTTTCAAAGCCCGTTTTTTGTTGACACCAACAAATGCCTTCAATGCACCTTCCACCCCGACCGTCGCCTGCGAGAGAAAAGTGTCCCTGAATGTTTCAGAGTTTAACAATTGACGCCAAGCTTCAGGCCGTTCGTCAATACTTTCTCGCAGTAGGTGAATAGTCGCCGGCTCAGGGGCCCAAAGCCCACCGCCAACGTACGATGAACCTGGGCCCAGCTGAATATAGTAGCATGCATATGGTCTTCTTCGACCTGTGCGGGAGAACGGTGCAGGAAAATGCGACTTAAACGGGTTGAATATAGGTCAGCGTGTAATCGCCTCGCAGGGAACGGAGACAATACCTACCTTGTAAGGTCTCTGGTCCTTTCTGAAGCGAACAACTTGATATACGCGAAATATGACGTCTTTGGGAAGTAGTTCAGGGATCGTAGAGTCGAAAGCCATGATTTTCGGCATCAGTGTCGCTACAAATGACTCCCAATCCTTCGAAGCACGTATGAACTCCTTCTCACGACCTATTAGCGTTAGCCGGAGTATGTCTTATATGTTCGGTTCTTACTCTTAAACCAAGTGCGTGCGTTATTGGCCATGAGATCCCTTGGGTATAGCAAAGTGTTCATGTGGACTTTGTAGTCTTCGTATTCGACTCCACCGAGGTGCCGTAACGCTTCATGAGGAATGATGGTAACTACCCTCTTGTTGTCTTCGTCATCGTTTGAATCCTCACCCTCTTCAATATCCTTCTCCAAGGCATTGATCTGCTCGTCGTCACCACTCTGGCTCTTGTTGTCTCCCTCAAATCTGTATTCGTCGTCGTCGTTATCGCGGGATCCATCTTTATCCACCCCGTCCGCAGAGCTACTTTCATCGTCGTGATGTGCGGTAACACCGTCGTTGCTTAGCAAGCGAGCAATTCGACGAGATCGGCGCGGGTGATGAAGCAACGATGACCCCACGCGCTTGTGATTCGGCATTGTCGTTGGATTCGGAAATTGTTAATGAATTTAAAGTCCCATTTATGTTTGGATAATTTGGCAACAAAGACCGCTTTTAACGCAGGAGCAAAACCTACTCCTTTTACGAATACATTACTATCTGATTTCTGTGTATACAGGGCGTCAGTAACACATGACTTGTGTTATAAGTCATGCTATGTAAACTCCGGACGGGTGACTGGCGCCCCCCACCTAATATTTGGTGGGGGGAGGCCAGAACCCTGCTCTGCGTTGCTTTGCGTGCGCCTGTTTAGGTGTGCGGAGTTGGGGTGAGAAACTTGTTAACAATCTATCCTCGTTTCCCCAAGTGCTCCTTGCATGTGGATTGATAATATAGATCTGCAATGGCAGGAATATCTCGCCGTATGACGCGGGTTTCTTGTGCGCTCACATAGGCGTGCATCGAGTAACAGACCAATGAAAACCTAGTTGGAACGCTAATGCGCGCTTCGGTTGCTGACCTAAAGTGGTTGGTTAACTGAAACGCTAACTTATCCCTTTGAGTGCCCTAAGGCAACACTTGACCCATAGTCCCCACAGGGGCCCGGGAGATCAACGGTACGCTGGTCGACTTCAAAAAGCTGTGTGGCAATGGTAAGTGTGATGTATTGTAATGTAGCTCCTTCGGAGCTGCGACTTCTAGCCTCATATGAAATGGGTGGGGTCTCATGTACCTCGTCTTTCTCACATTTTGGTTGGTATGAATCCCTGTTACAAGCGCGAGTATTGCCTTAGGGCACTCAAAGGGATAATGTGAGGAGACCAATTTTCCCCAATTTTGCGGTAATGTGAGTTGACCCGCACTCTCAACTGTGGATACCTCGCAATCTGTCCCAAAACAGAAAGTCAGCGAGTTCCAGCGACGTACGTAGTCTTAAGCCCTTGGCAGTCATCAACCCGCAATCGCAAATCGATGAACCAACTTATGAGCTCCGCCACCATCACCACCCACTACGCAGGCCATTCACTTCTAAGTCTCGGTATTCTAACCAAAAGGAAGCTCTTAGCTGACGAGGTTCTTGATTTTTCGGTATATTATCCAAGCGCTTCTTGAGTGCGGAGGACGGATGGAAGCTGGGGACTTTCAAACATGACGCCAGTGAAACTTGCCTGCGAGAGGCAAAACTTCGGGCCGCAATCGCCCTAGTTGAAGCTGGGGCAAGGACGCCGCATGATTGCTTAGCCCTGAGCGTTCCATCGATCGAATCCAAAGAGAAGGGCGGTAACATCCCCGACCGACATTTTGAACGAGCTCTGAAGCTCCGAGTTGACTTCCTTGAAGCCTACTCCGAGTCAAGCTCTGGGTAGTGCCTCCAGATACCTTTCCCATACTTCAGCCTTCGATCGCTCGCAAGATATTCCTTGATCCGGGGGCGCTCCTTGACACCAACATACAGCTTGAACACGCCCTCATACTCTTTGCTCTCCTCCATCTTAGCTAGCGCCTTGGGGAAGGCAAATTTGAGGCCATCGATGCACTGCAGAATTATTAGCAACAGACCCTCGACAAGCATAGCTGACCTTACCTGGAATAAAACCAGATCAGCATACGAGAGTGAGCCGCCATACAACCATGGCCCCTCCCCACTGGTCTCGCCCTTGAGCACGCGCTCAAAGTAACCCATGAACTTGGGAAGTCGGCTGTCAAGGTAGTTTTCTGCCCTCTTCTTCGCCGCTTCCTTCTGATCCTCGTAGTAAAAGTCGACAGAAATGGGGTGGTGCACGTCATGAGCCTCGTTGCTCAGCCCATCCAAGGCCGTAAGGACGAGCTGATTGACGTGGAAGATGCCATTGTTCTCATCGTCGTACTTTGGTGCGAGACCAAGGCGGGTGGAAAGGTACTGAAGAATGTTGGGCAGTTGGTGGATTAGGAGATCGCCGTGCTTCAGGATGGGGGGTGCAAAGGGCGGGGGATTGGAGGCATCGCCTGTGTTTGTCTTTGAGGTCTGGGCCATAACCAACTCAATGCAATTTTCCTCGGCCGCTGTATCTGTGTAGGAGGCTCCAGCCTCTTCCAGCATAAGGCGGATGGCCTCACCGCGACCGGGGACGGTTGGCCAGTAGATGAGGTTGTAGGGGACGTCCTTGACCGTCTTGGTGCGTTTGACAGAGGGAGATGTGGAGCTCATCTTGATGGTCGCGGTGTTTGAATTTCGCGTTATGTTGAGGTGATCCGAGAGACTACTTTTGAGAAGTTGATTTTGTCAGGGAAAACATCGAGGAGGTATTTAAAGGCGGGACAATGACCGGCAGCTGATGCGGATTGTGTCGTGTAGGTCGCCGGAGGCCATGTCATTTGCCGGAATGGTTGGGCCGCAGAGCATCAGGACACACGAACCTTAATGTCAAACGATTGTGAGTCAGTCATTCGCTATTGGGATAGCTTTGTTCTTTCAACGCAGAAAAGGTGATCAAATACATCGAGGAATCGACAGCTCCACGAGAGAAAAGTGTCGCAACCAATTGGAATCATTGCCATTGACCCGCAGTACATGGAAGATTAAGCATTTCAGTGCACCTGGGGAAGTCCTGGATCTAACCGCATTAGCGAAGCGTGTGACTCTTAAGGTATCTTTTCACCTTTTCTGCTTTGAAGGTATGGAGGTCCGGTCGCTACGGCTGCTACTGCCGCCTCGCCCGGCGCGCGACCCCGCCCCGTGAGCTAGGCTAAAGAAGGAGAAAAATATCATCCCGCGGAGCTAGGATAAAACCGCGGGAGCTCCGGACCTGATATTAAACTTTGGTGAGAGACACACTAGACCGAGAAGGGGGAAAATGCCATGGCGAGTCATGGATCTATAACGGGAATGGTGAATGGCAGTACACGAGATCATTTTAGTTGATCTTGTCCGTGAAGCATCATTCAAAGGACGGCGTTAACTTATGGATTTACTAATATCGCCGGGAAGGACTATGGCTCGAAGTAAGACAGGGGCCGAAGTTGATGTGGGATGGTAGTAATGTCGTTCTGCGTGGAATATAAATAGATGGTAAGCCCAGCATGATATGCAATTACTGCTCTCTCTTTCTACTATACCACTGTCTTTAACTCCTACCTGACTTTCTAAAGAATCCCAATAACTTGCTTCATCAAAGCTTCAAATCCTTCCTCGATGAACAATAGAGAGCACATTAAGGCTACAGCCTGAGTCTTCTCGTCAGCGTATGAAGAGGGCGGGTCCAAGACGATGCCTCTATTACTAACCGCGATGTTACAGCGGACTGCACCTGCTTCCTGCTTCCTGCTTCCTGCGTCCGTGCTCCAGGCTTTTGGCCTACTGGCAGACTTCTCTTTCGATATAGTGAAGTATTAGGAGACTTTTGCGAAGGATATCAAAGTGTTGAAATTTAGAAATAACATCATTGCGAACTTGGTTATCGATACTAAGGCCCGACGGGCCGTTTTCACGTCTATCGCAGACGTGCATGCTAACAGCGGAGAGCCGTACCCCGCCGAGCTCGCTTGATTCCTATACTTCAACGAGGATGGGTCTAAAGTTAAGAAGGTGGTTGAGTTCTGCGATAAGGATGTAATGTTGAAGATGGCAAACACGGCTGCCTAGTTCTGGTCTACAGCGTATAGAGTTCGAGGGAAACCTAGATGGGTCTTTGTTTAATATAAACCCAGAGTGGCGCGTCTATCATCATCAATCATTGTGACAAGGACAATGAAATGAAATAATTGCTGATTGAGCAAGACTATAATGACAATGATCATTGAGGGGCAATGGATGAAATGATAATGATTGAATCACCTCAACGAACGGAATTTCCAGCGGACCGTACTGTGTGTCCTATAACACTGCAAAACATCATGTTTGTTCCGGCTCTTCCGCGGCCAGATCCTTCAACAATCCGTCATCATCCTCCCGCAAGCCCGCTCTCAACCAGGATTTCACTGTTTGCGTAATTGCGATCGTTTCTGCCTGCAACCGGCAGCGTTTCGCTGACACCATATTCCCACAGGAAGAAAACACTCTCTCGCACTCGGCAGCCATTGGAGGCACAGAGAGTACGTCTATAGCCATCCGCGTTAAACGCTGGGTATTCAAACCTCTTGTTGAACCAGTATAAAAACGGATCGCAGTTCTTTTCAACAGGGTCGGCGAGGCGTAACCATCTATCGAGCTCATCGTCCATTTTATCCTCGCACGGTGCTGGCTGTGCTGTGCCTGTAGACTTGAATCTATCCAAATAGGAAGAGAAGGAGTCGACTTCTACTTTCTTTGCTTTCTTAATTGGTCTCAGGTGTCAGGATCTTCCCGTTCGGATTGAACAGGAAACTGCTCGTATTCCTGCCATAGGCCGCTGATGAGCCGTGGAGCTTTCTCAATTCAATCTGGCCTCTGTCGATAGGTACGAGAAAGGAAATCCCATCGGATCGCTAGGTGAAGAACCGTAGCAGCATGGTAAGCAGGAGACTGGTCAATGGTGCTGTAATATTTGTCCAGCTTGACCCACGCGAGGTTGATGTTCGTCTTAAAATGAGCAGGTTCTGGTGTTTGATCTGCATGGAGCTTTGCTTCCTCCAAATGACCCATCAGCTGCAGAGCAAATTTCTTGCATTAAACCACACGCGGCTTCTTTTCCGCCGGTTCGGATCCGCTGTTTCCCATCACCTTCAAGCTTCTTGACACAGGTCTCGAAGTGGCGCAGAAGATCCTGATAGAGTCCAATAGTCTGCCAATCTTCTTCTATAAGCAAAGCATCATCTTCGAGGCACCGTGGTAAAAGTCTCTGCCCGGCTCCCTTTCCCCTCGGCTTCGACACTTTGTAGCGCACATCCGAAATGACGGCTTCATTATAAGGGCGTAGCTTGATCGCCCGGCTCATCATGTAGAATTGGGAGAGCCATTGGGTATTGTTATCAACGATGACATCGAGTAAACCAGGCCAGCAATTCTCTCTGCCCCGTCTCTGAGCTTCCCGAAGCATCTCGGTGACTCTGTTGGAGCGGTTTATCCAGACCATTAGGTTGTGAAGCTTTCCGACTGGGCCGCACTTCAACCATGCATCGTGCGCTTCGGTATCGGTATTATCCTCAATTGTGCTGCTCGTATCGTCTTTCCCAAGAAGCATCGCCCTAGCTACCAAATGGACGACATAACCAAAGCAGCGAATTCTCCGCGCCATTGGGCAGGCCCACTGGAAGCCATGCGCTAGGCGTTCCATTGCTGCGTCATTATTGGAGGCATTGCCAAGGGTGAAATAACCAATCTTATCCCGGCGGAGCTCGAAAGCCTCGACAATGTTCTGAACACTCTCAGCAATGTTCTCGCCTGTATGGCGATCTGTGAATTTGGGTAGTCCGAGCACAATCTTTTGTGGCCGGAAACTCCGATCGAGGAAAAATGCGCCGATGCCAAATAACGGATGTCGGTTGCGGGAAGTCCATCCATCAAACGCGATCTGGATGGCGCTGGGACTTTGGTGCAGGGTCTTGATGATATGGAGGCGGAAGAAGTGGTATTCCTATATAACCCGGCGTCATTGCATCGTGAGAAAGGTGAGCGTTTGTCACGCTGATTATTGGGCTGAGATAGTCAAGCATCTTGCGAAAAGTCTCGTTCTCGGCTACTCTGAACGGTTGATTGGTCTGCACGATCCACCTCACGAACTTCCGTTGAAACACATATTTGTCGAACTGCTTCTTTAAGCTGTTGCGGATAACCCTAACCCTGGGATAAATTCACAAGTTGGGGTGGATTTCAAGTGTCATCGTACGTCTGAGAGGCTACAAGTTCAAAAAGTCGATAGCCGGGAGACACCCGTGCAACAAACTGAATCATCAAGCTGAACATGTTCATTGGTAATGGACTGACACAACGCCGTCGACTATCAAGTTATGCCTAGAGATATATTCAGCCTTGTCTCTTAAAAGAAATACCACCGGCTTCGCGATATCCTGGGGCACACCCAGCCGTCACAGAGGTACCCTTTCTTCCATGACCCCTCGTTTAGATCCAGCCAGGTCGGCCTTGTTCATGACCGTCTCAACTATATTAGGACTTACGGTATAAAACCGAATCCTATGCTTCCCCAATGCTACCACACAGCTAGCCGTCATACCCAAGACAGCAGCCTTAGTCGCCAAGTAGTGTCTGAACGGCTTTTTATAAGCAGGCAGCTCCGGAGCTTTGAGACCCATCCTATGAATCTTGGGGAAATGGAATTTAAAGTTTTTAAAAATAAATAACAATCATCATATCTTAAGAAGTGCACCCCTCGTTGAGTCTGCTAGTCTAGCCCTCCACAGCCTCATACTGTTCAAAATAAATAGTTCACCTCTCTTCCCAAAGCAAAGATTCGCAACACCACCTGGTACTAATATCTTGCCAATTAGGACTCCACCCGGAGACCAGACATGAACACCATCCCCACATCCACTAAAGACGTTGCCATTCATGTCGCACTTAATGCCATCTGGGAAACCATTGTCCGCCATTGCGAAAAGTCGACGGTTCACAAGGAAAGGCTGTCCCGAGTATGTCGAAACATCGAAAGCGTAACTCAATTGCGTCAACCGCATGTCCAGGAGGGAGCTTGAAATTGGTTGGCAACTTACATAGTAGAAGCCCGGGCGTCGTTCACACTCCCGTCGCCCCAGATTGAATCTGTGTCGGTTATGTACACCACCTTCTCATCAGGACTGAAACAGATGCCGTTGGGGTGTCCAAACCGGTCAGCTACCGCACGGATACTTCCACTTGCGGGATCAAATCTATACACCTGGTTGGGTAGAAGAGGAGGCGGACGATATCCTTCTCCAAACCCGTATGCCGGATCAGTGAACCAGATGCTGCCATCGCTATGCACGGCCACGTCGTTGACAGAGTTGAAGGGTCTTCCATAGAAATCAGAGATGACCAACTTGCTTTCGTAAGGCTGATCACTCTTCATCGAGAAGATTCCACTTGGCAGATCAAAAGACCCTTGAGCGCAGAAGAGCAAATCGTTTCCACTGTTGGTACCCCCGTTCGCCATTGCCATCTGGCCGTTTGGCAACACTTCATGGCCAACCTTCTCCTGGCCATCAACAATATTGAACGTGATCTTGGAGACATGGACTGTCGTAGTACCTTCGGCATCCTTGAAGGGGCTGCTTGTAATGAATAGCTCATCCTTGGACGGGACGAAGATGCCGGCCTCGAACGCAAACGGATAATCCTTTTCGAGAAGTAATTGGAGATGCGGCTGCGAGCCTGTCACTTGCTCAAAAGAATGATGATACGATCTGAAAGCCGCCATAGTGAGTTTTGTGTATGTGATTCCGGTAAACTGCCGTTTCTGGCCCAAATTTCGACTCGCTGTACTTTGATAGCTACTTATAGACCTTATGACGGGTTCAGGCCAGGCAGTACCTTCACTAGGTCGAGGATCCTGTCGGGATTCCGCCTAACTAGGAAGTTGGGGTAGGTGTAATACCGACCTAACATTGAATGTCAAACGCGCACGCTAGATCAATCTGGGCAAGTCGAAGCCTGGCTTGAAATCATGGGGCGTCGAGATCACGGCCAAGTTGGCAACATCTTGAAAGACTCTAGAGGCTAAATGCTACCGAGTTCACATGAAATATTAAATACTCGAGTTTGGTGCAAAACCTTGTTTGAATTCACACTCAGACACTATGAAACACAGACACAGGCGCAGAAACTGGATGCAAAATGCAAAGTTACCAGACAGACGTTGCATTCCCTAAATTGACACGATGCAAAGTCCTGACCACGGGGATAGCGGCAAGGGTTTCTCAAAACGGTTCTTTTCGTACCTAAATCAATCCACCTCATGTCCCTGCTACTCTCAATCCTCAGCTACATGAGAGGTTGACACAAGCAGATCGCGAGGAAGCGTGTAGTGCTTATGGCCATAGGTAAACCAGTAGATGAGTGCGTACATAATGATGACAAAGAGCACAGCTGAGACGTAATTCATCTGGTCTGCCTGTACGGGGAGGAAATAAGGGAAACAGTAGAAGACGAGAGTGACCAAAAACCAGATTACGGTAACAATGTTACAGAAAAGTCCGATTTTGGGGAACCAGAACGGCCCGTGAGGAGCTCTGCTGCGGCCCTGCCAAAGAAGAAGGACGATGGGCAGGCAGTAGGTTGCGTATTGCAGAATGATACCTCCAGCAATGAAGGAGCTGAAGGCTGTCTGTGAGCCGAGGTACAAACATCCGCAAAGACCAGTCCAGCAAGATGACCAAAGATGAGCCCAGATTGGGGTCGAGAACGGGGCAGGTGCAAGACGGCTGAGGTATGAGTGGAAAGGAAATCCCTTGTCTCGGCTCAGGGCCCACGCGATACGGGACTGCCAGGTGTGGATGCCAATGAGCGAGCCGTATGCCGATACGAACACCAAAGCCTGGAGGGCCAGCGCCGCGTTCTTATTGTGGTGGATCACGTTGTAAAAGATCAGCAACGAGTTTGTCTCCGTTGTCAGGTCCTGGGCGGTAAAAAAGAGGGCAAAGATGATGAGCAGGCCTGTGGCCGCTCCAACAAGGATAGTCCAGATGAGGGCTTTGGGTATATTCTTCTGAGGTTCAGGAATTTCATCAGCGAGATGCGTGGCGGCATCCAAGCATGAGAAGCACCAGTTTAACCCGTTGATACCAATGAGGAAGGCGATCCCATCAGACCATCCTGAAATATTATAGTAGTTGAAGAAGAAGTCGTGCCCAGAATTGGTCCCGGTGTCGGCCGCGAAAAGAGCGATGAAAATGATGGCGATTATGGTGACGGTGAAGAAGATGAGAAATTTGCCTATCAGGGGAAGCAGGAATTCGAAGCAGTTGAGTCCGAAGATGAGCATATTCAGCACTTGGAAGGTAACGAACAGCATCCAGGGCTTCACTTCGAGTTCGGGATGGGTGAAAGAGATCATTTGGAACAAGGTCGTACTCGCCGCCAGCGCACAAGATGCACCGATACACACAACCGAGGCCCATGAAATGATGGCGGTCATGTAGGAGAGGAAGCGGCGGGGTCGCTCAGGGGATAGCTGGGCTACCCAGACGTATTGGCCGCCTGGGTGTGGCCACATGGAGCAGAATTCTCCCAGGGTCGTGGCAATGCAAAGAGCAATGGCCGCGATGAGGAGGAAGCCCCAGAAGAACAGAGGTGATCCTCCAAACGGTGTTGTGGCGGCGACGGTCAGGATGACGCCGGTAGCCGTGTTCGTGATGGAGTAGCCCAGCCCAATAGCTGTAAACGTGGTGAAAGGCTTTTGATGGTGAACTTCTGCTGAGGCTCCAGCTCCAAAGGACATAGCCCTTCCTAGAGCCTGGCCCTTTTCGGCCGCACCTATGGAAGATCCGTCGGCGGGAACATGAGGTTTTGCTTCTGGCGAGGAAGCCATGGCGGTAGGTGGGCCTGGAGCCAACGAAATATTGAACCGGTTTGAGAAGAAAGTTTGCAGCAATGAGATGCTGGAAGCATGGTTTGTCGACAATGGAGGAACTGGAAGGATTCCATGCGGCACGGTGATAGATATAAAACCTTGGGCACGCGAGCGAAACCTGCAGACAGTCCGGTCCCAAGTTATGGGGGCGCCTTGCGGAGGTGGCGGAATGTAAGATAGCTAGTCCAACGTACTTTACTCCATAACGTTACCCCGCGAAAATGCCACAGGGATGGATGGCTCTTTAGCGCTCTGTCTAAGTGTGTGGTTGTGGGTCTTGCCTGATTCGGTCAGTTCGCGACAGGGTTGCAATCGAGACCAGCCTGGTCCCGGTTCTTGATACCAGCCCTGGGTCATTGTAGGCCCCATGTGGGCCCAGACAAGCTCGTCAAGTCAATCAACGTTCATCAATCTCACCTACCATCCAATCGGAAAGAGACTTGAACCCACCGAGGCCTTATCGCAGTCAAGGAGAACAGTCAGCCTTGGCCCAAATTTGCGGGATTCTCCAACATTACTTTGTTGTTCTACCCAACCCCGTGTAGCCGATAGCATCTCTTTTGCCGGGCCACTGACCCTTTCAGTCTCTCAACTGACTGGAGTCAATTGCGTCGGAAGGGATTCCATCAGCTTTCCTCACCCCAGCAAACGTCACTTTGACGTCGCAGGCCAATAGAGGGGCCAGCTCGCTCATTGGAGATATCACATGTTCAGATGTTGCGAAAGAGTGATGCATAATACCACAGAAGACGTGCACAAAATGTTGCGAGGCAGATGAGTGATTCGGGTATAGTGTGCCTATTGCAATGGACCAAAATACAGCATTATGGGCTCAGGCCATCCTTGCTCTGCTCTGCCCTATTCGCATTAATGTCACCCACGCCTCTGATACCAAAGGTGCGAGTCATGTCAATTATTACACTGCTCCCTCGTAATTCGACGCTCTCATTTCCTCCTTGTCTACAGCTTGCTTGAAAGAGGCGTCTCAGCAACATACTCTTGCACGAGCCTGACAGCCTCACGAGCCAGACCAAAACTGAAGGTGTAGCCGCCAGCCTCCTGTCCATACGCGTGGACAACCTTCTGCGAGCCCACATTCTTCTTCTCTATACAAACGCCACCGTTCTTTTGGGAGATCATAGGGAAGACGCCGACGTGATCGCAAATAAAGTCGTAGTCCTCAACGTTGGGTGAGGGAAACACCTCGGGCTGATTGGCATGCTGGCGAGCCATGATCTAGAGGACATGAGAGTCAGCTCCTTATGGCAGGGAGATGTGTGAAGGTGACGGGGAGACACTTACGATATTGCGGTGTTCCGGGTCAGCGGTGTAGTCAACAATGCCAGGAGTCTTAATGCCGCCGATGTAGATAGTGCCGTCCTGTCGGGAAAAAGCAGTTGAGTAGTAGCCATTTTCGCCGCGGCGGATGTACAGCTTGTTATATCCTGGCTTTCTGATCCTGATGTTCTGCTGACGCATGGGCTCAATCCGCACCTCCTTAGTATCAATAAGCTTGGCAGCTCCGAATCCCGTAGCATTGATGAGCACGTCGTGGCCCATCCCCTTCAGATCACCGAGCGAAGTGACATAGAGTCGCTTGAAGACGACGCCTCGTTGCTCCAGACGGGCGCGGAACCAGGGCAGGAACGTCATCGGGGTGAGGACGACCGTCTTATACGTCATTCCGAACTTAGCACCCTTGGGCAAGTCCTTGTCGGCGACGAGCTCGAAATCAGGGACTTTGGTCCTATACCAGACCTTATCGGGAGAACCGTAGTCGCAAATCTCCTTCATCTCGATCTGGCGCACGCTCGACTCGGGATACTCTTCGGCGATTCTCCACAGGTCGGTAAGACTGCTCAGTTGCATCTGCTGCTCTCGCTCGCTGCAGTCGTGCGTTCCGAGCCAGATTGCTCCCGCCCACTGGCTAACGTACTCGGGCTTCATCTCATCACCGGGCAGATCATTGCCAACGATTGTAATATTGTAGTCTTTAGGGAGCTGGCTAGCGATGGTCATGCCGGTAATACTAAGGTATTTTTGTCAGCGACCGCCCAGATTGTTGGAGAAGCTGCAACAGTGCAAATCGAACACACTTACCCGGCACCAAGAATAGTGATCTTAGGCATTTTTGATGTGGTCTGAGGTTCATACACTGTCGGCGACGAATATGTTGAACGGAACTAAAGGAGGGTATCTTAGATATCTCAAGGTTCTCGATTTGAATCAAGTAATTTAACACTCGAGTCAAGGCCCTTCGACGGCACAATCGGGTCTTTGTCCACCGACATAACAACACTGCTGGAGGGGGGGGCATCCTCGCGTGTCGGCCCTTTCGGGCAAGTGTAAGCTACTTACCCGGTTGGGCTAGCCTCGATTACTCTTCGCGTTCGCTCTGAAAACGGATGTAGACTATACACTTATCGTTGTGTTGCCAATGCACCAGCTGCTGCGGAACCTAGTTTCCCCACTCCTTCAAGCTCCAGGTCCCAAGCCTGAAGCAGTGTCCATCCGAAGCGGCTTGTCACCTTCCCTGCAATGCAGTGACATCGCTCTAGGTAGCTAATCCCTCCTTGATCTGGTCGGATCGCGAGGCTTGGCATGTTGTCCGGCGAACAATTGCCGGCGCTTGCAAGCCTTCGAAGCCGTGCGTAGATGTCGTGGCGCATTCGGATGGCTGTCACGAAGCAGGTCCGCTGCTTTGCAGCTCTTCCCCCGCCTTAATGATCTGACATATGTACGCTTGCATGATTGTCGGGATTACTACTTTTGGGGAAAGTGAAGCTCAAGTGGCCTTGTGACGAGTTTTTATCTTTCACCGAAGGATGGATTAAGTTCCATATCGAAGATGGCGAGGTTTTACCCTAAAGAAGGGAGATTTTTGCTACCTGCCCAAGAGACACGTGGTCCATATGGAGATAAGCGATGACATTGGCAACGTGGCGGTATTCATCGACACTGAGCCTGTTACATTGGTTTCACAGAATACCAGTCTTGAGTCAAACTAGGTGTATTGGTCGTAGCCCAAACCACGTCCGACCTGAAAGATCCGTCACAGCCAATTTCGCCTTGCTTATATCGGAATGCTCCCCTTGACTACCAACCCCCGCCTTGTATGGTTTCCAGATGATGAGATGAAACCACAGATCAGTTCACGACAGATTAATGGAAGAATTATCTAAAACGATTCAATTGGTCCACTGTACTCCTATCAACTTTAATCTTCCTTACACGAGCTGTGACCTCAGACGCTCGTTCTAATTCTCTACAGTGTACTCCGTCATTCCATCACAGCCTGCTCGTCTCCTGTCCGTCAAGCGTCGTGACAGTGTCCTCCTGCCAACCCGCAGCATGAGCAATAATCTCGGCACCCCGCTCGGCAAAGGCCAAGATGGTCAACATAGGGTTCGTTGTAGACACCGCAGGCAAGACACCAGCATCAACAATGCGAATCTTGCGCATACCCCGAAGCTTGAATTGAGTATCAACAACAACAGAAGGGTCTCTTTCGATATCTCCCATCTTGGTTGTGCCACAGGGGTGGAAGAGCGTGCTAGATACCGCACGGCCATATTCAGACAGCTGCTCATCAGTCTGAACGCTGGGGCCGGGCGCGACCTCGCGCTTAATCCAGTCTTTGAGGGGTGATTGAGCTGCAATCTTGCGAGCGATCTTTAACCCCTCAACAATGGTGTCCTCATCGTAACCTTCGGGGTCTGTAAAGTAGGCAAAGTCCAGTGCGGGCTTGACGTTGGGGTCGGATGAGGTTAGGTAGAGACGACCACGGGACCTAGGCCGTGGGACGTTGGGCATCATGGAGAATCCATGCTCCGGTACATCGTAAGACAGATGCTTCGCGTTGGGACATTGCGCGACGGTGTAGAGATGGAACATGAGATCCGGGGTTGTTCCATCGCCAGAAGTATTGGGCTCGTTGCGCCGAGCAAAGCAGTAACCGTCAGAGTAGGTAACGGTCTCATCAGGCAACGGCTTGTTAAGCTCCCACACGATGATAGCTTCGACGTGATCCTGCAGGTTTGAGCCGACCCCAGGAATGTTTTTAACGACCGGGATAGAAAGTGAAGAGAGCTGCTCCTCAGGCCCAATACCAGATAGCAGCAATAGTTTTGGGGTGTCGATGGCTCCGGCGCAAAGAATCGTTTCGTCCCTGGCTCGAATAGTGAGGACGGAGCCGGACTCGAGCTTGACCTCGACGCCGGTGACAACATCGGCGCTGGCATTCAACTTGGAGACCCATGCATCGGTGAGGATGGTAAGATTGTTTCGCCTCCATTCGCCGCGCAGGATCGGGTGGATGTAGGCAGTGCTGGCACTGTGACGATGAACCTTCTCCGCGTCGTAGGCAATTGGCATATAGCCAACACACTCGGTCAGGTCACCGTTCTGCGAGAGGATCTTCTCATTGAAATCAGCGGTGATGGGGATGTTGAGGGCGCTGGAAGCAGCACGGATCCAGTCCGACACGACATCGTTCTGGTGCTGGGGCTCCACAACTTGGTACGGGAGACGGAGCTTGGCAATGAGGCGCTTCATCTCAGGCCAGGAGAATCCCTTAGCGCCCAGCGACTCGTACAGCTTACAGTCATGCTCGATGGTATGTAGGGAGATGCCGCCATTGTGGCTTGAGCAGCCACCGAGGACTTTGGCTCGAGAGTGACGGATAGAGGAATTGCCTGGAGAAGACTGTAAGCATGGGATAACGAGATGAAGCAGGGCAGTTTGGCGATTAGGTATACCGACCTCGATACTGCTCCGTGATGGGATAGTCATAGTCGTACTCGGTCCCGAGCAGCGCGATCCATTTGCGAATGTCGGCGACTTTCTGATCGTTCAAGTCGCACGGCCCGCCCTCAATCAAGAGGATGCGCTTCTTGGGGAGATATTCTGCAAGCCGGCTGGCAACGAGGCAGCCTGCTGTGCCACCGCCAACGACGACATAGTCGAAGGTGTCGGCAGCAGCGGTGGAGAGATGATTGACAGTGGACATAATAAACTGTGATGGGAAATGCTAGAATGGGGAGTGAGAGAGCATTCTGTCCTGATCGGCAGACCTGAAGCCAGCATATAATAAGGCTGTCCCTCTGCCAAGCAGCTCTCCGCATGGAGCCCAGCTGCTAGGCCACCTTCCCCTTTCGGCGGGTTCGCTAGCGAGGCTGTGTGCGGATTCCAACCCTTCCGTCTCCCCCACCTTTGACCCCACAAGACTCGTCCCCTATGATGTGCGGCTTGCCTCTTTCGTTGACTTTCCGATCTCTCGGTTCGATGTACGGAGTATCTGGCCGGCACATCCGCAAACCCCGTACGTGCTCTGGGTGGATCACGCTCCTCCTTGAGCTATTTGGACGGATGATTCCTGAGGCTATTTCTAGACTCTTGCCGCCATCAAATCCGCTGGTCCAGTTCAACTACCAGAAACGAAACCAACATTGATCATGGCAGCTCCAGGGCAGACAGAGACCAAGGTGGCCATTATCACTGGCGGAGGTACTGAACCCCCGCTCTATTCGACAGTTGCATGCTTGGATCAAAAGTGCTGACTACCTATCAGCCAGTGGCCTTGGCCTTGGCGTGGCAATCGATCTGGCAAAACGCGGCCAGTGGTTTGTGCACATCCTCGACCTGGACACTGACCGTGGCGAGGCCGCGGCCAAGGGCTTCGGGCCAATTGCCGCCTTCCACAGGATCAACGTCAATGACTATGCGTCACTGGCCGCGGTGTTTGACAAGGTCTTTCGTCAACACTGTAGGCTCGATTTGGTGTTCGCCAACGCCGGCATTGTCGACAATGTTGACTTCTACGCCAAACACGACGGACAGGGGCCCCCTCCAGAGCTGGATCAGGTCGCTGTCGACATCGACTTGAAGTCAGTTATCGCTACGACCTACCTTGCACAGCACTATTTTCGACTCTGTCCCCATGTCGCAGCACGGAATGTCATCATGACAGCCAGCGTGGGCTCACTTTACCCGTGCTTCGCCATCCCCATGTATACAGGGGCAAAGCGTATGTTCGCAAACCTAACACTCAAGGGGCTTGACTGCTGACATTGGATGCTCTGGAATAGACGGAGTCGTTGGCTTCTTGCGGGCCATTGCCCCGCGCCTTGTGAGCGAGGGCATCCGTGCGAATGCCATACTGCCTGGAGTTGTTGCTACTAATCTCATGACTGAAGAGGACTTTGAGCACTACCCTCCCGAGTGCTTTACGCCTTTGGAGGCTGTCACCGGTGCTGTTTTGCAGATAGTCGATGGCATGGACATGTCGGACGCGAAGGGAAGGACCGTTCAGGGAGCCGACGTCTATGGACAGGCAGTGGAGATAAACATGAACAACATTTATTTTAGAGATCAACCCGAGTGGTGCGATGAGGCCATGCCTCATGTTTTAGCAGCAACCGAACGCTAGGTAGTATCTGTCAATCAACCAACAAGAAGATACTCTTAAACAGTGTGATTTTAACCACGTTTCAGGTTCCCTCTTTTTTCTTATCGCTTTATGTTCCGCCTAAGTTCGTTTACGCCTGATTTTCAATTGAGCTCATGTGTAATGGTCATTAGTCTACGCCAGGAATCTACACTTCATCCGGCATAACCCACATCCGTATATACTCTAACTAGCAACTAACAGAAGCACGGGATCAATTTAGTGTTGTC
The DNA here is from genome assembly GCA_020744375.1 of Dactylonectria estremocensis. Taxonomy (NCBI): domain Eukaryota; kingdom Fungi; phylum Ascomycota; class Sordariomycetes; order Hypocreales; family Nectriaceae; genus Dactylonectria; species Dactylonectria estremocensis. The sequence continues at coordinate 155,638 of JAGMUU010000002.1, read as the reverse complement.
ACCTTCGTGTACACTGCCCACCGAGTGACTACCTCTCAATCGAGATGAAAACGGTTAGGTATAGATCTAGGGTATATGTGTTAGATTGGATCATGTACACCTTGTCAACAAGGTGGTCATTTGACCACCTTTGTGGTCCACAGACGGGTTATAAGCCAGAGTTGTGTAATAATAGATAGCTACCTCAATAAAGGGCCATGAAGCAGATAGGTCGAATCTGTAAAATTATAATGTCAAGTTTGCTACGTCATGCTCGAAAAGCGCCTGCTGTCCATTTCAGAAACGAAGCCAAGGGATACCCGCTGCATCTCTAGCTAATAACCCTTACTTATGCAAAGGTAAAAGTCCAATCTTGAGATACCAGAGAATCCAACCAGGAAACATGAATGCCGATGTCCCGCAGTTCCCACGTGTCCTGCAGCAAGCTGATTGCCCACATATTGATTGCGAGTCGAGTGGTCGAAAACAGGGCCTTGAAGCGGTTGATGACCTCAGTCCGCAGTTGCGAGTCCTCTCGCCGCAGCTCAGAGCCGGCAGTAAGTAGGGGGATCGAGTGATAGCAAAAGCATGGCACGTCGACAGGGGTTTGGAACATTTCTTGCAGGCTCTCGAGGGCTAGAGCATGTATGATGTGACCAGGGTCGTCCGTGCTTGCGTTCAGATCGTCATCCAATGACGCGCCGAGATGTTGATTGTGCGTAGGCTCTCCGCATATCTCGTAGAGCATGATCAGTCCGTGATTTCGATATGCGTTACTCAGATACACCAGGTCCTTATCATCGCCGTCAGGTTTCCAGTTCTTGAGCTGCTCTTCAAATATGCCTTCTAGAGTCAGATCCCTCACCCCGCTTTGCATAACTTGTCGGCAATGGCGACCTAGACAGGCAACTAGATATAACAGCTCCGCCGAGAACCCAATCATGGGGTGGTAGGATGATCGCATACTCTGTAGAGAAGAAGAAATATTGAGGATATTCAGCGGAGAGACATCGCCAGGTTCCGCAACAAAGGCACAGGACATATCCCAATAGATATACCACCCCAGTATAAATTGAACCAGCGGATCCTCCCGCTTCTGCTCGTCAACCAGCATCTTCTCTAGCAGAGCCTTAGCTCCTAAAATGTGCTCCTTTCCATAGCTAGTAGGATGATCTTCGGTCCAGGTCCAGGAGATGCCGAGGAGGAAGACGGTGAGAAGAGAAGATGGCTTGATGTTGTTTGGATCTTTCATCTCGAGCTGTAGTGATTGCATAGCCAGGCCACGTTCGGCGAGGCAAAGCTCCAGCGAAGACTGACAAAAGAAGTTTTCTTGCCCGGCACTGATGCTCTGGACGGCATGCAGCAAAGACGGGGTGGAGAGGAGATGCTCGATGAGGGGGAATGAAAGCGGATTATCGTCGGGGTTTAGGGCCATCATTCGACTCGTCTTTTCAAGCCAGTATTGCAACAGCCGCTTATTAGGGTTGACAAAACCAACCCACGGCTCTAGGACAGGCCTCTCGACCATCCAGGGCATTTCTGCCTGCCACTGCACGGGCGGCGTAGCGGAGAGGCACACGGAGCCACGGCGCTGGCATCGGATGCAGACGGGGAACGTCTCGTCGCATTTGACCCTCCGTATCTTGCATTCCTTGCAGCCTAACTTGCTCTTGCTCCTCGACTCCTTGTTATCGCGCGTGGGTGAGAGGCTCGAACAGGCCAAAGGTGATCGACGGGCAACGACCGAGCAAGTTTGAGGAGGCGACGGATCTGCCTTTGATCGCTGATACTTGCTGTCGGAGGCAAACCGGACACGGTATGCTGCTTTCTTCATAATTGGGACACAGGATATCGGCAATGCAGCGAGAAGATACAGATCGGGGTTTGATAATCATCAGCTGGCAGAAGGAGGGGAGTTGTTGCGGGGTGGGGAGTAAAAAAGGGCGATGGAGATAACGATGAGGAGTAAAGGACAGGACGGAGTCTTCGGCCGCTATTAGCGGGGAGCTTAGTGTAAGGGATCGGCGGGGTAGCCGGCCATGTGATTAAACTAGCAAAAACCTTGGATGAGCAGCGTTGGTAGTACGCAGCTAGTACATTACCTCACTAACCATGCTTTAGCTACTACCCCAGTTTAGCTACTATTCAATATATAATTTTATATAATGTAATATATAAATTTTTTAACATATATAGTAATGATATTAAAGTGGTCTGTTCCTTTAGAAACTAGCGAGTGACTTAAGATAGTTGTGTCACCTTAATATATCTACGCTAGACAATCAATACCCTTAAAACAGCTGTGAGATAATAAAATCCTGCTGGGCTGCGCGGACCTCTTTCTCAACCCTTGTGTTCAAGTATTCAGGCTGGGCATCAAAGTTCATAATCGAAGGATCCTCTCCCTTGTAGGGGGGCCACTCCGGTACAGGCTCTGGTTTAGTGTTAGCAATAAGTCCAGGGGGTGAGGAAGGGGTGGCTTGAACTAGACAATGAGACAACTTACGCTTGTCGTAATAGGGAACTCCGTTATTTATAAATCCCACCCACATACCGCTCATCACAGCAGCGAGGTCAAGATAAGGTTGCGGCCTTCCCTCGAACGGATTGCCGCCTAGGAAAGGTGCTTCGTGTCCCTCCCAACCTGTTCCGTTGAGGCTATAGAACATGTAAGCCAACTCAAACCCATGAGATGAACCCAAGTAATTGGGGCCCACACTAAAGGTAGTATTGGCGTTGTAGATGTATATGTTGCTGGAGTTATGTTGCTGGAGTTATGTTGCTGGAGTTATGTTGCTGGAGTTATGTTGCTGGAGTTATGTTGCTGGAGTTATGTTGCTGCCACAGTTGCGCCCCATAGCGCGTTGGAGCCTTGAACGCAACGTCGGTTCCTATGGTATTTGCGCGCTTATACAGCACTCCCAGGCCTGGATTAGACCTTGATGAAGCTCCAGGTCATTGTTGATCCCTGCAGGCGCATAATAGCCCGTTTCGTCATTGTTGGTTCCCAAGAGGAATGGGATATCGACAAAGTCGCCATCGCGTAGTTGCTCCACCCGAGGCCTAACCAGAATATCTCCATCCATCACAGGTCCAAATACACTCGCATATGGGAGGCTCAATGAGGCGTTGATAGCGTTGTTCAAAGTCTCAAAATCTGCCTGGCGCAGACATGCAAGCTTGTCAGTGGCTTTGGGACAAACGGTTTCCGTGATATTTGCAGTAGCAAGCGACAACTTCTCTGATTTGAATTAGCAAGAGGGTTTCGTCGTTGTCGACTTATGGTTCTCACCGACAGTGGGCTCCCAAGGGCCGAGGCCTGCTATCGATCCTGACTGTCCTATAGCTGCGTGGAAAAGCCCATCGTCACGGCCATTGTACGCCAACAAATGTGAAGAAACCGAGTGCGACCCGCTGAGGATGGTGAACAAATTAACTTAGGACCAAAGGTGCTTTTGAAAACTCACGCGCTTTCTCCGAAGATGGTGATCTTGGAGGGGTCACCACCAAACGCTGCGATGTTTTCCTTTACCCAATGCAAAGCCAGTCTGCTGCCGATTAGCCAAGTTTCAATTCGCTGAAGTTGGTTATGACCTTTGGTCCCTCAGTCCAACATTTGTCGAGCCTTCTGCGACTACCTCGTCCGAGTGAAGCCAACCCCAACCCGCTAGACGGTAATTGATGCTGACACCTATGATTGGTTGTTGCAGCTGTACGGACCGTTCAACGAGGAAGGATACGTTATACCACCCATTTGCACTGCTGCCGGCTATCCAGCCTCCTCTATTCTCAGTTAGCTTGCAAGATCAATCCAACGATAGCGTCAGAGCTTACCCATGGATCCAGACCGCCACGGGCAGGGGCGTCGACGAGTTTCCGGCTGGGCGAGCGATGTTGAGGGACAAACAATCTTCACTAGTGTGGTTCTTTGCTGCAATCTCGGTATCCTCGCCGTAACCCACGCAGGAATGTCCAAGCTCAGTGGCATTTCGAAGCCCTGACCAGGTAGTGTTCAGACTGTGAGGGGGGCGGAAGCGCAATTCTTTGAGAGGTGGCTGCGCGTAAGGGACTCTAAGAAATATGTCCTGATTGTACACTTGGTTGTAGAGTCCATAATAAGACCCGTTGAGGGTGTCAACAATGGTAGCTTGGCTTGGCGGCACTGCTGCGCTGTTAACCTGCCGGGCACTTAGCACTGCACCGAGAGTAGCGGTGATGAAGAGTCTGAGAGACATGATGATATGGAAACTGAAGTGGCCTGTTCTAGCATCCTGAGGAAGTGTTTGCTAATTTTATATTCTTAAAGTAAGAGTAATAGATGGCACGTACTAATTTTTCTCCTGATATAATGTAGGCCTTGCCCATGCTCTGTCAACGTAGCTGACGTAGCCTTCGTCAACAAAATCGGTCTAATTACTTCGCAATCCTGCCCAGAGAGGCAATCGTCTGAATACCCTAAGAACAAATCCGCTTCGCGGACGCCAGCGCCCGCAGACCTCCCCAGTACTTGACTCCAGCCAGGCTTCTGGGGAAGTGCCACGGGGTTCGATATCCGTATCCGTAAAAGTTAATTAGATGATGGATAGCGTACGGCACATTCGATCAGGCTGATAGGGATCAATTCGATGTGGAGCCCAAAGATCATGATTGTATTGATCAAGGATGCCTCCGGCCCCCTCTTTTCTCTAGAGGTGTTTTCTAGTCATCTGACTAAGGCTAAGATATCTGCGTATTAGAGGTTTATGCAAATTCGGGTCTTATGCCGCCACACGAGGGGTCAATCCAACATTAAGGAGCACAAGTACGGAGTACATGATATGTAGTATGTGCATAGTACCACATAGTACTTCGTGCTTAGTACCGAGCACTTAGGTGCGTAGTATGGCACGTCGCATCGAGGGTGGATCAATCTGCTCTGAGATGCGACAGAGTGGAGGCCAAGTCCCAGTCCCAGTCCGCATTCCCTCGCCCCAACGGCATGAGCTCCTTTTGGAGGAGCCAGACCGGCGAGCTGGACGAGCATCGCTCGACGCCCGAGCTTCCGAACCGGTCCGACGTCGTCATCGTCGGGGCGGGCTATTCTGGAGCCGCGCTCGCGACCCATCTCCTAGCCAAACGCGGCGATAGGATACCCTCGATCCTGGTTCTCGAGGCGAGGCAGCTGTGCTCGGGAGCGACGGGACGCAACGGTAGGGCTCGCCTTCCCTTTCTCCTTAGCTGCTGAGCGCTGGTGGTTGACGGAAATTCCTTTCCCAGATGGTCACCTCAAACCCGACTCGTATTACTCCATCGCGAGGTTGGCAAAGGAATACGGGTTGGAAGCGGCGGCCGAGGTGGCCAACTTCGAAGCGGCCAACTTCGAAGCGGCCAACGTCGACGCCGTCGCCGACTTCATCCGCGACCAAGACATCGACTGCGACTTTGTCCTCACCCGGGCCATCGACGTTCAGTTGTCGGCCTGACGCCAAAGCAGGCTACGACTTGTTGCTGAAAGAGGGCGTCGAAGCGACCAAGAAGACCTACTGCTCGCCGCCCGAGTTTGCCGAGAGGGTAAGTATGCATCAAGGAAGCGCCAACGCGTTACGCAGCCCCCAGTTCCCAATTTCCAATTCCAAAGAACGCTGCTCGCTCGCTGACTCGACGACCAAAACGAAAAGCTCTCCGGTGTAAAGGGAGCCAAGGGCTGCTTCAGCTACACCGCAGGTCACCTTTGGCCCTACAATCTCACCCATCACGCGTTCCGCAAGGCCGTCGAGGGAGGCGTCAACCTCCAGACCAACACCCCCATACAAGCGATATCGGCTGCCCCCGACTAAGACGGGCCCTGGACCGTGACAACAGCCCGAGGCATTATCAAGGCTGCCCAGGTCGTCATGGCCACCAACGCCTACACTGCAGCCGTGCTCCCCGAGTACAAGGACAGGATCATCCCATACCGAGCTATTTGCAGCCGCATCACCACGACGGCAAAGGCCCCTCACTTGGCCAACTCATACGCCCTGCGGTTCGACGATTGGGACTTTGACTACCTCATCCCGCGTCCTGACGGGAGCATCATCGTCGGCGGCGCGCGTCAAGCCTACGTCCGGCACCTGGAAGACTGGTACGGCAGCACAAACGACGCCGAGTTAATTAAACGAGCTCGACACTATTTCAACGGATACATGCAGAGGCACTTTTACGGATGGGAGAGCAGCGGGGCCCGTGTCGATGATGTGTGGACAGGAAGTGCATTTCCCCTTTCTGTTTCCCCTTCCTGCCCCCTCCTCTCTACTTTAACACGACAGGCTCACGCTACTTTGCAGTCATGGGATACTCGTCCGACCGCATCCCACGGCTGGGTCCCATTCCCGACCGCCCCGGCGTGTTCATCTTGGGCGGCTTCACCGCAGGTCTTTCTCTGCGCCGCCGGCCTGGCCGACTTGATGCTCAGCGACAAGGAGTTCAAAGACAGCGGGATACCTCGCATCTTCCAAGAGTCAAAGGAGAGGCTCCAGGACAGTAGAAATCTGGTTTTGGAGATTTACGAGAAGCCGCTGAAGGAGTTCGCTTCGAATCTATAGACTTGTGATGCCCTACCCTATGTGAGAGTGAACCAAGTTACAGAGGACCTAGCTTCAATGTCATCTGCCGAGGCAGGTGAATCAACTTTTGCCCTTGTGCCGTTGTGATCAAGCTATACCCAGTTTATGATAATGATGATTAGTGAACGCTCTTCTGTACACCTCTGATAATGTCCAACAGAGGAAAGTAAGATCCCTGCCGCCGGCGTCGAACATGTTGATATGGCAGTGCAAGCCGCTCGTGACGTATTGATTGGACGATGGGCAGACGTGAGCGCAACACAGCGAAGCCGGCTTCTGAACCGTCTGGCCATAGAGGCACATGCCGAAGTTCTGGCTGCGATTGAAGCGTGAAACAGTGGTAAATAGGAGTTGGAGACACTCTTCTTAAAATTATCATACATACCTAGTTTCAAAGCTGAGGGCTCAGCGAGCTCTCTGCACCTACGTATCGAATCCTTACACCACTATCTAGGATTTCATATCTGCAAGGGCTCCATCCATATGTCTAGGTAGAGTCATTGCCCAGAACTCCTCCACTGTTTGCAACTCTGCGTCTTTGCCAGTGCGGCCACGGGCTTTAGCCCCGAGAGCCTTCAATATCTTCATATCCGTCAGGTCAAGTGGCTTGTTGCCGCAATAATTGCCCTTGACCCAGCGGCAGTAGTCAACGAGTCCATTCACCTCCTTCGTCTTGCCTTTGTTAGCGGCTTTCAGAGGCCCCTCGGCCGCAACGTAGCGGGCCCGCTTGGTGCCGCTGACCTGGTTATATGCATCGACGACGTCCTGGAAGCTACGCGGGTCCGACACGGCCCAGACTGTCTTGCCTGCCCAAGGGGCAGGGTTGATGAAGACGCCAAGAACAGCGTCGCCGTAGTCGTGCTCCACCGCCGTCCAAGGGACAGTCTCAGGGTTATTGCCCATTAGAGGGAGTTTGAGCGTCAGGTAGCCATCCTCGTCAAAGCTCTTAGCCAGTCCCCCAAATGCTTTGATGTAGGTGTCGAGCCAGAAGACTTCTAAAACCCAGCCCAAATTTACATTGGTTGTAGTTTTGAAGCCAGCTGTTTTAGCATAATCGGAGATGGCCTCTTTATTATCAAAGGATAAGATCGGAACCTCGCCGTTTGTAATCTTGGATGACGGAGGTAGGCTCTGGAAAATAAAATGCTGGACGCCTTGACGAATGGCCGCGTCGATGATGATGCGGCCCATTTCTGACTCCGGAGGCCCGACCTCGTTTTTGAAGTTGGGATCGTCGGAGTTGGTGTTTACAAACACGCCCCAGCAATTTTTAAATGCAGCATCGAGTTCCTCAGGTACCCAGGAGTCAGCCTTGACCATTTCGATGCCGCTGTCAGAGAACTCCTTGGCCTTTCTGGCAGTAGGGTCGCGCGTTGTAACTCGGACGTGGAACTCTGGACTGTCATGGAGAGAGGCGACGACGGATCTGCCGATATTGCCAGTTCCGCCGACCACGGCAATGATCTTATTCTCCGAGGCTGGCATTGTATTCTAGATCTGAGAGCTGAGGGGTGAGAAAGGAAGTTTGGGTAGGTGGGGGCGATGTCGATGTGCTTTTTCTGGTGGACGGGTTGGCTTGGTTGGCTCAGCTGGAACCAGCAGTTGGCGAAAAGTTCATTTTCATTTATAGGCCGTAATTGGAGGCGTCTTGGCACGGTTAAACATATTGATGATTAATTCACCGTTGAAGCCCCGCAACTGCTTGGGCAGTCTATTATCAACAGCTAAGGAAGGTTTCTGGCGCTAAAGCAGCCTTCGCAAAATGGCTCAAAGAGGAAGGCAGCTAAACCCTTCAGCAAATGCAAGCTCCGACGAGATTTTCAGGACACGAGTCGATGCAACAGACGAGTCGCCTTGATGTTAAATCTTTTTGGTACGTAATCTGTTAGACCAGACCGATTTAGCTACATACCTGCGGCCGCGATCTCAGAACTTCACCAGTGCCAACCAAGAGTTAACATCACCCGCCGTAAGTACGAGAATTTCCTATACGGGACAAAGCGCGAAAGGCTTGTTCCTCCGTTCTGTCGGGAAGCAACCGAAACGGGCAGGCCCCAGTGTCCGACTTATCGTCGAGACTCCAGGAGATGCAGGTACTCATGTTGCTGTCGTATTTAAACACCGTATTTGTGACCGCTGCAACTCCCTAAATGTGATTTCATCCACTTGTCGAAATTCGTGCCCATTCCACCATCACTCGACGCAGAGTTCAGAGTCACGTCAATCATCAGCTCTTCCACATCTAAACCGACAAAACGCCCGCCATGCCTGCATCTCAGGGAAACGTCACAGGCAGCTTGGACCCCAAGGACGTCCCCCACGGCCACTGGGACTCGTTTCCCGAGGAGCCATTCCCAACATATGACGGCACGAAGTCGATCATCTATCGCTCGGAGGATGGAAAGGTCGTGGTGGGCATGTTGAGGGAGAAGGGAAAGGACACGCTGGTCTGGCCAGTGGACGAGTTCCTATATGTAACCGAAGGCTCAATCAAAATGGAGGTTCACGGTGGTGAGACGTTTACCTTAGGCAAAGGTGACGTCATGGTTATGAGGAAGGGCCAGACCATCACTTTCGAATGCAGTGATGACTTTGCAAATATTGCCGTCTTTATTGACCTTGAAGAGAAAGTTTCGCTTGTGTAAGGAGGGAGGAAGGCTACCTGACGATAATATGAACATTATAACCACCGCTCATCTTCTGGACTAGGCCAACTGTGACATTAGACCATTGGGTTTTAAACCTGCCGGTGCTGTGTAGTTCAGTGTGTTCGTTGCAAATTTTGCTGGCGCATCTTCCTACAAGATGCAATGCCCTGATAAATGAACAATCGAACACGGGCCCCCAGTATAGATATATCTGACTATACAAACACTTCGAATTAAAAACGAACTGAAGTACTGCTTGAGTTTGGATTGGAAATGTTGGCTGCCTGTGAGGGTCTACATGAGTTCTCTAATATAAATACACAAGCCCAGTCCCATTAGTGAGCTGATTCAACCACGGTGCCTATCAGTGCTAAGACTGTCGACCTTGCCTACAGCTTCCCTGCCACTGGAAGCTCATAGAGGTAGTCCTCTGCTAGTTTGACCACCTCGCGAGAAAGGCTAAAGCTGTAGATGTAGCTTCCTGCGTTCTGCCCGTAGGCATGGATCACCCGCTGGCCACCGACGATTTCCTTTTCACATCTCATGCTACACACTCATCTATCCACCGTGGCATATACACCCAGGTGATCGTATAGGATGTGCCAATCCTTAGGATCTGGGGATGGGAACACTTCGGGCTGGTTGCTGTGGGCATTCTAGCAAATCTATGGCGTCTGTCAGTACCTTCAGGGTGGGATACTAATACTAATTAGTTTAGTATTAGTATATACTAATTAGTATTAGTATATACTAATTAGTATTAGTATATACTAATTAGTATTAGTATTTAAATGCTAATACTAATACTAACTAATACTACTTAGTAATTAGTATACTAATTAGTATATTAAATACTAATTAGTATTTTCTTATTTAAAAAGGATTTTCTTTATTTAAAAATAAGCTTTTTCTTATTTTAAAAAGATTTAATTAGAAAATTAGAAAATTAAAATTTCTTATTTAAGAAATATAAAAAAACCCTAAGATTTTTTTTAATTAAGTTTATAAAATTAATAAGCTTAAAATTAATAATACTTAGTATTAATATTTTATATATTAATATTAATAATTTTAATATTAGTAATTTTAATATTAGTAATTTTAATATTAGTAATCTTAATAATAGCTTAGAAATAACTTAGAAATTTTTAATTTTTAAGCTTTTTATTATTAATCTCTTTTTTATATTAATAAGTAATAGAATCTTCTAGTAATAAAGAAATATTATATATAGAAAATAACTTATTTCTTTTAAAAAAATCTTTCTCTTTTATAAGCTACTATTACTTTAATACCTCTAGTATAGTAATTATTATTTATATCTTTTATATTATCTTTTTAAGCTTTTTAAGCTTATTTTATCTTTTTTATAATGGATTCTTATTCTATTAGCTCTGGAAATAACTCTCAGGATCTTATAGAAACTGAAAGTAATATTTTTAGCTCTATAGAAGTTAGAGAAAAATCTCCTTCTTTATCTACTATTTTTCCTTCTTCTGCTATATCTAATATAGCTGAAAATTCAATTGAAAATAGATCTGATTTAGAAGAATCCTCTTCTTCTATAAATCCTAAAGATAATATATATATATTAAGAGAAGAGCTTTTTAATAGGATTTTATTACTTTATCAGCCTGGAAAAGAAGCTAAATATAAGCTTTCTTGTACTAGGTGAGTATTTCCTTTTAATTTTATATATATATATATTAATTTTCTAAGCTATTCTTATTTTAAAGAAGAAAAAGTTAAAGGTTTTAAATCTTCTAACTTTATTAAGCATTATCAGAATAAGCATCCTAATATAGCTTATAATCCTGAATCTGAAAAACAACTTAAAAGAAGTAAGTTAATTATTTATATTCTATTTTACTTAATTTATATATTACTAACTTATAATTATAGAAAGAGAATCTTTAGATTTAAAAGATAAAAATCCTTTTTCTTTTAGTTTAAGAAATTCTCCTTCTTTTTCCTCTTTTTCAGAAGATATAGCTTATAAAAAGATACTTTATTTTCTTATAGAAAATAATTTATCCTTTAGAGCTCTAGGCTCTAAGTCTTTTCAGGAGCTTTTAAGCTATTATAATAAGTAAAATTCTTTTTATTTTTATATATTATCTTTACTAATAAATATTAGTGCTGGACCTAAAGTTAATAGGCTTAAAATTAAAGAAATTTTATTTTCTAATTTTAATATTAGCTTATTAAGGCTAAATTTATAGCTAGCAGAAAATATATCTTCTTTAGGGAAATTTTCTCTAACTTTTGATATATGGACTGCTAGTAATCAGACTTCTTATTTAGGAATTATTCTTATTTATATAGATAAGGAGTTTAAATTACACTATCAGCTTATAGGTAAGTTCTTTTTTTTATTTTATAATATTTATTTTATACTAATCTATATATAGCTTTTGAAAGCTTAGCTGAAAGCTATATAGGAGTATATATCTATAGTGAATTTTTAAAAGCTATAGAAATATACCCTAGTATTAAGGTTAATAATATTCTTAGGTAAGTAATATTTATACTTAAAAAGATTCTTATTTTTTATATAATATACTTATATTTTATAGTATTACTAGAGATAATGCAGGGAATAATAATACCTTTTTAAAATCCTTTAAAGAAGAATATTTTAATTCTTTAGAAAAGGATTTTAAAGGAGATATTCGCTGTGTTGCATATATTATTAACCTTATAGCTTAAGATATATTAAAAGATTATATATCCAATTCTACCTCTGAAAAATCCTTATCTAATTATATAAATTCTGAAATTATATATTTAGATATAGATAATTCAGAAGCTAAAAAAGAGGAATTAGCTAATCCTTCTTTTACTAGTAAGTTTTAAAGTTTTATATTTATATATATTTACTAATTTTATTCTTTTAGGTCTTATAAGCCGAGTTAGAAGGCTTATAACTATTTTAAAATATACTCAAGAGCCTAAATGACTTTTAAAAGAGAGTATTTTAAAATATAAGAAGGAAGGCTATTTACAGTCTAATAAAGGTCAAATTCCTCTAGGTATGTATATATTTTTCTTTTTTTCTTATAAGGCTTTTATATTAATATCTTTAAATTTAGATAATTCTACTCGCTGGAATTCTACTTATTATATGCTTAACACTCTATTAGAGCTAAAAGAACCGCTAATTTATATCTCTAAAATTACTTCTAATTTAGAGTATAAAAGGCTATTTCTTTCTAATTCTGATTGGGTAGAATTAGAAGAGTTAAAAAAGATTTTTCTAGTTTTTTTAAAACCTTCTATTAAGCTACAGGGCCAGGTTTATACAACTTCTCAAAAAGCTTTATTTTATATATATATTATATATAATAAGCTTAATTTATTACATATGTATTTTTCCTCTAAAGAAGAAAGTTCTTTAAAAGTAAGTAATTTCTTTTTATTCTTTTTTTAATATTTATATATTAATAACTTATAGAAAAGCTTTTATTATAACTTTAAAGAAGCTATAAATAAAGGCTTAAATAAGCTAGAAAAATACTTCCCTAAAAAGCTTTCTTATTCTAGTTTAAGAGATTATAAGCCTTATTTAATAAGTATTATTTTAGACCCTAGGTTTAAAATTAATCATTTTATAAGTAATGGCTTATTAGCTCATTATGAGGGTATAAATGAGGATATTTTAAATATCTTTAAAGCTGAATTTATTAAGTATTTTTCCCTTTTTCATTTTTTACTTATATCACTTTATATTTATTTAATTAACTTTAAATTTAGAGTTAAAAGAGAAAGATTTAGTTCTTTAACTTCTTCTAATTTAGAAGAATTAGAGGCTTCCTCTAGCTCTAATAAAGAAGATGATTCTGACTTTGAAAAAGACTTATATATTAAGACTAAAGAAAAAGAAGAAGAATTTACTCTTTATTTAAGTGAGGGTTTATTAGATGCTTCAGTAAGTATTTTCTATTTTTATTCTTATTATTTATATATATAATATACTAATTTTATATAGGCTAATCCTTTACAATACTGGAAATTACATTCTAAAAGATTTCCTATTTTAAGTATTTTAGCTAGAAGATATCTAGCTATTCCAGCTACTTCTGCATCTATAGAAAGTACTTTTTCTATTAGTAATAATATTATTACTAAATCTAGAAATAGAATAGATCCAGAAGTAGCTAAAAGAATTATTTTACTTAAAAGCTGGAATAAAGATAATCTTAAGGATTTAGAAGAGGAATTTAAGGAAGATTTAAGTTAGAAATAGCCTTTTTTTTATAGTTTTTAATTGATTTTTTTCTTTAAGCTTTTAACATTACTTTTAATAAACTTATAAATAAAATAGATATAAATTTAGCTATTTTATAGCTTAAAAGGCTAGATAAAATAAATAAAGATTATTGTTTTATTATTTAAATTTCTCTTATTTTTATAAGATTTTTATTATTTAATTATCTTATATTTGAAATATTTCTATTTATAGATTATAATAACTTATCTATTTCTATAGCTTACGAAGCTATATAAGCTAAATAAAAGACTTAACCTTATTATATAGATTTATCTCATTTCTTTTATAATTTTTATTTATTTAATTATCTTATATATAAAATACTTCTATTTATAAGTTATAATAACTTACCTATTTCTATAGCTCATTAAGCTATATTAAATAAATAAAAGACTTTATATTACTATTTAAATTATTTTCCTTTTTTCTAAGATTTTTATTTATATATATTCTTATTTATAAAGTATTTCTATTTATAGATATTTAATTTTTATTAATTTAGTTCTTAAATCTTACCTTAAATTTACTAATATATTTGTTTAAATATATTGTTTTTTATTAACTTTTGTTCTTTTAAGTTTTAAATATATAAACTATATTAAAATAAACCTTATACTCTTTTCTATTTTAGTATTAAATTTTCTTTCTATATATCTATTTCCTTCTATTTAATTTATAACTTCTTTTAAATAAAACAACCTCTATAGGGTAAGTAATACTAATTAGTATTAAAAATACTAATACTAATTAGTATTTAAAATCTTATACTAATACTAACTAATACTACCTTAGTATTAGTATACTAATTAGTATACTAAATACTAGTAGTATTTTTATCCACCCTGAGTACCTTTAATTCTATCCTCAAAGACACCGGCGAAAATCACCTTCGTTCGTTGCTCCTCAGATACAGATAGATCTCCATCATTCTCAAATAGGACGCCCCCAACGAAGACCGTGCCATCGAGCCTGGAAAAAGCTGTAAAGTAATATCCTCCATCACCTCGACGGATAAAGAGACGGTTATAGGAGACCAGAGCTTTCGCAACCACGCATTGCAGCTCCAGGGGGTCGGGTTCTTCTCCATCACGTCCTTGAGGTTCTCTGCTCCAATTCTCGAGGCATTAATCACATCATGACCAAGCCCCTAGGCCTCTTTGGTTGATTTGAGTCGGGACTTTCAAGGGATGCTCGGTAGCTGGAGGTACTTGAGACGGCTGTTGGATGCGTCGAAGCTCCGAACCAGAATCAATGCGTTCATTCCCCACTCTTACCAATGAAATATGTCCCCATCATCCTCGGAGCCATCTCGTGGGGTCAAGATCCGGGCTTGTCGATCGGCTAACTGCATGGCAGGGTACGACCGCCCAGCTCAACTCGATCGGTAAGAGAAGTCCAGCCCGGTTGTATTTGCCTCCCATGGGGGGAGAGGGGGGTATCTGGCGGCATTGGCAAATTGCCCGATCAGGGTATTTCGCGAGGGCATGTTTAGTTGGGGGATGGGCGGAGATGGCTGAGATGATGAGATGGTGGGAATGAGGGGAGGTCCCCCTGAGCCTCATTGAGAGGATCCTATCTATGTATCTACCCGTATGTACTACACATAAACAACGCATCTACTACGGTACGGATATATACCTCCTTCACTGTTCTAATGCTGGTGGAGCGCCCAAAGCACTTGCCCAGGTTGACAGGACTACGCTATTTCTGGGTAGTTTTGCTCTTGCTAAAGTATCACGCTAGCTCCACCAGCATTAGAACAGTCAAGGAGGTGGAAGAGGGGCAGCTCAACTGACGCTAGAGCTGCAGGCCCGAATGGATAGGCAAAATTTCCTGAACTGTCAGAATCGCGAGCGGGTGAGCACACTAGCTCTAAGGGCACGAGAGGCGAGGCAGGGGTGCCAGGGACTGCCATGGTGCCACACGGCGTCATGAGATGATGATTGCGGACTCGGCCGAGACGATGAAGTGGCTTGCCCACCTAGTAGGATCCTACGGGTGCGCTTGAGAAGAAAAAAAATGAAGCAAAGGCATTGAGCATCCCTTGATTCGTTGACAAGCCTAACCGACGCTTGATCCCGCATCTAGACATCAAAGTACTCACTCCCGAGCCCACCGACATCCCGTTCTCGCCTTGTCTATCACAACTTGGCAAGTCACAATGGCCACTGTCGAGAGCCTCGAGCACACCCAAGCCGAGTACGACTATGTCGTGGTGGGAGGCGGCATGGCGGGCTGCGTTGTCGCGAGCCGGCTCGCTTCAGAGCTGCCGACTGCGAGGATCCTGCTTATCGAAGGAGGCGAGAGCGACGTCGGCAAGGACTACCTGCACGACCTCAAGCTCCAGGTCGACTCTTGGGGAGGCGATCACGATTACAAATATAGCTCGGTACCCCAGCCGAAAGGTGACGAGGACAAGCCGCTCGGAAGCGGTCCAACTAACTCACCGTCGCAGGCAACAGCTTCATATAACACTCGCGCGGCAAGGTCCTCGGGGGCTGCTCAAATATCAATGGCTGCATCTCGTTCCGGCCTCTCGAGTACGACATCCGGAAGTGGCAGGAAGCCGGCGCCCATGGGTGGGCCTTTGCTGAGATGGTGAGGCTCGTGGACAAGCTGCGTGTCACGGTCAACCCCATCCCGCCCAAGTATCACAACGCGGTTGACTTGGCGCTAGTCGAGGCCACTAACAAGGCTTTTGGCATTCCCAGGACAGAATCCTTTAATGATGTCATACAAAAGGGAAAAATCACGCCGTCGGCCGGACACTTGGCCGTAGCCTACAACCCAGACAACGGCTACCGCAGCAGTGCCAGCATCGCCTACATCCACCCGATATTGCGGGGCGAAGAGAAGAGGCCCAATTTGACCATCCTCACCAGCGCCTGGGTCCACGGCATCAACTTTGTCGACAGCGTCGCTGTGGGGGTCAGCCTCACGCTTAGGTCGGGCCGCCAAGTCACCGTCAGGTCGGCCATTGAAACCATCCTCTGCGCAGGCGCCTTCGATTCGCTACGGCTGTTGCTCCTCTCTGGCGTCGGGCCACGCGGCCAGCTCGAGGGATTCGGCATCCCGCTCGCCGCAGACGTCCCGGGAGTGGGCGAGAACTTGATGGACCATACGGAGACCGTCATGATGTGGGAGATAAGGTCGCCCGTTCCACCCGAGTCAGTCCTCTACTCGGATGTGTGCTTCTTCTTGCGCCGGGAGCCGCCAAACTCGCAGGGAGACGACGGCAACATCATGGACTCCATGTTCCACGTCTTTGGGATTGGTTTTGACGACAACATGGCCCGCTACGGATACCACTCTCCCGAGAATGCCTACTGTCTGATTCCGAACCTTCCGCGGCCTCGCTCCCGGGGCCGCGTCTCCCTGCAGTCGTCGGATCCCAAGGTCCGGCTGGCCATTGACTTTCGGTACCTCACCGACGACCAAGATTACGACTTGAAGACCATCGTCTTCGAGCTTCGAGCCGGTCGCAAGCTCGCGGCCACGGCCCCTTTCAGAGACCTCATCGAGAGGGAAGTTGCGCCAGGCCCGGACGTCCAGACGGAGGAGCAGTTCATCGACTACGCCTGCAAAACCCACGGCGCCGTCTTCCCGCTCATCCCATCCATCAACCCGATGCTGACCGTCTACGCCGTTGCCGAGAAGGGTGCCGAGATGATCATAAAAGATTATGCGTCAGCTCACCTCAGGTCGAAGATGTGACCCTGAGCCCACGACGCTCGCTGTCGCCACGGATGGAACTTGGGGCTGTCGGGCTGGGTGGTTGCACACTGGTTGAGTAGTAACGGCATGTAGCTACCTGCCTATCTTATACAGGCCAAGATTGGACCACCAAGTTGTCAATGAGCGTTGCACACAAGGCGCACACCAGTGGCTCGTCCCATTAATTATTTACAATTTTCCTTCCGGGACCCAAGAAGTCGATTATGCAGCATCTCGGTGACGGCTTTCCCAAACCAATGGCACTCCTAGGCAAAGGTCAACGCCCACTTCTTGGCTATCAGTAGCTCCAACCACGTAATGTGGATCCCACAATCGTGGAGATCCCACAGCTCCTCTAGCAGCTCGATGGCCCACATGTTGACGGCAACTCTGTTGGTTGAATATATGGCTTTGAACCGGTTGACCACGGCCATACGCATCCGGGCATCCTCGGTCCGCAGCTCGGCAGCAGCGGTGAGCAGGGGCGTTGAGTGGAAGCTGAAGCAAGGCGCATCGACCGGAGTCTTGAACAGTCGCCACAGGCTATCCATGGCCAGCGAGCGTATCCGAGTCCCAGAGCCTTCAGGGCTGCTCGCGGGGCCCTGCACTGCGGTGGCGGAATCGTTGCTTTGACTTGGGATTCCGCAGATGCTGTACAGCATCATCAGCCCGTGGTTGCGATATCCGATGCTCATATCGACGAGGTTCTGGTCGTCGTGGTCAGGTTCCCATGCCAGGAGCTGCCCCTCGAAAGTCGCCTCCAGGGCAGGGTCTTTAACTCCTGTTTCCATGACCTGTCGACAGTGCCGACCGAGGCAGGCGATCAAGTACAGCAGCTCTGCTGAGAAGCCGACCATGGGGTGGAAGTAGCCGCGCGTGGATTGGATGGCGTCGAACACTTGGGCCGTGTTGAGGGGAGCGAGGTCGTGGGGGGCTGCTATGAAGGCGCACGACATATCCCAGTACAGATACCAGCCGAGCATGAATTGGACCAACGGGTCTCGTCGCTTCTCTGGGTCCTCGAGCATCTTGTCCAGCAAGACGCGGGCGGCAAGGAGGTGCTCCTTTCCGTAGTTGTCGGGATGATGCTCGGTCCACGACCACGAGACGCCTTGGAGGAAGACGGCGAGGACGGAGGGCGGCTTGACCTGGGCGGGACATTTCATTTCGTGCCGCAAAGCCTGGGTGGACCGCCCGCGCTCTTGGAGGCAAACTGTCAGGCTGGACGGCTGGAAGAAGTGTTCCTGTCCCGCGCTCAGGGACTGCACGGCGTGCAGCAGCGACGGGGTGGACATGAGGTGCTCGAGCAAGGGGAACGACAGCGGGTTGTCTTCGGGGCAGAGCGTCATGATTCGGCTGGTCTTCTCGAGCCAGTACTGCAGAAGCCTCTTGTCGGGGTTCACGGTGTCTGTCCACGGCTGGGCGAGGGGTCTGGCGACCATCCAGGGCATCTCAACCTGCCATTGAGTCGAAGGCGTCGCAGACAGGCACACGGACCCGCGCCGTTGGCAGCGAAGGCAGACTGGGTACGTTTCGTCGCATTTGACCCGGCGCAGCTTGCACTCTTTGCAGCCGGATCTGCTCTTGCCCTTGGCTCTCGGCTGAGCTGGAGGGCTCAAGCTCAACTGCTGGGACTCGTCGGGACTGGAGCCGGTGCTGCTGGGGGGGTTCGACGGAGGGTTCTGGACCCAGGCCTGGAACTTGTTTTTGGCAGCGAATCGCACGCAATATGGCTTCATGGTCATGGCAACGGTGAAGGGGAAAAGGCGGATATCGATTTGGGAGAGGATGGAGAGGAACAAGAGAACTTGTGAGTGGTGGTTTTTTTTGTTTTGTTTTGTTTTGTTTTCTGTATTTTTTCTCTTAGTAGAAGACCGGGCTCATCCATCAATGGGTGAATGATCTGCTGACTCGCCTGGCCAGTGAGTGTGAAGGGTGAGGGGTGAAGGGTGAAGGGCACCACCACCCGATGTGACGGGCGGGGGACGAATTGGCCCGAGATAGGTAGAAAAGCCCATGGAATCCTTTACCGGGGTTGAGGAGCCACAGGCGTGCTAGTGCCTTAGCTTGGATAAGGAAAATCAGGAGCATGATACGTAGCCCAGATAAAGGGAGGAGAACAGTGTGATTCGATGGCGAACCCAAGGCAATGACCTGCGCAGAGATGTTTGAATGGCATATTGACTGTTAACCCCACTCCCCCCCTTCTACATACCTTAACTGATTAGATAGGTCAGAAGATGACGCTTCTCCCAAATGGTGTCCCAACCGGCAATCGGCGGGCTTCATCCGGAAAACCTGGGGAGAGGCGGGGAAGAGGAGAAACAACTTTTCTCCCCACTCCAACTTTCCACCAACTTCTGCATGTGTCCCTTTCCTCATTCGCATGCAGAGACCGATGGTTCAGCAGGCCCAGCCATCATGGTGTGTCATGGCGCAGGGACCCTGGAACCTGCTGTTCAGTCTCGTCGCTAGTGCCACTCGCCAGCTTCTAGCCCGTGGTATCATGAATCGAGCCATTCACTTGGATCACGAGGCTTTCCCATGTGAGTAAAAGTCCATATACTGTACGTAGACGTAGTGCTACGTAGCAGTGCCGCCTAGTTCTAGTGTTTCGTAGTGTCGACTACTTCTATGGTAGTGCATCATCTCTAGAGTTTACATGTGCTGTCGCCACTGCCCATCGGAGGCAGCTCGACACCCTCCAAGTCGACAAAGCCGTACACCTCCAGCTTGTCTCCATCCTCCTCCAAAGCCTTCTCCCACTTCTTAGTGCTCCTGTTGAAAGCCTCAACCACATCATCCCTCGTCAGGTCCATCGGGGCTTGATTCCTGCCAAGCTGCCGGATCTGCGTTCCCGCCACAGTCTCGGTCAGCCCGTAGTCTTGGTTATCAATCTTTAAAACGACGGCTCCCGTCTTGACTCTGCCCTCCAAGATATCCTTAGGCAGGTTGGGCTCCGCGCAGAGCGGCCGGGCCAACCCGATGCCGTCAACCACGTCCAGCGCCTTTACCATGGCGCTGACGGTCCGGAACCCGCCCGTGACGAAGACCTTTGTCTTTGTGAGCCTTGGCACGATGGCTTCAGCAAACTCGAGGAAAAACGCCTCGCGGTGCTTGGTCGATTCCCGCTTGTGCTCGAACGCCATGTCCTCGTAGGTGCCACCGGAGAGCTCGATAAAGTCAAACTCGCATCGCTGCTCGAGAAGTACGCAAAGCTCGGCGCATTCCTCGGGAGTGAAGCCCTTCTCGTCGAACTCGACCGAGTTGAGCTTGACGCCGAGGATGAACTTGGTGGACAAGGGAACTCGCGCCCTAATCGCAGAGACGACTTCGACGATGATGCGCGCACGGTTGGTGAGCGAACCGCCGTACTCGTCGGTGCGACGGTTCGTCCTGCGGGAGAGGAACTGGGAGAGGAGGTAGCCGTGAGCCGCATGTAGTTGGACGCCGTCGAATCCAGCCTTGTAAAGATACTCGGCCGCGTGGGCAAACGCTTCCACGAGTCCCTTGATTTCGTCGTGAGTGGCGGCGTGCGGCTTGGCAAACTTCATCCCCCACACTTCCTTGTCAAGATGGATAGCCGAAGCGGACACGGGGTCGGACTGAAACCGGCTCTGGACCTGCCGACCGGCATGCGAGACCTGGCCGAGCATCAAGCTCCCGTCGTGATTGCCAGCCCAGGCGAGGCGCTGGTAGGCCTCGAAGCGAGGCCCGTCAAAGGGCGCGTCGGGCGGGATGACGAGGTTGCCGGCGCCTTCGATGTTGACGGGATCGACCATGAGATTGCCCGTCAGGATGGTGCCGGTGCCGCCTTTGCCAAACCACTTGTAGGCGTTGATCATCTCGGGGGTCGGGATCCCACGTTTGCCGAGGTCCTTGAGGCTCCAGGAGCTTAGCCTCTCCGTCATGGCCGCCTTCATGACCCTGTTCTTAGCTATGCGTTTGGAAAAGGCCAGCTCCAGAGGCTGGCCCAGCGGCGACGGGTCTGAGATAGGTCTATCCTGCCCATATCTCTGTTGGGCCATGGCTCTGTTGTGCAAAAAGTACAGGTAATGCCGTGTCGAGTAAAGGCGTAGCAGCAGAAGCTTGTTGTGTCTGTTGGCCGAACCCGAACAGAACAGGGGTGAGCTTGGAACCTTTAATCTTGTTGGGAGCGAGTTGAGTTGAAAGCAACACGTCCTTGCTCTGTCTGATGGGTGATCCGAAACTCGGTCCTTATCGTTGCCTTCGCCCTGCCCTATGCGGAAGGGGTCCGAGTCGCCATCTACGACGCAGTAAACGGATGCAGTGCCTGTCGCGCCTGTCAAGTGATTTGGCATGGGGATTAGAAATTGGCCCTGGTGGGATGCAGCTAAGGCCAGCGATAAAGCGAGACACTTGCCTAAAGCGGACAATTTGCGAGGTGGCAGGTCTCCATAGTAAGACGAGCATCCCTACCGACCCACTTAGTGTACATGAGTACATAGCACTACCCATAGGGTCTAAATAAGTGGGCAAACGAAGTACGTGCGAAATACTACATAGTAGTAATTATTTGTTTTCCAGCGGGTGGATTGGCGATTGGCGAGTGTCCAGGCCAAGCAAGCCAGCCAACAAGACGAACAAATCCCTCGCTTTTCTCCTTCCTTTGGCCAGCTACCTTTTCAGGAACCTTTGCGAGTGAAACAGTCCTATGTCTTTTACCGATTACAGATCGAGTCCGTTGGGCCCATCCAATAGCGCTCTACTCGATCGCCAAAACGTCGTTTGGGGTACACCCCCCAGTTCTCGGGCCCCCAAGTCCGTTCCTCAATCGCGAACAGTTATTCAGAGCTCATATGAAGGGACCTCCGCTTTGCATCTGGTAACAAATTCTGGTTCGCGCTCTATACGGTTTACGACACCCGAATCTCGCCAACTAGCAAGCCAAAATGACAGCCAGCGTATTTGCAGACCTCGTCACGCCCAACGGGATCCGGTATCGACAGCCGCTAGGTCTCTTCATCAATAACCAATTTGTTGAGTCACGATCCGGAGAGACTATATCGACCATCGACCCCGCGTATGGTTAACCTCGTCCTCTAATATTAGAAGTTGCTGACAGCAGGTAGCAACGAGGAAGAGATTGCCAGAGTACATGCAGCCGACACCAGCGATGTCGAAGACGCGGTACGCGCTGCCCGCGAGGCATTCGAGGGGGGATGGATTGAGACGCCTGGGACAGATCGAGGCCGATTACTCTACAAGTTGGCCGATCTTATAGAGCAGCATGGGGAGCTTCTCGCGGCCATTGAGTCGTGGGACAACGGTAAGGGGACAAGCACGCCATCTCATCCTCGGGTAGACCATGACCAACATTTGCAGGGAAGCCATATTCGACAGCCATTCTGGAAGATCTCCCCGAAGTTGTTGCCATGTTTCGATACTATGCGGGTTGGGCGGATAAAAGCTATGGCCAAGGTACTGTCAACAACCTTGTCTTCCTGCGTCGAACGTGCTGAGTTGCTGACTATGGCGCACGGCGCACAGTAATCGAGACGCGAGGAACATAGCTCAACTACATGGTAGCGGAACCGATAGGAGTCTGCGGACAAATCATCCCGTGGAACTACCCCATCGTCATGGCCTCTTGGAAGCTGGCCCCCGCCCTCGCTGCCGGCAACACCGTCGTCCTCAAGGCATGGGAGCAAACACCCTTGTCAGCTCTCTTCCTGGCCAGTCTGATCGAACCCGCCGGCTTCCCGGCGGCGTGGTCAATATAATTAACGGCTATGGAGCCGTTGCCGGCGCCGCTCTTGCGTCCCATCTCGACGTGGATAAGATCGCCTTCACAGGCTCTACCAAGACGGGCAAGGAGATTATGAAACTGGCGTCGTCGAACCTGAAGAGCGTCATATTGGAGACGGGAGGTAAATCGCCTCTCATCGTCTTCAACGATGCTGACTTGCATGCCGCAGTTGCTGCAGCGTATCTGGGTGTCATGGGCAACGCCGGACAAATTGCACCGCAAACAGCCGCATTCTGGTCCAAGAAGACGTCTACGAACGCTTCCTAAAGCCTTTCAAGTTAAAGGCAGTCTCAGACGCCAAGATAGGGGACCCCTTCGCTACAGACACCTCCCAGGGACCTCAAGTTACCCAGGCCTAGTTTGACCGCATACTCTCCTACGTAGAGTCTGGGGGAAAGGAGGGTGCTCAGCTTATATACGGAGGCAAGCTGCACAAGAGCCTTAATGGAAAGGGCTTCTTCATCGAACCCACCATTTTCACAAATGTGACGCCGGAGATGCGAATTTACCGAGAAGAGATCTTTGGCCCGTTCGTTGTCATGTTGTCGTTCAAGACGGAGTCTGAAGTGGTTCGGATGGCCAACGACACGGAATATGGACTCGCCGCAGCTGTCTTCACTAGGGATATCGCCAGAGCGCACCGCATCACGCGGAAGATTAAGGCTGGGAGTAAGTCATCGTTGCTCTACAACTTGTGGCGGATGCTAACACTGGAAACAAGCCGTGTGGATCAACAACAGTCAGACGGTCGATCCTCGAGTCCCTTTCGGTGGATTCAAGCAGTCTGGTATTGGCCAGGAGCAGTGAGAAGCTAGCATCAAGGCCTACACGAATTACAAGACGGTGGTCGTGGACTTGGCCCCGGAAACACACAGCTATCCTTCACTGGATCCCAAACTGTGGGGTGTCCCAGTCTGAACCGAACGATGATGTGCCACGGTTGGAAGCAGTTTGAGGAATATTTATGGGCAATTTGTGTGCGATTTGTGTTAGAATGTTTCTTCGGTTGTGGAGGCTCGATGTTTAGTCCCTGGGATGAAGAAAGGTCGTGATTGCTGTTGGAAATAGATGAACATCCTTGCATCTGAGACTCTTACCTGCTCAAAAGATCTATTTTAAATCCATTTACTATGTGTTTTTGCTCCATTGTTCTGGTCGAGTCTCCCAACAGAGACACTAACAGCAAGTAGAATAGTAGCAGAAGCGCTCAATCATCTGCAGTCCAAGCCTTCATCATCAACCCTGACTGCTATCACTCATCGTGTAAGGCCCAAGGCAGATAAACCGATAAGGGACCTTGACCTGGTTTCGCTTTAAACCTTGCTAACACGAGAGTGTGTGCGCGGATGCTCCTCATCTGATGTGTAAAGTTTCAATGGGATGTTCTTAGCCTCCTCTCCTTAGGCATAAGTACAGTGTTTTCATTTTCATTTCAAAGCACGCAGTTAGAATTACTCAGGAAAGCAAGATGTTACATTTTGGCAGCCTTAATTTCCCTGACTAGTGCAGTTATGGGCCACACCACTCATCAGCCTGGCCCGCGAGATAGACACTTTGATGAGCAGGTCTGCCCTAGTAACGGCTCTTGACAATTACAACCTGTTGGATCCAGACTTAGGCAACACATGATTCTCTAAAAAAAAATTGCAACGCCCAAACAGGTGCTTTTAGTATAGCAAAAGCTCCCACAAGATACCACTCGCCTCCGTTCGCCTGGCAGAGGCAATGAAGCACCTATTAAGTTTATCTGAGAGTAAACTGCTTGCATGCTCAGAAGAGCCAGTCGTAAGAGGCCCCAATTAAAATATTTGCAATGATGGCAGAAACATAATTTATATCTGCATGTATTGACTAGACTAGGGTGTCTGGGGAGGGATAGACGGGGCAATCGCCCAGCTGTGCAGAACACTTACTTGATCCAGTGACAGGCATGAAGTTGGGAAAGGAGTACATGATCGTCGCGAAGGGGGAGGAAAGAATAGTCATAACCTTTGAGATTGTTCCAAAGACTCCGGCGTTGAAAGGGCACTTGATGTCCTTGTTTCGAGGAAGCAGCGAGTATGCCGACGGCATTGTATACGTAAGGGCCGGGAAGACGATCACGCCGGCGGCCAGGCTGCAGTATATGGGTCAGTGCATGGTATTAAAGGGCGTAGAGAATAAGTGATTACATGTTGAATGTTGTGGGGAGGCAACGCAGAGCAAAGACACTATAGCACTGAGGGTTGCGCAGCCAACGAGGGCCTCGAGCGGAACGTTGAGGGTAGGATGCACCTTGGACCAAAACTTGGAGAAAGGGAGCCCGTTATCCCGAGCAAAGGACCAACAGATTCTCGACTGATAGCTGTGGAGGGCCACCAGGTCAAAAGTCCAGGCAATGATCAACATGCGAACATGACAATTACTGCCGCTTTGCTCTGTCGCAGGGCCAGGCAGAACAGCTCGAGCAAGGGAAGGCCAGTCTCGGTGTTGGCGATGGCCTCGAAGTCTGTCATACAGTACATGAGAAGGATTGCAAGAGGCCAAGCCGTAATGAAGCTAATGGCAACCGTGAGGAACAAGGCCTTGGGGAGTTCTTCTCGGGCTCGGCGGTCTCCTCGTACATGTGGACGACAGTGTCAATCAAGCCAAAGCTGTAGTTGCATTGATCAAGCCTACGAGGCAGTAAACCCCGTTGTTGTTCCAGCCGCTGATGTTCTCGACGCTGGCGAAGATGAAGGACGCGTCGGTGTGGGATGTGCTGACGGCGGAGATGACGACGATGATTACCGCGCAGATGAAGACGTTGATGATGGCGACGATAATGAAGCCATAGACGAGCGAGGCCGAACCGCCGATGACGACACCGATGGAGAAGCCGCCTGTCACTCCCAGCCAGAATGCGGTGACCATGAAGACGACGCCGACGAGTTGGAGGGTGCTCATCTGTCTCTTCATATGTGGCTTGTAGCCCATGGCTGATTGAGGTCAGAGGATGTCAGATTCTCACGCTCGGCTGCCTTCGGAGCAGGCACGTACCTATGAGTTTGGCAGCATCAGGCGAAATGTCTGTCTGGTCGCCCAACTCGCCCATGGCCACCGATTCGGCCTTGTTGACAACGTCTCGAGCCGCCATGTTGGACTTTTCGCCTTTTTTAGGTTCTGGTGGTCCATGGCAATGTCTCAGCGATAGAATGCGGGCCCTCTTTGAAGTTTTTGTCGTCGATGCTGACGAGCGAAGAGAGGGAAGCAAATGAAGCAAAGGGAAGTTGATGGGTGAGGGGTAGGCGGCGACTTGTTGATCCCTTTAATACGGCAACGACGTTGATGGGAAACTGACGGCGCCGACGAGGCACGAGAAGGAGTCCATTCACACACAAGTGCGTCTCGATGGCATCTATTACTTACCCCGCGTACTCAAACCGAACCTTGTCGAACTTGTATGGAAGGGTAACCACACACGAGTGAGGTATACTTTCGCCTATTACCCTTTTGAGCACGAGTGCGAGATAAAAAGAGTCTTTTAGGGCACGGCCAATCTGTCTGGAATGTCCCCGCAAAACGCCGAATCAGCGCTAGCATCGTCAGGCCGAGTCGCGAGGAGGTTTCGGGGTATCAGCCAAGCTTGTCGAACCTGAGGTTGCAATCTATATTGTAGTGGTGCTCGTTTGTCACCTGAAGATGTAAATATTCTTGAAAAGACAAGACAGCCAGCTTGGGCTCGCTAGCGACGTGGGCCTTTGATCACAAGGCACAGGGCTATCGCAAGAAGTCGCAAGAAGTCGCAAGAAGCCGCTAACCATCGTCACTGCGGCATTTCTGTCTCAGTGTTGTCTTGGATGATACCGTATGCTGGACTCCTTGCCGGAGCTCGCAACTGTCTTCTCTTGCCTCCTTTCCATCCATCTCTCTGGTGGGCATTCAACCCTAGCTAACAACCGAGCAGCCGGATGCAGACGCTGTCGCAAGACATACAACCGCAGAAGCTCTGATAGCCGCCATGTCTATGCGTGTTGAACAGGTAATTATGCCCTGAGCCCTTTGACGCACATTTTGCCCTTGTCTGAGATGCCAGGGTACTGAAATGATTAGATTTACACGTATCCCATCAAGTCTCTCAGGGGCGTACCCCTCGGTGCGATCCAAGCTACGCAAACCGGGTTCGCTTACGACCGTCGTTTTATGCTCTGGGATGTCGACAAGTCAGAGAACCTCCACATCGGGCTTCGGCCTGCCCTATGCCTCTTCACAACCAAGCTCACCCCCGAGACTGACCCTCAAAGCATTCGAAAGGTTGGGCATGGACTGAGCCATGCGTTCGATCAACCGTCTGATGCTGTCGAGGCGTTGACCTTGTCGGTTCCCCTAGAGCCCGATATCGATGGGTTGGCCTAGGTCACCGTCACAATGCACCAAAGCCCGTGTCCGGCATATGATATGGGAGAGAAATACAATCAGTGGTTCAGTCGCCGCTTGGGCTACCCCGTCAAACTGCTCTACATCGGAGACTATCGCAGAAAAGTGTTAGGCAATATGGGTCAAGGAATAACGGCCGGGGCGGTCGACTTGCTCCATCCCTCACTGGCGGCCGTTCCAGTCATCCTGATCCTCCTCGGGTACTTGTCCCTTTACGGAAGTAGCGCAAGACCCGTCTCGTTGGCCTTGAATATGGTCCCGTTGTTTGCTAGCTGTTTGATTCTCGCCCACCACCTAAGAGGCTGGTTATTAAAGCGCCAGCCTATGATTACTTTTGCGGATCTTGCTGCGTATCTCATTATTAGCAAGACGAGCTACGAAGTCGTCAATAACAAACTGCCTGACAGTGAGGAGTTGGACATCACTAAGTTCCGAGCTAACATTGTCATATCGGGGCCGACAAAGGCCTACGACGAAGACTTTTGGGCCGAACTGCGGTTCCGCAAGGGCATCACCATGAAAATAACCCAGAACTGTGCGCGATGCAGCAGTCTCAACGTAGACTACGCCACGGGAAAGCCCGGTAAGACGGAGGCGGGCAAAGTTTTGAAGAAACTTAGCAAGGATAGAAGAGTCGATCCGGGGATGAAGTGGAGTCCCATTTTCGGGAGGTACGGGTTTCTCACGTCGACTTCTGACGCAGCTGGTGATGTTGTCATCAAAGTCGGCGACGAGGTCGAGGTGATGAGGCGCAACTCGGAACGGACCGTTACAGGCAAGTTTTCGTGCCGCATTACCATGCTCCTTACTACATGTTCGAACAGAGACGCTACAGATTATCCCAAAAGCTAGTCACTCGCTCACTCAGTCGGTACTCTATCCAGCTGTCAGGGCAATGTTTTCTCTCAGAAGAGGCTTTTAGCGGTATTTATTGCAGCATAGGGACATGTGTATAGATAAACGTTAGACATACGTTAGACACAGACTGCTAAAATTGTCACCCTCACGAAGCAGGTGGCTTTAACACCATGATTTCAATGCTCGAATATGCTCGAATTGATGATTTCCAACTATGGGGTATCTAACATGAAAACTCAAGCCAGCTAGACAGAAACTAAACCTTCGAGGCCATCTTTCATCCATTGCTCGTCAATCGACGATGTTGCGTCAAATCCATGTTCGCCTTCTCGTACGGCCAATGTCAATAGCAGATCAGTGTCAAGCTCCTTCAGCTTTTCTGCCAGCTTGAGACTTCCCTCAACCGGCACAACCGTATCTGCCTTGCCGTGCCAGACAAACACGCCGCCTCGGGGAAACCGGGCGCCGTCTTCAACCTTATCTAGCAGGTAAAGATCCCTCCGGCCTAAAGGGAAGAGTTCGGCGTACTTAGCGTTCAAGGGGTATGCGGCTGACACAGCTCGGAGCTCGCTGGAGTGGTTCAACCCGACAAGGAGGCTAAGATAACCGCCCGCGCTGTCTCCGGCCATCATGATTCGAGTGACATCGACCTGAACATTGGTCCTCCCGCTGACGAAGCTTGGGAGCTCGGTGTGAATCCACTTGAGGAAAGAGTCGACATCCTCGATGGTAGCCTCTGGTGCTAGCCTGTAGTCGCAACTGACAATCACGGCGTTGTTCCGGAATGCAAGCTCAAGGTGCCAGGGTGCGAAGAAGTCTGGGAATAGACTAGAGCCGGAAACGAAGCCGCCGCCATGGATGCGGAAAATGATTGGCTGGAGGCCTGTCGACTTGTCCTGGTCCTGGGCTCGTTCAACGAGTGACTTGGGGATGAGGACATGGCAGGCGATATCATGACCCAAGACAATCTTGTAAGTGGTCGTGAGAATGTCAAAGTTGTCGAAGCGCGAAAAATCGTTGGGATTGAACTGCGCCATCGTGTTGGGTAGTTTTAGATGGCTTTTCCTTTTCGGTGAATGATGGGCAAGACTCAGGAGAGGAGGAGGACTCGCAGGATATTATGAGCTGGCCGCCCGTCTGGCCGTGTGAGTACTTGCGGTATTAGGGGGCATAGGTGGAAGCCGGGATATTGGCAAATTTTCCATGACCGTGGAACTTGACCTAACGTCGACATGTCACAAGTGGATGGATACTACATTATATGGTTTTTAGTACCGAGACATCCGGTAGTTTGCACATCTTCTTCATGTCAGAAACCTTAATAAATAATGTTACAGTGCAAACGACCCGGGGAAGTCGACTTGGCAGGCTGCCCCCTCGCCTACCAGAGAATCAGGACGACTTGATTGCACGGTATGGCTCAAGCAAACCGCTGCTGGCTCGCTGGAGAGACAACGAATCTGAGAGGCCAACTCTACAACTTTTCCGGGGGTATGACCGTCACTGTTGGCGGCGCGTCTTCGTCCAGGGTGTCAGAAGATTGCTCGCATTGTTGAGCTTCTTGTCCCTGCCCTACCTTGTCTTCTCATCTGTCGTCGTCGCGGGCGTCGTCTTGACAGTCATCAAGATAGTTGTCTACTGAGCCTCCTAGCCTCTTTTTCACGTAAGAAAATTGGAGCTTCCCCGCCCCCTCGACGTACGCCGAAGCCCGAGGAACCACAACTGCAGGCGCCGAGGCTATTCATTGATCCCCACTCGAGTGTTTGATCTCCCAACCCCCTCGGGTTCTTTCCCGATTGGGAAAGCGAGCTTTATGAGCCTGAGTCATAAAAGTTTGACACAATTCGTCAAACGTTTAAATGATACGAGCCTCTCTCACCGCTGATCGACCAAGTACCATAGTAGATCCGTAGCATTGGCACGAGTCACACAAGCAAGGCAGGCTACGAATGTGGAGTCTAGGTTTCGCAACCTGATAAACCACATGGTGGTGGGTTGGTGTTGGCAGAAACATCACGCCGTGGATCCAATGCCTCCTCTCCCCGTCCTCACCCAGGGTACTCATCGGGAGCTTGTCGCCCTTGAATATATATAACGTTGTCTTGTCGCGAGGAATGCGCTCATGAGGGAACGCTCCAACGAGGTGGCTAGCCAGGTCAGCGCCAAACGACCACCCATCCACCTCCGTGGTCCGCGTTGCAATACTTTAGAGCTCCACTCTAGTCATATCCGGTTTGATCAGAAAACATGCTCGCACCATGTTCCATATTGGCTAAAGAACATCCCGGATCCTTTCTTATAGGGTCGTTTCTAAGAATATAAGTACGTCCAAAGTCGGCTTCCCATGAGTCAAAAACTGATCCAACATAAATGACAAAGATGAAATCCTCCTCAATAGAGAGATCTGAAGGGCCTTTGACTGTGCCCCCCAAAAATTATGCTGTTCGCTTACTGTCGTCGTTCCTTTTCGGCGCCGTGTACAACTCGTACTTCCAGGATGTAAATTGTATTGAGTGCCCTGGAACTGAGTCTTTCACAATGAATTGCCAGCATATATCTTGTTCTCTGCCCCTGGCTACGACTGACATTGGGCCTCATGCCGGCCTTGTTCGGCATTTATTTGTATGCAGTGTTGGATGTAACTTGAGCAGGCGCAGAGCACTGGGAATCCTTCAGAGGTAAAAAATAGAAGCCCCACGTCGCTGCACGTTCGGGTATCGTAATGTGCACTCACAGCCTGCCTCGTTCTGTCGCACATTTCCCAAGTTTAGAATTGACTAATCGACGCCACGAATCGATAAAGCTGCCAGACAGGTACGTTTTGGCACTGCTACAATCTACGATGAATTTAGTTTCTACGGAACAATTAGCTCATGTCATGGATAACCGAGAGGACTAAAATATGTGTATGTCTATCATCATGTAATTTCCCATAGTCTCATCAACACCACCACTTGCACTATGCAGCGATCGTCCAGTGGATATAAGCACTGCTATTAAGCAGCTCGACTAAATAGCGGAGCGTGAGCCCATAGACGGTGCTGGCCTTGTGTGAGTTACTAGACATAGAATCCATCATTTTCTCAAGATCAAGCTTTTCTAGCTGATTGAGGTATCGCAAGGGGTTGGCTGGGACAAGAAGGCATGTATATTACCGTAGGAACTTTATTCATTTTGAGTTACTGCTGCTTTGGGCTTGGGTACTGGCCTGTCATTTGTTGTTCTTACTGCTAGTTTGTTTTCATACTGTTCAACTTTAGTCCCCCGACGGGTGTGTGCTGGGAAGATCTCTTACATCTTCAATAGACTCCGTCACAAGGGGAGGATCGGGCAAGCGTGAAAAATTGTTCCTCGCACACCAACTTCCAATACTAACCCACACTGACTAATTTCGTAACTAAGACTCAGCTCTGGCTTGAATGAAGCGGAGTGCAAACAGTACAGATGAACTAGAAAGTTAATTGTACTACGGTTCAGGTGTCCGAAATCGGGACGCTGTGCCAATAATGTGATTCCTTGGCTTGCTTGTGCTTTATGCTGTGATTTACAGGAATGGTGAGTCAAGAACACAGCCAGACGTTCGAGGCGCATTACTAATATCCCTGGACTTCTAAAAACCAGTCATTCCGGATAACCTCGGAACATAGCCGGATTTGGTAAGTCTCGGGCATAGTCAGTCTGGAAACCTCGAATCTGAGTCTCGCAGGCCGCTACTTATCAAGCACAATGTGAAGGTCGTAAAGAAGTAGAAGATAGCAACTTGGAGTTATAATCCATTCACTCCATCTATCTATTGATGATCTCACTAGTACCATTTGCTCCAGATAGACTGAGTCGTTTAAAATGAGGTTGAAATAGGAAAAATGAAAACTCCTTGACTTTTATTTAACCCTTGACACCTGACGTCTTAACTCGGTGGCTTTAGGGTTTTCACCTCACCACTTTCTCGACATGGCTTCTTTCGTTGCCTTACAACAGAGGATGTTTCCGATCACGATGACAAAGATAATCTATACATCAATGTGCACAGTAAAGTTTACGACTGCACCAAGTTCGTCACCAGACATCCGTAAGTGCACTTAACCCTACTTGCAACCTAGTTTCAAATCCAGATACTCACGACTTGTCATGTTAAGAGGGGGAGAGGAGGTGATTCTAGAGGTGGCTGGTCAAGATGCTACTGAGCCATATGATGAAGTTGGTCATAGTGAGGCTGCGGAGAAAATGCTGCTCCAATACTACATTGGAGAATTAAAGGAAGAAGTCAGTATTTTTAATCAAACCAGAATATTATCAATCTTATCCGGGTCTAGTAACTGACGTTGCGCGGAATACACAACCAAAAGTTGCTGAAGCGAGCTCTTCAGCCCAATAGATATCTGCTTCTTCTTTAAATTATTTTCTTACAGACTAGTTGTCATCCGCGTTACTCAGTTGCCTATAATAACGGTCTGGGTGGCTAAGACGCCTCTTGACTTGAATTGATATCCTTGAACAACAATTAGACAATCAGCATCTCATGCTACGTAGTATATTAACCGGAAAGATCAAACGGGGGATCCGAAACACGTTGGTTCCCTGCATGGGAAGAAGAAGAAGTAAGGTATGGAATTGATTGTAGCTATCCGTATAGAGGTTGGAAGCCACCAGCAGAACCAGAATGGGTAGAGCTTGGGTTCCGGTAGATGACGCAATAAGGTGGCCCCTTGGCAACACCTGCTCACACCTTTGTCTTTGGCGCCGCAAACTCGATGCTAGCCTTGTTATGCTCTGCTACTGAGAGTAGGTTCCCCGTTTCCTTGTCCCTCATCTGACCGCGAATGGTAGCTAATCGGGCCCCTATCTGCAGAACCTCGCACTCAACCAGGACTTGCCTGTCGGCTCTCATCGGGCGCATGTACGTCACAGATAGGTTCCTGGATACCCCTCCAAACTGCCAAAAGCCCTCTCTGGCCACGGGTGCGGCACACATGGTAGTACACATGTCATAGATCAAGGCCACGGCGCCGCCATGGACGTTTCCAAGCCGGTTTTTCAAATTTGGCCCCCCTTTGAGCAGAAACACGGCAGTGGCTTTTCCTTGCGAGACTGATGCTGATACCACTTCCAATTGCTCGCGCATCAGCTTGTCATCAAAGCCCTTTGATCACCAGTTGGTTGTTAGCGGACGGGGCCTCGAGCCGGCACGAAACGTAGCAAAACCTCACCTCGTTGCCATTTTGTGTTGCTGTGTCCCGGTAAGAGTTGATGTAAACCTCGATTCTCTTGGCTGGATCTGCAATACTGATGTCGAATGCAACCCCAGGGATTGAAAGCAACTTGGAGGAATATCTCCTCGAGGGCGACGCAGATACCATGGCCAGGAGAAGAAAGAGTGGTGTATGCGAATGCGGGCTGGGAGAAGGGCAACGTCTCTAGCACCTGTCGCGAGCTCGGCGGAAGAACAGGGTGATTTGTCGGCCAACAAGAACGTCAATTGGACGTGGCCTCGGCGCCGATATTGATCTCGGCACCGCCCTCGGTGCCATCCGATCCACCCCCGCAACCATCTTGGCTGTTGACCCTCGGCTGCGTCGGCAGGATTCTCGGCTCGATTACTCCGCAGCTAGCCGTGGGTTCATTATTGCCTCTATCAGGGCCTCGCCTGACGTCTGGCGGCATACGGATTGCTCTCATGTGCTCTGGGAGTCCAAATGCCTACTGTCAAGCTTGGACATGGATGAGGTAATTACCGTGGCATCGTCGCCTGCTTGAGCGTCCCTGTCGCGTGGCTCTTAGAGATAGTTACTTGCATGCTTATTAAGATAACGTACTTGATAAGCATGCGACGCATCCAAGTATGCGACGCACTTTTCCCTCCTACACCTAACTTTCTACCTTATCAATTCAATCTCAACCACTAAGCATGCTACAGCAAAAAACTGAGGCTAGAACCCTTCTAGCCCTTCAAGCCCTTCAAAATGACCCGAAACCAAGTCTCCGATAAGCTGCTAGCATCTATGAAGTCTCTGAGCTGAGGCTGCGTCGCCGACGGAATGGCATTCAATTTCGACGCAATTGGATTCCCCAATCGCATCGGCTATCCGATCTAGAGGAACAGATCATTATTCAATTCATTCTCGACCTAGATTTATGAAGATTTCCTCTATAACTGCGTAGTATTAAAGAAATAGCTAACTGACTGCTTACTAACTGTAATATATCATCTATTAATAAGTGCTAGGCTTCTAACTTCATTAAGTAATATTAAAAGCTTAAGATATGTTTTTTTTTAGAAATATAACTATTAGAGGGCTAAATATAAAGATCTAACTATTATTTATAATTAGTTTAGGCTTAACGTGTATGATAAGTGAGTGGGCCAACCAAGTGAGTGAGCCACTTATACTATACAGCTAAAAGTCATAATTTTCAATTTTCTAAAATCAGCTATATAAATATAAGAGTTTTAGGGAATTAAATTAAGATATTTTAATAAGAAAGTCATTAGATAATACTTTTTCTAGAATTTTAAAAAATTAATTTAGCTTTTTAAAAATAAAAATAAGAAAAAAAACAGTGCGAATAAGATTTTCTGAAATAACTTTATAAATCCTTTTTTTACAAATATAAGAAAATTCCTTATTATTATAATGAAATTAATAGACTTATATCCTAAATTATATATATTTTAAGCCTAGTTTGGATTTTTAAGAAATTTCTTAAAAATCGCTCTTTAAGGTGTAAAACTGCGTTAGCTCACTCACTTGGTTGGCCCACTCACTTATCATACACGTTATAAAGAATTAATTAATTAGTTATTATTATCTTTTAATCTTTAATAGATATAAAAGTTATTACTTTATTAACTTTAAGAAATATTATAAAGAAAATAATATTATTATAATTTATATACTACCTCATTTATCTTACTTACTTTAGCCTCTTAATATTAAGTGCTTTAAGCTACTTAAATTAACTTATAGTTAAGTAATTAAGTAATTAATTAAATACTTTATAACCTACATTTTAAAGACTGAGTTCTTCCTAGCCTTCTACACTACTTATAAAGTTACTATAATAAAGAGTAATATTAAGAGAGGTTTTTAAAGAGCTAGACTTATTCCCTTAAATATAGAAAATGTTATATTAAAGCTTAATATATAGCTATAGACTCTAACACCGATCGAGGAGGAGGCTAGCCTCCTTAATACTTAAGTACCTAAGATACTAAAGACTATCCTTAAGGCCACTTCTCAATCTAAATACCTAAAAAGATAAATTAGAAGGCACTAGGGCAGCTCTCTAGTATCTATTATTAAGGTACTTAAGTCATTTTCTAAGGAAATGAAGGTAATAATATATTAGATAGCATTATTAAAATCTAAAAACCAGATCCTTCGATAGGTAAATGAGACTCTTAGTAAGCGGCGTAGAGTAAAAAGAACCTGCCTGCATAAAGGAGGGAAGATGACTTTAGATGAAGGAAGGGATGAGATGGATTAGAGAGATGTTAATGCGTAGGTAGCAGCTAAGTTATTAAGAAGTAGTGGTTAAGGGAGGTCAGCGATACCGAGGGAAAGGCGCTGTAGAACTTGTAGAAAGGCCGGTCATAATGCAAGGACCTGTCAGGCTGTAATTGAGACTTCTGAAGAAGAGCATAGCAATTAGTTTTAATTGATTTAAGGCGTTATTATATTTTTATTAAAGTTTTAATCTTGAAGTATATAGAAAAGTGCGTCGCATACTTGGATGCGTCGCATGCTTATTAAGTACATTATAGACTTTTTTATTAAATAGTCTTTCCTATTAAATGGTCTTTTCTATTTTAATATGGGGGTTTTTATCTCATAGAAGTTCAAAGGCTATGAAATTAGGCAATATTAGAAGCATTAGGTTTAAAGATGCTTAAATTATAAAGAAAACTGTGCTTTCTTAACTCTGTAGCAGCAACCCGCCCTTGATGGAGGAAATAGCTAGATAGTAGTAGTTTGTAGCCACGCAGGGCTATCTTGAAAGATTGAGCCTACACTGACATGTTCAGATTGCGCGGCGTGAAAATCACCTCTAGCTTTGGGCACATCATTGTGAACCCGTCTACCAGACCCTCCACAAACGCCTCCTGAGTTTGTCCAGGCGCAAGTTTGAACTCGTATTTAGACACAATTTGACTAAGAACGCTTCGTATCTCCATCAGACCGAGCTGCTTTCCCACGCAGGAATATCGACCTGTGACTGTTTAGCAATCGGGTCTCAGCTAGCTCGGGATCCAGAGCGCAACTCACCGATCAAAAATGGAGCGAATGCTGAGGCGTCTTTGACCAACTCTGGCCGCGTGGTCCATCGTTCAGGGATGAACTCGTTGGCGTGAGAAAAGTACCTTTCGTCTGGCAAAGGGTGAGCTATGGAGGTTTACTCCCGACCTTCCTGCATGGTTGGATCAGGAGTGTAATGCTCACCACGGAATAACGTGTATAGAGGAACCTGGACGACTGTGTCTCCTGGGATGAAAGTATCGCCTACTTGTAAACCCTTGGGAGGGGTCTTTCTCTGAACTCCAGAGGGAACGCCGGGATATAGACGGAGCGTCTCATTGATAGCTGCCTGCAGGTAGGGGAGCTTAGATAAGGCGTGGTGGTCCGGGCCCTCGTGCTGAGAGTAGTATTCATCAACCTCTTTCTGTAATTTAGTAGCAACATCTCGGTGAAGCGCGAGCTCAAACAGCATGCAGGTCATGGAAGCCGATGTGGTATCGCTAGTGTCGATAGTAAGCTTTCTGCTGCATCATATTCCGCGAAATCAGACATACCTTCCGGCCACGACGATCAAATTTCCATCGCCAAGTACTTTCCAGGTGTCCTCCTGTGAAGGGTGAGGGTTTGATTTGTATTCGCTCAGAACCCAGGAAAAGACGTCTGGACGGTCGGGCTCATTCTGCAATGCTTATCAGACAACCGACTTGATTCGTTGTGGGCTCTCTATCTTACCTCCATTCGATACGTCACCTCCTGCCGGAGCCACTTATGGAAATTCTCAAAAACACTGTTCGCTAGGGGGATACGCTGCAAGACCGTAAAGGCCCATGGGAAACGGCCTAGTGTGCTGCCGATTGTGGTGTTGTTTTGCATTAGAGTCATTTGGCGGTGCTTCACTCCGTCTACAAGCATGTTGAAGCTCCTGCCAAAAGCGAGGTCACCCATGATATCGAATCCGTAAAAGTTCAACCAAAGGGCGGCATCCATGGGTTTCTCGGCGCGAGCTTGAATTTGGTCTAGGAGTTGATCCGCGTAACGATTGACTCTCGGTTCGTAATCTCGGAGTGCTTTGGAAGTTAGCTACTTGTTCGCTGCCGAACCGCTCATGTGTTTGGTCACCTTTTGCGCTGAAAGCCTTGTCCCACGTTTTCCTTCGGCGGCCATGTTCGGCTTTGTCTCTGGTAGTTTGGAGAGAGACCAAAGGATCAATGAGATGATACCAAGGCCCTTTGGAACAAGGCGACGAATTTGAATGAATAGCGTGCAGAGCTTCGGTGTTGGCAATAGAGAGTTCACATGGACCTGGAAAATTTAGTCATCTTGAGCAGTATCCTTAATAACCGTTGGCTCACCAAGCCTGACGATATCGCCGTAAGTTTGATGCAGTTTTTGAACCTCTTTAAACGCCTGAAGCTTGCGGGCGGATAACACAGCCACATATACACTAGATAACCGTGCAAGAAACGGCCCATGGAACCGACGTAGGCGGTGAAATAAGACCCTGTAGCACGCCATGCTCACAAAGAGTCCGGCAAAGAAGGTGGCATATAGCTTCGAAGCTCTCTGAAAGTTGACCCATGTATCATAATCGCCCGAGATTTGGAAAAGAAAGAAGGAAACCAAAGCCGCATAGAGAGTCAGAAAGAACACTATGAGCCTGGGCATCGCCGTGTCCCATTCCCCGAACCGAAACACAGTAGCATGCGCAACGGCGCCGAGGACGAGAGCTGCCACGAAGCTCTTGGGGCTGTTCGGGCTGGATGTATCGAGTTCCATGTCGTTGAAATATCGCAGATTGATGGGTATGCCGGTAAGGACAGACAATATTGAGAAACAGGAGGCACCTAGTTATTTGTAGGTCTAACAAGACGATGACCTTGTCATCATGATTTAATTATCCCCCTCGTCCGGGGATGTTTATCACATGCATGCCGAATCCCTACTGCCAATCTCGGCAATCCGGAGGAAGGACCCCTCGAAGACAGTCGAGGATTTCTGACTCAGATGGGTCAGACGTAGCTCTGGAGGGCTACGGGGTGAAGAAACACGACAATAACACAGGGAGACCCCACACCTAAATCGCTCTCCTGTTTTCTTTCACTCCATTACCCCGCAGTCGTCTAAATATCAGAAGACTCCGAGTCAGAATCTGGGGAACCCGGAAGATGCTAATCCTATTTTGGCGGATGCCACGCAGATGAAGTGCAGAACAGGCCGAGGACATCGGCGCCGAAGTGTGGAGAACAACTGCTCATAGCCACAGTTCGGCAATGCAACCACGAATCAAGTCATTGCTTCGTTCGAACCTGACTGACCATCTGGAATAGGAGAACTCACTGCGCTGGCTTAGCGGGAAATTCTTTTTAGACATTAGTGTAGATAATTCCAACCGTGGGTCAAGCAGCTTTGGGGTAACCAAGAGTACAGAGCTTGATTTTGATAGAGAAAGTAAACACGTCAAAGGTGAGAATCTTAGTTCTTCTATATGACCCCAATGCCTATTTGCTTCTGCGTATCCTGCTCCTAACCCTCGATGCATCCGCTTCTGTAACACCCTTTGCCGTCTCTGTGGTGCAGTAGTCTAGCACATGGGGAGGCCCTGCCTTAGGTAAGCGAGGTTGTCAGTTTAAATCCGGCAGGGGGTAATGGACTTCCCTTTCTTAGTTAAATTATCTCTTGGAGTTCGGTAAGGCTACACTTGGGCTTGGTCACCTACGGAGGCTTGGGAGATGAACGGTACACTGTTTGACCTACGATAAGCTGTGTAGTAGTATGGAGTTCTATGTACTGTGATGTAGATCTCTCAGAGCTGTGACTTCTGGGATTACATAAAATGGGTGGGACTTTATGTATCTCAACTTTCTTGCTTTGCAGTGATCTGAATCCCTGCTACTAGCGTAAGTGTGTAGTCTTACTGCACTCTAAGGGATAAAGTTCAGTTAGTAAGTTTAACTAGTTAAGTGTTTCAAATTTAGAGATCTGTTGGATCCCATACGGTCAATTCAATCAGGCAGATAGGGATCAATACAGTGGAGCCAACAGATGATGATATTGATCTCTGATGATGTTCCCTGTTGCCTCTAGCCCCTCTTCTTGTGTGAGGGTTTTTGGGTCAATCTCAAACCCTATGACTAAGACAGGATATTGATGTATCAGAGGGTTGTTCTTATCCGGGCCTTATTCCGCCACCCGAGGGTCAGTCCAACAAGATCCCTAGCTTTAGTAAGCTGCTAAAGAAGGCAGTTTTATATCTAGCTTAACTAATATATCTTAAATTTAATAAAGGCCTAAGGTAATAAAAGTAATGATTTATTATAAACTTTTGTCAGATACGTCAGAGATACATCTCACGTCTATCAACTGATGAGACTATGGCCCGGTGTTAACTGCTGAGACTGCGGCTCGGTCTCAAAGACCCGGGCCCCTCAGACCCGGTTTTAAGAAAACCTTGTTGTTGCTTCTATGATGATAAGGGCATCTCTGTGTATAAAGGCCGCTGCAAGCCCTCTATCAGACGGAGCAGAGACAAGAATAGATCACAGTTCACTATCATATCTAACAAGAGTCTAAAGGTTTTCAAGTAAAATAGGTGGGAATTTCAAATTTTGCAGTTAATAACTTCTGCAGCTAGTAATTAAAATATATACCTTTCATAAATATTATAGACAAGAATGCATGGGACTTTATGATATTTCTTTTTAAATTTGCATCCTTAGTATTAGTAGAGATATAGGGGGTGGAAGTTGAAATCTGAACTGAACTTTTTTTCTGTATACATTCAGTAGCCAGTCTAACCCTAGCCCTACTTGCATGACCTATATCTCTTAGACGGCCGTTGCCAATATCCGAATATCAGGTTCGGACGTCCGCGACATGATCTTAGAGGCTGTCGAGAAACGCTTCCATGCGACCAGGGCCCCGTATGCCATCAAGCATCTATCGGATAACGGTAGCGCCTACTGTCAAATGGAACAGGTCTCAAAGGCCCGGATCTCTAGCAAGCCGGTCTCGAAGACCCGGATCCTTTGGATCCGGTCTTAAGAAAACCTTATTGTAGTTCCTATGAAGATAAGGGTACCTTTATATATAGAGCCGCTGTGAGCCCTCTGTTAGATAAAAAGATAAGATCTTCTATCGTCATGGGGCTATTCCCACCAATCCATCCTGTCTGATACCTACACTGCGAGAGAGACCGGGCTGTTTACTCAAGCCCTCAATCTGGTCCCATGCTTCGCACCAGTTACCAGCCCAGAGTGAACATGTCGGAGGCTTTCGTGAAAACTCTGAAGAGCGACTATATACGCATCTCACCCATTCTGGACGCTGAAACAGTGCTCCGTAAGATCGATGCATGGATCGAGGATTATAACGAGGTCTAACAACCTCTTACTATTCTAAAAGAATTCTAAGCGCATTAACCGCTGCATTATAGAACTATCTTTTAAAAATTTAAAAGCTTATAACTCGCTATTTATAAAGCTAAATGTAGTTATAAATATGTTTGCTTAAACTTGAGTGAATTTAAGGCCATCTCCAACTACCTTCCACTGAGCATTCTCGTCTAACAATTCCTGAGCCTCCTTCCACTCGTTAACCACTATATCAGCTCTTTCCTCCGACCTTGGCGTTATCTCAGCCAGATATGGCTCTGGCATGCAAACGACAGCTTGCGTGTACCTGTCTGAGTCTGGAAGGATCGGCTTCTTTGTCGCCGGGTCAAGCTTGGGGGAAATATTAAAAGTCCACAGGATTCTGGCCATGCCTAAGAACAAGGACTGTTCAGCAACATGAATACCGGCGCAAAGGCGCCTACCTGCGCCAAAAGTGAAGTGGTCCCTGTCAGCAGCATTCGCGCTCTGCGCCGACTCATGAGCAGTCTTGTCATCCGTCAGGTATCTTTCCGGCCTAAACTCTCTCGGGTTATCGTGGCGCTTTGGGTCATTGTGAATAGTATAGACGTTGTTAATCAACAGAGCTCCTTTGGGAATGAGGTAGTTGTCGTAGTAGATATCCTCTTTCGCCGAATGAGGGGCTGCTCCAAGAATTGCGGTCGGCATCCAGCGAAGGGTCTCCTTGATACAACTGCGGATGTACGGCAAATTTGGCCGATCCTCAATTGTTGGGAGCCGATCGCCGACAACTTGGTCCAGCTCGGCTTGTGCCTTCTTTTGGACCTCGGGGAACAGAACCATAGCTTGTACAAAACCGCACAGCTCGTTGGCAGTGGTGTCTGTGCCAGCCTCAAGGGAAACACCAGCGAGGAAAGCTCCAAATTTATCCGTAAATCCCTCCTTGTCTTGCTCGAGTCTCAGGTCAACAGCAAAGCAGGGACTGGCCTCTCCTGCCTTGAGTTTGGCTTTGGCCTCATTCCATAGCTTGAGGTAAAATTCTGTCTGGTTCATGTGCCATTCTCGAGCCGGTTGCATGCTTGGCAGCATCCAGTCTGGAAAATGCCTGAGAACTGGATAGATATCAGGTAACGCAGACGCACTCGATTGCATAATTGTTGCCATCTTATCAACTCTGTTCAATTTTTTCAGTACTTAAGAGTCAGTGCACACCAGTTGAGGATACTTACGATGCAATAAATTGGAGCATCGTTGGGTCGTCATGAGTGGGAGAACGGCGACTAAATTAAGCGTATTAGTATCCGAGCGAATAGCAAGGTATATAAAGGCTGCCTACCCATAGGTGATCGTGAGGAAGACTGAGTTGGAGTATCTGCACCGGGTTGAGTATATTAGCTCTGAAATATGTTTTCGAGATCTAGTAGTAACCTGTCGCCGGATACTGACCGTTTGAGGTGGTTAATGAAATCATCTGGCTTCTGTAACATATCGAACATCATTTGCCTATTTTCAAGCATCGTGTACCTGCATTTGGGCAGTTAGACACGATGTATTCGAACGCTAAGAGGACAGGAACCAAGATATTTCTGCCAGCAAGGAGTCTCACGGGATGTAGGTTCGTGCAACATTGATGTTGAGCATCTTCTGCACAAGCTTTCGCTGTAGGCGCCACTTGTTGCCACTGGGCTAGCAATTAAGTTGTCAGTACACGTATACGATCCATTAATATATACTATCCTTACCATGAGCAGCATATGTTCTCCGCCGCCCAAAACTTGGTGGCCGACATAGTGATCCCCTCTCTCATTAGTCACAGAGGAGCGCTTGTCCAGTATTTCCTTGACTGCAACATCGCTGGAGAGGACCACCATTGTTTTCGTACCAAGCATCAGGCTGAAGACCGGCCCATACTTACCGGCCCAAGACTGGTATTGTTTATGAACATCTTTAGCGGGGATCTGCAAGGCACCTTGTCAGAATTTCTGTGCTGTGGAAGTTTTTCTCTTCCTCGTCAACTGTGTAACTTACCTGGAGGAGATTTCCCAAAACAGGGAAAGTGGGGGGTCCCGGCGGATAACTCTTTCCTCTTCTCCCTACTCGTAAAATGGGTACCAGACATAGCACAATCACCACCACAGCAAGCCACCAAAGGTAGGGTATCCCTTGCTGGGTAAAAGAAGGCAAAGAGTCACCAAGGTTTGTCATTTTCAAAGACAACAAGGCATTCAAGGTAAAGTTCTAGAAGGCAAAGTAATAAGTTCGATGACTGGAATGACTGCGTACTTACAACGCTAAGTACTCCATGGGGATTTAAATAACGTTCTGGGGAAGAATGCGGGGACAGCTACGGGGCCGGAACCACTTTGTTAGCGTTGCACAAGTCAAGCACGTAGATTAACGGCTGTAGCACAACCCGAATTGACCAAGCCGG
This sequence comes from Dactylonectria estremocensis, assembly GCA_020744375.1. Classification (NCBI taxonomy): domain Eukaryota; kingdom Fungi; phylum Ascomycota; class Sordariomycetes; order Hypocreales; family Nectriaceae; genus Dactylonectria; species Dactylonectria estremocensis. The sequence goes on along the minus strand of JAGMUU010000002.1, from coordinate 112,406 downwards.
CACCTCCGAATGGGGTTCGGTTGTGGGAGGAGTTGATGGTGTCCGAAAACTAGCGGGCTGACTGCGGGTCGAGTTAGTGTAGAGGAATTGCCGAGTTCGGGATCGGGTTGGTTAACCGGGGTTCTACGAAGGCAATAGGAAACCGAGCAAGGCAAATCAAGTAAATCATGACGAGCCCGAAGTCTCGGAATCTCGGGATCATCGCCACGGACGGGCAATCTTGTCAGACATGTTGTTTAAGACAAGCCGAAGACTAGGTGATATCTTGACCCCTCTTTCTCCCCTCGGCGTATTTCCCCATTGTAGTCCGCAGGTTGCTATTGTTGGAAAGCTAGGCGACCACTGTGATGACCTTGTAAATGTGTGTATTGTCTGTGTTCTTCCCACCCCTTACGGTCAGGGACGTCTAGTCTTTTCTAGCTTCCTAATACATCCTAGCCTTGCGAGAGCTCGGCGAGCCCTCGCCGATTTGGTCTCGAGAGGCCACCTATTCTCACGGGACCACCCTGTGCTTGGGTGTCCCAACATGGTCTAATTCAACAGTTATTATCACCACTGACGTCAGCCAGCACCAGATGTAGGCCGCGCAGCACTATCGATAGCGGCATCCTCAAAACCATTCTAAGTTCGAGGGGTTTGGGTACAATGAGCTGTGGTCTACCTGCGGGCATCGGAGCCAAGATTGCCCGCCCAGACTGTCTTGTTGTTGACATCGACGGCGACACTTCATTCAGTATGACCCTGGCCAAGTATGCAACTATGGCAGAACACAAAATCGCTGTCGAAGAACTGCTTTTCAATAACGACGAACTGGGAATGGTCTCGGATCTCCACAGTTTGTACTACGCCGGAGGCTTCTCTCACAACTGTGTTGTTAACCTAGACTTCATCCGCTTTTCAGAAGCATTTGGCGTCGCCGCTGCCAGGCTTGTTGTCCTAAAGAAAATCGAGAAAAGGTTGAACTGGTTGAGTTATCATGACGGGCCTGCACTTTTAGAGGTTGTTTCAGTGAAGGATGTGCCTATGTGGCCTGTAGTCCCAGCAGGTAAAGACCGTGATGAGTCCGTCGCATCTCCAGTTGCGCCATATCAAGATTAACCTTTGTTGTAATCAATGAACGATCCGATATTGTGTTGCGCGCCAAAGCCTAGAATACCAAGAAAATATACTGGTTAGATAGAACATACGAACTATGTAGGCGACTTCTAAACTTACAGGTTCCAGAAGTCCTGAGAGTAATCAGAATGTGTGAAAATTGCTGAGATAGAGAACCACAATGAAGTTAAGGTGGTTTAAAAAACCTTTGTCCCAGTAAACAAGGTGAATCACCCTTGATATGAGATCCAGGGAGAGGGCGATATATGGAACAGGTATGAAAATTTCTAGGTTCATCTTTTATCGTCAAATGAAGAAATTGATTGATGCCTCTCCAGAGGCGTGTCCATAAGACCTTGCGGTGCCAAAGATGCCAAGACCTCCCAATTGATTTCATTTATGCTTTAGCCACTGCTGGCTAATGCTTTCGATATAAGCATTCCATCCTGAGGTAAAACAAAGTCTCAACTTATGTACTTGGCCGGCTAAGAAAATAGGGCAAACAAACTTACTGCAAAGACCTCCATAAAAGTTATGCGAAGTTGAGATGGAGGGGCATTGAGGTCGGTGAGCTTGATATGGACCGCGAATGGAGACGTCACGCCTTTCCCGTTGGTGAAACCCATATTGACAGCTCCAAGGAGTGCTAATTCAGGAGACTTTGCGCCACCTGCGAAGACTTTACTGATAGTATGACTCCTTGACGACACAACTGACCAAGCCGTGTCTCTACTTTTTGATATTTCTATATTTGAAAGAGGTTACGAGTGGGAAGGGACAGAAGTTTAGATGATTGGCATTACCTCTAAACCCGGCCATCCTCCCTTGAGGCGAGATCAGGACGGCGTCGTCAGTGAAAACCTCGGATGCCATTAGATGGCCCGCGTCTGGCTGTTTAGAGTCCGCAAGCTCGTAAAACCTTGCGATGAGAGCCTTGACATGATCATTAATGTCATCAGATAACCATGCGGTGGCTTCGGTAACGTAGCTCATGGTTAAGAACAGCGACTAGGTGCTTTTTTTCGATCGCAGAATATTATAACGAACGAGATAACTAAGATATATCGGATGCAGCAAAAGAAATAAGAAGTCGAGCAGATGTGAATCAAGAATGAATAGAATAGCTAGCATGGATAAGCAGAGCAATTACGAAGACAGATATAGCGGCATCAGGGCCTCCTATATTATCACTCTATACTACATATGCACATTGAGAAATGAGGGACTTCGACGAGGGATTTCTCGGGTTGTAGGTTGAGGCACGCCGACGATGAGCGATGTCCCTTGGGGCTAACCAGGTCTGGTCCGGGTTCGTGTCCGGGTTCGGGCTCGGGCTCGGGCTCGGCCCACAGACCACCGCCGGGAGCTCAATAACGGTGGGGACCGTTATTGGTCAGGGCTGTGGCCAAAATCTGGATAACCTCGCTGACGAAACCAAGACATACGAACGGGAACATGAATGATACTTGTAGCATGTAAAGTAGGCGTATGGATCTAGATTGTAATACAGATATCCGATTACTATGTCTCTGCTTAGGCGCTATTGGCTTGAGCGCCAAAATACCTCAACGTCCTCCTTGATGGGCTTGGATCACTTCTCGTCTGGCTCTCCACTGTATCCACCAACGACAAGCTGGGCATTCAGCTTCCAACTGGCAGGTATATCCCACGTCACGGCGGCTTTCTCATCTATGAGTGTTTTGTAATGCTGTACTGGTCGGTTGGTCCCAAGTCCCTCAAGTTCAAGGCTGGTCCACAAAAGCCACTGTTGCATGGCCAGGCTCTGCGTGGTGAAAATGGGGAACCTGTCCGCGAAAAAGCCGGGAACTGAGCTTGCATCTGATGGATGCTTTCATCGTCATCGAAGAAAAGGACAATGCCTGCGGCGTTTTTGAACATGGCCATCCGATCGGCCGTGCGTGGCCAGCTGTCGGGAACAATGCCCTTGACGGCGTTGATAGTTATACCCCATAGCTTGTCGTGCCGGGCTCCAAAGACAACAAGAGGACGATAAGATTGGGAATTGAATGCAGAGGTCGTTTGAAGAGCTGTCTCCTTGACGATCGCCCTGATTCAATCGTGCGACACTGAGCTGAGTGATTTGGTGAGAGGGTAGATGGTCCGGCCGGTTTTGGCGATCCCAAGGAGGGTATCGGTAATGAATTTAGAGGTCATAGTATTGTAGCGGTGTTAGCAGCGCTCAAGTCTAAGGTGTAAGAAAGTAAAAGTGAGTATCAGGTAATGATAATGGTACCCAGCAGCAGCCGATTAGAGGCGTTTAAACAAGCGAACCGCCCGGGGTAAAGTCACCCTCATTTCTAGCTGCCTAGGTTTCGGCGGGACAAGCAGTACCACCGATGGATCGCACCATGACCGGGACCGGTGCCTCGTTTTACAGGCCTACGTCACTGATTGAAGTTATAGTTTGGAGGAAAATAGGAAGGCTTGCATGAAGACGTGGGCTTGAACTTTCCATTCGCAAGAGACTAGATCTGTTCTAGTCACGGGGCACTGAATGAGCGGGTTACAGGGTGGCACGGTATCACTTCTGATACAAATGAATGATCAACAGGTAGAGTAACCAGATTATTGAAATTTGCCACCCCAATTTGCCTTAAGAAACGCTTCTGACTGGAGTTGATTAGCTTCTCGCTTGAAGCCGAGGGCTAGTAGAATGAACTTGGGTATAGGCTCCGCAAACCGCCAGATATCGTACTCAACCAGCTTATAGATTTCTCCTTAGACAAGAGCAGTTATTCTGGCCGGAATCGTTTCCGTCACCAAGTGCTCCAAAGCCTTGCTCTCGGCCAGATCCGCATCAGTTCTACCAGTGATGGCTCGCAAGACCGAGCTTGCTACTTTGATAGAATCAACCCGGTTAGCCCTCCAAGCTACATGTTGGTCGGGCCGAATTAGTACAAGCTTTCTCTCGTATAACTTTGTCGCTTGTTTTTCGTTGGCGATATTCACCACTGTCAACGGAATGGAGAGGTCCATTGCCGCTTTAGTAAAGAAGCCTTGTCCCACCTCATCGGGTGCGACCACAAGCAAAGTCCAAAACTTTCCGAATTTGTCAAACAGAGCTGAGCCGTCGGATAGGAAAACATGAGGTACCCTTCCACCAGGCCATGAACAAGGGGTATAATGGCGGGCGCTCCAGGGAGGCTCTGGGCCATCTCCATCTTGTCGTAGAACGATAGGTGACGTGTATCTGTATCCCATTTCAATGCCAAAGTCCCTGTTCTCGCCGTCGTTTGCTTGGTAATGGTCATGGATCTTCTTGCGAAGCGCGCGGGCAGCTTCCGTATCTTCGTCCGCAAGGCGTGGGTCATTGCCACTCAGCAGCTCCTTGAGGTGACTGTGAACTGCGAAATGGAATCCAGAGTGCTCAACGTTGCGGAGCGCCACGGGCTTACGCTCCATATCATAAGTCTTCAGGATGCTCGAGCTGGCATGTCTGTTGATAACGGCAGCAAGCTTCCAGCCAAGGTCAAAGGCATCGCCAATTCCCATGTTCATTCCATAACCGCCGGTGGGGATATTCTGGTGTGCCGAATCTCCTGCCAGAAAGACACGTTGGAGTCGGGTGCTGTATTCCTCCGCGACAGCAATCGTGGGCCTCCAGACAGATCTCACCAGGATCTTGTCAATGTTGATCTCAAACCTGCCATGAAGCCCTCCGAGAACCCGGTAAATGGCGTCTTCAGAGCTGATTTGGTCGGGCTTTGCGTCGAGGGGCATGAAGAGATGCGTTGTCCACGTGTCCTCTTCGTCTTGAGAAATGATGGCACCTTCGAACCCTCCAGACTCTCCAATGAGAAAGATATGCCAAAAGCGTCCCTGTCTATGCAGCCGCGCTAAATCCCGAGACTTGAAGTGAACGAGCAGAACACAGGTTGGACTATGAGGTGACGTTAGTGAGTAGTTGAGCATGTTGCTCAACAAAAGGGTACTGACATTGGACCCCCCTCCATCTTAATCCCGAGGGCCTCCCGAACTTTGCTGGAAGCGCCATCGCAGCCCGCGATATAATCCGACTGATATACTGTGGTGGCTCCAGTCTTCACATTGGTCACAGCAGCCTCAGCACCTGATTTGCTTTCCACGACAGACACAACCTTGTGGCTGTAGTGAACGTCGATTAGCGAATCCTTCTCGCAGATAGACCTGAGCCACCTCTCGAAGATGGCTTGAGAAATTCGTTGCCAGGGCTCTAGAGGCTGAGTACCGTCGTTGCTCTCCTGGATTTCCTTCCGGAACTTGTCAACGCCCGGCAGTTCCCACTTGGTGATGGCCTCGTCAGCATGTAAACCAGTTGATATGAGGACATTCTGGTCAAGGTGGGAAGGAACGCCGTGCTTCCGCAAGTCGTCCGCGAGACCCAGCTTTCGAAGGAGCTCCATGGATCTCGCGTTCGTAAGGTCCATTTTGGGCCATTTAGTCGTTGTGTCATTGCGCTCGAAAAGAACCGACTTGACTCCATAAAATGACAAAACTCTGGCCAAGAGTAACCCCACTGGACCACCACCGGCAATGAGGACTGTGCCTTGAGGAAGAATTTCGGCATGTGTGCCCTGATCAAGTTTGGTCGACATGTCGAATGTAGGTCGGACGTTGAGGATCTGTTTACTTGCGGGAGTTACGTGTGATGGATTTCAATACAGGCATGCAACGGGAAGGGCAGATATAAAACCATGGAGAGACTCAAGGCTGGCATGAATTACCGGCTCGAGCTTGAACACCAAGTGGGGAAGGGTTGAGGAAAGGGGGTGTCGTTAGCTCCGTGGCCGGGGAATGCTGCACCCACCCGACCCCAAACCAAATCAGAAGACCTCGGACTCGGACTACTGAATTAGTATGCCGACGACCGCGATCCCAAAGAGGTAAGGCCATCGGGCATCCAGTCAAATCATTTCAACCGATATCCGAGTCTAGCGGGCCACGCCGAACGGCCTGCGCCCTGGACCGGAGTCATTTTCTCAGCATGGTGGCTATGGGCATCACCCCCTCTGTTTCTTCTGCCTCGTTACCACAGAGTCTCCTGCGCAGTTGGAAGGAATCGACCTATCAGTCAGGGGCACGTCAACGAGTATGATGGGCCAAAGTACTGGTACTCTTGGCTTAGAAGGGCCGAGACAACGCGGCCTGTTCGGCTCGGGTAGCTAGGTCCTAGATTTCATGGCTGTGGGCTTGATTGATAATTCAAAGTCCTTACTCGAACTTAATTCTATTGCTAATGCGCCCAATCTTATCGACACTGACTTCCACAACATCTCCATCTTGCAGCCATTGTGGAGGTTTCATGAACGCTGCTACACCACTCGGAGTACCAGTTAGAATTACAGTTCCTTTACGCACAGTCGTCCCTCGAGATAAGTGCTCGAGGACCTTTGGGATGTCAAATATTTGATCCTCAATCAGGGTTGACTGCCTCTTCTGCCCATTTACGAAACACTCCATCCTCAACATCTTCGGGTCTGGGATAGCAGAGGTGGACGTAATAACTGGTCCTATGGGAGCAAACTTGTCAAATGACTTTGCGCTGCCATGTTGATGGTTGGACCGTTCCGGCGTCTGCCACCAACGTGAAGAGACATCGTTGCCCGCCACATAGCCCAAGACGTACTCGGAGACATCGTCAGATTGCAGAAAGTTTTTACAATCTTTGCCAATGACGACTCCCAGTTCAGCCTGTTGTTCACAAAACCATCAGCAAAGGTGTTTTCCGGGCTTGCCATCACAGGGGTCTGACCTCGTAGTCCATGGACTGGCACGACGGATGAACCCAAATATCCTCATATGGCCCGGCAAGTGCATCTGTTTACTAGATTAGCACCTCCTGGCCGTCTCGCAGTAAATGATGGCCCATGTTGTTACCCGGTGGCTTCGTGAAGATTGTCGGATACTCCCCGTGAGGTATCTGCTTATTTGTTAGCGACTCAAGGGTAGCTCACAGTGAAATGGTGGGGATACCTTAGCTTCTTCTGCATGCTGCTTGTAGTTGAGTCCAACGCAGAGGAATATGGGCGTTCGGGGCAAGGGACAAAGGACCTGGTTGTCATGGGTTAGAGACGTGTGCTTCATGCCTCTATCGTACATACTTCCGACACCTGTTTCTGCTCCTCGGTGAGAGTCAAGTCTTGGTCCCACGGACATTCACCTTTCAAAATCGGAACCCGTCGACCGATCAGAGTCTCTTTTGAATGCTCAATAGCTTCCCCTGCCTCTCCGTAGTAAATGCCTCCATCCGTGCCGCGAAAACGAAAGATGCTGGTGAAGGAAGCCATGACGAGTTGCTGCGAAACCTAATGGTGGGTCGGCTGTGCAGTGGAGCCGATTGCGCAGGCAGCAGCGGTAAGAGCGTTGGCACCTTTTAAAGGAAACCAAGGCAATGAGTGGTCTTAAACTGGCGGCAGTTATCATCAGCTCAGCACACTTACAGCTGCCATGAGAGTTTTCTACCAGTCTATTAGCTCAATTGAAGAGTGGAAAGTCCTTCCTCTATCGTTCGCCACTGTATGTTGGTTCTACCCAGGTAGGTTGAGCCTCTCGGCCGAGACCTCACATTGCGTACACCCACCTCGAGCTCGGGCTCGGGCTCGGGCTCGGGCCGTGAGATCGACACGTCCTGATGTCGACACCAGCGGTGGCAACCATGGCAAAACTTCACATGGGAGTTCACTTTTTGATCACGTCTCAGACAAAAAAGGCCGGTGTGTAAGTAGATGGTTCTCGTCCAAACCCCGGTCGCACTCCAGTCCTGAACAAGCACTTCCTAGCCACGCCACTTATGATTTCATTCACGTCGGTGCTACCACGCGACTCTAGCACCCGATACTCTGCAGACCACCCCGAGAACTCACTCTCCCCAGTCGGGTGCTCCGCAATGGTTTTTGTGACAAACGGTCGCAAGCGCGCAGCGCATGCATGCCTAAGTTGCCGAAAAAGAAAGATCAGATGCGACGTGTCTCTTCACGGGGGGCCATGCACCAACTGCCATCTTGACGACGAAAAATGCGAAGTCTCCAAACGGAAGCGTCGACAGTGAGTCCATCATTGAACACCTTGAAACAACCAGTCTGCACAGCTTTTCTGATCATCTAGATGGCGCATGAAGGTTCACGAACGATCTCTCACCGACGACGGGCACGTATCCCGTCGACAGAGCCCAGAAACCACCCTACCCCAGGCAGACCTACGCATAGACAAGACCACCTCCCCGAACCGCCACGGTAACGAACACGAAGCAAACAGTGAGGTAGCCTCGGAGCCCATCAACGGATTGCAAACCGATACTGCCACAGCCGCCGAGACCAGTCCTGATGAAGACCCTTTCAAGATCGGCAACTGCTCTCCGCTGTCCGCTGTCGTCAATGACGATGAGTTTCAGGGGTCATGTGCCCTCTTTCCTCAAACAAGCTGCGCCGATGAGGTCGGGGAAATGCCGCAGATGAACATGGACTCGGCGGCATTAGACATTCCAACAGCTTTCCACGGTGAGATTCTCGATCCACCTTGGAAAGGACTCCCAACGCTTTACCATTCCTCCTATGTCACGTATTCCTATTACCCTTTCCTGAGCATCAGTAACCTCTCAACGCTTCCAACCCAGGATGTCTGCTTTCTAGAGATGCAAGGCTGTCTTCACGTTCCATGCCGTCCACTTCTCACTGAGTTTATGCGGCAATACTTTCTGCATGTACATCCCATTCTCCCAATCCTCAACGAGGGAGACTTTTGGGATACCTTCTGTCAAAACCCGAATGCTCGCGCCCCCGGCCAGAAGGTTTCCCTGCTCCTCTTTCAATCTATGTTGTTTGCATGTTGCAATGTAAGATAAATCCGCAAGTTGCTCAAAGTGTTGGACCACCCGCAGCTAATCTACCCGAAGTTCATATCTCACGAAACGATCAGTTGCCTTGGCCTTTCCAATATGCGTCAAGCCCGCGCAACATTTCACCGGCGAGCCAAATATTTGTTCGATCTTGAAGTGGAGTCGTCTTCGATCGCCATCTCCCAGGCCGCACTTTTACTAGCGTCATGGGGAATCACACCCTGCCGGCTTGTCCATAAGCCGCACGTCCCCTGGCTTTCAATTGCCATCCAGTACGCCAAAGATGCCGAAGCCGACCATTACGAGTGTTTTGGGGATAATGTCGAACATCAAGCCACGCTGAAAAGGCTATGGTGGTGCTGTATCATTCGGGACCACATGCTCAGCCTCAACTTGCGCCGCGATATCCAGATCACCCGGCGACATTTTGATTTCCTGCACAGCTCAACTCTCGACTCCTCTGATTTGGCCAATGAAACCCACCGGAGCAAGGTGCATGAGCCAGCAGTTAAGATGCAGCTAGCGATAATTCTCCAACTTCTCGTAGAGTTGTGCATTCTTCTTACCGGAGCACTCGAGTCCATGTTTCCTGTCCAGGACGGGTTCAGCAGTGGTGAGGCTCGAGTCAAAGACGGCGCATGCATTCAAAACTGCAAGATTGCCCTTGAAAGGTGGCACGAGGAGGCCAAAGCACGGTTTCCGCAGTCTCGCGAATCGTTTGCCGATCATCAAACAGGGCAGCACGACTCGGTGGTACTATTCACCACCGTGTTAAAAATGTACTATTAGTGCGTGCATGCTCTTTTCATTTTGCCTGATTTTGTTAAAGCTAACATTCCTTGTCTAGCTCCTCGAAGATTGTTTTGACTCATTACAGACTTCTTGAACTGACTGTCGAGTCCGCTAACTTGGTGTCGAGTGATGTATTGGTCCTCAATAATAATCGTCTAGAGCTTCAGAACGCTGCCATGGGCACAACAGGCTGTTTGGATAAGCTTCTTCGACTTCGGCTGGCTCGTTGGTTACCCATCAGTGCCATCAACTGCACCGCGTTGCCTTTATTACTTAACATCATTGATGTGGAAATACTGTCTCAACCGCCGCCGGAGAATCCCGCAAGACAACTCAAATTGAAGCGCCATTGTCTCCATATACTCACCAAAGCCATGGAAACATATAGGCAGCACTATGAAGGGGTTGATTGGGTTAGCGATACAATTCAGTCCATCGTCGGCCGTGTGAGGATTGAACACGCCATGACAGTCCAACGTCCAGGCGCTGGCCACCCCTCTCAAGGCACAGACATCAATGACTTCCTCAAAGTACTCATGTCCAGGCCTTTTTGGTATCTGCGTATCGCCTTTATCCTTGATGTGTCTTTGGGCACGGGTCGATTACCAACAGATCAGGCTTTACCAAGACTCTTACGCGGCGTCGTGACCAAGGACACGGCTCCCGACCAAGAGTTGAATGCAGAAAAGGATGCTTACAGCAACCATTTATGTACGACCGGGATGGAAATGGCTGAAGCGTCGGCGAGCGGCGAGGTCACGAGAGAGTCGACTGAACTAGAAGAAGCAGGTTCATGCAAGGAATTTCCGAGTGTAGTGACACCAGACGAGGGTACGGTGATGGCAGGCCACGCGATTGCCCCAAGCTTCTTCTCCCAGGAGAATTATTTGGGTTCATTCCACTCTAAGAACTGGTTCGGTGATAAGAGCGTGGCTCTCGACAGCGGTGTGTTTGGAGAAGGTGGCGGGATTTCCCTTGACGACCTGGACCTTCTGGCTTTCTGCGTGTGAAGCGCTTGCTCGTCTGATATGTAGTTCTGATAAATGGTCTCCGAGTTGCGGATAGAGTTGTCATACGGTCCATCTCATGTCAATACATAACGCAACCAGAGTGCCTATTATGAACAGCTTGGCAACCGTGGAAGCATTGGGGTTTAAAATGCTCAAAGTTGGGAAGAAAACTGTGTTGTTTTGACTCTGTGCCAGCAGCAACTCGCCTTCGATGGAGCGGACATCCAGATACTAGTAACTAATTATGAACAGAGTCATCTAGCTTGCCTGTTAAAGGGCTGTCGCCACTCAAGCTGTCTGGCTAGCTCAGTGGCAACATCGCCGCCGCCACCTTGTAGACCCTCATTTCCCTCTATAGAAGATAAATGCTTTTCCAACCGCTAGATAAGAAAAAAAACAAGAGATTTCGTATGAATTCATTTGCAACCAGCTACTTAATGCAACAAGAGTTATAATAAGGGGGAGAAAGGAAGGATTAGCAGAAGATGGTACGGAGATCAAGGATGAAACGCCCACGCGGCGCGGCCTCGACCCCATGATGATCGCTGTTCAATTCAACAAAGGAAAAATAACCGCGTGCTTCCAAACTCTTGACCGTAGATTCCTCGGATTCGGCTTCGGCTTCCATCACCGGGGTGCGGGGGTGAGGGATGGGGGTAAGGAGAGTTCGGGGAGATGGCCAATGTCACTGATGGGGTCGCATGGTCGTAGTCCGGTATGACGTCAAATTCTTGATCTAGACGTGTTTGTGTAGATACATATGGCTCGCGTTCTGTCTTCAGCAGAGCAGTTACCCTTCTATCTATACATTATAGTTCAAGTCTTTGGATATCACTACCAGACATGGCGCAACCAATCACACCCGATTTCGATGCTCCCAGCTCCAAGGTCCTTCCACCTGCTGAGTTGGCTCATGTTGTCCTAAGGACGGGCAGTCTGAAGCCCATGCAAGAATTCTACACCAGCTTTCTTGGTGGCAATGTCACATATGCCAATGACATGATCTCGTTCATTACCTTCGACGAAGAGCACCACCGCATCGCGCTGATTGGGATCCCGGAAACGGAAGCCAAAAGGCCCAATTCGTGCGGCCTAGAGCACATCGCATTTAGTTTCAAGACTTTGGGGGATCTCCTCTTGTCGTATCGCCAGCGCAAGGACCGGGGCATTTCCCCTGTCTGGTGTGTCAACCACGGACCCACCACCAGCATCTACTACAAGGACCCCGATGGTAATATGCTGGAAACCCAAGTTGATAATTTCGACACAGTGGAAAAGGCAACGGCTTTCATGCTGAGTGACGAATTCTCTAAGAACCCCATCGGCACTGATTTTGACGCCGAGGCCTTGATTGACGCACTTCGCAAGGGAGAAGACGAAAAGGTTTTGATGAAGCGCAAGGAAATTGGACCGAGGGGCATGCCTGATTTGGCCGCAATGTAATGTGAGACACTTATGTTGATTTCATTGGCTGGTCCGCATCCTCGGGCTCGGGCATGCAGGGCGGAACTTCGGTTCGGGCATGGGACGGGCCCCGAATCGGGCCCGTTTCGGCTTAACAAATGCATGAGAAATGATTAAGTCTTGTTACAACTGTCAGGACTGTTTTGAACTAGGAACTCGTTCTCTATCACTCTCTCTCTCTCTATCTATGTATATATATATGTATATATATAGAAGAGAAGAATAAACGTGTTGGAAAGAGCCAATGCCTAATATTCAGGAGACTTTGCCCCTTGCTGTGCACACCATTAATGATACACGATAGAAACTGACTGTCGAATCGTCAAGTGCCGTGGGAATACATAACTTTCAGCTTTCGAGTACGTGAGTGAATCGCTGCACCAATCCAACGTGAGTCCTCCGCTGTCAGCGACTCTTCAGAGCCTGGTATACCAAACCGAGGGAAGACATGCTGTTCGTAGTATTCGTTCACACGACAAGTCTTGGGCGCTGTGCTCTTCGAAAGCAATGGATGAGTATGTGTGTTTGTACAGTAGCACACGCGTGACCCATAGACCGTTATGATACCTCCATGGGAACTTAGGAACCAGTCAGCTGAGGAGGAGTCCAGTTCTCGAGCCAGTTGTCATCAGTAACATCGAACCCATTCTTGTCTAAGAGGTTCATGACATCCGTAAACAGGGCTTGGGAGGAAATATCGTCATGGTGACTTCCATTTCTGGTATTGCCAGCGGCCGGCTCTGCGGCGGGCCGACGGACAGAAGCGGCATCTCTCCCAGGGACGGCATCACCATTTCCATTGCTCAGGAGTTCATCTGGCAGCATATTGAAGCCACTTCTGTCCCCAGCCCGAATTTCCTTGTTAGGGTCCAACGGCATTGCGTCCATCTCCGGCCGAGCCGCCAGCGGGACGGCTGTGTTTGTTGCCGCGGCACTGTCCCGGGAATCTCGCCGATGAGATTCGGACCGTGCGGCATCTGCATATCGGTCGGCGATGCGCCTAGCCAGACGCACAAACTCAGTCGTCTTTGTAAAGGCGGCTTCCCCAGAGGTGATGTACTCCAGCCGGCCAAAGAATCCAACGACAACTTCCATTAATGCGATGTCATTGCGAGTTGACGTGTCGTTAGGGCTGGTGACTACATGGGCGAAAAGTGTGGTAAGGGCCGTGAAGGGATAATAGAAGCCGAGCCTAGCGGGAAACATGTCAGTTGAATGAGCTTATTGGAGGAGAGGGCAATTTGTTTTCGCTGTGATTCGTATCAAGAAAGCACATCCAGCGACTGACCATCCAGGAGTGAAGCTTTCCACGTCAAGATGTTTGGTAAGCAGTACCATGGCTCTCGCTGCCTCTAGATTTAAGTTCATTGTCTTCTGAGTAGTGTTTGGCGTGGGGATTTCTTTTGTGAACATTGGCGTGAACCTACGGCACATGGCACATATGATATAGTAGTAAGAGGAATGTAAAGCGACAAGCTGGAACCGAGTTAACCCCTTGGAATCGGCAATCCGACCAAATGGGATCCCAGGCTGAATGTCGGGTGGAATGGCTTGTTTCCATGCCTCAAGGTCCTGCATCAGGCGCTCCAAGGTACCGGAGAGCTGAGTAGAAGGCATATTGAGCGCGGTAGCTGAGTAGAGTCGTCGGGACACGGCGCCACATATACGGGCAAACTTGGCCAGTGACAGAAAGCAATCGAAGTCAGCAACCTCTTCCGCAGCGCTGCTGTTGGAATCGTAATGACGGGCCAAGCGGACGCCTCGAGGAAAGGGGCAGCTGATTTCGTCATCATCCACGGCAGAGGGCCTCCCGCAGCGCAGGCTGATAGTCTTGTCGAGGCAATATATGACCCAGAACGTGCGTGCCCTGTGTGAGTTTTCCTCTTCGCTCAAATTCCATTCTTGAGACGGGTGGCGGTTCAGTGCGATGCCTTGAGCGAGCCGTGAAGCGATTGAGCACAGGGTGTACTCTAGTCGCTGTGGGCTGGACAGCCCTTGAGCGAAGACGGTCATAACAGCGAATGCTTGGACCCCCATCAGGTCTGTGGCGCTGTGAACAATGTTGGATTCGTAAGAGAGAGCGTTTTGGAAGTACCCCCAAGATTCGCGACCCGACTCTTGGAATGACTCGGCCGTCTCGTGGGACAGTGCTGCTCGGCAGCCTGAAGCCAAGACGGCATTGAGCAGGGCTTTCCAAGAACATGATTTGCAGCTAGGGTCAGTGCCAAAGCGCGCCAGCTGAAGCTCAAACTGATGTTGGTCCAGCACGGGAAATATGGTCTGGACAGTTGAGAAGTAAGCATCAACGTACTTCTTGATAACCGAGGGGGGTATCGTCTTCAAGCGATCGCCCGTCGAGTAAGTCGAAGGAGACGAGGGGGAAGGGTGAGGCGTGCATTTTGCTTGCCTCAGGTGTGCAAGCAGCGTGTTCCGGATGTCCTGGATGGACTCGCACAACTCGTCGGAATCGGGGACATGTTGATGAAGCCAGCTCAATCCCAAGTCAGATATGGTGGCGATGCCGGATGACGGGCCCGTGTACTCATCCCCGTCTTCGGTACGCATCCACACGGCGGGATGACATCCTCTGACCTCCACGCCAGTGTCGCCTTCGAGAATTTGATCCAATAGATCAAACGGACGATCGAGGTCTGGGTTGTACGGAGATTGCACGGCCAGGTTCGCGTCGCGAGTCTGACTCTGCCGCGCTTGCAGCGCTGTCTGCATGTGTGCTCCGTCGCCTGAGCCGTTCACGGCAGTGTCGGTGTCGTTATCGAAGGGGTTGATGCCACCAACGCATATCCATTCCTCACTGGGCTCGCCATCCTCAGCCATCGCTGCTGGACGAGGCCGGCTCTCGGGGGCCGTCGACGGTGTCCGAGGATATGTGGCGGACAGAAAGGGACGACGAGTGGAGAAGCCATCATGTGTGCTACGACGGATGCGCCTCTCGCCAGCATATGTGCAATGGCTCGCGCGCAGCCTGCAATTCTGGCAGACTGGACGCGCTTGGTCGCATCGAATCTTGCGGGCACGACAGGTCTTGCATGCCATCTCAAAGGTCGTTTCGTCAATATGAAAGGAGGCGGATTTCCCAGAGCTTGGAACTGTGGAAGGTTTGCAAAAGTATGGGGTGCGCCGGTAGCCCCGGAAAATCAAAGGCACACCTAATAGTAGCGGCTAGTCACTGTGGATGCGTTATGTAGAAGATGCGGGGTAACTTAGTTAGCAGTCGCGTTAACCAGACCCAGTCATACTTCAAACACAACGCCTTTCTTCCATTGTCAACATGACGGTTGAAATCACAATGACTGCTTCCACTGATAGTTATTTTTTTATTTTATTTTTTAAAAAATCCCTTCACCGTGAATAGTATGACTATGTTAATATAACGTATGGGATTTTAATATTTTGCAGTTTACCACGATTCTTTTTCCCAAAATTTCCGCGTTTATTCATTAATTTAGGACAGTACAACCGCCTGGACATCATATCCCTTAATATCCGCCAGCCACTTCTCAACCTGCTGAGCGCATCTCGCCACCGTGGCGCCGTCGAGCACCCGATGGTCGGCACTCCAGCTCAAGACTGCTCGATCTCTCTTCACAATGCCATCATTGCCGTCCTCGCCAGTCTCAAATACAGGGACTTGTTCTACCTTCCCAACTGCAACAATGGCCGTCATGGGCGTCAGAATTACCGGAGCTACTACATGTCCACCAATGCTTCCAATATTGCTGACCACGATGGTGCCGCCCTTCATATCATCGGGCCTCAGCTTACCCGCCCTGGCTACGTTACCCATTCTGGAGATTTCCTTCGCAAGGGACGCCACGGAATGGTTTTGGACATCTCGTATCACTGGCACTACAAGCCCCCGCGGCGTATCCATCGCCACGCCGATATTGTGGGACGGCTTGATTATCAGCTGCGGCTCCGTTGGATCGCTCTCGGTATCCAGGACCGAGTTCAGGATTGGGTTGGAGAGCAGAGCTTGCGACAGAGCCTTGATCACAAATGAAAGAGGTGTGATTTTAGTGACAGATCCCGCTTCATTTTGCAAGTGGGACGAGAGGGAGCCATCGGACAATGCCGTCTTGCGGAGAGCCATGACGCTTGTCAGATCTACCGCATGAGTGTAGAGAAAGTGCGGCACCGACAGCGACTTCGTCATAGACTCAAACATCCGTTTCTGGATAGGAGAGAGCGGCACCTTGTAGTCTGACTGGGTTTTCTCGGCCGGCTTGTCTTGACCTCCCGCCATGCCAGTCGTTGCGGAACTGGATGAGCCGACGTGAGTGTCATGGTGCTGTGTTGTATTCTTTGCCAGCCCTGGAGTTGACATAGGTTGGGGTATTTCTGGTGATGCTGCACCAGCAGCTTGTTCTGGTTCTCCTTCGTCCCTTTGAACGTCTATGTCAAGAAGGGCCTTGCGCTCGTTAGTGTCAAGACCTGCCCAGGTTCAAGTGCGTCACGTACAGAGCCGACTTTTGCAACATCACCAGCATTGTAGTGAAGTTTGTGGATGGTACCACTGAAGCGTGATGTGATCTGCGGACAGCCGGGCCGTTAGCTTTGGTGCCTCAAACTTCTTTCACATTCAGCGATGCACCGGGGAGCCAATCACCTCGACCGAAGCTTTATCTGATTGAACTTCGCAGATTGGATCAAACTCTTCGACCTCATCGCCCTCCTTCACCTCCCAAGATATGATTTGGCATTCGGTAATTCCTGTGATGGTCAATGCTTGATCTTTGGTGGACGGGAAATGGGGAACGAACCTTCGCCAATATCCGCAAGTAGGTATGGTTTGATTGCCAGGTGACACCGAGAGCTTCGGAAAGAGCGTGTCTGTATAAAATCGGCATTGAGGCGGGTGATGCTGACGGGGCGAGGCCGGAGCAGCCGTGACTGAAGCCGGGTTCGTGTGCAGGACCGTCTTAAGCCAAACATCGTGAATGTTGACTCAAAAAGGACCAAGCAGAGGCTAGAATGATGCAAATCTGGGATATGACAAAATAGGAGCGAGTAAAGTATGTTTTTCATTCCCAAGAATCCCGTGCGCTTGTCCTTGGGGTTCCTTTCGGCGGGCCGGGCTCAGCCGCGGCCCGTCATTGCTGCCGCGGTCTCGGATTGTCTGAAGCCGGAGCAATTCTTATTTCCACAGCAAGGATAGATAGATACATATTTAGACGGGCCACATTACGAACAGCCATTCCCTTCATTCTATAAACGTTCTTATACCTGAAAGGGCTTTGTTTTTGGGTTTTGTCATCAATCATCCAAACGCTCTCAGCTCACTAATGATGGAGAAGGTCCGGTCAAGATTGGTACAGCGATGTCGGCCAAGAGCACTGACAGACTATTGTCACCGACGGGCTCCGCCTAGTTGGGGGCGCTGCTTATCGACCTCAAGCACGTTGGCCCAGGCGACTCGGTAAGAAACAAAACCCTGGACCTTGACGCCGACATCGTCGATGGTTTGCTAAGAGACAGCAGTCCACCTTTCCCTGGCGCAATCAAAAGTCCCCTAACCTCGAGAATGGAATGGGTGATGCCATCTCAAATGGCGCCAATACCCACCTACAGCATCCTGAATGCAAGCAACGAGATCGAAGATCCGTCCCAGTTGAGCGCCGCGATTCCAGACGCCGACATTGTCCAGTGGTACAAAAATATGCTTACGAGTGCGTCCTCGGCAACGACGAGTGCAATCATTGGCTGACTCGTTTCGTCCCAGTCAACATCATGGACAGCATCATGTTCGATGCACAAAGACATGGCCGTGTCAGTTTTTACATGGTTGGGTGCTCAAAACTCTTGGAAGGGCCGAGGATACAAGCTAAGCAACAAACCACAGGTTTCTGCAGGCGAAGAGGCGATCATGACTGGATCAGCCGCTGCTCTTGGGAAAGGCGACATCATTACTTGCCAATACAGGGAACACGGTGTGTTCTTGCAGCGCGGCTTCGAGTTGAAGGACTTTATGAGCCAATTAACTGCCAATTGCAATGACCCTGGAAAGGGCCGGAACATGCCGAATCACTACACGGGAAGAGAGAAGACCGGAATTGTAAGCCTTCATTCCTCCGACTGACTCATGCAGCTGATATCCCATGTCAAATATCATACAAAAGGCTGACCTGGAGCTAGCATTCCGTTGCGTCTACCCTCGGAACGCAAATTCCCCATGCTGTGGGTGCTGCTTATGCCTTGAAGCTACAGGACCAGGCAGATTCAACTCGGGAACCCAGAGTTGGAGTTGCGTATTTTGGTGAGGGAGCTACTAGCGAAGGCGATTTCCATGGCGCATTGAATATGGCCGCGACTATGGAAAGCCCGGTGATCTTCATCTGCCGCAACAATGGCTACGCTATTTCAACACCGGCCTCGGAGCAATACCGAGGAGACGGCATTGCTTGCCGCGGCATAGCTTACGGCATTGAGGCTCTTCGGGTTGACGGAACCGATATTTTTGCCGTTTATGAGGCTACCAAAGAGGCCAGGCGAAAAGCAGTAGAAGGGCGCCCCATCCTTCTCGAATTCATGAGCTACAGGATTTCTCACCACAGCACGAGCGACGACAGCACGGCGTATCGAAATCCCGATGACATTGCGTTCTGGAAAGGTTCGCAAGGTAATCCCATCTCTAGGTTGCGCCAATACCTGGTGCGCAAAGGGCTGTGGTCCGACGAGCTCGATGTGCATACCAGAAAAGAAATTCGTAGAAGTGTCATTCGAGAGTTGACCGCCGCCGAGAAAGAGAAGAAACCGGCGCTCAAGGATATTTTTACAGATGTTTACGCCGAGTTGACTGACGAAGCTGAGTATCAGCGGGAGAAGCTGCGGGAGCTCATGAAGAAGTACCCAGCTGAGTACGACGTCAAGAACCATGTTGGGGGGTTGGATGCGCTGTAAATTGTACCAGTTTGGGTAAATACTTAGATTAGCCTGAGAAGCATTCCTGTTCATTTGCCGACAGACTGGTATCTGGCTGTCCGCTCCATCGAGGGTGAGTTAGTTGCATCAGATGATCTGCCGACAGACACTGTGTAGTGAATGATCTTATTAAAGAGTTATGAAGATTGTTGTCTACCAGTGCGCCTCATCGACCCGGACCAAACATAAGACCAACACCCTTCGTTGATCAAAGGCAAGGAAGCGTGGACAAGTTGATTGTCTAATTAAACTGCTTGACAAGTTTAACTGCTCCCCGCTTTATCATCACCGACTTCCTCATAAACCGACAAATCTCAGACAAATCAACATTGAGCCATACAAGTCAAATTCATGGAAAGTTTATTAACGGAGGTAGTTGATCTTGTAGGTTGTGCACGTGCAAAGTTGAGGTCGCTCAATGTTCAATCTGCTCAAGGATGCCATCGTAAACTCCTGGGAAAGCAGTCAGTATCTTGATAAATAGCGAAATGACCGTATACATACGAGCAACGTCTGGGAAAATGTATTTCTCATATGAGAGGCCAGTATGGGTTGTCAAGCCGGCGATTCTCTTCACTGGCGCACGCAAGGAGAAGAATGCGCGGTCCTGTATCGTAGCAGCAATTTCCGCACCGACTCCATAGTTCACCATGCTCTCATGGACAACAATGGCCCTGCCGGTCGTTTTCACGCTGTTTAGGATTGTCTCTTGATCCCAGGGGTATATTGTTCGAAGATCAATTAGCTCGACGCTCAGCCCTGGCCGGTCCTTTTCAGCGGCTTCGATAGCTGCCTGGCAGGTATAGAGCGGCCGACCATATGAGATGATTGTCAAGTCATTTCCTGGTTTCAAGACCTCTGCCTTTCCGAGAGGGAGTGTGTAGGCTTGATCTGGGACCATCTCGACTGCTGCACGATAGAGGATCTTCGGTTCGAGGAAGATGGTGGGGTCTTTGCTGTCCAGGATGCTTGCGAGCAAGAGACCTTTTGCCTGAGAAGGCGATCGTGGCACGACAACTCGAAAGCCGGGAACGTGGCAAAAAAGAGACTCGGGTGATTGCGTGTGGTATCTGTAGCACTGGTCAGCATCAACATTGCAACTCGGAGTCACAGGTCCCAAGTCCCAGGTCTGCATACAGCGCTCCATGCCCCACGCCGCCGCAAGGCATGCGGATCACCATTCCTCCAAGGTTGGCACCTGAGGTTCCTTCACGATAACGGAACTTGGCCGCCTCATTGACGATTTGATCGAACGCTGGATAAACGTAATCGGCAAATTGGATCTCGACGACCGGTTTCATGCCCTCGGCAGCAGCCCCAATCGCGACTCCGACGATGCCTTGTTCTGTAATGGGCGTATTGAATACCCTCTGTCTTCCGAACTCGCTTTGCAGCCCCGTAGTGCATCGGAAGACTCCGCCAAAGGCCACGTCTTCGCCGAAACACAGGACGCGCTCTGACAAGCCCAACGCTGTGTGCAAGGCTGAGTTGACCGACTGGCACAGGTTCAACCTTGTTGATGGCCCATCGCTGGGCAACTCCGGCGCAGACGCTAGTGTTTCCGTGTCGTGGTGAAGAAGCCGAGTGGTGCTGAAGTCAATTGGTCGATTTAATCGGGGAGCCGAGCCTTGGGCGGTCTGGGTTGCATAAGACCGACAAGAAGACAGCAACTGGCTTTTCGTCCGGTTAAATGGTGGCAACACGGTGTTTCGTAGCAACGCCATCCTCGAGACTTCAATCAATCAATTGGGGGCAGCAACACGCAATCGAGACAAGCTAGAGGGGAAAAGAGAAGAGAGTTGCGGACGAGATTGATAAGGCAGCGTCAACAGCATCGTCACCTTAGAACAAGCGCCGCCCCGGATCACAGCCGTGAGGCCCGTGGCATCAAGTGACAGATCTCAACGGCAGTTCAATACTCTGCTTGCATCGGGGGTTCTTCCGTGCCGAGGGTGGCGGCGCGTGGTTGGTAGCATGGGACATAGCACTCTCTCGGCTCCCAGGACGGGCCAGTTGATCCGCGGCTGCTTGGCCGCGCTATGGCCATGGCATGGCCGGCGCTCGTTGATCAGCAAGCTTCACATTAATTACGCGAAGCAGTGCGAAGCCTGTCTCTCGTGCTCGGGCTCGGGCTCGGGCTCAGCGTCGGCTTCGGGCACGAGACTCTGACATCGGCATTACCGGATTTAGAACAAGGCAAGGTTCAGTCGTGTTGTAAAGGTGCGGTTGGTTGACGATTAATAATAGTTGCTTTAGTCTCATTGCCGCCCGCTCCAGGCGGGGCTGCTTCCCCGCGTTTGCACGCACCCCAGACGTGCCCTAGAATACCCTGGCCATCGTCACGGCAGCGGACAGAGATAGTTCACATATAAGGTCAGCGGTGATAAAGTCCGCAGTCATTTGTAGGTCGACTAAATCCATAGTCTCGGACCTAACCACAAGATGGCTCTCGTCTCAAACTTCGCCTTGATCGTCTTCGGCTTGGTGGCTGCTTCCACCCTGTTGCTGCTGTACAGAGTAAGCAGAGTTGGCCGGCGGCCCCATGGCTTCCCTCCTGGCCCACCAACGATTCCACTTCTTGGCAACCTGCACCTGGTAAGTTACGTCCAGCCCCTGAACCAGCTCCTGAAAGCCCTGGAGTCTCATTAGCTCCTCCAGATGCCGACGAAAAGACCCCATCTACAGTTCCAGAAGTGGGCGAAAGAATATGGGTCAGTAATCTTACCCCAGATTTTGACCTAAGACAGCATTTCCCCCCCTGTTGTTGCTAACAATGGCCATGCAGACCAATCTACTCACTCATCCTCGGCACTAAGACTTGCGTGGTCCTCTCTTCTGATGAGACAGTCAAAGACCTCTTGGATAAAAAGAGCGGCGTGTACTCCGACAGACCTGATATGTTCATCGGCCAGCGGATTGCAAGTGGCAACCTCAGACTTGTTGTTATGGTAAGAAGTATTAGCTATCGACTTCTCTTTCCGCGGCTAACGCAGATGACAGAGATATGGCAACAATTGGCGCATGATTCATCGCATGATCCACAAAGCCCTAAACATCACCGCTGCCGTAACCTATGTGCCCTACCAAGACCTCGAGAACAAGGTCCTTTTAGCAGGGCTACTCGATACTCCGCAACTCTTCTTGCTCCACATTCGACGTTTCACCTATTCTCTCTCTACCCAGATGATATTTGGCTACCGATGCACCAATAACCAAGATCCAAATCTGCTCCAGCTCTTTCGTGTACTTGATCCGCTGCAGACTTTCTCTTGTGCGCAGTACAACTGACTTCTCCTAGTGTTTCGAGAAATGGGGCCAGTTGTCCGGGAGTTCAAGTGCCCAGCTAGCGGATCTGTACCCTGTCCTACAAAAGCTCCCGAATTTCCTGGCGCCAAATGTCAGCTATGCAAAGCGTTTGCATGAGGTTGAGAAGAAGCTATATGTAGGCCACTGGATGAGGGCGAAGAAGGCTATCGTTGACGGCACTGGACTAGTATGTGCTTCATTTTATATCAACAGTATCCGGGACAGATCTCTTACTAACACTACTACACCTAACAGCCATGCTTTTGCGACGACATTTACAAATCGCAGTTGAATGAGAAGTTTTCCGATGACGCTGCAGGTTACATTAGCGGGTCGCTCCTCGAAGCTGGATCAGATACAACCGCTTCCACACTCTACGGCTTCATCCTGGCCATTCTCATTTGGCCTGAAATCCAAAAGAGAGGGCAAGAAGAAATCGACCGTGTAGTTGGTCCCGATCGCCTGCCGACTATGGAAGACTATGACCAAATGCCTTTCATTCGCTGCTGTATCAAGGAAAGTGTCCGCTGGATGCCCACAGTCATCCTTGGTGTGCCTCATGCTCTTATCAAGGAGGACACTTATCAGGGATACTACATCCCAAAAGGAGCAACAGTCATCAATAACGTCTGGTCCGTATTATATTTCCAAGGGTTGATGGCATACAAGTCTGATAAATCACAATTTAGGTCCATTCATATGGACGAAAAGCGATCCCCAAACCCGCGCGTGTTCAATCCGGACCGTTTCAAGGGCGACAACACGACTCTTTATCAATCTGCCGTCGGAGACGTCACAAAGCGTGATAATTTCGTTTTTGGCGCAGGACGTCGCCTTTGTCAGGGCATCCACATTGCCGAGAGATCTCTCTTCTTGGGTATCTCGCGATTCCTCTGGGGGTTTGACTTTTCTCCTGCGAAAGGCCAAGATGGGCGTCCTATGATTTATGACCCGGAGGACTTGGTCGGCGGTATTACCGTCCAACCAGCAAACTTCCAAGCTGTTATCCAGCCACGATCCGAGGCCAAAGCAATTATTATGAGGAAAGAAGCTCAGAACTGTCAGAAATACCTCCACCCAGAGACTCAACAGTGGCTCAAGGTTCCAGAGGGAATGAGATTTGACTACGGCAAATAGCGAGCAATGATATTAGGACGAGTTATTATTTTAGCCATCATTGGCTCATAACAAAATTGCCTTTTTACCTAAGAAGAAAACAACACAAAATAAAAGGTGGAATTCCACTTAGCCATGCAAGACTGATTGGGACGTGTCAAGACAAACAATAGTTTGGTACAGGGTATACAACCCGCTTGTTCTTTTGCAGGACACGCTCGTCAACGTCTAAACTCCACTCCTGCCCGGCACAAGATAAATACTTTCTGCCATTTCCAGTACAGCTTCCGTCACTGTATAGATCTCGGCACATTACTCGCTCATCTTATGCGCTGCAAAAGCGGCCGGTCTTGTTGTTCTGCTAATGATGCATGCGGACGTCCAACTGAGACAGAATTCTGCCAAGTCTCGGTCCACTTTTGCCTGGGCTTATTACCGAAAACCCGAAGAATCAGCCGCCGGAGCGGCTTTCCGCTCCATCTCAAGAGCAGACCGATTGGCCGCCTAGCGCCGCGGCCCGCTCGGCATTGGCGTAGCGTAATATTTCCCGTTCTTCACTTATTTGTTAAAGCTCAACGTGCCTGCCATGATGTTGACCTTTTTTTGCATCCAGATCTGGGCGTAGGTGACAAGATGGCAGGTCAGATCATGCCTCGCAAGCTCTGGGAGCCAAGCAACCCAAAGGCGACTCAGATGTACAGTTTTATGCAGACCATAAACAAGAACCAAGACATCCAGCTTGAGGTTTGTAGACGCCAGATCCACGATGCTGAGTAACGTCATTGAGGTACCGAAGCTGATGTGTCCAGTCATTCCAAGATCTTTACCAATATTCCACCAAGAATCGCATAGCCTTCTACGCACAGCTTTTCCACTGGGCAAATATAATCTACACCGGATTCCCTTCCAGTGTTGTCGACGAGTCGGCCGAAATTGATAGTGTCCCTCGCTGGTTCCCTGGCGTCAGTCTCAATTGGGCCGAAAACATCCTCTATTCCCGCAACGCGTCCGACCCTACAAGCTATCAAGGCGTCGTTGGAAAGGAAGACGACAAGATTTCTTTCACAGAGATACGCGAGGGCAACACAGACGTGCGCCATTTCTCGTGGGCTACGCTGCGCAAAGATGTTGCCCGTCTGGCAGCAGCCCTCAGCGCTCGCGGTGTCCGACAAGGCGATCGGGTGGTAGTTGTCGGCTCCAACTCTATCCACACTTTGCTCGTATTTCTGGCGACCACATGGCTAGGTGCTATCTTTGTCAGTGCGTCCACTGACATGGGTGTCGACGGAATCTTGCAAAGAAGTGTGCAGATTGACCCCAAGGCAAGCTCAAGACACTACAAAGCATACTGTCTCACCCTCAACTTTGACTAACTCCTTTCAGCTTATATTTTTCGACAATGTTACCGTATATAATGGAAAGACGATAGACCTCACTGCTAAGATGGGCCGAGTCATGGAGGGGATGAAGTCGTGCAAGAATCTGTCTGGTCTGATCGTCATGCAACGGGTTGAGAAACCTGCGCATCTGTCTGCCATTTCTGGTGCCGAGACATTGTCGACCCTTCTTTCTCTGGCTCCTCCAAATGCACGCCCGCCTTTTGTTCGTGTTCCTTTCCATAGCCCGCTCCTCATATGCTACTCTTCTGGCACGACGGGCACACCGAAACCTATCGTCCATTCTGTTGGAGGAGTACTTCTCAACCTCATCAAGGAAGGGCGCCTCCACGATTGCGTGTCGGCCGACTCCACCATCTTTCAATACACGACTACGGGATGGATCATGTACGTTCTCCAAATAGCTAACATGCTCCTTGGCGCTCGGATTGTAGCATATGACGGATCGCCTTTCATGCCAGACAAGACAACGATCGTTGAGATTCTTGGTCAGCAACACGTCACTGTGTTTGGTACAAGCCCGCGTTGGATGCAGGAAATGGCAAAGAGCGGCATTAGGCCGAGAGATACAGCCGACCTCAGTGCGCTCCGAACGATCACGTCAACCGGGATGGTACTCTCTGACCAATTGTTCGAGTGGGTATATGACTTCGGATTCCCCTCTTCGATTCACTTGATAAATAAGTCCGGTGGAACAGACATTGTGAGTAGATGGGTCCCCCATCCTTTGAATTGACTGTGAAGCTTTTCCTAACGTTATTATTAGGCAGGATGTTTTGGCACAGGTAACCCCTTGTCTCCCGTGTACGTGGGCGGGACTCAGGGTCCGTCTTTAGGTGTCCCTATATCCATCTACGATTCCGCTGGGGAAGACGTTGGGACGCCTGTGCCGCTAGGGACCGCGGGTGAGCTCGTCGCAACAGCAGCATTTCCAAACATGCCATGCTTCTTTTGGGGCGACTCGCCATCTCTGGCACCCGCTGTGCCAGGTTCGAGGTACCACTCAAGCTACTTCGCTCGCTTTAAGCACACCTGGACCCATGGTGACTTGTGCATGACACATCCCCAAACCCTAAACATTCATTTCATGGGTCGAGCTGATGGCGTATTGAATCCATCTGGAGTCCGTTTCGGGAGCTCTGAAATTTACTCCGTTATTGATGCCACCTTTTCTGAGGAAGTGGATGACAGCTTGTGCGTGGCTCAAAGAAGGCCAAACGACACAGACGAGGCTGTTATTCTTTTCTTGGTCATGCGTGACGGCTGTCGTCTCACCCGCCGACTTATCTCTGAGATCAAGGCGGCTATTGGCCGGGTCCTAAGCAAGAGACACGTACCAAAGTATATATTCGAAGCACCAGAGATACCGGTAACTCAAACTGTATCTTTTAATCTGTTTTATACACCACTGACATTAAGCCAGATGACTGCAACCCATAAAAAGGTCGAATTACCTGTGAAGCAGATTATCTCGGGTTTCAAAATCAAGGCGAGTAAGGCGTTGGCGAACCCATCGAGCCTCGATTACTTTTACCAGTTTGTGGAAGTTGAAAAGATGGCAAGGCGTCTAGAGAAACTTTGATCCCAAGGGGAGGTCGAGGTGAGTTGAACGGTATAGCTCGAACCTGAAATAACAGTATTCTATTACAAGTGCGGGTCCTATTTTGCTTCCTTATTAGTGATGGTAGGCGAGAGAACAAGCCTGAAGTCTTATGCATCTACACCACTCCTGTCAATCCTAACAATCTGGTCTGAAATACAAATAACATATCGCACGGGTAGCGACCAAGGTCTTGGAAGAGGCTATGGAGCTGCAGCGGCTCAGGGATCTTACCCCAGCAACAGCAAGATAACTGTTTAAAGCTATGGTGGCCCCTGTGGTGGATTATGCCTTAAACCTTTGGATGCATTTTTGCCCCTGAAGGGCCACTCGACCCGGATACCGTAAAACTTGTTCAGCCAATGCTCCAGATTCCATGGTCTTTTTGCAACACAGGCGCATCGTCTGGCGGATGACATGTTGAAGTAGGATAGAGGCGTATAGATTCATAGCTCATGGATGGTGGATCTCGCGATGACTTCATTTTCAATCAACCAGATCCATCACCGAGCAAGCGCTGGTGGGATGCAGTATACTCTCAATAGTTATTTCGTAATTAAATAAGCCTATAATCGTCTGAACGCAGCTATTGCCTTTTCCACATACTCCCGAGTTTCGAAATGGCCATGAGATCGGTCCTTATTTAAGCCCTCCATGGCCCATCTGCAAAAAGTCCCAACAGCCTGCCCTGCTACCCCAATAGACACCGATTTCGGTTTGACGGTCTAGCAATTTACATCAAGAGCGGAAGGGTATATGTCTCGAACTGCAGAAGCCTAAGAAGGAAAGTACAGGACCATGGACCCCGTCCGTGATGCTAGTCGTTTGAAGGGGCATCTATCCCAATTGGCTGGATCGTTTTACGGACCGATTCGGGTGTGGAAGTCTCCAACCTATCCTAGAGCTTCACAGCAGCGTTGCATGGAGAAGATAGGGTCATGGCCAGAAATTGATAGCACAAGTCCTATTCTGAAGGGTATCTTCGGGTAAAGCTGCCGCGTTTTTTGTTTTTTTAAGGCACCTGGCGCGCCACTTTTTGAGGCACGTGGGTGCATGCATCTGTCGGAAAGCTAGCGTGGCACTCAGATGATATGACGATTACGAACGCACCAAAAGGTAAGGATCCCTACTCTTAGGGCTCGCGTTATCCGTCTCGATAGATGACTTAGCCGTTCATCGCTGTGTGTCGCAAGTCAGGTATGATCTCAACGAGCCTCAGGAAACAAGGGCACTTAGTAATCAAACTGTGTGCTTCAAGTAAAATCTGTGGGATGAATTACCCCGCACTTTAGACATTTTTAATCAATTGTTAGATCCGATACGGCCAATTCAATCAGGCTGATAGGGATCAATACAGTGGAGCCAAAAGATGATAATATTGATCTCTGATGATGTTCCTTATTGCCTCTGGCCCCTCTTCTTATGTGAGGGGTTTTTAGGTCAATCTCACACACTATGACTAAGAAAGGATATTGACGTATCAGAAGAGGGTTGTTCTTATCCGGGCCTTATTCCGCCACCCGAGGGTCAATCCAACAGTACCCATATCTGATCTGCATCATCTATTTTCGAGACACAACCCAGAGAGTTGGAAAGAGCTCATTAAACCCAGTACCTCTATATTTGCCGACGACTCTCGAAACAACATGTCTAACGTGCGCGAGCTGGACCTCTTAGACAAGACTGCTGTCATTAGCGGCGCATCTCGAGGCATCGGGCGCGCCATCGCCTTCAACCTCGCCTCTCGAGGTTGCTCTATCCTCGGAACCTGCACCGGTGATGACGGCGTCGCGGCTCTATCGTCAGGCTTGAACGACGAGATTACAAGCCGCGTCTTTGAAGCCACCTCACGAGAGCGGCCCGCAAACCTCGAGATCAAAGGGATTGTCGCCGACATCTTCTCGCACGACTGCCCTTCCATTATCGCTAACGAGATCAAAGCGTCGTTCAACTCTCGGGTTGACATTTTCGTCAACTCAGCCTGCGACCCCATGCCTGGTGTCATAGGCGAGATGGGGACCGACGAGATCCAGCATAGTCTCCTAGGCAACATCCAAACCCCGGTCATGATCGTGGAAGAGCTGGTTCGCCGGCGATACTTCCAGCGCGACAGCCGCATCATCTACATCTCATCCATTCGGTCCCGTCAGCCCTGGAGCGATCAACTAATGTACGCGGCTGGAAAATCAGCCGGCGAGTCGCTGTGCCGAACGTGGGCACAGGCGTTTGGCGGCAAGGACGAGAGGTATTCTTTCATGGCGGGCACCACGGCCAATGCCGTCACGGCCGGGTTGACCGAGACTGAGGCTGTCATCAACTGCGGCCCGGAGGCTGTCAAGAAATTCAAGGCCGAGTTCTTCCCAACCCAGAGCATCCCGCGCTTTGGACAGGCCGAGGACGTGGCTGACGTGGTTGGGCTTCTCTGTGGTCGTGATGCTCGGTGGATTACGGGATGCGTCATCAGTGCTAGTGGAGGAGGGATCAAGATTGGATGAGGAGTATGATGGATCTATTCTAGTAATACCTTCATATAGGCTCGACTCAAATAAGCACCCTCCTGATAACCCCTGTGTAAGACCCATGTGAGATTTGGCGGGATAGACCCACGACCGTTGCTACCACCAACATTTTTACCATCCATGCTACATACCTGACGTTTAGATTTTTGACACTTAGCGACAAACTTGATGTACAGTCTGAATCTCGGTGATGTGATTCTGCATCTTCAATGCCGGATCATCCTTGGCGTACATCTCGTCAACTTCAGCAGCATTGCGTCACGAGCACTCCGGGAGGAAGAAATGCAGCAGGATGCAAACAACGACTCCCGTGCCCAAGGACAACCACACAGTCTTGTAGCCTCAGTTGACGCCATCGACATCTACTAGATCCAAGTTAGTACGGAGGAAGAGTCACATGCTGAGAGACTTACGAATGATGGGGATGGACGTATGAATGTCAGACCGAACACGACCGAGAGACCCGCAGCCAGCCCAGCCGCCCTGGCGCAGAGTCCCTACGAGGCAACCTCTCTGATAAAGGCAAACCCGAGATTTCTAACTACAATTGCGGTCAGCGGATCAATGCGCCAGGTCAGGTTGAACACACGTCCGGTGGCATTGGGAAAGGCCCAAACGCAAGCAACAAAGACGAGAAAGTTCTAGACCGCCTTCATCTTTATTACGAAAGCTAATATATCGATACCTAGAAGCGTACATGCGCAGATAATGACAGCGGCGAATACCATCTTCCGGCGACCGAACCCATCCGTTAAGAATATGAGACAGATGGCGGTCAAAAGTTGAATTGAGCCTGAAGAACAGTCTCTTGTTAGCTGGCGTCTTGACAGGCCGGCTAAATGGTGGCTTACACATGATAGTGGTGATAAGGAAGGCGTTGGTGAATCCAATCTGCTTAAAGAAGAGATTCGCATAAGTGTTAAGAAACGACAGTCCTGCAAGCTGTTGAGCGCAGATATGAAGAGCGACTCCAAGAGTGCGGCGGATGTTGGCGAGTTGGAAGCACTCCATATGTGAACGGATTAGTTGCGTGAATGGCATTTTGTACAATCCAAGTTCACTTTGCAGCTGCTTTCCTCGAGGATTTTAGCACCAGCCCAGTTTTTCAAGTCGTGGACTACAGTCTCAAAAACCAAGGACTAAATGGTTAGCACTGAACATCAGAAACATGCCTTGAGGTGGATTTCGCCACTATCAGCGACGAAGCCAATGTAGTTAATGAAACCCTGACTCGCAATGATATTTCCTTGTACAGGTATTAGTAGGAAGGGCTCGAAATACTGGCAAGGAATAAAGACTTACCGTTGAGATTGATCTGATATCCACTAGCAGCGGCGGCAATGCAAATAATTTCAGGCTAAAACAGCCTAGATATGGTTAGTAAACGTTGCGTGCATGTCATGCCGGGGGTTTGAACCCTTTCGAATCTTCTTGACCGTAGTCCATGTACCCAAGGTATCCGCCTCTGACTTCACAGCTACCTAACCAGCCTTGGTATCAGTGACGGTTCTCTCAAGCTGCTGCATGTCATATTCGCCCACGAGTGTGACAGTCAGGCTTAACCTAGGACTGTAGGGTAGGTTTGAGCGAGGGGTGTACGATCGAGTGGATTAGGACATCATGTTAAGCAACGTAAGTCACGGTCTAGTAATGGTAGAATAGTAGATTCAATGTAACTAAGTGTGTTGATAGCTGGGGAGGCTATCTCTATGAAAGTGCTAAATGAGCGTGTATATATACTTGTAGATACTGAGTGTCGAACCGTGTCGAACCGACCGTGTTCGACATGGTCGGTCGGTGTCGAACTGACTCTGTTCGACATGTATATGTCGGAAGTGTCTGATTGGTGCGTGGTAGGCTAATGATCTGGAGGTAAAAGTGGCTTCCATCGTCCGAAATATGCCCACATCCCTGGACAAGATAGCTTCAAAGGCGAACCTTGGCATATTGCTGAATTGCCAACAGATGCTGACTTCTGCGGAAAGCACGTGGGTTTGATTGGGACAGGCCCCAGTGCCGCTCAAGTTGCCCCAAAGATCCAACCCGTTGTGAGGCAGCTTTATATGTTTAAGCGGAGTTGTGGCCATGTTCTTCCGCGCAACAACCATGACATTTCTAGTTAGAAGAGGTCGCTGTTTTCAGTGGTGCTATGTTATTCTTTGGCTGTACCATGTCTCATGGCTATCTTTGTAAGCTTCTATTTCCTTCTTCCGCAGTAATTTTCCTGGCCATGCTAATCGAGTTCGCCGAACAGTTCGACTGAACCAAAGCTACGTGGCTGAGTGGTACTAAAGAAAACTGGGCCATGCACGAAGCATGCCTCGAATTTCTCGAAGAAGAAGTCAAGGGTCCAATTGTCAAAGAAAATTTACGTCCTACGGATGAATTCGGCTGCAAGCGTGTGTTGTTTCTCGACAACTGGTACTCCCTGTTCAATGAATAAAACGTCGTGCTAGTGACCGAAAAGCGGCTTCGGACAACGGAAAACACTTTCATCATAAAATCACCGAATACTCTGTCAGTTGAAGAGCAGGCGGCGGAGCCTGCAGGATCCTATCAGGTGAAGACCACAAAGCAAATCAGTGACGGAGAGACAGAGCTTGAAGTTGACGTCTTGGTTTGGGGAACTGGCTTCGATATGAACAATTTGGGTGGTCATTTCCATATCCATGGAAAGAATGGAAAGTACCTCTCTCAAACCTGGAAGGATTACCCTCAAACATATTGGACCAAGGTCTTTCTCCCCTGAGTGACCATGCAACACGAAACTGGCTGAAAAACATCTAGGTGTTGCTGTCACGGACTTTCTCAACCTGTTCCATACCCTTGGGCCTAACTCGACGAATTACTGGTCGAATATTACTACAGTAGTAGAGATCAAGGTGAACTATCATTGCAAAGTTCTTCAGCGCATCAAAAAGGAGCTCAAAAAAGGCTCATTCGCTGTTCACCCTGACCATCAAGTTTAGGATGACTACAATCATTGGCTCTGGGAAAATCGTGGCTCCCCTTTGTTCTTATCCGCCCAGTGTGCAACATATCATAAAGTGAGTTTCTCAACTTTATGTCGTGAGAAATCATGGCCTCTAACCTCATTCCACAGACTACCCCGAGAGCTACACCAATATACAACCACTATCGCATTCGACACTACTACTGGAAAATACTTGGGCCACGCTGGGATTATTTCGTCCAGCTCAACAGCTTGCCCAAAGGACAGACTTAGATCAAACTGGGCTGTTTTGTGACACGCGTAGTCCACTTTAAAATTAGAAAAAGGATTCTGTAATTTCTGTTTTGCATGTTCTTTAATTGGAGCGTGATAAGTGCGTAGTGCATAAACATTACTCGCATTTTTCAATCCCATATACTCTGGGACTAAGTTACTTTTATGGCAATCGTGTTAAGGCGATTCTGGTGCAAATGAACAAGTAAGCTGTTTGAAAATGTAAGCAATGCCAAGGCACAATGGCCAAAAAAGGCTTACGCAAAGCGCCATAATCTTCCACCCCAAGAGAGAATCTACTCCTTGCAGAAATTCAACATATGCATAGCAGATGTTGCTCTCCCTCGAATAAAATTGCAAGAGTCAAGTTGAGATGGCGCATTGCCAATTACCGACTCATCCCTTTAAAAGTCCTTGCACAAGTTCCAACAACCTGTCAAGTCCACTTATTTCGTCGGCCAGCTGAAAGATTGTACCACTCCTTCGAGTTGCTTCACTATTCAGCGCCACTACGTGGCTTGAAAATTTTTCTAACTAGGTCCATACATCGTCACGAGTGGGTTCACCGGCTTGAACTCGGGTTAGCTGTCTTTCTCTGGTACCTTGTTGACGAAAGTTGAGGCTGATGAGTCTAAATATGGTGCCCCGATTGACTTAGTTGACGGAAGACCACAACTCAATGCCGTTCTTACATCATGTTGACTCTGTATTGAGAGTAGCCTCCGACACCACCTGAACCCGGGAATCGACAGGGCGGATTCATCGCTAAGCGAAGAAAAGCCAGCTATGGCCGGGATAAGTGTACCATCCAATGCTGGGCACAGTGATGTCATTTCCTTGGAGACTTAGGCGACGAGCTGCTCTTGGGGCATTGCGAGCAATGACTTGACTCTCTCCGCTGCCGTGAGATTAGCCAACCCCAGAGTCTGAATAACTGTCATGTACATTTGCTCAGCAGTGTCCGTGGTCACTGGCCACATCGTCAAGAATGAGCTCCTAATGAGAATTACCTGATCGAATGTTTTCTGCTCCGAGTGCATCTAAAACTTTACGGATGCTTCGTGGTTGTGTCAGACTTGTGAATTGCAAACCCAGGGTTCTTAACTCGCTAACGCTGTCGTGGCCTGCAGCAACGCGGAGCACCGTCTCAACAGCAGGGGCATTCTCCTCAACATCACTATACAGATAGGTGCAATAGAAAGAAGGAAATTGCAAGGCCTCTAGTGACAGTTACCAACGCAAGGGCTCACTACGAGGAGCAAGGGGAGGGCGGGAAAAGGAAACAGGCGGGTGCAACATTGATCATCCCACTGTTATCCTTTACGACGAGGATGTGGTCGCAATCAGAGAGCCTCAGTTCAGATCCGAGCCATGGACGGCGTGGCACGCCACAACGGAGGGCCCTGCCTGAGGGGCCGGGAGCAGCGATGCAACCTTGTGTCAGGGCTAAAGAAATGAGCAGGAAAACGCCACGAGCAGCAACTCCTTTTCAATGGAGCGGACAGCCTTGAAGCAGTTAATTCGTAACACCTGGTTGGCTTTGCATAATACCCCAAGATGGTGGTTCTCCACTCTTGCCAAACTAGCCAGTCATCTCTCCCCGCTCTGAGAAGTGCCGTGTCTACCTGGTAAATTCGGGCACCTAGCGTCTCCATTTTACGTGCACATTTCCACTATTAACCACCAAATCGTCACAAACCTCTGATATAATTGGCTATATGTGCTTTTATGGGGCACGCTATGTGCCCGAATTTACTGCGATGTTACGGCAGTTGGGCAGCTCATATTGCTGCGGGGATGTAATCTATTTATTTTATCCGAGGCGGGTCTTTTTCTTCACAACCATGTCATCGGTCTCTCATCAACCCCAGGCGGCCCGGATTGTCGGACGCCATCTTCCGGTCAGAGTACCTAGCGTAGACACTTATCAGCCAGCCACTGACAATTGTGATTAATTAGAAGCTTGTGGCTGACGGACTATCCGTTAGTATTGTGGGCCAGCTGCCCATCTATAGGCTCGGGTTAAAGGTTGCTGGCCTAAAAAAAAGCCACATCCAATAGCAGCAGCCAAGTGTAGAGGCGAAACACGAACGAAATTTAGGCCAAAATATGAATCTTGTTGCAAATATCATCTTGTTGCAGATTTCACATGCTTGTCAGACAAGGATTAACATCGCTTTCAACATGAGATACATATATATGTAGATCAAGCCAAGCGTCTGTGCAGCAGGTACCAGTTCGCCGAAGTAGATGCTTCTTACAAAGTCGCCGTAGCTCATTTAATAGATCCCACTCCCCCTTCATAATAGGCTCAAGTTCCTCATTGAGCTTGGCGACGGCTTCCCCGACTTCTTTCTTCTCTACTGAGGTCTCTGGACCCCGGCAGTAGTAGGGACCCTTCTTCTCATATGAGAAACAGCCCCAGAACATGAACTCAGACGCATCTTTCCACCTCTCCCAGATACAGCTTCGAACGAAGGCCGCATCAGACTTTCACCACACGCAATAACTGCTACGCCGATGAAGCAGGATAAGAGAGGTCTCATCAGACCAAATGACATTCTTCCAGTCTTCAAGAGTCCAGTAGCGATAGGCTAAACACCACTCTAGCCGTTCCTTTTTCATCTTCTTCATCGACCCAGGCTTCCTCGTCAGCTTGGTATTCTTAAATCCAGCATTCCAGAGGATTCGCCATATAATAACAGCCGAGATCTCGAAGCGGGAGATGCCAAACTCGCCAGCAATATCAGCACATAACTTTTCCCTGCCAAATCGATCCGTGCAAACCTTTTCAATAACTTCAATACATTTCTCATCCGTCTGCTTCGTAGGACGCCCAGAGCACTTAGCATCAGAAAATAACCCTTCAAAAAGAATCAGCAGACGATATCTAGATCAAACCCACATTCGATAGTTCAGGCATAAATTCGGTCAGCTTAGCAGACTGAAATGCCAGTTATTTCTGCTATTTCGATCGAGGTTTCGCCCACCTGACGGGCTCTTCAGCATAACAACAAGAGCCCGGGTCGCGATATCGGTATTTGGTGGCATTGTAGCCTGTTCAAAATGTCAGAATTGAGGGAGAAATGTAAAGAGGAAGGTATCTCGCAAATTAGCGGTGAGGCGTCCGCATTTGCTTTTTCAGCGTTGTGGCGGCTGCGAGCATCTTAGCAAGACAAAACTTTGAAAGCGACCTCCGTAAAAAGGCTTGGGTTTGGCCTCATTTAATTAGCACACCAAAACTACGCACACGGATACAAACGTTTTAGCGTGGCGCCCGGCCTTATCTCCATCAGGTTAAGAAAGCTTTTGTCCCCCCAATCTCTCCTGAGCACCACGGTGCAAAAAAGGGGAACGCAGAGTGCAGCCCTTCTATACGAGCCGGCGAATCATGAGCACAGGACCCTTTGATACGAAGCATTCACGGCCCAACCAACGGACCAACCGTCGCTGCGCGCGTTCCATATAGCTTAGCCGGCGTCCCGATTTAATGCCGTGTGGGTGTGATTAGTGGTTAGTGTAGCCAACCATTCAGACGCTTGCCGAGAAGGACGGGAACGATTTGGTCAACAAGACAGCGTCCGGTCGAGAGCTATTGATGCATGCAATGGCTTAAATATAAAGGAACTGACACCCAACTTTCGATCCTTGGATCTTTAGTAGAGCACGTAATATTAACTTTCCCCTCCATTCGTTTCTCGTTTCTTTATTCCGCGTCAGCCACATTGTATTTTGCCCATTCACCACCACACTCGCTACCCTTGGTTACGACTCTCGCAATTACTGTTTAACCATTCGCTTATAATTGCTGCGCCTACTTCTGCTCCAAGATGAAATACTCTTGGATTCTTGCCCTCTGTCTTAGCGTCGCCTGGGCAGATTTCGACCCTGAGAAGGATGGCCCAGAGAAGATCAATGCAAACGGTGGACAGCTTGCAGCAGCTCCTCCCCTAGGCAGTACTCCCATTAGTCGCGCAAGCTGGACTGTGGAATGCTCCAGCGAGGCTCCCAGCAGCCCGTGCGAGAACGCCATCGATAACACGGCAAATACCTTCTGGCAGTCCCTTTCGGGCAAGGCCAACCCCAGGCCTCCACACTCTATTACAGTTGACATGAATACTACCCAGAACGTCAATGGTATTTCCGTGCTTCCTCGCCAGGATGGCAGTAAGCGCAACTGGATTGGCCGCCATGAGGTTCACCTTAGCAATGATGGACAGAACTGGGGGAATCCCGTTGCATGGGGAACTTGGTGGGGCGATAAATACGCCAAAGTTGCCAACTTCGAAACTACGCCTGCTCGCTATGTTCGTCTGACGGCCATCACCAACATAAATGATGACTACCCCTGGGTTGCCATCGCCGACTTCAAGGTCTTCAAGGCCCAAACTTACAGCCCCCCGCTCCGGGCATCGGTCGCTGGGGCGCTACCATGAACTTCCCCGTCATTCCCGTCGCTGGTGCAGTCGAGCCAGCATCTGGCAGAGTCCTTGTCTGGTCTGCCTACCGCTATGATGCTTACCGTGGCACTGTGCCGCGCGGTGGCTTTACCCTGAGTTCTATCTGGGACCCCGAGACTGGCATTATCGTTGAGCGCAACATCACCAACACCCACCATGACATGTTCTGTCCGGGCATTTCCATGGATGGCGACGGTCAGATCGTTGTGACTGGCGGTAACGACGCTGCAAAGACGACTCTCTATGACTCTCCTAGCGATAGCTGGATCGCAGGCCCCGATATGAAGATTCCTCGCGGCTACCAGTCGTCTGCTACGACATCCGACGGTCGTGTTTTCACTATCGGCGGTTCTTGGGGTGGTGCTGTCGGTGGTAAAAACGGTGAAATTTATGACCCCACGGCCAACACGTGGACTCTGCTCCCCAAGGCCATTGTTGGCCCTATGCTCACTAAGGATAAGGAGGGTACCTATAAGGCTGATAACCATGCCTGGCTGTTTGGCTGGAAGAAGGGTTCTGTCTTCCAGGCTGGTCCTAGCACTGCCATGAACTGGTATTACACCTCTGGCCAAGGCGGTCAGAAGGCGGCTGGTACTCGACAAAAGGACGGCAAGGTTGACCCTGATTCTATGAACGGTAATTCGGTCATGTTCGATGCCGCCAAGGGCAAAATTCTAACCTTCGGTGGTTCCACCAGCTATAAGAACGTTCCGGCCACCAACGCTGCCCACGTTCTTACCATCGCCGAGCCCGAAAGCGTCGCTCAAACCGATTTCGCTGGTGCCAACGGCATGTTACACGCTCGTACTTTCCACACCTCCGTTGTTCTCCCTGATGGATCCGTCTTTATCACCGGCGGCCAGTCATACGCCAACCCCTTCCACGACACCACTCCTCAACTCGAGCCTGAGCTCTACCTCCCTGAATCTAACACCTTCGTCAAGCAGCAGAAGAACTCCATTCCACGAATCTACCACAGTATTTCGCTGTTGCTGCCTGATGCAACCGTTTTCAACGGTGGTGGTGGCCTCTGCGGTAGCTGCAATACCAACCACTTTGATGCTCAGATCTTCACCCCCAACTATCTCTACGACGGCAACGGCCAACTTGCTACTCGGCCTAAGATTACTGCTACTTCGACTAGTACTGCTAAGGTGGGCAGCATCATTACCTTCAACACCGACAGTGCGGTAAAGAACGCCTCGCTCATCCGATACGGCACCGCTACACACACGGTCAACACTGACCAGCGCCGTATATCTCTGATATTGACCAATGTCGACATAAACAAGTACTCCTTTCAGATTCCTGCTGATTCAGGCATTGCTATTCCCGGATACTGGATGCTCTTTGCCCTTAACTCAGCTAATGTGCCGAGTGTTGCTGCTACTATCAAGGTGACTATTTAGTGTGGGATACAATAAATGAAAATGTTCTACATCTAGGTCACACTCTCTATAATATTATTCTTATGTAATTTAGTTGCTTCTAATTAAGCTTTAAGGAGTTAAGGCAGAATGTCAGGCAGTTAAGGCAAAATTCTAGGTTATAACCTTTAGATGTTACGGCTTGGTTCACCGAATAGCGAGAGAAAGCCTTATAGTGCAGTAACGTGCCCAGATGATTGCCACCACAGCGATTATTGACCAATCTTTTGCCCCCTGGTACAACGGTCTAGCACAACCGTTACATTTCTCATCATGCTCACTCGTTTTACTCACTTTGATTTGCTTGTCTTCGATGCGGTATTTTCCCCCCGATCTCTACGTCAGAGAGTGGAATTCGTTTAAAGGCGGACCCACCTCCGCTAGACCTAACTTAGCTCCCATCATCCGTCATCATTATGACTCATTGAAAAGCTTAATTTCCGATGGATGTGGAAAGAAGTGTTTAGGTTATATTTATAAATAAAGATTTAAAACAAGCCAGACTTCCTCACCCTATGCTATTATAGTTTAATTCCTCCAAGACCAAGAAAGACTTCTCATTCTTTTTTATACAATCTAGTACCAGCCTTCACCATCGCTATTGGCTTTTCTAATGTTGCCTCGCTGTCTTGGAAAGTACCCTTCATCTGAAACCATGAAGGCCTTCCAATTTGTCAGCGTTGAGGAGGGGCTCCAGCTGCGCGACTTGCCCATCCCGGAGCCCACCTACGGGCAAGCTCTTAAGGGGGATTTATATATATAGCACTAGCGACTTAGCTACCTAGGCCTAGATATCTTCAGGCACTTTATAAACGCAGCCTGAAGTATATAACTAAAGCTAGATAAATCCTAAAGCCCTTAAAGGATTATAACTATTAACTGTAATGCCTATAGTGTAATGAAGGCTTGCTAAGTGGTCTGCTGCGCTCCTTAAGAAGCTAATGTAAGGGTAGCGCTAGAAGAGCAAATAGCTTTGGACTTCCACTTAATAGAACTGTAAGAGTTAGGCCCTTAGAGGAGCTGTGGGTCCTTATTGCAGATAAGGATATCACGTGATGGGACCTAGATCAGCCACGCGGCGAGAGCTCGCAGAGCACTCGCTAAGTGAATGCTTATATATATATCAATACCTACCTTCCGGACACTTATGCAACACCCTAACAGACCAACCCTTACAATTCATTCACTTCTACATCCTAGCGGATTGTCAGCGCGTTATATAAGATGGGAAGAGTTATACTATACGTTCTAGGAGGTTCTGTGCACGCGGCGAGCGAACTCCATATAGGAAATGAATAGTAAATGGGAAATACTGCAGCAGATGCAATCTCTAGCTTAAGGAAGGAGTTAATTAAGGGAATAAATAGATCCTTAATTAATAAATATAACTTCGCTAATTAAGTTAATAAATATAACTCTATTAACCTAATTAATTAATTAATATAAGATGAAGGTATAGATAGATAATACTACTTACTGAATGAGGAGAACTACTATATAGACCTATATATAAAGTTACTTACTCTAGCATCTATTAGATAATACCTAAGGTATGAATAGCTAATAATAGACTGGTAACTGATTGCTAAAGAAGAAAATAGTGAAATACACTCCTTTATTATAATAATAATAAAATAATAGGAGGAGGATAGAAAATTCTAAGAAAAACTACTAGAATAACTTACTTAAAGAATATAAAAGAAAAGTCCTAAGGAATATAAGAGACTGCTTCATTACCTTTATATAATTCTAAATGAAGAGGCTATTAGTATCTAGATAGATAATTGGATTTAAGCTATATTTATAGTAAATAGTTATTAAAAGTTTACTAAAGAATATTAAAAAGTTATATAATTAATAACTAAGCTATTTATAACTTTATAAATAAAATAGAGAGAATACTTTAGAAATTAGAAATACTTTATATAGAAATAGTTTACTTCTTTTTTATAGAAACTCTATATTAACTTAAAATAGAGGAAAGTAGAACTTTATAAAGAATTCTATATCTTTTAATAAACTGGCGAGCAGTTATTATAAAAGTACTTCACTATATAGAGATTACTTTACTTATTATTAAAGATACTAAACCTAGAGAATGACTATATATTAGCACTATAATATTACTATAG
This sequence comes from Dactylonectria estremocensis, assembly GCA_020744375.1. Classification (NCBI taxonomy): domain Eukaryota; kingdom Fungi; phylum Ascomycota; class Sordariomycetes; order Hypocreales; family Nectriaceae; genus Dactylonectria; species Dactylonectria estremocensis. The sequence continues at coordinate 72,089 of JAGMUU010000002.1, read as the reverse complement.
TCTTTAGAATAGAGTGAAAAGAGAGATCTAAAAGATGAAGATCGATATTCTATATATAAGAGAGCTAGCTTAAAAGGTATAATAACTATAGAATTCTTTTACTTACTCTAAAGAGACTCTATAACTATATAGCAAGAAGAGAGGCAACCTAAATAGAACCCAGGAAGGGCTATATAAGGCACATTATCTAGAGTTATTAAACTCTCTATAAGACCGCCTCTATATACTATAAGAAGGCTGAGGCTCCTTTAGAGCTAGAGGAAGGGGGAACTATTCCAGCTAATATTAATTAAATAGTTACTAACTAAGCGGTTATTAACTAAATAGCGATAGCTTAATGAAATCTAGAGATAACTCCTTAGTTTAATATTTCAATTATAGTAAGATAGACTACTATATTATAGACTGCAATAAGAGGAAGAAACTCTATAACCTGCAGAATAAAGGGAGAGATAGACTAGCTTAAGTCTAAAATATTAAAGGCTATATTAAAGAAATGGACTTATTAAAAAACGATTAGGCGTAGAGATAAAAGATGCAAGCCCTACGCCTAAACTGCATCTAATGCTAGTTAAATTAATTACTTAAAGATAAGCGATCATTCTCTAAGTATATAATAAATATATAATCTCAATTAATATAGATACTGCTGCATAAGTGAGCCTTATTAGCAAGAGCCTTATATAAAAATTAAGCCTCTAGCTTATATTAGACTAGTGAGTATTAAAGCTTATAAGCTTCAATAGAAAGATCTAACCTGCACCACTAATATATTAATTAACCTTCTTTTTATTAAACTACTAAGGGTTTATAAGAAAGATTAAATAGCTATTTATAAAAGTAGATTGACCTAAAGATATAAGTGAACTACTCCTTTTAAAAGAAGCTATAAGCTAGGAAGGTATTATTATTAATATATATACAAATATATAATATTATAAAGCAGTCTTAATCCAAGACCTAAAGTCTTTTATAAAAGACCTTATTACTAATAGTAAAAAGGTATATATAATATATATATATAGTATATTAGCGCTAAATAAACAGCCAATGCCCGCTCTAGAAGAAGAAGAAGAGGAAGGAGAAGGAATATTGCTACCTAAACTTAAGTTAGAACGGGAGATCTTTAGTAAAGCTGCAGCAAAGAAGCTGCTACTGCTTAAAGGAGCAGAATATTTAATTGAACTGATGCTAGGTAAAGAGCCTCCATTAGGAATGATTTACTCCACTAATAAGAAATAAGTGAAGATCGTTTATAAATATCTCATTAAGAACTTAGAGATCGGTTAGGTAAATAGCTTAACTAGCTGAGCGGGTGCTTCAGTCCTCTTCATTCTAAAGAAGGATGGAGGCATTAGAATTTATATAGACTACTGTAATTTAAATGCAGTTACTATTAAGAACTATTACTTACTGCTATTAATTAGTGAATTACTTAATAGGTTATTAAAAGTGAAATGGATTTCTAAGATTGATATTTATAATATATATTACTATATTTATATTAAGAAGGAAGACTAGTGGAAGATAGCATTTTATATAAGATATAGTTACTTTAAGTATATAATTATGCCTTTTAAATTAACTAATGCTCTAGCTATATTTCAGATATATATTAATTAAGTACTTACTAAACTGCTAAATATATATTATATTATATACTTTAATAATATTATAATATACTTTTAAATAAGGAAATAATATATAAAGGATATTAAAGAGGTCCTTTAGAGGTTAAAGACCTTTTAACTATATATAAAGTTATTAAAATATACCTTCTACTAGAAAGAGGTTAAATTCCTTAGGTATGTAATTACTTAAGAAGGATTGAAGATAGAGCTAAGTAAGGTCTATATAATCGCCAAATGGCTAGCGCTAGAGAGCGTCAAAGATATCCAAGTATTTCTAGGATTTTGCAATTTCTATAGGAAGTTCATCTCAGAATACTCTCATCTAATAGCACCTATGACGGAGCTGCTAAAGATAGGAGATAAAAAGAGAGACTTTTTATAGGAAGAGAGCTAAGAGATAGCCTTCTAGATATTAAGAACTGCCTTCTATATAATGAGCGTTCTTTAATATTAGGACCTAGTGAGAAGCATTAGGGTAGAGATAGATGCCTTTCTAAAGGCAGTTTTAGGCATTTTGACCTAACTATATAAAGACTAATGGAGACTAATAGCATATTGGTTTTGTAAGTTGACTCTAATGGAGCAATATTAGAGCATTAGCTAATAGAAACTCTTAGCTATTATTAAGAGCCTTAAGTACTGGAGTTACTATTTATTAGAACTCTTAGATAAATTCCTTCTATTAATAGATTATATAGCTCTTTAAGAAGTAATTAAAGCACTAGCTAGAGACTTAAGAAGCAGGCTAGCTAGGTAGGTATATAGAATTACACCATTTAACTTTAATATTAAATATAGATCTAGAAAATACAATTTAGCAGATGGGCTATCCCGCAGGCTAGACTATATAGAAGGGGAAGTAAAGTATGATAAAGTACTTCCAACTCTTATAACTAAGTTAAATCTAGTTAAAGAGCTTCCGCTAGATATTTACTAAATGATCGGGAATCTTAAAGGCACTTTAGGAGTCACTAAGGCGTATATCTAAATAGTATAGGTAAGTATAAGAAACTCCATAAGTTAAGTTAAATAGCAGGTACTTTCGTCCTGCAATTAGAATTAGTATGATAATACTGAGGAAGATTAAATGCAAGAGGCGTCAATCTTTATAGTTATAAAAGCTAAGAGTAAAAGCTAAATAGCTAAAGAAAATATAGAGACTACTTAGCGAAAGCTAGCTGCTTATAGAAGCTAGGAGGACTTGTCTAAAGCTGGGGTTATTGATCTAGAGTAATATATCCCACGCTAAGTCATATAGGAGTTTATAACTAGCAAAATGGCATTTTTATTGCAACTATTAGCTAAGTTAGAAGAATTAGTCTAAGGACTGTAGGTTAATAATTAATTCTATTAATAAGAATTAGCGAGGGTTCAGTGAATGGCTAGAAAGTCAGAACTATATTATTATAATAAATAAAGTACCCTATTCTATAAGGGCAGACTTATGATTTCTATTAAAGTAACGTTAAGGAGAGAGATCCTTTATAAACATTATAATAACTTAAGAGCTAGTTATATAGAAAAAGCTAAAATACTGGAATTAATTAGCTGAAAGTTCTATTGGAATAATATTAGTAATGATATTACTAAATATGCTACTATATATAAGCAATGCCGCAGTGTGTTTATATTAAGGTATAGACTATATAGGAAATTACAACCGCTCCTAATACTAGCATACCTATTTTAAGATATTTTAATAGATTTCATTACTAGCTTGCTAAGTAGTGCATAAGTAGATAGCGAAGAGTATAATGCAATTTTAATTATTATATATTATATAACTAAGTATATATTATTCATTCTATATTAAAAGATAATAACTGCTCTATAGTTAGTATAAATCCTCTATAAGTAAGTGGAATGTAAATTTAATATATTAGAAGGCATTATTAGTAATAGAGATAAGTTACTTATAAGCTAATTCTAAGTAGACTTTATAAAAGAATGGGCGATCTATTACTAACTATCTACTATATACTATCTATAAATAGATAGCTAAATAGAAAGAACTAACTAGCTACTTAAGAAATACCTCTATATATTCTTAAGCAATGCTTTAAAAAGGTGGGTAGTATAGCTACTAGAAGCTGAGTTTACTTATAATAATAGTTAGTATAGCACTATCGGTATTTTACTAATTTAAGCACTATCTAGCTACTACCTGAGGATAGTGAGCTATACTTTAAAATATATAAAGATATAAGTCTAAGGAGTTATTAAATATATAGAGAATATTTAGTAAGTGCGCACTAAGGTATAGGAAAGTTAGATATAAGCTATAGAAGCGTAAGTAAAGGCATATAACTAGAGATATATTAAAAAGGAATACTATAAAGAATAAATTGTAAGATTATCTATATGGAATTTCTATTTTAAAAATAAGAAATTAGCACTAAAGTATATTAAGGTAGCTATTGCTAAATAAGTCAGAAAGTAAGCCTATTAAGTTTACTTACTAAAATAATACCAATAAATATATAATATATTCTCAGTTACTCTACTAGAACTATAGCTAATAGCATACTAAGAATAGGGCAAATACTTAGCAAATCTTCTAGAGTTAGAGGAAGAGGAGTTTAAGTAGAAAGTAGAGGAGATTGTCTTTAAAAAGAAAGCAGGGGATAATACCTTTTACTTAATTAAATAGGCAGGTTAGCTAGTGGAATATAACACCTAGGAATTATTGGAATACCTAGAGAATATATAGAAATCTCTTAAATAATATTATAAGCAGAGGAAATGCAATTACAAAAAGTGAAATAATAAGGATTAAAGATATACTAATAGTATACTAACTGCTTAATAAATAGCTAGCATCATTTAAAGATAGATTAAATATCTTAAAGAGACCTAATTAAATAAAACAATATCTTAATAGATACTAACTACTAAAACTAAAACTAGAGATAGAGACTAAACTAAAGCACGAAGAGCTTACTTCTTAAGTAGCTAATAAATATAGTTATTATAATAGAGCAGAGGCTTAATAACTATAAGAGGAATAACTAGCGGGGGTTCGGCGACTATAGGGGGAATAACTAGCGGAGGTTCAATAACCACAGTGGGAGCAGCAGCCTCCTCCATACTGTCTACAGGAGGAGCAGGAGAACCTAAAATAACATCCGTAGGATATTCGCGATGAAGACGGCGAGGAGTCGGCGGGGCTGCAGTAGATAGAGACCTAGCAGCGCTACAACAGACAGAAGGAGCACTAGAGAAAAGAATAGGAGGCTTAGGCGCATCATTATCCTAGTACTTCTTAATAGCGGCCTTAATATCGCTATGAAAATTATTAGGAAAAGCGGATAGAGAACCCTTAGAGATAACGCTAGTAACTGGCATCTGCTTGGCGACTGTAAGGCGATGAAGGGCCGAGAGGAGGGCAATAGCTTAAGTAGGCTTGCGATAGTAGAGAGGAGTGGTAGACTTAGAGCGCTTATATAACTCCTCTATAGATATATTAGACAGCAGACCTAACTATATATAAGTTAATTAATAACTTATAAAGATATAAGGAAAATATATAGTATAGTCAGTCTATAGCTTTATAAGTTATATAGAATAGAGAGCCTCTTAATAAGCTAGAGCAGGATATCTAATGTCTGTAGAGTGAATATCCGCTGGGTTTTTAGTAAATGAAAAGATATAATGCTAAGTAGTAGCAGCAGATTTTATAAACTTATAAATCCGCCAGCACCTAAGTTCATTAGGACTTTCACTATCTTCATTATTTCAGTTATAGAAATCCTAGTAGTTAAGGAAATTCTAATATTATTATATAGTAGAAATAAGCTTAAAGGGAATCTAAGAATATATTAAATACTTAATAAATACTTAAAGAATGCATAGTGAACTTACTGCATTATATTTCTACTTAGTAGCTTTATAGACTATATAATGAGAAGATAAAGAACTATAAGTATAAATATAGTAATAAAAATGATATTTCTACTTCAGATAATAGAAGTATGGAATAGCGCTATCTATTATTCTAGTGAACTTATTATTAGCGAAGGGGAATTCTAACTCATTCTATAATTTATATATAGATAAGACTTATATAGCAGCAGTAAGGAAAGATATCTTGATAAGAACTTAGTGAAAGTAGGAAGAGTGGTCAGCGAGTGACTAAAGGAATACTTAGAAGAGAAGGAGAGATTAAGGGAAAAAGGCTTATATAAGAGAGAGGAGAAATCACATTAGATAAAGATATATAAAATATATAAAGCTAAAGAAAGAAAATACTAAAAAGAAAGCATTTAGAAGAAACTAAGTATTATATATAGAGCAATAGCTAGTAAATATATAGTGAATGCTTAAATTAATAATAATAATACCGGGCTCTATATATTAATAAGAATAATAATAATAGAACCTATATAACTAGGTTATAGCGAATATGCGCTGAGTGTATACTAACTGCAATAATAGATATAGTAGTAATTGCATTTAACTTATGCCTTAGGATGAGGCTTAAGGGGGGAGAGGATAATTATAAGAGTTAGGCCTTTAGAGGAGCTGTGGGTCCTTATTGCAGATAAGGACATTATATAATGGAACCTAGATCAGCTATGCGGCGAGAGCTTGTAGAGCACTTGCTAAGTGAATGCTTATATATATACTAATACCTACCTTCCGGACACTTGTGTAACACCTTAATAGACTAACCCTTACAAGAACCTAGCTATAGAAGCTATATATTAATATAGATTATAGTAAATTAAGTCTCTAGATATATATAGAATTATTATATTATAGATCGGTTAATGCTTATAATTTATATTGCTTTTATAAGCTTTATTAAGATAATGGAAGTGCAATATAGAGCTATAGTAAAAGTCTTTAAATATAATAATAAGCTTTTAATAATTTACTATTAAGTAGCTGCTAAAATAGAAGCAATAGGGATTTAATATAAGCTCTCTATATTAAATACTCAGGCCTAGAATGGAGGTGCAGAATGCATTATAGCAGTTATTATTAAGAAAAGCTATATAATGCAAGTAGTAGCTAAGCTTCCAGTATACCTCTAGCTTGAGACTATTAAAGCAGCTACCTACCTTTATAACTGCTTATTAAGTGCTTGCTGAAACTGGAAGTCTTCTTATAGAGCATTTTACTTATAATACTATATAGATAGTATAGCAAAGCTTAACTTATTTTACTTCCAATTATATAGCTGTAAAGCCTTTATATTAATAGTAGATATATAACTCTGCTATAACTATTTTTAAAGGCAGGCTCTATAAGCTTAAATCAGTTTCCTTATAGAATATATCTTAAGTAATTCTTTTTAAATTTAAAACCCGCTATTAAAGGAAGTAGTAACCTCAAGAAATATAACCTTTAATAAACACTAGCTATTTAATAGGCATTTAAAGACCCTTTAGAATAATTTACTAAAGGAAGTGTAAGAGTTAAGCCCTTAGAGAAGCTGCAGGTCCTTATTTTAAATAAGGACAGTATATAATAGAACCTAAATCAGCTATATAGCAAAAGCTTATAGAGCATTCACTAAGTGAATGCTTATATATATATCAATACCTACCTTCTAGACACTTATATAACACCTTAATAAACTAACCCTTATAATTCATTTACTTCTATATCCTAGTGGATTATTAATGCATTATATAAGATAGAAAGAGTTATACTATATATTCTAGGAGGTTCTATATATGCAGCGAGTGAACTCCATATAGAGAATGAATAGTAAATGGAAAATACTGCAGTAAATGCAATCTCTAGCTTAAGGGAGGAGTTAATTAAGGGAATAAATAGATCCTTAATTAATAAATACAACTTCACTAACTAAGTTAATAAATATAACTCTACTAATTTAATTAATTAATTAATATAAGATAAAGGTATAGATAGATAATTCTATTTATTAAATAAGGAGAACTATTATATAAATCTATATATAAAGTCACCTACTTTAGCATCTATTAAATAATACTTAAGGTATAAATAGCTAATAATAGATTAATAATTAATTGCTAAAGAAGAAAATACTAAAATGCGCTCCTTTATTATAATAATAATAAAATAATAGGAGGAGGATAGAAAATTTTAAGAAAAACTGCTAAAATAACTTACTTAAGGAATATAAAAGAAAAGTCCTAAGGAATATAAAAGACTGCTTCACTACCTTTATGCAGTTTTAAATAAAGATGCTACTAGCATTTAAATAGATAACTGAATTTAAGCTATATTTATAGTAAATAGTTATTAAAAGTCTACTAAAGAATATTAAAAGGTTATATAATTAATAAGTAAGCTATCTATAACTTTATAAATAAAATGAAGAAAATACTTTAGAAATTAAAAATACCTTATATAGAAATAGTTTAATGTATATGATAAGTGAATGTCTTAAACAAGCGAGTGTCCCACCTATACTATATAGCTAAAAGTACATATTTTAGATTTTCTAAAACAGGCTATTTAATTAGTCAATTTCTAAAGAATTAATTTTAAACCTTTAAGACAAAGGATTATAAAATAGTATTTTCTTTATATTTCTAATTAATTTATTAAGCTAGTTATAAATAAAAATACCTAAAACAACAGTGTGAATTTTATAATACTAGCGCTATAGGTATATATAGCTTAAGAAAATTCGTTAAAGTAATGTATATTATAATTAAGCTATATTTAAAATTACAGCTATTTTAGAGTTAGTTTGAGTTTTTAAGAATTATTTTAAAAGCGCGATTTAAGGTGAAAATTTAAGTGAGACACTCGCTTGTCTAGGACATTCGCTTATCATATACTTTACCTCCTTTTTCTAGAAACTCTATATTAACTTAAAATAGAAGGAAGTAGAACTTTATAAAGAACTCTATATCTTCTAATAGACTGGCAAATAGTTGCTATAAAAGTACTTCACTATATAGAGATTACTTCACTTATTATTAAAGATACTAAACCTAAAGAATAACTATATACTAGCACTATAATATTACTATAGTCTCTAGAATAAAGTATAAAAAGAGATTTAAAAGATGAAGATTGATATTTTATATATAAGAAAGCTAGCTTAAGAGGTATAATAACTATAGAATTCCTTTATTTACTTTAAAGAGACTTTATAACTATTTAATAAAAAGAGAGGTAACTTATATAGAACTTAGGAAGGGCTATATAAGGTATACTATTTAAAGTTATTAAACTCTCCATAAGACTGCCTCTATATACTATAAGAAGGCTGAGGCTCCTTTAGAACTAGAGAAAGGGGAAACTATTTCAGCTAATATTAACTAAACAATTACTAATTAAGCAGCTATTAACTGAATGGCGATAGCTTAATAAAATCTAAAGATAACTCCCCAGTTTAATATTTTAATTATAGTAAGATAGGCTACTATAGTATAGACTGTAACGAAAGGAAGAAACTCTATAACTTATAAAATAAAGGGAGAGATAGACTAGCTTAAGTTTAAAATATTAGAGGCTATATTAAAGAAATACACTTATTAAAAAACAATTAGATATAGAGATAAAAGATATAAGCCCTGCGCTTAAACTAACATATATAATAAGCGAGCGGCGCAGATAAGCAAGCAGCGCACTTTTCCTTCCTATACCTAACTTTTCACTTCATCAATTAAATCTTCACCACTAAATATACTACAAGTAAATACTGAGGCAAATACCCTTCTTGCCCTTCTTACCCTTCAAAATAACCCAAAACTAAGTCTCCGACGGGCTTCTAGCATCTATAGAGTCAAAGAGCAGATACTACATCGCCAGCAGAAGGGCATTCAATCTCGATACAATATCATCCCTAACTCGCGGAGACTATCCAATCTAGAGGAGCAGATCATTATTTAATTCATCCTTAACCTAGATTCACGAGGATTTCCTTCGTAACTGCGTAATATTAAAGAAATAGCTAACTGACTGCTTACTAACTGTAATATATCACCTATTAATAAGCGCTGGGCTTCTAACTTCATTAGGTGATAACTAGAGCTTAAGATATATTTTTTTCATAAATATAACTATTAGAGGGCTAAATGTAAAGATCTAACTATTATTTGCAATTAGTTCTGGCTTATGGAGAACATAATTGCGAAATATAGTATTGATCTAGCTGATATCTATAACTTTAATGAAACTGGCTTTATAATGGGCATAATTATAAGTAGAATGGTTATCATAGGTGCAGATAGGCGTAGAAACCCGAAATCAGTCTAGCCTAGAAACTGGAAATGGGTTATAGTCATTTAAGCAATTAATGCAGAAGGCTAAGCAATCCAGCCATTTATCGTAGTTGTAGGCTAATATCACCTCGCTAACTGGTATTAAGAAAGCAACCTCCCGGGCGATTGAGCTATTACAACGATGTAAAATAGCTAGACCGACAATAAAATAGGTCTTAAGTAGCTTAAGTACTTTAATTAATATATAAAGGATCAATTAACCGGTTACTATCATCTTCTAATTCTTAATAGATATAAAAGTCACCACTCCGTCGACTTTAAGAAATATTATAAAGAGAATGATATTATTACACTTTATATACTGCCTCATTTATCTCATCTACTCTAGCCTCTTAATGTCAGGTGCTTTAGGCCGCTTAAAATAGCCTATGGTCAATTAATTAAGTAATTAATCAGATGCTCTATAACTTACGTTTTAAAGACTGAGTTCTTCCCAGCCTTTTATGCCGCTCACTAAGCCGCTATGACGGAGAGCAATATTAAAGGGGGTTTTTAAGGGGCCAGACTTATTCCCTTAAACCCAGAAAATGTCATATCGAAGCTTAATATATAGCTATAGACTCCAACACCTATTGGGGATGAGGCTAGCCTTCCTAACCCTTAGGTCTTAAAGACTCTAAAGACAGTCCTTAAGGCTAGCTCTCAGTCTGAATACCTCAAAAGATGAATCAGAAGGCATCAAAGCAGCTCTCTAATATCTATTCTTAAGGCGCTTACATCATTTTCTAAGGGAACGACTGCAATAATGCATTAAATAGCATTATTAAAGTCTGAGAATCAGATCCTTCGATAGACGAATGAGACCCTTAGTAAGCAGCGCAGAGCGAAAAGAACCCGCCTATAGAATAGAGGGAAGATGACTGTAGAAGAGGGAAGGGAAGCAATTAATCAGATAGATATTAATATGTAGATACAGGCTGAATCGTTGAAAAGTGATAGTTGAGGAGGGCCAGTGCGACAGAAGGAAAGGTACTATAGAACTTACGGAAAGACTGGTCATAATGTAAGGACCTATTAAGTCATTATTGAGACATCTGAGGAAGAGTGTAGCGATTAGTTTTAATTAATTTAATATTATATTATATTTTTATTTCAGTTCTTATATTGAAGGTTGGGAAAAGTGCGCCGCTTGCTTGTCTGCGCCGCTTGCTTATTATGTATGTTATATTTAATGCTAGTTAAATTAATTGCCTGAAGATAAGTAATTATTTTCTAAGTATATAATAAATATATAATCTTAATTAATATAGATATTGCTATATAAGTGAGCTTTATTAATAAGAGCCTTATGTAAAAATTAAGCCTCCAGCCTATATTAAACTAGCAAGCGCTAAAGCTTATAAACTTTAATAAAAAGATCTAACCTATATTATTAATATATTAGTTAACTCTCTTCTTATTAAACCACTAGGGGTTTATAAAAAAGATTAAACAGCTATTTATAGAAGCAGATTAATTTAAAGATATAAATAAACTACTTCTTTTAAAAGAAGCTATCTACTAGAAAGGCATTATTATTAATATATATATAAATATATAATATTATAAAGCAGTCTTAATTTAAAATCCAGAATCTTTTATAAAAGACCTTATTACTAATAGTGAAAAGGCATATATAATATATATATAGCATATTAGCACTAAATAAACAGCCAATGCCTGCCTTAAAAGAAGAAGAAGAGGAGGGAGAAGGAATATTACTACTTAAACTTAAATTAAAATAGGAGATCTTTAATAAAGCTGCAGTAAAGAAGCTGCTATTACTTAAAGAAGTAGAATATTTAATTAAACTAATGCTAGATAAAGAGCCTCCATTAGAAATGATTTACTTCATTAATAAGAAATAAGTGAAGATCATTTATAAATATCTTATTAAAAACTTGGAAATCAGTTAAGTAAATAGCTTAATTAATTAAGTAGGCGCTCCAGTTCTCTTCATTTTAAAAAAGGATAGAGGTATTAAAATCTATATAAACTACTATAATCTAAATGCAGTTACTATTAAAAACCGTTATCTACTATTATTAATTAGTAAATTACTTAATAAGTTATTAAAAGTAAAATAAATCTTTAAAACTAATATTTATAATATATACTAACATACATAATAAGCGAGCGGCGCAGACAAGCGAGCGACGCACTTTTCCCAACCTTCAATATAAGAACTGAAATAAAAACACAATATAATATTAAATCAATTAAAACTAATCGCTACACTCTTCCTCAGACGTCTTAATAATAACTTAATAAGTCCTTATATTATAACCAGTCTTTCCGCAAGTTCTATAGCACCTTTCCTTCTATCACGCTAGCCCTCCTCAACTACCACTTTTCGATAATTCAGCCTATATCTGCATATTAATATCTATTTAATTAATTACTTCCCTTCCCTCCTCTATAGTCATCTTCCCTCTATTCTATAGGCGGGTTCTTTTCGCTCTGCGCCGCTTACTAAGGGTCTCATTCGCCTATCGAAGGATCTGATTCTTAGACTTCAATAATGCTATTTAATGCATTATTGCAGTCATTCCCTTAGAAAATAATATAAGCGCCTTAAGAATAGATGCTGGAGAGCTGCTTTAATGCCTTCTGATTTATCTTTTAAGGTATTCAGACTGAGAGCTAGCCTTAAGGACTGTCTTTAGAGTCTTTAAGACCTAAGGGTCAGGGAGGCTGGCCTCGTCCCCAATAGGTGTTGGAGTCCGTAGCTGCACATCAAGCTTCAATATGATATTTTCTGAATTCAAGGGAACAAGTCCAGCCCCTCAAAAACCCCCTTTAATATTGCTCTCCGTCATAGCGGCTTAATGAGCGGCATAAAAGGCTAGGAAGAACTCGGTCTTTGAAATGTAAGTTATAGAGCATCTGATTAATTGCTTAATTAATTGACTATAGGCTATTTTAAGCGGCCTAAAGCACCTGACATTAAGAGGCTAGAGCAGATAAAATAAATGAAGCAGTATATAAAGCATAATGATATCATTCTCTTTATAATATTTCTTAAAGTTAATAAAGTGATAACTTTCATACCCATTGAGGATTAAAAGACAATAGCGACTAATTAATCAATCCTTTATATACTAATTAAAGTACTTAAGCCACTTAAGACCTATCTCATTATTAATCTAGCTATTTTATATTATTGCAATAGCTCAATCGCCTAGAAGGTTGCTTTCTTAATACTAGTTGGTGAGGTGATATTAGTCCATAACTATAATAAATGGCTAGATTGCCTAGCCTTCTGCATTAATTGCCTAAATGACTATAACCCATTTCCGGTTTCCAGGCTGGACTGATTTTAGGTTTCTATATCTATCTGCACCTATAATAACTATTCCGCTTATAATTATGCCTATTATAAAGCCAGTCTCATCAAAGTTATAAATATCAGCTAAATCAATACTATATTTTATAATTATGTTCTCTATAAGCCAGAACTAATTATAAATAATAGTTAGATCTTTATATTTAGCCCTTTAATAGTTATATTTATGAAAAAAATACATCTTAAGCTCTAATTATTGCCTAACGAAGTTAGAAGCCCAGCGCTTGCTGATAGGTGATGTATTGCAGTCAGCGAGTAGTCAGTTAGCCATTTCTTCAATACCACGCAGTTACGGAGGAAATCCTCGCAAATCCAGGTCGAGGATGAACTGAATAATGATCTGCTCCTCTAGATCGGATAGTCTCCGCGAGTTAGAGATGATATTACGTCGAGATTGAATGCCCTTCTGCCGGCGACATAGCATCTGCTCTTTAACTCCATAGATGCTAGAAGCCCGTCAGAGACTTAGTTTTGGGTCATTTTGAAGGGCAAGAAGGGCAAGAAGGGTATTTGCCTCAGTATTTACTTATAGCATATTTAGTAGTAAAGATTTAATTAATGAAGTGAAAAGTTAGGTGTAGGAAGGAAAAGTGCGCCGCTCGCTTATCTGCGCCACTCGCTTATTATGTACATTAAACTATTCCTACATAAGGTATTTCTAATTTCTAAAGTGTTCTCTCCATTCTATTTATAAAGTTGTAGATAGCTTAGTTATTAACTATATAACCTTCTAATAGTCTTCAGTAGACTCTTAATAACTGTTTGCTATAAATATAGCTTGAATCCAGTTATCTATTTAGATGCTAGTAGCCTCTTCATTTAGTACTGCATAAAGGTAGTGAGGCAGTCTCTTATATTCCTTAAGACTTTTCTTTTATATTCCTTAAGTGAGTTATTCTAGTAGTTTTTCTTAAAATTTCCTATCCTCCTTCTATTATTTCATTATTATTATAATAAAAGAGTACATTCCGCTATTCTCTTCTTTAGCAATTAGTCGCCAGTCTATTATTAGCTATTTATATCTTATATATTATCTAATAGATACTAAAGTAAGTAACTTTATATATAGATCTATATAGTAGTTCTCCTTATTTAGTAGATAGTATTATCTATCTATATCTTTATCTTATATTAATTAATTAATTAGATCAGTAGGGTTATATTTATTAACTTAATTAATAAAGTTATATTTATTAATTAAGTATCTATTTATTCCTTTAATTAACTCCTCCCTTAAGCTAGAGATTGCATCTACTACAGTATTTCCCATTTACTATTCATTCCCTATATAGAGTTCGCTCGCTATATATACAGAACCTCCTAAAATATATAATATAACTCTTTCCATCTTATATAATATATTAATAATCCACTAGGATATAGAAGTAAATGAATTATAAGAGTTAGTCTATTAGAGTGTTGCATAAGTATCTGGAAGGTAGGTATTGGTGTATATATAAGCGTTCACTTGGCGAGTGCTCTGCGAGCTCTCGCCGCGTGGCTGATCTAGGTCCTATCACGTGATGGCCTTATCTGCAATAAGGCCCCACAGCTCCTCTAAGGGCCTAACTCTTACACTGAGGGGGTGTGTTAGATATGTCAGAGGTATATATTACATCTATTAATTGATGAAACTATGGCCTAGTATTAACTGCTGAAACTGCAGCCCGGTCTTAAAGGCCCGGACTCCTTAGATCCAGTTTTAAGAAAACCTTATTGCTGCTTCTATGATGATAAAGGCATCTCTGTATATAAAGGCCACTGCGAGCCCTCTGTTAGTAAAGAGGGAGAGAGAACAGAGAATATACTACAGTTCACTCTCATATTTAACAATTATTACTAAATGCAGTATAACTATAAACTATTTTTAGATTTATAAACCTAAAAGCTGTTATAATCACTCTACTTCTTATAATCTATTTACTTACTTTATCTTTTAAAAGAGAACTTTAATATAGTAAAGCCTTATTAAGTCACTTATTTAAATAAATTCCCTTCTTATAACATACTCCACATGCAAGTGCAATAAACCAGCGAGTGCAATACTGCACTATATAGCTAAAAATAGCAATATATAACTTTCTAAAATAGGAGATATAAATTATAAAAATGCTGAAAAAATATTTTTTAAGATTTTAATTAATTTCCTATATAAAGAAATAAGTAAATACATAGTACTAAAAAGCTTTTTCTTAATAACTTTATTAAAAAAATTAAATAAAATTTAGAAAAATTTCATTATTGTCAGATAAACCGTTACACCAAAAACGTAGCGCCGCTACTGATGTAACAGCTTCTCTTATCGATTGGGTATATGTGCCACAATCTGACAATTATACATACATATAGCTAATTAATTTAATTTAAAAATATTAGCTATTTTAGACTTGGTTTGAATTTTTAAGAATTTCTTTTAGAAATATTAGTTTAAGGTATAAAACGCTAAGAAATGCCTAAGTGTTGCACTCACTGGTTTGTTGCACTCGTGTGTGGAGTACGTTATACTAAATCCCATTTGTATTTCTGAAGCTAAACTCATTATGAGCATATTATGATGAGTTAGGGACCATGGAGATGTTTATATATGAAGATTTGCAGCTTGGTTACGAGACCTCTTCTGCAAGTTAGCCACAATGCTAGTAGCTAAATAATGAAGCTCTCATTGATTGGCCAGTGTCTCCATCTGCCTCATCTGACGGATGGTTTTGTTTCCAGCTCCTGTGAGGCTCGTCTGTAAAGCATAGCCTGCACTTATACTATCAGCGATAATGGAGCCATCGAATAAACACCACTTTCACTATTTTACTACCACTAGGCCCGGGGTTGGCAGTTACCAGCCCTCCTCACAAGATGGCTAAGACCTGGCGTGCCCTGCCACCAGATTAGCACATCTCGACGCCAGCACTATAACTAGATGAAGGCCTCAAAACAAGCTGAAACTTTGCAGACAGTATCCGCGAATCTAAGCGGGGGGCAACGAATAGTTCCAATTGACCAACGGACCTCTTTCTGTTCAAATCGACCTTCCCACATGACGGACCTCCGCTGGAAGACGTGACGCTCAAAGCTGTTGGTTATTTGTCTGAACTATCACAAAAGCTAAGCAGCTAACACATAGTGCTATATAGTTATGGACTAATAAACCTAAGGAGACTCTACAGAGGTGTAACGAAGGTTCCTAAATACATGGCTTAGTATGTTTATAAAACAGGAGTGTCCTGACATTTTGTGAGAGCTACCTTTCCTGCTATTTCTTGTTTTCCTGCGTCTTTTATGCTTATTTTCCAGAGAGCTTATCCGCTGCATTGTCCGAGATGACCATATCGTCACTGCCAGAGAAACCGTCGTCACCTGCCAAGTCGTGTGGGTCTCTGACTCGCTCGCCCGAGGCCTTGTGGGCGTTGCCTACTGGGACTGATGATAACTTGATTGAAGTCGTACGCTTACCCGGTTTCTTTGTGGTCATATTATCACCTTAGTTTTATTAATTTTATTTCTATCAGTTCGGATGATGATGCGTATTTGACTCATTCTAAATCGCAAATTTGCAGGGTGTTGTTCTGACTGGCTGAGCTGATACGCGTGATTCAGGACGCAAGTCACTGATACTGAGTTCCTGAGAAGCTCAATTCTGAACTATAAGTGGCACAACGACCATCGGTATCGCATATATTAGATTGACGTTTCCGGGCAGAGCTTGCATAATCACCCGAAGCCCAACAATTTTCACTTTGAATGACGTTGCTGGTAGCTGTTCTTGTTCCCCGTGGTGGCTACATCAGCAAGAGTGGCTACTCGTAGCAAGCAGCTACTGCTGGCTCTGGCTGCTACTGCGAGTGATGTTATTCTTAGTAGCAGCTACTGGTGGCTCTCTTAGCATGAGCGGCTACTCATATGCGCACTCTTATTTTTGACGACTCACTGGAGCCCAGCCCCTCGACGAACAGTGCCACGGCGGCTCCCGGGGTTCCCCTTGGGGTTGCGGGCGGGTTAGTCGCAGCTCTCTAAATGTCAATGCTTTTTAAGTGTCTGTCTGCCTGCTCCAGGTCTATATAATCTGGGGCCCCAGGTTTCTTTTAATGGAGTGAAACAAGGTCGACCCATTCTATCTTCATTCTCAAGACACCTCGAAAACTTACAAACTCATCACTTCACTGCGTCAGCTGCAGGTATGGACAAGCCACCATCGCCGACCCAGATGGAGACAGCCCCGTCCCCTGGAGGTGGTAACTACAACTTTTATTTGCTGGCTGCCCTATTTCCTGTGGGAATTGGCACATTAATAGTGCCTCCTCTAATGACCACACGCATTCTCTGTGATACCAATTTGCAAAGAATGGGGTCGGGGCTGAGGGCTCCACTGGCTAGAGAAGCGGAACCTTTTAATTGGTCAGTCTGTTCAGACTGCTGGCCTTGGTTATCTATCGATAAGTGTATCGCATATTGGTCTCAGATAAAAGGCTGAGACTGCCTAGACAGAGATAGAACTCAATCACCTTCTTGCCCACTTCATTTTTGAGCTTTTGAAAATTGTTCTTGATGTCATTACGATGAGAGTTGTCTGATCCACCGGAATATCTGATTTATTTTCTAGCTAGCTGCCCAGTTGCAGCTCTGGCCTTTCTTCTCTCTGTTTTGTTTTGCTGGTCTTGTCTGACCTCGCTCTGCTACGCCTCCTGCCTACCCTACGGCATCCGTCACTTCGGGTGGTGGCGGTGTTGTTCTTGCCCCCCTGCCCCAACACGGCATGTGATCATTAATCTTGAAACTCTAGATGTGATGATGTATATGCTATAAAGTGATGATGCTGATGGTGGGCTCCCGTCCCAATTCCTCGTGCACGTGTGTCCGTAGGAGGTGGAGATGGATTTTGGAAAACTGTCAGCGACCTCGTCATGGTCTGCTAAGAGATATTGGGCCAGTCCAAGCCGAGATCCCTCTCTGTCAAAAACGTTCACACACAACACCCAACAGCTAGACATAGATACGCACAAGAGTCTTGCATCGTAATAAATGTGCATAGGTACCCATATATCCGACCTAGAAATCCAAACCCTCTACCCTCTAACCCTCAAAAGATGCGCCTCCGTATTAAACACAAACCCATTTCCACCATCAGCCTGCACCTGCCACTCCGCATCCTCCGCAAAAATAAGGTACAAGTACTTCAACGTCTCCGCAAGCCAGAAACTCTCCATCTTAGTATAATGACCGCCACCAGTCTCAGACATCACGTTCCTAATCCCCACAAACCCATTCTCCACGCGACACGTCCTATTGAGCGCCTCAAAGGCTTCCCATGCCATGTCCTGCCACTTGGAGTCTCCGTATGCGCGATAGGCATAGTACACAGATTCAAGTGTTTCAGGGCGCAGGATGTATGCCGGTGAGGTGACCCAGAAGCCGGATTTTGCGTAGAAGGCGGCTTGGGAGGGTGGTGGGAGGGTGTTGATGTTCGTGTCGTTGGGGAGGGCGCCGTCGACCCAGCGGAAGCCTTCGGGGCCGATACCAGAGGGTGTTTGCTGGTAGGCTTGATAGCAGGATTCGGCGAGTTCGAGGCCGAAGTCGGTGTATTTATGCTCGCCGAGGGTGATGCCTCCGAGTATGAAGTTGCCGCCGCTGAAGCAGGCGACTAGACATGTCAGCTCTTTATCCGCCTCTTCAAAGTCTAAGGATGCTACTTACGGTGACTAGAGCTGGGGTGAGTTTGCGTGCCAGAGTATCCAGATAAGAAGGTTAAATCCGGGCGAGTTGAAGGATGAGATACGAGGTACTTCATCGTCGAGTCCGCCGCCGCAATCCAACGATCCTTATACTGGCCAAAGGTATCCGGGTCGTAAACGTACATCTTGATGAGGTTCTCATAGAAACTATCCGTGCCGCCCCCCCAGCCGCCACGATTGTCCAAAAACTTGCCATCCTCCACGCTGACCTGGTGTCCCACAAGCCCTGGGAAAGGCTCAGAGCTCTTCGGGAGGGGATGCAGAAGGTAGACCTCGGCGGCTTGCGCCAGACGTGCGTATTCGTCATTGCCGGTCAGGTCGCTGAGACGCGTCCACTCGAGGACTAGGGCGCCGAAGCCAGCGATGCTATTTCGATCGTGGCCACCCCTGCGGACCTTTGGGCTAAAGACGACGACCCCGTCGGGGACACCGCTTGGTGTGTTGAAGGCGACCTTGAGGCCATCGGCTAAACTAGCAGCCTGCTCAACGAGAGCGTCCAGCTTGGAGGTATCACTGACAAGATGCTTGAATGGACCAGTGAGCAGATCATGCCCTGTCAATGTCAGACCGAAAAGTAGAAACTGGCTCAGTGAGGATCTGACGCACCTGAGAGCAGACCTCCGAGGTAACGGATAGTAGACTCAAAGACGGAGATCTCCTCATTCTCCTTTGCCGTGCGAGTAAAGTCTATCGTAGGGATAAACTCAAGAATCTGATTCACCGTCTTCGCATCACCCATGAGAATGGCAGTGCTCAGCGAATCCACGGGTGTGACACCCCATCCATTCCTAGAGCACTCACTATTAGATCGCTGGCCCCAATGCGGGGAGGTTGGGAAGCTCACCTATCATCCTCACCCGACCTGTCCAGAGGACGCAGAGAATCGTGAGGAAACGCATGTTCATAGTAGCTCTTCCACGAGAATTGGAACGCTTCCTTGATCGCGGCGGCTCTCTCGGGTTGTGGTTGGTAGCGACTGAGCGGCGTGTCTTGGACAACGCGCGGAGACGGGTGGGCGGATGAGGGAACGATGGATCCCAGCAATGGGAGGAGAGACGCCTGGTGGAAACGCATTGCGATGGTTTCCTTTCTCTCCCAGGGAAAGAAAAACAAATAATGTGAAGAGAAGAAAATTGAATTGGCAGAGTTTGTGTGCGTGAGGCGAGCCGCAACCTTGATATCACTTCCCACAGAGACCCAAGTGTTACTTCTATAGCTTCTTGGGATTCGACAAAAGAGAGACCAGACGTAAGCATCATCACGAGGAAAGGGGTTCATCGAACCCTGCGGCTAGCTGGGGCAGTAGATGTGATGTGGTTGCGACAATGGGGCATTGCCAGACGCGTACACGGACCCATTGGGCGGCATTTTGTCAACATGCGAGCGGTAATTATAACGGGGCCCGGTACGAGCCGCAAAATTGGGGTAGAGTCCTTAGAGCTGCGATTGGTCTAAAGCTTGGAACGTTGAGTATAACTCTATTCTTGAGAAGAGAATTGTTGGGAAGCAGGTGGCGCTTCCGGCCTCGCAACTGGAGATCGTTGAGGGCATGCCCCATCTTCGCCGACTTGGAAACGGTGTCATGCGAATTTTGGGGTCAGAATGACACAAACTCTCCGTAGTGGCTGAATGGATTGGTTGCAGAAAACTTAAAGTAGGCTTCGCTCCTGCAGTTGCGACCTATTGCCGGCATATGTGGCTGCGGGTTGACTAATCTACTTCTTCTAAGTTGGCTGTCCGCTCCATCAAGGGCGAGTTTCTGCTAATATCACGAAGTAAAAAAAAACAGTTTTCTTCACATTTTGAGCATTTCCTAAACCCAATGCTTTCACAGTTGGTTGACTAATCTACTAATTGGGCTACTCTCCCATCAAGGCGCGTGTCTTCAAGCGCTGGCGGGTCTGCATGCGTTCAACCATCGATGAGCCAACTGCCATCTTCATCATTGATCCAGACACAATGAGATTGGGCCATCTTTTCTTCGGCACCACCGCCGTGGCCACGGCTTCGTCCCGCACCATCGACATGCGGCTCATGACTTACAACATCCGCCTGGCTGTTGGAGTCGGAGGTCCCGGCGAGGAACTCTGGTCTGTCCGTCGCCCGCTCATGACGTCTCAACTGAATCACGAGGCTGCCGGACGCCCCGAAGCCCTCATGTGCTTCCAGGAGGCCATTTATCCTCAAGTCCAGGACCTTGATGAGGGCCTTGGCAACGAGTGGACCTACGTTGGCGTTGGCCGTGACGACGGTGCCTTTGGCGGAGAGTTCTCCCCCATCTTCTACCGCCCTTCCGTCTGGAAGCTCGAGAAGAATGCCACCTACTGGCTCAGCGAGACCCCCAACGAGCCCGGGTCCGTGGGCTGGGACGCCGCTCTCCCCCGAATCGTCACCGTCGCGCGCTTCCGCCATGACAGCTCCGGAGCCCGCATCGCCTACATGTGCACGCACTTTGACCACATCGGTCAAGAGGCCCGCGAGCAGTCGGCGCACCTACTTGTCGGCCTCGCCGGTGAGTGGTCCACGCACAACAACAAGAGCCTCCCTGTCTTCCTCGGCGGCGACCTCAATGTCACGCCTGACAACCCAGCGTACCAGACGCTTGCGTCGGACATGTATGATGCTAAGCATATGGTGCCCGAGGAGCGCCGCTTCGGCAATGTAAAGACGTACACGGCGTTTACTGTAGATGCGGATGATGATACCGAGATTGATCACATCTTTGTTCGTGATCCTGCTGGGCTAGACTGGGTTTCGTTCGCGGTTTTGAACACCAGATTTGAGGACGAGATCTTCATTTCGGATCATCGCCCGGTTGTTGTCGATTTTAAGATGCCTTCGCAAGCAGAAGCGCGACACTTAGGTTGAGGACGTCTTAAAGAACGTGTCGGGGATTGATGGACAAGAGCACGATTGTGGGGATTCTCGAGAAAGGGATAACCAGAGAGTGGAATAAATGAGATCTATGAATAAATACGAATAACTCCGTCTATATCCCCACATTACGAAAGCGTAGACCGTTCTCCTAGATCCATCACCGATAAGCCTGGGTTTCCTTCTCACACCATCCCACAAAGCGCTTCGATATCCCTGTCCCTCCTCCTTTTCTTGCTCTTCAACGCACTTGGTGTCATCCGAGAGACACCCGAAACGGCGCCACGGGAAGATAAACGGCAAACAAATCGCTGTAAGCGCCGAACTTGGGACTCTTGAACACTGCCCCCTGCAGAAGGTTAACGAATTAGACTTCGACTAACTCATGTTCTGCCTACCATCACGAGGGAAACTGGGCCAGGCATATGCCGCTGAAGCTTGGTCTTTATGAATACTGGGTTCACAGACTTGCTGTTCGTTAGCAACTACCTATGCTTCCAATGCTTAGATAGTGTAACGCATACCACAGATACGACTCCCTGAGGTCCTAGTCTATTTGTTGTCTCATGAGACAAAAAGACGTTGTCAGCTTGGCTCATCATATAGTTTTCCATCCGGTTGTCAACCACTTGAGGTAGTCGCTCTTTAATCGGTCCATTCATTGGTAGCCTCTTACTTTTCAACGTCCCCTTCGATGTAGCCACGTCACGACCAAGTCCTGAGGGTTGGGATCCTGTGTTAACCAACGTACAAATGCTCGATGGAGGCATTTGAGGCATTGAGACGCCATACATTCATTTGAGGCTGCTGGGGTTCACGGACGATATCCACGGGACGACTGTACGGGCGGACGGCCCGTACCGCAAAATCCTTAGGCAGTCCCCGTTATGTTACCCTCTTTTTGTGGGAATGCGGGGTGGACGAGGCCTTAATCCAACTCGACAAGGGGAAACAAACACCGTGCCATTTGCTCGAGTTTGCTTGCCAGGTCGGGGATCTTAGTTAGCCGAACATACTTTGCAATTTGCGCCATTTGGCAGTTTCACTGGATAGTGGCTGGGGGGTTGATGTTTCTGCTTAAAATACACATTTGACCAGTGCATACCTAACATCGAGGAGCCCATGCCGCGCAAAACAGACCCATGCCTACTAATGACTAACTATAGCTCGAAGCTGACCTGCTTCCTGCTCCAGACCAAATCCGCCTTTGACGACTTGCCAAGTGTTATTCATCCAGTTATGAGTGTGATCGGCTGACATTCAAATAGGATTCTAGTGACAAAGCGTTCTAGGAGCAATGGCTCCCTGAAGCGAAGCGTAAAATTTTTTCTCAGACATGCGGGTTTAGCAGTGTGTATAGCGAGTTCTGGATTATTTATTTTGTGCATCACAGACATAGAAGATGATATGATAGATGGCGTCAAACCTAAAATGAAGCCATATGCGGTATCACGAAACTGGAGAGCTTGGGTGCAAAGCCTGATTTAGACACAATAGCAATCAGCTCCTTCTTTAGGATGATACCGTAATAGGATAAGAGTTGGACTACTGTACAGTATAATACATATCCGAATGGGGACGTAATAGTGCTGAGGAAAGCGCTGTGTCTTTCTCCAACCAATCCACTAGATACTGTAATAGGACGTAGATGCTGGAATAATATCTAAGGTATCCATCATGTTGCTCCTTTTCATGGTTGTGAGTGAAACCTAAAGTTTTGTCTCACGACCCTCGCCTGGGCCGCTATAACTTCAATCAGTAAAGGCAGTGAAATCCATTGTATCCCTACATTCCTATTGCACTCGCTCTATAGATGACTTCACCTAAGTAAGTGACGCAAGGCATTTGTAGAGAAGAGACTCATTTAGCCCGCTCTCTTAGACTCCTCGGTTAGTTTTTGAGTAGGTCAATCGCACTCTTCGTTCTTCTTTTGAAGCTCTATCTGTAGGCATTCATTTTTAGTGGCTTTTTCTATCACCTGTTTCTTCAGCGGTGCATTCCAATGGCAATCCTCCAAGGAGAGAGATGAAGAGCGGCCGGCAGGCTCAGTCAATCGAATATTGTTCATCCCTGCAAATGATACTGTATGAAAACGCTTCCCAACTCCATCGTAGAGTTCTTTATATGCTGCCATCCCATGATCACTGAAGTTCCTAGACCTTCCTTAATCCACTCTGGCCACTCTTTCTGACCTTCGTTTTCTCTCTCTGTGTATGTTGGCGCATATCTCCCGGAATACCAAGCTAAGAGCTTGCTGAAAATGGACCGGGAGCATGAAAATACCGTCGTCTAGTAACTTTATCACCACATTATGGCTGAGCTTCCTGATACCCCAACATCCATTTTTGACCTTTGATAAAACTGGACATTTGACAAAACTGGACGTTTGATTAAAACTGGGGCTTTGACAACACTGGGTGTTTGACTAAAACTGGAATAGAACTGGACTAAAGGACAGAAGTGGTCCATACCTGATTTAATATATAAAGCGAGTCACGGCACTTAACGCAAAATACCTTCTACACTCAATCACATCATGGGTCATGTTTATCACTATGCAATCTACTATACTATCGCTAAGGCAGACAATAATGGTCAACCAGTTATCCTACTCGTCAATGCTAGAAAGCTAGGCATATATAAATAAGAATCGGGAATAGGAAATAGGAAATAGGTTCAGCTAACCAATCCAGATAAAGGCCAGTCGATCTCAAGACTGGTCAAATGTCATGCCACTGTTAATAGGAACAAACTAGGCGCTGCTACCATGAACTGTAATGTTTTCAGGATAATGCGGCGAGGGACAGCAGCTTGAGCAAGAATGTCATCAAGTCTAAAGTAAGCCGTACTCGCTTATCAATTCTTGTCAATTCCGGTGTGCATCCATATTGAGTCTATGTTATTTTCTCTGCCAAGTCTAATGCAGAGCGTTTACCTCGTACAGCCTTTTGAGAATAATTGTAGCGTCAGGGTCAGCCACACTAGGGTCATTGCGGCACCTGCTTCCGACACAAGTCGGATGGCTCAGCTGGAGGATGTTCGTCGAGGAACTAGGTACAGAACACATCTACCCAAACATCGACTTTGCGGTTCCACCACGGCGAGCTTCGCCTGAGTCGGCCGAACGAGATATACAGCCTCTGTCGAACCCCGCTGCGCTGCTACATGCATCGTTGGATCCGTACGGCGTCTTTCGGGAAATTTTGCCTGGCTGGCCGGGATGACAATCTATGTCGATGTGGTCCTGGCCGCTATGCAAGTCAGGCTCGCAATCGACTCCTCGCTAGCAACATGTTCGATAATTTGAAAAAGTTTCCCTTCGGACTTCCGACGACTGCCCGCCACCACTTAAATTGATTTGTTGAGAATCATGATGATGAATAATTTGTTAAAGTTTACACTCAGACCGCCAAGAACTGTCTCATGCGTCGCCAAGAGCAGGCGAGGTGTCATCGTCATTAAAGGTAATAATCGTCACTCTCCTGCAGCTTGCATGTGATGAAAAAACTGCTCACGGAGACAGCCGTCTCCACGAGGATAACCCATCGACTAGCAGCAGACCTAGACTGTGTGATGCTGATTCTCCCTGGGGATCCGGACAATGGAAATAGCACGATTTTTATAGGAAAGTGTTCCTTAGCATTTTATTAACACAATATGCCTTAGAAGAACAGATATGATGCTTAGCAAATGATTTTTTATATATCTTTATTCGTCTCCTTATGTTTCTACTAATAGCTTAGTATTGCAGTTCTGGTCACGCCCATTATTATAAAGGTAGTCAATGCATCACCACGCCTATATAAAAGTGTTCATAAGCTGTCGCACTGAGCGTTCTTAAAGGGTTAAAGTGAATATGATGAGCAGCAGCAGTGTGTTGATTGATTGATGTCTAAAGTGCGGGGTACTCCATCCCACAGATTTTACTTGAAGCACACAGTTTGATTACCAAGTGCCGTTGTTTCTTTTGAGGCTCGTTGAGATCATGCCTGACTTGCGACATAAGCTCATCATTTTAAGCTAGGGATGGCTTCCAAAGTATGAAGTCCTGTGACTGTCTGCTCTAATACACTACCAGTAGGGAGACGGAAAGTGAGACAAGCGCTTTTTGACATGTGACGATTAGGTTCTTGTCACTACTCGCCGAATCAAGTGAGGTCTGTGAAACCTACAGAGTCGTAACCACACCACCCCACGTAGACCCCCCCGCCTTCACCTGCCCAGCCGGCAGTTCACCGGTGATCCGAGTAGCGCCGCGTTGCGCTTAGGAGGTACTGGACCAAAGACTCGATTGGATGCTAAATTGAGAGTCGCCAAATATCGCAGCAGCCAATATTTTCGGCGATAAGGAAGTGGCCAATGGGTATGACGTACGCATGACAATAATAAAAACTTGGGACGTAGCGATGCGAACGGTATTTGATCTATGAAAATATCTCAAGGCCTCCGCATATTGTGCTATCTTAAAACGGTGTACCGGAATTAGGCGTTCGGCTTGTTTTGGGAGTTTGGGACCCGGCTCGGCGGACAAGGAAAATAACAATCCCAATTCCCTTACAGATGTGGATATAGGCCCCCTCATTGGTTTAGAGCCCTGTCATTCGGCCCTCATTTCCAAATGGAGATGGCCGGTTTATGCATCAAGGCAAGAGCTTTGACCAGGGGTCTCCTTGCATGGGTGTAAGGTTTATATTTGGCAGCTGACATTGGGTAAATAACCCACCTGTCATCCTGTCTTTTAATTAAAATTTTGGGTTCTCATGGTTCAAACCCCAGGCTCCCAAGAACCTGCCCCCCTCACAGGGTACCTTGAGCACAGCTCACTGGCCAAAGGTTTTTCTTTTGTAGTAAATGGCTTCATCAGATGTGGCCTTAGACCCGATGCCGAGAACCAGGCCCATGTACCACGCAGCAACTCATGGCAATGCCGAATTGAATCGCCTGAATAGACTGAACGGATCAACCCACTGTCAAAGCGCTAGCCTGGCCATTCCCGTCCATGCGCAACAGTTCTGTCTGAGCTCGTCCGTTTCAAGACGGATGGTCCCATTCAAGCCCAAGGCCACTTATCCAAGTTCACAAAGTCTCCGCTCAAACTCCAACTCCGGTAACTCGAGGCCAGATACAGGAGACATGTATCCTCTTGGAACTTCATTGCGACAACTCTTGGTCGACTTTTCTTTGTCAAGAAGCCCAGGTTCCCATCCGCCAAGTTGAAGATTAGAGCACTTGTATCCCCTTCCAGTTCTTAAGCTATGCAGGAAGCACTGAATGTCTACCGAGGAGTAGACTATATTCGTATAAGGAACTATGAATAAAGACGATTCACTTTCTCATCGCTCCATAAAATGTAAGCTTGTCTTCTCCAACATGCGCTAGACAAAGTCCACAGTTTCACAACCCTAGCGTCGAGCCAAAAGAATGGTCTTCTTACCCCACACATATAAGCTTGGCGGCTCATGTTACGCCGCGGGGTGTCCGTGAGCGGCCTTCGTATTTTCTATTTCTGCCTTGGCTCAGCCTCCCAGGCTATGTTCAACGTCCAATCAAAAGACTCGCCTCATACTCATGTTTCATCGGGTTGCAATAACCCACAGACCCTGCTTGGATATCCCCTGAGAGAGCGCTGACCCAGCATAAATCTGCCATTTTGGGGTTCATCGGTTCCCAATGCGTCATGCCGTGCCGGGCCAGGTCTGGCTCTACCCGTGATCCGAACTATGCTGTTCGGCAGACCCGAGTAATGGGCTCCTGAATTCGCGATGGCATCTAGGGCGGACAACGTATCGTTCGATGTATAAGAAGTCTGGGAATTCTGCCTCAATCCTGGCCTAACCATTCCTCAGCATTCCAGTGGTCCTCAGTCGTTCTCTTCCAACCTGTCTCGCTTTAGCATTTTCAGCAGTCGTTACCTTTTTCTGTCGCTCATTTGGCCATATTCACCGTCCATTCCTTCCTTCGTGGTTGTTATCCAACTATCCCGCTCCCACTGTGTACCATCATTCGCTCTTCGCAATCATGAAGGCCACTATCTCCTCACTTCTCTACTTACAAGCAATTGCAGGCGTCAGTTATGCCGCCGCCCTGCCCCAAGAAAATGACAAGATCATACTCCATCCCGTTCCTCGTCCCTCTGATGCCGTCACTGGGCTCAGCTCCCTCCTTGAGGTGCGGCAGGCTGAGGAGTCTGCTGCTCCTCTTATCCTCAAGCCTGTGAGCAGGACTTCAGAGAGTCTCGAGGCCAGACAGGAGGCCCCTGTCGTCCCCAGCAAGGACGTCTTCCTTGGCTATGCTGCCAGCGACATTACGGCCTTGGTCAACCTGGCACTCAAGCGTCCCGCCGTCGTCCTCGAGGATATCGCTGGCCTCAGCTCCGTCGAGTGCTCAGGCTCAGACATTTCCGTCACCTTTAGCGATACCGCTGCCCTCAAAGCCGCCTCGGCTGCCTGGCCGGCGGCTGAGGACTTCATCATGATCACCTACGCACCTGACAACGGCTGCAACACCGCTGATCAGCGCGGCTGGTGGAATGTCAGTGCCCTCACCTTCGATGAGGCAGCCCTGGTTGGAAAAGTAGCCGCTGTCCGCTCCGCCCTCGATGAAGAGTCTGAGGACGCTGATGTTGAGTTCGACACTGCTGCCGCTGCTGCCTCTAGACGTGACATCACGGCCTCCGTGAGCGTCGATCTTGGTGCTCCCCTCATTGACACCGACAACTTCAAGCTAGCTGTGGACCAGGCCCTATTCGAGAGCAGCGTCCGCATCAAGGGCAGTTTTCGCTTCAACTTCCTCAAGTTCAAGCCCAGCCGCGCCACCTTGGACATCGACTACTCCGGGTCCGTCAACCTCAACATCTCGGCCACCGTCATGGCAGAGTACAATACCGAGTTGCTCAACATTAAGCCCCAGTCCTTCTCAGTCTCCCCCTTCAGCATCCCTGGCATCATCGACGTCGGCCCCAGGGCTGAGTTTGGCGTGGGTATCGAGTTCGGCGCTTCCGGCTCTCTGACTGCCGGCGTAGACGTCCACAGCGAGATCAACAACGGTCAGACCCATTTCGACCTCCTCGACTCTTCCAAGACCACCAGCAGCGGTTGGGAACCAGAGACGAGCGTCAGCTCTAATATCAAGGGCGAGGTGTCCCTGCAGGTCAACCCCTATATTGACCTCATCGTAGCCATGGGCGTCAACCTCTTCAATGGCGCCCTTGACCTGTCGGCTGCTTTGGAGGCCAAGCCCACCATCGTAAACGTCTTCTCCGCCTCACTTGACTTGGCCTTTACCAGTCAGTCCGGAATCACCTTTACCCAGCCCGAGCCTGATACCTGCCCTAACGGCGCCTGGTTCGCCAGCAAGTTCAACATGGACATTGACGCCTACATTGGCACTCTATACAGGAAGACGCTGTTCAACGTCAATGCCCCCATCTATGAGACCCAGTGCTGGAGTTTCGTGTGAGGAGCCGGGTTTTATATTAGACGGAATACAAGACATTAAATGTCCAAGAATGGGGGGACCTTTGTATTTGGGTTGCACAAGCATGATGACATGTAGGATCAGTATAGAGCAAGCGGGAAACCATAGACATTTTTCCTTCATATAGGCCTTAATAAGCAAACTAAAGAAAGAAGAGCTTTCATCCTGCGATTGGTGACTCCAAAATGTCAAAAGCAAACAAGTTTGAATAGTGCATTACCACATTGTTTAAAAATAAACTGGGTTTAGCTTAAAACGTAACGAGATTTTCAAGTTTGAAAGACTTTTCACAACTTACAGAAATTACTAATAGCTACAGACAACTTTCTGTCGCAGTCTAGCGGCCACGTCATCGCTGAGATATCTTGATTGATTGAATTCCCCAAGAGGCTAAATGAAGTCGTAGAAGCAGCAGTCAAGACGATGGCTGAAGAAGCAAGGGCTTCAAGGAACGATTCAACTTGCCCATGTAAGCTTACAATCATTCCCATTTATCTTCAAGATCAGACAGGGTGTCTGATCATTGATAGGCGCCATCCTTGCTACGATGATCTGCTCCCGTGACAGCATAGCAAACACACAATTCGACACCTCTAGCCGTCGAGGGCAGTCAGCGTCACTTGGCCGTGTGGTGTAAGCTTCTCTAAAACGAGTACCAGGAAGTCGTCTCAGGAGTGCATGTGGGGTTTAGGGTCGTCGTGTTACCCACGAGTCTTCCTTTCTGACACAAATTTGTCTCGCCATTACTTATCCCTGGTACTTTAGAAATGAGAATTTTATCCTATGAGTAGAACCTTGCCCTGACCTCGTACTTAAATACCAGTTTGCCTCTAACAATCTGAAAAGCTTGAGAAATAGCTTTCCAACATGCTTGTACCCATTGCATCACTCTGCGAGGTGCGCTCTGCATCTTGAGCATTTCGGTGGATTGATGTTCGCAGCCCTGTTCCGAAGTCTCGTTCAGAGCCGTGCAGCAAGCATCGTCGCTTGAGGTTGATTCCGATTCCCCGCTTGTAGGAGGAACATAGTTGGTGATGGAAGTTGGACGAGTCTCAACTGGCACAGCGCGAGGGCTTCTGTCACTGTGCCTGGTATCGTCGGTGCTTCCGAGAGGCTTCTGTGTTGTCGAACTTTGGCTCTCAAGTTCTAGGCTATTCTGACTCTGGGAGCCTTGAACCGAGACACTTCCGGTTGAGAGAGAAGAATTATCCTATATATTAAGACTGTGAAATAAACTATTCTAGGGTCAATTGAGTAAGACACCTATCGAGAAATCGTACTAAATTTTATGTATGAGTTGTCTTGCTTGGCTCGGGAGCTAGTACTATTGCCTTAGGAGATCCTTTAATAGGCTCATTATCCTAAAGAAATGCTTCTATGTAAATATCTTCATTTAGGTATTGTACGTTAATTATGTCATCTGCTTAAAATGGGATATGCTGATTAATTTCTACCCCTAAATTCGAAGTGCCGAAGGGATCTATAGGCATCTCCTCCTCCAGGCTACTAATGCCATTCTCTACATAATCGCCATTAGTCTCATCTAATAGGAATAACGCCTCCTCTTTTCTCATATTGGGTGGGTTAGACTCGTCGATGGTGTCTAGTGCTGATCCATTTCGCGTATCGGTTGGGTTAGATTCGTCGATGGTATCGTGCGCTGATCCGAGTTGATGACTTTCCGTAGGAGAACTGCCTGTGGGTGATGTTTGGCCCAGGGTTAGACATCTTACGAATGGGAATCGAATCGATAGATTCATTCGGTGCCAAGTCTTACGAATGTCGAATCGAATTTCTTGGCATTCGATTCGATGTCGAATCTGCGGCGCGCCCGTTCGATTCGATGCGAATCAAATGTGACTTGTCCCGTTCGATGTTCGAATGCATCGATTCGAATGTGGGGCATCTCATTCGATATTCGAACCGAACAGGGCACCATATGATTCGACATCGAATGGATCGCCCCCATCCGTTCGATCGATTTTCGATCGATTCGGTCGAATAGAGAATCGCGACGTGCGAACCATGCCCAGGGAGTGGATTTGGCGCGATTCGCAGACGTGTTAAGAGGCCACTGGGGCGCTCTTCGACGCGACAAGTGCAACGCGATCAATACCGACGACAGTTCACCTTAATGCTAAGATGTGTTAGCAAGTACACAACATCTCTAGTCAGCCCCATAATATACTAGGTGCCCTGTAACTACAGCAATCATCCCGTCACGACTCAGTTCAACCGTCCTTAAACCGGAATGGATTAATGTACTGGCCTACTGCAATCAGTACTGACTAAGCAAATGAAACATTCATTCAATCGCCACAATCTCAACAATAAACGTGGATAGGGAGGGCACCATGGTACAGGTCATAAAAATCCACATAAAGTGGATAATCATGAGCTGTACCATGGTCAGACCACTGGGCTGGACCATGCCCCACAAAAGGTGGGTTTTAATTGGCCAAATTTCTGATCACGTGCGCCCCACGTAACAGGGGCATAGTCCAGCTCAGGTCTTCAGAAATGCATTACGAGCCTCAGCAATTTTCTTTTCTCCCATCGCTACTAATACATTATTAATGCATTAATTAAAAAACATTATAAATACCTATTAAAAGATATTATTAACTATATCAATCTAATCTATAGATACCTCTAGCTCTTGAGGCGAGCTAGGTATAGTAGAAAATGATATAAGCTTAATGCATTATCAATGCATTAGAAAGTTGTTAAAAGGAATATACGTTTCTCAGTGATTGCACTCGAAAGTTCAATCTGAGCTGGACTATGCTCCATCTTTCCACGTTTTTTTAGCCAATCAATACCCCAGATTCATGGTCCAGCTTGGCAAAGCTAGCTCGGCCGAAATAGGGAATAAGTGGGACATGGTCCAGCTCAGGGAGGGCACCATGGTACAGGTCATAAAAATCCACATAAAATAGGCAGGGCTTTCAGTAGTTTTTAACGCAGGAGTATAGGGTATGTTCGTCCCAGTATTACAGCCACGCAGAAACGGGGGTATCACCAAAAACACGCAGCTTTTTCTGTAGAATAATGGGAAGGACGTAAAAAGTAAAGAAAAGAAAAGGAAAAGAAAGAAGAAAAACTCAATTGTCTCCGTATTCCTCTCTACAGCTTTGGCATAATATCAGATGAATATGTATAGTTTGAAGTCTTCAGGCATTGGCGAGTGGTAATTGTCATGGGGTGCGTCATGGGTCTGAGTTGGTACAGGGTTGTCTCGGGCTAGTGGGACAGTTGCTTCTGCAATGCGGTGAAACCTTGATGCCAGCAAGCCAATGGCGGTTTGTGTTAGATTGGATCATGTGCAGAGTCATCTGAGTGCCACGCAGGCATTCCGACAGTTAGAAGCATGCATGCCTCATCTGGTGATGGTTTTCCGGTAGGTTGGTGAAGAGCCCAGGAGAACCGGCGCATGTCACTCCCTGGCGTTGATTAGCCCACAAACCCCGGTGCGGCCCCTGCCTGAAAAAGTTCACCCGGTCCCAAGGTGGCACACAAGGAAACCAATGACGCTCGCGGAGAATGATGGTAGATAAAGAGTTGCTCGTGGCGTCTGCAGGCCCATGATAGAAATAGGCTTGGACGACTGAGTTGTGGCTACGACGGACCTGCTGCTTCCAGGCCTTCGTGGTCTAGCCGCTCATTTCCACTCTCCCTGTCTACGAATAACCTGCGAGGAATACCGCCGGACTGGTCCATTGCAGTTCAGCTGGGCTGGATTATGGAAATTTTTGGGCTCTCTCAGCCCCTGAAAGTCGGATGTTGCCAGTATTTAACCATCCAGACGTCCGTTGGCTATGATGTCGCTTCTACATAACCCTTCGCTTGGTTGACTACCTGTCCTTCGTTTTTTGTTCATTCACTCATTTTACCTCGAGATGAAGCTCAGCACTTTCTCTGGTTTAGCATGGCTCATGCTGGCACACGGCGGCCTTGCAACAGTCTCCTTTGAAACATGCTCAGCTTTGGAGGCCACCACTTGCACGTGCCCTACCATCAAGAAGTGCGCTCCTCTGCAGTATAACTACCCAGAGGATCACTTCCCCAGGGATGGCGACACATGCTCCTACTCAGCGCCGGCTTGCTGTGCTGAGCGCGGAGACGGCCCCTTGAGCGTCACTGCCGCGGACAATCTCCAGTGCGGCAAGGACGCGTTTGACCCGGAAGGAGGGTCGGATGTCGTAGACGGAATTACCTACGCCGTCGAACCCTGCAAGACGGACCCCAGCAAGCAGTGTCTTCACGTCGTCCTCAAGCCGACTGACGACGTTAAGGACATTCACCTCGCTATCGACGACGTCCCCATCGAAAACCCCGGCGGACCTGGGCAGTGGGACTTTAACGGCTACTGCACTAAGAGCCCGAGCGAGTGCTGGGTCCCCGTCAGCGATATCATCGACACGTTCGACCCGAAGCCGGCTTCGCTCTGCGGAAAGAAGATCTACATCGCGCCACACATCGAAATCACGAGCGATTCGTGCACGGCTCAAGGCATCAATATCCCTAGCAACAACAACAACTGGTTCATGTACAGCGACTTGACCTTCGAGTGCGCGGCAGATACCTGCCTGCGCAAGTGCTGCTGCCCGACTCCTGCGCTGCAATGAACATTGGATTGGATACGAGAGGGCGGATAGAGGTGTGCTCGACGTGTGCGATGACCTCGGTTGATAGTCCAGGGCTGAATCTGGGCGGTGGTGTGTCGTTGATTCACCTCGCCCAACACTTCACTTCTTACCATTTTACCTTATTTGACTCTTTGGCTATTAATATTACATACCTTTATGTTGCGTCAAGCTACTTCCAAGTCTCGTAGATACGTACTCGTTTCTTATGGCGCGTATCCAGGCGACCGTGTAGTCGTTAGGTTGAGACATGTTCGCTCGCAGGATGATCCAGAGGCAGGGTGAGCTACGAAGGACGATTAGTGTTCGGTTGCAGAGGTTTCTCAGAAAGATTTGCCTCCACCTGGATCCGCCTGCGGACCGCTGCGATTTCCAAGCACAACAACCAGCCCAACAGTCAACCGGATAGAAACCCGCGCTAGTGATGTTGATTCTCCCCCCTCCTCTAGACTCTTCATCTTTCCGTCGTTCCCGCCTTCACCATCGACAATGTCGAGGGCGTGCAAGCCCACGCGTCGCCTTGTCCGCCCGAACCCTCAATGACGGTCGAGCGCCCTTTCGCGCAGGAACAATATGACGGCGGTTTTTTTTTAAAGAAGTGAAGCGGAACAGGATCGAACAAAGCTCTTCTTGGTCGTGAAAGGTCGGAGGAGAGACTGTTGGTCATCCTCCGCCAGTGTCACAGCTGCAAGCCCCGTCATGGTTCCATCGTCTCGATTGGGTGACTGCGTCGGAAGTGATTCCTTCCGGCAGCTCAAGGAACATCGCGTGCGTGCTCGAGTGTCTCTACCAGAGAATCGTAATCGCCGGAGCCGTTGTCAGGGTCTACATCTGCTGTGGTCAGTGAGTATTCCGTGGTAGTTGACAAAAGACGTGGCGAAAGATGTCTTCACTCAGCGAGCAATCGAATCGTAGTCAATTATGACGCAAGAGAAGTCGATAGTCGATTGGTAGACGAGAATGCAAGCGACGCGTTCAAAACACGCGTTCAAATTACGCAACCACCGTGACGTGACGGAGAAACCAATCAAGTGCAGTAATGCGCGACAGCAAACCGTATCGACTTAAAAGATTCGGATTGCCCCGTGGGTCTGAGTACCCTTGCAAACCCCCATTGATTGGCTAGTATGCCAATTTTATAGGGTTATCCGGGTTGACGCAAGAGATTTTCTCGACCCTCAAACTAGCCGCCGGTATTCTGAACATTCAATCCCCTACAAACGAGGATATCTCTTATATGGCCCTCCTGGAACCGGAAAGACCAGCTTCAGCTTGTCAATTGCTGGTGAATTGGATATGGATATCTACGTCGTCAGTGTCCCCAGCACGGATGATCAAATGCTGAAGGGCCTGTTTGCTGGGCTTCCAGATAGATGTGTCGTCTTGTTAGAGGATATTGACACCGCGGGAGCCACATGCTCTAGAGACTCTGGCCCTGAGGATTCAGACAGTGACATGGACACGAGATCACGAAAGAGAGGGGTGACTCTTTCAGGCCTCCTAAACGCCCTCGATGGTGTTGCTTCCCAGGAAGATCGAGTTCTCATCATGACAACCAATCATCCCAAGAAATTAGACCACGCCTTGATCCGGCCTGGTCGAGTTGACTTGAAGGTTGAGTTCCAGCTTGCTGATAGAGGCATCGCTAAGGAGATCTACCGCTTTATGTTTGGACAACTAGAAAGTAATATTGCAGAGGTTAGTCAACAGGAAGGTTGTGATGGGAAAATTGAGAGACAAGCGGACGCATTTGCCGCAAAGGTACCGGAGTCCGAGTTCAGCCCAGCGGAGATCATGGCGTACCTTCTGCGACACTGGCATTCGCCGGCTATCTGGTGTGGTGGAGCCATTTCTCGCTGCGGTCTCGGGTCGCAAATATAAATAAGACCTAGAAGCCCTTCATTACCGCGCCTCCACGCCAGCTGCGAATAGCGGCGTCTGAATCTCATCGTCCCTTATATTCATATCGACGATCCCCCGTTCCAGTACTTTAAGTAGCAGACTGTGTATTACCGGTTCATGCTCTGAAATGCACCAGGCGTGCTGCAGCTAATATTGCTTTGCGTAGGAGTAAAATTGGAACTGATCTACAGAAGGCGATTTGAAATGCTTGCTTGCATCTGCGAGGACTTTGCTAATGTCGTAGTTAGGCTGTCTCCGGGACTGCAAAAGCTTTAACGCAAGGCTTCGAACGCTACCTGCAGCGTCTATTGAGTGGATGATCCTGGATGGCGCTGCTTCGGCCGATATTTGCGGGACTACTATAGTAGATAGTTGGGTATTGAAAACATCGTAATTGAGGTAGGTGATGATAACCTCTCTCATCGTCCTATTTGCGCTATTTACTATAAATATCGCGCCAGTTGAGTGTCTGAAACTGCTAAGGAGGAATTGCTTAACGCTATGGTGTATCAATCTTACGGTCGGCTCTTCTTTATTGATAGCAATGAGGCTTCTGCAGCAGGCTAATGCTAAATATATATCGTTGGGAAGCTGCGTCGGGTTCTAGATGGTATCGCCTGGAACTATGCTTAAGGCTTCTTGAAGTTCCTCTATTATTAAAGGCCGGTGAGCTATAGCAATAAGCTCAAATATCTGCGTCTGATAATGCTTTTCTAACTCCCCTGATCTCTGTAGAATATGAGAAAATGTTTCTGGGAGATCTTCTGGGAGGTTGTTTAAGGCTAGGCAAATGGCTCTATCTGTCTTCGTGGCGCATAAGGATTCTATCTGAAGAGCCACCTAGAGGAATATTCCCTGAGCACCTTGCAGTAGGGCGTCTTCTATTTTAAGGATAAGCCTAGAGTTCTCTATTATTAGCTTTATAGATTCTATGCGCCTCTCCAACTCTGCACTGATGAAGCCTGCAATATCGGGATTATTATTAGGAATTGCAATAGTATTATATTTAGTGAATAGTTCTGGGCTTAACCTTAAGATATTATCGATCTCCAATCTAAATGAAATGTAGATATATAGTGTAAATGCGTCCTAGAGTTTCTGGAGTTGTTAAATTAATATCCCTCTCTGAAGATCATTAAATTCATCTAGCCTGTCTAGGACGAAGGAAGCTTTGAAGTTAGGTAGAAGGGCGTGCTAGAGCATGCTGAGTATTCTTTCGGAATCTACGACTGAGGTAGGCACTAGCACCGGCGGCCTGGTCTACTGGAGACAGTTTAGCGGGGTATAGCCCGCTTCTTGTGAAATAAAGGATAGCTAATTATTTAGTAAATATTGCTGCGCGCTGTAACTTCTAATATCAATTTAATTTGTGTTTTTAGACTTTATATTTTTCTGGAATATCTGCTACTAAATACCGCCTACGCTCGGACCACTTCCGCTCTACCTATAGCTACTTAAGACTCGGACTTCAGCTTAGTACTATATAGGCTAGCTAAACCCTAACTACTATTCTAAGTATAACTGCAATTAAAATCTATTTGAATCAGTTATGTATATTAGAGATAAAATTCATATCGTACCTAGGTAGAGCGATATATCTGGTTTTTAATTTAGGCTTAGATTAGAATATAGGCTATTAAAGATGGTGGGCTTTTGAGCTAAGAGTTGAGGATAAGTGGCCTTCACTGAGCAGTTAAAGGATTGTAGATTAGGTTTGACCCTTTTAAGGAGTAACTGGAATTCCTCCTCAAGCGGTCTAATGCCTTAAAGAAAGATAGTTGCCTAAGTGTTATCTTAGCTAAAGTTGGCTAAGTATTTAAGAGAATCAATTTCTCTGGTGTTTATAATCAGTATATGCCTAATGTATACTTTAATGGTTACTTACTAATAGATGGTTTATAGCTTCTCTTTAACTAAGGGTATTATTAAGAGATTAACTTCAGCTTATAGTATACTTAATATTAATAGTAGAACCTCATTATTAATAGCCTCATCTAGTTAATACTAGAAATATATAAGAGAAAGAATGATATTTATATTTAAAATGTACCTCTAAAGATACTATTTTAATAACTTTGTTTTTTAGATTGCTATTATATTAATTAAGGGAAGTTATGCCTATATATTTTATATGCCTTATATCCGTTTTTTAGCGCCTAGATATATAATTTTAAAAAGGCTAAACTGCTAAGTGCTTATAAAATAGTATATACCTCTAGTGAGAGGCAATTTCATATATAATGCTATCTAATTAACAGTTTATATAGCTATCATCCTATATAATATCACATCTGACTTTACGCTTCCTATATGTGAGGTATGCCCAAGCCAACTGACGGCATTTAAATTTAGAGACTGAAGAGTTACTTTATATTAGAGTCATTCTTAAGACTGGAGATATCTAGCTCTTTACGAAAGATAGTAGTGAAATAAGATGGGTATTTAGGCACTAGGAGATATTTATATTTAAAATGCAGCTTCTAGGATTTGCTAATTCCCATATACAGCCGCCTTAATGCAGCCTCCAATTATATTATATTACATTTAGCCTTTTAAAGAACTACCTAAGGAAGGAAGTTATAATAGATAGGGTAGTGTAATTAGGGGAGATATATAGAGAGGGCGTAAAATAGCATCTAAATACACCACCGACCCCTAAACTGGATGAACTAACTAGAAGGTGCTTCACCTCTATAATTTCTACTACCTGCTTAATATAATTATATCGGTGTTGCTCCAGCCCGTCGGTCTCTCTATGCTATTAATCCGCTAGGCCGGCATAATAAGAGTCAGTCTTATAATTATTAATCTATACCTTAGCTCTAGCGGCCTCCTTTAGCTATTCTACTAATTAAGGGTGGGAGCTACTGATAGTAAGGTATACTCTCTACTCTATACCTCCTCAATATCTAGTTTATACTAACATCCCTAGGGATAGATAATATAATTACTATATAAAGTAAAATGGACTTAGACCTTAGGCTTTTAGGGATTATAGAAAAATAAAGGTAAGATTTTTATAGAAGCCGTCCCTGCTCCTTCAGTATATTCTTAAAGTAAAGACGGACTCCTCTTTAATATGTCTTATATATATACGGATCAAACCTATATTATAGATAATAGCGTACTATACTTTAATCCTAAGTAAGGGTTAGTTAATTAGAATCCTCTTCATAGGTTTTCAATGGATTTCCTGAAGTTATTAGGTTAGTAAAGAGATGGTCTCAATAGCTGAGCTGTTAATATAAGCTGAGAACGAGGCCCATGTCCCTTGATTCTTCTGGCTGCCACCCCTCCCTTGGCATGATCATTTTGATGTTCTTAGCCTCTCTATGACATAATCTAACTAACTTATTGAGGCATAATTCCTAGTTCTTAAGTCTGCCTTACCTATACTTGTGGAAATGTAGCGAGTGATACTAACTCTAGATAATAAGTTAAACACACATAGGGGGAGGGGATCTATCAGATATGTCAGAGGCGAAAGTGGCCACCTATTGCCACCTATTGCCACCTATTGCCACGAAACTTAGCAATCAGCTTCTAGCTGATTCTATACAGAAGAGAAAGGGTATATAAAGCTTGCTCTAAAACCTCAAGAAAAAAGGGAGGGGAGGAGACAATTTTTCACTTCAATATTTGACAGGATCCAGCTATCTAGTAGCATGAGTTAAGTGAGGTACCTTAGTTAGATTGTTAGATAAAGCATGCTAAGGCATCCTTAAAAAGTACTTTATTTATCTATATCATTCTGCAGATCCATTTCTATTTCTATTATAAGGATCTCTTTTAAGTCTTTTAAAATATGTAAAAAGCTATAATGTACTTGATAAGCGAGTGCAACAAATAAGTGAGTGCAACACTTATACTATACAGCTAAAAGAGCAAACTTTAAATTTTCTAAAACAGGCTATATAATTTATAAAAATATAAAGAAATTAGTTTTATATATTTAACTAAAAAGAAAACTATATAGTATTTCTTTTAGATTTCTAAAAAAGGTCCTTTATATAAATATAGCTAATTGTATAGTGCGAATAAGGTTTTTTTAATTAAGCTTATAAAGAACTTTTTTTAAAAATCTATAAAAAATTTATATTTAATATTTTATTTATAATAAATCTTATATTAAAGTTTCAGCTATTTTAAGTTTATTTTAAATTTTAGAGAAACTTTTAAAGAAATTAGATTTTAAAGCGTAAATACTAAGAAATCCTAAAGTGTTGCACTCACTTGTTTATTGCACTCGCTTATCAAGTACGTTATCTGAACTCTGATGGAACCTTAATATAAACCTTAATAATAAGGCCATTAGAGTTACTAATAGTAATATACTTCAAATCCCATCCCTTACTATATATTAAGTCCTTAATGCAATTAATTAAATGTAAGAAGGTATTAAAAGAAATTTCATACTTCTCCTCTTAAATAAGCCTCTCTTTCTATATAATATTTCACAGCCCTTTAATAAAGGAGCTCGCCTTCTATAATGTAGGTAGCAGGTCTTTAAATTGCCTTTCTTTTAAATACTTTACTTCTAAATAAATTATATTTATTACTGTAGATAAAAGGGCTTATGTACCTACTAGTCGCTTTTCACCTCCTATTTGCCTCTTTCTTATATTAAACGCTTCATTAGAGGCATCTACATCTTCTATTTACTAAATATTAAGAAGAATCTTAATTGCTAATTCCTCTCCATTAATAAATAACTCCTCTACTAAAACTTATTTAGAAGTAGGTAGAGTAGCAGTAAGCTGCTGCTAAGAGCTTATAATATCTAATTATAGAAATATATAATGTAATAGGTTTTAGAGAGGGTTATTAAGGGATTGGAATAACTGGAAAATTCGTGGGTTTTATAGTTGCACTTAAGAATTCCAGTATAGTAATTGAAGGATAATAGCTGCTAATAGTAACTAATAGTAAAGTATACTATCTATTTCCTTAGTAGTAAAGCCTGCCCAGCATGTAGTACTAATACCTACACTCCCCCTTAGTAATATATAATATAACCACTATATAAGGTAAAAGGGGCTATAGCTCCCTAAATTTCCTATATACAGGAGGCGCCCCTTTCTCCTCAATATGCTTATAGTGGCCGCTCTGCAGTATCTCAGCTAACAGATACCATAGTACTAACCCAGAGGAGTATTTTATAACGATCTTAGCGGCCATATGTGACTACAGGTGATTATGCAGGATGGCTGAAGGATCATGGATCCGCTGACAGCTGAGTTCTACCTAGCTGTCTAAATACTCCCTGAAGCTATATGAGAGTCCTCTTAGCTTATATCTGCTTCATTAGCAGCAAAAACTCTCTTTATAATTCCAAAAGGGGGAAACACTTTTAGGGCGTAATATAAAATATAACGGCTGTGCTATTGAGACCGGGCTGTAGTATAAAATCACACTTACGAAAGATGAAGAGAGCACTGGGGAAGGAAGAGATAATAAGAGCACTGATGCTGTCCTATGTCCTATCCGCGATCTTATATAGTAGTTGAGTAAAGCAGGAAAAGGCTACATCTGTTGAATTGGAGGCATGTTGGAACACCAGGGCTCCATGAAGTCACGTGTAAAACAGGGGGTTGTCGGAAATGACTCGGAAAGGGCTCGCCGAGCCCCCGGCCAGCTAGCTCGTATTAGGAAGCAAGGGAAAGCTATACCTCCCTAACTTTAAGGGGCGGGAGCTACAGTAAATAGATATATAATATATATATATATTTAAGGTCATTAAATAGTTATATAAGCTATCTGATAATTAACAGTTAAATATGTACTACGTGCCCTTACCACTTGCATACCTCTTTTACCTAGATTGCTAACCACTCGCCGACCTATTGATAATAATGACTTCAGCTACCTCTATTAAGCTAGCTACTAGTAATAACTGGATCCCTTAGTTTTTAGCACTGAAGATGAATGCCCTTAACTAAGACCTTTAGGAATATATCAATCCAGTAAAAACTAATAAACCTATGCTTTTACTAAAGAAGCCGATTCCCCTAGATATTGCCACATTTCGCCGCCGAAAAGGGGCCGCAATAGCTGTGAATACTGAAGCCTCTACTTCTAGCTCTGCTGACACCGGTATAATCATCGCAGCTTCAGAGACATAGGCTGATTTAGAGGACCCTCGCCTAGCATTTAGCGAAGATTCGGCCCTCTAAGCCTCTAAAGTAACTGACCTAACTGACAAAGGCCTCTAAACCTATAACGCAATGTAGGCTAACTACGAATATCGTATGAAGTAGTATAAGGCTATGAAGAAGAGCCTCAATATAGTTTAGAACTGGATTAAAGAGAGCATTTCTGTTCCTCTATATCGATAAAACTGCATAGCTAAGATATCCCTAGCTGACTGAGTAGAGTCCCTATAGAACAAGTTCGCTTAAGTATAAGACGAAAGGATCTATAAGGCTTGCTAAACCCTCCGCAAGTTACTAGCGAAACCACACCAACACCGAATAACAATATATAAAGGTATAGAAGAATGGCTTACCCTCTAAGAAGACGCTATCTAGGAAGCTTAAGCAGTTAAGCTTTAGGAAGCAATAGAGGCGAGCTAGTGATTTAAGGACCTAGTTAGGGCATTAAGAGGTATACCTCTTAAATCCTAAATCAACGCCTATAACGCTATAAAGATAGATAAAGCTATTTTAAATACTCTATTACTTATAAAAGTAATAGAGGCTATTCGCTAGGTAATCGATGATAGCCTGGAAACCCCACGCTGTAGAAAAGTTGCTTCAGAAGCCTTCTATATATACTAAGGGCAAGCTAGCGAGCCCTCGGCGAGAGACTGGAGAAAGAGGCCACGGCTGCATAGCGCTACTAATAGCGTGGATATAAAATGCCTAGCTTGTCTTAGCACTCATCACCCTCTCGCTAAGTATTACTATGCATTTCTAAAGCTATATCTAGAAGGGTGGCGCCTTAATGCAGCAGCAGAGGCTCTAGTTAAAGAATATATTAAAAAGAATATTAATGAAGTTATAGACTAAATAAAGAAGCTTACCTTAAGTAACTTATAATGATACTAAATATTAAGCTTCTGCTAAGGAAAGGCATTAGTAAACACCTGCTTAATAATTACTAAATTCTACCTATTATAAAAGAGTTACCTCCTTAACTCTAGAGCGTCGATATATATCTTTAGAGATATTATATAGATATATAACCTTAGAGCAGCTCCAATAGAAGACTTCCTATAGTTAGAAATAGAGCCAGTTCCAATTGACAGCTATAGAGATGCTACAATAACCCTACAATCTGCTAACAGTTTGCTAAAAACTCTCTAGCTATTTAATATTGCTCTCTATAAAGCCCTAACCTCAAACCTAATATCCTTTTCACAGCTAAGGAAACGGGGGTTCTAGTGAGATATAAGACCTAGTAATAACTGCTTATGTAGAGCTGATAGCAGCCACTTGGGAGAGATCGAAGAGCTCCACAGGCAACAGGTTCTGGAATATATATAAACTAGCGAGGAGGAGTCGCCAGCCCCTCAGGCACTACTTGCCAACCACTCGCCAGCTCCACGCTATACCTAGAAATACACCTTATAGACCTAACGGAGGCCCCTTAAGGGGGATTCGTATATATGGCACTAGCGACTCGGCCACCTAGGCCCAGATGTCCTCAGGCACCTCACAAACGCAGCTCAGGGCATATAGCTGAAGCTAGATAAACCCCAAGGCCCTTAAAGGATTATAACTATTAACTATGACGCCTGTAGTATGGCGAAGGCTCGCTAAGTGGTTCGCTGCGCTCCTTGAGAAGCTAACGTAAGGGCGGCGCTAGAAGAGCGAATAGCTCTAGACTTCCACCTGATAGAACCTGGCTACGGAAGCTATATATCAGTGTGGATTATAGTAGACCGAGCCTCTAGGTATATATAGAATTACTATGCTATAGACCAGTTAATGCCTACGATTTATACTGCCTTCATAAGCTTCATTAAGATAATAGAAGTGCAATACGGAGCTATAGTAAAGGTCTTTAAATATAATAACGAGCTCTTAATAATCTATCGCTAAGTAGCCGCTGAAATAGAGGCAATGGGGATCCGATATGAGCCCTCTGCACTGAACACTCAGGCCTAGAACGGGGGCGCGGAACGTATTGCAGCAGTTATTATCGAGAAAAGCTATATAATGCAAGCAGCAGCTAAGCTCCCGGCATACCTCTAGCTAGAGACTATTAAAGCAGCCACCTACCTCTACAACCGCTCACCAAGTGCTCGCCGAGGCTAGAAGTCTCCCTATAAAGCATTTTACTTACGATACTATATAGATAGTATAGCGAAGCCTGACCTATTCCACCTCTGATTATATAGCTACAAAGCCTTCATACTGATAGTAGATATATAACTCCGCTATAACTGTCTCTAAAGGCAGGCTCCGCAAGCCTAGATCGGTTTCCTCATAGGATATACCTTAAGTAATTCTTTCTAAATCTAGAACCCGCTATTAAAGGAAGTAGTAACCTCAAGAGATATAACCTTTAACAAACGCCAGCTATTTAATAGGCATTTAGAGACCCTTCAGAATGATTTACTAAAGGAAGACTTAAAAGCGATATAGAAATGCATTCAAGAGCTGCTTATAATAACAGAGGAACCTCAGCCGTAGTCATTATAGCTCCTAGATGAGGAACTAGATGAAATCTCATCTAACCCTAGTAGTCTAGATCAGGAAGAAGCCGGCGAGGAGGAAGCGAGTTCCCTGTAAATCCCCGTCGAGCAGTCAACCTATACTACCTCCAAGTTTAAGGTCCTTCCTACGCTTCTGCAGTTACCTCCATCAGCCTTTTTCCATGCCTTGGCCGCTTGCCTAGATGTAGAGGGGCGGGGGCGGCGGGATGGTGATGATACTGGAGGAACAAAGCTGATAAATGCTTGCTGAATTATCTCTAAAAGGGTGATGCCTAGGATATCATTTAAAGCTGCATTTCTAGCGGGCAGCCTGCAAGG
This sequence comes from Dactylonectria estremocensis, assembly GCA_020744375.1. Classification (NCBI taxonomy): domain Eukaryota; kingdom Fungi; phylum Ascomycota; class Sordariomycetes; order Hypocreales; family Nectriaceae; genus Dactylonectria; species Dactylonectria estremocensis. Next base: position 27,304 of record JAGMUU010000002.1, on the reverse strand, counting down.
GCAAAAGCATCGCAGACGCTTCTATTAGACTAAGGAAGGTAGCCTGGCTAGCTCCTTACTGAAGCTAGTAGGGGGAAGCTTAACTCGCCCTCTTAACTATACATATAGTGACGTTATTTCCACTTGCGGAGGGGAAAAACCCCTTATGGAAAAGCTATTAGCTAGAACGCCCTAGCATTTGTTAGAGCGGCTTTCTGGCTTTTATGCTTAGATAAAGAAACATCTATATAAAGACCTACTAATTGCAGCTAAAACCTCCCACCTTCAGAGCCATAAGGAAGCAGGCTTATAAGTTAAAGTAGCTAAAGTAGTGGCAAACGGTCGCTAAGTGCTTGGCTGCTATTAGGTATATATATATAAGCTTAATAAATACGGCTGCTTCATTAAGATTAAGGCATGGTTAATAATCTGTAGCGACTAGCAGCTGAAAGACGAGCGAGATACCTATGTAGCTACCTTAGCTGGGATGTCATTTTGAACCTTCATAGCTCTAGCTAACTGCTTTAACTATGAGATATTATAATATAATGCAGTTAATGCCTTTATATAACGTACTCCACAAGTGGGTCGGTCATCTAAGTGAGTCGGTCAAAAATCCGTCAACCTCCTCTCTTTACATCTAATCATCTATTTCTCAACCACAAAACATGTCACAATCAAATAACGAGGCAAATATCATTCTTGCCCTTCAAGCCTACCGAAATGACCCAAAACTAAGTCTCCGACGCGCCGTAAGGATCTATGAAGCCCATTATAGTACTCTTCTTGACCGACATAATGGCAGACCCTTCCGAGGCGATATTATCCCTAAATCACGTAAACTATCTGATCTAGAGGAACTGACTCTTATTGAGTATATTCTCGACCTAGATTCATGAGGATTTCCTCTGCGACTTCGTGGTGTGGAAGAAATGGCTAACTGACTGCTTGCTGACTGCGATGCGTCACCTGTCGGAAAGAACTGGACTTCTAACTTTGTTAGGCGACAACTAGAGCTTATGACGCGTTTTAATCGCAAATATGATTACTAGAGAGCCAAATGCGAAGATCTGACCCTCATTTATAAGTGGTTCTCGCTTGTAGCGAACACAATCGCGAAATACGGCATCACCCTAGCTGATATCTATAACTTTGACGAGACTGGCTTTATGATGGGTATGATCGCAAGCGGAATGGTTATTATAGGCGTAGAACGGCGTGGAAAGCTGAAATCAGTCCAGCCTGGAAACCGGGAATGGGTTATAGTTATCTAGGCTATTAATGCGGAAGGTTGGGCAATCCAGCTGTTTATCGTGGTTGCGGGCTAATATCACCTCGCCAGCTGGTATTAAGAAAGCAACCTCCCGGGCGATTGGGCTATCGCTACGACTAAAAATGGCTGGACTGATAACGAGACGGGTCTTGAGTGGATCAAGCACTTCAATTGGCATATAAAGACCCGGTTAAATGGTCGCTATCGCCTTCTGATCTTCGATGGACACGAAAGCCACCACTCAACCGACTTTGAGCTATATTGCGAGGAAAACAATATCATCACGCTTTATATGCCGCCTCATTCCTCTTATCTACTTCAACCTCTCGATGTAGGGTGCTTTAGGCCACTTAAGAAAGCCTACGGTCGGGAAATAGAGCATTTAATTAGATGCTTTATAACCTACATTTTAAAGACCGAGTTCTTTCTAGCCTTTTATATTGCCTTTCAAGCCGCAATAACAGAAAGCAACATTCGAGGGGGTTTTAGAGGAGTAGGGCTTATTCCTCTAGATCCGGAAAGTGTGCTATTCAAGCTTGATATCCAGCTACGGACTCTAACACCTGTCGAGGAGGAAGCTAGCCTTCCTGACCCTTAGGTCTTGAAGATACTAAAGACTGTCCTTGAGGCTAGCTCTCAGTCTGAATTTCTTAAAAGACGAGTTGAAAGGCACTAAAGCAGCTCCCCGACATATATTTTTAAAGCGATTGAGTCGCTATCTAAAGGAACGAAGGCAATAATGCATCAGATGGCATTATTGAAATCTGAGAACTAGATCCTTCGATAGGCAAATGAGACCCTTAGTAAGCGGTGCAGAGCAAAAAAGACACGCCTCCGTAATGGAGGAAAGATAACTCTAGATAAAGGGAGGGATTTAATTAATCAGAAGGATGTTAATATGCAGCTAGTGGCTAAATCGTCGAGAAATCGTGGTTAAGGAGGGTCGGCGCGACCGAAGGAAAGGCGTTGTGGAACATGCGGCAAGACCGGTTATAACGCAAGAATATATCAGGTAGTTATTGAGACGTCTAATGAAGAGAATAGCAATTAGTTTTAATTTATTAGATACTTTGTTGTGTTTTTATTTAATGTTCTATATTGAGGGTTAAGATTTTTGACCGACTCACTTGGGTGACCGACCCACTTGTGGAGTACGTTATATAGACCTTAATGAAGATATCTATATAGAAATGCTGACTAGATACTGAAAACCCGGCGTTATCCTTAAGCTTTATAAGGCCCTATATAGCCTTAGATAATTACCTCTCCTTTAGTAGCAGCATTTTAAGAAGGGCTTATACTTGCTGGAGTTTCGCTAAGTACCTAGCGAAGACTGCTGCTAGCTATATAGAGAAATCATCTTCTTCTTCTATATAGATAACTGCGTCCTCTGCTACCTAAAGACCCTAGAAAGCAAGGCAACTAAGCTAATTGAATCCCTCTAGAAACTCTACCACATAGAAGGAGGTAAGCCCCTTCACTAGTTCCTAGGCATTAAAGTTATCCGCGATTGAGCAACCTGACGGCTATGGCTTTCCCAGTCTATATATATCGATAAAGCCTGCTGACTGCTCGCCGATTCGTCGCCAAATCCTAGGCATAAGACCCTAATAGCACTTAAAGAGCTCCTCCCGTCTAATAATAGCATAACTCCGCAACTAATCAACCTATACTAACGGAAGGTCGGAACTATTATATACGCCGCAGTTATAACTCGGCCAGATATCGCTTTTATAGTAAGCAGGCTAGCGCGATTTAACTAGAACCTAGGCCCCAAGCATCACGAAGCCGCAGACCGGGTCCTCTGGTATCTCTTATGAATATGGGGACTTTCCTTATAATACGGAGCCGAGCCCGGCAGCGGAGACGACGGCCTTTCAGTGGCTTCCGACGCTAGTTTCGCAGACAATTCGCTAGACCGTCGGAGCTTACAGGCATTTACTATAACCCTCTTCAGCGGCATAACCTCTTAGAGAGCTAATAAGCAAGATATAGTAATAACATCGACAACAGAGGCCGAGCTGCTAGCTCTGTTATAGGCAGCTAAAGAAGCTCTCTTTATAAGCCGTCTTATCTCATCCCTATATATCGACCTGCAATCGCTGACTGCTCGCTGAGGAGTCGCCCCTCCTTCCTAAGTAACTATCCAATATAATAATAAGCAGACTATTCACCTAGTCAAGGAGGAGCTTATCCAGCTACGCACGAAACTCCAGCACGTTAACATACATAACCACTGGCTTCGTTAGGAAGTCATATAGGGCCGGATTGACATTATCTATATACCATCAGCCCAACTGCTAGCTAATGGCTTCATTAAGAGCCTCCTGCGAGAGACCTTCGAGACGTTCATTCAACAGCTAAGGCTCGCTAACCTGTCGGCGAAACTGGCCCAAAACCGGAAGCAGGAATTAGAAGAGGAAAAGGAAGCCCTAGTGGTCCTAGAAGTCAGCCCAAAGGCTATGCCTTCGAACTGAAGGGGCGTGTTGAATTGGAGGCATGTTAGAACACCAGGGCTCCATGAAGTCACGTATGAAATAGGGGGTTGTCGGGAATGACTCGGAAAGGGCTCGCCGAGCCCCCGGCCGGCTAGCTCGTATTAGGAAGTAAGGGAAAGCTATACCTCCCTGACTTTAAGGGGCGGGAGCTACAGTGAACAGATACACAATACACACACATGTTCAAGGTCATCAAATGGTTATACAAGCTATCTGTAACGGTCGGGTCTAAGCCTGGCCTGTACGGGGGGTATAGGGTAGGTGAAGATTGGTTTCCTAAGGGATAGACCGTGGTCTATATTAGTAGAACGGTTAGGTATATACTTACTAAGCAGTTAAGTGTTACGTTAGGTAATGGTTAATATATGATGCGGCGTAGTGAGCAGAGTAGATTGAGGTAACCAATTGTTATTGATAGCTAGGGAGCTGCATATTGAAGAGGTGCACTTCCTAAGTGACTATATACTAGGTAGATCGCAGGTCCTAATGGATCGTGCGATCCGTGGATCGTAGTGATTCTGGAGCGTGCGATCCTGGATTATAACGATTCTTAGAGTTGCGATCCTTAGTTGATTGGATGAAATTTGTAGATATTATATTACTGCTGGTTCTGACTGCCTATGGTCTCTTGGATTGTATATAGGTTATAATATGATATCTTCCCTCTATTGGTTCTTGCCCTTAAGATCCGTTATAAGACTGTCCTTTAATTTTATTTATATATATTTAACTTAGATTTGTAATTATTTCTGCTAGCATGCTGACGCAATAAGCAGTTATATTTCTAAGTCTGTTTTAAAAAGGAAGAAGAATGTTGCCTTTTAGCTGAGAGTGTTTATTTATCTAGCGAACCTGCTATTATGCCTTATTTCTCTTATTTTAAGCATTTCTATACCTACCTAATAGCACCGGGTTCAGCTAGATATAGTGAGTGCATTAGTTATAGTTATTCTTATAATAGTATTAAGGTGGCTTCTTTATATAAGTTGTTTTTAAGTCTCTGTTTCTTCTAGGTATTAATATATATAGTGAAAGCGCTTATTTCCTAGAAGAAGAAGCTTAAGGCTAAAGAAGAGAGTACTAGTAATGATTTAGTGAAGTTATAGTAAGAGATAGCAGTAATGTAGGCTTATCTTGCTACTACTATTAGTTATCTATTATGAATTTATGCAATAAAGAAGTATATAAAGGAGCGCTATAAGTTAGAGTTTAGGCGGGGTATTTAGGGTTTGGAAGGGGAGGATAAGTTGATGGAGGAGTTGAGTTGCTGTGAGTAGGAGATGTAGTAAGAGTTGCATCCTGCTTTTGAGGGTGGCTTTAACCTTAATTCTCTAGGCTTTAGTGCTTTTAACTTCGATTTTGCAGCTCCGTTATTAGATCCTTCTTTAATTGCTTCTAGTGCTACTGATGAAAGTCCTTTAGTAGGCGCTGTATATAGTTGAGGTGTTTTAGTGGCTCTTATGAGTTTTCGCTTTTTAGATAGTTCTTCTATTTAATAAGGTATATTATTTTACTATTGATTTTTTTTATATTATAGATTTCTTTAATATAGTATTCCTCTAGTGACTTTACTTTAGGTTTATAGTTATAGCTATTATTAACTATAATGGTTCCTTTTATTAGTTTTAATAGTGAGATATGGAAAACGGGGTGTACTTTGACTTCTGAAGGTAAGTTTAATTTATAGTTGTTTTTTGAAATTTTCTTTAATATTTCGTAGGGTCTAATGAATTTATAGTTAAGTTTTTTGCTTCATCTATTTATAGAAAGGTTTTTTATTATTAAGAGGACTATATTCCCCTTTAAGAAGGATGGTTCCTTATGCCTTTTTTAGTTATAGTATTTTTTTATTTAGTTATATATAAATTTAAGTTCGGTCTTTATTTCTTTATGGAGATTTTTCAGTTTATTTAATATTAGAATTGCCTTTAGGTTAATGATTTTATTATATTATATATAGTATACATTAGGTATGAATCTAAAGTTAGCGTAGGATGGCATAAGCTTAATGCTTTTATTAATTGAAGTGTTATAATTTAGTTATGCTATAGGTAATTTCTTTATTTAATTGTTTTATTTATAGTTAATATAGTATTGTAAGTACTATTTAAGTACTTAGTTTATGTATTCTATCTATTTATTAACTTATAGTTAAAATGCTATTATAAGTCAGTGATTTAATTCTATCTGGGCTATTAAGGCTTGCTAGAACTTAGATATAAATGGGGGTCCTCTATTACTTAGGATCTCTATTAGTAAGCTGTATATATTTATAATGTTCTATAAGAATAGATAGGTAAATTGTTTAGCGTCAGTTAACTTTTAGTAGGGTATAAAATAGGAAAATTTTATAAATCTATCTATAATAATAAAAATACTATTATAGAAGGTACTGCTTACTGGGTCCTCTGATAGAGGTAATTTTATAATGAAATCTATAGTAATAGAGTCTTAAGGTCACTTAATAACTAGTAGAGGTTATAATTCTCTATATAGTTTATAGCATTATGCCTTCATTTTATTATATAGTAAGCATTCTTTAATGACCTTTATAACTACTTGTTTCATTTTAGGAAAGGTGTATGTCATTTTGACTCGTTTTAGGGTTTTATTGATTTCTAGGTGTTTATATAGGATGTGTTTGTAAATATCTCGGATTAATCTTTCTTAAAGTTCAGTAAGTACTATTATCTTTCCTAAGTATACCTCTCCGGATTTGGCTTTTTATTTATTGACCTTTTTGATTATTTTATATATCAGGAGGTCTTATAGTTTTAATAATGAATTATTATAGTTTTTTAGGTATATATCTCCTTAGTCTTCTATATATATTGCTATAATGGTTTAATATGTTTTTTCTAGTTTATCTACCTATTTAACCTTATATAACTATAGTTTGTATTTAATGTATTATACTCTGGGGTCTATATATTTATTGAAGTGTTACTTAATTAGTTATTATAGGCATCTTTAGCATCATTCTATTTATATAAGGTATATATTTATATCTTCTATATTGAAGTATTATTATAGTTGCTTTATTAATTGCTATGGGTTTTTATAGTAGTTTCTGCAGTAGTAGTATATTACTGCCTGGTTTTACTATATTTCTTTAGGTGTGATTTTTCTGTTTTTCCATTTGATGGGTTATTTACTAGGTCTTTTATTATATGTCTAGTCTTTAAAGTTTGCTATAGGTTTCTGTATGTCTTCTAGCAGTTCTTTAGGTACCTGTGCTTTATAGATAGTAGTGATGAACCTTTATTCTAGGTGTCCTTTAAGTATGAGGTATAGTAGTTATTTATTAACCTTAGTTTTTCTAGTGTTAAAGTTATATTATTGACTTATTGTATTAGCTTGTTCATTTTTAAAGCCTTTTTTATATATAATGATATAGTTAAATTCCAATAGGTACTTTATATAATGGAGTTACTTTCTACTGAGTTCTTACGTAGTTATGAAGTATGTAATATTCTTATAGTCTATATATATAGTGACCTTATACTTGCTTTTTAAGAGGTAGTGTTAGAATTCCTTAAAAGCTTTAACTATTGCTATGAATTCTAGGTTGTAAATAGAGTAGTTAAGTTCTGCTTTATGTAGTTTATGTAAGTAGAATGCTATTAAGTGTAGCTATCTTTTAGCGTCTCTTTATTTAATCTAGGCTCCTAAGGTAAAGTTAAAGGCATTAGTTTTTAATTTAATTAGCTTCTTTAGGTTGAATGTTACTAAAACTGGTTTACTAAAGATAGCTTCTTTAATGTTATTAAAAGCCTTCTGGGCTTTTATATTTTATCTAAAGTCTACTTCTTTTTTTATAAGTGCTATTAAGGGGTTTGCGATTTTACTAAATGTATAGATAAACCTTCAGTAGTAGTTAGTGAATTTCAGGAAGCTCTGCACTTCTTTAACGTTTTTAAGTTTTAGCTAATCCTTAATAGCTTTGATTTTCTTTTTATTTATTTGGATTTTATTTAGTTAGATTGTGTATTTAAGAAAGTCCACTTTCTATATATAGAACTTGCTTTTATTAGATTTAATGAGGAGTTTTGCATTTTATAGCTTTTATAATATCTAATGGATGTATTCTATATGTTCTTCTTCTGTATTGAAGAAGATTAGGATATTGTTAAGGTAGTATATAATGAAAATGTTAAAGTGTTCTTTTAGAATATTGTTAATTATTTTCTAGAATGATGCTAGGGCGTTCGTAAGTCTGAAAGGCATTATTAAGTATTTAAATAACTTAAACTTAGTTCTAAATGCAGTCTTCCATTTGTCTTCTAGTTTAATGTAGATTAGGTTATAGGCACCTTTTAGGTTAAGTGCTATAAACCACTTTTTATTATAAAGGCAGTCCTTTAGCTCGGTAATTAAGGGTAATGGGGTTTAGTTCTTTATAGTGATATCGTTTAATTGTTTATAATCTATAACTAGTTGGAGTTTGCTATTCTTCTTTAGAATGAATATAATTAGGTAATCTATAGAGAATTTCGATATTTTAATATATCCTTTTTATAATATCTCTTTAATATATTCTTTTAGCATTATAAATTGAACTTCATTGAAGTTATAGAGTTTAAAGAACTTAGGTGAAGTTCTATCTTTAAGCTATATCTTATGGTTCTATTTACTGTGTTTAGGTAGACCTGTTTCTAATCCTTTAGTAAATAGCTTTTTATAGATTCAGTAGGCGAGGGATATGTTTTTTAATTGCTTATTCTCTAGTACTTTATTTATTTATATAAGGTCCTTATCGAGCTTTATTAGTTAGCTTTATATATAGGCTATTGTATGGCGTGTCTTGCTTTATTGGGCTTTATAGTGTTTATATCTTATGCTTTAAGGTGAGGAAGTTTCTATTATATCTTCTATCAGTACTTTACTAGTACTATAGTTAGTTGAAGTTTGAGATTTTATATTATTATTTAAATCTGATTCTTAGGAGAAGTAATTATTGATATCATTGAATTTCACTTAGCTAGTTCTTTAATTAATTATTAGGTTTACTTATTTTAACTATAGATACCTTAGGATTAAGGTATAATTTGCAATAGGTATTATATTATAAGAAATTCCTTTATTATATCTTTTAATAAAAGTTTTAAAATAATTAAGCTCTTTAATAATTCTTCTATTATTATAGCTAAATGCAGTTCCTTTAATATTATAAACCTTATATAGCTTTGCTTTTTCCTTTTATAGTAGTTTTAATATATTTACTATTGCTAGGTAAATGTAGTTAAGTTCTGCGCCACTATTTACTAGCGTAGGCAGCCAGTGTCCCTTAATTTATATCTATAACTCTAGGTATCGTTCGGGGTTCTATATGCTTTTAGTTACATATAGAGCTCTTATTTCTAGGATGTCCGCTCCTCCTAGCTCTAGGCCAATCTATTACTCTATTATAAATAGCATCAGAAGTTTTTTATTATATTACTCTCTGTCGTTCCTCTTTATGAGGGTTGCAGTTTTGTTCTTGCGTTTTCTTTATGCTAATCCTTAACTTTTTTATATAAGTGGATTTTATATTTATATCGCTAGTACTGGGTGTGGTTAGCGTTGAGGTGTAGGCAGTTTTTTAGGTATGTGATATTATACTCTATAAGTTGCGCTATTCTAAGATATTTATATTATTTCTATATTTAGTAGTTTTCTATATCTTTAGCTTTATAAGGCCTTCTAATTGGTTTGCTATTTGCTTAGACTGGAAAACAGTCGTTTTGCAGTTTATTTATTATGTAAGTGGGGTATTATTAATAGATATATAAAGCCTATGATATTACCTTATGATCCTTATATTTCTAGTTAATGAGGGGGTGATCTCCTTGCATTAGTTTTACTTCTAGGTTTTGAGGGTTTTAGCTATCATTTCTATAGTAGGCTTATATATAAATGTCCGCTTCTTCTTTAGGGTCTTATATTACTATAACTAGTTATTTAAGTTAGACTTTTTCTATTGCTTTTTTTAGCTGTTTTTACTCTTCTAAGGTGATGCTTTAGTAGTTATTATCTTCCTATAGGTATTTATCTATAGATGCGCAAATATCTTAATTTACTACTGAGATTCCGATTTTCTTTACTTATTTAGCATCTATTTCTATATTAACTTAAGGCTTTCTTTATTTATGCATTAGGAATTGTTATTGGATTCTATTGTTTTCTTCCTGCTGTTATATAATCTCTGTTCCTAGTTCGCTCATTCTTAGGTGGATCTGGCAGTTGACTGGTTGATCTTCGTCGATCGTAGGGTATTTGAAATCTAGTTATCTATTGGGGATTTTGAGTTCCTCGCTGTTATGTGGTTTAGGTAAGGTATATGTAGTGTTGTTTCTTTTAATTATAGCGATCGTTCGTCCTTCGTTATCTAGGCGTGGGGTAATGGCTTGGTATTTGATAGGTTGCCAGTCTGCCTTTTGCCTTATGGGTTGTTTAGGGTATGTTCGTGGTCTTGATGGGGGTCTGTTAGTCTGTTGCTTCTAATAGCGTTTCCGTTTCTTTATGTTTTAAACGTTTCGTTATTTAGGTGTTTTATCTATAGTGCGTTCCTTCTATAAATAGCGCAGTCTTGCTTTAATCTCTTTTTATTCCTTTAGTTTAATTGAGGAATGGTTATTATATTTAAGATCCTTAAGCTATTATATATTTGGTCCGTTATAGGGGCTATTATAGCCGCTTCTAGTTATGTTAATAGACCTGATTGCGAGTTAGGGCTCGTCTTTACTGGCCTGAGCTGAGTTAAGGTTATATATTGAAAGGGGTCTGAAGGGTTTCCTGTCCCTTCTTGGTTTCTTATAATTCCGAAAGTAGTGCCCTTTCTCATTGCAGTTAAAGCAGGTGATATCCTTAATATTCCGCTTCTGCGCTGCCTCTAGTTCTATAGGTCCGGTGTGCGTTCTATAGGAGGTATTTCCTTTATAGCTGGATCTCTTGTTATTCTATTGGGCCTTAGGGTAGTATGGGTTATATGATGTTTCTCGTCCTCTTCGTCAGTTTGTGGCTTTCTTTCTGCATCTTTTATACTATCGTTTATTAATCTTGATAGCTATAGTGATATATTCCATAAGGATATTAGATTAATTGGCTTTATAGAGTTTATCTTTAACTTTATCTTTAAGTCCTTAGTAGAATATTTCTATAAGTACTTTATCATCCTATTTTAATTTAGATCTAACTTATCTAAATGTAATGACGTAGGTAGTAGTAGAGTGAGTTTATTTAATTATGTAGATTTTAGTAGCTGCCTGCCTTTCTTTATTAACTATGCTGAAGGTGTCCTTAAGTGCTTCTTTAAAATTGTTCCATTTTATGAAGATATTAATAGTATCTTAGTTTTAGTTAGCTTCATCGTTATTAAGGAAGTTCCTTATAATAGGTTTAAACTATATTTTAGCATTCTCCTTTAGGAGGTTATTTATATATATTATATATGATTTAGCTAATATAAGATATCTTAAGAAAAATTGAAAGTATCCTTTCATTTTAGTAATAAATAGAATGATATCGCTTAGCGTGCTATTAAATAACTTAGGTACTAGTAATTTAATGACTTCTCCTAGGTTATATTTATTAGTTAGTATAGCCGCCTCCGATGGAGTTAGCATGTTCTGTATTTGCTGCTGTAGAATGTAAATGAGGGTGTATAGTAACTGGATCTCCGCTACTATTTCAGCATTACTTAGCGGACTTATATACGCCGGTAGATCCATTAGGGTCGCAGAAGTTCAGTTAGTTCTAGATATACTGATAGTATAAGGTATTGCTTAGATTGATGTAAGTAACTGTCTAAATAAGAGCTATTAATATATAACAGTCGGGTCTAAGCCTGGCCTATATAGGGGGTATAGAGTAAGTGAAGATTGGTTTCTTAAGGGATAGACTGTGGTCTATATTAGTAGAACGGTTAGGTATATATTTATTAAGTAGTTAAGTGTTACATTAGGTAATGGTTAATATATAATATAGTGTAGCGAGCAGAGTAGATTGAGGTAATTAATTGTTATTGATAGCTGGGGAGCTGCATATTGAAGAGGTGCACTTCCTAGGTGACTATATATTAGGTGGATTGCAGGTCCTGATGGATCGTGCGATCTATAGATCGCAGTGATCCTAGAGCGTGCGATCCTGGATCGCAACGATCCTTAGAGTTGCGATCCTTGGTTGATTGGATGAAATTTGTGGGTACTATATTACTGCCAGTCCCGACCGCCTACGGTCCCTTGGATCGTGCATGGGTCGTGACACTGTCTGACAACATCTATAGTGTGTGACTACTTAATGATCTTGCCTCTGTGTTAGATCTCATTATAGTATACTATATGAAGATGATGAAAACGCCTTATATAGGTTGTAGTCCTCTTCAGTCTGTCTGGTGGAATGGGGATGCTAACGGTAGGTGGATAAGGACTACTTAATGATATAACATGGGCCTGTGGAATATAATAACATAGGCTGTTAACCTCAGTAAACAGGCTTGCAAACAAATAAATTAAATTAAATCAAGCGTCCAATTTGATTTAATTTAATTAAATTTCCCCTTGATTTAATTTAATTTAATTTAATTTAGATCGATTTAGATCTATTTGATTATTTAGATAACTTTACTTTTTCCTTAAGATAATATATATTAAGCTACTTCTATAATATCCGCCTGAAGCTGGCCTCATTAAGCTATAACCATTTATTTTATAAAACTGAATATTCACTTCAGTTCAGAAGATATTGCGGAAATTGAGAAGAGATTAAGTGCTATTTGCGATAGATGTAGATACTGCTGCCTTTGGAGAAGCTAATACTAAATCGGATTATCTACTAAATAATTACCTAGATCGGTAGTTGCTATCCACTTTATATACTTATTGCATATAGCTAATAGTAAAGGTGCAGGCTGAGTGCTAAGCTTCCTAATTAAGGCTATAAAGTCATCTAGGTCAGTTATCTTCCTTATAATAGTAGGTTACTTAGGTATCGCATCCTACTTAATAGGAAGGTTTCGATACTTTTCCTAAAGTTCTTATATAGTTATCTTTCCTCTTATTAACCAATCGGGATGATCGGCCTATTATAATTCAACAGTTAACTAGCGAAAGGCAGGATGGAGGACGAGGGTTGTAAGATATATAAAGCTATCTTCAGTGAGGGTGTAGTATTTATTTAGCTTTATCTAGCTAAGGTTATAACTAACCCGCAGGTATAGTTCTTCATCTTGTTTATATTACACTTTTAATTCTTCTAGGTGCTTTAGAAGCCACTCCATTATTAGTAAAACCTCCTAGATCGCACCGAATTTACCTAAACTTATAAATATAAGCTAAGCATCAGAAAGCTAGATCCTACTTACCTTCCTTAGGTCAGTCTTCTAGGCGCTTAATAGCTATCTTTAATAGCTTTAATAAAGCTAGATACTTTACAATCACTAACCAGTCCTCAGCAGATATCTTATTATTAATAATCGCAGGCTTCTTTTAGCTCTTCTTTAGCATCAGCTTTATTCTATTCTAAGTTCTCCTAGCTATATACTGGTTCCACTCCGTAACTTCTACTTAGACTAGGAAATTAAATGCATTCTGAAGTAGGTAGCCCCGCTCTATTATTACCTCCGATGAGTTCTAGCGGATAGCGTTATCTATAATGACATTATAGGTTATTTTATCTTCAAGATTTAAGGCAGTATTCTCAATTAACTAAAGCTTATAGAACTTCTTAATGCATTAGCTAGATCTTTATATCCAGTAAATAATATTATGCAGCTTGCTAATTGGGCCTTTCAACCTCCAGAGTTTTATCTCATCTTAAACCTCCTTATCGACTTAGCAGTCCTCCTTAAAGGCATTAGCATCTATACCGAAAAGGATGGATCAGGCGACGAGGTTAATAATATGCCTATAGTAACGAAGCCGCCGATGCTACTTATTAAAACCAAACTCAATAGCTAGGTCTTCAAAACACATATCATTACTATCCGCATTATCTATAACAAAGTACCTAATGCAATCCTCAAACCCATATTCATAAATTATTTCACTAACACAATCTATAAAGTTCTTACCACTATAATGACCCTCGATTTATAATAAGCCTAGAAGGAATATATAGAACTTCCCTTCATCATCAAAAAAGTGCATAGTAAGGCCGAGAAGGGAGGTAAACTTATGAGAGGACTATGTATTGAAACGGCCCTGGTCGGACTGTGGTCCTAGACCTAGTCGAACCCGGCCCGGCTGCGCCGGCCGGCCTAGCCTAGCCCGAGGGTATAAGAGCCCGCGATCTGTCTGATCAGACAGACACATCGACTTCTTCATACACGAACAGACATAACATTCTTCCCTCTCTGACCTTATTGTCCGTGCCGACTTCTCCGCGAGACCTCGCCGTCAGCTGCCCGGGTCGCCCTTATTGCCTTGCCAGCTAGACCTTCCTTGCGACCCGGGCCAATACAGCTCCCCAGGTCGGGCCTTGCATTTCATAGGTTACCGATTTGGGGTTGTTTTCATCCTCTCCGTCCCTCGCAGCTGTTTCAGTATTAAAGGAGATATTAATGCAGCTAAGTGAGTGACTAAGTAGCTCAGTTATAATGCCTTTATAACAATTAAAGGACTATACAATCCATTTACGGATTATGATATAAGTAAGGAGACTTCCTAATTCAATAATAGCGCTATTTATATATCCTATAAGCTCGCGGAAGTACAGACTCTCAAGCTTATTAAATAGGATATTATCGCAGGCCACCCAGCATATAAGCAAATATTAAAAGCAAATAGAATTAAATGATATTATAAAGGCATTTATTATAGCTTAGTCCTTCAGTTAATGAAAGTCTAAATTAATTATATTAAAGAAGGTGCATTATTTCTTCTTCTGCAGTAATATAAGACTATCTCAATTGATGCAGTAGATATCTTTTATATAACTGTTTACTTAGCTTATAGATATAGCATTATATATATAAGTGATAGATGCCTTCTTCTAGTAATACTCTTTATAGAGCTAGAATTAGTAACTAAAACCATCTTTCTTAATATTGAATCTATACTCCCATACCCAGCCTGTCCGCTGCCTTCTTCTATATTTATAGATATAATACCCTAAAAGGCGATTTCAATCAATGCCCTCATAACTGATATAGTTAACTGAGGAGGAAGTATTTATAGTTACCTCTCTATTTATATTAGATGGATTGAAGTAGGTGGGGGCGTTGAAGTTACTAGGAGTGGTTGAAGGAGATATTGGAGGTATCATTGCTATATAATTAATATTCGTAAACTGAGCTATATGGAGCAGGAGTATTGGGGAGAGTTGAGGTTGCGAAGTTCAGCAGGCTATAATTCGAGGGGTATAAGCACCTTTAATATCTCGGGATAAACTGCTTAACCATTTTCTCGCAACTTGAACATGATGTAGCAACGGGCAATCACCCCTAATAGCCATGTGCAGGTAAATTGCGAGATGCGAAACTGTGCCTTTCGGTACGAAAGGTCTTCTTAAGCTCTGGGATTTCCCCCCCAAAAATTTGGCCCCCCTTGCAAAATTACCGCATTAAGCGATTACCCGATTAGTAAGCTCAACTGCACCTCCTGTTGGTCCGGATTAACCCCATCTGAATGCCCCTAGAGGTGCTAATCTTCTCTTCCTCATTTGCTAATGCGCATATGTGAACTCTCATTCGCTCTCTGAGATTAAGTGTAAAGGAGTCTTCTTTTGAGGGTTTCTTGTTAAGAGATACGTGAAATGTACGTGAAATGTACGTGAAATGCATGTGGGAACTCGGTTTGTGAGAGCATTATTGCTCTTATCTTTATATTTTATGAGATTTTCTCTTGTGCTTGAGTTAGGTGCAATATATTAAGTTGATTTGGATCTAGATGGCTTTCTATCCTTCTACCTACTTCTATTTATATATAAGAAACCTATTATCTAAGTTACATCACTGCTAGTATTGTGTAGATGGATATGATAATAATGATAATCGGGCCTCATTTACTGTCCTCTTGCATAACTGTTCCAGCCTAGCCTTACTATCAAACATTTCCTATGGTATTTTATTCCTGACTATATCCTGCACCCATGCCTTTGATAGCAATATAATACCATCCAGCGATTTACACCGCAATAGCTGCACATACAGGCTGTACGGATCGCACTTTCCTGGCTTGAGTTGTCCAGTTGTGGTGTTCAGCTTTGTTCCGGTTCCTCGCAGCTCTAGCGCAATCTCGAGGAGGGTTTCGCCTTGGATTTTGTAATCGGTGCATACGAATGCTGCAGTGTAGGGAAGTCCTCGGCGGCTCACTTCATGCCTCTGCCAAGGCCTCTTCTTGGCCCTCTTCTTCTTGTTGATGGGTATTTGGGCACTTGTTGGAGTAAGCAGGACTGTGCCTGGTGGCATATTATTAAACTTGAACTTCTTAGTTGACTTAGATAATAGGATAATGCTGGTAGGTGGTCTAAAGTGGAGGATAATGTTTGGGGTGAGTTAATACCCTGGGAATCTCTTGGCGTCTGGTATAACTTCTAGTGCTTTATATTTGGCTCTATTTATGAGCTTGAGGCCTGGGTTTATATTCTTAGTTATTACTACCGGCATGCTAGGTATGAATATGAATGTGGTTGGTATATAGATCTTGCTGTTATCTTTGATGCTGGCTATGAGCGTAGCTTCTTCCTCCGTTACCGGTAATATACTGGGTTTACCCTAACGGTGCTGGGGTAGAAATATCTAGACTGGCTTCTGGTGGTGCCTCTGGAAGGCTAAGACTGCATCTATGTTTAGGCACTATCTGGTGCTATTAAGGGGTGTAATTACTGTGATGCCCTTGCCCTATAGTATGGCTTGACCTTCCTGGAAGCACTGGCTATTAAGAAGCTCTATGTTGGACTTATCTTGCTGCCCCTGCTGGATCTGAGTCAGCAGCCGCTGCAGCTCCGGGTCTCCTGCTGCGCGTACCTGTTCGGTGAGCATAATGATAGTGGTAAATCGAGTCCACAGTACATGCGCCCTCATTTCGTCCGCAATCCTGAGGGCGGACTATAGCGTTAATAGGGATTTGTTTTGCATTGGGTGGAATTGGTGGAAATCTCCTAATAGTAGCACCACTGGGATGCCGCTAAAATCTTAATTCGATCCTTAGGAGGCGTAAAGTCACTTATTGATGTTAGAGAGCGTCTGGAGGCCCAGCATGCTCACCTCATTAATAATAAGTAGCCACTTTTCTCTCTATCTTCTTTAGGCATTATTATCTACGTAGGTTACCGTGCTGTCATCGTCGCTATTACTGTTGGATGCGTTGGGTTGCATCCTATAGGCGGAGTAAATAGTCACGCCATTAATCTGCGCTGCTGCGGCCCCCGATGTCGCTATTATAAGCAGCCTATGCGATATATCTTTACTAGCGAACAATTCCACTAACGCCTCGATGACCCTAGACTTCCCAATGCTGCCCTCCCCACCTAGGAACTTGCATAGTTATGCATTACCATTATTCTCGATATTACTGCTATTGAAATCATCGCTATTATCTTCGCCCGGGATGGTATTGAGATGGCGATACACTAAAAGGAAGGCAATTTCCTGCCGCTCGTTTAGGGTGAACCTGCTTGCGATCTGCCGACTGGCATAGAGGAATGTGGTTGACGGTCTAAAAGCGACCCTAGTGCTAGATCTATAAGTGTTCCTGGTGTCTGTTTCCGATATCTCTATGCTATCTTCTCCTGCATCTGTAAAAGTATGGTTTAGTAATGCTTCTCTGTTGGCAGCTGTATTCTGAGTATCCTGAATTCCGTTAGAGCTTTGGATTCTTTATATAATTTCCTTGTCGGCTTTGCCCTGCTTGCTCTTAATTCCCTTGAGTTGATGTTGCATTAGGAGCTCGCTTCTGGCTACTATAGTTGGCTAGTACTGCTTAGGGCTCTCTGCGGGAGCGATAGTCTTAAGATTATCTGCAAAGTCGGTGATATCTGCGTGAGTTTCATAGAGCTGATCTAGCAGCTTAACGAGAGACTCCGAGCTAGCGGTCACCTGGTTGGGGGCTGTGGCACTCCGTACTGTCTCTATCAGTCGGCCAAGCTGGCTAACCTGATCTAAGCGATATGTCTTTACTGGGCCTATAGAATCTTCGATATTATACCCTATAGCATTGATATCATCTAAAATGGCATCGTCCCCCGCAGCTGCCTACTGCTTTGCGTCTCGCCGCGCATCTTCCGCTGATCGCTTTAAGAGCTGGATATTACTTGCGATAGTCTGGAGTCTTTTTGGAAGTCGCTGTCTTCAGTGTTTCTAGATTTCATTAATATCGCCTGATGCTACTATAGTAAACTTCTCCTATGGCATAAAGAGTGTGAGGTACTATACTGCAGCTCTAGTGCTAATATTAATATATGCTCCTCATTTATCTATTCTATCTATTTTATAGCTTATGCTTACCTGCGGTATCTGTCTGCGTTTATGTTAATATTAAAGTCTATATTGAGAAAGCTGTTTATGTATGGTACTGTATACTTTCCAGTGGGTCTTAGAACCTGCACCTAGTCTCTTCCTGGCTTCCAGTTCCTTTTAAATTCTATCTTTACTAACTCCTTGGAAGATGAATCTGTCCTCGTTTGTAATTTAACAAGCGATATGTAGTTATAGAAGCATAATGTCTGCAGCGCCTCTCCACGGTGGTGGTAGGCTTCAATGTATAGTAGCTTCTTACTATTACTTCCTACTAAGACCCTCTTCGCGCTGGCTTCTGCGTCGTTGCCATTGCTATTGCTACCTATGTTCTTAATAGGTCGATTATTATCATTGCCTAAAGTGCTACTGCATTGCTGGAGATACTGCTAGCGTCGGAGTATTGCCTAGTATATCGTTATTATATTTATATATGACTATTATTTAGTACTTGAGAACTTACTTAGGTAATTTAGGAAGTGCGTAATTACCTCTACCTGCGATAATGGCTGCTTAGTAAATATTCTATTGGCGATTTTCATTAGATACTGGCGGTTTATGTTTGCCTTGGCTTTGTAGTTTATAGTTATTGTGTAACGGTCGGGTCTAAGCCTGGCCTGTACGGGGGTATAGGGTAGGCGAAGATCGGTTTCCTAAGGGATAGACCGTGGTCTATGTTAGCAGAACGGTTAGGCGTATACTTACTGAGCAGTTAAGTGTTACGTTAGGTAATGGTCAATATACGATGCGGCGTAGCGAGCAGGGTAGATTGAGGTAACCAAGTTGTATTGATAGCTGAGGAGCTGGTGTTCTAGTACAGCCAGTTCCTCTCGTTAATATAGTTACGTCTAATGGTTGGATCATTGGGATCATCTAATGATCTGGGTGATCCGGGATCATCTGGATCATCTAGTGATCTGGGTGATCCGTTTGTGATAGGTGGAAAAAGTGGGTACGCTGTCAGCGCACGTGACAGGGTCGAGGCCTAGTCCGACATGGGTCGTGACACGATGTCTCCCCTCCGTTGGTTCTTGCCCTCAAGACCTGTTCTTACGCGCCCGTGCCTGGTCCCTTGTGAGTCCTTCTTTTTCCTTCCTGCATCCTTTCCATGATGGCTGACCGTGTTGTCAAGAAACGCAAACCTTGTGCCACGAAGACCGAGCAACGTGACGCTCTTCTTGAGGTTATTTTTTCCCATCAGGTCATCATGAAAAACTCATGTTCCTTCTGTGAGCAGACCGGTGCCTCTTGCTCCGCGTCTGTCGACGATTCTTCCCGTTGTTCAGAGTGCGTCCGTCTGAACCAGTCGTATTGTGATGCTCGCGGTCTTTCCCCTCAGCAGCTGCGGAAAGTTGCCGCTCACCACGCCCGCTTCGAGTCCGAACTGGAGGAGGCCGAAAATGCCCGTCGCCAGATGGATGCGAAGATCGAACGTCTTCGGAAACAAAAGAAACTGTGGTTCGAAAAGATGATGCGTGCCGTGTCGCGTGGTATCGATAATGTGGAGGAGCTCGAGCGTGTCGAAAAGGAGGAAGCCGAGCGGGAGGCGCAGCGCCAAGCCGCTTCTTCGACTGTCTCCGAGGGTCGCTCTTCTTCGGATG
Source organism: Dactylonectria estremocensis (assembly GCA_020744375.1). NCBI lineage: Eukaryota > Fungi > Ascomycota > Sordariomycetes > Hypocreales > Nectriaceae > Dactylonectria > Dactylonectria estremocensis. The sequence continues at coordinate 7,522 of JAGMUU010000002.1, read as the reverse complement.
GTGTTTTGCCGGATGATTTTCTGTCCACGTGGGACGCCGTTTACTCCGACGTGTCATTGGATCCGTCTGTTATCGCTACTTTCGGTTTTGTTGCTCCTTCCGGCGCTGCGCATGAAACGCCTTCAGCAGACGTTGCGCGTGGTTGAGGTGTTCTGGTGGTTCCCACGATGTTTCGCTTTCAGGGTAGTTTTTCCATTTGATGAGGTACATTGTTTTGCCGTCGATTTTCTGCATATCTCGTATTTCTTCGACGTGATACTCCTCTGGTGATTCTACCTCGGGTTCGTGGTTGTAGCCGTTGTTGACCATGATGGTTCCTTTCGTTGGTTCCAGCAGTGAGATGTGGAAAACGGGGTGTACCTTGACTTCTGGAGGTAAGTCTAACCTGTAGTTGTTTTTTGAGATTTTTTCCAATACTTCGTAGGGTCCGATGAATTTGTAGTCAAGTTTCTTGCTTGGTCTGTTTGTTGAAAGGTTTTTTGTTGCTAAGAGGACCATGTCCCCCTTCGAGAAGGATGGTCCCTCATGCCTTTTTTGGTCGTAGTATTTCTTCATTTGATTTCGTACAAATTCGAGTTCGGTCTTCATTTCTTCGTGGAGATTTTTCAATTTATCTGATGTCAGGATTGCTTTCGGGTTGATGATTCCATCGCGTTGCGTGTGGTACGCGTCGGGTGTAAATCCGAAATTGGCGTAGGATGGCGTGAGCTTGGTGCTTTCGTTGACTGAAGTGTTGTAACTTAGTTGCGCCGTAGGTAACTTTTCTGACCAATCGTTTTGTTCGTAGTTGATGTAGCATCGCAAGTACTGTTCGAGTACTTGGTTCATGCGTTCCGTCTGTCCGTCGACCTGTGGTCGGAATGCTGTTGTGAGTCGGTGATTCAATCCCATCTGGGCCATCAAGGCTTGCCAGAATTTGGATGCAAACGGGGGTCCTCTGTCGCTTAGGATCTCCGTTGGTAAGCCGTGTACGCTCACAATGTTCCGTAGGAACAGATAGGCGAATTGTTCGGCGTCGGTCGATTCTTGGTAGGGTATAAAATAGGAAAATTTTGTGAATCTGTCCACAATGACAAGAATGCTATCATAGAAGGTACCGCTTGCCGGGTCCTCTGATAGGGGTAATTTCGTAATGAAATCCATAGTGATGGAGTCCCAAGGTCGCTCGGCGACTGGTAGGGGTTGTAGTTCCCCGTATGGTTTGTGGCGTCGTGCCTTCGTTTTGTCGCATAGTAAGCATTCTTTGATGACTTTCGCGATTACTTGTTTCATTCTAGGAAAGGTGTATGTCGTCTTGACTCGTTTCAGGGTTTTGTTGATTCCTGGGTGTCCGTGTAGGATGTGTTCGTGAACATCTCGGACTAATCTTTCTTGGAGTTCGGTAGGTACTGTCATCTTTCCTGAGTATATTTCTCCGGGTTTCGCTTTCTGTCCATTGATCTTTCCGATCATCTCGTGGACTAGAAGGTCCCGTGGCTCTGGCAATGAGTCGTTGTAGTTTTTTAGGCATGTGTCTCCTTCGTCTTCTGCGTGTGTTGCCGCGATGGTTCGATGCGTCTTGTCCAGTTCGTCCACCCACTTGACTTTGTGCGACCGTGGCTCGCATTCGATGTGTCGTGCTCCGGGGTCTGTACACTCGTCGAAGTGTTGCTTTATCAGTTGTTGTGGGCATCTTTGGCATCGTTCCATCTGTGTGAGGCATGCGTTCATGTCCTCCGTATTGAAGTACTGTTGTAGTTGCCTCATTAATCGCCATGGGTTTCCGTGGTGGTTTCCGCAGTGGTAGTGTGTTACCGCCTGGTTCCACTGTATTCCCTCGGGCGTGATTTTTCCGTTTTCCCATTTGATGGGTCGTTTGCTGGGTCTCTTGTCGTGTATCCAGTCTTCGAAGTTTGCTATTGGTTTCTGCATGTCTTCTAGCAGTTCTTCGGGTACCTGTGCTTTGTGGATAGCAGCGATGAACCTTTGTTCCAGGTGTCCTTCGGGTGTGAGGTGTAGTAGTTGTTCGTTGACCTTGGTTTTTCCGGTGTCAAAGTCGCATCGTCGACTTATTGCGTCGGCTCGTCCGTTCTCGGAACCTTTCTTGTGTATAATGACGTAGTCAAATTCCGATAGGTACTCTGCGTAGCGGAGTTGCCTTCCACTGAGCTCTTGCGTAGTTGCGAAGTGTGCGATATTCTTGTGGTCTGTGTACACAGTGACCTTGTGCTCGCTTCCTAAGAGGTAGTGTCGGAATTCCTTAAAGGCTTTGACTATCGCCATAAATTCCAGGTCGTAGATGGGGTAGTTGAGTTCTGCTCCATGTAGTTTGTGCGAGTAGAACGCTATCGGATGTAGCTGTCCTTCAGCGTCTCTTTGTCCGATCTGGGCTCCTAAGGCAAAGTTGGAGGCGTCGGTTTCCAGTTCGATTGGCTTCTTCGGGTCGAATGTTGCCAAAACTGGTTCGCTGAGGATGGCTTCCTTGATGTCGTTAAAAGCCTTCTGGGCTCTTACATCCCATCTAAAGTCTACTCCTTTCTTCGTGAGTGCTGTTAAGGGGTTCGCGATTCCACTGAACGCGCGAATAAACCTTCGGTAGTAGTTGGCGAATCCCAGGAAGCTCTGCACTTCCTTGACGTTTTTGGGTTTCGGCCAATCCTTGACAGCTTCGATTTTCTTCTTATCCATTCGGATTTCGTTTGGTCGGATCGTGTGTCCGAGAAAGTCCACTTCCTGTGTGTGGAACTTGCTTTTGTCGGGTTCAACGAGGAGTTTCGCGTCTTGTAGCTTTTGCAACACCTGATGGACGTGTTCCGTGTGTTCTTCTTCTGTGTCGGAGAAGATTAGGATGTCGTCGAGGTAGCATACAACGAAGATGTCGAGGTGTTCTCTCAGAACGTTGTTGATCATTTTCTGGAATGATGCTGGGGCGTTCGTGAGTCCGAAAGGCATTACCAGGTATTCGAATAACCCGAACTTGGTTCTGAACGCAGTCTTCCATTCGTCTCCTGGTTTGACGCGGATTAGGTTGTAGGCACCTTTTAGGTCGAGCGCCGTAAACCACTTTTTACCGTGAAGGCGGTCCTTCAGCTCGGTGATCAGGGGTAACGGGGTTCGGTCCTTCATGGTGATGTCGTTCAATTGTCTGTAATCCACGACTAGTCGGAGTTTGCCGTTCTTTTTTGGAACGAACATGACTGGGTAACCTGCAGAGGATTTCGATATCCTGATGTATCCTTTTCGTAACATCTCTTCGATGTATTCTTTCAGCGTTGTGAGTTGAACTTCGTTGAGGTTGTAGAGTTTAAAGAACTTGGGTGAAGTTCCGTCTTTGAGCCATATCTCATGGTCCCATTCACTGTGTTCGGGTAGACCTGTTTCCAATTCTTCGGCAAACAGTTTCTCGTAGACTCGGTAGGCGAGGGGTATGTTTTTTAGTCGCTCGTCCTCCGGTACTTTGTTCATTTGTGCAAGGTCCTTGTCGAGCTTTGTCAGTTGGCTTCGTACATAGGCTATTGTGCGGCGTGTCTTGCTTCGTTGGGCTTTGCGGTGTTTATGTTTTGTGCCTCGGGGTGAGGAAGTTTCTGTCGTGTCTTCCGTCGGTACTTCGCTGGTGCCGTGGTCAGTCGAAGTTTGAGATCTCGTGTCGTCGTCTGAATCTGATTCCCAGGAGGAGTGATCATCGACATCATCGAATTTCACTTGGCCAGTCCTCCAGTTGATCATTGGGTTCACTCGTTTCAACCATGGGTACCCTAGGATCAAGGCGTGATTCGCAATGGGTATCACATCGTAGGAAATTCCTTCGTTGCGTCCTTCAACGAAAGTTTTGAGATGATCAAGCTCTTTGGTAATTCTTCCGTTGTCGTAGCTGAACGCGGTTCCTTCAACGTTGTGAACTTCATACGGTTCTGCCTTTTCCTTCCATGGTAGTTCCAACGTATTCACTATCGCCGGGTGAATGTAGTTGAGTTCTGCGCCGCTGTCTACCAGCGCGGGCAGCCAGTGTCCCTTGATTCGTACCTGTAACTCTAGGTATCGTTCGGGGTTCTGTGCGCTTTTGGTCGCACATAGAGCTCTTGTTTCTGGGAGGTCCGCTCCTCCTAGCTCTGGGCCGATCTGTTGCTCCGTTACAGATGGCGTTGGGAGTTTTTTGTCGTATTACTCTCCGTTGTTCCTCTTCGTGAGGGTCGCAGCTTTGTTCTTGCGTTTTCCTTGTGCCAATCCTTAACCTTTTCGTATAGGTGGATTTCGCATTCGTGTCGTTGGCACTGGGTGTGGTCGGCGTCGAGGTGTAGGCAGTTTTCTGGGTACGTGACATCGTACTCCATGAGTTGCGCTATCCCGAGGTGCTCGTACCATTCTCGTACTCGATAGTTCTCCATGTCTTTAGCTTCGTAAGGCCTCCTGATTGGTCTGCTACTTGCTCGGACTGGAAAACAGTCGTTTCGCAGCTTGTCCGCTAGGTGAGTGGGGCATTGTTGATAGATGCACGAAGCCCATGATGTTGCCTTGTGATCCTTGTGTTTCCAGTTGACGAGGGGGTGATCTCCTCGCATCGGCTTGGTTTCTGGGTTCCGAGGGTTTCGTCCATCGTTCCGGTGGTAGGCTCGTACATAGATGTCCGCTTCTTCCTTGGGTCTTGTGTCGCTGCGACTAGTTGTTCAAGCTGGACTTCTTCCATTGCTTCCCTTAGCTTTTCTTGCTCTTCCGGGGTGATGCTTCGGTAGTCATCGTCTTCCTCCGGGTATTCGTCTGCGGGTGCGCGAATGTCTTGATTCGTCACTGGGATTCCGATTTTTCTTGCTCGTTTAGCATCTGTTCCCGCGTCGACCCAAGGCTTTCCTTGTTCGCGCGTTAGGAATTGTCGTCGGATCCTGTCGTTTTCTTCCTGCTGTTGAGTGATCTCTGTTCCTGGTTCGCTCATTCCTAGGAGGATCTGGCAGTTGATTGGTTGATCTTCGTCGATCGTAGGGTATTCGAAATCGGGTTGTCTGTCGGGGATTTCGATCTCCTCATCGTTTCTGGGTTCCGGCGGGGGAAAGGTGCGGCTCGAGCTACTTCCCAGTTGGTCGTAGTCCACTCGAAGTTCCTTTTCCCTTCTGACCATAGCGATTGTTTTATCGTTTGGGTTCGGCTTGGGTGCAATTGTTTGGTACTCGATAGGTTTCCATTCTTTTTGAGCGTTATCCCTTCGTGGGTTGCACCGGTCATGGCTTTCCCTTTTCTTTTTCAGTCGAGCTGTTCTTTCTTCAGGTGTTTCTCGTTCCTTGCACCGGTGGTAACTGGCTCTTCTGACTTCTTTCTTTCTGGTGTCGCCAGAGTGTGTCGCCTTACCGGCGTCGTTTTTTGGTTCCGTCAAGCTCGATCCCCTGGCGCGGGTATCGTACTTGAGGTCCTCAAGCCATTGTGCATCTTGTCCATTGTAGTGGCTGTCGTAGGCGCCTCTAGTCATGTTGATGGACCTGATCGCGAGTTGCGGTTCATCCTCACTGATCTTGACCGAGTTAAGTTTTCGTGTCGGGATGGGTTTAAAAGGTTTCTTGTTCCTTCTTGGGGCCTTGCAGTCTCTGGAGTAGTGTCCTTTCTTGTCGCAATTGAAACAGGTGATGTCCTTGACGTCCCGTTTTTGGGCTGCTCCTAGTTCCATGGGTCCTGCTGCCGTGCCATAGGAAGTGTTGGGGGTTCGTGCTTTCCCCTGGTTGGCGTTGTTTTTTCCTTTCCATCCACTGTTGTTTCTGACGTAGGTCCCTTTCTTCTTTTCCATTTTTCGTTCGAAGAGTCGGTTGTCAATGGCTACACAAAGCTTGGCGTAGGCGTTGAAGTTTGTTGGAGAATCCAGCATCCTGGAGATTTCGTCCTTCACTTCGTCCTTCAACCCTCGGTAGAACTCGTCGATCGTTGTTTCGTCATCCCAGCTGAGCTTGGCCAAGTGGTATCGGAATTCCGTAAGGTATTCCGAAGTTGCTCGGTACTGTTTCAGCGTGCGGATTGCCTGGAGAGCGTCGTGTTTTTCGTCCCATTCGCCGTAGGTGTCGATGAGTCGTTCTTCGTAGAGTTTGAAGCTTCCGAAAAGTTCCTTTGTCTCGATCCTTCGACTTTCGTGGGGGTTTTCGACGAAGTCTCTCAGGGTTGGTTCGAGTCCTCGCAGGGCCTTCCCTTCCAGCAGGCTCATCGCATGTCGAACCTTCAGTTCTTCGTTTGCGAACATGGTAGGGTAGTACATGAAGTATGACTTGAGCTGCGTGAGGTGCTCTCGAAGGTCCTTGGGGGTACCGTCGAACTTGGTTGGTTGTGGCGGTTTCAGGGTTTCTCCAGCGTCGCGCGGTCGTGCGTGTTGGGCTGGTTCATTGAAACCGGTGAATTGAGCCGCCTGACGCTGCTGTTCGTTCCTAGCAGCGGTTTGTGCTGTTGACAACTCCGTGATGCGGGCTTCGAGCGCCGCAATTGTCGCCGTGGTGCCTGGGTCTGGGGCTGGGCTCCGAAGTTGAGCCTCAAGACCGTTGATTTGCACCTGGTAACGTTCGTGCGCATCTTGGCTTTGCTTTGCAAGCGCGACCAAGTCTTCACTGAGGCGCAGAGTTTCTGCACGGAGTGCGAGGACTTCTTCATCCTCGTCTCCCGACGAGTCCATGTCTCGGTCTCCATCGGGGTCCTGGACCCTGCGCGAGGCAGTGGTCCCCTTGCCCTTGGAAGAGCCGGAGCTGGTAGTGGGAGTTGCGGGTGCCATAACAGCTTGTTTGGTATTGCTCAGCGTATGCGGGTAACCGTCTGAACAAGAGCTATCAACGTGTAACGGTCGGGTCTAAGCCTGGCCTGTACGGGGGTATAGGGTAGGCGAAGATCGGTTTCCTAAGGGATAGACCGTGGTCTATGTTAGCAGAACGGTTAGGCGTATACTTACTGAGCAGTTAAGTGTTACGTTAGGTAATGGTCAATATACGATGCGGCGTAGCGAGCAGGGTAGATTGAGGTAACCAAGTTGTATTGATAGCTGAGGAGCTGGTGTTCTAGTACAGCCAGTTCCTCTCGTTAATATAGTTACGTCTAATGGTTGGATCATTGGGATCATCTAATGATCTGGGTGATCCGGGATCATCTGGATCATCTAGTGATCTGGGTGATCCGTTTGTGATAGGTGGAAAAAGTGGGTACGCTGTCAGCGCACGTGACAGGGTCGAGGCCTAGTCCGACATGGGTCGTGACACTGGCAGAAGTGCAAAAGGAGTTAGAGGCTGGCGGAAGCACTGGAGATGAAGATATTAAAAAGCTTCTACAATATATCTCATACTTTAGCTATAAACAGGCCATATCGCAGGAGTCGCAGCTAGGCATATATAGAAAGATTAAAGCACTTATCATCAGATACAGTATACCGGCGATTTAGTTTATATTAAACCCTAATGACATTACAAACCCAGTAAAACTATATCTAGTGGCATACCGAAAGGAGGATAAGGCTGCCGCAGAAACAACCCTGCTTCAGGCCCTTTAGAATAGATATAAGAGAGTGAAGCTGGCAATAACTGACTCCATAAGCTCT